>CM066993.1:36421542-37671542 GCA_033977485.1 Hydrangea macrophylla
GTCAACTTTTGCAATAATATTTACAACTTGCTTCAACTTTTAAAAATAAATTACAAAAGTTGTTTGTCAACCCCATTTTGGCATTTGTTTTTCTTCTTTTTTTTTTTTTTCTCTTTTCCCAAACAAGGCACTATTGTGCCATGGACAAAAGTCAAATAATTGTGGCTCCTTGTTTGGCAACCCCATTTTGGCCTTTGTTTTTCTTCTCTTTATTTCCCTTTTTCCCAAACAAGGCACTATTGTGCCATGGACAAAAGTCAACAATTGTATGGCTACTTGTTTGGCAACCCCATTTTGGCCTTTGCTTTGGTTTATTTTTTTCCCTTTTTTTTTTTTTCCAAACAAGGCACTAATACCTAAGGCAACAATTGAGTCTATGCCATGTTTGGCAAACTAATTTTGGGCTTTGTTTTTGTGTCTTTATTTTTTTTGTTCCCAAACAAGGCCCTTTTTGGGGGTGATTCTCTTCCCGTTTTTGTTTTTTGTTTTTTTTGGTTGGTTTTTGTTTGTTTGTTTTTTAAATTTTAAATTTTTATGTCCTTCAATTTAATTTTATACGCATACCTTAGAAATTTAATTTTTATTACACATACACATGCCTATAAATATTTAATTGAATTGAATTTACACAATTAAATTATATACTTTGATATTGCTCACACTCATGTCTAGAAATTGAATTTACATTTTTTTTATATATTGTACAAATTCACTTTATTTAGAGTTTGGGCTTTGGTTTTGTGTCTTTGTTTTTTTTGTTCCCAAACAAGGTCTTTTTTTGGGGGTTTTTCTCTTCTGATTTTTTATTTTCATTTTTATTTTATTTTTCTGTTTTTTGTTTTTTGGTTGGTTTTTGTTTTTATTTTTTAAATTTCCTTCAATTTAATTTTATACACATACCTTCGAATTTTAATTTTTATTACATACATGTATAAATTTAATTTACACACACACACACACACACATGCCTATAAACATTAAATTTAACTGAATTTACACAAATAAATTATATGCTTAATTGATATTGCTCACACTTATGTATATAAATTGAATTTTAAATTTCTATATATTGTACAAAGTCACTTTCTTTCGAGATTGGGCCTTGTTTTTGTGGCTTCGAGTTTTTTTGGTTCCCAAACGAGACCCTTTTTGGTAGGGGTTTTTCTCTTCCGATTTTAGTTTTTTTTTGGTTGGTTTTTGTTTTTGTTTTTTTTTTCCTTGTATTTTTTTTTTTAAAATTTTCTTCAATTTAATTTTATACACATACCTTAGAAATTTAATTTGATTACACACACATACATAAATTTAATTTACACACACACATGCCTATAATTGAATTTACACAATTCAATTATATACTTTGATATTACTCACACTCATGTCTATAAATTGAATTTTATATGTTTATACATTATACAAATTCACTTTCTTTTCTTCATATTCATACATTTTACTATATTTGTGTATTTGAATTATTATTTTGATATTACACACACATACGCCACCCCGCGCAAATTCAATTTTTACACATACACCCGTTTAAAGTTAGTTTTATGTTTTCATATTACACACACGCGCGCGCGCGCACACACACACACACACACATATCTACAAATTTAATTTACACACACATGCCTATAAACATTTAATTTAATTGAATTATACTACCCACACTCATGGCTATAAATTGAATGTTATATTTTTATATATTGAATGAGTTTTTATTCAATACGAGCATCATAACGAACCAAAATCATGTACAATTTTAGAACTCTTTATAGGATTTTGTTATTCCAAATGACAATGTTTTGTTCTCTCTTTTATATAAAAGGTGAAGGGTTTTTGATGCAAAAGGCTGAAATAGTGTGGAATTTTTGTCAAACTTGTATTGAATTGTTTTTTTTTTTTTTTTGTTGAAGTTTCAAAATACATTAGCTCTGAGTTTCGAGATCGACTATTATTTGAATCAGCTATTAATAATGTGGTCATCTAAGGATGATATGAATATCAGTCTATTGACAATTGCTTAAAAAACCTATCTAGCACGTGCAACGCACGTGTTGTGCCTAGTATTACCCAAAAGAGATTAAATTTCATACTATTCATCCGAAAATTACATGTTTTATGGCACCCAATATATGATTCACATCAGAAGTTTTTTGAATTTTTTTTGGGAGCAGTTGAGTTAAGTTGTAGGTTTTAACTTGAAAAATTATTCAGTGAATCTGTTACACTACGCCATTACGTTGATGTGATGTAATTACTCAATCTCAACCATACACATATATATCTCCTATTTTTAGGAGATAATGACAACATTGGCAAGTGATTGATGATTTACTAGTTTGAAATGTTATCAACTACTAATCATAATCTACTAAAATTGGAGGGCATATGGATGATTAAAATTGAGTATGTCACAGTGTAATAATTTCACTGAATAATTTCTCCAAGTTAAACACAACGAGTTAGTACAGCTCTCAAAAAATTGTCCAAAAAATTCTGATGTGGCAGTTATGTATTGGATGCCGTAAAGCATGTATATTAGGATTAACCGTATGAAATTTAATCTCCAAAAACTAAACAAACAATAACATAAGATCTACAAATATACACTAATATAGTACACATAAATGAGTGAGCCCCACGTACAAAACCCAAACCAGGACCAGTTTCAGGGAAAGTGACCTCACCTCCCACATTTACCCTACTCTCCCAACAGTCTTCACTTCATGTTTCTAAAGCAACCCATTTGAGACCCAAAAAAGAGAAACTCAGATTCCACTATTTTTGTCTTCAAACATCACTTCAGATCTATCCTCCAATGGCTAAAACCAAAAACCCAACAAATTCCACAAAGAAAAACCTCAAAAACCAAAACCAAAACCAAAATGACCCAAAGCCAGAGAAATCACCTTCTTGGGCAGCTCTAAGAAGCCTATTCACTTGCAAACACCTACAAACTCAAATCCAACAACAGCAGCAAAAACAGCCACAACAAGAAAAGCAAAAACAAGAAAAACAGAAACATCAAAAGCAAGAGCAACAACAAGTACCCACAGAGGAAATCAGCAAGAAATGCAAGAAAATCAAATGCTCAGGTTCACTATGTAGCAACACAAAGGTAATGCACAGGCCTGAACCACCACCATCATCACCACCTGAAGATAAAAAAAAGAGGGCTTTATTAATGGGTTCATCAAATAATATCAGTGATGGGTCAAGTAGATCCATGAAAGGTCCATTGAATGAGCTCAATGGGGCTATTATTTCTTCTTCATCTTCTTCAATGTCTCTGACTTCTTCTAATTCACCTTCCATTTATGGTGGGTCTTTTAGAGGAATGCCATTTAGGAGATTCTCTGGGTGTTATGAGTGTAGAATGGTGGTTGACCCTGTTCTTGGATTCACTAAAGACCCTTCTTTGAGAGCTTCAATCTGTTCTTGTCCTGAATGTGGTGAGATCTTCATGAAAGCTGAGAATTTGGAGCTTCATCAGTCTGTTAGACATGCAGGTGAGTTACCCATTTCCTTGTATTTTCTCATTCATTTAATTAATTTCTAATTCTGGATTCCTTTTCCATTTCTTGAGTTGAGTTTCAATAAGCAGAAACAGCATTTTAGTAGTGACCCATGTCTTAATTTGGCTTTTTTTTTTTTAATTTATTTTTAACTTAGATAACCAAAATTGTTACTCCCTCTGTCCCATATTAAGAGTCTTTGATGTCATTTTTTGATATCCCATTTTAAGAGTCCTTTTTGAAAAGTCAAAATATTTTAATGCACTCTTTTCATATTTGTCTTTTATTATATCTAACTCTTTCCTTTTTTTTTATGTGATACTATAATTTTGAATTTCATAAAGGGTAATATGAGAAAGTTAAAAATCTCATCAAAATTAAGGTTGTCCTCTTAATAAGTTAGAATTTCAAAAAAAGACTCTCAATATGGGACGGAGGAAGTATGTTTTCTTTCTCTCTCACACATCCACACACAAACAAAAACGCACAAACACACAGACACGCACATTTAAGTCATTACTTATAGATATGTGTTCTATTACCGAAATTTTCAATATAGCTGTCTGTCTAATTTCAATAACCCAGTACCCATTTCTCAATCTAATCCTGTGTATGTGTGTGTGTGTATAGATATATAATATACTATCTCATTTGCCAATTTCCATGCCCATTAATTACTCTGGCACTATATCTTACTTCAATACCAGACCCCCATCTCAAGAGTCTTTATCTCTGTATCTCTCACTCTTTTCTCTGATTTCTCACGCTCGCGCGCACACACACATACAAAAGTTTACTACTATCACTCTCACTCTAATAATTTCTTGTTTCTCTCTCGTAATTATTTTGAATTAAAAATCTAACAGTGTCCGAACTGGGTCCTGAGGACACAAGCAAGAACATAGTGGAGATCATATTCCAATCAAGCTGGCTAAGAAAACAATCCCCAATCTGCAAAATCGACCGAATACTCAAAGTCCAAAACACCCAGAAAACAATCTCGAGTTTCGAGGAATACAGAGACGCCATTAAAGCCAAAGCCGCAAAGCTCCCAAAGAAGCACCCACGTTGCATTGCCGACGGCAACGAACTCCTCAGATTCCACAGCACAACCTTGAATTGCTCACTCGGCTTAAAAGGGTCCTCAAATCTCTGCAATTCGATCCCAAATTGCAATGTCTGTGGCATAATCAAAAATGGGTTCAAGGTCGCCGGAGGGGTTGCCGGAGAAGTCGCCGGGAAAGGGATTCTGACGACGGCGACGAGTGGGAGGGCACATGATACGGCGGAGGTGGTGGTGGTGGAGGAAGGAGATAAGAGGGCGATGTTGGTTTGTCGAGTGGTCGCCGGACGGGTGAAGAAGAGCTCGTCGGCGGGGAGTGCGGAGGAGTATGACTCGCTGGCCGGACCTGCCGGAGTTTATTCAAATTTAGATGAGTTGTATGTTTTTAATCCTAGGGCTATATTGCCTTGTTTTGTTGTTATCTATGGTGGGTTTTAATTTGGCCTTTTTCTTGTAAGATTTGGAAGGCAGGCATTAGATTAGGCGAGAATTTAATTTTCTCTCAATAAATATATGAAAAATGTTAAATACCTCGGAGCTACTCCCTCCGTCTCATTTTATGTGTCCATCTTGGGGAATCCAACATTTTTAAGGGGACAAAAAGAATCTACACCTACTTTCCACAATTGACCATAATCATTGTACTTTTTTTTTTTGTTTTTTTTTTTTTTTGTTTTGGTTTTGATTGCAAGGAAGGGTAGTTTGGAAAACTAAGTAAAATTTGCATACTAATTTAGGAAAGTGGACAACAATTTTGGGACATCCCAAAAAGGAAAGATGGACACATAAAATGGGACGGAGGGAGTATTTGTTAATCACAATTTTGAAGTTAAATATTAAATTTGTGTTATTTTGTTTTGTAATTTTAGAGAAATTTTAGTTGTCTACGTGAAGCCCCGCCTGGTCACAAGTCTTAGTGACGGGATGTCGACTAGCGGAAGTACAACAATAAATAATAACAGTAGGTTTTAACACCAATCGGTAACTTCTCGAGTCTTAGACTCCCAGGATTACCTGAAATATATGTTCATCATTTGGAAAACATTTATAAAATAGAAATTTGATTTTCATTTAAAATATATATTTTTTGAAACAAAACGTTTTTAATATACGCAGCGAAAAATCAGAGTTAAATTATCATTATTTTAAAAGTAGGTGGACTAACACTTGTCCAATTAAACATAACATGTTCTTTAAAACAGAATTTATTACATATTTAAAATTAAAAATTTCATAAACAAGGCCTTCAAACAAAGTGGAAGCTCATCAAATCTCGGGGGCGTTGCCCTTATATCTATATCACCTAAAAAAAATAATAATAATTTAGAGTCCATAAGCCATAAAAGCTCGTATTGTCATATAACTACACGATAACATTTGTTGCATAATATGTACGAGTGTAATGAATGCCAATGTCATGCATGAGAATCATTTTCATGCCTTTTCAAACACTCACCCTCGATCATCAATATCATTTCCTGAACCATGGGCTTCCCGTCCACGGAGGCCTAGCCTTCAACGTGCGGGACTTTGAGCCTTACGAATTACACGGAGGCCTAGCCTTCAACGTTACGAGGGTTTCTTGTAGCACATCCTACAATTCGAGTTCTTAGTTGTACCCATCTTACACGCCTACCCACAAATCCGAGATTTTTATTTTTTTAAAACAAAATCCCTCCTAGAGGTTTTTATGCACGGAAGCCTCTAAGGTCTTCCTTTTTCAAAACATGGAAGCCTCTAAGGTCATCCCTTTTCAAATATCGTAAGCCTCGAAGCTCATTCATCCCAAAACCATTTTTATGATTTTTATGTTCATGCTTATGCTTATGAAATGCTATGACATATGTGAGCGTTAAGCATTAAGACATATTCAACATTTCATAAATCACATATCAAAACATGCTGTCAATTTAAAGCAACACAATAGATATGCCGAAACTACCCAAGTAAACACATAAAACATATCAATTCATATAACATGTAAGTACACGTTATACAACTTTATTAAGGGTTATATGAAACTACCGTTCACTGAGAATTGACTTATTCACACAGATTAGAATCCCGAAAAATCCAGTCTGTTACAATCTATCATGTACAATGATACAAGCACATTAGTGAGGTATAATACATCTAAGCACAAGTACAACTACTATTAAAGTGAACTACAACTCTTAAAACTTAGGGAACAAGGCCCTTTAGCTCATTACTGACTTAAGTACAAGAAAACAGAAGTTTTCACCAAACTGCCTCAGGTCGTTCGCAGTGGCCGCTAGCGCGGGACCTCGCTAGTGCGGGGTCGCTCGGGCGAATTCTATTCTGAAAGGCCATGTGGACATTTTAAAACAGTTTTCAAAATCTACATGGTCGCACTGGCTGCCCGCTCACGCGAGTCGCGGGTGCAAGCTGTGAACCAGAAGCCATTATTGTCTTCTTTGTTGGGTCTATGATTTTACCGTTTTACAAACTTAATCAAAACATGCTTTCCTATATATGAAACTCATTGGTTTTCCGCGTAGGTTCCAAGTATGAAATCAGAATTTCATGAATCGAATCGTAGCTCTCGGTTTTATTGAAAAATCAAACGGCGACAAAACTTTAATTTGACCGTTCATCGCGATCGTAATGAATTAGCATCTAAAATTCGAAACAGAGCCTTGTGGGATCGAGACCTTTCATTTGGTATAAGGAAATCGAGTTTCTGTTACAATTTTTATGCTCGCTATTTTCATACCCTTAACGATATATATAAATTTTACTATATATCTCTATACTTACAAAGTATATAAACTGAATTCATAAATGAAATCTTGACAGAAAGCTTACCCAAATAGAATTTAGTAAGAATTGAAGAGAATTCCCAAAAATGAAATCAAGCTTTCATTTCACTTACTCACTAAATATATTTATGTATGTATATGTTTGTGTGTGTGTATATATATGTAACTATCTATATATATCTCTGGATATATATAATCTGAAGGAGTGAGAGAAAAGAAAGAGACAGTAAAGAGGCAGAGAGTACCATGTGAGTTGGGAGGGGGTGATGTGTGTATATATAGAATTGGTTTGCTTGGCCTCCAAGAGGCATGTTGCCTACAATACTTTACACGCATACATTGTGCACATGCATTTCTTTGGCTTCAAGTTCAATAATTGTCACGCCCCGAAGTACCAAAAATAGGGAAAAATAAATTTCCTTTTATGGGTTCGTAGACACGTGACTGGTTGTGAGTGTCACCTGATTGTCCAAACATGCTTATAACAATAATGTGATATGGGAAAGTGACTAAGTTCAGCGGAAGCAGAAATTTAAAGCATCCAAGTCTTACATCAGTAGTATATTACAGGCCAAAAAGATATCCAAAAGATACATATTACAAGACTAGCTAAACTATTACATTACTAACATAATAATAACAGAACTACAACAAAAGAAAAGCTCCAAAGTCTTCAACTGGCGAACCCGTAGCCTTCCTCGTAGTAGTCTTCACCAGCATAGTCTTCAGTAGTAAAGTCAGCATCTTGATAGCAGTCGGCTCCGTCTGGACCTGCAAAGGCTGGACGTGGAAGGTCCAGCGGCATGAAAAGCCGTTAGCGGTTAAGCTAAGTGAGGGTCCCCTTAAGGTTACCACCACTTAAGGTACGTTATTCTTCATCTCTCTTATTTCTCGAAACCATATCTCATTCATCATTTCTTATTCTCGATACTATGCCTTGTTCTCCTTTTCTCATTCTCAAAACCATGTCTTATTTAAACCCAATCATTCCCTTTGAAACTAAACCCAGAACTGAACTGACCAATGACATTGACTGAAAGAAGACTTAACTCCAAACGCATTTATTGGACAAGAAAGAACAACACTCAACAATGAATAGTTAACTGTCGCCCAACTGGCACTCAAACTGTCGCCCAACTGGCACTCAAACTGTCGCCCAAATGGCATAAGTGTGCGGGACATTAACAATCTCTTGGTCGAACACGTCATGCCGATCCTCAGGTCGCCCGCACGTTACCGAACACGTCATGCCGATCCTCAGACCAAGGGTACGGGAAATTAATAATCACTTGGACGAACACGTCATGCCGATCCTCAGGTCACCCGTACATAACCGAACACTTCATGCCGATCCTCAGTCCAAGGGTGCGGAAAAATAATCAACCACTTGATCGAACACGTCACGACGATCCTCAGGTCATCCGCACTTGACCGAACACGTCATGCCGATCCTCAGATCAAGGAACAAAACATAACTCACCAATCGACTCCACGGAATAATCGAGAGACCAACTTTGTAAGAATTATCCAAACATGACACAAAAGTTCACGAATCAACTTTGACCAGTAGACACACGACTAGAAACGAGGCCCAATATCCCTTATTCACATTAAATCTGTTATCGAAGGTTTTATCATTATTTTACGCGTTCGCACGTTTCGTAGTTTAGTTCATTAATATCATCCATTTATAACCGTTAATATTTCGCTATACGTCCGACATTCCGTTTTCCTCTTAATATACTTATGATGGAAACTTTCCCGATCGCTTATTAATGCAATAATCGTACCATACAATATACTTATAGTTTGGGTATGAACTTTCAACGGTCATTAAAATATATTCATAACAATAGAAAACATAGCACGTAGCTCATGGATTTATAACGTGAATATAATACCAATAAACACATAGATGAAACCCTTAACATCATCATCTACACGATAGCACTACCATAGCATGAGATTTTCATAAGAACACATGTACCGGAAAACTAGCATCAACAATCAACACCATGCATAAACAAAACATTATACAAAAAGCTACACAATCTGCCAGGATACATTTTCACTGTGTTGACTGAATTAACATGATTTATTTGGACATGATAAATTGCTTTGTAGATCAAACTCAAAACTAAAACATTGTAGATAATAGGAATATCTTCATGTACAAAAAAAAATCTAGCTTCAATAACATTTTTGAGCTACTCAAACTATTTATTTTACAAGACATTTCTTATATCTCGGACTGTTCTGTCCCAGATTTTTAGTACTGCATTGTACGTAACTTTCATCTATTAAGGAGGGGTTTTTAGACTGAGCTAAAGAAGGGTTATTTGTAGATAAATGAGTTATCTATCACCACAAAAAAACCTAGCTTAATTCGCATTTTTGAACTGCACAAAACATTCATTTTACTAAACTATGTTCTGCTGAGAGTTTCAGTTTCTCAGATTTATAACACTGCGTTGTACATGTATTTCACCCATGAAGGAGTGATTTCTAGACTGAGCTATAGAAGAGTTATTTGTAGATATATGAGTTATCTTTTACCACAAAAAAAACTAGCTTAATTCGGATTTTGGAGCTCCTCAAAACATCAATTTTACTAAACTATGTTCTGCTGGAAGTTTCTGTTTTCTCAGGTTTATAACACTGCGTTGTACATGCATTTCACCCATGAAGGAGTGATTTCTAGACTGAGCTATAGAAGAGTTATTTGTAGATATATGAGTTAGCTTCTACCACAAAAAAACCTAGCTTAATTCGGATTTTTGAGCTACACAAAACATTCCTTTTACTAAACTGTGTTCTGCTGAGAGTTTCAGTTTCTCAGATTTATGTATTTGTCTTGCATGTCATGGAAACTTCAACACAACAACATCAACTTCTACCAAACATTAGTACATATTATATGTGTTCTAAATTGAGTTAGATTACTCATAATTACTCACAATTTACTCACTATTTACTCACAATTTACTCACAATTTACTCACAATTTACTCACCAAAGCTTGAAATTAAGCTTGATGTTGTTCTTGAGCTTGATGGAGCTTGAACTTCAACTTCAATGGTGTCACCTTCTTCTTCTCCTATATGAACTTATAACTCCAGCTCTAATTTCTTTACTTAAGTGCAGATTATAAGAGACAAAGTGTGTCAATTGTGTGCATGTGCAAGTTATATATAGAAAGTGCATTAGCTTAGGTGTCATTTGCATGTTACATGCATAGGACATGTGTCCATGAAGTGGACATGTGTCCATTAAGTGGACATGTGTCCAAAGGGATGTCATGTGGTTGCCACATGGCCGGCCATGTGGGGCCCATCTCGGGTTGTGTGCAACTTTCTCGGTTTACGTGCATAAGTTTCTCGATATGCGTGTCGGTCTCGATTTACGTACAACCGGGTATTATTTCTAATGTCCGGGTACGGGTACGGGACTAAGTTAAATCTTATTATGGTCGAGTTGGTATGGTTACTATAGTCTATATGGTAATACTACAACATGTCCATACCGTCACGTAATTAAAATAATAATATAATAATATAGTGGGTCCAATACAGAAAATTACAGGTGTTACATCTTCCACCACCTATTAAAGGATTTCGTCCTCGAAATCTAGATTTTGCTAGGTCTTAGAAATTACAAGGTACTAATAATATCTCAGATTTTAAGGTTATGAGGTTCCCACTAGCTAACTAATCAGACCTTCTTAATAATTTTTTTTTTTTTTTTTTCAAACGTCCAAACTTCTTTGCTAAAACAATGCCAAGTGAAATTCATAGTTCTGACATTGAATATGGCACCTTTGGTCTTTCGTCTTGTTCATTGCTGAGATTGATTTGGTGATCTGCAAGTTCTCTTTCGGGATCTTCTTTTTGGTGGAACCTTGTTCTGAGTTTCTCGTTTCGGATAATCTTTGCGCACACGTCCAGTCTTTCCACAATTGAAGCACTGCGCCTATCAACTTGTGAGCTGTTTCGGTGCTTTGCATTCTTTGAAGTGATGTCCAGATATTCCGCAGCTGTCGCAGATATCACGTTGCTTTGGATGTGTCTGAATAGCAGTCTGATTAACTTTACTTTCATTATTTCTTTTGCCTCTTGTGATGAATTTTGATGTATCCAGAGTTTTCCTCAATGATTGTGGACTGCATTCGAGTAGTTGTTCGGGATACTGGTTTGTTTCTTCTATGTCTTTAATCGAGCAAGATTCTTACCTCTCAGCTTCTTGATGCGATGGTTGAGAAGTCTAGTTGGTCTCATGATTGTCTTCTATAACTTGTAGGGGTCGTGGCGTCCTTTTATGTGTGTTATTGTGATTTAGTTCCTTTGCGTGTCAACATGAAATCGTCGTGGAGTTTTGGCATTGTAGGTGATGACACAAGTCGTTAAGCAATTTCTCCATGCATTAATTAATACCAAGCATATAAGTTGTTATTGGTAATTGGAGTAGGATTGAATTCACTTGTAAGGAGTTGAATTCATAACAAAATGAATACTCATTATATACTGAGTTAGAAACGAAGAGGTACGTGATCAATCACTTGTAGGATCACAATGTATAGAATGAGTATCTGAGAATAATCATTAGATGGTTACTGTAGGACAATCATAGTAATGCAATGACTGTAGGCGCAAGGCCTCCCAGGTAGGACATAAGAATTCCTTGTTTCATGAGCCAATAATTTAGGTGAAGCCTTAATGATAAAAGTCAAGGTTACCAATAAGAAGAATTTGTGAAATGAAAGGAAATGAAGTCTAATTTACAAAGGGTGCAAAGAGATCCTTCGCAATAATGTCAAGGGATACGCACTTGCAAAAGTTGGTCAAACGGTTGACAGTCCAAACAAGATTGATTTAACAGATCATAAGTCCAAATGACTTACAATGATTGGTTTATAAATGAATCATTGGAATTGAATTTCATGGTGATAAGTCCAAAGAGGTGACTTATAGCATTAGAAAGCCAATGAATTCACAATTGGATTTATCACTGATCAGAATGATTCAAAATCTTGTTAAGTGAAATCAGAGAGGACAATGAATAACTGTCAATTAGTGAAACAATAAAGGACATCCCAAGGTTCATCATAAGGATAATTGATCTAACGCAACCAATGGTAGAAAATAGTGGGTTTACTCAAAAGGAGTTAAATTAGAAAGATGAATATAATTACTCAGCCTTACATGGTTTTAATTTATAACGTGCGCAGGGTCAGAGATGCATTTCTTCAGCGTGTTGATGGAACATCGATGTTGTAAACCTGAAACGTGTCTTCCCTTGGTAGGCCCTATGCGATCTGATCATTGGCTTGAAGGTGGAATGCAGTACTCATCTTCACTAATGTTCGCGGTGCGAGTCGTTTGTTGTGATTAAACGTGGTCGATGTCAGCAGTCTAGGAGGTTGTTTGATTTGTTGAAGGTATGTTCTATTCTTGCGTCTTCCATTGCCTCGGGTTAAGTCAATATCTCATGTGCTCCTTGTAGTAGGGTTGACCTTGGTAGTGTAGCAGGTTGTGGCTTGAGTGGTCTAAAAAGTGATTCTGAATGGACGATATGGAGGTGTCTAAATAAATCGTTTCCATAGTCACTTGTGCTTGTGCCGTCAGCGGTCTTCCATAAGCCTTGTATCAGTCTTCCAAATACACTAGTGGGATCGATCTCCTTAGGTATTATGTTGCTTAGCCTTCTAGACCAGTCCTCAGTTGTTTGAGATGATTCATCCATTGCAGAGATCGAGAAGATTCTTCTGTTCCTACGTATGAGTTCGTGTCTATAAGGTTTCTATCATACCTTATGTGAAGCAATCATAACCTGTTATATTTCACATTATGGTTATCATTATAATCCCGGTAGCTAGAATAAAATGATTGAAACGATTAAACAGATTGACCCAAAATGAAGCCGAGTCCGAAAAGACAGATGAATCCTCATAGATAGAAGTATAATAGTAGAATGATGTGATCCATTCAAGAATAAAATGTAAATCTAACAATAATAGGATGACCGATTACTATGGAAGTAATCGTAGTATCTCAAGATTTGTAGGAAATGAAAGTAAATGATGGCACAAGGCCTTCAACGAATGAAATAAGAATTAGGTATTTCATAAGTGAAATAGTCCAAACGAAACCCTACTGATAAAGAATAAGGTACCACCTGAGAGAGACAATAAGAGGTCAAGATGTACAGAGAGTACAACATTTTTGAGTTCCAAACAAAACAAGAATAGAGAACTCATTTAGAATTATTTCAAATGAAATGAACTTGTAAGAATTTGTTCAAGGGATAATAAGTCAAAAAGAATGACTTTGCAGTATTAGTAATCAAATTTATTTAGAATAATTTCAAAGACAGTGAGCTTTCAAGATTTAAGTTCAAAGAATAATAAGTCAAAAGAATGACTTTCCAGTACTAGTGATCGAACTTGTTCTCAAAAGAATTTGTCAAAAATCGGATGATCAAGGTACATACTCAAGAATTATTGACTGGGGTATAAAAAAAATCAAGGAAATGAATTACTTATCAAGGAGTGTATCACAATAATTATTGACGGTAATCGGAGCCACTTTACAAAATATATAGGTACCATTTTCAGAAGAAATGGCCATTAGAATAGAAGGCATCGATTTACTCAAAAGGAGTGGAATGAGAAGAAAGGATGTAACTGCTTACTATGGTACTCCCTTACCATATCTAAGGTAAAGTCTGCCTCTCTTATTATCTATTAAGGCCCTCTAAGAACTCCTCAGGGTCCTCCTCCTCCTCCTCGATGGCAGTTGGATCTGCTTCGTGGTTCTGCTCAGGCATCGGTATCATCTTGTCCAAATCAACTGGTGGTGCTGGATGGTCGTGTACATCATTTCCTGCTCTCTGAAGATCGTCTACTGGGTCAACATCCTCGATTGGCTCGTCATTGCTACTTGCCGGATTATCCTCAATTGTCAGGTCATCGTCGTCATCTGTGTCGTCACCATTAGATGGGTTGTCTGCTGAATGGTCACTGCCTGCAGTATCCTCTCCACTCGCTATGTCGTCGTCGCTATCTGTATCCATTGGATCTGAATCGGTATCTGGCTCTGGTATGGGCTCGGGTGAGAATGGAAGTGTTGGTGCGGCCATAATAATCGGGAAGAGTATATCGTCATATAATGCCTCATCACGAGTCATGCTGATAGGCTCCTGGCAAATAAGTACGGTAGTCTCTGAAGCATGGATCGACTCGGGCTGAACTTGATCCAGATACTGCAATGTATCGGTAAGTATAGCTCTCCATATGTCCTCCTCTAAGATATGCCTCGCCCTCTAGCAGTTCCGTTGTCGATATAGTACAGGGTCGACAGGCTGGATACGACCGTCGCGATTATAGTGACCTCCGAAATCATCATGAACGAAGCTCGACTCCATAGTCATTCAAGAGGAGCTAACTTAGTGTCAGTACAAATACAAGGTAAATCTTAGGCTCATAACTTAAGGTGTAGGACAATCAGTGAACGCGTCTAAACCTAAAGCTCTGATACCAAAAATCCCTGTCACGCCCCGAAGTACCAAAAATAGGGAAAAATAAATTTCCTTTTATGGGTTCGTAGACACGTGACTGGTTGTGAGTGTCACCTGATTGTCCAAACATGCTTATAACAATAATGTGATATGGGAAAGTGACTAAGTTCAGCGGAAGCAGAAATTTAAAGCATCCAAGTCTTACATCAGTAGTATATTACAGGCCAAAAAGATATCCAAAAGATACATATTACAAGACTAGCTAAACTATTACATTACTAACATAATAATAACAGAACTACAACAAAAGAAAAGCTCCAAAGTCTTCAACTGGCGAACCCGTAGCCTTCCTCGTAGTAGTCTTCACCAGCATAGTCTTCAGTAGTAAAGTCAGCATCTTGATAGCAGTCGGCTCCGTCTGGACCTGCAAAGGCTGGACGTGGAAGGTCCAGCGGCATGAAAAGCCGTTAGCGGTTAAGCTAAGTGAGGGTCCCCTTAAGGTTACCACCACTTAAGGTACGTTATTCTTCATCTCTCTTATTTCTCGAAACCATATCTCATTCATCATTTCTTATTCTCGATACTATGCCTTGTTCTCCTTTTCTCATTCTCAAAACCATGTCTTATTTAAACCCAATCATTCCCTTTGAAACTAAACCCAGAACTGAACTGACCAATGACATTGACTGAAAGAAGACTTAACTCCAAACGCATTTATTGGACAAGAAAGAACAACACTCAACAATGAATAGTTAACTGTCGCCCAACTGGCACTCAAACTGTCGCCCAACTGGCACTCAAACTGTCGCCCAAATGGCATAAGTGTGCGGGACATTAACAATCTCTTGGTCGAACACGTCATGCCGATCCTCAGGTCGCCCGCACGTTACCGAACACGTCATGCCGATCCTCAGACCAAGGGTACGGGAAATTAATAATCACTTGGACGAACACGTCATGCCGATCCTCAGGTCACCCGTACATAACCGAACACTTCATGCCGATCCTCAGTCCAAGGGTGCGGAAAAATAATCAACCACTTGATCGAACACGTCACGACGATCCTCAGGTCATCCGCACTTGACCGAACACGTCATGCCGATCCTCAGATCAAGGAACAAAACATAACTCACCAATCGACTCCACGGAATAATCGAGAGACCAACTTTGTAAGAATTATCCAAACATGACACAAAAGTTCACGAATCAACTTTGACCAGTAGACACACGACTAGAAACGAGGCCCAATATCCCTTATTCACATTAAATCTGTTATCGAAGGTTTTATCATTATTTTACGCGTTCGCACGTTTCGTAGTTTAGTTCATTAATATCATCCATTTATAACCGTTAATATTTCGCTATACGTCCGACATTCCGTTTTCCTCTTAATATACTTATGATGGAAACTTTCCCGATCGCTTATTAATGCAATAATCGTACCATACAATATACTTATAGTTTGGGTATGAACTTTCAACGGTCATTAAAATATATTCATAACAATAGAAAACATAGCACGTAGCTCATGGATTTATAACGTGAATATAATACCAATAAACACATAGATGAAACCCTTAACATCATCATCTACACGATAGCACTACCATAGCATGAGATTTTCATAAGAACACATGTACCGGAAAACTAGCATCAACAATCAACACCATGCATAAACAAAACATTATACAAAAAGCTACACAATCTGCCAGGATACATTTTCACTGTGTTGACTGAATTAACATGATTTATTTGGACATGATAAATTGCTTTGTAGATCAAACTCAAAACTAAAACATTGTAGATAATAGGAATATCTTCATGTACAAAAAAAAATCTAGCTTCAATAACATTTTTGAGCTACTCAAACTATTTATTTTACAAGACATTTCTTATATCTCGGACTGTTCTGTCCCAGATTTTTAGTACTGCATTGTACGTAACTTTCATCTATTAAGGAGGGGTTTTTAGACTGAGCTAAAGAAGGGTTATTTGTAGATAAATGAGTTATCTATCACCACAAAAAAACCTAGCTTAATTCGCATTTTTGAACTGCACAAAACATTCATTTTACTAAACTATGTTCTGCTGAGAGTTTCAGTTTCTCAGATTTATAACACTGCGTTGTACATGCATTTCACCCATGAAGGAGTGATTTCTAGACTGAGCTATAGAAGAGTTATTTGTAGATATATGAGTTATCTTTTACCACAAAAAAAAACTAGCTTAATTCGGATTTTGGAGCTCCTCAAAACATCAATTTTACTAAACTATGTTCTGCTGGAAGTTTCTGTTTTCTCAGGTTTATAACACTGCGTTGTACATGCATTTCACCCATGAAGGAGTGATTTCTAGACTGAGCTATAGAAGAGTTATTTGTAGATATATGAGTTAGCTTCTACCACAAAAAAACCTAGCTTAATTCGGATTTTTGAGCTACACAAAACATTCCTTTTACTAAACTGTGTTCTGCTGAGAGTTTCAGTTTCTCAGATTTATGTATTTGTCTTGCATGTCATGGAAACTTCAACACAACAACATCAACTTCTACCAAACATTAGTACATATTATATGTGTTCTAAATTGAGTTAGATTACTCATAATTACTCACAATTTACTCACTATTTACTCACAATTTACTCACAATTTACTCACAATTTACTCACCAAAGCTTGAAATTAAGCTTGATGTTGTTCTTGAGCTTGATGGAGCTTGAACTTCAACTTCAATGGTGTCACCTTCTTCTTCTCCTATATGAACTTATAACTCCAGCTCTAATTTCTTTACTTAAGTGCAGATTATAAGAGACAAAGTGTGTCAATTGTGTGCATGTGCAAGTTATATATAGAAAGTGCATTAGCTTAGGTGTCATTTGCATGTTACATGCATAGGACATGTGTCCATGAAGTGGACATGTGTCCATTAAGTGGACATGTGTCCAAAGGGATGTCATGTGGTTGCCACATGGCCGGCCATGTGGGGCCCATCTCGGGTTGTGTGCAACTTTCTCGGTTTACGTGCATAAGTTTCTCGATATGCGTGTCGGTCTCGATTTACGTACAACCGGGTATTATTTCTAATGTCCGGGTACGGGTACGGGACTAAGTTAAATCTTATTATGGTCGAGTTGGTATGGTTACTATAGTCTATATGGTAATACTACAACATGTCCATACCGTCACGTAATTAAAATAATAATATAATAATATAGTGGGTCCAATACAGAAAATTACAGGTGTTACAATAATCCTTGTATGTGTTGAGCTCACGCGATGATGTACACACAGGTAAAAATTATACTGCACAAATTCCAACTGGTATATTTTGATTAAAATGCAAAAATTAAATACGGGATGTTACATCCTACCCACCTTAAAAGAAATCGTGTGCGAAATTCGCACACAGATAACAATCAACACATAAAAGTAATAAATAACTTAAGAAGAGAACAAATGCGAATATCGCTCGCACATTTCCTTCTCATTCTCCCAAATAGTCTCCTTAGTACCGTGGTGACGCCACAATACTCGAACCAAATGAATAGTTCTACCACGAAGTACATGCTCCTTAGCTTCCAGAATCTGTACTGGTTGCTCCTCATAGGACGCATCTTGCTCCAACGATAAATCAGTCCAATCTAAAACATGAGACGGATCAGGTTTATACTTCCGAAGCATCGAAATATGAAATACACTATAAACTTTTGCCAACTGCGGAGGGAGAGCCAACCGATAGACAACTTCACCCACACGTTCTAAAATCTGGAAAGATCCAATGAAACGAGGTGGAAGTTTTTTGTCCTATCAAAAATGAAGCACACCACGACGAGGTAAAACCTTGAGAAATACATGATTCCCAACTTCAAAAGACAACGGTCTCCTCTTCTTATCGGCATAACTTTTCTGTCGGCTTTGAGCCGTAAGTATCCTTGTATAAATCAGTTTAATATTTTCAGTAGTTTTCCTTACTAGGTCTGGTCCCAAAAGAGACGTTTTTTCAATTTCGGTCTAACATACGGGAGAACGACACGTTCGTCCATATAAGACCTCGAACGGTGCCATCTGAATACTTGCTTGATAACTATTGTTATATGCAAACTTAATCAATGGTAGGTGGTCTTCCCAACTACCTTTGAAATCCATAATACAAGCTTGTAACGTATCTTCCAAGGTTTGTATAGTACGTTCTAATTGACCATCCGTCTGAGGATGAAAAGCCGTACTCAATCTCAATTCTGTCCCCAAACCTTTCTGGAGACCTTCCCAAAACAAGGATGTAAACCCTGGATCTTAATCCGACACATTCGAAACAGGGACTCCATGTAACTGAATGATCTCTCGAATATACAGGAGACTAAGAACATCAACTAAATTAGTCAAACGCATTCCTAGAAAATGTGCAGACTTCGTCAGACGATCGACAATGACCCAAATGACATCATGACTGCGCGGTGACCTAGGAAGTGGTAACACAAAATCCATTATCACGTGCTCCCATTTCCACTCTAAAACTGTTAATGGTTGGAATAACTCAGTAGGTTTTTGATGTTTGGCTTTCACTTGCTGACAAGTCAAACACCGAGATACAAACCTAGCGAAATCGTGCTTCATACCCTTCTACCAAAACTGACGTCTTAGATTATGGTACATCTTGTTACCTCTCGGATGCACCGCTAATCATGAATGATGGAATTCTTTAATCACTTGTTCACGAATTGCCAAAGGCAAAAACAAATGGTCTTTGAACTTCAACCCATGCTCGGAGTCAAAAGTCTAACCTTCTATAACATCACTATGAAGAATTTGTATACAAAAAATAGATGCTATAAGATCAGATTGTTGCTCATCTTTCACTTGTTAAATGATCGACGGTTGAGCCATGAATGAATGTAATGAAGCACAATCCTCAAAATCGTCAAGCTCTACCTCAAACTCCTCAATCTGATTGAGCATATTCCATTCTTAAATGGCCAGACAAGCCATAGAACCTCGTGATTTGCGACTCAGCGCATCAGCTTTGCCTTCCCTGGATGATATTGTAGTTTAAAGTCATAATGTTCTAAGTATTCCATCCATCGACGTTGTCGAAGATTCAGATCACGTTGAGTAAAGATATACTTCAAACTCTTGTAGTTTGAAAATACATCAAATTATTTCCCATACAAGTCATGACGCCATGACTTTAAACCAACAAGTAATGATGCCATGACTTTAAAGCAAACACAACGGCAGCAAGCTCTAAATCATGAGTCGGATAATTCTATTCATGAGGATTCAATTGGCGAGAATCGTAGGCAACAACTTTGCCTTCTTGCATAAGCACACACCCCAAACCAAGAAGTGAAGCGTCACAACAAACTGCGTAGTCAACACCACACTCTGAAATTATCAAAACTGGTGCTAAAGTCAATCGAGTCTTTAAAAGCTGAAAAGCTTTCTCACACTTTTCAGTCTAAATGAATTTCATCCCTTTACACGTAAGCTTAGTCAAAGGTGAAGCAATACGAGAAAAGTCCTTCACAAAGCGACAGTAATAGCCCGCTAAACCCAAGAAACTACGTATCTTAAATACATTCTTAGGTGGCTGCCAATCCATAACAGCTTCAATCTTTGATGAATCAACTGACACTCCATCTCTCGAGGCGATGTGTCCCAAAAATTTCACTTCTATCAACCATAAATTACATTTAGATAATTTACCGAACAATCGGTGAGTATGCAATAACTGTAGGACAATCCTTAAGTATTCCTCATGAAGTTCCTTAGAGGAAGAGTAGATGAGAATATCATCAATAAATACAATCACGAACTTGTCCAAATAATCATGAAATACTCGCTGCATAAGATCCATAAATGATGCTGGAGCAATGGTAAAACCAAATGGCATAACCACAAACTCAAAATGCCCATATCGGGAACTAAAAGCTGTCTTCGAGATGTCTGACTATCAAATATGGAGTTGATGATAACCCGATCTCAGATCAATTTTGGTGAAGCAAGCGGAACCTTTGAGTTGATCAAACAAATCATTGATTCTTGGAAGTGGATACTTATTCTTGATTGTCACATAATTGAGTTTTTAATAACGTATACACAATCTCAATGTTGCATCCTTCTTCTTAACAAAGAGGACAAGATCTCCCCATAGGGATACGCTCGGGCAAATAAAACCCTTACTCTGGAGATCTTCCAATTGAAGTTTCAACTCCTTAAAATCTACTGGTGCCATACAATATGGTGGAATAAAAATAGGTAAAGTGCCTGGTATAAGATCGATTGCAAAATCGATAGTATGGACATGTGGCAATCCTAATAAGTCTTCTGGAAAGACATCATGAAATTCACAAACAATGGGTGGCAATTCCACATGAGGACGGTTCTAAGAGAAGAGTATAAACTACTTCGTGAAAACTTTGAGGGTATCGGTAAATCCAATTGATCTCCCTCGAGTCTACAACTGTCTCCATCAGGAGTGAAAAGAGCAACGCAGTGCTTAAAACAATCTATTAAAGTCTGGTACTCGACCAACCAGTCCATCCCAAGGATGACATCAAATCCCAATCAAATCAACACTCAACTACTGGTCTGCTATCAAAAGTATGCAACCATGACAAACCTGATTCAAATGAATAATACCTCCAACTGAAGTATCAACAAATAAGACATGCTCCAATCATTCTATCTCTAACCCCAATACTAATGTGAATGCTGATGAGATGAATGAGTGTGATGCACCAGTGTCAAACAACATAGATGCCCAAGAGTTAAACAACAGGATGATACCTTGGATCACAAAAGGTCCGACATTTCCAAAACCATAATAAGCAGATGCTATAAAAGATCAAAATTTCTCCCTTGGTGTTCTTGGTGTTGTTGTGGCTGAATACCACTACGGTTGTTTGTCATCTGATAATTACCCTGATTTCCTCTATTCTAGTAGGATTTCATGCTCTGAGCGGATCTTAATTGCTTGAGATGGTGGATATCGCATTGATCCAATCAACTGAGATTTCTTGGGTGGTGGTTGAGGACAAAATTTGATGAAATGGTTCGGATCAACACATTGGAGACAAACTTTCTCCCCAGCGGCATTCACACCTCGCTATAACCTGGATTGTTGAGAACTTCGATAAGAAGATCTCTATTGTCAATAAGATCATTGCTGCTACTATTGAGGAGGTTCAGATTGAAATTGAGACCTAGTCTCTGTCTTGGATTTCTTAGACTGACTGTTCTTCTTGGCTAGAGTAATCATCTCCTTGGCCTGGCTAGAGTAATCATCTCCTTGGCCTTTTTCAGATCCAAATCCAAACTTTCAACACCCAACAATCTTGTCAAGATATCAACATAAGTGGTGATAGGCGTGCTAGCCATACCTTTTCGAATATAGGGTTGAAGATCAAAGGTAAAGTGTGTAGCTTTGAAATGATCACTGAACAACTGCTCTTACGCAAAACGAGCCAAGGTGGAAAACATAGTAGCATATTCCGTCATTGACATATCCCCGTACTGAAGGGTAAAGAACTTAGCCCTTTTTGTGTCCCTCTATACTTCAGGGAAGTAGTTGTCAAGGAAAAGATGCTTAAATGATTCCCAGGTCATGCCAGCAAGTGGATGAATACTCATAGCGCAAGCCTACTGACAAACATTGAATATTGCACATTTATGTGCCAATATAATAGACAGTGCTAATTTAATCCCCCAAATCCCTAGTTTTACATGCATATTTGAATTAATATAATTTAATAGTGATGTCACTCAAATGCGTGTAAAAATGTGTTTTTACATATTTTATATATTTAGGTGAAAATGAAGTGAAATAAAGGGAATGAAAGAAGTAGCAACCACATCATAGTATACTCCATTTGTTAAAGTCAAAGTTAAATAGTAAAATGTTACAATTCATTAACTAGCAAAAAAAAAAAAAATAGAAAGACATCCAAGCTGAAAGCTTGGATGTGATATATATTTTTTATATTATTATTTTATCTTGTTCTCTCTCTCTCTCTCTCTCTCTCTCTCTCTCTCTCTCAGCTGCAATCAAAGGAGTGTGAGAGGGAGGACTGAAGAAAAAGGAGACGAAGAGAAGAAAAAACTGCCAAACACTGCTTTCGAGTGACGAAAGCAATGACAGAATTGCTAAAAAAACGTCTATAAAATGGAGCAGCCTCACAACGAAAGAAGGACGCCTACAACCAACAAGCAGCACAACTTCACAACACACACTGTTAGGGAGAGAATAGTATAGGGAGGTTATCATGTGAGCACTTCATATTGTCCCTAGAAATAGGAAACTTTAGTTTTTCTTTGCCTTTTCTAGTTCTAGTAGTTGTAAAAATTTACTCTTATGTAATTGATGATTTCATGTTCAAAAAGTATGTAGCAAAATTTTGTGTACTATATTTCTTAAAATGAAATATTTGTTTTCTTGTACAACCTTTGTCAATTTGTAGTAGTAAAATATTCCTGTTAAAGTTTAGATTTAATATTTTTAGTCTAGTTAGTACTTATAGTTGTCCCCTAAAACAGCTTGAAACCCCAAATTTTCAGTTTTTATTGCAATATTTCCATTCACTATAAGACATATTTTGCAAGTAAATGCCAAATTTCTTAGCCACGTAGTTGTTATAATCACCTACTAAAGTCCCAAGCACACAATATCCATATCTCACTCCCAAATTAGATTATGATTTGGTTTGACCTTATTTGTGTTCTGGGAGTTCAACCACTGTGACCCCACAAGAATCCAAAGTCAAAGGTTTAGTATTTTATTTTTGGTTCAGTATTTCCATTTATGTATTCATTATTAGCCTAGTTGTACTAAACTTTGTTATTTTGCAGATTCCACAAATTCAACCCCAACTCATGTTAAGTGGAGAAAATAATATAATAATATTAGTTTTTACCCTTACCTTGGTTTTTCAACTTTAATTTTAATTGGACGGTGATTGCGTTCATCTATTTAATTTATCTTAAATTTTATTTGGAAGACAGTTTCAATTTCAAAATGGTAGGCTAAAACTTTAATTGGGGATATGCAATAAAAACTTAGAAACCACAGCTTCTGTGCACTAATCTTAAATGGGCAAATTTATCTAGATGGGTTGTTTTTTCATTTATGGCCAAAAATATCTATGTATCTATAGTTTATGACAATTTAACATGTTTATATACTATGACTATATTGGGCTCAAAAGATTACATATTTAAAATAAGAATCTAATTATGTGGATTGTCAAACTATGCCTTTTGTCATAAAAAAACACCTAGCATACTCAAACAACTCATATGACAAAATTTATATTTCAAATATGTGTTTATATATATTTCTATCCACTAATAGACATGCAATTGTGTAGTGGCAGAGTGGTGGGGATTAGACGCCAAATAAGCCACGTCCGCGATGGGCACGGTTCGAACCTGGCTACTGCCCAATTGCCTTTTTATTTTTCTTTAAACCAAACGATGTCGTTTCATATCTAACCTGACACACTTGATATGACCCTGACTAGTGAAAATTTATTTTTAAATAAAGAATGACTCTGCGGTCTTAAATGCCAAATGCTTTTCAAATGCACAAAAGTTGTGGGATCTAGTGTTGGTTTGCATATTCCCAATTCTTTAAATCATTTTCCCTAGTTAATTAATATTTTCTGTTTTTGATAACTATACTTAAATATTTGTATTATTTCTATCTTTCGCTAGTATTAAATCCAAAAAGTTTATCTCACAAAAATTTAGCTTTTATTTCTTTTTCTTCCTTTTCTTGCTAGTATCTTAGTTAATTTATTTTGCACTATTAAAATCTTTATCGTAAACTACTTAGGAAAAAATAGCTTTTAATTAGTTTTATTGCAAAAAAAATATAAAAACTAGTATTTAGTAAAACCCCACAAAATTCCATCATCTTTTATTTTCTTTTTAAGTGACAAAATAGTTATTGTCTATCTTTGTTTCTAGTTCCCTGTAGGTTCGACCTAGACTTTCAGAACTTTATTACTTGTACGATCACCTACTCTTGGGTGTGATAAGAAAACACGTCAATATGATGTCGTCACCCACCAATGGGTTGCTTCTCTAGAAAATAAGCATGTAGCCAACTTAATGCAGAAATCATCCTCATGTAGTTCAATGAATTCGAATCTCTTCGTGACATGCTGAAGCCAATCTTCTACAGCCATTAGGTCAGAGCTACCAGAGAACTCTAGCAGTTTCCTAGAATCAAAATTTTGGTAATCAGCCGCTCCTGAGCTCTAGCAGGATTTGTCTCACCTCTCGGAGCATAAGGAGGAGAAGGCGACATAGCATCTTTGACTGCCCTTGCAATTACATCGGCTACATTCTGTAACCCTTGCGGTCCATCAGGAATATCAACCGGTCATGTGGAGGCTTCAGACTCAAATACAACATTAGGGATGTGACCTTGACCATGACCATGGCCTTGACGACCTCAAGCATGGCCTTGACCTTGACCACGGCCTCTACTTGGACCACATCCTCGAGCACGAGCACGACCACGACCTCAACCTCGACCTCTAACTGGGACCGAAGCAGTCGATTCCTGTTCATCAACCTCAAGCTCAATGCTGCGATTCTCATAACGTGGTGGCATTGCTACAATAAGATGAAAATGAGTAAATGAATCACACAACATGATCTAAACATGAAGTGTATTCAACAACACATGTATATGTCAAACATAACAAGTAAAGATTTATACCTCTAGTTATCAAATTACGTGTTAACACTATCAAATCATATGTTGTTTACCAACAAATATGTCTAACATGTCAACAAAACTATACAAGCGAGCATAGTCCCAAAGTATTCGACCCGGTTATGCTCTGATACCATTCTGTAATGCCCCGCCCAGCCACTAGTCCCGGCGACGGGGTGTCGGCTAGCGAAAGTACAACAATAAACAATAGTAGTAGGCTTTGACACCAATCGGTAACTCCCCAAGTCCTAGACTCTGAGGGTTACCTGAAATGTATGTTCATCATTCGGAAAACATTTATAAAACATAAATATGGTTTTCATTTAAAATATTCTTTCATGAAACAAAATGTTTTCAATATACGCAACAGAAAATCAGATTTAAACTATCAATCTTTTAAAAGTGGGTGGACTAAACTTGTCCAATTAAATATAACATGTTCTTTAAAACAGAATTTATTACATCATTTAAAATTAAAAATCCCATAAACAGGGCCTTTAAACAAAGCGGAAGCTCATCAAATCTCGGGGGCCTTGCCCTTATCTATATCACCTGAAAAAAAAGGTTTTATAGTCCATAAGCCATAAAGGCTTGTATAGTCATATAACCACACGATAACATCTGTTGCATAAAACGCACGAGTGTAATGAATGCCAATGTCATGCATGAAAAACATTTTCATTCCCTTTCAAACACTCGCCGTCGATCGTCCATATCATTACCCGAACCATGAGCTTCCCGTCCACGGAGGCCTAGCCTTCAATGTGCGAGACTTTGGGCCTTACGAATTCCACGGAGGCCTAGCCTTCAATGTTATGGGGGTTTCTTGCAGCACATCCCGCAATTCATGTTCCTAGTGGTACCCATCTCACACGCCTACCCACAAATTTGGGATTTCTATCTTTTCAAAACAAAATCCCTCCTAGAGGGTTCTATGCACGGAAGCCTCTAAGATCTTCCCTTCTCAAAACGTGGAAGTCTTTAAGGTCTTCCCTTTTCAAAATTCGAAAGCCTCTAAGGTCTTGTGTCCCAAAACTATTTTCATGATTTCCGTGCTCATGCTTATGCTTATGAAATGCTATGACATATGTGAGCTCTAAGCATCAAGACATATTCAACATTTCATAAATCACATATCAAAACATGCTGTCGATTTAAAGCAACACAATAGACTTGCTGAAATTACCCAAGGAAAAAAAGAAAACATATCAATTCATATAAACATATCAGTACACGTTATACAACTTTATTGAGGGTACTATGGAACTATCGTTCACCGAGAAAAGCCTTAATCACATATACTAGAATCTCGAAAAGCCCAGTCTGTTACAATCTATCATATACAGTGATACATGCACATTAGTGAGGTACAATACCTCTAAGCACAAGTACGACTATTATTAAAGCAAAGTATAACTCTTAAAGCTTAGGGTATAAGGCCCCTTAGCTCATTTCTGACTTAAGTATAAAATAACAAAAGTTTTCACCAAACTGCCTCAGGTCGCTCGCGCGGGACCTCACTCGTGTGGGTCGCTTGGGCGAATTCTATTCTGAAAGGCCATGTGGACACTTTAAAACAATTTTAAAAAATATACCTGGTCGCGCGCACGCAGGTCGCTCGCACTAGCTGCGAACCAGAAGCCATTGTTGTCTTCTTCATTGGGTCTGTGATTTTACCATTTTACAAACTTAATCATAATAGGCTTTTCTATATTTGAAACTCTTCATTTTTCCGCACAGGTTCCAAATAGGAAATTGGAATTTTATGAATCGAATCGTAGCTCTCAATTTTATCAAAAAACCGAACGGTGACAAAACTTTAATTTGATTGTTCGTCGCGATCATAATGAATTAGCTTCTAAAATTCGAAACAGAGCCTCGTGGGATCGAGACCTTCCATTTGGTATAAAGAAATCGAGTTTCTGTTACAATTTTTCTACTCACTATTTTCAGACCCTTAACAATATATGTAAATTTCAATATATATATATACTTACAAAGTATATAAATTGAATTCATAAATGAAATCTTGACAAAAAGCTTACCTAAATAGAATTTACTGAGAATTGTAGAGAATTCCCAAAAAAGAAATCAAGCTTTGATTTCACTTACTCACTGACTATATATATAGATGTGTTTGTGTGTGTATATATATGTAACTATTTACATATATATATATATCTCTGCATATCTTTATATATAATCCAAAGGAGAGAGATAAAAGAGAGAGACAGTAAAGTGGCAGAGAGTATTATGTGAGTTGGGAGGGGGTGATGTGTGTATATATAGAATTGGTTTGCTTGGCCTCCAAGAAGGCTTGTTGCCTACAATACTTCACACGCACACATTGTGCACATGAATTTGGCTCCAAGTTCAACAATATTTGTATGCGTTGAGCTCACGCGATGATGCGCACACACAAGTAAAAGTTATACTGCACAAATTCCAACTAGTATATTTTGATTAAATTGCAAAAATTAAATATATGCTATTACACTAAGTAATTTGGTGTATTTTTTAAGTGACTTTTTTTTTTATTGCAAGAAACTTCAATTATGCCAAATCGGGAAGAATAAGGTCCTAAATAGAGGGAGGTAACTCTCCTACCCAGACATTAAAACACCTAATAATCCTAGCACATTTTGTCAGAAGACCCGCCTAGCATGAACAATAGAGGAGACACGCAACCAATGAAGACGATCCTGCGAATCGTTAAGAATATGACCATATGATGCCAGGTCTAACTTACTCCCACAAAGACCCCCAACTGCAGTTGACGAATCAAGCTCCACTATAAAGTCCGTAGAACCCTGCCGCTCTGCATCCTTAACCGCCTTAAATGCAGTTAATCTCTCCGTTGTCAATGGATCCACCGTCCCAACAACAAAATCTGTCATAACCCACATAGCCCTCCCATCAGCATCCCGAATAATAGTCCCCCCACAACCATAGCATTCTCTTAAGAAAAAAACAAAAGCATCAATATTAAGTTTCCTCATTCCCCTAGGCGGATTCACCCATCTATCCTCCCCTCCTCCTCCCATTAATAGCATTGGCCGTCACACTAGGACCCTTGGACTACTACTGGGCCACTTTATACTCTGAGATAAAGTCTTGGATCGCATCAATCATCGTTCCTGGTTTAATGCGAATGCCTTCCATAACCCATTTATTCCTACTACACCAGATTTTCCAAGACCCTGCAAAGAAATTCAGAATGACATACTCCCTCTTATGACTGAGAACGGATTCGACCCAATCCTCAAAACGAAGTCGGCAACCCATTAAATGGACTGCTCTAGGTAGGATACTACCCCAAACTTCCCAAGCTTTGTAGCTCGATAATAGCACGTGTGAAACTGACTCGGACTCAAAACCACATAAGATACATGTCTTATCCCCCACAATCTTACACGAATAGAGAATTACTTTGTATGGAAGGAATCGTTTAATCGCATGCCATATGAAATGATTGATTTTATTTGGAAGAGCAACCTGCCAAAGCTGATCACATGGGTAATTTGATCACCCACTAGCTAGAGGACCCTTTTCAACCTGAGGCCAAATTACTGGTGATGTAGGATCAAATCGAAAACAAACCCTTTTTCTCCCAGTGCCAAATGAGTTTGTCAGGACAAGCTCCATCAGTAGTAGGAATGCTAAGCACACTATCGGCTTCATGGGGCAATAAGATATCTCTAACCAAATTCTTATTCCACTTCCCTTCAATAGGATCAATTAAATTCTTAACCAAACCTTCCTTTACAATGACTGGCATAGGCGAGACCGGCTTGAATGAAAGAGGAACTAGAATCCATGGGTCTGCGCCAATATTGATAGAATCACCATTCCCCACCCTCCACCGAAAACCACCACGAAGAATATCTTTTGTCCCCAAATACTCCTACATGAATATGAAGGGTTAATACCCAAATTCGCATCAAGCATAGTGTCGTGAGGGAAGTAACGAGCTTTGTAAATTTGGTACAGAAATGACTCATGATTGGTCAACAAGCGACATGCTTGTTTTTCCAACAAAGCCTTATTAAAGCATTCCAGATCACAAAAATTGAGACCACCACGACTCTTAGGAAAATAGAGCTTGTCCCAACACGCACATTGAATCTTCCTTTTGTTTAACTGTTGGCTCTACCAGAAGCTTGCAAGGATTCTATTAATGTCAAGAGAAGAAGCAGCTTGGAGTTTAAAATAACTCATTGCATCACTGGGGATCACTTGTGCTACTGATTTAATTAACACTTCCTGTCCACCACGTGATGATAATTTTTCTTTCCAACCCTTCACCTTGCTATGCACACGATCCCGAAGAGTGTGGAAAATTTGTTTCTTCGACTTTCCAATCAATGAAGGCAAACCTAAATATTTATCATGTTGGCTGGCCACTTCAACACCAAGCATTTGGGTCAATTGGCCCCATACCTCCATCCTAGTATTTGGGCTAAAATAGATACTCGATGTTTCAATATTTATTTTTTGGACCAGAGGCCTCCTCGTACCACTTAATAATATTAATAATCAAATTGTAGTCATCCGTTGTGGGTCTGGAAAAAAAGCAAACTAGCATCCGCGAAAAATAGGTTAGAAACCTTTGGACTTAGTCTACTATAACACCAATCCCATGCAACCGGTTCTCATTTACAGCACAAGCCAACAAAGAGGAAAAAGATTCAGCACAGAGATTAAACAAAATAAGGGAAAGAGTGGGTTTCCTTGTCGAATTCCTCGTGAGGGTTTAAAAGTTTTAGACGGGGTCCCATTCACTAAGACTTGATAAACCGATTCTTATTTACAGCACAAGCCAACAAAGAGGAAAAAGATTCAACACAGAGAATAAATAAATTAGGGGAGAGTGGGTCACCTTGTTGAATTTCGCATGAAGGAATAAAAGTCTTAGACAGGGTCCCATTCACCAAGACTTGATAATATACTGATTCAATACAACCCATGACAAGAGAAATCCAACGCTCCCAAAATCCCAAGGCACCTAGAATTGCTCTTAAAAAAGGCCATTCAACCCGATCATAAGCCTTACTCATGTCAAGCTTAAAGGCCATCGACTCCACCTTACCCCTTGACTTTGTTTTAAGATGATGAATTACCTCAAATGCAACATGCACATTATCTGTGAATAATCTGCCCAAGATAAAAGCTGATTGAGATTCAGAAATAATACGAGGAACGATAGGCTTAAGTCTGTTAGCCAGGACCTTAGAAATAATCTTGAACACCAACTTATAAAGGCTTATTGGATGAAAATCAGACACACGTCGTGGATATTTGCCCTTGGGAATCAAGACAATATGTGTAGCGTTAAGGTTCCAAGGTAGAACCCCTGTGCTAAAGTAGGACTTAATCAAGACAATATGTGCAACATTAAGGTTCCAAGGTAGAACCCCTGTGCTAAAATAGGACTTAACCAAAGCTACAATATCCTCAGAAACAATGTGTCAATAATACATCTGAAAAATAAATGAGACAGATCATCTTGGCCTAGAGCCTTGTTTGGGGGTATTTCAAATAAATCCCTCTTAACTTCATCTGCAGTGACTTCTAGCTGAAGCCTAAGATTCATTGAATCTATGACTCTCCTACTGAGAGGCTGAAGAGCTTTCTGTACATTAGCGGAAATAAGCGAGGTAAAAATAGTCTCAAAATAAGCAATAATCTGATCTTGAAGATCCTTCTCATCGGCAAACTACTCCCCAGTAGACAGTTCAACCCCTTAATAAAATTTTTCTATCTCCGTTGAGAGGCCTTCCTATGGAGAAGGCAGTGTTACGATCCCCGTTTGCAACCAACTCACCCAAGACCTTCGTTTCCATAGAAGCTCTTCCCTTTCCAATAACTCATTAAAATCTTCGGAAAGAGCTTTATATCGACCCACCACTGATCTCCCTGCCGGTCCTCCTCTCAAGAAGCAAAGCTCATCACTATTGGACTTAATCTACAAAAGTGGCCCAATTCCATCAAGAATTTCTTTCTCAACAACTACGAACCTTACAACCAGCATGAGTTGTCCACCTGAGATTACCCTTCAACCACAATACAATAGGTCATGGTTCAAAACTGAACCTGAGAGGTGAATAGTCAGAGATTGTGGAAATAAATCATGGCACCAATCCGAGGCCACCCACCTATCAAGATGCTGCTAAATAAACTCCTCATCATCATAGTTATTTCTCCACATAAAAATCTTACCTTGAAAACGGAGATTTGACAATTCCCAGCAATCAAGAGTTTCACAAAATTGTTGCAGTCTATTAAAATCAGCAAGCCTCCCTCCTTCTTTCTCCTAGCTAGCAAGAATGTTGTAACCCATTTTTTCATGTTTAAATTGATGATTGAGGCTTCGTGTGCGATTTTAGCAAAAATTGGTCACAGGATTATTTTGGTCATTTTTCCAAATTTATAAGTCATGAACTAAAAATAAAATTTTTTGGGAAAGGTTGTGTGAGATAAAATGATTTGGTATTCGTATTGGAAGTTAAGATTTTTCGATCTCCGTTTCGAAGACATATTAGTTTCAGTACTTTACACATTTGGTTGAATCGTAACCAACCTAGTTCAAATCCAACCGACTTGGGGACCAAACAAAATACTTAGTTGCTACCTAACCTAGCTAAATGATCTTGACCATCAAATAGACTACCTAACCTAAGCTAACCAATCGTGGCCATCCAATTCATCTTGGCCACAAGAAGCTTAGCCTATAAATATGGATGCAATGCTTCATTACTTTTACACCAAATTTCATAGAGGTCAAAGAGAATTTCTAAGAGATAGTTAGAGGAAGAAGAAGAAGAGAAGTGTTTGGGAGTTGCTCAACATCATTTATAGGTACGAGGTTGTGTACAATATTCTCTTAAATCTCCAGAGTATTTTCCTTGTCATCCCTCTTTATACTCTCTTTGTTTTATGTTGTCTTTCTATTGGAATCCATATCTTTTTTTGGTTAAATGTTATTAAGATATTATTTTTGGCTAAATGCCATAGAACTAATGGGTATATGAGCAAGGAGCACCTGCCAAGATCCAACAGGCCTCAAGGACCGATGTACTGGAGAAGGGTGAGGTGAGGTTGGTGGCTCTTACTATGTGACCAAGAGGAACATGGTATGATGCTATTGGTATGAGCATTTGGGTAGTGTAAGTAGTTGGGTTGTGAGACTGGTCAATTGATTTGATGTCGTTCTATTTATTTGATTGTCATTATCCTTTTGAGCCTTTATTATTCCTGTCATATTGTATACTTCCCGGTATGGTTTGATAAGCCGCACATCGTGGCCTATGTCTACCCCTCAAGAACATCTCTTAAGGACTCCTTTATCAACTACTTACGGGTGTAGATCAAATCGTTTTGATACACTTCATGGGTGTGCACTAAACCGTTACAAGAGCCTTCAATCTCTTCCAAATAAGAACACCTCTTCTTTGCACACAAGGGTTACTAACCCTCACTCTTTACAAATAAATGATTTGGATACAAAGATAACTCACTTGAAGAGTGGATAGTACAAATGAAAGCTCACTACAATTTTCCCTCTCAAAACTTACAATTGAAATCTAAAGCAAATTGATTTTTCACTTAAACTAGGGCTCAATTATGAATGATGATTAAACAAGATGTTTGCATGATTTTCCTTGATTCTCCAACACTTAAAATCATCCATATATATATATATATATCAATTTTTAACACATATGACCGTTGGGAGTGGTTAGGGGTGTAAAAGTAATTTTTTGAGAGTTTAGAAAACTAGTCGTTATGTTGTTCTGCGCAATCCAATCAACTGTATAATCGATCCAGTTGATTGGATAAGTATGTCAGTAGCTACCTATCAAAAGCACAAAACAGTCAACTATTTTTATAAATCAATTGACTGTATTGACAGTTTTGGAGACTAATACATCTTTACTAAAATGGCCATAAGGCTCATAACTCCCTCTACAAAACTCGGATTTGTGATTCGTTCGAGAATTCAGAGACAAGATTCAAATACATTTGCAACCATATAAAACTCAACATCTAGTTCCTTACCAATTAAACCAGTTTTTCCTTCAAAGATGACGCATTTGCAAAGAATTGTTCATTTTAACCTGGCCACATGAAAACTTTTGTGAAATAAATTTAAGTGAGTGGTCTAAGCATGTTTAGGTCCTTGAGAGTATTTTAAAGTGTGAGAGCAAGGATCCTAAAGTCCAACTAATGTTACTTAAGCCCCTATGAGTGCCTGATCAAAATGCTTTACAAGTAAATCCTAGTCTTTAACCAAGGATGAAAAATCTTCAAGCCTTCAAACTTGATCCTTGTTGAGCTCTATCACTCTTGGGCTTCACTATATGCTATCTCATGAAATTAAACAAAGTTAGAACATTTAAGTGCATAATTCAATAGATTCGCACAATGAAAATGACTTGACAATACTTTAGAATAGAACAATTAAAACTTGCTATTATCAATAGATTTGTCATCATCAAAACAAACATGAATGATGCCTCAAAGAAATTCAAGGCTAACAATTTCTCCCTTTTTTATGATGTCAAAACATTCAATAGAGATATAGCAATTAAAGCATGATAAGAGCAAGGTATGCAAAGTATTAATCCAAGAATGATAACTTTCTAATAATCTCTGTTATCATTTCCCTTTTTGATGATCATTTTCTCCCTTTTTGATAACAACCAAAAGGTATCAAAACAAACATGAATGATGCCTCAAAGAAATTCAAGGCTAACAATTTCCCCCTTTTTTATGATGTCAAATATGCAATAGAGATATAGCAATTAAAGCACGATAAGAGCAAGGTATGCAAAGTATGAATCCAAGAATAATAACTTTCTAATAATCTCTGCTATCATTTCCCCTTTTGATGATCATTTTCTCCCTTTTTGATAACAACCAAAATGTAGGGTTTTGAACTAAAAGTTCCCCCTCAAGATAAGTGAACATGTCATGGAGGCAACAAGATACCAAATCAACAACAGTAAACATAATAATATGATAAACCAAACATGATTAGCATGCAATCAAATTAACAGAAATATCAAAACAAATTAATCTATCTTACTCATACTAGGCTTAAGGCAAGAGATTAAGCCATTAATTGTCCAAGCACTTCTTAGATGCTTCATTTGCCGAGGTAGTAGGAGAGAATCCCCCACTTTCCAATGCCATGAGACAAAGATTGATGATCTCTTCATAATTGAGTCATTAGCTGATGATTCACTATCAGAGTCATCCCGGGTGGCCTTTTTCTTTGAGTGATCCTTCTTTTGTAGCTTCTTCTCAAATTTCTTTTCATGCCTTAGAAACTTTGCCAACTTTCGGGTGATCATCTCCATCTCCTCATCCTCATCACTATCAACATCTTTACCATTTTTCTTTGAACTTTGAGGACTTTAAAGCCATGTCACCTCTTTTGGCCTCTTTCACTTCTTTTCTGTTGTCTTCTCTTTCAAACACGGCTAACTCCGTCTCATGTTTTATGAGAGATCCCATGAGTTGTTCCAAAGAGAGCTTTGCTAAGTCCTTTGCTTCCCGAACCACTATGACCTTTGGTTGCCAATCCTTTGGTAAAGACATAAGAATATTCTGAATCATTTCTTCATTAGGATAAACTTTACCAAGGTTTTTCAAGCTATTAATAATAATAGTAAAACGAGAATACATTTCCCCAATAGATTCATTTGGAAACATTTTAAACATTTGATAAGATTGAAGAAGAAAATTAATTTTAGACTTTTTGACTTGGCTTGTTCCCTCATAAGTAATTTCAAGTTTATCATTCGCAAGATGAAATTCTATTGTATTCATTTAGGTCTAAACCGCAATACAATGAATTCATTGCCATAACATGTAATTTTATGAGTTTCTTATTGGCATCATTATACTCACCTTCTGTTTTTGGAAAAGAAATACCATTTTCAATATTTGTAGAAAGATGAGGCCTTTTGACCACTATTTGCTATAAATCAAAATATTGAGAAATGAAATAGATTTTCATTATATTTTTCCAATAATTTTAGTTTAAGCCATTAAAACATGTTGGTCTAAAAGCCGATTAACCCTCACTATAAAAATTGCGAGGAGAGTTGGTTTCCATTGGATCTTAACTCTAGATTATAAAATCTTATGAAAATTGAAGAGCCAAGGCTCTGATACCAATTGTTGGCCCGAAATAGAAACCTTAGAGGGGGGGGGGGGGGGGGGGGGGGGGGGGGGGGGTGAATAAGGTTTTAGCGGAAAAAAAATCTTTACAAAATTAGGAACTTATTTAACACAATCATAAACAATAAATTAAAGAGAGAAGGGACGAGGCACTTGCAAATCGAGTTTTCAAGTGGATCGACAATCCGCACACTGCAGCCTATGTCCACCCCTCAAGAATACCTCTTGAGGATTCCTTTATCAGTCTACTTATTGGTGTAGATCAAACCATTTGGATACATCTCATGGGTGTCCACCAAACCATTATAAGAGCCTTCAATCTCTTCCAAAGAAGAACACCTCTTCTTTGCACACAAGGGTTACTAACCCTCACTCTTTACAAATAAATGATTTGGGTACAAAGATAACACTCATTGATTAGAGGTGAAAAATGCATATTCATAGCGTATTTCATAGTCTTTTATGCATACTTTTATCCCCAAGTCCCTAGATTTAGATGCACATCAATGATTAAGTGTTTTCTATGATGTTGAGACTCAAATATGTGTTTTTACACCATTTTGCAGGTTATAGGAAGCAACCATTGCATAGAAAGTGATTCTGGTGAAGAGAATAATAGAAGCAGCTGAGAAAATGCCATTTTTGACAATGAAAACTTCAGATTTGGAAGATTGTCCAAGAAATATGAAATGTAGATCTTTGAGTTACGGTCGCGTGACCGCAAACGGGAGGTTAATCTGAGGTCCGAGTGAAAAGTTATGGCCATTCTCCCATCGGTGCGCAGAGCTGTCAAAATCAAAGATGTTCAATGGCTTGAGCAGAGTTCAATCGATTGAGAGTTCGATTGATCGAACTAAGCTCGATCGATCGAACTTTATTTTCATCCAAAAGTTGCGTAAACTCTGCGGGAACCCTATAAATAAGTCCTTTTGACACTAGACGAAAGGAGGACGCTCCAGAACGCGAAAAACAGCAGTTTAGGGTAGTTTTAGGGTTAGTTTAGGAGTAGATTAGGTTAGATTCATATTCTTCTTCATCTTTTTCATTAATATACTGAAGAGTACTCAAGATTGATGTTGATTACGAGTTATATTCAGGTTTATTCCAGGTTTTTATGTTCCTTTATCTCTATTTGATTGTTTATTAGTTTAGATGTTAATGATTGTTATGCTTTACTGTTTCTGCACTAGTTTTATTATGTTTCCGTAGTTTAGACGTTGGAAATATGTGATGAAATATTGATTTTTAGCCTCTGCCATGTATGATTTAGAAAACCTGAGCTCGATCGATCGAAGATATTTCGATCGATCGAACCAGCCATAGTCAAGCGATCGAAGACATTTCGATCGATTGAAGGATGATGCAGTCCGATCGATCGAGAGCGCTTCGATCGATCGAACTTGTTAATTCCTGAGATGATTCTTTTAAGTATTCCATGACTTTCTGTTTTAGAAATCTGTCATCAAATTGTCCCAATAAGCTCAATTTGTCACAACAGTTTTTAGAACTTAAAGCCTTAAGGCCTTTTCTTCAATGACTTTTGAAAACCAATTTGAATGCTAACACCATTTAGATTGCAAGTATTAACCATTGTTTTAAACCGTCTTTCAAGTATGTTAAAGCAACTGTGATAATGTAGTCCCGGTCATGTAAGGGCTATTGATTCTATATCTTTAGAAAATACGGAATGCTGAAAAGGAATGAACTCCATAGAATGTTAATGAATATGCATGGTAGATGGTTAGGATCAATGTAGATTCACGTGTTTCCAACACCTTTAATTAATATATTTAGTTAGTTATGTTTCTTTATGTTTTATTTTATTAGTTAGTTTAATTCAATTAATTAGGATTTGTTAGTACACCTTCACTCCTACATTCATCTTCTCTTTTTCTTTAGGTTATAACTTAGTATATATTCTTCCTTTTCCTTCCCTGTGGGATCGACCTGGACTTATCCAGTATTACTTGAACGATCACCTACACTTGGGTGTTGCACAAGAGCGCACAACTTTTTAGTCGTGTCAAGTTTTTGGCGCCGTTGCCGGGGAAGGCAACTAGGTTAGGATTTTACTAAGTTATTTCCATTTTTTTTTTCTTCTTTTTCTTAAAAAAAAAAAAAAAAATCATTGGACTTTTTCTCTCACAAGAAAAAAAAAAAAAAAAATTTCTTTTGTTTAAATATTTTGGGTAAACATGTCTTATCCATATTACCCTCCATACAACACAAATACCAAGAATGGGTACACATTAGGTAATGAGAATTATACCCCGAGTTGGCAAGCACCCACATATGATGTACATTATCAACCTGAGTGCTACCAATCACCACAATGGGAAAACCATCATGTTAGTCCCCCATGTTATCAAACGTATCAAGAACCTCCACCTGGAGAGTTCTATCAATCGCAATGGGGATATAACCAAAATGATAGTGTAGGATATAGTAGTAGTTCCCACAATTACCAAATGCACCAAGACTTTCCTTCTGGGGAGTCTTGCACACAAACACAATGGGAAGGGGACTATTACCAACAACAATGGGGTGAAACTTCATATAGTTATAATGAGGAGAATAACCAAGTTGAGGATAATGGTATGTTAGAATAGCTGCTTAGTGAAATGAAAAGGCTAGAGAGTGCAATTGATAAATTAGGAGCTAGATATCAACAAGCATTTGATAGCCAACCTTTAGAAGACTATACCAGTCCTTCAACGCTACAACCTGAATTTCAAGACACTAATAATGGAATGGAATTAGAGGACAATGATGGGTTCATACCGAGTGAGGTTAACAACTCATTTGAGAAAGTGATAACCCAACAAGAACTCCACAACCAAACCATTGAGCATGAAGTTGTAGAACCATCTTCTCCTCAACATACAACCCCAGACATAAACTCCTTCACTGCCTGGATAAAACTGCACAATCTCTTTGTCCAGAGCACCTCAATAGATGACATATATAGTGAAGAGAGTTACAAGGATGAGAATGAGGTTTTAAAAGATGACGAGAGTTTAGGTGATTGCACGCAATTAGGAAAGGAAGAGTCCCCTGTTGACTCTACCCCTACCTTTGAAAGTGACCCTAGAGAGGACATAATTGAAAAATCTAAATCTGATTTAGATTCTTGTGATATTCATGAACCCTCACCTCTTTCGACCGAAGAGGTGGTGTCACCAAGTTGCCCATCACCTATCCTTGCTATCAATCAAAGCTCTCGTCCTGAGCTTGAATGTTATGTGTACCCCATTCGTGAACAAACAGAATGTGTTGTGGAAGAGGATGGTAAGGATACTAGCACATGTTCTTCACAAAATTTTAACTTTCAAAATTCTTTGAGAGAAGACTTGGAAAATATTGGGCCCACTTTAGATGATCTTAAAATTCAACAAGAAGCTAGCAATCTTCTAGACTGCTTGACCTTCTTGAGTGATTATAACATTGAGGCCCAAATAGATAGCTTTATCCAAGTCTAGTCCAAAACCATGTGCATAGAACAGAAATTCAATTCCTATGATTATATCTCCATAGATTCTGTTCTAGGACAAGCGGAGGGTGGTGAAGCTTCATTAGAACATCACTTCGACCCTGCCCCTTTTATTGAACCATGGCCTCCCCCTGTTTTTAGTATTAAAATAGAGGCTGTTATAGGAAATACCAACACCAAAGATCGTTTCTTGCATATAATTCCTAAAAAGTGTGGTATTCCTTTTATAACTGTCCCAAAAAAATTTGGAAGCCATAGGTTTTGCATCATCTCCTCTAACCTTGAGCCTGACATTAGTTGGGGGGAGTTGCATTTTTATGAGGATCCCAACATTCTTCTCACTGTTAAATTATTTTATTGGGAAGATCCTCAAAAATTTCGGTTGTTAATCTATGATAAAAATCTTGATTAACCGAATTTATTTACTGAGTAGTTGTATCTATGTTTCCTTGTTGCTACTAATGATCTTGCAGGTAGCTTGAAAAAAATGGATATTAACGCTTCGAGGTAAAATCCTTCCTTCCCTCGCTTTACTTTACATGTCCATATGCTTAGTTTAGAACATTGAGGACAATGTCTAGTTTTAGTTGGGGGGGGGGGGGGGGGGGGAGTGAGTCATTGTATGCCTCATATCTTTTTGTTGTACTTTAGTGTCATATACCTGCTTAGCAACATGTAACTCAGTAAATTAAATTCTGCAAAAATTTTAAAATTTTTATTTATTTATTTATTTATTTTTAAAGATAATAAAATGGTTCTTGTATTTCTCTCATAGTTAATGTAGTTAATTATGATGCATTAGTGTTATTTTCTGTATGTTATTAGTATGTGATATACTATGGTAGTTTCTTTACTTAGTTATAGTATGTTCTATGCTTTTTAATCTTCAAATACTTTGAGCACGTTGTGACAACCTTGTACTTAGCTAAAATGGATTAGTAAGCATAGTTTAAGTGTCTTGAAAGACTGTAGTGGAGACTAATAACCCAAGTGAGCTTTTGTGCCATTATTTGTTTTTAAGGGTTTTATAAAATTACTCTTACTTTTTGAAAAGTGTATTAATTCGTTGAAAGTCTCATTTTTCTTCTTCATTTTGACTGATCACTAGAAGAGAACGTTCAGGATTTACCAAACTTTAGAGCTCTTGAATTTACTGAAATGAATTATCCTATTAACTTAGAAGATGATTTAGGCCATCTTTTGACCATACATGGATAATACAGCCTTGGCCTACCTCTATGCTATTCCTTTACTTCACCTCTTGAGCTTATCCTAATCGCCTTGTCTTCACAATCCTAAAGTCTATACTTAACTTCAAATTAGGAGTTCAAACATCAGTTCTTTATTTAGGTGTGATTGGGATGTGTTGCGTTAACAAGGAGTATGTTAGAGTGAATAAGGGAAAGTTGGCAAAGAAAAAATGAAAGAAAAAAAGAAAAGCATGAGAAGAAAAAGAAAAAAAAAATGCCAATGGTTGTTACAAAAGAAAAAAAAAGGAATGAAAAGAAGAGTGTGAAAAAAATAAATAAAAGAAAAGAAGAAGAGAGAGATTTGAGATGTGGGAAGTTTGAAAAGTTATAGTAGACATTCCAATCACATCCTTTGACCCAATTGAATATCACGAGCCTTTTTCTTCTTAATCTAACACCTCTTTTTCAAAGTCCTGATGATTTTAAGTAAATTGGATTTGAAGTTAAGGTAATGAGAGAGTTATCCACGGTATCTCGCTCTTCTAGTGAAAAGTATCATTTCATGAGACTTTGTGCATTAAATGTCCGTTTTTCTATTTAGATGTGAGAAGCATTGGATTCCATTTATATTTACTCTTTATAGCTTCTATATCATGAGTGATAATTATTACACCTAATTCGGAGTGATTTCATCTTGAGAGTGTAATCCCAGTGAGAGTTGAGTCAAAATGAACGTCTTGATAGTGTCTTAGGTTATGCGAGCTTTGAAATTAAAGTTTTGTATTTTGGTTGTCCATTCACACACACACTTTAAGATTAATAGGTATGGAATATTCTAATAACTTTGATAGTAGATTAACTGTAATGTGTGTGTTTTTGGGCTATGACATACTAGAGAGTTTCATGAGATTGTTGAGCTTAACTACATTGCTAAATGAGAGGAAAAATTTCTTGAAAACATTTAAACTAGAACCATTACCATAAACATGAATTTTGTGGGTAGATTCACTGCAAATCCTCACGAGACAACACTCGTCCACTAGGGGGAACCTAGAGGTTTAAAGGCTTGTTGCATATGTTAAATGCAATCGCGATTCCTGCGAATGTGATTTAGGATTTTTACTTTCTTTTGTTTTCAAATCTTAGAGTTTAAATAAACACTGCTGTAGTTCGCTTCATTGCTAGGGACTAGCAACGAGCTAGTTGGGGGGGTGTGATTAGAGGTGAAAAATGCATATTCATAGCGTATTTCATAGTCTTTTATGCATACTTTTATCCCCAAGTCCCTAGATTTAGATGCACATCAATGATTAAGTGTTTTCTATGATGTTGAGACTCAAATATGTGTTTTTACACCATTTTGCAGGTTATAGGAAGCAACCATTGCATAGAAAGTGATTCTGGTGAAGAGAACAATAGAAGCAGCTGAGAAAATGCCATTTTTGACAATGAAAACTTCAGATTTGGAAGATTGTCCAAGAAATATGAAATGTAGATCTTTGAGTTACGGTCGCGTGGCCGTAAACGGGAGGTCAATCCGAGGTCCGAGTGAAAAGTTATGGCCATTCTCCCATCGGTGTGCAGAGCTGTCAAAATCAGAGATGTTCAATGGCTTGAGCAGAGTTCAATCGATTGAGAGTTCGATCGATCGAACTAAGCTCGATCGATCGAACTTTATTTTCATCCAAAAGTTGCGTAAACTCTGCGGGAACCCTATAAATAAGTCGTTTTGACACCAGACGAAAGGAGGACGCTCCACAATGCGAAAAACAGCAGTTTAGGGTAGTTTTAGGGTTAGTTTAGGAGTAGATTAGGTTAGATTCATATTCTTCTTCATCTTTTTCATTAATATACTGAAGAGTACTCAAGATTGATGTTGATTATGAGTTATATTCATGTTTATTCTAGGTTTTTATGTTCCTTTATCTCTATTTGATTGTTTATTAGTTTAGATGTTAATGATTGTTATGTTTTACTGTTTCTGCACTAGTTTTATTATATTTCCGTAGTTTAGACGTTGGAAATATGTGATGAAATATTGATTTTTAGCCTCTGCCATGTATGATTTAGAAAACCTGAGCATCTTCGATCGATCGAACCAGCCATAGTCAAGCGATCGAAGACATTTCGATCGATTGAAGGATGATGCAGTCCGATCGATCGAGAGCGCTTCGATCGATCGAACTTGTTAATTCTTAAGATGATTCTTTTAAGTATTCCATGACTTTCTGTTTTAGAAATCTGTCATCAAATTGTCCCAATAAGCTCAGTTTGTCACAACAGTTTTTAGAACTTAAAGCCTTAAGGCCTTTTCTTCAATGACTTTTGAAAACCACTTTGAATGCTAACACCATTTAGAGTGCAAGTATTAACCATTGTTTTAAACCGTCTTCCAAGTATTTTAAAGCAACTGTGATAATGTAGTCCCGGTCATGTAAGGGCTATTGATTCTATATCTTTAGAAAACACGGAATGCTGAAAAGGAATGAACTCCATAGAACGTTAATGAGTATGCATAGTAGATGGTTAGGATCAATGTAGATTCACGTGTTTCCAAGACCTTTAATTAATATATTTAGTTAGTTATGTTTCTTTATGTTTTATTTTATTAGTTAGTTTAATTCAATTAATTAGGATTTGTTAGTACACCTTCACTCCTACATTCATCTTCTCTTTTTCTTTAGGTTATAACTTAGTATATATTCTTCCTTTTCCTTCCCTGTGGGATCGACCTGGACTTATCCAGTATTACTTGCACGATCACCTACACTTGGGTGTTGCACAAGAGCGCACAACTTTTTAGTCGTGTCACTCATGAAGAGTGGATAATTCAAATGAAAGCTCACTACAATTTGCTCTCCCAAGAATTACAATTGAAATCGTAAGCAAATTGATTTTTCACTCAAATTAGGGCTCAAATATGAATGATGATTAAACAAGATGTTTTAATGATTTTTCTTGATTCTCCCACTGAAAAGCATCCCTAAATATAGCTTTTTAACACATATGACCTTTGGGAGTGGTTGTGGGTGTAACATCAATTTTGGAGAGTTTAGAAAACTAGCTGTTATACTGTTCTATGCAATCCAGTCGACTGTATAATCGATCCAATCGACTGGATAAGTATGTCACTAGCTATCTGTCAAAAACACAAAACAGTCGACTATTTTTACAATCTAGTCGACTGTATTGACAGTTTTGGAGATTAACACCTCTTTACTAAAATGGCCATAAGGCCCATAACTCCATCTACAAAACTCGAATTTGCGATCCGTTTGAAGATTCTAAAATTATATTGAAATACCTTTCCAACCATGTAAGACTCAACAACTAGTTCATTACCAATTAAACCAGATTTTCCCTTAAAGATTACCCAATTTCAAAGAGTTGTTCATTTTGACTTGGCCACTTGAAAACTTTTGTGAAATAAATTTATTTGAGTAGTATAAGTATGTTTAGGTCATTGGGAGTATTTTAAAGTGTGAGAGCAAGGATCCTAAAGTCCAACTAATGTTACTTGAGCCCTTTTAAGTGATTGATCAAAGTACTAAATCCTAGTCTTCAACCAAGGATGAAAAATCTTCATGCCTTTAAGCTTGATCCTTGTTTAGTTCCATCACTCTTGGGCTTCACCATATGCTATCTCATGAAATCAAACAAAGTTAGAATATTTAAATGCATAATTCAAGAGATTAGCATAATGAAAATGACTTGATAATATTTTATAATAGAACAACTAAGAACATACTTTTATCAATATATTTGTCATCATCAAAACAAACATAAATAATGCCTAAAGAAATTCAAGGCTAACAATTTCCCCCTTTTTGACAATGTCAAAACATGCAATAGAGATATAGCCATTAAAGCACGATAAGAGTCATTTACATATTATCATTCAAAGTAACAAGGTATGAAAAGTATGAATCCAAGAATGATAACTTTCTAATAATTTCTATTATCATTCCCTGTTGATGATCATTTTCCCGATTTTTGACAACAACAAAAAGGTAGGATTTTGAACTAAAAGTTCCCCCTCAAGATAAGTGAACATGTCATGGAGGCAATAAGATACCAAATCAACTAAAGTAAACATAATAATATTTTCCTCCTCAACATATGCATACATGAATAAATACCAATTATCCTTTCAGAATTATGCATTATCTCCTTAAGAGGATGGATATTTGAACACCAAAATAACGTGCCTTTCTAAAAGAAAGCATGATTTCACAATCAAAACAAATTAATGTGATAAACCAACATGATTATCATGGTATCAAAATCAAGAGAAATCTCAAAGCAAATTAATCTATCCTACTCCTACTACGCTTAAGGTAAGAAATTTAACCATTGTCCAAGCACCTCTTAGATGCTTCATTTACTGGGGTGGTAGGGAGAGAATCCCCCGCTAACCAATGCCATGAGGCAAAGACTGATGATCTCTTCATTATTTGAGTCACCAGCAGATGATTCACTATCGGAGTCATCCCGAATGACCTTTTTCTTTGAGTGATCCTTCTTTTGTAGCTTCTTCCTGAATTGCTTTTCATGCCTTAGAAACTTTACCAACTTTTGGGTGATCATCTCCATATCCTCATCCTCATCACTCTCAACATCTTTCCCATTTTTCTTTGAGCTTGAGGACTTTAAAGCCATGTCACCTCTTTTGGCCTCTTTTGCTTCTTTTCTGTTGCCTTCTATTTCAAACATGGCCAACTCCATCTCATGTGTTATAAAAGATCCACGAATTGTTCCAAAGAGAGTTTTGCTGGGTCCTTTGCTTCCCGACCGCCGTGACCTTTGGTTGCCAATCCTTTGGTAATGACTTAAGAATCTTCTTAATCATTTCTTCATTAGGATAAACTTTACCAAGGTTTTTCAAGCTATTAATAATAATAGTAAATGAGAAGAAATATCCCCAATAGATTCATATGGTAACATTTTAAACATTTCATAAGATTGAACAAGCAAGTTAATTTTAGATTTTTTGAATTGGCTTGTTTCCTCGTGAGTAATTTCAAGTTTATCCCAAATTTCTTTTGCAGAGTCGAATATGAAATTCTATTGTATTCATTTGGTTCTAAATTGCAATATAACAAATTCATTGCCATAGCATTTAGTTTTATTTTCAAATTTTGTAGGAAGATGAGGCCCTTTGACCACTATTTGCCATAAATCAAAATCTTAAGATATCAAATAGATTCTCATTCTATTTTTCCAATAAGCATAGTTTGAGGGGTTAAAACATAGTGGTCTAAAACCCGGTTGATCCTCACTATAAAAAATGCGAGAAGAGTTGGATTCCATTCGATCTTAACTCTAGATTATAAAATCTTTTGAAAATGGAAGAGTCAAGGCTCTGAAATCAATTGTTTTCCCAAAATGGAAACCTTAGAGATATGAATTTCACTCAAACTAGGGCCCAAATATGAATGATAATTAAACAAGTTGTTTGAATGATTTTCTTTGAATCTCCAATACTTAAAATCATCCCTATATATAGTATTTTAACAGATATGACCATTGGAAATGGTTGGAGGTGTAAAAGAAATTCTTAGAGAGTTTAGAAAACTAGTCGTTATGATGTTCTGCGCAATCCAGTCGACTGTATAATCGATCCAATCGACTGGATAAGTATGTTTGTAGCTGCCTATCAAAAACACAAAATAGTCGACTACATTAACTATTTTGGTAGACTGATAGCTCTTTACTTAAATGACCATAACTCCATCTACAAAACTTGAAATAAAGATTCAAAAACTAGATTCAAATACCTTTCCAACCATATAAGATTCAACATCAAGTTCCTTACCAACTTAACTAGTTTTCCCTTTAAAGATGACCCATTTGCAAAGAGTTGTTCATTTTGACTTAGCCACTTGAAATTTTTTATGAAATGAATTTAAGTGAGTGGTCTAAGTATGTTTAGGTCCTTGAAAGTATTTTAAAGTGTGAGAGCAAGGATCCTAAAGTCCAACTAATGTTACTTGAGCCCCTATGAGTGATGGATCAAAATTCTTTAAAAGCAAATCCTAGTTTTCAACCAAGGATGAAAAATCTTTAAGCCTTCAAGCTTGATCCTTGTTGAGCTCCATCAATCTTGGGCTTCACCACATGCTATCTCATTGAATCAAACAAAGTTAGAACATTTAAGTGCATAATTTAAGAGATTATCACAATGTAAATGACTTGATAATAGTTTAGAATAGAATAATTAACAACATGCTATTGTCAATAGATTTATCACCATCAAAACAAACATAAATAATGCCTTAAAGAAATTCAAGGCTAACACTTACGTTTTGACATTTCTGGTTGCCATAGAAGCCCACAAATCTTCAATCCCTTGAGGTATCATCCCCAACCACCACAACATCAACATGGTAACATGAGAAACTAAGCAATGAAACAGTGACATCCTCCTTCCACCACATACCAAGCCTACCACTCCTACCGATACTGCTCATAACAATGCACCTCTTGAATCCCAAATATCTACATAACCATTCCATCCGTTTAACAGGTGCCTTAGTTTCCATCAAGAAAACTAAGTCGGGAAGTTCTGAAAGTATGAGCTTTCTTAGTGCCTGAATTGTTCGAGCCCCCTCGATCCCTTGACAGCTCCAACATAAATGACTCATTAGCATAAGCAATGCTACTGAGCAACCACCGCCTCTAGTACTCTAGTTTTCATAGCTACAGAATTAGTATTCTTTTAACGTTTAGAACTCTCTGAAGAAATAAAATGTGCCTCATCCTCGAGGTTTTTCTTTAACTGATTGAAATCACGAGACATCTAATCAGCATTAGTGGCCTTTTTCCAAACTAGTATCACATTGTATAGCTTTCTATTTTTCTTTATGCCATCCTCTCCTCGTAGGACCACCATCGGCTAAACCAGCTAAGACATGTCCCTTAACTTGCCATTTCCCTTTGCCTCTTGATTGGCGACTCTTCGGGCTATCTTAGCTTTGCATAGATAGTTCTCCCCCTCAACCCCAACATGTGAAATTTTGATGGGCTGTAGATCCCCAAGGGATCCCGTTACTAGTACACTATCATTTATTCCATACGTATCTGTCTTGTCAAAAGTAGATCCAGCATGCTCCAAAGGAACAACAACATCTGATCAAAACCTTCTGTTTACTCAACGCAGCTCATCTTGTTCTTTTTTTTTACCAGGGAAATTCCTCCTTGATCTCTTTCCTCCCTATGTGACCAACATTAGTCTAAATATATTTAGTGACATGACACAAACTTTGAAGGTATGGAAAATTTATTATTGGTGTTACATTAAAATATGAAGTTGGACATAAGTTTTGCAAATAGAGGATTTTCTATATTTTGGGTCCTAATGCTACAAAGAAATTAAACTTTACATAAATGTAGTTTGAGTTAACTTTGTATGGGCCTGTTTGGCTAAAAGTAGCCTTGAGTTGCTTCTTCCCAGCATCAAATTTTCAAGGTTGCCAAACACCCAACTGGGATTTCGAAACCACGTGTGGAACCTCCACAAGCGGAGCCAAACAGGTTCAAAATATTCTAATCCTTCAAAAAATTAAACTTTTCCTATTTATAGTTAGACTAGAGTGCACATTATCTCCTGCCTACTCAAAGTTGAGTAATGCTACGTGTCACGCATTTGTATCCCTAGTTTAGTGACAATGAGTATGTTTAGAATTTTTTTTAAATGATACTAGTCATCGAAAACAAGGGTTACGTCTTCAACACATTGTATTAACATTGTAAAACCAATATCACCTATTTGTTAATTAAAAAACTATCATTGAAGATTAAAAAATGAATATCAAGCAATAAAGTGGAAAATTTATGAAATTTTAGAAGAAAAGCAATTGGGTTCAAAAATTCATAATTTACTATCCACAGAAAACTCAAATTTATAGAGAAAATGATAATGAAAACATTGAGAAGTACCTCTTGAAGAAAATCGACTTATTCACTAAATTAGATCATATCTTTCTCTAAACCATTGTATTCACTCTCAATTAAGGGCCAAAATGTTTGGAGTATAGTGGAGAATAGGTTGATTACAAACTAATACTTAACATTTTGATTTGTTCAAGAGCCATGTACCAGTAATTGCTTTTGAAGAGAGAGAGAGAGAGAGAGAGAGAGACAGAGAGAGAGGGGGGGGGGGGGGGGGGGAAAGAGAAGAGAAGAGAGAGGGAATATGTGTCACGCCCTGGGGTAGCAAAAATGGAAAATTTTAAAATTTTCTTTCTCTAGACCCGTGGATACGTTGCAAGTTGAGATCACCTAATTGTCCATAAACAAACTATGACAAGAAATAAAACAAAAGGCATGAGATAATTGATCTTGTCAAAATCAAGATATAAAAGTGCACTCTACTTTAAAAGATTTGCAGTAGTGGAAGCAAAGGTTGAACCCACAGAGTTTAGAATTACTTTGTCACTTAAATTCTATAAACCCTAAGTCTATTTAATTATAGAAATAAAAGTTTGCTTGGATTTTCTATTAAACTAAGAACAGTGAAAATAAATCTAAACTTTAAAAGCAATTTAAAAGTGTTGTAAATGATATGTAAAGTGAATCTAGGATTGCAAATCCACCACTAGCTTCATAATAAGGATATTTATGCATTCAATTATATTATTATGTTGGATAATAATAGGGAATTATAGCTATAAACCCAATTCCTCCGTCAAGAAGATAACTACGATTCAAGTATCAATATAATTCATCTTCGGTTGGCATGGAGTGTCTCACACTAAACTAGGGTTGCGGCGCACTCGGTCTTCCCTAGGCATGAACTATTCGACTACTTGATATCATAATTCAAATAAGCACCATTACATGTAAATAATCCATACATGCATAGCAAATATAGATCATTGAGCACATCACATTCAAAATAGATCTAAGACAAGAATAAACTTTGAAAGCAATGCTTTAAGCTATAAAGTACGATTTTAATATTCAAAATACTCAAAACATGTAATCGTCATCCATATATAAATAAATCTAAAAGAAAAACATAAATAATACCCTATTACTTGGCTAGGGTTTCTTTGAAACCCTAGATCTAGGTCTAGGTGGCCCTAGAATCAATGATTGGCAAGAGGTTGATGGAGGAGGCCATGGGAATCCTTGGTCTTCTTCTTCTTCTTCTTCTTCTTCTCCTTGCTTCTTCCTCTTCAATTGATATAGTTTCCGTTGTTGAAGGATGTGTATAATATTATGTATCCCCTAATTTTACATAAAAGATGATCTATATATATAGATTTGGAACAAGTTTTGGCGGCTTTCCTAATCCTAATCGCACTAAAATTGTCGTATTTATGTTTTTGGGCATTGTAACCACAAACCACCTCTGCTGGGCACTCTAATTTGGTGAAATACGAATTTTTAGTAAAAAGCAAGGTCACTCGCGCGGTCCGCTCGAGCAAGGTACTTTTCACTACTCTGCGCGACTTTTGTAGAATTGCAATAACCTTTTGTTTGGACCATAGATTGACTTACCATTTCTGGCCACGCGTCCTTAACTCGAAGATCTACATTTTCTATCTCTGGAGAAATTTCTCAAATCCAAAGTCCTCAATTTCAAAAATACAATTTACCAAGGCTGTTACTGTCTCCAGCTTTCTCCAGAATCACCTTTTGAGTACAGAATTTCTTCTACAGCCACTAATCATTGAATTTTAGTGCATTTTCAAGTTAAAGCTCCAAAACCTACAAAACATAGAATACTTATTAAAAATACTTAATAATAAATGAAGTGGGCTAACAAAGAGTATCTTCAGGGCTATAAACGGGAACTATTCATTCCTGATCACACCCCCGAACCTATACTTTGCTAGTCCTCAAGCAAAAAAAAAAACATAAAAGTAAAACTGAAGTACAATTAAAATATCCCAACTGACGTTCATAGGCAACGCGATTGCATTTAGCATAAAAGCTTTATTATACATTGTTCATTTCATTATACGCTCAAAAAGCTTTATTAAAAAGAAAAACAATCATTCAATACTCCTTATCATAAGACAATGATTTGAAATAGAATAGTGAAACGAGAAATAGCATAATATAACACCCACCTAAGTCATGAAAACTATTCCAAACATATGTATCGAATGAATGCATAGAGTATTTTAAAGACTTGCACATGTGTGAGGTGATAGTCACGTGAATACACGCCTATTGTGAACTTGGAATATAATCCGGATAACTGTCTAACTATACTTTGACTTCAAATCTCACGTTGTTAGTGGCACTCTAAAATGAAACACTCAGAAACAGGTGTAATTTCTCGGGTATGTGCGAGCCAACGAAATATGGTTTCAAAACAAGCAATGCTTACATATGACAAAAAAAAGATGCATGACATGCAAGAAAAGTAGTCTCATGAAAGGATATCAAAAGTCCAGAAAAATTAATCGTTACCATGTTTTAATCCCCCTCCTATCATTTACATATCCAAACCATGTTTCCTTGGATCAAATAGGATTTTTCAAAGGTTGTAACATGGCTGTAACAATGGAAAAGAATAGAATAGATTCATAAAGTAATCTTTAGAATGGCATTATAAGGCATATTCAATTTTTTTCTTCATTCTTCTACCAACTTTCATCATTTCATTCTCTTTTCTTTATATATTTTTTAATTTCTTTCCTCTTCTTTTTTTCTTCTTCCAACCTTTTTCTTTTCTTTTTCATTGCTTTTGAAATGAATATTCATTGAATACCAAGGCAACTACCCCAAACATCATCTTGTTTTCTTCTTCTTCTTCTCAATCAACACATCGCCTATCACCATTAAAAAAATTTATCAATCTTTTAGTAGTAAACTCCAAGTTTTCCAAGTTGGAGCAAAAAAAAAGGATCATGGTGATTAAAGAAAGAGAGGCACTTTAAAGGCTCAAAGGGGCGAACTAAGAAAATTTTATCATTTATCTGGATAGGTAAAGTATGAAAAACAAAGAAGGCTTAAAATCATATCCTAGGGTGATACAGTTCTTCAACGTTTACAACACAAGATTATTTAGCACAGTACAAATATTTTAGCTTGACTATCAACCAAAATAGGAGTAGTGAGACTGAACGAGTTAGTGTGCTATTTCAATGAAATTCGACAAACACAAAATGTATTTATAACCTTCTAAAAAGAATAGATAGGCTCAAAAGCTCACTGGGTCTAGTCTCCACCATGTGTTATCTAGAGATTCGAATCATATTATAGTTCACATCAAACATGTATTCATTTGACTATGTGCAGTGCATAAGCAAGTCAATGAAATCAAACTATGATTCAAACGATTCATAACCTAAAACATTACAACATAACATAAGCAAGTGCCTAACTACATCTTCTTATGTTTTCCATTCTATAACAATCATGCTACATAATAAGAAATATTGAACTTGTGATTGTCAAAAACGTTGGTAAAATCGTTCATATAACACCATTTGGTGCAAAATGCGCATGTGACATATAAGTGCATACCCTAAACCTAAACCTTTCATTATCCTCAATGAAACAATGAAATGAAATAAATGAGAGTACGTAAATAAGGAATAATATTACCTTGATTCCGGCAATCACAAATAGGTGAGTCATGTAATAATGTGGCGATAAAGTTCATTTGCTCCAAATGGAGACACTAATTCACCTGTCAATATTTGACAAAAGAAAATAAACAAACAAAATGACAATGATAGTAAATATATATATGTAATGTAGACCATGGTATGCTTGTTGAAAAACTAAACTAAAATCGAAAGACTCAACGAAAATAAAAAAGAGCAAGCACAAACAGAACTATCAAAACAAAGATGGACTCGATCTAAAAGGGGCCTAAGAGGGAAAATAGAAAGGAGAATAATAATTAAACAATGTTTGGGAGAGGAGAAAGTGAAAAAATTAGATAAACCCCTCCTCGCGCGTGCGGGTCAGGCGAGCGAAAATAGGATCGAGCGACAAATTACTGGGGCAAAGATTTTCCAAAAACGTTAAAATTTCTAAGGCATGGGCTCACGGGCGAGAGCCGTGCGCGCGGTCCTTGAATGCACGAGCGGTCAGGTCCGCGACAAATTACGGAGAGCTGTTTCTTTGAAAAAAAATGTAAACTTTCGTACGATAAATCTTGCGGGTGCGGGTCGTGCGAACGAATTGCCTCTTTCTATCATTTCTTTCCTTTCAATGTGAATAAGTTCAAAATAAAATGACCCCGACCCCCAAACCTGTCCAAAAAATGAAAAGCTGACTCAAAATGAACCAAAAAGTGTACAAAACAAAAAAAAACGGAACGATAAAAGCTTGGGTTGCCTCCCAAGAAGCGCTGTCTTTTACATCTTTAGCTAGACCATTCTACGTTCATGGAGGCTGAAACTCAGACTTTGTACCCTTGAAGGCATTAGGGATACTCCAGTTGAAAGCAGAAATAATGTTGTTATTTGTTAATGCATTCGACTGTTCCTCTTTTTTGGTATCGAATCGATTCTGAACCTTTTGAGTAAATATTTTATTAGGATCCAACTTAGTAGGGTCCCTTTCATTAAGGTTCATATGTGCACCAAACATTACATATTTTCCCTTCCTTAAGTTTTCTTGTCTATTCAGTTCTTTAGCGTATACCTTACCTCACTTTCCGCCACACTTGGGTAGTCGTCATCCTTGGGAGATTGATCAACGGCATTGAACACATTTAATTTAGGTTCAAGTTGCCAAATGACACCTTCATCACCTCCATTTGACAGTTTACACACGCGTTAGCGATTGCTAAGAATGGACGACCAAGAATGAAAGGAGTGTGTTTTTTAGCATCTACCACTAGTTCAGTATCAAGGACCATGAAATTGACGGGATAATAGCATTTATCGACTTTAACTAGGACTTGTTCAACGATTCCCCTGGGGATTTTGATGGAACGATCCACTAATTATATGGTAACGACCGTGGGCTTAAGTTCACCTAATCCTAGTTGTTTGAAGCCGATGTAAGGTAAGAGATTAACACTTGCTCCTAAGTCAAGGAGAGCCCGATGAATGATAGTGTCACCTATGACACATGAAATCGTTGGTGTACCAGGATCCTTATACTTTGGAGGAATGTGTTGGAAGATTGAACTTACTTTTTTTGTGAGGAAGACCTTTTCCAGAGTATAATTGCACAACTTGCGCTTTTAAGTGCATAGGTCTTTAAGGCACTTAGCGTATGCGGGAATTTATTCTATAACATCGAGAAATGGGATATTAATTTTCACTTATTTAAACACCTCGAGTATATCTTTAGTTTTTTGTCCTTTCTTTGAAAGGTGTGACAGTTCCTCAATGTTTGGTGGGAAAGACATTTTTGGAACATAATTAGTTTGGATCGGTTCATTTTCTTTCCTAATTTGACTTGTGTCCTCACCCTTCTATTGATTCGAATTTATGTTCACATCTTTCAAATCATTCCTCAGAATCTCTATAACTTTTTCCTCTTGTGTAGTCAACCTAGTCGAGACGACTGATCTCGTCAGAATCAAGATATAAAAGTATGCTTTACTTTCAAAAGATTTGTAGTGTCGAAAGTAAAGGTCGAACCCGCAGAGATTGTTAACTTTTAATCCTATAATTATTAAAATCTAATCTATCTAGTTATAAGAAAATTGAAAGTTGAATTGATTTCGATTTTGATTATCACTACTAATTTAAACTATGGAATTTTAGAAATAAGATCTTGAATTAAATCTAAGTAAACTTAAATGCAAAATTGGAAATTGGTTTAAATATATAGAGATGGGATCTAGGATTACAAATCCACCACTAACTATGCATTGAGGGTCTACACTTCTTATTCTAAGTTCTATGTTTGGATAGTTATGATCTATTGTAGCTACAAGCCCAATAGTATCGTCAAGAAGATATCGTTAGTTTAATCTAAACATAATCCATCTACGGTTCACATGAATTATCTACCTATAACTATGGTGTAGCATAACTCATCTTTCCTAAGCATGGATTATAAAAGATGTAAACATCACAATCAACTAAGCACCATTGTATGTAAATATTCCTATCAATCACAGAAATCAAGGACTATTGAGTTCAATAAGCATAAGGAAAAATCTAAGACAAGAATAGATCCAAAATACTCTTGATTATTAACATTAAAAACTGATTATATAAAATCCACCAACATACAATCACTATCCCAAAACATAAAATATTAAAATAGAAAAGCATAGAATCCCCCTTTACATAACTAGGGTTTCATTGAAACCCTAGATTAGGAGTTTAGTGGCTCATGATGGATGAAAGCATGAAGATGGAGTTGATGTAAGCCATTAGAAACCTTCAAGCTTGCTCTTCCCTTTCCTCTTGCCTTCAATGAATGTATGTGAATGGATCTCTAGGTGTGTAACCTTAAAAATCATAAAAACTAGATATATATAGAGTTTACAAGAGCTTCCCCAAGCTTTCCTCTCCCGAAACGGATTAAAACAGGTGTTATTTGCAATCTGGACGTCTTCAAGAAGTTTCGTTTACACAGGGCTCTTCAGAATATTGAAATACGTAACTTTGCTTTTTGTACGGATCGCGCGAGCGCGTAAATGGGAGGGTCGCGCGCGCGGATCGCGCGATGGATTTCTGGGTTTTCGCGCCCGCGGACCGCGCGCGCGATGTGTCTTTTTCTGCTTCTTTCTTCATGCTTTTTCACCTATTTTAACCTGATCTCCTTGTTTTCTTCCAATACCTGATAGAAAATCGAAAATAGAAAATAAAGTAAAACTACACAAAAACAGGATAAAAACGACTAACAAATGTGAGTTAAGGCATATAATTGGGATTTGTTCTCTCCCGATCACACCCCCAAACCTACATTTTGCTAGTCCTCGAGCAAAAAGAAAATAAAACTACTAATAATAAAATTCCTAATCCATTTTCGTATGGATAATGATTGCACTTAGCCTGTGCAACAAGCCTTTTAAACCTCTAGGTGTCCCTAGTCGGACGAGTGAAGTCTCGTGAGGGTTCTCGTCAACAAGTCACCCCCAACCATATTTATTAACTTGTAAAGATTTTATTCAAAATTTTAAATATTTCAATGTCACATCCTTTTTCGATAAACTCAACCTCAAATGGAACTTTAAAATTATCAAGAGTAAAACAATCATATGCCCTCCTACATTATGAAAAATAATCCGAAAGCATATATCACCAGAATCAATATAATATATCGAAGACTTGTATGTGTGTGAAATAGTAGTCAAGTGGATACACAGCAACTATGAACGTGGAATATAAATCGGATAACCATCTAGTGATGCTTCGACTACAAACCTCACGTTGTTAATTACGCTCTAAAATAAAGTCACTTTGAAACAGGTGTAAGCACTCATTTATATATATGCGAGAAAGAATTATTGTGCAAAACAAATAAATTCGCATACGACTCTTAACAACGTCTAACACGACAGAAATATAATAGTCTCATGAATAGATATCGATTGTCAAGTAAATATCATTACTACCATGCTTTTACTTCCTTTTCCTTATCGGTAACATATTCAAATCATGTTTCCATAGAATCGACTAGGATTTTATACGGGTTGTAGCATTAGTCAAGGGTTAAGGCTTAGAAAAGAAAGGTAAAAGGGATTCAAAATGTCCGTAAGTACCTAGGAATAGCCTTAACGGGTAACGCAAGGGCTTTACTACAACGACTAGTTATATCACTCTTTTTTTTCCTTTTCTTTATCTTTTCCAAGAGAATCATATCCTTCTTTTATTTTAATAACTATATTTGTGTATTTTTTTTTTTTTTTGTTTTTAGCATTACTCCTTTTCTTTTACTACTCCATACATCATATTTTTTTCTAGTCGTTTAATAGCCCAATTTCTTTATGCAAACTATTCTCTAACTACTTTTGGACATAGGGTAGGTAATATTTAATAGTGGCAAACTCCATATCGGAGTGGGTAGGATAATAAGTGAACAAAGAAATGGCTAATTCAAAAACGGCTCAAATAGGTTAATCAAGGGATATAAAAATATTTATACTGGGTAGGCCAAAGGTCAAAAAGGTGTATTAAAACAAACAGCCTAGTGTCATTTTCTAGAGTCACATGATTTTTCAATGTTATGATACAAAAGGAAATAGAATTTCTCTACTTTTAATGTTTTTAAACATGGTAATTCTAATACTCACTCGACTTTCAATCAAAATGAAGAAATAATGAGACCAATCAACAAGATAGTGCGATATGTCAAAGAGATTCGATAAATTTAAAACCCTCACAAAGAATGATAGGCTCAATAGCTCACCGGGTTTAGTCTCCACAATTTTACTATTTAGAAATCCAAGTTATATTACAGTTCAATGTTAATATGTATCCATATGACTACGTGCAGTGCAACAAGGTATGCAAGTATAAGATATAAAACAATGATTCCGGTAATATATAATTCTCAAAACGTATTCTCATAAATTCAGTAGACATTTGATTATATACTCTCTTAATTCTCAAAATTTCAACGAAATCTAATCATAATCAAAAGGAACGTAATATTGAACAGTATTAAGAAACCTATTTCATTTATTTATAGAACTACTAAAACATTAGTTCCTCTATTATTATTATACTTCTATATATATATATATATTTTTTTTTATACAATGAATTAAAAGAACTAACAAATGAATGAAATAACGAATAAAAGAAAACTAACAAAACTATTCTGAAATACGAATGAAATGAAACAAAAATGAAACAACTAAAATATAAAAATAAAACGACTAAAATGAAATATCCATATGAAATATAACTCCCCCCAAACCAAATCACTGCATGTCCCTATGCAGAGGGGAACATGACAATGACATGGATGTAGTCCTCATAGAAGATCACCAGGACGTCTACTCCACGAAAAATATCTGACGGAGGCTGTATGGCAGATCTCAAGTACCAATCCACAAGCTCCCACTCTGGATGCTCCGCAGGGTCGAACGGTGGTCCTACCTCATCAAAATCAGCATGTAAGTCCGGACGCTCACCCTCCTCAATCTCCTCAATGACACTCGGACCCAAATCCACCCTATCATCCTCAGGACTGGAATAAGGCGCAAATATTGAGGCAACGTCCTCAGGAGACCAGTCAGGATGACCCGGACGCTGTCGAACAACGTCCGGCACATAATCAGATAGGTTCCTATATGGATAGGTAACCTCGGTCATAGGCACAGTAGATTCGACAGAGTCAGATAAAGAAATAGCAGCGAAACCTGAGACAACACCCTCATCGTCATCATCGGTCGAGGACTCAGCCGATTCGGACGCAGACGACTCAGAAGATGTAGGGGGAGCGCCATAAGGGCCATCAAGAAAAGTAGGGTCATCGCCAAACAGGTCATCCTCGTCAGAAGAATCAGAACAGCTAAGAATGGGCCTACGAGGACGACGACGACACCAACCGGGACGACCGACCGGGCCGTCAGGTTTGGCTAGCCTAGGACTCAGTATAGGAGTATCAGAAGACGAACTAGAGTCAGAATAGTAACTCGACTGACTAGAAGACCTATCAAGTGAAGTAGGAGGTGAAATAGGATGATCCATAGTGAAAAGATAGTAAGGAAAAATGAGGATTTGGGTAACTATATGTATATGTGGTAGCGATATGTCCTGAAACCAAAAAAAATGTCACAACTGAACAATAATTAGCGCAAGGTATTAGCATGAAAGACATAAGTGACCTTCAGGATTATAATAATATATACCAAAAATGATATACACTTGAATGTATGAACCTGACTTATTAATCAGTTATATGCGCTGAGAAGCAACGGTAATTAATAGGCTAATGTGGAATCATATTGATCAAAATTAAATCGTATTCACTTTTAAGTAATAGTTCAGCGTTGTTAATGGACATTTTAGCATAATTTCCCCCAAATCTGAGTCTAAGCAATTCCTGTTAGCGTGCAGTGGGGTTGATAATTACTCATTACTGACTCACTGCTGTGAAGTTGTTATAAGTAATGAAGTAAAGCATCATAAGTAGTAAATGACAATAAGATCAGTGAAATGAATATAATGTTCCAGACATATAGCAAACCACAAAACAAAAGAAAAGCGCAAAAATAAATTATTTACAGACCCAAAGGAAAAGAAAAAAAAACAGAAGGAAATAATCTAAACCGGTCGAAGCCGGGTACAGTAAAATCCTAATAAATAAAAGAAAGAGATAACAAAAAGTGAAAGCAAAACAGGACTAAATAATATACAGGCCCATAATGTCTGAAAATGTCTAAACCACCCATCAAATACACGAAAAAGGAAAAATAAATGTCTAATCACCTAACCAAAACCTACTCAGTCCTCACCACCCTCAATCAAAACCAGCTCCAGCCCCGTACTCCCCTGGCCAGTAGTACCATCACCATCCCCATCACCGTCACTCCCATCGTCATCATCACCAGCATCCCCAGCCTCCTCCTCCTCGCCCTGCACCTCACCCTGCTCCTCCTCTGATATGCAGCCTCACCCTGGGCTAGAATGTCATCCAACTGGTCCGGATGAGCCAGCTGGAAATATGAGCGCATGTAGGACTGAAGCCGCAGGGTCTCTCCACAGAAAGCACAGACGTCCCCATATGTCCAAGCGTAAGGAGTATCCTCCAGGGGAGGGGGACGCTGTGCCGCCTGCTTGCGACGGGCCTGGGCTGCCTCGCATGCCCTCCTAACCTCCAAGTCTAAACGATCCAAGCTCAACTTCCAATCGGCGAAAGCGAACTCCGGGATATGTGCATCTATAGGCTCATCGACAGGGATAGGAAAGGCCTTAGCCCGAAGAATGGCCGTGATGGTGCGAGGATAAGGCAGAAGGGTCTTAGGGTCTATAGCATTATCAATGGCCTGAGTAGTGTGGCCCATGCCATCCATAATAACGAGGCCAGGATGGAACCAATCACTACGGTAAACGGCATAGAGGGCGTGGTGGATTGCCTTGGTCCGTTCTTGCTCGTGACCAAGGGGGTACAGGTTGCGTTTAAAGACATGGTCGATAAACCACATCTGGCGGGGCATGTAAGAATGTCGTATAGACTGCCCCGACCCAGAGCGACCAGCACACATGTCCTGAATAATGTGTATAAAGGAGTGGGCTTTGGTTAGGACATTGAGTTTAGGCACGTGGTAAGAATGGGAGGGAAGGTGAAGGATTTCAGCGATGTTGTCTGGGTTTAGGGTGATGTCGTGGCCATCTATGGTAGTGGAGATAAAGGCGTGTTGGCTGAGGGATTGTTTATGGTAGCGTAGGTTTTGGTAGAATAGGCGGACGAGGCTGGGGTAACTAATTAGGTCGGGGTTTCGAAAGTATAGCTGTGGGGCCAATTTACGGGCTACTAGGTTATTGTGGCCCCATTTGGCGTCTTTATCAGACGCAAAATAGTCAGCGTCTATTGCGGCCTCGTGATTCAGGCTGCGGTTTACGTATTTGGGGCATAAGTCGTTGGGGTTAGGGTCGTCTGGGGGAGGTGGTGGAGGTGGGCCAGTCTGTTTTTCTTTTCCTTTGGATTTTTTCTGAGGCGGTTGAGAAGAAGAAGCGGATCTGACGGTTCGTTTGGTCATTTTTTAGAAGAAAGGTACGAATTTTTAGAAAAATTTGAAAATGTGGGCTTTAAAATAGGGATATGCCCAGAAAGAAAAAAAAAATGAAAGGGGTAGGGGCAAGGGTCACCTGCAAAGAGAAACGTCCCGGCAAGGGACACAATCAATAAATAATTTACAGTTTTAAAAGAAATTGGGATTCACGGGGGAACACCCAGCAACTGTGAGAAGAGCCGATCCCTTCCCACCCACTGTCCCGACAAGGGCACACACTTTGCAATGCGACGCCGAAAAGCATTAAGCTTAAACAATTTCAAAATCGAATTCCAGTTGTTTCCATTTACATTCATTACATGCTTGCGCTCATTATTCGAATCTTTCAAGTAAGAAGCGTACTACTAAAAATCAAATGTGAATGGAAACAACGTAACTAAATCTGGAGTTATAGTATATGATTTCAAATTTAATGTATGAACATTTACTTTGATCACTCTACGATTGCTTCTCACTTGCATTATCAGGTTATGTGAATGTTTACATGTATGAATCCACAAGTCATGCTTGGTTATGTAAATAGAGATTAGAGTGTCATTTACGTGTAATAGAATTCTTGCAGATCTAATTGTTCGTTCCTATGTATGTGACTTATGTGTTCTCTATTCAAGCACGCACCGAATCCCTTGTTTGATTCTTAAATCGACCACAAATAATGTTAAGGCATTACAGATATATTTATATAATGAGGGCCACAAGGTTCAATGAACAGTGTGTCCACATGCTTCAGAGCAAAGGTGAAACTATTGTCGTCCTAATTGAGGTTGAGTAATCCTAACTGCGAATCTCGATGCTTCAATCTATATGCTTCCAAAACATAACCCTAGCATCTAAGCAGTGCATAATCATCATCCATGTAGAAATTGGTGTGTATGAAGATATGTGAGTCAATAAGTCAATGCATGTGTGGATCCGCATATAAGTATGTACCTATAAATATAAAAGCCCTAATCTAAAACCCTAATTCGGAATTAGTGTGATTTACAGTAGGAGTTAGGGTGTGCGAGTGACTATGAATTAAAGTACACCCTAACATAGTGTATATTGTAACCAGTTAAAAAAAAATGTACACATGCTAGGATCTGCAACGCTAATCACGACCCTGACCACATCGACCCAAATTAATCGCAGATTTGGAACACATATGGTCCTTAAGTACTGTGTGGGTCTGTCCATATCTTAATTGTCATATGTATATACCCATAAAGAGAATCTGGCCCCAAATAACAATTTGTAAACCATGTATGTATCTATAGAAGTAAGGCTGCAAGAATTAGGGTTTGGGTGCATCTCTGTGTGTGGTTGTGTATATAGATTTATGTATACAGATAGGGATCTATCAATCCCCAAAAACTAAAAACCCTTACTTAGGTGTTGATATCATTGATTAGGGTCTCAATTAACAACATTAGTGTGTGTGTACATGTATAACTATGTATGTATAGGAGTACCCAGATTTGGATAACCAAAAACCCAAACCCTAAATTTTAGGCCCAAATTTCAAAACCTAAGGCAGTGTATCAATCCAGGGTTAGAAAAATTCAATTTATGTGTGTTCTGAGTTTTTAGGGTTTCTAAAACCCCCAAATCGCATACTCGAACTAATTATTTAGAACCAGGGTTAGGGTTTAAAATTTAGGGTTCAAGGTTTGAATATAGGTATACTGAATTGAGGGTATAGGGTTTGTGCGTGTATGTAGATATGAGTATATAAACACAGATATATGTCTATATCGTATCTGTATACAAATATGTAGGAGTATAGTTATACCTGTATTTTGAAGGATCAGAGCTTAGGGGACGAGAGTTTGGCCGCGGTTTCGGTGGTGTTGGTGCGGCGGCGGCGTGACGTGCTGGTGGTGATGAAGGACGGCGGGGGCGTGATGTGGTGGTAGATGGTGGAAAGAGTGGTGGTGGTGAGGTTGAGGAGAGAGAGTATATCGCAGGGGAGAGGGAGAGAAATAAACTGAGAAAGAGAGAGTTCTGAGAAAGAATTTAGGGCTCAGCCCTTTATTTATACTGTAGGGAACCTCGCGCGAGCGAGCTGCGCGAGCGAGCCTCGCGCGCGCGGATCCCTCTGCGAGGAAAATCTGAGGCTTGATTTTGACGTTTTGAAAAAAAATGTCTAAGGGCTAACCTCGCGCGAGCGGGCCGCTCTAGCGAGGACCTCGCGGGCGCGATTTCTGGCGCGACCAGAAACTGAGGCTCTTCATTGTGTAGGTTTTAAAAAAATTCTTAAGGCACAAATTCGCTCCAGCGGACCGCTCCAGCGATGGCCTCGCTCGCGCGATATGAGGCGCGAGAAGACACTGAGGGTCCCTTAAAAGACTTTCAAAAAGTTTTGGCTAAGGGGATATCTCGCGCGAGCGGGCCGCGCGAGCGATCTCTCGCGCGAGCGGGCCTCGCGCGCGAGATGCTAATTTCTCATTTTTCTTTTCTGTTTTCTTGTATCAATGTTCTATAATTCAAAATTTTCATCTTTTGGGTTTGTCACAGCTCAGACATTGGCCAAAAACTACTCACTAGTGTACAATATTGAAGAAAATTCTAACTAACGCTTGGGTTGCCTCCCAAGAAGCGCTAAGTTTTACGTCGCTAGCTCGACCGATGCACGTGCTCAGTCGAGATAGACCGGATCTACCAGGTCTATAGATTCGATTTCTCTTTCTTCTGTTTCCTCGGTTCGATACGGCTTAAGCCGTTGACTATTTACTTTAAACGGCGTTCCATCGTTCATATCTTGGATTTCAATTGCTCCATGCGGAAACACTTGTGTTATAATGAATGGATCGTCCCATCGGGACCGTAGCCTTCCCGGGAATAATCTTAATTTCGAATTAAACAACCAGACGCGTTGTCCGACCTCAAAATTCTTTCTTATAATCATTTTATCGTGGAAAGCTTTAGATCGTTCTTTATAGATTCTTGAATTCTCGTACGCTTCTTTTCTCAATTCTTTAAGTTCTTGCAATTGAAGTTTACAATGACATCCTGCCGCTTTTATTTCTTGGTTAAACGTTTTTACGGCCCAATAGGATCGATGTTTGAGTTCCACCGGTAGGTGGCACGCTTTTCCAAACACTAGTCGGTAAGGAGACATCCCAATAGGGGTTTTAAACGCTGTACGATATGCCCAAAGCGCATCGGTCAGTCGTTGTGACCAATCTTTACGGTCTGGATGTACCGTTTTTTCTAATATACTTTTGACCTCTCTATTTGACACCTCAACTTGGCCTTGGGTTTGCGGATGGTATGCGGTTCCTACTTTATGGGTGACAGAATATTTCCGAACTAGTGCTTCAAAGTAACGATTACAGAAATGTTTACCTCCGTCGCTTATAATCGCTCGTGGCGTGCCGAATCGACAAAATATATTATCTTTAATAAAAGAAACCACAACTTTATGGTCGTTGGTTCTTATCGCCACTGCCTTCACCCACTTAGAAACATAGTCGACCGCGACTAGAATATATTCGAAACCACAAGACGATGGGAATGGACCCATAAAGTCGATGCCCCAAACGCCGAATATTTCTATGATGAGGATTGGGGTCATGGGCATCGCATCACGCTGTGACATGCTCCCTGTTTGTTGACAACGTACGCAATTCTGACAGAATTCATGTGCATCTTTAAACAGTGTTGGCCAATATAACCCACTTTGGAGGACTTTAGCGGCCGTACGACGGCCACCAAAGTGTCCTCCGCATTCTAGAGAGTGACAAAAGTTTAATATAGAATTGAACTCACTCTCCGGAACACAACGTCGTATAATTTGATCAGAACAGTGCTTAAATAGCAGTGGGTCGTCCCAGTAGTAATGTTTAATTTGAGAAAAGAACCGATCTTTGTCTAAGCGAGACCATGTGTTCGGGATATGTCCCGTAGCTAAGAAATTAACGATGTCACTGAACCACGGGCGATTTACGGTAGATAACGCGAATAATTGCTCGTCTGGAAACGAATCCTTTAGAGCGGTAATATCGTTTGATTTGATAAGAATTCATGACAAGTGGTCAGCTACAACGTTTTCAGAACCCTTTTTTTCCCATATTTCATAATTAAACTCTTGCAGGAGTAAAATCCATCGGATTAACCTAGGTTTCGTTTCTTTCTTATTCAACAAATGATGCAATGCCGCATGATCAGTATAAACAATGACTTTTGAACCCAATAAATAAGAACGGAATTTGTCGAGGGCAAACACAACCGCAAGTAATTCTTTTTCAGTTGTTGTGTAGTTCAATTGCGCGTCATTTAGTGTTTTACTCGTATAATAAATTACGTGAGGAATTTTATTCACTTTTTGCCCCAAAACAGCTCTAACGGCATAGTCAGAAGCATCACACATCAATTCAAACGGTAATGACCAATCAGGGGATTGGATTACCGGAGCCGTGGATAGTAAGGTGCGCAGCGTTTCAAAAGCCTTCAGGCAGTCGTTGTCAAAGACAAAAGGAACATCCTTGGCAAGCAGGTTGCACATGGGGCGTGAAATTTTACTAAAGTCTTTGATAAATCGTCTATAAAAACCAGCGTGACCTAGAAAGGAACGAATCTGACGAATGGATGATGGCGGTGGAAGTTTGTCTATTAATTCTACTTTCGCTTTATCAACCTCTATACCTCTCTTGGAAACAACGTGACCCAAGACTATTCCCTCTTGAACCATGAAATGGCTCTTCTCCCAACTTAATACCAAATTTGCTTCCTCGCACCGGGCGAGGACTTTTGTCAGATTTTGGAGGCATTCATCGAATGTAGGTCCGAAAACGGAGAAATCGTCCATAAATACCTTGAGAAATTTCTCAACCATATCCGAGAAAATTGCCATCATACACCATTGAAAGGTTGCCGGTGCATTGCACAAGCCAAACGGCATACGTCGGTAGGCAAAGGTTCCAAAAGGGCATGTGAATGTCGTCTTTTCTTGATCATCAGGATAAATGGGCACCTGGTTGTAACCAGAATATTCGTCTAAGAAACAATAATAACTCTGACCGGACAGACGTTCGAGGATTTGATCAATAAATGGAAGAGGGAAGTGGTCCTTACGCGTCATCAAATTAAGTTTTCTGTAGTCAATGCAAACCCACCAACCGGTAGTTTGACGGGTGGGTATAAGGACTCCTTTTTCGTTGGGTACAACTATGATGCCTGATTTCTTTGGGACAACCTGAGTTGGGCTGACCCAATTACTATCGGAAATCGGGTATATAATACCGGCATCTAAGAGTTTTATAACTTCCTTCATAACCACCTCTTTCATGTTAGGATTGAGACGTCGTTGCATTTCCCTAGATGGTTTAGCATTTTCTTCTAAATTTATTTTATGCATGCAAACTGACGGGTCAATTCCTTTTAGATCAGCGACCGTCCATCCAATCGCCTTTTTATGATTACCTAGAACCTGTATTAGTTGTTCTTCTTGAATTTCAGTTAAATTTGACGCAATTATAATAGGAAGGGTTGCGTTAGTCCCTAGGAATGCATATTTTAAAGAATCCGGCAACGGTTTAAGTTCGAGTGTTGGAGAACACTGAATGGACGGTAGGGCCGGTTCATGTGCAAGAGGCGGTAAAGCTTCTATTTTAGGTTTCCATGGAAGTGCATTGGTTGTATTTACTGATTCCAATAGAGTGTTTACTCTTCAATATTTGTGTCAATGTTGAAATCATTAAAATTAAAATGTGATAAGCATGCTTCCAACGCTTCCTTAGTCAACATAAAAGGCGCTGCCTCTTCGACTAATTCATCTATTAAGTCTATGGCATAGCAATCTGCCTCTTCATCATCTCTATATGGTTGATTCGATGCATTGAAAATGTTAAGACGCACGGTCATGTTACCAAAAGTTATATCCATCACACCCGTCCTACAGTTAATAATTGAATTAGCTGTAGCTAGGAAAGGGCGTCCTAGAATGACTGGAACTTGTTTACTAGCATCTAGGACGGGTTCGGTGTCTAGTACGATAAAATCGACCGGATAATAGCATTTATCAACTTTGACCAATACATCCCCATGTCGGATGAGGTTTCGAGTACGGTTTCTCACTATTGGAGTTCCATGAAAGGTTCGGATGAGGTCCCCATGTCGTGTTTGGTTTATACCCCGTGGGGTTATAATTGGGTCGTTGGAACTGTTGAACTGCATTTATATGTTGTTCTACAAATTCCGGGAACTGGGATGCGGACGGACATGCTAATGTTGAATGTGACGAATCTGAGCATAACTGGCATACTTCAGCAGAAGGAGGTGGGCCTTGCATGCGGCCCATCATCATAAGTTGGTCCATTTTTCTATTTAGTTCTTGAATTTCATACGAATGATTAGACTCAACTTTCGTCTCTCTCTTTGGATTTGGTAGAAGGTGTCCTTCAGGTCGTACGGATACCGCTTGATGCATAGAGTTTTCACTTAATGTTTCAAATATCTTCCATGCTTCATCGGCACTCTTGTGGAGGAACGTCCCCGCACAAATAGCATCGACGGTGTTTCGAACGGCAGGAATTAATCCTTCATAAAAGACTTGCACGAGCTGCCATTTAGGTATCTGGTGATGAGGGCAAGAATGTAAGAGTTCTTTAAACTGTTCCCAAGTATCGTAAAGTGTCTCCCCATCTTGCATTGTAAAATTAGTTATTGATTTTCTAATCTGATTCGTTCTAGTTATGGGGAAGAATTTTTGTAGGAACGTAGTTTGCAACTCATCCCATGTTCTTATTGAATTTGGCTCCAACGATTGGAGCCAATACTTCGCTTTATCTTTAAGTGAAAACGGAAACAGGCTCATTTTCAATTCATCATCTGTTAAGTTCTGAATCTTTAAAGTCGCACAGATACCCTGAAATTCGCCTAGATGATTATAAGGGTCTTCCTTAACACGCCCGTGAAATGACGGCAGGAGCGCAATAGTTGAGGATTTGATTTCAAAATGAGCTGCCGTCACTTCCGGCAATGCAATACACGACAGTGGTGTGTAAGCAGTAGGAGAGAAATAGTCCTTTAATGGTGGTGGTGGGGGTATGTTAAGATTATCCCCCTCATTCTGATTGTTTCCATTATTCCGGTTATGTCCAAAATCGGCCATCGGAATAGGTTCGATTTTTATCGTTTTAGTTTTTCGTAAACGGTGAAGGGTACTATGGATTTCTGATTCAAACGAAGATGACGGTTCCGGCGTGGACTCGTCGTCTAACATCAACCGAGCTCTCGCAGTTTGGGTTGATGACTTAAGGCCCCTAAGTGTTCGTTCAAGTTCGAGATTAAGCAGATTTCATTTAGGATTAGTTGAACGAGTACCAAACATACACTAAGGGTTGACTCAATAAAAATAAAAAAAACAAAAATAGCTACGCTAATAACCAAGCATGCAAACACACAAGACTAATATGATGCATGAAATTATCCTGTAATGCAATGACCGCGTCAAGCCCAGCGCCCCGGGTTTCCTAGCTAATGCAGTGCTCACTCCACACCTACCCTAATGCAAGTATTGCGTCTCAGCGCCCTGACTTACAGTGGTGGATGCGAAATTTAAAAACTTAGCGAATTTACTTGTTTTTTATTTTTATTGCAATTTTCTTTTCAGGTTCGCGTAAGCTCCGTTGACGTGCACAGCTGCTCCACTCGATCTTGCTAGAATTGACGGTTTAAGATCTGTAGAGACAAGAATAATTTTAGCGACTCTAAAATGAAACTAAAACAAAGAAAATAAAAAGGAAACTAATATTTACTAACTAAGCAAATTACGATTCTAATAATTAATGGCAAAAATTATTTCAATCCCCGGCAACGGCGCCAAAAATTGATCTCGTCAGAATCAAGATATAAAAGTATGCTTTTATGCTTTACTTTCAAAAGATTTGTAGTGTGGAAAGTAAAGGTCGAACCCGCAGAGATTGTGAACTTTTAATCCTATAATTATTAAAATCTAATCTATCTAGTTATAAGAAAATCGAAAGTTGAATTGATTTCGGTTTTGATTATCACTACTAATTTAAACTATGGAATTTTAGAAATAAGATCTAGAGTTAAATCTAAGTAAACTTAAATGCAAAATTGGAAATTGGTTTAAATATATAGAGATGGGATCTAGGATTACAAATCCACCACTAACTACCCTTTCTGCACTTCTTATTCTAAGTTCTATGTTTGGATAGTTATGATCTATTGTAGCTACAAGCCCAATAGTATCGTCAAGAAGATATCGTTAGTTTAATATAAACATAATCCATCTACGGTTCACATGCATTATCTACCTATAACTAGGGTGTAGCATAACTCATCTTTTCTAAGCATGGATTATAAAAGATGTAAACATCACAATCAACTAAGCACCATTGGATGTAAATATTCCTATCAATCACAGAAATCAAGGACTATTGAGTTCAATAAGCATAAGGAAAAATCTAAGACAAGAATAGATCCAAAATACTCTTGATTATTAACATTAAAAACTGATTATATAAAATCCACCAACATACAATCACTATCCCAAAACATAAAATATTAAAATAGAAAAGCATAGAATCCCCCTTTACATAACTAGGGTTTCATTGAAACCCTAGATTAGGAGTTTAGTGGCTCATGATGGATGAAAGCATGAAGATGGAGTTGATGTAAGCCATTAGAAACCTTCAAGCTTGCTCTTCCCTTTCCTCTTGCCTTCAATGAATGTATGTGAATGGATCTCTAGGTGTGTAACCCTTAAAAATCATAAAAACTAGATATATATAGAGTTTACAAGAGCTTCCCCAAGCTTTCCTCTCCCGAAACGGATTAAAACAGGTGTTATTTGCAATCTGGACGTCTTCAAGAAGTTTCGTTTACACAGGGCTCTTCAGAATATTGAAATACGTAACTCTGCTTTTTGTACGGATCGCGCGAGCGCGTAAATGGGAGGGTCGCGCGCGCGGATCGCGCGAGCGATTTCTGGGTTTTCGCGCCCGCGGACTGCGCGCGCGATGTGTCTTTTTCTGCTTCTTTCTTCCTGCTTTTTCACCTATTTTAACCTGATCTCCTTGTTTTCTTCCAATACCTGATAGAAAATAGAAAATAAAGTAAAACTACACAAAAACAGGATAAAAACGACTAACAAATATGAGTTAAGGCATATAATTGGGATTTGTTCTCTCCCGATCAACGACGTTTACTTACTCACTTGTACCCTCAATCTCATTTTGTCCCTTAGGGTTTTGAATAGTTTGACTAGGTAACTTACCCTCGTTTCTACGACTCACCGCATTAGCTAGTTGTCCCGTTTAGGACTCAAGCTTCACAATGGATTAAGTGTGAGAGTGCACTATTTGTGCTTGGGCTTACACTTGCGTTTTGATTTTCTTAAGGGACGCCAATGCCTTCTCCTCAAAAGCGTTATCCCTTGGAGGGTTAGGATTAGGAGGGGGGTTGTTGGTATTGACTTTTTTGAAATTGGAGTCGGTAAGTATTAGGAAAATTAGTCGTCTCATTAATATTATTAGACCTCCACAAGAGGTTAGGATGACTTTTGCATGGGGCATTCAGATTGTTTGTCATAGGATTATAATTATTTCGCGGGAATTGTTGAATGGAGTATATGTGTTGCTCCACGAATTCTGGAAATTGAGACGCGAATGGGCATGCAAGTGTAGAATACAAAGGATCATAACATATTTGACAAATTTTGTAAAAGGGTGAGCCCAACGTTTGGTTCATCATCATAAATCGGTCAAATTATTTAGATAGTTCTTGAAATTCAATTGAGTGACTTGACTCAAACCACTCCTCTCGCTTAGGTTGAGGGGGAAGGCACCCCTCAGGATGTACCGACATGGCTTGATGCATTGAATTTTCACTTAACATTTCAAATATTTTTCATGCCTCGTCGGCACTTTTGTGTAGGAAGGTACCCACACAAATGGCATCGACAGTATTACGAACTAAGGGAGCAAGTCCCTCATAGAAGAACTACACCAATTGCCACTTGGGAATTTGTTGATGTGGGCAAGAGCACAATAGTTCTTTAAATTGTTCCCAAGTTTCATAAAGTGTTTCTTCATCTTCCATCACAAAGTTCATTAAGGATTTTCTTATTTGATTAGTTCTTGTGATGGGGAAAAACTTTTGTAAAAGTGTAGCATCTAATGCTTCCCATATTCTAATAGTGTTTGGCTCAAGAGATTAGAGCCAATGCTTAACTTTATCTTTTAAGGAGAATAGGAAGAGACGCAATTTTAATTCATCATCAGTTAGATTTTGGATTTTCAATGTAGAGCATATGTCTTTGAACTCTCCTAAGTGATGATAAGGATCTTCTTTAATACTGCCATGGAATGAAGGGAGTAGCACGATGGTAGATGACTTTATCTCAAATTGAGATGCCGTCACCTCGGGTAATTCGATACATGCTTGTGGCGTGTAGGCCGTAGGAATGAAATAATCTTTTAGCGGAGGAAGTTGAGGTATGTTAGGTATGTTTGGGTTATTTCTATTATTTTGGTTGCTCCCGTTGTTTCCAAGGTCACTCATTGGAATAAGATCAATAATAGTAGTTCTAGTTTTTCTTAAGCGTTTAAGAGTGCTTTGGATTTCAGATTCAAACAAAGACGGCATTTTAGGCATTGATTCGTTGTCTAACATCAACCAAGTTCTAGAAGCTTGGGTTGAGGACTTACTAACTCTTAGGGTGCATTCAAGCTCAGGGATCGAAAGAATATAATTCGGGTTTACTTGACCGCGAACCAAACATAAGCTAAAAAAATGATACTAAGACAAAGACGGACTCAAACAAATATGAAAAGTAACCACACAAATAAGACAATAAGCACACAACTACTATGATACATAAAAGTTATCTATAGTGCAATGCTTGCGTCAAAGCCTAGTGCCCCGGGTTTCCTAACTAATACACGTGAAAATCACCCCTAAACTAATGCAAATAGTGTGTCTCAGCGCCCTAATTTATAGTGGTTTAAAGCCAATTTTAAAGGAAGCGTTTTACTTGTATGTTTCTGCTCTTTTTTTTTTAAAAAAAAAATTGATTCGCGTAAGCTCCTTTGATGTGCTAAGCTCTTCTACTCTAAAACGCTAGAATTTGATGACTCGAAAAACTACAAAACAAAAGAAAAACTTAGTGACTCAAAACAAAAATGGAAATAAGAAAATGAAAACCTAATCTAATGTGTACGAATTAACTAAACTAAGATTCTAAACTAAAGGTGGCAATTTGCAATCCCCTGCAACGGCGCCAAAAATTGATCTCGTCAAAATCAAGATATCAAAGTATACTCTACTTTAAAAGATTTACAGTAGTAGAAGTAAAGGTCGAACCCACAAAGATTGGAATTACATTATCACTTAAATTCTAAAAACCCTAAGTCTAATTAATTATAGAAACGGAAGCTTGTTTGGATTTTTGATTAAACTATGAACAATGAAAATAAATCTAAACTATGAAAACAATTTAAAAGTATTGTAAACGACATGTAAAGTGAATCTAGGATTGCAAATCCACCACTAGCTTCATAATTATAATATTTATGCATTCAATTAGATTATTACGTTGGACGATAATGGGGAATTATAGCTACAAACCCAATTCTTCCATCAAGAATATAACTATGATTCCAGCATCAATGTAGTTCATCTTCGGTTGGCACGGAGTGTCTTATACTAAACTAGGGTTGTGGCACACTCCGTCTTCCCTAGGCATGAACTATTCGACTACTTAATATCACAATTTAAATAAGCACCATTACATGTAAAAAATCTATACAAGTACAGCAAATATAGATCATTGAGAACATCACATTCAAAATAGATCTAAGACAAGAATAAACATTGACAGCAATGCTGTAAGCTATAGAGTACAATTTTTTTAATATTCAAAATCCTCGAAACATGTAATCATCATCTATACATAATAAATCTAAAAGAAAAACATATATAATACCTTATTACTTGGCTAGGGTTTAATTGAAACCCTAGATCTAGATCTAGGCGGCAATAGAATCAAAGATTGGCAAGCGGTTGATGGAGGAGGCCATGGGAATCCTTGGTCTTTTTCTTCTTCTTCTCCTTGCTTCTCCCTCTTCAATGGATGTAGCTTCCGTTGTTGAAGGGTGTGTATAATAAAATTTTAACCCCCAATTTTACTTAAAAGAGGACATATATATATATATATATATATAGATTTGGAACAAGTTTTGGAGGCTTTCCTAAGCCTAATCGCACTAAAACTATCATATTAATATTTCTGGGCATCGTATTCACAAACCACCTTCACTGGCACTCTAATTTGATGAAATACACATTTTTTGTAAAAAGGAAGGTCACTCGCATGACCCGCTCATGCGGGGTACTATTCACTACTGATGCTGTCAATATCAAGATATAAAAAGTGTACTTTACTTTTCTAAGAATTTGTAGTAGTGAAAGCAAAGGTCGAACCCACAGAGATTGAAATACTACAGCTCTTAATTTTAAAACCTAAATCTAATTAATTATAAAAACGAGATTTTGATTTTGAATTTAATTAAACTAAGAACAATAAAATAGATCTAAATTATGAAAGCGATTTAAAAGTGTTTTTGTAAATATGTTTAAAGGAACCTAGGATTGCAAATCCACCACTAGCTTCATAATAGGAATATTTATGAATTCCTTTAGCCTATTAAGTTGGATGATAATGGGGAATTGTAGCTACAAGCCCAATTCCTCCGTCAAGAAAATAACTATGGTTCAAGCACCAACATAATCCATCTTCGATTAGCACGAATTATCCCACACTAAACTAGGGTTGTGGTATAATCCGTCTAATCTAGGCATGGACTATTCGGATACTTGATATCACAATTCAATAAAGCATCATTACATGTAAACAATCCATACAAGCACAGCAAATATAGATCATTGAGTACATCACAGTCAAAATAGATCTAAGATAAGAATAAACTTTGAAAGTAATGATTTAATCAATAAAAGTACGATTTATTTATAAAAATCCTCTAAACATGTAATCATCATCCATACATAATAAATCTAAAATAAAAATATAAATAAAACCCTATTACTTGGCTAGGGTTTCAATGAAACCCTAGATCTAGGTTTAGTTGGCCATAGAATTGATGAACAACAAGAGGTTGATGAAGGAGGCCATGGGAATCCTTGGTCTTCTTCTTCTTCTCTTTGCTTTCCTCTCTTCAATGGCTGAAATTTTTGTTGTATATGGTTGTATCTAATGTTGTGTAATGATGTGTAATCACAAAATTGATTTAGAATAGGATTTATATAGAGTTTGGAAAGATTTAGGAAGTTTTCCTAAGTCAAATCGCACTAAAATAGCTATATTTACGTTTCTGGACGTCATACGCACAAACCACCTTCGCTGGGCACTTTAATTTAATAAAATACGTGTTTTTGGTTTTTTCAAAGGTCGCTCGCGCGACCCGCTCGCGCGAGGTCCTTTTCGCTGCACTGCGCGACTTTCGTAGAATTGCGATAACTTTTCGCTCGGAACTCGGATTGACTCGCCGTTTGAAGCCACGCGTCCGTAACTCGAAGATCTACATTTTATATCTATGGAGAAATTTCTCAAATTCAAAGTATTATTTGTCAAAAATGCAATTTTCCAAGACAGCTACTGCATTCAGCTTTCACCGGAATCACCGTTTGAGCCCAGAATGACTTCCAAAGCCACTAATTATTGGATTTTTGTGCATTTTCATATTAAAGCTCCAAAACCTACAAAATATAAAATACTTATTAAAAATCACTTAATAACTACATGAAATGAGCTAACAAAGCGTATTTTTAGGACTATCAACGGCAACTATTCGTCGCCGATCACACCCCCAAACCTACACTTTGCTAGTTCTCGAGCAAAAAGAACAAAAAAATAAAATTACTACTACAAATACTACTCCATTTTCGTATGGATCACGATTGCATTTAGCATATGCAACAAGCCTTTTAAACCCCTAGGTGTCCCTAGTCGGACGAGTGAAGTCTCGTGAGGGTTCTCGTCAACAAGTCACCCACAACCATCTTTATTAACTTGTAAATTTTAAAAAAAATTTTATTAAGAACCAAAAAACTAATAGTCAATACTCCTTATTATAAAACAAAGATTTGAAATAGATTAACGAACATAAAAAAAAAACATAATGAAACATGCACCTAAATCATGAAAAACAATCTCAAGCACATGCATCGTATAAATCAATAGAGTTCCTCATACAATTGCACGTGTGTGATATGGTAGTCAAATGAACACGCGCATGTCATGAACTTGGAATATAACTCGGATAACCATTTAACTATGTCTCGACTACGAATCTCACAATGTTAATTACACTCTCAAATGAAACACTCAGAAACATGTGTAATTTCTCTAGTATACGTGAGCAAAGGAAATATGTTTTCAAAACGATAAATGCTCACATATGACTCGAAAAAGACGCATGACACGAAAGAATAATAGTCTCATGGATAGGATGCCAACAATCAAGAAAAATTAATCATTACCATGTTTTAATCCCCCTCCCATCATTTTCATATCCGAACCATGTTTTCTAGGATCAAATAGGATTTTTCAAAGATTGTAATGTGGCTCAGGTAATGAAAAAGGATAGAACGGATTAATTGGGTAGGTTTAGAATGGCATTGTAAGGCATGTTCGATTTCTTTCATTCTCTCTTCTACCAACTTCATCTTTTCATTCTCTTCTTTTCATATATTTTCTTTCTTTTTTTTTTATCAACCTTCTTTCTCTTTATTTTTTTTTCAATCTTTTCTTTTCCTTTTCGTTGCTCTTGAAACAAATATTCATTGAATACCAAGGCAACCACCCCAAACATCATCTTATCTTCTTTTTCTTCTTCTTCTCAATCACACATCGCCTTAACAACACTAAAAGGTGACGAATCTTTCAGTGGTGAACTCCAAGTTGGTCAAGTTGGAGCAAAAACAGGATAATGGTAATTAAAGAAAAAAACGGCATTTTAATGGCTCAACGGGCGAACTAAGGAAATTTATCATTTATCGGTCGGCAGTAAACAAAAAGGGCCTAAAATCATGTCCTATGGTTATATGGTTCTTCAATGTTTACGACGAAAGATTATTTAGCATAATAACAAATATTTTAACTTGACTATCAACCAAAGCAAAAATAATGAGACTTAAACAACGAGTTAATGCGCTATTTCAATGAAATTTCGACAAACACAATGTATTTATAACCCTCTATAAAGAAAAGATAGGCTTAAAAGCTCACCGGGTTTAGTCTCCACCATGTGTTATCTAGAAATCCGAATCATATTATAGTTCACATCAAACATGTCTTCAAGCGACTACGTGCAGTGCATAGGTTTATGTGCAAATTTATGATATAAAACTACGATTCTAACGATACATAACTTAAAACGTTTCATCATGACTTCAGCAAATGTTCAATCACATCTTCTCTTGTTTATCATTCTATAACAATCCAAGTTATCTAACAAGAAGTATCAAATTAAGATTGCAAAAACGTCGGTAACATCGTTTATTTAAACACACTTATTGAATTTTTTTTTAAAAATTTTGCATAAAATAATGTGTATGTGTGCATACCCCCAAACCTAAACCTTTCATTGTCCCCAATGAAACAACAAAACGAAAGAAAGGAGAGTACGTAAGGAAGGAACGATAGTGTCTCGATCTTGACAAGCATAGAACAGGTGAACACAAAGAAATATGGCAATAAAGTTCAATGTTACCTGTTATTTCTTGATAAAAGTAAACAAACAAACAAAATAATAAAAGCAGCTAAAAGAATTATAACTAAGCTAAACTAAACTAAATAAACTATAAGACTTAAAGAAAATACGAAAACAAAAAGATAATAAACTAACAGAAAATAAAACATACTATAAAAGAAAATAAAACATAACCAGAATTATGAAAACAACAATTGACTCGATCTAAAAAGACCTAAAAAACAAAAACAGAAAAGATAAAAACTATTCGACAGGTGTGGGAGGAAGATATAAGAAAACAAAAGAAGAAAATGCAGAAATGGGGGGGTCGCGCGAGCGGCCGTCGCGCGCGCGAATTCTTTTTTTTTTTTTGAATTCTCGCGCCAGCGAGCCACCTCGCGCCAGTGAGATGAGGCACGAGCAGAACCTGAGATCTCAAAAACAAAAAGTAACAAAAATTTCACTAAGGCACATTCTCGCGCGAGCGACGTCTCGTGCGAGCGGGTTGCGCGCGCGAGATTGGTATTTCTCTTGTTTCACTTATTTTATGTAAATAAATTAAAAATAACTTTACTCCAACCCCCAAACCTGTCCAGAAACTCAAAAACAGACCAAAACGACCCAAAAATAGTCAAAAATTATTAAAATAAATGAATTAAAGCTTGGGTTGCCTCCCAAGAAGCGCTATCTTTTAAGTCTTTAGCTAGACCATTCTAGCTCAAGATTCAAGGAGGCCGTAAATCGGACTGTGTAGCCCTAAGGACGTTAGGGAGATTTCGGTGATAAGCAGAAATAACGTCACTATGAGTCAATTTATTTAACGGTTCATCTTGTTCATGTTCACATCGATTTCTCACCTTCCGAGTAAATTCATCGTTAGGGTCCAGGTTATTTGCATTCATCCTCTCATTACTCACCATATTATTTCCATTACTCATAGGTATTGCGTAGTTGGGTTCAATAGTTTGTCTTACCTCACTCTCCACCTCACATAGGTAATCGTCGTATTTAGGAGGTTGATCAATAGCGTTAAAGATGTTTAATTTTAAGTTCATGTTCCCAAATGACACCTTCATTACCCCTGTCCGACAGTTAACACGAGCATTAGCGGTTGCTAAGAATGGACGGCCTAAAATGACAAGAGTGTGTTTTCGAGCATCTAGCACGGGTTCAGTGTCAAGGACCATGAAGTCGACAGGATAATAGCATTTATCAACTTTAACCAAGACGTCCTAGATGATTCCTCTAGGTATTTTAATAGAACGATCCGCTAATTGTATGGTAGCGGCCGTAGGTTTAAGTTCACCTAATCCTAGTTGTTTGTAGACGTAGTAAGGTAGGAGATTAACACTAGCTCCTAAGTCAAGGAGAGCCCTATGAATGACCGTGTCACCTATGACACATGAAATTGTAGGCGTACCTGGATCTTTATACTTCGGAGTAGCATGTTGGAAAATGGAACTTACTTTTTCTGTGAGAAAGACCTTTTTCGGAGTATGACTACGCAATTTATGTTTTTGAGTACAAAGGTCTTTTAGACATTTAGCATAAGCGGGAATTTGTTTAATAGCATCGAGGAATGGAATATTAATTTTAACTTGTTTAAATACCTCGAGTATATCCTCAACTTTTGACCCTTTCTTAGACAAATGTGACGGTCCCTCAACGTTTGGGGGATATGGCATTCTCGGAATATAATTCGTTGGGACCGGTTCTTTTTCTTTCTTATATTGGCTCGTGTCCTCACCCTTCTTCGTATTAGAGTTGATATTCATAACTATCACATTCTCATTCGGAATTTCTATTACCTCTTCCTCTCGTGTAGTCAACCTAGTTGAGACGGCGTTTACTTGCTCATTCGACCCCTTAACCTCATATTGTCCCTTAGGGTTTTGAATTATTTGACTAGGCAACGTCCCCTCGTTTCTACGACTCACTACAGTAGCTAGTTGTCCCATTTGGGATTCAAGCTTCGCAATGGATTGTGTGTGTGAGTGCACTATTTGCGCTTGTGCCTGTACTTGTGTTTCGATTTTATTAAGGGATGCCAACACCTTTTCCTAAAAAATGTTACCCCTTGGAGGGTTCGGATTAGGAGGCGGTTGTTGGTATTGATTAGGTTAAAACTGAGGTCGATATGCATTAGGAAAATTAGTCGCCTCATTAGGATTATTATTATTATTTTTCCACGAGAAGTTAGGATGGTTTCTCCATGGCGCGTCCGGATTATTAGTAGTCGAATTATAATTATTTCGTGGGTATTGTTGAATAGAATTAATGTATTGCTCCACGAATTCCGGAAATTGACTCGCCGATGGACATGCAAGTATAGAATGTGAAGGATCAGAACATAATGCACAAATTTCATAAGCGGGTGAGGTAATCATTTGGTTCATTGTTAAAAGTCGGTCAAGTTTTTTAGATAGTTCTTTTATTTCAATTGACTGACTTGACTCGAACTTTACCTCTCTCTTAGGTTGTGAATGATATCCCTCGGAACGTACTGACACAGCCTGATGCATCGAATTCTCGCTTAATGTTTCAAAGATTTTCCATGCCTCGTCGGCGCTTTTGTGTAGGAAGGTACCCGCACAAACGGCGTCGACAGTATTACGGACTGAGGGAATAAGTCCCTCGTAAAAGACTTGTACTAACTGCCACTTAGGAACTTGATGATGTGGACACGAACGTAATAATTCTTTAAATTTTTCCCAAGTGTCGTAAAGTGTTTCCCCATCTTGCATCACAAAATTTGTTATCGATTTTCTTATCTGATTAGTTCTTGTGATTGGGAAAAACTTTTGTAAAAATGCAGTATGTAATGCTTCCCATGTTTTTATAGTGTTTGGCTCCAAAGATTGGAGCCAATATTTAGCTTTATCTTTTAAAGAGAATGGAAAGAGCCGCAATTTTAATTCATCATCAGTGAAATTTGGATTTTTAAAGTAGAACATATATCTTGAAAATCTCCTAAGTGCTGATAAGGGTCTTCATTTATACGGCCATGGAATGATGGAAGTAGCGAGATGGTAGACGATTTTATCTCAAAGTGAGATGCCGTCGCCTCCGGTAATTCGATACCTGCTTGAGACGTGTAAGTCGTAGGAATAAAATAATCTTTAAGCGGAGGAGGTGGCGGTATATTAGGATTATTTACATAATTTCCGTTGTTTCCGTCAGCCATTTTAATCGGTTCGATTTTAAAAGTTCGAGTTCTCCTTAACCGTTTACAGGTACTTTGAATTTCGGCCTCAAACAACGACGACGGAATCGGCGTTGATTCGTCGTCTTGCAACCTAGCCCTAGAAGCTTGGGTTGCGGACTTACTAACTCTTAAAGTACGTTCAAGTTCAAGATCGATAAAATGTAATTCAGGTTTATTTGAACGCGTACCAAACATAAACTAAAAAGAAAGGAAATTAAAATAAGGACTGACTCAACAAATACAAAAATAATCACGCAAATCAGACAACAGGCAAGCACACAGTACTACTAAGATCCATGAATATTATCCTGTAATGCAATGACCGCGTCAAGCCCAGCGCCCCGGGTTTCCTAGCTAATGCAGTGTAATTAACCCTAAACTAATGCAAATAGTGCGTCACAGTGCCCTGACTTACAGTGGTTTAAAGCGAGTTTCACAAGAAGCAATTTATTTTATTTTATTTATATTTTTTTTGCGTAAGCTCCTTTGGTGTGCTTAGCTAATCCACTCGGAAACGTTAGAATTTGATGACTCGAGAAACTACAAAATAAAATAAAAAGTTAGTAACTTAAAGCAAAAATGAAAAACAAAAATAAAAAATAAAAAATAAAAAAATAAAAAATAAAAAAATAAATAAAAGAAAACCCAATATAATATTTACGAATTAATTAAACTAAGATTATAAAACTAAAGGTAGTAATGCAATCCCCGGCAACGGCGCCAAAAATTGATGTTGTCAATATCAAGATATAAAAAGTGTACTTTACTTTTCTAAGAATTTGTAGTAGTGAAAGCAAAGGTCGAACCCACAGAGATTGAAATACTACGGCTCTTAATTTTAAAACCTAAATCTAATTAATTATAAAAACGAGATTTTGATTTTGAATTTAATTAAACTAAGAACAATAAAATAGATCTAAATTATTAAAGCGATTTATAAGTGTTTTTGTAAATATGTTTAAAGGAACCTAGGATTGCAAATCCACCACTAGCTTCATAATATGAATATTAATGAATTACTTTAGCCTATTAAGTTGGATGATAATGGGGAATTGTAGCTACAAGCCCAATTCCTCCGTCAAGAAAATAACTATGGTTCAAGCACCAACATAATCCATCTTCGATTAGCACGAATTATCCCACACTAAATTAGGGTTGTGGTATAATCCGTCTAATCTAGGCATGGACTATTCGGATACTTGATAGCACAATTCAATAAAGCACCATTACATGTAAACAATCCATACAAGCACAGCAAATATAGATCATTGAGTACATCACAGTCAAAATAGATCTAAGATAAGAATAAACTTTGAAAGTAATGATTTAATCAATAAAAGTACGATTTATTTATAAAAATCCTCTAAACATGTAATCATCATCCATACATAATAAATCTAAAATAAAAACATAAATAAAACCCTATTACTTGGCTAGGGTTTCAATGAAACCCTAGATCTAGGTTTAGTTGGCCATAGAATTGATGAACAGCAAGAGGTTGATGGAGGAGGCCATGGGAATCCTTGGTCTTCTTCTTCTTCTCTTTGCTTTCCTCTCTTCAATGGCTGAAATTTTTATTGTATATGGCTGTATCTAATGTTGTGTAATGATGTGTAATCACAAAATTGATTTAGAATATGATTTATATAGAGTTTGGAAGGATTTAGGAAGCTTTCCTAAGTCAAATCGCACTAAAATAGCTATATTTATGTTTCTGGACGTCATATGCACAAACCACCTTCGCTGGGCACTTTAATTTAATAAAATACGTGTTTTTGGTTTTTTCAAAGGTCGCTCGCGCGACCCGCTCGCGCGAGGTCCTTTTCGCTGCACTGCGCGACTTTCGTAGAATTGCGATAACTTTTCGCTCGGAACTCGGATTGACTCGCCGTTTGAAGCCACGCGTCCGTAACTCGAAGATCTACATTTTATATATCTGGAGATATTTCTCAAATTCAAAGTATTATTTGTCAAAAATGCAATTTTCCAAGACTGCTACTGCATTCAGCTTTCACCGGAATCACCGTTTGAGCCCAGAATGACTTCCAAAGCCACTAATTATTGGATTTTTGTGCATTTTCGTATTAAAGCTCCAAAACCTACAAAACATAGAATACTTATTAAAAATCACTTAATAACTACATGAAATGAGCTAACAAAGCGTATTTTTAGGACTATCAACGGCAACTATTCGTCGCCGATCAACTACTCTATGCGACTTTCGTTGGTTTGTGATAACTTTTTGCTCAGACCTCGGATTGACTCGCTATTTGTGGCCACGGATTCGTAACTCGAAGATTTCTATCTATGGAAAAATTTCTCAAATCCAAAGCCTTCAATGTGAAAAATGCAAATTACCAAGGTTGCTACTGCCTCCAGCTTTCTCTAGATTCACCTTTTGAGCACATCATTTATTCCAAAGCCACTAATCATTGAATTTTAGTGCATTTTCAAGTTAAAGCTCCAAAACCTACCAAACATGGAATACTTATTAAAAACACTTAATAACTAAATGAAGTTATCTAACAAAGTGTATCTTCAGAACTATTAGTGAAACTATTCGTTCCCGATCAATATCTATGTTCAACAGCAATATTAAAACTTAAACCACGACAAGATCTTACAAAATATTACAAACCTTAACATTTAAATTAAAACTTGAGTAGTCTTAAGGCAACAATACCAATTACAAAACATAATCTGAATATTACAATGTTAAAAAAGAAATAGATAAAAGACTTCGCATAAAAGTTGAATCTTCAACTGGCGTATCCATAACCTTCCTCGTAGTAATCCCCGGGGTAGTCCTTGTCAATGTAACCACCATCGACATGACCTCCTTCAGCTTGATTATCGTCTTTTTCATTATTAAAATCTGGAAAGGCTAAATAGGAAAGGTCCAGCAGCATAAAAGGCAGTCAGCTTTGAAAGCTGAGTGAGCATATGAACTCAAATGGTGCCAAGTATAATAATTTGTATGATTTCATTATTCAAAAGGTTCATTATCCTTAATGAATTAGAAAACATTTATCCAAGTTATAAACCACAACAGAACAATTCATCGTTACGTGTTTAGAATTGAACTAGAAAGGATAACCAAAAGAGATATTTCAACTGTCAACACATGAGCCTCTGAACCGAGCCATGAGTTATTCATACAAGTGTGTGTACATGGACTTGTATGTGTGGGAAAGATGAGCTTGCATAGGGGGTTTCACTCTATCTAATACTCTCTATCTCTATGAACACTCAAGGAGAAAATTGCATTTAATGCAGTCGAACATGGGTATGTGTAGAAGTGTGTATGTCTATGTGTGTGTGTGTGTAGGGGGGGAGGGGGGGGGGGGCAACTGTCTAGTTCTTTTGCGTATGATAGCCATTTGTCAAAAGTATCAAACGAGTGCTCGAGTGCACGCAAGTGTTTAGCTAAACCCGGTCCTAATCAAAAGCTCGAGTTGCGCGAGTGGTCAAGCATCTTAGTATTAAGTTTCAAGGAGGTTCAAGAATGAAATAAGTGAATCAAGGATATACCTTTAAAGTTCCTGATTTTAGATTCAAATAGATACGCACATACATATTCATACAAGTTAATGAGATTCATAGAAGAAATTTAGAATAAGTATAAGAAAAGTCCGAAAAATCCTAGGAAAATATAGGTGGTACAATGTGCACCAGTTTTCAATCTCAAATAGGAGACATGAGGCAGTTTTAGAAAGTTTGAAGCTTTATTTTGAATTTAATAATGATTAATTAGGACACTAATTCATATTTTTGAAAGGAAAATTGTAATGGTTTAACGTAAATATGGTTAGGAGGTAATATAATTTAGGTACCTGCCTTTGTCTTTATAGAATAGTATAGATTCATAGTGGTTTCATCTTCATCAATCTATTATGACACCAATACACCGATACGGTCCCAGTCCATCCACAGTCCGTTTAGGCTAAAATTTTTCCAGGTCAGGTAAGATTGCTTTACACCTCTAAATTGTGAGCACTCAATTTTAGATTGGCAGTAATATTACATTTTGATTTTGCTTTCAATTTTTTTTTACTGCTATTTTTCTACACGAGAACTAGGGGTTGTTCATGAAAATCAACAAACCAAAAACTGACTGAAACCAAACCGACCAAACACCGATTGGTCAGTTTTTAAACTAGTGCCTAAGCTAAAACTGACCGACACTGCCTAAAATTGAAAAAGAAATGACTGCAAACACCCCTACCATGAACTACCTGTAGTATCTCGTTTATACTCATTCCTCTACATGCTTTCCTGAGCATGGGCAAACCTAGGATTTTATCTTAGGGATTACGTTGCCCTTGATCCAAATTCTTTTGGTAGAAATACTATAGTTTTGGGTTTTTAGGTTTTTAAATATTGGGTGGTTGTTCCGTGGGTTTCATATAGAGTGGGTATGGGGTAAAACCTAAATAATTAAAACAACAAATCTCACCCATAATTCTTTCATGAAAAATTATGTTCATATGCATGCTTATTTATATATATTTTACTAGTTTTACTTATAAAACAAAGTATACATAATATGTCCATAAGAAAAATTTATAAGTCCTAAGCTACTTGTGGCAAACAGAGTATATAAAATATTTGGTTGGATAAAAAGACAAAAAAATTTAAGGACAAGAGTGAGATTTTTGAGTTTGAAATGAGTAAATTATATATTTCAGAAGTGACACAAACATAAGCAATATAAAATAAACATTATACATAAAAAATTAGAAAGTTGAGGGGGCTGTGACTCCTAGACCTATATAGCTCCACCCATGTACCTTTGCAATTTAGATTTGGGAAGCATGACATTACTTGTTTACTGGTAGTGATATTTGTCGGGATTGTGCCCTCAAAACCGGCCTTTATGTATATGACATTTGGCGTTTTATATATGGATATAATTTATACATGTCATTGTGTATGTTTCATGAGATGATTGTTTGTAATCCTGAAGTATCATAGTAGGCAATTCGTGTGTATGAGATACGTACAAGTGAGATACAAATTACTATTCTTTGATACTTAGAACTTGTCACATTGGATGATGAGATAGGATATCTCATCAGGTATACACCGTAGCATTATTAAGTACCATAGGATGGAGTGATGAATCTCAATCACTAGAGTGTGACTCTTAGTTAACATGATAGCTAGTGCTTATAGTGCATTGAACAGAACATAAAATTCCTATTGACATATAAAACTGTCAACAGTCAATAGTAACTCATAACTTGTATAAGGTACATATTCTCAATCTTGAGATGATTATGGACATAGACTATGGATGTACTACCCGTAAAATTTCTGAGTTAATGAAATGGATTCCGTATTTAGTTTAATATTTCCAAAACCTTATGTTAATATATATGTATTAATGACTTAGACTGTAAGCTACTAACCCTGACTGACCTTGTCACGTGAATTCGTAAAATCTATATCAACATAGACTGTATAGCATGAAGGTCCAAGTCAAGGATAAAATCATACCAGTTTGGGAAGCTAGTACAACTTAGGATAGTACCTAAACTACCTTAGGTCTGTTGGGCAAAAACCCTCCCCAAACACACCCTTAAACCACCGGACCACCATCCCACCTCCCCTCTACCCACCGGACAAACAATACCAACCCAACCGCCAGCTCCTTTTCCCCTTCCTAAGACACTATCTCAATCAATCTCCCTCATGTCTCCTCCATTCCCTTCAAACAAATCCCCAAAATCTATATGGATGGATGTATACATGTATTGGTATATATATATATATATGAACGATTGAGAGAGAGAGGGTCACCGAGAAGAGAAGGAAGCAAACCCACAACCCCCTTTGCTTTCCCTCTCTACCCTCTGTACTCACACACACACTTTCCCTACAACTCACAAAAGAAGAAGAAGTAAGCTGGAGGAGAAAAAAGGCACAAAGGAGAGAGAGAGAAGTTGATCGGAGAAGAGAAGAGAGTGACCGAGGCTCTATAATGTAAACCCTCACCCCTACTTAATTCTGGACACTTACATGTCACCTAGGTATCCTTAGGACCCCATGCATATGAGCCAAACAGAGCCAAAGGCACTGGATAAACTCCGACCACCTGGAAGCTTAAGCTTGAAAGCTTAAAATGTCAAATCCAGCCAAACAGTCCCAAAGATACACCAATGTGACCCTCATAACCCACTTAGTGCCCCCTTGTAGTAGTTTTTCACATGGTTGACGTTTAGGTACACATGCAAGCCATTATTCCCCCAAAACTGAAAAGAATAATCCAACTGTGAGTGTGGGAAACGAACGAACAAGATATCTAGCTCATAGTATGTTAAAGAGGAGGGAATTCCGCTCCTTATGGCGTTGGAATCACAAATTCTTATGGAGACATGAGAGAGATCTGCCCCCTTGAAGTTTTCTGGCAAAAACGCGCTTGGCCGGCGGCGGGTCAACTTGCCAGAGAAGAAGAAGTAAGAGTTATAACATTCGGGTTACAGGTCGGGTCGGGCTTGCATATGGACGAGTCTATTTGTATGTGTAAATGGATAATGGGTCAAGTTGTAATAAACCCGTGGATTCATTTAATGGAATGCCATCGTTTTGGACACTGGGCCAGTTCGGGTGTGGGTTCGAGCTAACGGGGCAAGCCATTCCGTGAGTGTAAGTGGTTCAGGTTTGGGTTTGGGTACGATTAGGGTTAGGGTAACTGGGTTAGTTAGTTTGTTAGTATACTTGGGTTGTGGGATCGGGTCCGGTCTAACCCAAATGGGTTCTGGGTTGGTTCATTATGAGAGTTGATATGGATAGTCTGAATTATGCTAGGGTTGGGTTAGGTCTGACCCAACGGGTCACACACTTGGCTTTGTTGTGAGTCTAAACAGATTACCCGTTTGACTTGGGTCGGTTCGGGTTGACCCGACATGTTTTATTAGTAATAATTATTATTATTATTACTCTTTTTTTAGTTTAAAATGATTTAAATTATTATGAATAATATTCTTATATTGTGGAATATCATTATATAATACTTCGAATATTATGATTATTTTGATTATATTAAATAGTATATATTTATTATTCGTGTTAATAATATAAATAATAAATAAAGGTTTATATAGCATTTAAATAGTTTTTTTTAAATGCCAATACCTATTCTTTAATTGTAAAAATTAGGATTATATCCCTAAAGCTATTTTAAACTGTATTATAATTTATTAAATTACAATACTATATATTAGTGTTTTTAATAATTAATACGGAGCTATTTTGCTAGTGTATTATTATACTAAAAATACCGAATGAGCTCCGAAAATTACGAGATAAATACTGGGAGTATATTTTAATGCCTAGCATTTAATAAAAATATTTCTAAGGACCTAATATCTTTTCAAAATATATTTTATAATTATCGTGTTCCTCTGTCTTTAATTATGTAATTAGGACTTTGATAATTCATAATGAATAAACCTTAGCTCAGAAAATTACGCGGTCAGTTTCCAGAGTCTTATAAAAATGTCTAGGGCTATCCCCTAGAGTTTAGTACCTTTCTGACTCAGTTGAATATACAGCTAACCTTTAGGGCCCACACTGGTATAGGAAACCTAGTCTTTTGTATGACGGACTCCAATTTGAGTCTAGTCAATGGCGTTAGACTCAGAATGATGCCAGGATCATCATGTTGAGGTTTAGGAATCCATTTGACATAATTACCATTATGCCTGTGTTACTAGTATGCATGTTGACCGCCTTTCTATGTATCAATATGATTGTAGGGACCGAAGCTACACTTGTTTGCACGAACTAACATCGCAGTGAGTCATCCTAACTCACGTGGTATATTATAGAAATATTCCATGTCTATTAGATGAATATCCCGTGTGTCCTATGTTGACTTATTGATGAGTATTATATGTGTGTAAGTTTAGATTAACTACTTATATGAAAACGCGTGTCTAGATATATGTTATACGTGTCATTAATCGGGTCATTAATCGGGTTCTTGTGTCATAATTGTGTCATAATTGTGTCATTAATCGGGTTGTGTGCTTTGGGTTTAATTTTTAGTTTCGAGTGCTATTCATCTATAATACAAACTATTTTAAATTAATCGTGTCATGTCGTGTCGTGTTCGGGTTGTCTCTGTAAAACGGGTTGTCGTGTCAAAAATTGCCACCCCTATCTCACCCCCCATTGAGGGCGCGGCCAACTCTTTAGTCTACACAGCACCTCTACAAAATTCACCATTATATGCATACACCCGGCCGGTATTACTGGTAGTGCCGCCCCTCTTTGTTGGCTCACCAGGCCCGCTGGTGATCTGCTAGTGAACGTGCTCAGACACACCTGTGGACGTAGGTACCTTCATTAACAGGGCCGAACCACATACAAAAAATAGTCTCTCACACACACTCTCTCTCTCTCTCTCTCTCCTAAATTGCTTTACTTTACTCTTACCAATTTTTGGCATCATCAGCTTGGCGCCGTCTGTGGGAAACGATAATTCTTCTCATCAACAAATTTTTGACTGATCAATATGCCACCAAGGAAGGGTAAGAAGGTTGCGCAGCAGACCGACCGGGATGTTCCTTCGGCCCCGGCGTCGACTGCAGCAGTCCTGACATCTGAGCAAATCACTACAATCCTCACACAACTATTGGAGGGCCAGCGTCAAATCCAGCAACAGATCGAAGCCCTGCTAGCCCAGCAAAGCAATCCTCTAGTGGCCGGGAAACGACCCGGGAACGTTGCGTACGGTCGAGAACGGATCTTGACCAGACAATGGGCCCGAGCCAACCCGTCCCATGTTGAGGATGTCAAAGACGTCAACAGTGGGCCTGCTGCCCGAGGGGAAAGGCAGGAGCATATGGCCCGGGAATCAGTCCTGGGTCACTCGATCGAGAGCCGAGTCGTCCCTAGGCGAACAGTTACCCGGGGTCATAGCCGAGCCCGATCCCAGAGGACAGCACCCCGCCATGAAGAAGAAGCCTCTTCCACCAACCCGACCAGTTCCTCAGATACCGATCGGAAAGGAGTGGAAGCCCGAATCAAGGACTTACAGAAGCAGATCGACAAAGTGGCCAAAAAGCTTGGTCAAAAGTGTGTTCCGAATCAAGTCAATACCGAGACAGAGTCACCGTCCTCCAGCCAGATCACGAGGTTCTCCATCCCGCGCAAATTCAAGCAGCCTCGCCTAGATCCCTATAACGGCTCAAAAAGCCCGGTCAACCACATCCGGACCTATAAGGCTCAGATGGCCCTAGCCACCAACTCCGATGAGCTACACTGCCTAGCCTTCCCCAGCACTTTGAAAGGCCCGGCCATGCAGTGGTTCTACTCCTTGGAGCCCCGATCGGTCTGCAGTTTCAAACAACTCAGCAAGCAGTTCATCAACCAGTTCGCCGGTATGCATGAGCGGCCAAAGCCAGACATGCAGCTACTGACAGTCAGACAACAGAGTAATGAGTCCCTCAAGGAGTTCACCGACCGGTTCAACCAACAGAAGCTTCAAATCCGCAATCTGAACGAGACAATTGCCATCCTAGCCTTCTGCTCGGGAGTTCAACACACCAAGTGCGCAACGTCGTTCCACAAAAATTGACCGGAAACTTTGGTTGAGCTCTCTGAGAGGGTTGGAAAATACATCGACACTGAAGAGTTTTTGAAGACCAAATGCACCGGGCAAGAAAGCAACGAGTCTTCCAGAAGTAAGCGAAAGCGAGATCAGCCCGGGAGTTCTTACAGTTCTTCCAGTTCACAGAGATCTGAGTCCGGCAATCCCGACCCGACCATCGATTCACAGCAGTCCGGGTCAGGCAGCCCCGACCGGATCTCCAGCTCACAGCAGGCATGGTTCGACAGTCGCGACCCGACCTCCAGTTCACATCGGTCAGGATCAAGCAGTTCCGGCTTTGCCTCCAGCACATAAAAATTAGGATCCCGACGATCCTGATCCGACCCCCTGTCTCCATCATTCTAGATGAGCCCGACTATAATGGTACTTGCCTGATCACTACCTGAGGCTCCACCGATTGTCAGAGAAGCTCATCTAAAGACCTCGGGCCTAACCCCGAGGCATATAAAAAGACCTCGGGCCTAACCCCGAGGCATCCAAAGACCTCGGGCCTAACCCCGAGGCATAAAAAAAGACCTCGGGCCTAACCCCGAGGCATCCAAAGACCTCGGGCCTAACCCCGAGGCATATAAAAAGACCTCGGGCCTAACCCCGAGGCATATAAAAAGACCTCGAGCTCCGAACTCAGGCACTAAAAAGACCTCGGGCTCCGAACCCAGGCACCAAAGACCTCGGGGTCACGCCCGAGGCACCGGCTTCGCTTAGGTCCCACCGACGATGGAGGCAAACCTCCTAGGTGGCTGATGATGGCAAGCTTCAAAAGACCCTGCAACCACCATATTCCAGGTCGGTTACCTACAGATCATAGCCTCTGTAAGACCCTCGTCTTAGCGAAAGCTTGGGGGGCAAGACGGCGTAGTGAACTAAACAGGTAATCACACCGGGTATTTACAAGCCTCGCGGATAACCAAGTCAAAATCTTGGACAACCCGAGCACCTACAGTACTCAGAGGCATTAACTCCACTTAGGTCCAGACCGACGATAGAGGTGACTAAAATCTCTTAGGTTGGCCGACGATAAAGGAGCAAAAGGACCCTAAAGCAACGTGATTTAGGTCGGCTCTGCCAACATGGTCAAGCACTTCTCCCAACAGCCTTGACGAAGGCTGGCCGGGCGGAAGACAACCATCCTAGGGAGCTAACAGTAAAAAGGACCCTAGAGCAATATGCTCTAGGTCGGCTTTTCCAACATGGTAAAATCCTTCTACCCACAGCCTTGACGAAGGTTTACGGGCAGAAGATAACTATCCTGGGAGCTAACTCAAGCAAAAAGACTCCGAAGTAGGCCGAGTCTCAAACTCTCGGTCACTTCCCGAGCATTCAAAGACTCCGAATTAGGCCGGGTCTCAACTCCCGGTCAGTTCTCGAGCACCTAAAGGTCCCGAGCTAGGCAGGGTCTCAACTCTCAGCCAGTTCCCGAGGACTCACCAGGCTCATAAGTCCCGAGGTAGCTTCCACAGGCACTCAGATAGTGGCAAGTGACATCAAACTGATTTCCAAACTTGCCCCAATATAGCATCTGGGCAATCTTGGAAATGGGGGGTAGCTGATACGCCCAAAACTATGGGCAGTTTCCTACTCAAGCTAGAAGACCAATGGAAAGTGCATCTATTTCCTAATCCAATTGGGAAACCCCCGCAATTAATGTCAATCAATCCTAATACAATTAGGAAGCTTACTTGATTGGTGTCAATGACACCCTAATAGGATTATATTTCCTTATCCATATATGAGTAGGTCTCTTACATCTATAAAAGAGACCTCTCACCCCCCATTGAGGGCGCGACCAACTCTTTAGTCTACACAGCACCTCTATAAAATTCACCATTATATGCATACACCCGGCCGATATTACTGGTAGTGCCGCCCCTCTTTGTTGGCTCACCAGGCCCGCCGGTGATCTGCTAGTGAACGTGCTCAGACACACCCGTGGACGTAGGTACCTTCATTAACAGGGCCGAACCACATACAAAAAATAGTCTCTCACACACACTCTCTCTCTCTCTCTCTCTCCTAAATTGCTTTACTTTACTCTTACCAATTTTTGGCATCATCACTAGGGATTGGTTACCTCTAAAGACCGATGATGACGATGAATGGTAAAATTCATAGATATTCTAAAGAATTCAAATCCTTCGAAGATTCTTCAAATTAAGTTTTCAAAATTAAGACGAAAAGAAGAAGAATTGGGCAATTCGGTGGAAGCCCTTATGTTGAAGAACATATGAGAAACCCAGTCTGGAAAATCATCTTGAAAAATTAAAATATAAAATTTGTTTTTGAAAAGAAAATAAAGGAGAAAATGAAAGAATAGAAAAGAGTTTTGAAAAGAAAATAAAAAGAGAAAAAGTCAAAAGAAGAACAAAAATTATATTAAAGTATACACTAGTATTTATTTATTTATTTTTTGAAATCTACTAAAATATAATTATGTTTATATATAAGATATTAATAATTAAGTAGATGTTAAGAAATGACTTGAAAATTAAAAAAGGAACAACAATTCAGTTAGCTGCGGCATGCGGCAAAACTGGCGGAGAGAGTGTCGCGTCGGCATTCATTGAGTGCCGCTCGGCAATCAGTGAGTGTCGGAACGACACTCAGTGAGTGCTGTAGACAATTCACCAAGTGCTGCTCACTGTGACAGTCTAAATATTCTAGAAGAAAACATTGCACATGAGTTTTTACCCGAATTTACCCATTTAACCTTATAATGTTGGTCTATATAAACAGACCTTCATCTCCATTATAGGACCTTTTTTTTTGAATCAAATTGATATATACAAGAGTTATATATAGTAGAGAGAATTGAGAGAAGAACAAGGGATTTTTCTTGAAGAATTTGAAGAATTGAAGAAGAATTTGAAGATTTTGAAAGAACTTCACAAGAAATAGAAGAAATCCTTGAGGTTATAGAGGTAACCTCTCAATCCTATGTAGAATTAGGCAAGTTCAATCACAAATTCATAGTTATAGGATCTTTATACATTTTCAAAACCTCTCTTCCTACCTCATTTCATCACACACCACATAGAATTTGTGATTGAATCTCATGTTAGTTCATTAGCTTGGATCTAAATATGTCTTGGGTTTAAAAGTATGAGTTGGTTTTTGAAGAATTTTCCCTCTTGAGTTTTCTTAAGTAAAACATGAATTCTTTAAATTTCTATTTTCCTTTTGAGATTCATAAGATTTTATATATCTTATTGATTCTCTTTGAGTTTGATTCTTTAGTTTCCTATGATCTGATGATCCATATGGAGATTAAAGTGAATCATAGCCATATCTACACATAGTTGGTTGAGTTCAAGTCTTAGCTCATGATTTGGATCTCCCTACTAGGGATCTTATGGAATTCATACTATATTCCATAGAGATTTGAGTAGATTTGAGTCTTATTTAGTCTCCAAGGACCATTAATTTGTGAGGAGAATGACATGCCATAGTTTTAATTTCCTCAAGGATCATATGTTTGAGAGAGGATTTAGATGTAAGATTTCATAGTTTGTTTGTTACAATCTAGGGAACTTGAATATTCAAAGGTCCATAAGATTGAATAAAGCCATAAGATTCTCTTGCTAGATCTTCAAATATGAGATCTATGATAGAGATCCATTAAGGTTAAATCTCTGGATCTCTTTATATTGCATCACTTACTCCAATAATCATAATCATACTTGATCCTAGTTCTCTCTAGAATCATGGGTCAAGTTTGATTCAAAATATGAGCACTAATCTACCAATGGTGCAGTGAATCCTTAAACCCACTGTGATCAAAGATTTTCATTAAATCATGGTCCATTAGAATGGGATGAAGCCAATTGGAGGATGTTCATAACTCACTTAAGTACCTCTGTGATTTTTGTCTTGAAGAAATTCCATGCTTAAAATGGTTTGGCCTTATGGTTTCAAAGCAAGCTACTCTCTATCCAAAGTTCTAGAACAGTAAATCCGTTTTAAAATTAACAAATCAGAACTTTAATCGAACTTTCTTGGCCTCCAATAAATTTTTCTAAGTAGTTAAATGTGTTAGGAAAATACCCTAAAAAGAACAAAGTGTTTTTCATTTGTTTACTATTTTTAGAAAATCATACAAAAAAACTCTAGACAGAGAGTTACAGATTCCTTAGTGATGTCTAGTTTTTTTCCTTATTCCCAGAGATCTAACCGTTGGATCTTTGATTTTCCTTTTAGGTTAAAAACTAGACTCACATAGACATACTCAAAAATCATTAAGATCCAACCGTTGGAATTATTTTATTTTTATATATTTGAAAGTCTAGTATGTTCTCTGTAATTCATGTGAAACTGTCACAATTTTTGTCTAATCTTATTGATTTTAACTTAAATGGTTTCCTAATGTCTTGGGACCCAAATCATGTTTTGAATAATGATAATTAAGTTTAAATCCAGAGGCTAAGTGATCCAAGTTAGTGAATAATTCATAGCTTGTCCTTATACATATCCATGCATTTATCCATGTATATTTATACTTATAGTTAGGATCTAGCTCTAGGTTGTTTTGTCCCTAATTGAACCTAGTTGTGAGTTCCTTATAATCATGTTGGGGATTATACTACCTCTATATAAACATTGTATTGGTTCGTAGTTGAGACTTGCATATCTATAGAGGTGATATATTCTCAACTAATTAGAAGGAATCCATAAATAGGTCAATTCTTTTCCTGCTTGATAGATTTAAGCTAGAAGCTTAGGTTTGATTATTTGATATCTTTTGATCAAGGCATGTGTACAAACCTTTGTTTAGTAGCACATTTGAGGTACAATTTCTCAACCCCTTCTCTAGTTTAATTTACTTCTTTGATTTGAATTGATTTTTGACTCCATGTGCAACACCTTAGCTTAGGTCTTGCCTTATATGTGTATGTGATTAGAGATCTATTCTTAGGTTTTATTTTCTTGCATGCTTCACACGTTTAATATTCGGGGCGGGATCCCGGGTAAGCTCTCTAGTTCCCTAATGCATATCATATTGCTTGCTAATTGAATTACATGATTTGAATGATATTTTATCGTTAGTAATCTTACACCATTTTCAACATGCTTTCGTAATGTATATGTTGGATTCGATTAAGAGGATGTTGAGTAGAGGCCTATCACGAGATAGATGAGAGGGGGTGTTTTAGTCCGCTGAGCTCCTTCCCCTCTCATTCCATAATCCCCAGACCCAGTTTTATCTTTCGTTTCGCAAAAAGATTGGTTTGCTTTTAAAATGGTTTCTTAATATTCGGTTAAAAAATTAAGTGGTGACTCTTAGTATTTGTTTTGAAAAATTGTTTTAAAATTAAGAGTGGGCCCAAATGCCAGTATCCATACCCTACTAGGCGACGATAGCAATGTAATCATTCTACTTTAAGCTAACGGTGTTACACTGGTAATGTAACAAGCCACATAAGTCAGTAATGGTGTTTGAGTAAAATTGAATACATCGATACTGCATTGTGTCATCACTATCTCACTCATACCATCATGCTATATACTTATCAAATGTTTAGTTCAAGATATTTGTTGTACTTGTATAATGTTGTTTATATTAGGAGTGATCAGTTAGATCAACTCACTTAGCCTCAAAAGCTAATGGCTCCTCCTACCCTGGATATATTACGTGTAGGATATAATGAAGAAGGTCATCAAGGTAACTATAAAGAAGAGTATCTCGATCCTCAAGAAGGGAACTATCAAGAATGTTACCCTGAGGGAGACTTTTTAGAAGAGTATGCTGATGTAGGGCATGGGTACGCCAGCTAGAAAGAAGATTCTGGCCTATTATCATATTAAGATTTACTTTACGCTCTAGAAACTCTCTTTTTGTCTGATGTAATAATTTAAGTGGCGTCGATCGCCCAAACTAATATTTTATGATTTTCATTTGGAACTGTTGTAATAGCCCAGTAGCAAAACACTTAAAGTTCCCCCATGAATATCATTAGACGTTTATTAATTTCTTCTTATGATATAGTCACGTTAAAATAGTTATATGTCAGCCTTATGTAACTAGTCATGGCTTACGAATTCGAAAAGGAAAAATTTATTTCCCTTTAATTTCTGCTACTCCGGGGTGTGATAGGATTTTTGGCATCAGAGCACTAGGTTTTGTTTTGCTCGTTGACTGCTCGAAACTCTTAAGTTAAGAAACCTAAGATACTCTAGAGATAACAACTAACACTAAAATAGTTTTCTTCCAAACAGGTAGTATGGAGTACCAAAGGAAACCTGAAGCCAAGGGTGGAGAACATAGGGCCACTATGTATAAAAATGTTACTTCCCGAGGTCTAGTTCATATTGGTGCCGCCATCAGGCACAGTGCTCATACGAAGATAGGGAGGTTGATGAGATGTTTCTTCCTTGGAAAATATGTTCCTGTGACTACTTATCATAGGGTCATAGCACCGCACATTATGCTTATAGAGATGGACGAGATCTCTCACACTTCTGATAACCCTACGACAAATGAGCAAGGAGAACTACAAATTGAGATAATACCTCTTGAGGTCCCTACTAACCCAATAGAAAGTTCAGATGATGAAGAAATAGAAATGGGCCTAACCGAAGGAGACCTCATAGAAAAAGGGACATTGTACTTGTATGATCCCGACTGGCCAATAGGGTGGGATAATAAATGATGGATGGCATGGACCTCTCCAGAGGAGATTGTAATTTTAGGAGAGTTCCCACAGCTAGAAGGCTAGAATGTTCTAGTTAGTTTACCTTTTGATTAATGTTGTATTGGGATTGTATTCCCACATTTTGGTAGAAGTATATATAAAACTCGTATTTGAATTCCTCTCTTGTAATGTCTTTCTTATTAATGGAAAACCTATCTATTATTTTTTAAGTTGGATGTCTACCCATTATTTGCCAATGTAATTATCTGATTAAATAAGTTAACAAGTTGATTACTGGATGATAAACCTTAAGATACTTCAAACTAGTACCCCTATTAAGATAGTTTCTTTTGGTGGAACAGGTAATATGGAAACCACCTACATCCCAGATGACTTTGGAGGACGTTTAATCTTTCCCGATCGTGCAGTACCAGTGAACCCAAACGTATATCATCACAAAAGCCGAAAAATCTCTAGGGATGGAGGAAAGAGAAACCTATGGCTCGATATGACTAGGCACAATATCAATGACCCAGAGATACTACGCCTAGAAGCTATCTATGATGCCGTGATCATCAAGAAAGTCCATGATTAGATGATTAAGTTACTCAAGGATCCTAATGACTTTCGAAGGATGTATTTTGGTGCTTATCAGATGCCCCCATCACATCCAAGATTTCACCAACAACCACCTCCCCCCCAGTTCCAAGGAGTGCCTATGAATAAGACACAATTCCAACAACCAGGCTACCATGTAAATGATGACTTTGGAGGACACATGATTTACCGCGATAGAATTGAACCCACCGATCCTGAAGGATTCATAGAGAACGTAAAATTGAAAGCTCATCAACGCCTCTGAGGCGGATTGAAAGTCCAGCACCATGTATTCCACATCTCTAACCCTCACTGACTTCAAATTGAGGCCATTCATACCGCATATACCCAAGGGTTAATGCATGGAGAAATAAGGAGGTTAGCAATGGATGACACTATCTTCCAGCCATTAGTAAACCAGATACTACAAGAACCCTCCCTCCACCCAGAAGACAATCTTGTTTTGGCACCTATTGAGAATGTCCCTACAAAAGTAGCACCTCCAATAGTAGAGCCTATTGCAAACCCTAACAATGCAGTCATGTTCGATGACGAACTGGATATGTACTTAGAAGAAGAGGACGACGAAGAAGAAGATCCTGAAGAGGAAAATGAAGAAGAAGAGGAACCTGAATAGATAGTACCCCTTCATCCTATGTGGAATCAACCCATAGTACAAATGCCTGTGTACGATGATGATGGCGAAGATGATGAGGACGATGTTGACATCAAAGATTGGGACATGGGTGAACCCAATCCAGATGAGGATGGACCTTACGACTCTAACATGGGAGAGATCACATCCGAATCAAACATGGATTGTTAGCCCCAAGGTTTTATTCCATGGTTTTGATGATTAACAAACAGTTAAGTTGCATTTCTAATGGTCTCAAATTGTTTAAGTATGCAGAAAGAAAATCATAAATTCCTGGAATATCCACTGATCATGAACAATCTCCACACATAGAGATTTGAAGAACTTTTGCCCAAAGGATTCTAGCTTATTGAAGAATTATAATGTGAAGATATTGTTTCTAATCTTTTCTAGGTCTCTATGTAAAGCAATTTATCTATGTGAACATCATTCTTATGGGATCAATTCATTTCATAAAGGAACCAACCTTTAAACCCAACAAATCTTTTGGAATTGCATAAAAGCAGTCGACTGCCCTTTCGATTCAGTCGACTGGAGGAACTAGTCGACTGATCAGTCGACGAGGATGAACAGACTTGTTATCAAATTGAAAACCAGTCGACTGCCCTCCTGACACAGTCGACTGAGCCTACTGTATTTCTAAAGATTTTTAAACCTCAGTTTACTGTCCTGTGTAACCCAGTCGACTGAGATTCTGCAAAAAGCACAGTAACGGCTAGTTAACTACAATTAATGAAGCATTTAAAGCTCCCAACCACTTCAACAGTTGAATCTCTAAGGGAAGCTATAAATACATGTATCTGAACTTCATTAATACCTCTTGATCAATCTAATTGAACTGAATTTATAACATCTACTTTATTGAGCCCTAGTTTGGTGAGATTATAAATACTATTGCTCTAGTCTTCAATTGTATATCTTGAGAGCATTCATTGTGAGCCAAAATCTGTATTTATCCACTCTATTGAGAGAGTTTCTTTTCTTGTAACAATTCCATTCAAAAGAAGGTTGTATTGAGGGTTGATGTAACCCTTGTCCAAGTGAAGAGGTGATTCTTCAATTGGAAGAGATTGTAAGGGTTTGATCTTCACCAAAAGAAGATTGAGATAGTGAAATCCTCAAGAGGTGTTCTTGAGGGGTGGAAGTAGGCCGCGGGGTGCGATTGCCGAACCACTTGAAAAATTGATTTGCTTGTATCTCTTCCTTTATCTCTTTACATTTGTGTTTGAGATTTTGTTTAATTTGCTATTAACTTCTAAAAGTATTAATTTCCACTAAAACCTTATTCACCCCCCACCCCTCTAAGGTTTCCATACTTGGGCCAATATGGATGACTAGTCAAGATGACCTAATATAATATGCTAGTAGTTTTAGTTTAATTGTGCTTGTTGACTTGGGCTACTGGCCCTTTTTGTTGTAGGAATACATGTAATAGGGTAATATCCCCACTTTTGTATCCATGTATTCTAAGAAGACTTTAACTATGTAACCGTTATCTTATTTATAAAAGAAGATGTTTTAGTACCATACTTGTTCCAATGTTTTTATTGCATGCTTGTTATTTTATAGACATATTTATATATACCTAAGTAAATCCTATATACAAGATTTCTAAGTAGAATACTTCTATAGGTAAACCAGACAACCAATGGCAGACAGACTAAGAATAAACCAACGTATAGGGACCCCCAAACGCCGCTGGAGGAGCACCGGAACTTATTCCGGTAGGAATGGATCCCACTAGAGTGTTTGGCATGTTTCAACAATGCCTAGAACACATTGGGAATAACCACAACCCCAACAACAACAATGCCAACAACCACCCCATAGTCCCACCTAGACCACAGGAGGATCGTACGGTGGAACGATTCTGTGGAATGTGTTCAGACAAATTAAATAGAATAATTGAACCATGGGAAATGGAACAATGGCTTCGTGGACTAGATATCATCTTTGATACCTGGGATGTTTCGAAATTGAGAAGCGTCAATTGGCTACCTACCAATTGACTTATGCTACAGTTGGCTGGTGGGAGTCGAAGAAAGCAACACAAGGCAGAGCCACACAAAGGATGACATGGGGGTCATTCGAAGAACTATTTTTGGAGAACTACTTTCCTTAAACAGAAAGGAATAGAAAGGAAAAAGAGTTTATTGATCTGATCCAAGGGAACCAGATGGTACGAGAATATACGGTGCAATTCAAGCGTCTTTCTCCATTTGCGAACCACATGATCGATATCCTAGAAAGAAGAACTGGAAATATTACTTGGGACTTTTCCTACCTCTGCAAAAGTTAACCTATGGCTAGCTGAACCAAACATTCAAAGCTTTAGTAGGAATGGCACACGGCTTTGAAGAAATCACGACCGCGAACAAAAGTGCTTTGTGAATCGACCACCTTCTCTAAGGTTTAATCAAGGACAGAGACAAGCTTCTGCTTGTAACCAAGGGTACAAGAGAAACTAGAATGGAAAAAAGAAACCATAGTCAGCCCCCTTTCGAAACAAGCCAGTTGTACCATTAAAATCGACTCCACCCCAAGGACAATCAGGGATGATAAATGATAAGCGTGGAGTGTGCTTCAAGTACGGAATCCCTGGACACATGTCTAAGGATTGTCGTGCCCCAAAGAGGAATAGCTGGCCAGTTTTGGTCTATTTTAATTAAAACAAGAAAGGACACCTAGCTGAGGATTATAGGGCACCCCGAGTTGGTTACTATAGAGGATCTATACAAGGACGGACTCGTCTCAATGCTATTATCCCCAAAGAGGCAAGATTTGATGAAGAAGAGTAGCAGAACCTTTAACGTACTCTAACCCTGTTTAACAGTCAAGTAAAAGCTTTGTTCGATACTGGCGCATCAAACTCATTTATTATAATTAGAATCGTACAACGCTTAGGCCTAGCACCCCAAGCGATGAATAAAGATCTAAACTCTACATCACCCCTAGGAGTGAGCGTTAAGTTGGGAAAAAAATGCAAGGACTGTCCTCTAAACTTGAAAGATCAGAATCTCCCCGCTGATTTGATAGTTTTGTCAATGAAAGAATTTGATGTGATCTCAGGAATCAATTGGTTCGCAAAATACCATGCCAAGTTAGATTGTGCTAGCAATCAATATTCTTTATAGTACCTGAAAGCAAACCTTTTAACTTAAATGCAATCCCTCGTGTGATGTTTTCATCACAAAGTGTCTGGCCACCCTTGGAACCACGAGTGATGAAATCCTATTGCACAAATCCCTGTAGTCTGAGATTTCAAATACATTTTCCAAGAAGTAAAAGGACTACCACCTAAGAGAGATGTCGACTTCTGTATCGAGTTGATACTTGGAACCTCACCAATATCAAAAACACCCTACCGAATGGCCCCAATGGAAATGCAAGAATCGAAGATACAAGTGCAAGAGCTTGAAGACCTCAGATTCTTTCGTCTGAGCACTTCACATGGGGAGTACCGGTACTATTTATCAAGAAGAAGGATGGAACACTTCGACTCTATTTTGACTACAAAGAATTGAGAAAAGTTACAATCAAGAATTGGTACCCACTACCGAGGATTGATAATCTATTCGATCAACTACAAGGAGCTACAACATTTTCAAAGATAGATCTACGATCCGAATACCATCAATTACTCATTTGACCTGAGGGTGTACCTAAAACGGCCTTTCGAACCAGATATGGACACTATAAATTCCTGGTTATGCTATTCGAACTGACTAATGCCCCAACGGTATTCATAGATTTAATGAACCGAATCTTCAGGCCTTACCAAGATTAGTTCATTATCGTGTTCATACATGACATCCTTATCTACTCTAAGCAGAGGTAGAACACAAAGGACATGTAAAGACAGCACTTCAGACTCTTCGAGAACAATCACTTGTATGGGAAGTATAGCAAGTGCGAGTTCTGGCTAAAAGAAGTTAAGTTTCTAGGACATGTTGTCACACAAGAAGGAATATCAGTGGATTCATCAAAGATCGACGCTATCTTGGATTGGAATAGACCCATCCACAGCAACGGATATCAGAAGTTTCCTTGGTCTAGCTGGATGCTACAAGAGATTCGTGGAAGGATTCTCCAAGATCGCATCCCCTCTTACTGGATTAACCAAAAAGGACCTGAAGTACGAATAGAATGACAAACATGAATGTGCATTCTAAGAGTTAATGAAGAGATTAACCATAATGCCAGTGCTTGCAATACCGAAGAATGCTGAACAGTTCACAATATACTGTGACGCATCATATCAAGGACTTAGATGTGTGCTTATACAGAACAGAAGAGTAATAACGCATGGATTTTGACAGCTAAAACCACATAAGATTAACTATCCTATGCATGATCTCGAACTAGCTGCAATCATTTTTGCACTCAAGATTTGGAGACACTACCTCTATAGAGAGAAGTTCAACCTATTTTTAAATCACAAGAGCTTGAGATACCTGTTCTCTTAAAAGAAGTTGAACATGAGAGATTGATGTTGGATGGAATTATTAAAGTGCTACGATTTCACTCAACAATACCACCCTGGTAAAGCAAACATTGTTGCTAACGCCCTAAGCCAAAAACCCCGTAAACTCATCGTATCCTCTCTCATGGTCAAAGAATGGAAAGCATTGGAAACTTTAGCAGAATTTGACCTTTAGATTTCTGAGTCAAGTGATGCATGAATCTTTGGATGTCTCATGGTACAACCAACACTTATAAGTCATATTTTCAAAACTCAAGGAAAGGATGAAGGACTTTGTCAATGGTTTGAGAAGGCATCAGCAAAGGACCCTGCCAAATGGAATATAGGAGCAAATGGAGGATTCAGATGCCATAATCGACTTTGTGTACTCAACAAGGACAACCTAAGGAAAGATATATTGGATGAAGCACACAAGTCAAGGATAACTATTCACCCTAGGGGAACAAAAATATACAAGGATTTGAAGAAAAACTTTTGGTGGGATGGAATGAAAAGAGAAGTAGTGGATTATGTATCCAAGTGCATGACCTCTAAACAAGTCAAAGCCGAACACCAAAAACCAAGGGGACTGATACAACCACTACCAGTTCCTGGATGAAAATGGGAACACATAACAATGGATTTCGTTATAGGATTGCCAAGATCACAACATAATCATGACGTTGTTTGGGTGATCATGGATCAACTCACCAAATCATCTCACTTCATTACTTATAGTATGACTTACCTTGTCAAGAAGTTGAGCAGAATGTACATACAGCAAGTCGTTCGACTTCATGGAGTACCTGTGTCAATCGTGTTAGACCACGATTCACGTTTTAAGTCAGGATTTTGGGAAAAGTTACAAACAGTACTAGGAACTTCATTGAAGTTAAGTTCAGCATTTCACCTCCAAATCGAGGGACAGACTGAGAGACTTAATCAAGTCATGGAAGACACGCTCCAATCCTGTGCGATAGATTCTAAAAGTTCTTGGGAGGAGAACCTACTGCTGATAGAGTTTGCATACAACAATAGCTACCATTCAAGCATAGGAATGGCACCATTTTAAGCTTGATATGGAAGACTATGCCGGTTGCCCTTATGCTGGGCAGAAATTGGGGATGACAAATTACAAGGGCCTGAAATGGTTCCAGAGAAAAATTAAAAGACCAATATCGTCAAGGAAAAGATGAAGACGGCACAGAGAAGACATAAAAGCTACGCAGATATACACCAAAAGGACTTAGAGTTCAGTGTGGGAGATCATGTATTCCTAAAAGTATCCCCAGTACAAGGTGGTGTCAGATTTGGACAAAAGAAAGAAAAACTTTCACCACGCTACATCGGACCGTTCGAAATTCTAGAACACATGGAAAAAGTTTCCTATAGACTTGCACTGCCACCCAAGATGTCAGGAGTGCATAATGTTTTTCATATCAGCATGCTGAGGAAAGTTGTGCATGATCCATTTCACGAGATCAACTTCACGGATATCAAAGTGAACGACAATGTGACTTACAATGAAGGACCAATGAAGATTCTGGAACAAGGAGTTAAGAAACTAAGAACTAAGGAGATCCCTCTGGTGAAAGTCCAGTAGAAGCACCATGATGAATGAGAAGACACTTGGGAGTTAGAATCAGAGATGCGCGAGAGATTTCCCTATTCAATGTATAGCAAGTTCTGATTTAGGGGACAGAATCTTTAATAGGAGGTGGATGATGTAATACCCGTAAAATTTCCAAGTTAATAAAATGGATTCTGTATTTAGTTTCATATTTCCAAAGCCTTGTGTTTATATATATATATATGTATTAATGACTTAGACTATAAGCTACTGACCCGGATTGACCTTGTAACATGAATTCGTAAAATCTATATTAACATAGATTGTATGGCATGAAGATCCAAGTCAAGGATAAGATAATACCAATTTGGGAAGCTTGTACAACTTAGAATACTGCCTAAACTACCTTAGACCTATTGGGCAAAAACCCTCTCTAAACACACCCTTAAAACACCAGACCACCACCCTACCTCCTTCTACCCGCCGGACAAACAACACCACCCCCAACCACCGATTCCAATTCCCCCTTCCTAGGACACTATCTCAATCAATCTTCCTCATATCTTTTCCATTTCCTTCAAACAGATCCCCAAAATCTGTATGGATGGATGTATACATGTGTTGGTATATAAATATATATATGAACCATTGAGAGAGAGGGTTATCGGGAAAAGAATGAAACAAACCCACAACCCCCTCTGTTTTCCTTTCTGCCCTTTGTACTCATACACACATTTTCCCTGCAACTCACAAAAGAAGAAGAAGGAAGCTGGATGAGAAGAAAGGCGCAGAGGAGAGAGATAGGAGTTGATTGGAGAAGAGAAGAGAGTGATCGAGGCTCTGTAAGGTAAACCCTTACCCCCATTTAATTTTGGACACTTACATGTCACCTAGGCATCCTTAGGACCCTATGCATATGAGCCAAATAGAGCTAAAAGCACTGGATAAGCTCCAGCCACCATAGAAGCTCAAGCTTGAAAGTTTAAATTTTCAAATCCAACCAAATAGTCCCAAAGTTACACCAATGTGACCATCATAACCCACTTAGTGCCCTCTTGTACAGTTTTTCATACGGTTGACGTTTAGGTACACATGCAAGCCATTATTCCATTGAAACTGAAAAGAATAATCCAACCATGAGTGTGGGAAATGAATGAACAAGATATCTAGCCCATAGTATGTTAATGAGGAAGGAATTCTGCTCCTTTTGGCGTTGGAATCACAAATTTTTATGGAGAGCTGAGAGAGATCTGCCTCCTTGGATTTTTCCGGCGAAAACACGCCTGGCCGGCGGTGGGTCAACTCGTCGGAGAAGAGGAAGTTAGGGTTATACCATTCGGGTTACGGGTCGGGTCGGGTCGGGCTTGCATATGGGTGGGTCTATTTGTATGTGTAAATGGATAATAGATAGGGTGGTAATTAACCCATGAGTTCATTTAATGGAACGACGCGTTTTTGGACACCGGGCAGTTTCAGGTGTGGGGTTCGGGCTAACGAGGCAGGCCATTCCGTGAGTGTAAGTAGTTCAGTATCAGATTTGGGTACGATTAGGGTTAGGGTAACCCAGTTAGTTTTTTTGTCAGCATACTTGGGTTGTGGGATCGGGTTCGGTCCAACCGAAATGAGTTTGTGGGTTGGTTCATTATGAGAGTTGACATGGATAATCTGAATTATGCTGGGGTCGGGTCAAGTCTGACCCAACGGGTCACACAGTTGAATTTTATTGTGAGTCTAAACGGATTACCCGTTTGACTTAGGTCGGTTCGGGTTGACCCGACATTTTTTTATTAGTAATAATAATCATTATTGTTACTCTTTAATAAGTTTAAAATGATTTAAATTATTATGAATAAGGCTTTAAATGTATTATTAATATTCTTATATTGTGGAATGTTATTATATAATATTTTGAATATTCAGATTATTTTAATTATATTAAATAGTATATATTTATTATTCATGTTGATAATATAAATAATAAATGAAGGTCTCATATAGTATTTAAATAATTTTTTCAAAATTTCAATACCTATTATTTAATTGTGAAAATTAGGGCTATATCCCTAAAGCTATTTTAAACTGTAATATAATTTATCAAATTAAAATACTATATATATTTTTAATAATTAATAAGGAGCTATTTTACAAGTGTATTAATTACTAAAAAAACCAAATGAGCTTCGAAAATTATGAAATAATATTGGGAGTATATTTTAATGCCTAGTATATTATATAAATATTTCTAAGGACCAAATGTCTTTTTAAATTATATTTTATAATCATAGTGTTCCTAAGTCTATAATTATGCAATTAGGACATTGATAATTCATAATGAATAAATCGTAGCTTAGATAATTACGCGGTCTATTTTCAGAGTCTTAGAAAAATGCCTAAAGCTATCCCCTTGAGTTTAGTAACTTTCTAACTCAGTCGAATATACAGCTCACCTTTAGGGCCCACACTGATACAAGAAACCTAGGCTTTTATATGACGGACTCTAATTTGAGTCTAGTCAATGGCGTTAGGCTCATAATGATGTCAAGATCATCATGATGAGGTTTAGGAATCCATCCAGCATAATTACCATTATGCCCCTATTACTAGTATGCATTTTAACTGCCTTTCTATGTACCAATATGAATTATAGGGACTAAAGCTACACTTGTTTGCACGAACTCGCATCGAGGTGAGTCGTCCTATCTCAGTTGGTATATTATAGAAATACTCCATGTGTATTATATGAATATCCCGTGTGTCCTATGTGGACATATTTGATGAGTATTATATGTGTGTAAGTTAATATTCACTGCTTATTCACAAGCGGGGGTATTTGTAAAATACAATCGCGTTAAAAGAAGAAAATACACCGATTTAGTTTACAATTCCTTCATATATCTGCAATTTGGATTACAATGCCAGCTTTTACATAACATGATTAATCTATGATAAGTTGTATTATTTTAGCCATAATTTGTGCAAATCACTGCTTGCTGTGTGGAGAAATGAATAAGCAGGATGAAAGGGATGCTGGATTTTAAGGAAGACAGTTGAAACATGAAAAGTAAGTCTCAAGCGATCGAAGATCATTCAAGCGATCGAAGTTTCGATCGATCGAAGGAGGCATAAGCGCTCGAGAATTCCAGAAGTTCGATCGATCGAGAATGTTCGATCGATCGAATATAGCTTTTATCAGAACTTACGCGCATGCAGCAGAAACGGAGTTTTGAACCCTAGCTTTAGGTTTTAGTATATATATGCATTTTATTTCCGTCCGTGAAGACGCCTACTTCAATTTTTATCAGTTTTAGAGAGAGAGAGATAGAGCGTTTTATATGTTTTTGTAGGTTTGAAGCTTGGATATTGCTTTTGGGATTGCTTCCTATTGTTTAATATAAGTTTTCCTATTCCAGGTTCTGCAATCTCGGTTTATTTACATTCTAGTCGCTTAAAATCGTAGTTTAATCTGTTATCATTGATAGCATCGTAGTAGTAGCTCTAAATCACCATTGTTTTTCATAGATTTCATGATAGAATCACAACCAAACATGGCCTTAATGAACTTTTATGTTGAAACTAAATTTGTGACACTCCAGACCATGTCTGAGTAGTCCCCAAGTTGGGAGATCATGATGAAACAGTGATCTCCAGCCTCTGCCATGCAGCAGTGTAAAACCTGCACTCGATCGATCGATCGAAGTAGTTCGATCGATCGAAGCAGACATATAGTCAAGCGATCGAAGACATTTCGATCGCTCGAGAGATGATGATATTCGATTGATCAAAAGCGATTAATCGAACCTTTAGATTCTTGAGTAGTCCTTTTGCAGTATTCCAAGACTTTTTGCTTTTGAGATTTGTTATTAAATTGTCCCCAAATGCTCAGTTTGTCCAAACAGTTTCATTACTTTAAGCCTTAAGGCATTTTCTTCATTAACTTTTGCAAACCATTTTGAATGCTAACACCATTCAGAATGCAAGACTCAAACTATTGATTTAAACCGCTTTCATGTGTTTTGGGAATAAATGTGATGAAGTAGTTCTGGCTATGAACAGACTATTGATTTTTTATCTTTAGAAAATATGGAATACTGTATATAGACACACTCCTTAGAGCTTAAATGTAACTGCATGGTAGATGGCATGATCGCTGCGAATTCGTGTGATCCCAACATTCCCATTTTATAAAGAAAACCGTTTTTAAAATATCGCTTCAGTTAATTAGTTAATCACTAGTTTGATTTAATTTAATTGCTTTAATTTTAGTAGTCACTTCGTGGAACTTTGTGTTCTATAACCTTTCGAATATTGATTTTTATTTTCCTTTTGGAGATTAATCTAGGTATTAAGTTTTTAACCTTCCTTATGGGATCGACCTGGTCTTTACCAGATTACTACTTGCACGATTACCTACACTTGGGTATAGCACACAAGCGCACATAGAGTTTTTGCCGTGTCAAGTTTTTGGCGCCGTTGTCGGGGAAGGCGACAAGCTAACGCTTAGATTACCTCAATCTATCTTTATCTCTTTCGATTTTATTTTGTCTTTTATTCTTTAGATTAAAACTACTTAGGATCTTTTCCTTTATGTCTGATAATTCCATCGAAGAAATTTATGGAAATCCACTTTATTCATCTGACTCTTCTAGTTCTATTAATCTCTCGGCCACACCACCGATTCAATGGCCGATAATCAAAGTGAAAACGGTAAGAATGTGGTTGTACCAATTGACGATTTGCTTCATCCTTTATGAAATCTCATGACACCTGAACACGCACCTACACCTTCTTGTATTCTCATTCCACCTCATGCTGCCGAATTTCAATTTTGCAATGGAATGATTCAACTCCTTCCAACCTTCCATGGAATGGAGAGCGAGAAGGCATATCTACATGTCAAAGATTTCGAGGATGTTTGTAAAACATTCTCACAAAATTACCTTATAGATGTGACACGTCTAATGCTATTCCCCTTCACCTTGAAGGATAAAGAAAAAGCGTGGCTGCTCACCTTGAAGCCGAATTCAATCTACACCTGACATGCGATGAACACTGCATTCTTAAAGAAATTCTTTCCACCTGGCATGACCACCGAGCTAAAACGAAAAATAAACTCTTATAAACAAAAGAGCAATGAAACCTTCACCCAAACATGGAAGCGTTTCAAGGATTTGCTTCTCTCATGCCCACATCACGGATATGAGAAATGGAAAACCCTAAGCTACTTTTACGAAGGGTTAAATGGTGAAACTAAAAAGTTGGTCGAAACCATGAGTTTAGGGCCATTCTTCGCAAAAACACTGAAGAAGCTGAAGCTCACTTCAAGTGGCTAGCTGAACATGCTTATGAATGGTCCAATTCTAAAGATGTCCCATGCTCACAGATATCCTGTGTAGAAGAGAAAAGTCTGTACCAATTAAAAAGTGAGGATCATCTAATGAACAGATATGAAAAACTAGTTAAGAAAGTATAAGAGTTAGGAATGAAAGGAGAGAGTTCTAGGTAGGTTTTACCTGAAGAACCATACTGCACATGCAATATGTTGGGACACACTAGTCAATACTGTCCTAATGTGCTGTACTTTCAAGAACAAGCCCCCATGGAAATGAATGCCATGCAAGGGTATAGGGCGGCAGGGAATTCCTATAACAATCACAATTCACAAAATAATAACAATCGATAGAATCATCCCGGTTTTGATTGGAAAAACGATGCTGGGACCCAAAATCAATACCAACAACAATTGCCTTACAATAACAATAATCAATATCAAGGGCAATACAATAGGCAGCCCCAGCCATTCAATCAAAATAGATCAAACAACTACAACCAAGCTCAACCCTCTAACAATCAGCAATCAAATGTTTACGTGCCACCTCACAAAAAGGTGCAAGAGGAAGATCCTCTCTTTGATGCGAATTTAACGCAACAGTTAATTCAAATGATGAGTAAAATGTCCGCAACATTAGAGAGAATGCATTCACGACAAGAGGGGTCAAGTGGAATGTTTCCTGCCTAACCGCTTCAAAACCCTAAGGGATTCAACAATGGTCCCAATAATCATGAACAGGAAAAAGCCGTGACTACTCTAAGAAGCGGCAAGATTATAGGGTGCAATATACCCCTCTCTACCCCTGAAGAGTATGAAGAGGACGAAGTGGTACCTAAAAGCAACCCACCCACTCAAGAAGAGGAGCCGTCCACTGAGAACAAACCATTAAAATCACATGACGACACTCCTAAAGAAGTAGAAGAAGTTGAGAGAAGGCCCAGAAAGGAGCCTATCATTGACCAATTATCTAAATTCCCTTTCCCTGCACCTTACTCTCAAAGGCTTAAGAAACCCAAAAATGAGGCAAAGAATCAGGAGTTCTTGGAATTATTTAAACAAGTCAAAATCAATCTCCCGCTCCTTGATGCGATCAAACAAGTGCCGACGTACGCTAAGTACCTTAAAGACTTATGCACGGTCAAGAGGAGGCAAAGTGTGAAGAAACACGCTTATGTCGCTTGACAACCAAGCGCAATCATCCAAAATGAATTGCCTCCAAAACTCAAAGACCCCGGTACCCCAACTGTCTCGTGCCGAATTGGGAATCAAAGGATAGACAACGCACTCCTTGATCTAGGAGCGAGCGTAAACCTGCTGCCATACTCAATTTATAAACAACTAGGGTTGGGTGAACTCAAACCTACCCGAGTTGCGTTACAACTGGCAGACAGGTTAGTCAAATACCCTAGAGGAATACTAGAGGACGTTTTAGTGCAGATAGATTCATTTGTCTCCCCGGTCGATTTTGTGATCTTGGACACTGAACCTGTGTCTAATCCATGTTCACAAATCCCAGTGATTTTCGGACGTCCATTCCTTAACACCATAGATGCCACAATAAAAATAAGAAGTGGCATAATGACTATCACATTCAGGAATATGACTTTAAATGTCAAGATTTTTTCAAATCCCCGCCCTGAAGAATACGAGGATGAGGAAGAAATCAATTACATTGAAACGGTCATCGAAGACGAGGCTAATTTTGTAGATTACAAAGATCCCTTGGAGGTAGTTGTGTCACAATTCATCGCTATCTATCAACCTAATGATTCTACCCCATTGGATGCTGCTTTAAATCACACTTGCCTCATGATGGAAATAAAAGAGGAGGATAGAGCTGAAAGCATGTGGGTAACACCATATGAACCACTACCTCTAAAATTAAAATTAGTTATGCCCTCTAATTTTCAATTTCCCAATTTGAAGTTAAAGGAGCTTCCAATAGAACTTAAATACGCTTTCCTAGGGACTTAAAAGACTTACCTCGTCATAATGTCATCTACATTAAATCCGGAATAAGAGAGTCATTTAATCCAACTGTTGAAACAACATAAGGGAGCATTAGGATGGACTATTGCCGATCTCAAAGGCATAAGCCCGTCTGTATGCACTCATAAATATACTTGGAGGAAGACGCTAAACCTTTGCGACAAATGCAAAGGCGTCTGAATTCCAACATGCAAGAAGTCATCAAAAAGGAAGTTTTAAAACTACTTGATGTTGGGATCATATATCCTATATCTGATAGCCCTTGGGTTAGTCCAACCTAAGTAGTACCAAAGAAGGCAGGCATAACAGTAATCCCAAACAAAGACGGCGAATTGGTATCGACACGCGTCCCCACCAGATGGCGGATGTGTATTGATTACCAAAAATTGAACACTGTGACCCAGAAAGACCACTTTCCATTAACATTTATAGATCAAATGCTAGAACGAGTGGCGGGTCCTAAATATTATTGCTTTCTGGATGGATATAGTGGCTATAATTAAATTGAAATTGCTCCTGAAGATCAAGAGAAAATAACTTTCATGTGTCCGTTCGGTACATTCTCCTACTGTCGTATGCCTTTCGGCTTATGCAATGCACCTGCTACTTTTCAGCAGTACATGTTGAGCATATTCAGTGATATGGTGGAACAAATACTCGAGGTCTTTATGGATGATTTTTTGGTGTTCGGCCATAATTTTGAAAATTGCTTAGATAATCTGGAACGTGTGCTAACAAGATGCGAGGTCAAACACTTAGTACTAAACTGGGAAAAGTGTCACTTCATGGTGACTAAGGGAATTGTCCTCGAACACATTATTTCTGATAAGGGTATCCAAGTTGATAAAGCGAAAATCAACATAATCTCAAATTTACCTGTCCCCCGTACGGTCAAAGACATCCGTTCTTTCCTGGGATATGCGGGAATTTTTCGTCGCTTTATCCAAAATTTTAGTGTAATTTCCCGACCACTGTGTCAGCTCTTAGTCAAAGATGCACCTTTTGAGTGGTCTGACAACTGTCAAACATCTTTTGACGCACTAAAGGAACACCTTACCTCCGCACCGATAATACAGGCACCCGACTGGAGTTTGCCATTCGAAGTAATGTGCGATGCTAGTGACTACGCCATTGGTGTAGTCCTGGGATAGAGGAAGGATAATAAGCCCTATGTAATCTACTATGCTAGTCGAACACTTAACGAAGCTCAAATGAATTATTCGACTACCGAAAAAGAGCTACTGGCAATAGTTTTTGCTCTAGATAAATTAAGGTCATATCTGATAGGGTCCCCAATGGTCTGTTTTACAGACCACTCCGCCCTCAAGTACCTATTATCTAAGAAGGACGCAAAACAACAGCTTATCCGTTGGATACTCTTACTCCAAGAATTCGATATCACAATCAAGGATAAAAAGGGAGTACAGAATGTGGTCACTGACCATTTGTCTCGGCTTACTGACAACACTAAACCTATACCAATTAAGGATGAATTCCCAGATGAGCAACTGATGACTATTTCCAATTTGCATTGGTATGCGGATATAGTAAATTATCTTATCATGGGAGAGACCCCGAGTTATTGGTCAAATCAGGATAAGAAATGGTTCCTTTCGTTCGTGCGTCATTTCTTTTTCGATGACCCTTACTTATTCAAGTATTGTACTGATCAGGTCATTAGACGTTTCGTCCCGAATGAGAACATAACTGTAATTTTGGTATCTTGTCATTCTGAAGCCTGTGGAGGCCATTTTTCTTCGCAAAAGATCACACAAAAAGTCCCACACAGCGGTTTTTACTAGCCCACCGTGTTTAAGGATGCCTATTCTTTTTGCAAATCATTCAAACACTGTCAAAAGCTTGTTATAATTTCAAAAAGGAATTCTATGCCCTTAACTCCCATTATCACAATTGAAATATTTGATTATTGGGGCATAGACTTTATTGGCCCGTTTTCGAAATCAAATAACTGTGAATACATACTCCTAGCAGTGGAGTATGTAGCAAAATGGGTAGAAGCGATACCAACAAGACGCAATGACCACAAAATAGTAATGTCCTTTCTTAAAGAACATATTTTGTCATGTTTCAGAACTCCGAAGCACTATTAAGTGACCAAGGCAAGCATTTTTGCAACAGGCCTTTGGAGTCACTTCTCAAGAAATATGGGGTCAACCACAAGATCGCTCTAGCCTACCACCCACAAACTAATGGGCAGGCAGATTTGGTTAACCAAGAAATCAAGCATATAATAGAAAAGATGGTTAGTTTCAACAGAAAGGACTAGGCATATAAACTGACCGATGCTCTATGGGCGTACTGCACTGCTTATAAGACAAACTTGGGGATGGCTCCGTACAGGCTACTATATAGCAAGGCATGTCACCTTCCTGTTGAAATCGAGCATAAAGCGTATTAGGCAACACGTTCATTGAACTTTGACATTAAAGAGGGAGATCATCTCTAAAATCTCCAGTTGGCTGAACTGGAGGAAATACGTCGCGATGCCTACGACAATGCTAAATTACACAAGGAAAGGTTGAAGGCTTGCCACAATAGAACAATCTTTCAAAAATCATTCAAGCTGGGGCAGAAAGTCTTGTTGTATGACTCTCGCCTCCACCTTTTTCCAGGTAAGCTCCGATCCCGGTGGACAGGTCCATTCATTGTTAAATCAGTTTTTCCACATGGAGCCGTGGAGCTCATAAATCCCAAGAACAAAGATTGTTTCAAGGTTAACGGCCAAAGGTTAAACCATTCTTGGAAAACATCCTACCAGAAGCTGAGCACATCGAGCTAGATGAGCCCAACTATCCATCCACCTAAAACACTAAAGCGTGTTCACATTTTGCTGTTGTATTCTTTCCTTTACTGTACTTTGTTTTGTTTCATTTATTTCTATCTTTTTTTTAGTATGACCTCGATTCTAATCTACTATCATGTATCTCTCCCCTGCAGGCTATTAAAAATATGAGGGATGACGACGTCCATTCAAATGGGTCATGGGCTGATTCAAAATATCCTAATCCTCCATAGACTATTGAGGAGATTGCATTCTGCTTGTGTCCTTATCAAGGGCTGGGAGCAGATGATGTCATTGACTTGACCCAAGGGTATATCCCTTACGATCCTGCACTCCTCCACATTAATCCCTTCGCGCATATGGACTTCCCCGAAGAGGAAGGCGAACCAGAGGGGTATTTTGTTGGAAAAGTTGATGATTCCCTCTTGGCACAATGTGAGAATGATTCAATGTGGGAACCATGGGAGGAAGACGATTTACAGGAAGTGGTGCCTGAACGCCATAATGCTATCTTTACTTATGTTGATGACTTCCTTGTCATTGAATTGGTTCCATACATTTATGTGCACACGAGTTATTTGTTGTTCCGGCTGTAATGCCCTCTACCTGCTAGTACACATGGTTATATCACGCCAATAGTGAGGTTAATTCCTTGTCACACTTCTTTTTTTTTTCATCTTTCAGTGTTTATTCCTTTCAATTAGTTCTTTCTTTTATTTTACTTAATTTCTTCCTTTTTGGTGTTCTTTTGTTTTCCTTTGTCAGGATTTTCACTATGAATCCAATGTTATCACTATTATTTCTTCCGCATCAGCTGTTCCATGGATTTGGACCATACATAGGGTTCCCTGGTACTCCGCCGCAAGAGGAAAGTCCATTGAGAAACTACACTCCGTTATCTTTGTCTCCATCCGAATCACCTTTTGCTTGTACAATCATTTCCTCAGAGATTCCAGACTCACTCAATGATATCCTTGCTGCTTTTCGACTATTCTGGGAAAAGGAATCACCAAGTTTGGAATCTACACTCGAAGATATGGTGGAGAAAGAAGCAACTGCGAAAGATAGAATATTCATGTTTGAAAATTAGTGTTCCACTTCAACTGCGTTTTATCATTTGGTCTTTTTTTTTTTTTATCATTTGAAGTGTAATGCGGGACAAAGGATTGTCAATTTTGCTTTTAATTTTTAGTTTTTCTTTATTAATAAGGTCTTAAGTACCATGGTTGCGGGCAACAAATTTGCAAAAGCGGATGCTATTACAAAGTTAAATCTATAAATTTGCAATTTTATTTTACCTTGTTGATGATGATCTTTTTCTGGCTTTCATGTCCTATACATGAACTGCTTTTATGCTATTCTGTATGTCCAGAACAATCTTGGTTAGTTAGGGGAGCATAGTTTTTCCATTCACAAATGTTTTGAAATTTTAAGGTTCGATCGATCGAACTATACTCGATCAATCGATAATATCAGATCCTCAAGCGCTTGAACAAAACTCAATCGATCAAATGTTTGATCGATCGATAGTTTTCGATCGCTCGAGACTCGTATTTAAACGAGGCGTCTCCATCACACCTCTTCAGTTTCTCTCACTCCCTCTCACTCTCAAGCGCTTGGGCACAGAGAGCAAACTCGGGGCAATATCTATCCCTCTGATCACACACACTATTTGGAGATGCCAAGCATCCCCAAGGAAATCATCATCATCACCCTCATCTCTCTCCTACGCGTATACCCGAGGTATGATCCCGAGACCTCCCTAGTTTCATTTTCTTCAAATTCTTGTGGGGGAGCCCCTCATTGATCCTTAAACCAATTGTTTTTTTAGTTTTTGTTCTTTATTTTGTGTTTACGATCCATTCCCGTTCTTTTTCTTATCACTGCCATTTTTTTGTGCTCGATTGATCGAGCTGGCTCAAGCGATTGAAGCTGACCCATGTTTAATCGATCGAGACAAGTTCGATCGATTGAACACTAGCAGTAACAATTTCTTTTCTTTTCTTCTTTCTTTTGATCTATTTTCTGTTTCTCTTCCATTTAGGGCTGTCGAAATGAATCCTATTATGGGGTACCACAAATCTAAACCCCTTGACCTCACTATTCCTGACCCAGTACCAGATCATGGATTTAGAAATAACGAGGAATGAGTTTGTTTCACTCGGTACTTTCAGACGTGGAAAGTGATGTTAGAGCGCCCACTTGAGGCTGTATGGCTTTCCACCCCGTGGTTTTGTGCACGTATCTATGCCATGCCCAGTTGGTTCAAAATGTTGACGCAGTCAAAGAAAATCAACATCAATTGGGTGCGAAAGGCGTGTGCGACCATGATTCAGGACCCTGTGGCCCCGTTCACTTACCGATCATTCTTCCGGGGTCACGAGATCATTTTCAGCCTAGCTTCTATGGCCGCTGCTTTGGCTCTACTAGAGACCCCTGACCACTTTTACTCACACATACCCAGTACACTAGAGACTATGCCCTCTATCATTATCCAGGAGATTACCGGCGGTGCGATTCAGATCTAGAACAACATTTCTCTGATTGAGGACCGGTTTCTTACCAAGCAGTACCATTTCTTCCACCTGGTGCTGGCCAATTGCATTTTGATGAGTTCATATCATGAAAAGTTGGTGCTGTGGTATGCTCGAGTTCTGTATTCCATTGGGACAGAGCAGCGTGTCTGCTTGCCCCGACTCTATATTGACTTCCTTGTCCAGACCACTACATTGCTGCCAAGCGTCATCTGAAGGGCGCTTGGCCCATCCATCGGGTGATTGAGCAGGCTGGATTGATCCCATTGGCCACTGATACAATTTTACAGGCCTTGAGACGGTTTAGAGAGACAGTAGTGCGCTATTTGGATGAACAAAAAAAGAGAAAGCTGAAAGGAAAGGCAAAGGTGGGAGTGAAGAGGAAGAGTAAGGGAGGCACCGACACAGAGGGTGCAGCTTCTAGGACGCCCACTGAGGCTGAGGAGCTAGATTCGGATGATGAGGACCCCATTGCTACCGTACAGCAGTTCAAGTTGAGACAGCGACCTCAGGCTTAGGCTCAGGGAGAGTCGTCTTTCATATCCCTCCAGACTCTCCACTCATTGCTCATTGAGGAGAGGGAGGCACAGATACGGCTCGAGGGCAAGATGGATCAGATGACGACCTTGCTGGAGGTGATCTTGATACAAATTAGGGTAGATCAGTCTATTCACACGGCTTCACACCCACCCTCTGCCCCTTCTGCACCACCCACCACCGATCCATCTACTTCTACTCCAGCTACTCCAGCTACTTCCATTGCTCCGCCTACTACGTATATTACTCCACCTCCACTGCTTACTGATCCCTATGCCCCATCATCATCATCTGCACCACCTCTAGTCGTGGCTGACCCATCATTGTCTACATCAGCTGCCCCGACTGTGAGTGACTCGGCGATAGCTACTATTGTTGCTGAGGGTGGAGATGAGGATGCTCCTGCTGCACCGATCGTGATTTTATCCGATGTTGGTGACGAGTACATAGTGTTTAAGGAGAGTGGGAGTTTTATTGTGTTTTGTTTCTTTCTATCTTCTCTATTCTCTCTTAGTTCCTTTGGGTTGTTTTGGTTATGATAGGACTGTTGGATCTTTTGGACATTTTTATCACCGTTCTGTACTTATATTGTTCTATCATTCCGGTGATTGGGTGTTTTATTATGTATGGACAGTGCTTTATCAGTATCTGATCGGGAGAGAACAAATCCTAATTATACGCCTTAACTCATATTTGTTAGTCGTTTTTATCCTATTTTTGTGTAGTTTTACTTTATTTTCTATTTTCTATCAGGTTTTAGAAGAAAACAAGGAGATCAGGTTAAAATAGGTAAAAAAGTAGGAAGAAAGAAGCAGAAAAAGATACATCGCGCGCGCGGTCCGCGGACGCGAAAACCCAGAAATAGCTCGCGCGATTCGAGCGCGCGACCCTCACATTTACGCGCTCGCGCGGCCTGCTCGCGCGATCCGTACAAAAAGCAAAGCTGCGTATTTCAGTATTCTGGAGAGTCCCGTGCAAACGAAACTGCTTGGAGACGTCCAGATTGTAAATAACACCTGTTTTAATCCATTTCGGGAGAGAAAAGCTTGGATAAGCTCTTGTAAACTCTCTATATATCTAGTTTTTATGATTTTTAAGGGTTACACACCTTGAGAGCAATTCACCAATACATTCATTCAGCCCTTTTGAAGGCAAGAGGAAGGAGGAGAGCAAGCTTGAAGGTCTCTAATGGCTTCCATCAACTCAATCTTCATGCTTTCACCCATCATGAGCAACTAAACTCCTAATCTAGGGTTTCAATGAAACCCTAACTATGTAAAGGGGGATTCTATGCTTTTCTATTTTAAGATTTTATGTTTTGGGATAGTGATTGTATGTTGGTGGATTTTATATAATCAGTTTTAATGTTAACAATCAAGAGTATTTTGGATCTATTCTTGTCTTAGATTTTTCCTTATGCTTATTGAACTCAATAGTCCTTGATTTCTGTGATTGATAGGAGTATTTACATACAATGGTGCTTATGTGATTGTGATGTTTACATCTTTTATAATCCATGCTAGGAAAGATGACTTATGCTACACCCTAGTTTTAGGTAGATAATTCATGTGAACCATAGATGGATTATGTTTAGATTAAACTAGCGATATCTTCTTGACGATCTATTGGGCTTGTAGCTACAATAGATCATAACTATCCAATCATAGAACTTAGAATAAGAAGTATAGACCCCCAATGCGTAGTTAGTGGTGGATTTGTAATCCTAGGTCCCATCTCCATATATTCAAACCAATTTCCAATTTCGCATACAAGTTTACTTAGATTTAATTCTAGATCTTATTTCCATAATTTCATAGTTTAATTCATAGTTTAAATTAGTAATGATAGTCAAAACCTAAATCAATTCAACTTTCGATTTTCTTATAACTAGATAGATTAGATTTTAGTAATTAAAGGATTAAAAGTTAACAATCTCTGTGGGTTCGACCTTTACTTTCCACACTACAAATCATTTGAAAGTAAAGCATAAATAAGCATATTTTTATATCTTGATTCTGACACGATCAGTATCTTTTATTTCATTTGATCTTGGCTGCTTGGAGTTTGTATATCTTTACAGATTCCTATACTTGCGGTGTTTGTTTTGCGTTATCAGGTGATATCTCTTTATTTATTTTGAAAATCAACTTCTGGACATTGCAATTTTTAGTTGGGGGTGGGGTGTAGATAGATAATCACCTGCACAAGTTTATACTTAGCAATCTGGATAACTTTATTGCACACATCATACAAATCTTGATTAGAATTGGATTAAATTTAAATAAAAAATCAAGGAATTTTTTAACTTAATTAGTAGAACAACTTTAAATATTCACTTCTATTTAGATGTTGTCAAGTAATGATACATTCATGTTAATCTCATCCTTTTATGGACTAAGTTCACACATTTTTTTAGTTCCACTAGGATGATTGCATTTATTGACCTTTCATGTATCCAACATCCAATTGCACTAGTAAGCAGCTATGTTAAAAACCTAAAAATGAGTTCATACGACTATGGTGCTAAAAGAACGAGTAGTAAAAACTAGTTAACCCTTAGTGAGCCTTCGATCCAATCTTTATTTCTGAGGGAATTTTTACATAAATTCAAATTGTTTTTTTTCTTGAGTACGTATATTACATTCGTTGCACTAAGTCTCAGTTAATTTTTTTCAATTCTGGCTGCTTATTAGAGGAGAACGTTCAGGATCTACCAACCAAACTCAATAAACATTGAAGTGTTAAAGCTAAGAAATTAAGAAAATGAATTAAGCCATCGTTACCCATTTCTTACCACTACCCATATCCCTTCACCTATAGAAACCATTCCGTTTCAAAACCCCACACTGATTGAATAATAATACCTTACCCATTTTGGAAATGCAAACCCCTAATCCTTCACCTTGACTCTAAATGACCTCATCGCGCATCTAATAATAGAAAACTGTTGATACGCCCAGAAATATTCTGCTACAGTCAAACCTCCACGTTAGCAGCAAAGGACCCGGATTATCCGGAAAGGGAGCTGGGGGCCCACCGATCCCGAGGTCTTTCGAGTGCAACCGCTCGGTATGCTCGCACAGCCCGGGCATGCAGCGCAGCAGCTCTCCACGAGGTGCAGTTTGACAGCCAAGCCGTGCAATAGTTTCCTAAATCAGTCAGAAGACTAATGGAAAGTGTAAATAGTTTCCTAAGCCGTTTATGAAACCTCCCATGATTTATGCTCATCAACTTGTAATTAGATTGGGCTTCCTTATCTAATCAGTTGCCTTTTGCGAGTGGTCTCTTGCACCTATAAAAACTCACCCCCATTAAGGGGGATCACATTCTTAACCTAGAGAATAGCAGCACATACTTATTCATATACATACACCTGGCCAGTATTACTGGTAGTGCCACCCCAATTGTTGACTCACCAGGAGTGCCGGTGATCTGCTAGTGAAGCGCACTGACGCACCCGTGGATGTAGGTCACCTTATTAACGGGGCCAAACCACATATAATTGATTGTGTCACCATATCTCTCTTTTTATTCTCTCTTACCAATTTTTGGCATCATCAGTTTGGCACCGTCTATGGGAAACGACAAGTTCCTCATCAAAAAAATTCTTGACTGATCAATTTGCCACTGAAGACGGGTAAGAAAAACACTGCTCCAGTCGGTCAGGAGAACTTGCAGCTCGAGTAGGAGGCCACCTCCATGACCTCCGAGCAGGTGACAGTGGCACTCTCTCAACTCCTGGAAGGCCAACGGCAAACCCAGCAGCATATCGAAGCGCTGTTGGTCTTACAAGAGAAGTGCCCTTAATCTGAGAACCAGATCGGGAAGAGTGCCCCCGACCGGGAGCCCAAAAGAGTCCAGAACTATACCTACTCCACGTCGATATCCCCATCAGATTGGGAACACGCCCGGGATGATGACCGTAGCAGAGCGCCCAGGCACACCAGGCGGTGAGCTAGTACCAATCCTCGTCGGGTGGAAGATGCCAGAGACATCATCAACAGGCACCGCGCCACCAGGGAGGAGGGATCAGGGCCAAAGCCCCGAGAATTAGCCAAAGACCCTCCGACCCGGAGTTGGGGAGATCTTAGGCATACGATTACCTGGAGTCAGAGCCAGATTCTATCCCCGAGGTCAACACACTTCGAAGATGAAGCCTCATTGTCTGATCCGACTTACCCCTCAGACATTGACAGGAAGACCGAGCAGGAAGACGTGAATGCTCAAATCCAAGTCTTGCAGAAACAGATCAAGCAATTGAACCGCAAGTAGCATCCTGACCATACCAACATGGAGATCGAGTCGCCATATACCGCTCGGATCACCGGATTCCCTATCCCGGGAAAGTTTAAGCCAGCGCATCTCAGTTCTTATGACAGGACAGGGAGCCCAGTGGATCACATTCTCACCTACAGGGCCCAGATGGCGTTGGTCACCACTGTCAATGAATTACTGTGCCTAGCCTTCTCTCGCACTCTTAAGGGGCCAGTCGTGCAGTGGTTCCATGCCCGCAAGCCCCGAACAGTTGATGACTTTAAGACGCTGAGCAAGCTATTCATTAGCCAGTTCGTAGGGATGCTTCACCGGTCGCAATCGGACACTCAGCTATTGACTGTCAAGTAGCACAAGGGTGAATCCCTAAGGGAGTATGTGGATCGCTTCATTCAGCAGAGGCTCCAGATCCGTAATTTGAACGAAACAGCAGCCATTATGGCCTTTTGCTCAGGGGTTCAACGCACCAAGGTTGCTACGTCATTCCATTGAGACCCACTGGCAACCCTGGTGGAGCTCTCAAAGAGGGTCGGAAAGTATATAGACATAGAAGAATTTCTGAAGTCCAAATGCTTCGGCTTCGTAGGAGATGAGTCCCCGAAGGCCAAGCGGAGGTGTGAGGGCTCTGAGAAGGGCCCCGGTAAAAAAACCCAGGCAAGACTAGCAGAGAGGAGGTCGGGATCAGCCCTAGATCATTTTTACGCCTCTGTCTCGACCAATCCACGAGGTCATGGCCACCGCCGAGGCAGAGAGGTTACTTCAATAATTGGCAAAACTAAAAGCCCCGTCCGGGAAGAGGAATCAGGATAAGTTTTACCGCTTCCATAGAGACCACGGCCACGACACAGAGGATTACTTCAAGTTGAAGATAGCCATAGAAAAACTGATCGAGCAGGGTCATCTTGTAGAATACATCACGACAGATGGTGCCTACGCAAGGAGCCCGAGCTCCTGGTCAAATACAGCCTCTTGGTCAAATCAACGTGATCTCCGGAGGAACATCGGGCGGCGGGGACTCATAGTCGGTAAGGAAGAGGCATGCTCGGGCATCCCGGGCGGATGTCTGGCAGGTCTAATCCACCGGCTCCCCGCCAACTGACATACTGACATTCATCTTTGACGATTTACAAGGCGTCCACTGCCCCCATGATGGCCCGTTGGTTGTGATGCTCTCCATAGCCAATTACGTGGTCAAGAGGGTATTGGTGGACACAGGCAGGTCGATCGATATCATGTTAGTGTCAGCATTCGATCAGCTCGGGATGTCCAGGGATCGGCTCTGCCCTGTTGCTACTCCCCTGGTGGACTTTAATGGATCAAGCATCTAGCTGCTCGGTACCATGGAGCTCCCCGTGCTTTTGGGAATTTACCCTCAGTAAATCTCCCTGTTATCAAACTTTGTAATCGTTGAGGCTCCATCTGCCTACAACATCATTCTCGGGAGGCCTACACTCAACAAAGCCAGGGCCGCCGTCTCTACTCATAGCCTGACAGTTAAGTTCCTGACCCCTCATGGACCCAGGAGCCTGCGTGGAGATCAGGCGACCGCCCAGAGTTGCTATGTCAGTTCCCTTCATTGGGAAGTCATCACAGAGACAGTGAACATCCAGGAGATGGACCCCAGGGACCAGAATGATAGAGTGGGCCCGATCGAAGAATTAAAACAAGTGGCACTAAACTCACAACTCCCAGACCAAATGGTCAGCATCGGCTCCCTGCTGGAGCCCTGCCTTAGGGAGAAGCTGATTCAATTCCTGCAACAGAGTCATGATGTGTTCGCCTGGTGCCATGAAGATATGCACGGGATTGATCCCTGGGTAATGTCTCATCGGCTCAGCGTCAACCTAGACTCCCGGCCTGTGAAGTAGAAGAGACGGGGCATGGCCCCCGAGAGATAAAAAGCAGTGTGTGAGGAGGTCGAGAAGCTCCTCAAAGCCCAATCCATACGAGAAGTCCACTATCCCAACTGGCTAGCCAATGTAGTACTTGTCAAGAAAAGCAACGGGAAGTGGAGGATGTACGTGGACTTCACCGACCTGAACAAAGCCTACCCCAAGGACTGCTATCCACTGCCTAGGATAGACCTCTTTGTGGATTCCACGGCCGGCCATTCGCTCCTCTCATTTATGGATTCCTACTTTAGGTACAATCAGATCAACATATACCCCGGGGACAAAGAAAAGACCTCTTTCATCACGGATCAGGGGACCTACTACTACAAAGTCATGCCTTTCGGCCTCAAAAATGCCGAGGCAACTTATCAAGGCTTGGTCAATCACATGTTCAAAGACTTGATCGGGAAATTAATGGAGGTATACGTCGATGATCGACTGGTCAAAAGCCAGGACGAGTCTGACCATTTGGAACATTTGGCGGGGGCCTTCAGCATTTTGAGGAAGTTCGGGATGAGGTTGAACCCGGCCAAGTGCACATTTGGCGTCTGATCCGAACAGTTCTTAGGGTACCTGGTCAGCAGGCGGGGAATCGAAGCAAACCCACAAGAAAATCCAGGCCGTCATCAACATGCAGTCGCCCAGGTTGACCAAAGAAGTATAGAGTCTGGCCGGACGGGTTGCCCCACTGAACAGATTTGTCTCTAGAGCTATCGACCGGTGCCTACCATTCTTCAGGATCCTCCAAAAGGCATTTCAATGGTATGAGAGTGTGAGGTGGCATTCCAGGAACTCAAGAAGTACTTGGCATCTCCCCATCTACTCTCAACACCCGTACTGGGGGAAGAATTTTTCCTATACCTGGTAGTATCACCCTCAGCGATCAGCTCGACACTCGTTAGGGAAGAGCATGTGATATAATTTCCAGTGTACTATACCATCCAAGCGCTCTAAGGTGCGAAGAGTAGATACTCCCGCATTGAAAAACTTGCATTCGCTCTCATCACTTCCGCCTGGAGACTCTGTCTGTACTTTCAGGCCCATATCATTGTGGTCCTTACTGACCAACCTCTCTGTAGGATCTTAAGCAGGCCTGACACGTCCAGGAGGCTCGTCAAGTGGGCCGTGGAGTTAGAGGAATTTGAAGTGGCTTACCGCCCTCGGATAGCAATCAAAGGGTAAGCAGTAGCAGACTTTCTGGTTGAGTTCACATATCCGGAAGACCCGGTTGATGAGCTCGACCCATCGGTCATACCTCCCGGGTTACAAGCTAACATCCCCACCTGGGTGCTGTATGTGGATGGTTCCTCAGACCAGCAAGGCAGTGGGGTAGGAATCATCTTGACTATTCTCGACGGCATCTAGCTCGAGTGTGCCCTAAGGTTTGGGTTCCGTGCCTCCAACAACGAAGCTGAGTATGAAGCCCTATTGGTCGGATTACAGTTGGCCACTTCCATGGTGCGCAACGGGTCCAAAGTTACAGGGACTCTCAGCTAGTGGTCAATCAAGTCAACCAAGAGTACGAAGTTCGAGGAGATAACATGGTAGCCTATCTAGCCCTTTTCCAAGCGGTTTTGAAGAAGCTTCAGGGTTTTTGCATCACGCAGATACCCAGAGAGGAAAATACCAGAGCCGACCGGTTAGCCCACCTTGCATCGTCTTCTGAGTCAGACTTGCCCGGGATAAGGGTAGAATACCTACCCGAGCCAAGTGTGCACAACTCAGAATGCACGGAGGTGGAACCAGAGGCCTTAGGACCTAGCTGGATGGATCCAATTGTGGCCTTCCTGACAAGGGGCGTGTTACCAGACAAGAAAGAGGAGTCCCACCAGGTCAGATACCGGGCGGCCCGATATCATCTTATAGACGACATCCTCTACAAAAGGGGATTCTCTGTACTGTATCTCCGCTGTGTCCATCCCGCACAGGCCCAATCAGTGTTGCATAAAATCCATGAAAGAGTGTGCGGGAATCACCTCGGGGGCCGAGCACTCTTTAGAAAGGCCTTACTGCAAGGATATTACTGGCCGATAATGGCCCAGGATTCTCAGGAGTATGTCAAAAGATGCGACAAATGTCAGAGATACTCTTCCATGATCAACCGACCGGGAGAGCTTCAGATACCAATCCAAAGCCCTTGGCCCTTTGCCCAGTGGGGTATCGACATTGTCAGACCCCTACCGATGGGAAAAGGACAGGTCAAGTTCGCAGTCATCGCCATTGACTACTTTACCAAGTGGGCAAAGGCCAAGCCCTTGGCAACAATAACTGAGCAAAAAATGGAAAGCTTCATGGAAAAGAATATCCTCAGTAGTTTTGGCATTCCCTGGGTTCTGGTCAGCGACAACGGAAGGCAATTTGACACCCCATTGTTCAGGCAGTTCTGCTCGTGCTATGGGATACTTAATCACTATGCCTCCCCCGAGCACCCTCAAGCCAATGGTCAAGCCAAGGTGACAAACCGGACGATCTTGTAGTCGATCAAAACAAGACTTGAAAGGGCCAAAGGACTGTGGGCTGAAGAACTGCCAACCCTCATGTGGGCCTACCGAACTACGCCCCGAGCAGCAATAGATGAGACGTCATTCTCCTTAACGTATGGGTTCGAGATGGTGGTCCCTATAGAGCTCGGGTTGCGTACTTACCGTGTGGTAAATTATAGTGTGCCAGACAACGAAGATGCACTCAGAGCAGAATTGGACTTGGTAGAGGAAAAAAGAGACCGAGCCTATTTAAAGGTTGCAGCTTATAAACAGCGGGTCTTACGATATTACAACAGCAAGGTGAAGCATCGCAGTTTTCAAGTAGGAGACCTCGTCCTTAAGGCTGTGAACATGTCTACCCGAATCCTGAGCCATGGAAAGTTCGGGCCAAGCTGGGAAGGTCCATATATAGTTACCCAAGTCAACCGATCAGGAACATACTGGCTTTAGAGCCTGGATGGACGTGATCTATCTTACCCTTGGAATGTGCAACACCTCCGCAAGTATTATCAATAACCCTGAGACATGGGCAGTTTAGCACTGGTTAGGAAACTTTTGTAGATCCATTTGAGCATTTATTATAAATTTTTGAATAAAATAAAAGGCTTTACTTTGCAAAATTACTCCTATCCGTGTCCCATCCAATATTGAAAGACCTCGAGCCTAACCCTGAGGCGTCTCCAAAGACCTCGGGAATGCACCCCAGGCCTAAAAGACCTCCGGCCTAACCCTGAGGCATGACAGACCTTGGCTCAAAACCAAGGCACAATGACCTCGGGTTGACACCCGAGGCAACGGCTTCACTTAGGCCCAACCAGCGACGGGGGCAAACCCCCTAGGTGGCTGATGATGGCAAGCCTCAAATGACCCTGTAACCACCCAAGTTCCAGGTTGGTTTCCTACGGTCACACACTCTCGCACACCCGCCTTAGCAAAATTCTTGGGGGGCAGGGACTGGGATAAAATAGGAAATCACACCGGTCATTAAAAGGACTTGGAATCCTAACATTCCTAAGTACTTACAGTGATCAGAGATAAAACATCCCGGACGTTAAAATAGGATTTTCCTATAATACACCGGGCCATCCCAGACGGTAAAATAAGATTTTACTATAATACACCGGGCCATCTCGGACGGTAAACAGGACAAGTTCTTATGATATACTGGGCATTCACCTTTAAAACAGGTCGGTAAGACCAACTGTTCTACCGGTTACGGTCCTAAACCATTTGCTAAGGCAGGGATTTAGGTCGGTTAAAACTGGGCGGATACTGGCAATCACAAACAGGCAAAATATGTAAACAGTTAATGGAAAAAAAAAAGTGGCCTCACGGACCTTTTCAATAATTAGTAAACAAAATTATTTACATTGCCTAGGGGGCAATTATAGTAGCCTCCCAAAAAAAAAAAAAAATAGGTCAGGGACCTTAGTCGTCCACCTCGACCACGTCTTTGGTCTCCCCAGCCTCCTCTTCGGGGTCAGCTCCTCCTCCCGGTAAAGAGCCTCCACCCGGGGTAGCCTCCTCAGCAAGGCCAACGTTAGCAGCTGGGCCCTCGCCCGCAGCAGGACCTACATCCTAGAAGTCTGAATCAATCCCCTCGTAGGACGAGATGTCCCACTCGGGGTGGTCCCGAGATAGCCTGCGCTTCAGATCTTCATAGCCCTGGAAGAAGCCGTCGTCGAAAGCTTCCTCCCAGGCCCCAGCTGCGGCCACCTCTGCCAGCTCCTTCTCTCGTGCCTCCGCCACCGCTGTGTTGGCCCGAGTAGCCTCTAGGTTGGCCTGGGTAGAAGCCAGCTCGGCTTGAACAGCGCCAAGGCTCAAGGCCAAACCTTTTACCTTGTCCTTCTCTATAGCCAGAGCAGTCCCCCTGGCCTCTGAGATCGCCGGCTCCTCAGACAAAGCGACTTCAGTAGCAGTGGCCCTCCTGACCAAGTATGGTAGAAAGGACTTAGCCCCGGCGGCCATGCATCCGACCTGTGGAACGTTAAAACTGACCAGTCAGTAAACAGGCATAGTTGGTAAAATAATTGAAAAAAACAAAGAAAAAAAACAGAGGCAGGAGAACTCACCAGGTGAGAGAGGCTGTACAGCCAGCTCTGGAAGACCTCGGGAGACATGTTTTCACACGCCTCCAATTGGCTAGGGAGCAGACTGGGTTTCACCCGCTCCCTGATCTCGATCGAGGCAGCCACCGGTGCCACGGCCGGCACCCCCGCTCGAGGGGCAGTCTCTTCAACTATCATCGCATGGGGCGTTAAGGTCCCTACTAGCTCCGGACGGTTTGCTACCCCATGTCGGATCTGCCTTAGCGGGCGCTCTCCACCCCAGGCCTCTGCAGCAGACCTTTTACCTTGTGCCACCGACATTCAGGTGGCAACGGCAGCGGTAGGGAGGCAGCGGCCTACCTCTCCCTCAATTGCTCTATATTTTTCTTCAGTGCCATCTTTGTATAAGAAGAAAATTGAACAGTTAGCAACCAATGAAAAAGACGGGAAATGAGTACCATGGGAGATGGCAGAGTCCAAGCACTTACCAGGAAGAATGGGGGGGGGGGGGAATACCGGACCTTCGGTGGGCTGAGCTGGGTTGTCAGTAGCTCAAAAGTCACCGATCCGAGTCAACACGTTCCAGATGTTTATTGGTCGGTCTGCCAAACTCCTGATCTTGGCCTGGCACTCGTCGGGAACGTTCGGCGGATTGGTTGATCCCACTGCAAAGCAAAGTGCAAAGTGGTTTGTCTCAGAAACTAGAGTAAAATAAAGAAGAAAGCAAAAAAGTGAAACCAAACGGGCTTACCCCTCAACTCTCCCACCTAGGAAGTCCTCATCTGGATCCTGGGGGCCAGTTCGAAGAGCCTGAGGGTGGACACTTGGAAGAACCTGTTCTTTCACCCTTTGTTGTTGCTCGGGCAGTTGACTAAGATCTTCCTCCCCTGGCGAGCCCCGAGAGAAAAGAACCCGATCTCTCTATGTACGGGGAACGGTTGGTGTTTCAGAGAAACTCCTGGACGGAGAGTTCGTACCCAAAAACATGGGGCCATAGGGAGATGGACCCCATGAGGAATCTCCAACCATTAGGGGCCAACTGGCCTGGGACAATCCCCATGTATATCAGGATGTCCCGAGCGACCGGATGGAGGGGGATGCGGAACCCAGCCATGAGGATGTCCTCATATAGGGTAGTGAAACCCCGCTGGCAGATTTGGGCTCCCCTGACGTTCACGGCCAGTGAGCAGTGGTCGGGAAGGCTGTACCTATCTCTAATGCACCCGAGATCTTCAGTACACAAGGTGGACGGGATGAATTCACTAGAGAAGGCCACCTCGGAGTCGGGTTCCCTTGGTGTTTCGTCGCCTGAACCCCGAGAAATGGAAGCAACGGGGGCTTCGTGGTCCGACTCATCATCGGAGAGACGGATCGGGATTCTTCCTTTGTTTTGGTGATCGGAGGGGGATGCGGATGGCAGACTCAGACTTGTGTCTAGCTCCTCTGACCCGGACCGCTCATCGTCCAACCAGGAGGACGAGTTAAAATCAGAGTGACACATTCTTGGGGTTTTGGTAACTGGGCCGGGAAGAAGATGACGACCAAGGTATGAGTCAGGGACCCCTAGCCTGGTATACAAAGGGGGCAAGGTCACCAACCTAAAAAGCAAAGAATAGATGGTCCTTAACATAAGGTGACACTCTCTCAAGACTACCCCAAAAATTCCCGCTCGGTTCAACTGCCCTAAGGTGCCTCCTGACTTGAAGAAAGAACAGAACCTAAGGAAGAAAAAATTCCCACTCCCATTCTAACCTAAGTGGGTTTGCTCTCTCCAGCCTCGCTCAGAAAAGAAGAGAAGGAAAAGAGTGAAGAACTGAAGTTGGAAAGGAAAGACTTACAAAGTTTAGCGCAGAAAAGGGCTTGGGAATCTTGCTTGGGATCTTGCTCGCTCTCAAACTGCTGGGGAATATATGTCTTCGTAGCAAAGAGTTGAAGAAATGAACAAGTGTTCCTTTATATAGGAACCACGAAAGGTTCTGATCAAAACAGATCCAACGGCTCATACGTTTTCCCGCCCAAAGTGGCTGACAGTTGTCACTCGGGCATGCGAAGCATCGCCTCAAAAGGCACGCGCATTAAATGCTCGACGAGAGGGTTCGGTTACCACATAAATGGTCCAGTTACATCCACGCTGGCATCGTTTGATCCTAACTATGCCAGTCACAAGCTGACACGTGGCATAGGTAGGACTCGGGCCCACAGGACCACCGCTCGGTCCATACCCCGGCTGACCACCACGACCGATCCCATTCCTGGTAGAGTCCCGACCTCTTACCGGACGGTTCCTTGGAAGTAGTCTTAATTTTTAAACTTCATCTGATGGGACATCACATCAACTTCAAAAATGGGGGGCAACTGATATGCCCAAAAATATTCCACTACAGTCAAACCTCCACGTCAGTAGCAAAGGACCCAGATTATCTGGAAAGGGAGCTAGTGGCCCACTGATCCCAAGGTCTTTTGAGTACAACCGCTCGGTATGCTCGCACAGCCTGGGCATGCAGTGTAGCAGCTCTCCATGAGGTACAGTTTGATAGCCAAGCCGTGCAGCAGTTTCCTAAATCAGTCAAAAGACTAATGGAAAGTGTAAATCGTTTCCTAAGCCGTTTAGGAAACCTCCCATGATTTATGCTCATCAACTTGTAATTAGATTGGGCTTCCTTATCTAATCAGTTGCCTTTTGCGGGTGGTCTCTTGCTCCTATAAAAGGGGCCACTCACCCCCATTAAGGGGTATCGCATTCTTAACCTAGAGAATAGCAGCACATACTTATTCATACGCATACACCCGGCCGGTATTACTGGTAGTGTTGCCCCAATTGTTGGCTCACCAGGCCCCCTGGTGATCTGCTAGTGAAGCGCACTGACGCACCCGTGGACGTAGGTCACCTTATTAACGGGGCCGAACCACATACAATTGATTGTGTCACCATATCTCTCTTTTTAATGTCTCTTACCAATTTTTGGCATCATCAACTGTCAAAGTATGTGATTGGAGGAGAGTAGTTGTGGGAAGTTTTTGCTATGCAATATGCAAAAAAATAAAAATAAAAAAAAAATTGATGAAAAAAATGAAAAAAAATGAAGAAAAGAAATGGAAAGAAGGAAAAAGGGAGAATATAAAAGGGTGATAGTTGGTTGGAAATGTGAGAAGAATAAAGTAGGAATAAAATTAGATGACAAGCTCTATCATATGCTAAGGTGTGCAATCTTTCCATTCATCATCTATATTTTCTACATAAAATCCGAAATTCTAAAGCCTTAATGATTCTTAATGACTTAGTTTGAATATGAATGTGTGAGTTGAGTTATCCACGGTAGTTAGCTCCTCTAGTAAGTAGCATCCTTTTCATGAGAATATACATTGCAAATATCCGTCTTTTGTGAAGTCGAGTATGACAGCATTTAGTATCCAGAAATTCACTATTATCAAAGCTTTCATACCACATGCGATCATTATTAAAGCCAATTTCTGTGAGATGTTTATTTTTGAGTGTAAACCTATGTGAGAATTGAGTTGAAATTACTGGTTCTAGAGGTACGATAGTCTAAAATAACTCTAAATATGGTCAGATCCATAGCTGTTAACTTCACACACATACACAGATACATGATTGTGATACATTTGTTTTTTCTATCTTGGTGACATAAGGAGTATGTGGGTTTCTTCCATGGTTTGTTTGAGGTTAATATATCTGTGTAGAACTAAGTTAACAGTTGAATAGAAGAGAGTGTTTTAAAAGTTTTTCTATATCTTTTTTAACTTAAAAATTGAGAACTTTGTGGGTCTATTCACTGTAAACCTCTCACGAGACAACACTCGTCCACTAGGGGGAACCTAGGGGTTTAACGGCTTGTTGCATTCGCTAAATGCAACCGTGATTCCTACGAAAGTGAGTTAGGTAGTTTCTCTTTCTTGTTAGATTAGTTGCTTTAGTTTAATTTGTTTTAGTTTAGTCATTGTAATATTAGTCTAGCTTGCTTTTATTTTCGCTTTATTGCTAGGGACTAGCAATTCGCTAGTTGGGAGTTATGACAAGCGGGAGTATTTGTAACATACAACCGCGCTAAAAGAAGAAAATACACTGATTTAGTCTACAATTCCTTCATATATCTACAATTTGGATTACAATGCCAGCTTTTACATAACATGATTAATCTATGATAAGTTGTATTGTTTTAGCCATAATTTTTGCAGATCACTGCTTGCTGTGTGGAGAAATGAATAAGCAAGATGAAAGGGATGCTGGATTTTAAGGAAGACAGTTGAAACATGAAAAGTAAGTCTCGAGCGATCGAAGATCATTCAAGCGATCGAAGTTTCGATCGATCAAAGGAGGCTTTAGCACTCGAGAATTCCAGAAGTTCAATCGATCGAGAATTTTCGATCGATCGAACATGGCTTTTATCAGAACTTACGCGCACGCAGCAGAAATGGAGTTTTGAACCCTAGCTTTAGGTTTTAGTATATATATGTATTTTATTTACATTCGAGAGGACGCCCACTTCACTTTTTATCAGTTTTAAAGACAAAGATAGAGAGTTTTATATGTTTTTGTAGGTTTGTAGCTTGGATATTGCTTTTGGGATTGCTTCCTATTGTTTAATATAAGTTTTCCTATTCCAGGTTCTGCAATCTTGGTTTATTTACATTTTAGTCACTTAAAATCATAGTTTAATTTGTTAGCATTGATAGTATCGTAGTAGTAGCTCTAAATCACCATTGTTTTTCATAGATTTCATGCTAGAATCACAACCAAACATGCCCTTAATGAACTTTTATGTTAAAACCGAATCTGTGACACTCCAGACCATGTTTGAGTAGTCCCCAGGTTGGAAGGTCACGATGAAACAATGATCTCCAACCTCTGCCATGCTGCAGTGTAAAACCTGCACTCGATCGATCGAAGTAGTTCGATCGATCGAAGCAGACATATAGTCAAGCGATCAAAGACATTTCGATCGCTCGAGAGATGATGATATTCGATCGATCGAAAGCACGTCGATCGATCGAACCTTCAGATTCTTGAGTAGTCCTTTTGCAGTATTCCAAGACTTTTTGCATTTGAGATTTGTTATCAAACTGTCCCCAAATGCTCAGTTTGTCCAAACAGTTTCATTACTTTAAGCCTTAAGGCATTTTTTTTCAATAACTTTTGCAAACCATTTTGAATGCTAACACCATTCAGAATGCAAGACTCAACTATTGATTTAAACCGCTTTTATGTGCTTTGGGAATAAATGTGATGAAGTAGTCCTGGCTATGAACAGACTATTGATTTTCTATCTTTAGAAAATACGGAATACTGTAGATAGACACACTCCTTAAAGCTTAAATTTAACTGCATGGTAGATGGCATGAACGCTGCGGATTCGTGTGATCCCAACATTCCCTTTTTTATAAAGAAAACCGTTTTTAAAATATCGCTTTAGTTAATTAGTTAATCACTAGTTTAATTTAATTTAGTTGCTTTAATTTTAGTACTCACTTCGTGGAACTTTGTGTTCTACAACCTTTTGAATATTGATTTATATTTTCCTTCTGGAGATTAATCTAGGTATTAAGTTTTTAACCTTCTCTGTGGGATCGACCTGGTCTTAACCAGATTACTACTTGCACGATAACCTACACTTAGGTATAGTACACACGCGCACACAGATTTTTTGTCGTGTCACTTATATGAAAATGCATGTCTAGATGACTATACTTCATGCTTACTATGTTATATGTTATACACTCACATGGATACTCATATGACCATAGTCAAGTAGTGATGTTAATGTTAATGTCTGCATGGCCAGTCAAGGAGACTAACCTAATCATAATATCACACATGTTTGAGTGGACCGCACAGGTCCGAGTATTACAGTCCAATTAATGGAAACAATAATAAATGCTATGGGGCCCTGTTAGGAGACGATAGCAAAAGTACCCATTTGAATGAATGAAGTTAATCATGAGTTGGTGGTTTATAGCTATGGGGCCTGTTAGGCGACGATGACAAAATATCTATCCATGTCTTGAATACAATGGTTATCACTTATAATACTATGGGGCCCTGTTAGGCGACGATAGCACTATAACTATTCTATTCTCCAGGCACGGTCACAAGGACCTAAGAGTAAAGTGATTACAGCTTTTTAAATGAAACTGCTATGGGGCCCTGCTAGGCGATGATAGCAACGTAATCATTCTACTCTAACCTAATAATGTTACACCGATAATATAATAAGTCACATAAGTCACTAATGGTGTTTGAGTAAAGTCAAATATATCGATACTGCATTGTGTCATCACTATCTCACTCATACTATCATGTTGTGTACTTATCAAATGTTTAGTTCAAGATATTTGTTATACTTGTGTAATATTATTTATATTTAGAGTGATCGGTTAGATCAACTCACTTAGCCTCAAAAGCTAACGGCTCTTCCTACCCTTGGCATATTATGTCTAGGACGGTCATCAAGGTAACTATGAAGAAGACTATCTCGATCCTCAAGAAGGGAACTATCAGGAAGGTTACCCTGAGGGAGACTTTTCAGAAGAGTATGCTGATGAAGGGTATGGGCATGCTAGCTAGAAATAAGATTCTGGCCTATCATTGCATTAAGATTTACTTTACGCTCTAGAAAATATCTTTTGTTTGGTGTAATAATTTAAGTGGCGTTGATCGCCTAAGCTTATATTTTGTGGTTTTCATTTGGAACTGTTGTAATAGCCTAGTAGCAAAACACTTAAAGTTCACCCATGAATACCATTAGACATTTTATAATTTCTTCTTATGATATAACCATGTTAGAATACTTGCAAGGACAGGTCAGCCTTATGTAACTAGTCATGGCTTACGGATCTGGAAAGGAAAATTTCATTTCCCTTTAATTTATACTATTACAGGGCATGACAATTGATGTGACTACTTTGACTTACCAATCAGTGAGGTCCTACAAGATCAATACCTGGGTATCTTGGGTATGTCATATTCATAGGGTTGTGAACATATATTGTCAAGATAGAATCTACCCTCTGCTAAAGAGTAAGCATTCCCTTGAGAATGTCACCAAGTTGATTACTGAGAACTGCAGTCTTGTTGATAAGTAGTTATCAACATGTTTGGTAATCATGAGAGGTGAATGGGACTCAAGGAATGGAAGATGTAATCATCATTCAGGTTGACACTATCAGTTATCTGACTACCTGAATATGATTATGAATGTTGACGGTAGAGGGACATTAGTACATCATATAAGTCTAGCTATCACTTTGGATTTGTTCTTTTGCGTTGGAGTATAGTTATAGTTATATAGTGGAGTAGACGTTAACTGATCATCTTGTTAATTCGCTGATCAAAGAGTTTGGTCATAGGGATTAACAACTAGTCTGAGACAACAATAAAGAACCTAAAAGGTCCCATTCTTAGCTCTGCGAGAATGCTTGGAGAGGCATATGAGGATGTTGGTTCGATCGATGAAGTCAAGTTCAGTTCGATCGATCGAAAGAGTTTCGATCGATTGAACTTTAAAGTTGGTTTGGAAATCTGTAAATAGGGCAGCTGCGTACAGAAAAAAGTTGATCGTCATTTTTAATTCCAGAGAGATGCAGAAACTATTTTAGGGTTTCCTTAGCCTTCTTATCCTCATTAATTGGGTTCCCACAAACCCTAGTCCCTCCGAGAGCATTCATGGGAGACATCGTAGGATTTAAGTTTTGAAAATTTTTTAATCATGCACAGAGAAAAATATAGTTTGTAAAACTAATTGGTAGCCCGGATCTACTACTCGTTAACTCTATAGATGCGTACTAGAGAGGGGACAAGAATTATACCTTTAGGTCTTGAACCCAATTCTAAAACCTTTGACTTCCAACAGCCTCCACTAGATGATCTTCACTCTTATGACTTCTATGGATGCTCCCGGAGAGACTGGGGTTGGTGGGAACCCTAATAGAGAGGATAGAGAAGGTTTGGGAAGCCCTAAATAGTTTTTACAGCTTCTGGTATAAGAAAACGACGAACTCAGATTTCTAGATATAGTTGTCCAATTTATAGATTCCCAAAACTGACCTTACTTTCAATCGATCGAAGTGACTTCGATCGATCAAACCTTCGATCGATTGAAGGGCTTTTGATCGATCGAACCTATGTAGACAACATCCTCATGTGCCTTTCCAAACATCCTAGCTGAGATAAGAGTGGAACCTCCTAGGCTCTTTATCGTTAGCTCAGACTAGTTATTAATTCCCATGATCAAACTCTTTGATCAGCAAACTAACCAACTAATCAGTTAACATCTACTCCACTATAAAATGATAACTGAGCTCCAACGTAAAATAATATATCCAAAGCGATAACTAGACTTGTATGGTACTAATGTCCCTCTACTGTCAGCATTCATAATCATATTCAGGTAGTAGGATAACTATTACTGTCAACTTGAATAATGATTACATCTTCCATACCTTAAGTCCCATTCACCTCTCATGATTACCAAACATGTTGATAACTACTTATCAACAAGACTGCAGTTCATAGTAATCAACTTGGTGATATTCTTAAGGGAATGCTTGCTCTTTATAAGAGGGTAGATTCTATCTTGACAATATATGTTCACAACCCTATGAACATGAAATACCCAAGATACCCAGGTGTTGATCTTTTACAGACCTCACTGATTGGTAAGTCGAAGTAGCCATATCCACAGTCTGTGTTCATAATCGTCTCAAGATTGAGAACACGTACCTTATATAAGTTATGAGTTCCTATTGACTATTGATAGTCTTAAGTGTCAATAGGAAAACTCAGGTCCGTCAATGCACTATAAGCACTAGCATATTAACTAAGAGTTATACTCTAGTGATTGAGATTAATCACTCCATCCAATGTGTACTCCTGATGAGATATCCAGTCTCGTCATCCACTATGACATGTTTTAAGTATCAAAAATAGTAATTCGTATCTCACATGTATGTGTCTCATACATACACGAATTACTAACTACGATACTTAAGGATTAACAATGATCTCATGAAAGAAACATACATAATAAAATGTAAAGTTGATATCCATATATTAAAATGTCAATGTCTCATACATAAAGTAATGGTTTGAGGGCACAAACCCAACAGACATAAGGGTAAAGATCACCTAGTGGGAGTTACTACACAATAAAGGAAGAAGACTAATCAGAATTGGGTTCAAGACACAAAGGTATTGCATACTATCTTTCTCCTTACGCATCTATAGAATTGATAGTAGTAGATCCGGGCTACCAATAAAGTTTTCAAACTTGTTGTCCACTGTGCATATGATTTATTGTTTTTCTAAACCTAAATTCCTACAATATTTAGAAACAGTAATGCCATTCTTCCCAAATTAAAATCCCAAAATTCCATCCCAAATGTTGTCGCACCAATCAAATTTTAGTGGGCCCACTGACCATTGTGGGGGCACTTTAACATACTCCAATCAAATTCCAATGGGCCAACTACCACACCATTTGGGATAGGGATTTGGGATTTGAATTTAGGAAGCATCGCATTACTCATTTAGAAGTGTGTGTAGGCAACAACCATAATAAATGTCGTCATGGACTATAATGATAGTTGTAAAATGGAGGTTAATAAAGAAAGATGCGAAAATAAGAAAGAAAAAATGGTAAAAAAGAAATTAAGGGTCAAAGTTGACATTTTTGGAATTTGTTCAGCATTTTAATTTTGGTAAATTCCAAATACATCTAATCTTTTTTTCTCTATACCCACATACACAAGAAGGGATGTTGTAACGCTCCAAATCCCGAAAATGGGGGTGAGGGTGATTTAGTTAGTCAACGGTCTTAAAACATGTGAAAACAAAGACATCTGAAGGAAAACTACAGAGCCAGTAGACATCCAGTCGACTGGATTCTGGAATCCAGAGAACCCATTTTGAAGAGAGACAATCTAGTCAACTGGTCATAAGCCTAGTCGACTATGTTTGCAAAGGGGCAGTCAAAATCTAGTCGACTTGTGCCCATATAGTCGACTATTTTTCCATTTACAGAGAGCCCAAAATGCAGGGGTCCAACCCAGTCGACTGTTTTTGGAAATACAGTCGACTATTTTTGACACAAGGAAAACTGACTTCATATTTTAAACGGATTCAGTCGACTAGACCCCCTTTCAGTCGACTGTTTCTTAGTAGCAGAGAAATTTGTAGCACAACACTTATGGCTTCATAAATCTAAGTCTATAAGCATGCTTCCAAACCAAAAATGAAAGAGAGTAAGGTCTATGAAACACAATCTCAACCCAAACACGATATAGGTGAAATCAAGGGGTTCAAACATCAACATATATGTATGCAATCTTACAAAAATGAGTGACTTATGTCCCGATTACATACCGGCACAAGGTATAAGGAATCCTAACAAAATTTTGGGAATCTAAATAATAAGTCTAGGTAGAAGGGGATAACATGTACCCCATGAAAACCATGAATATAAGTTTAAAAATGAGTACAGACTAACATGCGTCCGATAACAACCTACTATTTGAAAGCATAACTTGCAATATAAAAGACATTGAACGACGACGATTCAAACGTAAGCATGAAGCTTTCAAATTGAACTAAGTTACACTAGATAAGCTATGTATTACATAAGGAAAAAAATTCCCCATATACGGGGTCTTTACAAGGCGTTAAGGCCCTTATCCATATCACTTGAAAAGGGCTTTAAAATAGGTCATGAGCACGAATGCCCGTATAGTCATATAATGTTAGGGATATATACTAAAAGCCATTCTTTATGTAGTTGATTTATTATTCATTTAATAAAATCAGTTAATCCATTTTGTATGAGAATCTGTGTGGGCAATATTTGTATTATGTTATTTATTTAATATTATGCATGTGTGTCTTTCACTCTGAATAGTAGGTGGTTTGGTGTGTAGAGTTCGGCTTGCACAGGGAAGATCAGACCATCGGATCTTGTAGAATGTAAGATTTTGGTTTACAGTCTTAGATGGATTGGACACACCATTAGTAGGACTGCAGCATGGTGTTGTAGTAGGTTTGTCTTGACTGCGGGAAACAGTATAGTTTCAACTCACCATGCTGGTACATTTTGTGTATTAAACGGGACCGACTTGGGGCAATTATCTTTATACTGACTTATAAGATAATTAATACCTCATGACTATTATGAGTGCTTATGCTCTAAATCCTAAGTTATTTTATAGACGGGTACATTTGATATTTACACTTTGATCCCTAAAAGGGTGAGATCCTTAAATGGGTCAATATCTCATTGGATTGGGTGACAATATTAATTGTGTGGTGGATATTAATTAATGATGGAATCCATGTCTCAATTTTGGGATTGATGATATCCCCTTGAGAAAGCTTATAAGTTTTGATTATGTCAAACCCTGCAGGTGGATTTTGTATCTGACATATCAGATAAGTTAAGCAGAGGATCTCAAGGAATTTTAAGAGATTAATTAAATATGATTTTCAGTAATTATATTTAATTAATGGATATCTGTAATCTTAACATGGGGAGATAACAAGCATTTAATAACATGGAGCTCAAAATATATTTTTAAGATAAGGGTAGGAGTGCAATTATAATTCTTTAGTGGTATGAATTATAATTTATGGAAATAGGAATCTGATTCAATTCGAATCATGGTTTCCTAATTCCATAAGGAAGCCTATTCCTTATTGACTTCTTATGGTCCCTATCGTAGCTTATATATATGCTGCTTTGGCTGTCTCCTCAGTTTGAATTTTTCCATCAAGAGTATTATAACTCGTAATAGAAAAGAGAGCGTAAAAAGAGAGAGCAGAAACATAAAGGATTTCGAAGGAGCCCACAGTCAGTTCGATATTCTGGCAGCAAAGGAATACGGTAGAAGATCGTGAGCTGTTATCGAGCCCGTGTTCTCGATTCGTCTACTACAGCAATCTGTTTTAGCAACTTAAGGCAACCCTAGTTCCGCCCTTGTAGGGTTATTGTAGTTTTCACTTAATTGTTTTTGCAGTACCAACTTATATGCGCTGTCAATGGATTCTGGGAATGCAGTTTCCTAACAGTGGTATCAGAGCAACGTTGATTCTGCGTATGGGTTGGACGCAACCATGTTGTCTAATAAAATAGATCTTATGCGTGTTTTGATGGATAGAAAGAACGTAGAACTGTGCTAACCCTTGTTTTGCAGCGTTCTTATTCCACTATTATGGTCACTGATTTTGTGTGATTGGATCCCACGATGGTTTTATCCGTGGTTAATTTTGCTGTTTTAATATAGCATGTGAACTCCTTTATGGAGGCGTAGGATTTGTGTGTATTGGATCCCACGCTTGATTGATGTGTGGTTAATTTACTGCAAAGAAATAGCATGTGAACTCCTTCATGGAGGCATAGGATTTGTGTAATATATCTCTAGTAAATCCGTGAAGACAGTTTTTGAAGACAGTCTACAAGCAGGTTCAGAAAGCAATCTGGAGGCAGTTTTTGAAGGCTATTTCAGAAAATAGTTCTGGAAGGCAGTTGCTGATGGTAAATCAGATTTAGCTTCTGGGGCGGTGCCCCGGAAACACCGCAGTGGGCGCTGCCCCCTCGACCCCCGCTAGTTGACCGGGCAGCTCGATCCCCACGAGCGGACCGGGCAACTCAACCCCCATGCGTAGTGGCGACATAGAACTAATCGGGTTCAATGAAGATTTCTTCACAAGAGTTACAGCTTGACCATAACAGTGGGATTCCTATTTTATTTTGGTTTCCTTATTTATGTGTGATTGAATGATTATTATTGTTTCATGTTTAATGAATAGGACAACATGGATAATTGTTCCTTGACCTATTTCAGATGTCTAGCTGCATGTTTAATTTATATTAATTTAAAATGATGGACAACTACATGTGTATTTAGAAATAAAACTAATTCCATAATTTGAAAACATAAGTACTAATTTTCTAAAATCATGAGAATAGAATAATTTTATTATCTACACATGTGGGTTTCATAAGTAAGGATGAATTAATCCTTGTCAAGTATTCCATTATTTTTTTATTAATTAAACTAAAAGTTTTTCTAAAAAACTAAAACCCTCAATTTTTTTTTAAAATTCTAAGTGGGAGAGGGAATTTATCAAGTATAAATCTCATGGTCTCCATCACTGGTTTGTAGATGATATGATTATTTTTGTGTGATGGCTCTAGTGTCATCCTCCCCATCGGATGTAGTTGATCATGGAATCATCAGTACAAACTTCTTTAAAAGAATATTTTGGGTGATTGTTGGTGTGGGTCACCTCTCCATCAGAGGTGCTCCTCATGGAACTCTTGACCTAGAATTAAGTGATGGTATGCACTTAGCTATAAATAATAATATCCTCTCCGTCTGAGCCACTGTTATTTATAGGATCAAAGCAAGTCAGCAGTTTAATTTTACTAGGCAAGGTACATTGCCTGGATAGTAAAATTAAAAGGCAATTGCCTATCTGAACAAATGATGGATAGTATATGACTTCCCATCGAGTCATACTATCATAGTGTATCAGGTTGCTGGCGGATTATTTTCAAATAAGGTAGAGGGAACCAATATTTCAACTCGAATCCATAGTAATTTTTTACCCAAATGTAATTATTTATATTATGTGATTCTCAGGCTTTTAAATGGGTTCCTTCAATCCACTCGCTGTTATACTTAAAGAAAAAAAACTTACTGGACCAAACTATATAGACTGGAAAATGAATTTGGATATTGTGTTAACTGCTAAAGAGTACAAGTTTGTGCTTACTCAAGAATGTCCTGAGCAATGTAGTGAGGGGGCAACCGCTGAGGAAACCCAGGCTCACAAGAAATGGGTCAAGGCTGATGAGATGGCGCGGTGTTACATTTTGGTATCCATGTCAAATGTGTTACAACATCAGCATCAGTCAATGGTCAGCGCCTATGACATGATGGAGAGCCTCCGAGAGATGTTCGGGGATCAATGTCGTGCTGCTGGGCAGGTTGCCATGAAAGACTTGATGAACACAACCATGGCTGAGGGGACGCCTGTAAGGGATCATGTTCTTAAGATGATATCTCTTCTTAATGAACTAGAGATCCTTGGAGCTACAATCGACGGGGAAACCCAGGTCGATATCGTACTCCAGTCACTGCCAGAGTCTTTTAAACAATTCTGCCTCAATTACAACATGAATAAATTTAAATATACTTTGGCGGAGCTGCTTAAAGAACTCCAGGCAACTGAGGGTCTCAACAGAAAGTCAGGGAGTGCTCTTGTGTTTAAGAAAGGTTCTGTTTCAAAGACGAAAGGCAAGAAAAAAATGAAAAAGGCTCAAAAGAAGACTGCGGGTCCTTGACACGACTAAAAAGTTGTGCGCTCTTGTGCAACACCCAAGTGTAGGTGATCGTGCAAGTAATACTGGATAAGTCCAGGTCGATCCCACAGAGAAGGAATAGGAAGAATGTATACTAAGTTACAACCTAAAGAAAAAGAAAATAAGAATGAATGAATGGAGGTGTACTAACAAATCCTAATTAATTAAATCAAACTAAATAATAAACTAAAGTATAAAGAAACATAACTAATTAAACAAATTAACTAAAGGTGTTGGAAATACGTGAATCCACATTGATCCTAACCATCTATCATGCAAATTCATTAACGTTCTATGGGGTTCATTCCTCTTCAGAATTCCGTATTTTTCTAAAGATAAAGAATCAATAGCCCTTTGATGGCCGGGACTATATCATCACAGTTGATTTAAAATACTTAGAAGACGGTTTAAAACAATGGTTATTACTTGCACTCTAAATGGTGTTAGCATTCAAAGTAGTTTTCAAAAGTCATTGAAGAAAAGGCCTTAAGGCTTTAAGTTCTAAAAACTGTTGTGACAAACTGAGCTTATTGGGACAATTTGATGACAGATTTCTAAAACAAAAAGTCATGGAATACTTAAAAGAATAATCTCAGGAATTAGCAAGTTCGATCGATCGAAGGGCTCTCGATCGATCGGACATCTTCATCCTTCAATCGATCGAAATGCCTTCGATCGCTTGACTATGGCCCTGGTTCGATCGATCGAAATACCTTCGATCGATCGAGCCCAAGGTTTCTAAAGATTGCATGGCAGAGGTTGGGATTCAATGTTTCATCACATATTCCCAACATCTAAAGTACGAAAGCATAAATAAACTAGTGCAGAAATAACAAAACATAGCAATCATAACTACTAGATTCATAAACAATCAAATAAGATAAAGGAAAGAAAAAACCTAGAATAAATCTGAAAATAACTTGTAAATAACTTGAATCTTCAATAATCTTTAGTATACTAATGAAAAAGCGGAAGAAAAATAAGAATCTAACCTAATCTACTCCTAATCTAACCCTAAAACTATCCTAAACCGCTGTTTTCTGCGTTCTGGAGCGTCCTCTTCTCGTCTGTCGTCAAAACGACTTATATATAGGGTTCCCGTAGAGTTTACGCAACTTTTGGGTGAATATAAAGCTCTATCGATCGAACTAAGCTCTTCCTCAATCGCTTGAACTCTCTGATTTTGACAACTCTGCGCACCGATGGGAGAATGGCCATAACTTTTTACTCGGACCTCGGAATGACCTCCCGTTTGCGGCCACGCGACCGTAACTCAAAGCTCTACATTTCATATCGCTGGGAAAATATTCCAAATCTGAAGTCTTTATTGTCAAAATTGGCATTTTCTCAGCTTCTTCTGTTGTTCTATCCACCAGAATCACTTTTCTTTAGCTCCACTTCATTGATTTACATCCTAATACCTATAAAACAATGCAAAAACATATGGTTTAGCATTAACACAATAAAAAGAACATTGTTATTAGAATGCACCTAAATTTAGGGACTTGGGGGATAAAAGTATGCATAAAAGACCATATAATACGCTATGAACATGCACTTTTCACCTCGAATCACACCCCCCAACTAGCTCGTTGCTAGTCCCTAGCAATGAAGCGAACTACAACAATGTTTAATTAACTCTAAAAATTGAAAAAAAAAGAAGGTATAAATCCTAACTCACTTTCGCAGGAATCGCGATTGCATTTAGCGTATGCAACAAGCCTTTAAACCCCTAGGTTCCCCCTAGTGGACGAGTGTTGTCTCGTGAGGGTTTGCAGTGAATCTACCCACAAAATTCATGTTTATGGTAATGGTTCTCATTTAAATGTTTTCAAGAAAGTTTTTTCCTCTCATTTAGCTATATAGTTAAGCTCAACAATCTCATGAAACTCTCTAGTATGCCATAGCAATGCAACACACACATTACAGTTAATCTACTATCAAAGTCATTAGAATCTTCCATACCTATTAATCTTCAAGTGTGTGTGTGAATGGACAACCAAAATACAAAACTTTAATTTCAAAGCTTGCATAACCTAAGATACTATCAAGACGTTCATTTTGACTCGACTCTCACCGGGATTACACTCTCAAGATGAAATTACTCCGAATTAGGTGTAATAATTATCACTCATGATATGGAAGCTATAAAGAGTAAATGTAAATGGAATCTATTGCTTCTCATATCTAAATAGAAAAACGGACATTTTAGTGCATAAAGTCTCATGAAAGGATACTTTTCACTAGAAGAGCGAGATACCGTGGAGAACTCTCTTATTACCTTAACTTCAAATCCAATTTACTTAAAATCATCAGGACTTTGAAAAAGAGGTGTTTGATTAAGAAGAAAGAGATTCGTAATATTCAATTGGGTTAAAGGATGTGATGGAATGTCTACTGCAACTTTTCAAACTTTCCCTCATCTCCAATCTCTCTCTTTTTTTTTTTTTTTATTTCTTTCTTCTTCTTTTTTTTTCTCTTCTTTTTATTATAAATTTTTTTTCTTTTTCTTTTGTAACAACCATTAGCATTTTTTTCCTTTTTATTTTCATGCTTTTCTTTTTTTTTTTTTTTGCCAACTTTCCCTTATTCACACTACCAAACTTCTTGTCAAGATAACGCATCCCAATCACTCCTAAATACAGAACTGAGGCTTGAACTCCTAATTTGGAGTTAGGTATAGACTCTAGGATTGTGAGGACAAGGATAATATGATAAGGCTCAAAGGGTGTAGTAAACGAATAGCATAGAAGTAGGCCAATGTTATATTATGCGTGTATGGTCAAAAGATGGCCTAAATCATCTTCTAAGTTCATAGGATTATTCATTTTAGTAAATTCAAAAGCTCTAAAGTTGGTAAATCCTGAACATTCTCTTCTAGTGATCAGTCAAAATGAAGAAGGAAAATGAGACTTTCAACGAATTAATACGCTTTTCAAAAAGTAAGAGTAATTTTATAAAACCCTCAAAATCAAAGAATGGCACAAAAGCTCACTTGGGTTATTAGTCTCCACTACAGTCTATCAAGATACCTAAGATATGCTTACTAATCCATTTTAGCTATGTACAAGGTTGTCACAATGTGCTCAAAGTTGTTTGAAGATTAAAAAGCATAAAATATACTATAACTAAGATAGTAAGCAAACTATCATTGTGTATCACATACTAATAACATACAAAAAATAACACTAATGCATCATAAGTAACTACATTAACTAAGAGAGAAATACAAGAACCATTTTATTATATTAAAAAAATAAAATTAAAATTTTTGACAGTTTTTAATTTACTAAGGTACATGTTGCTAAGCAGGTGTATTGACACGAAAGTATAAAAAGAAATAAACGAGGCATGCAATGACTCACTCCCCCCAACTAAAACTAAACATTGTCCTCAATGTTCTAAACTAAGCACATGGACATGTAAAGTAAAGCGAGAGAAGGAAGGATGTTACCTCGAGTCGTTAATATCCAATGTGTATTTATTTATTTATTTTTCAGTTACCTGCAAAATCATTAGTAGCAACAAGAAAAAATAGAAAATATAATACAACTACTCAGTAAATAAATTCGATTAATCAAGATTTTTATCATAAATTAATAACCGAAATTTTTGAGGATCTTCCCAATGAAATAATTTAATAGTGAAAAGAATGTAGGAATCCTCATAAAAATGCAACTCCCCCCAACTAATGTCAGGCTCAAGGTCAGAGTAGATGATGCAAAACCTATGGCTGCCAAATTTGCTGGGGACAGTTATAAGAGATATACCACACTTTTTAGGAATTATACTCAAGGAACGATTTTTGGTGTTGGTATTTCCTATAACGGCCTCTATTTTAATACAAGGAGGTGGCCACGGTTCGATAAAAGGGGTAGGGTCTAAGTAATCTAATTTAGCTTTACTACCATCCTCTTGTTCTAGAATAGAATCTATGGAGATGTGATCATATGAATTGTATTTCTGTTCTATGTACATTGATTTGGACTGGACTTGGATGAAGCTTTCTATTTGGGCCTCAATGTCAGTATTACTCAAGAAGGTCAAGCAGTCTAGCAGATTACTAGCTTCTTGTTGAAGTTTAAGATCATCTAATGTGGGCCCGAAAGTTTCTAAATCCTCTCTCACAGAATTTTGAAAGTTAGAATTTTGTGAAAAATATGTGCTATAATCCTTACCATCCTCTTCCACAATACATTCTATTTGTTCATTATTGGGGTACACCTGATTTTCAAGCTCGGGATGAGAACATTGATTGATAGAGAGGATGGGTGATGGGCAACCTGGTGACACCACCTCATCGGCTGAAAGAGGTGAGGGTTCATGAATATCAGATGAATCTAAATTGAATTTAGATTTTTCAATAACGTCCTCCCTAGGGTCACTATCAAAGTTAAGGAGAGAGTCAACATGGGACTCATCCTTTCCTAATTGCGTGCAGTCACCTAAACTCTCATTATCTGTAAAAACTTCATTCTCATCTGTGTAACTCTCCTCACTATATATGTCATCTATTGAAATACTCTGGACCAAGAGATTGTGCAAATTTATCCAGGCAGTGAAGGAGTTGATATCTGGGGTTGTGTATTGAGGAGAAGATGATTCTACAACTTCATGCTCAATGGTTTGGTTTTGGAGTTCTTGTTGGGCTATGACTTTCTTGAATGAGTTGTTAACCTCATTCGGTATAAACCCGTCATTATCCTCTAATTCCATTCCATTGTTAGTGTCTTGAAATTTATGTTGTAGTGTTGAAGGATTGGTATAGTCTTCTAAAGGTTGGCTAGCATATGCTTGTTGATATCTGGTTTTTAATTTATCTAGTGTGCTATCTAGCCTTTTCATTTCACTAAGTAATAATTTTAACATACCATTATCCTCAACTTGGTTATCCTACTCATTATTACTATATGAAGTTTCGCCCCATTGTTGTTGGTAATAGTCCCCTTCCCATTGTGTTTGTGTGCAAGACTCCTCAGAAGAAAAGTCTTGGTGCATTTGATAATCGTGGGAACTACTATCATATCCTACATTATTATCTTGGTTATATCCCCATTGCGATTGATAGAACTCTCCATGTGGAGGTTCTTGATATGTTTGATAATATGGGAGATTACCACTATTGTTTTCTCATTGTGGTGGTTGGTAGCACTCGGTTTGATATTGCGTGTCATAAGTGGGTGCTTGCCAACTTGGGGGATAATTATATTGATTTTCAAGTGTGTTTATGTTGTACGGAGGGTAATATGAATAAGACATGTTTGCCCAAAATATTTAAACGATAGAATTTTAATTTTTTTTTTCTTGTGAGAGAAAAAGTCCAAAAGTCTTTTTTTTTTTTTTTTGTTTCAGAGTAAGAAAAATTGGAAATAACTTAGTAAAATCCTAACCTAGTTGCCTTCCCCGGCAACGGCGCCAAAAACTTGACACGACTAAAAAGTTGTGCGGTCTTGTGCAACACCTAAGTGTAGGTGATCGTGCAAGTAATACTGGATAAGTCCAGGTCGATCCCATAGAGAAGGAATAGGAAGAATGTATACTAAGTTACAACCTAAAGAAAAAGAAAATAAGAATAAATGAATGGAGGTGTACTAACAAATCCTAATTAATTAAATCAAACTAAATAATAAACTAAAGTATAAAGAAACATAACTAATTAAACAAATAAACTAAAGGTGTTGGAAATACGTGAATCCACATTGATCCTAACCATCTGCCATGCAAATTCATTAACGTTCTATGGAGTTCATTCCTCTTCAGAATTCCGTATTTTTCTAAAGATAAAGAATCAATAGCCCTTTCATGGCCGGGACTATATCATCACAGTTGATTTAAAATACTTAGAAGACGGTTTAAAACAATGGTTATTACTTGAACTCTAAATGGTGTTAGCATTCAAAGTAGTTTTCAAAAGTCATTGAAGAAAAGGCCTTAAGGCTTTAAGTTCTAAAAACTGTTGTGACAAACTGAGCTTATTGGGACAATTTGATGAAAGATTTCTAAAACAAAAAGTCATGGAATACTTAAAAGAATAATCTCAGGAATTAGCAAGTTCGATTGATCGAAGCGCTCTCGATCGATCGGACATCTTCATCCTTCAATCGATCGAAATGCCTTCGATCGCTTGACTATGGCCCTGGTTTGATCGATCTAAATACCTTCGATCGATCGAGCCCAAGGTTTCTAAAGATTGCATGGCAGAGGTTGGGATTCAATGTTTCATCACATATTCCCAACGTCTAAACTACGAAAGCATAAATAAACTAGTGCAGAAATAAGTACATAGCAATCATAACTACTAGATTCATAAACAATCAAATAAGATAAAGGAAAGGAAAAACCTGGAATAAATCTGAAAATAACTTGTAAATAACTTGAATCTTCAATAATCTTTAGTATACTAATGAAAAAGAGGAAGAAAAATAAGAATCTAACCTAATCTACTCCTAATCTAACCCTAAAACAACCCTAAATCGCTGTTTTCTGCGTTCTGGAGTGTCCTCTTCTCGTCTGGTGTCAAAACGACTTATATATAGGGTTCCCGCAGAGTTTATGCAACTTTTGGGTGAATATAAAGCTCGATCGATCGAGCTTTGTTTATAAGTATGTTTATACAACTCTGCGCACCGATAGGAGAATGGCCATAACGTTTTACTCGGACCTCGGATTGACCTCCCGTTTACGGCCACGTGACCGTAATGCAAAGATCTACATTTCATATCTCTGGGAAAATATTCCAAATCTGAAGTCTTCATTATCAAAATTGGCATTTTCTCAGCTGCTTCTGTTGTTCTATCCACCAGAATCACTTTTCTTTAGCTCCACTTCATTGATTTACATCCTAATACCTATAAAACAATGCAAAAACATATGGTTTAGCATTAACACAATAAAAAGAATATTGTTATTAGAATGCACCTAAATTTAGGGACTTGGGGGATAAAAGTATGCATAAAAGACCATATAATACGCTATGAACATGCACTTTTCACCTCGAATCAGTCCTCCGCCAATACAAAGGCCACGAGGACAACCGGGAAAGCCTAAAGGCAAATGTTTTGTTTGCAAGTAGCCAGGACACTAGAAGGAGCAATGTCCAGTTTATCTCGCCAGACAGAATAATCAAGGTAAATCTCATTTACTAGTTGTTGAATCGTGTTTAGCGGTCCGATCTACCGGTGTCTGGTGTGTAGATACGGGAGCCACTGATCATGTATGCAATTCTTTACAGGGGTTCCAGGGAACCAGGCAGCTCAATGATGGAGAGATTTATCTATCTATGGGAAATGCTACGAGAGTAGCAGGAGTTGCAGTAGGAGATCTACATCTTAGTTTTGGTAGAGATAGGATTTTAATATTAAGAAATTGCCTTTATGTACCTTCTATTAGAAGGAATTTAGTTTCAGTTTCTAGTTTAGTAAAGAATGGACATTCAGTTCATTTTAATAAAGTAGTAGTTATTAAAGAAAATGAACGTTTTATTCGTTCTGGTCAATTGGTGGATGATCTTTATATTATAAATCCTATCTCTCCTATACTGCAACTTAATGAATTGAATAACACAAATCGTTTTCCATTTAAGAGAAAAGAACCTTCGAGGATGAACTAAACGCATCTTTGGCACTTATGCCTTGGTCATATTAATTTGAAAAGGATTCAAAGACTAGTTCAAAATGGGCCGTTAGGCTCATTGGAAGTGGAGGCACTTCCAGTTTGTGAATCCTGCTTGGAAGGTAAAATGACCAAGAGGCCATTCTCGGTCAAGGGCTATAGAGCAAAAGAGCCGTTGGAACTGGTTCACTCTGATTTGTGTGGTCCTATGACTGTCCAAGCAAGAGGGGGATTTGAGTACTTTGTCACTTTCATCGATGATTACTCAAGGTATGGGTACAATTATTTGATGCGGCATAAGTCTGGATGTTTTGAGAAATTCAAAGACTTCAAAGCTGAAACGGAGAGTACCTCTTGGGAGAGTTTAGGGAATACTTATTGGAGCAAGGGATTACATCCTAATTGTTTGCACCATATATGCCTCAGCAGAACGGTGTAGCAGAAAGAAGGAACAGGACTCTCATGGATATGGTAAGATCTATGATGAGTTACTCAGATTTACCAATTTCCTTTTGGGGACACGCGTTAGAGACAGCCGCATACATTCTAAATTTGGTACCATCTAAGTCAGTACCTACTACTCTCACAGAATTGTGGACTGGGCGAAAGCCTAGTCTGCGGCATGTTCAGATCTAGGGTAGTCCAGCACATGTGCTGAAAGGGAACGCAGAAAAGTTGGAATCAAGAAGAGAAGTATGTTTCTTTGTTGGGTATCCAAGAGGAACTAAAGGTGGTATGTTTTAAAGTCCTAAGGATCAGAAGGTTATTGTTAGCACCAATGCCACATTCTTAGATGAGGACTATGTTATGGACCACAAGCCCAGAGGTCGTATTGTTCTAGAGGAAATGAGAGGAGAGACACCGACACATACTTATTCGATACCATCGGTACGAGAAGAAACATCACAAGATAAAGTTATCGATATTCCATTACCGCATCGTAGGTGTAGACCCTGAACCAACCATTAACACGCAGGTTCATGAACCAGTACAGCGTGCAGATAATGGTGTATTAGGTTCAGAATCTTCACAACGAAATATCAGTGATACACAGACACGGGTTGTCCCTCGTCATAGTGGGAGGGTTATTATTCAACCTGACCGATATATGTTCTTAGGAGAGTCTTATGACTGGGTCCCTGATGAACAAGGTATTGATCCCTATAACTATAATGAAGCATTCCAAGATTAAGATGCAGATCTTTGGCAAAAGGCTATGAAGTCTAAAATGGAGTCCATGTACTCCAATCAAGTCTGGGATCTTGTAGAACCACCCAATGAAATAAAACCCATTGGATGTAAGTGGATCTATAAGAAGAAGAGAGGAGCAGACGGTAAGGTGGAAACCTTTAAAGCAAGGCTTGTTGCGAAAGGGTTCACTCAAAAAGAGGGAATCGATTATGAGGAAACCTTTTCGCCGGTGGCCATGCTAAAGTCTCTCTGGATTCTCTTATCTATTGTTGCACATTTCGATTATGAAATTTGGCAAATGGATGTCAAGACAACATTTCTAAATGGGAATCTTGACGAGTGCATCTATATGATGCAACCAGACGGGTTCATTGCAAAGGGCCAACAACACATGTTCTGCAAGCTTAAGAAGTCCATTTATGGACTTAAGCAGGCCTCCAAGTATTGGAATATCCGCTTTGATCAAGAAATCAAGTCTTTTGGTTTTGATCAATGTGCGGATGAATCTTGTGTGTATAAGAAATATGATGGAAGAGTGGTGGTGTTCTTAGTACTATATGTGGATGATATCTTGCTAATCGGAAATGATGTGGGGGTATTATCTTCTGTAAGGGTATAGTTGTCCAATCAATTCGATATGAAGGACTTGGGAGAAGCCGGTCACATCCTAGGGATCAAGCTTATGCGAGATTGCAAGAATAAAATGTTGGGCTTGTCACAAGGCACTTATATTGACAATATTCTTGCAAGGTTTAGCATGCAAGATTCCAAGAAGGGATTCCCTCCCTTCAGACACGGAATTACTCTATCTAAGGATCAGTGTCCTAAGACACCTGATGAGATAGAGAAGATGAAGGCATTTCCTTATACCTCGGCAGTAGGAAGCCTAATGTATGCTATGCTATGTACAAGACTTGACATCTACTTTGTTGTTGGCATGGTTAGTAGATATCAATCTAATCCAGGGCAAGAACATTGGACTGCAGTGAAAAATATTCTCAAGTACCTGAAAAGGACTCGAGACTATATGTTAGTTTACCAAGCAGACAGTGTTGTACCCATTGGGTTCACAGATTCTGATTTCATGTCAGATAGGGATTCTAGAAAGTCTACCTCAGGATATGTGTTTACCCTAGGAGGTGGAGCCATTAGTTGGAGGAGTATCAAGCAATCATGTATTGCTGATTCTACTATGGAAGCCGAGTATGTGGCTGCTTCAAAAGCTGCTAAGGAGGCCGTATGGCTCAGAAACTTCCTTATGGATCTAAGAGTAGTACCTGCGGTACAATCAGCTATTACCCTTTATTGCGATAATAGTGGAGTGGTTGCTAACTCAAAGGAACCAAGGGCCCATAAGAAGGGAAAACACATTAAGCGTAAGTATCACCTGATACGAGAGATCGTGCAAAGAGGTGATGTTGAAGTGACCAAGATAGCATCAGCAAATAACCTGGCAGATCCTTTCACCAAGAGCTTACCGGCCAAGACTTTTGACAGTCATGTAGAAGGGATAGAAGTGAGGTGTGTCACATCATGGCTTTGAGTCTAAGTGGGAGATTGTTAGGGATATATACTAAAAGCCATGCTTTATGTAGTTGATTTATTATTCATTTAATAAAATCAGTTAATCCATTTTTTATGAGAATCTGTGTGGGCAATATTTGTATTATATTGTTTATTTTATATAATGCATGTGTGTCTTTCACTCTGAATAGTAGGTGGTTTGGTGTGTAGAGTTCGGCTTGCACAGGGAAGATCAGACCATCGGATCTTGTAGAATGTAAGATTTTGGTTTACAGTCTTAGATGGATTGGACACACCATTAGTAGGACTGCAGCATGGTGTTGTAGTAGGTTTGTCTTGACTGCAGCATAAAGGATTTCGAAGGAGCCCACAGTCAGTTCGATATTCTGGCAGCAAAGGAATACGGTAGAAGATCGTGAGCTGTTATCGAGCCCGTGTTCTCGATTCGTCTACTACAATAATCCATTTTAGCAGTTTAAGGTAACCCTAGTTCCGCCCTTGTAGGGTTATTGTAGTTTTCACGGAATTTTTTTTCAGTACCAACTTATACGCGTTGTCAATGGATTCTGAGAACGCAGTTTCCTAACATATAATTCAATAATACAATGGATTATATGCATGAATGCATGAATGTAATAGTTTCTTGCTGAAGCTAAACAACGTCGCCTGTAAAGCCCTTTCGTAAATTTTCCAAACACTCACTCTAAACACAATACCTAGTCTATGGGCTACCACATATAGGAGCATAATCCACTTCATATGGGCATTAATCATACGATTCATATGGTTTGCAAGACCATGAGATCGAGTTTCTAATGGATCCAATCCTCACATACACACCCACAACTGGGATTATTTAATCTTGAAATCAAAACTCTCTTGAGGAGGTTTTTCATGATCTTTAAAACCCAGAAGTCCTACACATGGAGGTCTTTCACCAAAAATCCTTTTTGTGCATTTCATGTTTATGCATCTAGTCATGCTCAATTTTATAACCATATTTATGTCATGTTATGAAATGCTAATGAACAATAATATGCTAACTAAACAAGCATATAAATATGATTTTTTAACTTATTCAAGCATAACAAGAGATATGAAATCCAATCTAAGCATATTTATCATGTAAAGCTTGTAGACATGGTTTCAACTTCCAATTAAGCACATAGGACAACTTAATCATGAAGAGGAAAGCACATAGCACATCAAGAACAAATAGCACTTACAAAAATTTCAAGAAAACTAGGTTTGGATTATTGACATGCCAAACGTGCTCCAAACTTAGTAGTCTTCTAGATTAGACTTAATTTACATACAAGACACTATATAAAAGAGCTATATGAACTACCTCAACTTCTTAGAAAATCTCTAGCAAAGAGAAACATCTCAGGAATCGAAATCGAAATCGAAGATGCTCCTAGAGAGAGATTTACTTAGCATATAATGAAAAATATGCCTAATAAGTTCTATTTATAGTAAGTGGCAAGGTACAACCCTTATAGCACAAGGTATCACTCACATAAACTGCTATATCTTACTTGTCGTATCAGTTATGACAAAAGTTAAAACATAGAAAGTGAAACATTTAAGCATACACTCCTTTCAGTCCAAAAAATTCATTTTCAAATTTTCTGGTCAAGTCTGACAACATAGGTACAAATGATCGAAATACCCCTGTGACTAAAAATCCAAATATATTCTAAAAAATTCTTAATTTTCACTAGTGTTCTAAAATCTGATATTAAATTACTACTCAAAATCTCAGGTTATTACAAATATTGCATGTACAGCTCTTGCTTGATGTGTGTGTAAAGAGAAATGATGGGTGCCTTCAGAATTTTTCTTTTAACTTTTTCCAAAGCATATAGATATCTTGTAATTCAAAAATGATAAATATAAGACACAGTGACATTCAAATTTGTACAACATAAAGTTAAACGAAGTGATAACCTTTTCATATTATCTAATATTCTTAGAGCAATGGTAGTGTGTGTATATATATCCCTTATCCAGCTAATTATATATTAACATGTCTAGATATGTGTTGTCACAGCCCAGTCCTACAATAGCATAACCGAAGCCCGTGGCACACCACCGAGGCTCACCCAATTCAATTAAAGTAAATAGTAGCGGAAAACAAAAGTAAATTCCATGAAATTCAGAGTTATAAAGAGTTTTGTACATTTGAAAACACTTAAGGAAAACAATCCATTTGGAACTAGCAATCCAGTCGAGTGACCAGAGGTCCGGTCAACTAGAAATGCGAGATACAGAGAGCTCAAAATCTTAGCAACCAGTCCAGTTGACTGCTTCCCATGTTCAGTCAACTGGGGCATCAAATTCCCAGTCGACTGGTACTGTCTGGTCAACTGAACTTTAGTCTAAGCAGAAGAACTGATTCCGAAACACAAACCAGTTGACTGTGGGGGGGGGGGGGGGCCCAGTCGACTATTTTTACAAAAATGAGGCAGTGTCTCATTTAACAAATGAGTCCAATTGACTGGCACTTGGTCCGATCGACTGGTTTACCCTGCAGCAGAACATTCTGTATAAATTCCCATTCCAAGCTTAACAACTCTCATCCATGAGCTCATTCACCAATTCCAAACTATCAGGAAACATACAGAAATATGTATTACACCCACACAAACAAGTTAAAAGCTTCAAATCTTTAAATTCTATTATAATACCAAGTCACAAAGCAAAAAAAAAAAAAAAAACAACAGTTCTATTACAAAACTATAAGTTAGTCCTTCAAGTTGCCTTCTAAGTGAACTCTCAAACCCACGTGCTCACTTCTCTAATTCCTCCCTAGCATTAACACTTGCAATGGTTATTTAAATAACCAAACATGTTTTGATTCGTTTAAACTAACACTTAGTGAATAAAACAATGATGCACATGAATGATAAACATGCTCGCATTCACACTCTCTACATTTCATACTAGTCTCGGGAGTCTCATGTGTGCGGCCCATACTCCTTGTCCGTGACTTCTCGCAAATAAGTCCACACGACTAGGTAAGACCCACGTTTCTTTTCATCAAAGGTACGACCTTATGCGTATAACGGCTCCACAACAATGGTTTGGTACCACGCACTCCTTTAACCCAAATAGCAACTAAACATACTCAAACACATTTCACCGTGCTTTCGACATAACCAAAACATTTTACCGTTCAATTGGCTTGGGGGGTGCTAGGGGGATGAGTAGTGATTGGTTATCCCATAGCCCAAGCAGAACTGCCTAAATACCGGGGTGTCAAATTGCCTACCGTTGTCACTAACCAAGACCCGGGGGACGCCAAACCTGTTGAGGATGTTCCTCTCCATGAAGTTTTCCATTTACTTCTTGGTGATCGTTGCCAAGGTCTCGGCCTCCGCCCACTTGGTGAAGTAATCCACGGCTATGACAGCGAACTTGACCTGCCCTTTTCCCATTGGCAGGGGACTGACAATGTCAATGCCCCACTAAGCGAATGGCCAGGGGCTAAAGATTGGCCTCTGAAGTTCTCCCGGATAGTTGATTATGGGAAAAAATCTTTAGCACATATCACACCTCTTGACGTACTTTTGAGAGTCTTTGGCCATGGTTGGCCAATAGTAACCTTGTAGCAGAGCTTTGCGTGAGAGTGCCCGGTCTCCGATGTGGTTCCCGCACACCCCTTCATGGATTCCGTACAGTATTGCTTAGACCTGTGTAGGATGGACACAGCGGAGGTATGGTATAGAAAATTCCCTTTTGTAGAGGATGCTATCAACGATGTGGTACCTTGCCGCTCGGTATTTAACCCAACGGGCTTCTTCCTTTCCTTCTGGTAACGCGCATGTTGCCAGAAATGCCATGATTCGGTCCATCCAGCTAGGTTCTAGGGTGGCCGGTTCGACCTCCATGCACTCTGAGTTGATCACACTTGGCTCGGGTAGGTACTCTATCCTTATCCCGGGCAAGTCTGACTCAGAGGATGAAGCAAGGCGGATGACACGAGAATTTTTCTGTGTGCGCTTGTGTGCTATACCTAAGTGTAGGTAATCGTGCAAGTAGTAATCTGGTTAAGTCCAGATCGATCCCACATGGAAGGTGTTAAATAAATACCTAGATTAGTCTCTAACAGGAAAATAAAAATCAATATTTAAAAGGGTGCAGAACACTAAGTTCCACAGTTTATCAACTACTAAAGATAAAGCAATTAAACTAAATTAAACTAATGGCTATCTAATTAATTAAAGCGATATTTTCAAATGTGTTTTTCATAATATAAAGAAAATGTTGGGATTACACAAATCCACCGCAGCCTAGCCATCTACCATGCACTTACGTTGAAGCTCAATGGAGTACCTCTTCTACAGTATTCCGTATTTCTCTTAGGATAAAGAATCCATAGCCCTTTCATGACCGGGATTATGTCATCACAATTAAGTTTGTAACACATAAAAGCAGTTTAAAACAATAGTTAAGACTCGAACCTACAATGGTGTTAGCATTGAGGGTGGTTTGCAAAATGTATTGAAGAAAGATGCTTTAAGGCCTTAAGTTCATAGACTATTTTGACAAACTGAGCATTTGGGGACAGCTCGATAACAAATATGTAAAGCTGAAAGTCTAGGGATACTGTATTGAATGTTCTCAAGAATCAGAGAGTTCGATCGATCGACGCGCTTTCGATCGATCGACAATCTTCATCCCTCGATCGATCGAAATGTCTTCGATCGCTCGACAATGTCTGTGTTCCGATCAATCAAAATATCTTCGATCGATTGAACACAGGAACTATTCTGCTACATGGCAGAGGCTTAAGATCATGGTTTCATTGAGATTTTCCAACCTGGAGACTACTCAGACATGGTCTGGAGTGTCATAGATTCGTTTTTAACGTAAAAGTCCATTAAGGATGTGTTTGGTTGTGATTTTAACATGAAAACTAAGAAAACTATGAGTGTAACACTAACTAACATGCAAGACTATGATTAACCTTACTAATACTACCGGAGACTATAAATAGATTGTAAAAAAACCAAAATAACAAAACCTGAGACGATGTATTAAGAACAAACTCCTTGAAAATCCATGAACAAGCAATATTGTACTTTGAATCCTACAAAACAATGTAAACTCTCTAACTCTCTCTATAAACTCATGAAAAAGTAAAGTGGGCGCCCTCCAAGAAGCATACAATACAACTATATGTACAAAAACCTAAGGCTAGGGTTATATCTCCCTCTCTGCTGCGTGCGCGTTATTTCTAATAAAAGCCATGTTCAATCGATCGAACATATCTCGATAGATTGAACTTCTGGGATCATCGAGCGCTTGAACTTCATTCGATCGATCGAAGCCTTGATCGCTTGAGCGAAACTCTCTTTTCATGTTTGAATTGTTTTCATTGAAACCAAGCACTTCATTTTATTTTGCTTATTCAATTCTTCATACGGCAACAGTAATCTGCACAAATAACCACTAAAACAATACCACTTATCATAGATTAATCATATTGTGTAAAAACTGGCATTGTAATTCAAAATACAGATAAACAAGGGAATTGTAAACCAATTCAGTGTATTTTCTTCTTTTAGCGCGATTGTATTTTATAAATACCCCCGCTTGTCACAATCCCCAACTAGCGATTTGCTAGTCCCTAGCAATAAAGCGAAAATAAAACAAGCTAACTACTACTACAACGACTAAAATAAAAACAAATTAAAAGTAAAACAAACTAATCTAAATAAAAAGAAACTACCGAACTCACTTTCGCTGGAATCACGATTGCATTTAGCAAATGCAACAAGCCGTTAAACCCCTAGGTTCCCCCTAGTGGATGAGTGTTGTCTCGTGAGGGTTTGCAGTGAATGTACCCACAAAATTCTCTAATTTTTAAGCTCAAAAAGATATAGAATAACTCGTAAACACTCCCTCCCATCCAACTGTAAACTTAGCTCCACAAAACATATCATCCTCATTCAAACCATGAAAGAAATACACATGCTCCTCATGTTACCAAGATAAAAATGACATATGCATCACATTCATGTATCCGTGTGTGTGTGAAGTTAACAGCTATACATCAAACTTTATTTAGAGTTGTTTAGACTATCATACTCTCAGAAGTTACAGTTTCAACTCAATTCTCACTTGGTTTTACGCTCAAGAATGAACATCTCATAGAAACTTGGTTAATAATGATCGCACATGGTGTGATAGCTTTGATAAAATTGAAAGTTTGGTTATTAATGCTTTCACACCTGACTCAATAAAGACGAACATTTAGAGTGCAAAGTCTCAAGAAAAGAATACTACTTACTAGAGGAGCGTAATACCGTGGATAACTCAAATTACACGTTCGTGTTTAAACTAAGTTGTTAAAAATCATTAAGGCTTTGACTTTTGGGGCTTTTTTTATATCTGTAGAGTAGAATGAGGGGGAACAGAAATTTCACATCTTTGGAATGTGATTGAGCTTGGTAATTTTTATTTACTCCATTCCAACCATCCTCTATATATATATATATATATTTTTCAACTGGACTCCTTCTTCTTTCCTTTTCTCTTTTATGCAGCCCCTCCCATAACTACTTCCTCCTCATAACATACTTCAACAATTCAATCACATTGGATGTGCAATGGGGTGTATTGAGGTCAAAGCAAAAGAATAGGGACGTAGATTTTCATAATAGATTAGGTGTTGGAGTTGAGAACAATGCATATTCTGGGATATTGATATAGGTATATGGAAAGGTAAGGAGCGAAAAACGATGGCTTAAATCATTTTTTTTCAGCTTCTTAGTTTTAACACTACAATGTTCATTGAGTTTTGTTGGTAAATCTTGAACGTTCTCCTCTACTAAGCAGCCAAAATGAAGAATTAGAGACTATTCGACGAATTTAATACACTTATTCAAGAAAAATAATTCGAATTTAATGTGATAACTCCCTCAGAACTGAAGATTGAATTCAAAAGCTCACTAAGGGTAACTAGTTTCCACTACTTATTCTTTAAAGTACAAAAGGCATATTAACTCCTATTTAGGTTTTCTGCATAGCTATTAACATGTGCAAATGAATTTTGGATACAAGAATGATCAACATATGCATTTATCTTAGAGAAGCTAGAAAAACGCGTGAACTTAATTCATAAAAGGATGAGAATAAAATGGTTGTGTCATTGCTTGATAACAGCTAAATAGAAGTGAATATTCCAAATTATTATACCAATTTAATTTAAAACTTACTTAATAGTTTGAAATTTTTAACTTTAACATTTTCAAAAAAAAAAATTTATTATTTATTATTTGTTTTGAAACTTCTAATCGAGATTGCATGACATGTGCAATAAAGTGATCCAGATTGCTAAGTATAAATGTAAATCTGCACAGGTGATTATCTATCTACAGCCCACCCCCAATTGAAAATTGCAATGTCCTAGAAGGTGATTTTCAAAAATAGGTAGAGAGATATCACCTGATAATACATCGTAATAACTACAAGCAGAACAATCTGTATAGAAAGCATACAAACTCCAAGCAGGAAATATCAAATAGAATATGAAAGATAAAGCATGGGATCCATACATAAAATAGAACTAATCACTGGAAATATAATAGAGTGAAATAACAGAACCGTGATTATAAAATCCAAAAAAAAAAAAAAAAAAAGTCCAACATATCCAAACTAACCAAACCACAAGAAAAACATGAGAGAGAAAAGATTACAGTCACAACCAACCAAAACAACCTAATACGCACAAACACTGATCTAGCAGAATCTATACATCATCGGCGACGTCCGATAAGATCTTAATAAGCACATCTGGAGCATCCCCATCTCCACCCTCAGCAACAGTAGTAGCCATTGCCGGGTCACTCGTAGTCGGAGCAGCTGGTGTAGATAATAATGTGTCAGTCGCAACTGGAGGTGGTGGGAGTGGTGTCTCAGTAGCAGGCGGTGCCGCCGATGGAATGGTCGAGGAGGTAGCTGTAAGGATCGGTGGTGGAGGAGTCTCAGAAATGATCGGTAAAGACATCGATGTGGATGGAGCAGATGGATCAGTAGGTGGTACAGAAGGAGTAGGAACAGTAATAGATGGTGCTGTTGATGTAGATGGAGTAGAACGATCAACCTGAGGAGCTGAGGATGAAGGACCAGTAGTGGGTGGTGGAGGTGTATGTAAAGACTGGTCAACCCCCATCTGAATCAGTATAGCCTCAAGAAGAGTCGTCATGCGGTCCATCTTGCCCTCAAGTCTGATCCGGGCCTCTCTCTCCTCTAATAGTAACTCATGAACAGTAGGGAGAGGTACAGATGAAGAAGACTCTCCCTGGGCGGGAGCCTGAGACCGCTGTCTCAGCTCGAACTGTGCAACCTCAATACGAGGATCAACCTCGTCATCAGAATCTAGCTCCTCAACCTCTGTGGGTGTCCCAGAAGCTGCACCCTCTGTATCGGTGCCTCCTTCCCTCTTCCTCTTCGCCCCTAGCTTCGCCTTTCCTTTCAGCTTCCTCTTTTTCTGTACATCTGAGCAGCGTGCCGCTGTCTCTCCGAATCGACTCGAATCCTGAGAAATTATGTCATTGGCCAATGGTATCAATCCAGCCAACTCAATCACCCTTTGGATGGGCCAAGCGCCCTTCAGATGGTGTTTGGCGGCAATGTACCGCATAGCCTGGACAAAAAAGTTGATATACAGTCGAGGGAGACAGACACTCTGCCCCGTCCCTATGGCATACGGAACCTGAGCATACCATGGCGCCACCTTTTTGTTGTAAGATATCATCAATATACAATTGGCGAGCGCCAGGTGGAGAAGGTGGTACTGCTCGGTCAGAAATCGGTCCTCAATCAGGGAGATGTCGTTCTAGATCTGAATCGTACCATCGGTGATCTCCTGAATGATGACAGATAGCAGAGACTCGGGTGTACCAGGTATATGTGGGTAATAGTGGTCAGGCATCTCTAGTACACCCAAAGTTGTGGCCACGGTAGCAGGGCTGAAAATAATCTTGTGACCCCGGAAGAATGATCTGTAAGTGAACGGAGATGCAGAATCCTTAATCATACTCGCACACGCCTCTCATACCCATGTGATGTTGATTCGCTTAGATTGCGTTAACATGGTGAACCAACTAGGCATGGCACGGAGACGTGTGAGAAACCACTGGGCTGACAGCCAAACTCCCTCAAGGGGCCGCTCTATCAATATCACCTTCCTGGACTGAAAGTATCTGGTAAACCATACACGATCCTCCTCATTTCTGAGCCCGTGATCTGGTATGGGGTCTGGTATAGTGAGGTCAAGTGGCTTGGACTTATGGTACCCTATGATGGGGTTCATTGTAAAGCCCTGAAATGGAAGAAACAAACAGAAAATACATTAAAACAATGAAAATAGAAAAGAAACTAAAACTGCTACACTTCGATAGATCGAAGTATGTTCGATCGATTGAGAAGGTCCCAGGTTCGATCACTCGAGCTGAGTTCGATCGATTGACAAGATGCTGGGTACGATCGCTCGAGCCCAGTTCGATTGATCGAACACAGCAAAATAATAGTGACAAGAGCTGAGAATGGGAACGGACCGCAAATACACAATGGAAAACAAAAATAACAATTAAATGGTTTAAAATCCCATGGGGGGTACTCCCACAGAAATTCGAATAAAATAGATGAGAGGGGGTTCCATGGACCTTACCTCAAATATGCGTGCAGAGGGGAGGATAATGGCGATGAAAATGATGATGAGGGGGTCCAGGGCTCCTCAAATGGCGTGAGTGATGAGGGAGGACGAGAATCGCCCGAAGTCTCTCTCTATCGCCAATCGCTCGAGAATGAGGGAGAGGAAGAGTGAAACTGATGAAGTATACTAGGGACGCCTCATTTCAATACAGGTCTCGATCGATCGAGAAAGTTCGATCGATCGATTGAACACTGTTGAAGTGCTCGAGGATGAGACGATGTCGATCGATCGAAATTAGTTCGACCGATCGAACCTGAAAATTCTACAATATCTTTAAATTGAAAATCTATGCACCCCCAACGAACCAAGATTATTCTGGACATACAGGAATTGGATAAAAATAGTTTCTTAACATGATATATAAGCCAATAATCATCATCGTAATAGAAAATTGCAAATTTTTATAGATAACACTTGGGAATAGCATCCATATTGCAACATTATTGCCCCCAACATGGTATTTAAACCTTAGTATTAGCAAAACAACTAAAATAAACTGCAACTAATGAAGCTTTGTCTAGGATTATACTTCAATTGATAAAAGAAAGATGAAACGACCGAATACAATTGAAGTGAAGAACTACTCTTCTAGCATGAAAATATCTTCTTCCACAACATCTTTCTCCGCCCAAGCTTCGAATGTGGGGTCCAAACTTGATGATTCCCTTTTCCATAACAGTCGAAAAGCAGCCAGGGCATCATTGAGCAAGTCTGAACTCTCCAAGAAATTGATCGCATATGCTGGAGGTGATCCGGATGGAGACAGCGATAATGGAGTGCAAGTTCGCAACAGACTTTCCTCTTACGGCGGAGTACCCAGGGACCTTATGTATGGTCCAAATCCATGGAACAACTGATGCAGAAGGAACAACGGTGGTAACATTTGATTCATAGTGACAACCCTGACAAAGGAAACCAAAAGAGAACAAAGAGAAAGGAAGAAATTAAATAAAACAACCGAAAGAACTAATGGAAAGGAATAAACAAAACAAGAAATGTGACCAAGAAGTAACCTCACTATTGGCAGGATTGAACCATGTATACTAGCAGGCAGAGGGCATTGAAGCCGGAACAACAAATAACTCAAGTGCACATAAATGTAGGGAACCACTTCGATGACAAGGAAGTCAACATAAATGAATACAGCATAATGGCATTCTGGCACCACATCCTATAAATATTCTTCTTTCTGCGGTTCCCACATTGAATTGTTCTCCCATTGTTCCATCAAAGCATCATCAACTTCCCCAACAAAGTACTCGTCAGGTTCTCCTTCCTCGTCAGGAAATTCCATGTGCTCAAAGGGATTGATATAGAGGAGAGCAGGGTTAAAAGGGATGTACCCATGGGTCAGGTCCACTACATCATCTGTCCCTAGTCTTGATAAGGAGAAAAGCAGAATGCTATCTCGTCAACAGTCCAAGGAGGGATAGGATATTCTGAATCAGCCCATGACCCTATAGAATGAACATCGTCGTCCCTCATTTTTTTTTAAATATCCTGCAAGGGAGAGTTAGTGAGGAATAGCAGATTAAGAATCGAAGTCACATTCAAAAAGACAGACAAGAACAAAATAAAACGAAATATATTAAAAGAAAGAGTACAACAACATAATGTGAACACACTTTGGTGTTTTAGGTGGAGGGATAGCTGGGCTCATCTAACTCGATGTGCTCAGCTTCTTGTAAGAAGTTCTCCAAGAACGGTTTTAGTTTTTGGCCGTTAACCTTGAAACAATTATCATTCTTAGGATTCACTAGCTCAATAGCCCCATGTGGAAAAATTGATTTGACAAGGAATGGTCCTGTCCACCGGGATCGGAGCTTACCTGGAAAAAGGTGAAGGCGAGAGTTGTACAGTAAGATTTTCTGCTCCGGCTTGAAAGATTTTTGAAAAATTGTTCTATCATGGCGAGCCTTTAACCTTTCCTTGTGTAGTTTAGCATTGTCATATGCATCTCATCGCATTTCTTCCAGTTCAGCCAACTGGAGTTTTCAGAGATGACCTCCCTCTTTAATGTCAAAGTTCAATGAGCGTGTCGCCCAATGCTTTGTGCTTGATTTTGATAGGAAGGTGACATGCCTTGCCATACACTAACCTATACGGGGACATCCCCAAGTTTGTCTTATAAGCGGTACGGTATGCCCATAGAGCATCAGTCAGTTTATAAGCCCAGTCCTTTCTATTGAAGCTAATCGTCTTTTCTAATATATGCTTGATTTCGCGGTTAGCCAACTCTGCCTGCCCGTTTATTTGTGGGTGGTAGGCTAGAGCGATCTTGTGGTTGACCCTGTATTTCTTGAGTAGGGATTCCAAAGGTCTATTGCAAAAGTGCTTGCCTTGGTTGCTGATTAACGCTTTTGGGGTTCTGAAACGCGACAGAATGTGTTCCTTAAGAAAGGACATTACTATTTTGCGGTCATTGCATCTCGTCGGTATCGCTTCCACCCATTTTGATACATACTCTATAGCTAGGTATGTATTAACAGTTATTAGATTTTGGAAACGGGCTCATAAAGTCTATGCCCCAACAATCGAATATTTCAATTGTTATAATGGGGGTTAAAGGCATAGAATTCATTTTCAAAATTGTACCAAGCTTCTGACAACGTTGGCACGATTCACAAAAAGAATAGGCATCTTTGAACACGATGGGCCAATAGAAGCCACTGTGTAGGACTTTTTGTGCGGTCTTTTGGGAGGCAAAATGGCCACCGCAGGCATCAGAATGACATAAGGCCAAAATTATAGTTATGTCCTCATTTGGGACGCAACGTCTGATGACCTAATCAGCACAATACTTAAATAAGTACAAGTCATCAAAAAAGAAATGACGTGCGAACGAGAGGAACCGTTTCTTGTCTTGATTTGACCAATGAATTGGGGTTTCTCTTGTAATGAGATAATTTATTATATCTGCGTACCAAGGCAAACTTGAAACAGCCATCAGTTGCTCATCTGGGAACTCATCTTTGATTGGTACGGGTTTAGTATTGTCAATAAATGTTAACCGAGATAAATGGTCGGCGACCACATTCTCTACTCCCTTCTTATCCTTAATTATGATATCGAATTCTTGGAGTAAGAGTATCCAGCGAATAAGCCTTTGCTTCGCGTCTTTCTTAGATAACAGGTACTTGAGGGCCGAGTGGTCTGTAAAACAGACAATTGGGGACCCTATCAAATATGACCTGAATTTGTCTAGAGCAAAAACTATTACCAGTAGCTCTTTTTCAGTAGTCGTATAGTTCATTTGAGCTTCGTTGAGTGTTTAGCTGGCATAGTATATTACATAGGGCTTATTATCCTTCCTCTGTCCTAGGACTATACCAATGGCGTAGTCACTAGTGTCGCACATTAATTCGAAAGGCAAACCCTAGTCGGGTGCCTGGATTATTGGTGCAGAGGTCAGGTGTTCTTTTAGTGCATCGAAAGATGATTGACAATTTTTTGACCACTCATATGGTGCGTCTTTGACTAAGAGTTGGCATAATGGTTGGGAGATAGCACTAAAGTTTTGAATAAAGCGACGATAAAATCCTGCGTGCCCTAGAAAAGATCGAATGTCTTTAACTGTACGGGGGACAGTAGGTTTGAATTTATGTCGATTTTCTCTTTATCAACTTGGATACCTTTATCAGAAATAATGTGGTTGAGGACAATTCCCTTGGTCACCATGAAGTGACACTTTTCCCAGTTCAGTACTAAGTGTTTGTCCTCGCATCTTGCCAACACATGTTCCAGATTATCTAAGCAATTTTTGAAACTATGGCCGAACATTGAAAAATCATCCATAAAGACCTCGAGTGTTTGTTCGACCATATCACTGAATATGCTTAACATGCACCGCTGAAAGGTAGCAGGTGCGTTACATAAGCCGAAGGGCATACGATGGTAGGTGAATGTACCGAACGAACAAGTGAAGGTCGTTTTCTCCTGATCTTAAGGAGCAATTTCTATTTGGTTGTAGCTACTATATCCATCCAAGAAGTAATAGTACTTGTGACCCGCCACTCTTTCTAGCATTTGATCCATAAATGGCAATGGAAAGTGGTCTTTCTGAGTCACAGTATTCAATTTTTGATAATCAATACACATCCTCCATCCAGTAGGGATGCGTGTTGGTACTAACTCACCGTCTTTATTTGGGATAACCATTATACCAGGCTTTTTGGGCACCTCCTGGGTTGGACTAACCCAAGGGCTGTCAGAAATAGGATAAATAATCCCAACATCAAGAAGTTTTAGGACTTCCTTTTTGACGACTTCTTGCATATTGGAATTCAGATGCCTTTGCATTTGTCACGAAGGTTTAGCGTCTTCCACCAGATATATCTTGTGGGAGCAAACAAAAGGGCTTATGCCTTTCAGGTCGGCAATAGTCCATCCTAATGCTCCCTTATGCTATTTGAGTATTTGAATTAACTTATCTTCTTGTTCAGAATTCAACGTGGCTGAGATTATAACTGGATAAGTCTTTTCACTCCCCAGAAAAGCGTATTTGAGCTCTTTCGGAAGCTCCTTTAATTCTAAATCGAGAAACTGAAAGTTTGAAGGCATGGCTAACTTCGTTTTTTGAGGCAAGGGTTCATATGATGTGACCCACATGCATTCAGCTCTGTCCTCCTCTTTTGCTTCCATTATGAGGCAGGCATGATTTAGGACAACATCCAATGGAGTTGAATCGTTTGGTTCGTAGACTGCGTCAAATTGTGATACTACTACTTCCAAAGGATCTTTATAGTCAGCAAAATTGGCCTCATCTTCGATGACCATCTCAATGTAGTTGACTTCCTCTTCGTCCTCGTATTCGTCAGGTCGGGGATTTGAAAATATCTTAACATTTAAGGTCATGTTCCCAAATACGATGGTCATGATACCACTTCTTATTTTGATTGTGGCATCTATGGTGTTGAGGAATTGACATCCAAATATTACCGGGATTTATGAGCATGGGTTAGACACTGGTTCAGTATCCAAAATCATAAAATTGACCGGGAAGACAAATGTGTCTATTTGTACAAAGACATCTTCTAGTATTCCTCTAGGATATTTGACTGACCTATCTGCCAGTTATAACGCAACTCAGGTAGGTTTGAGTTCACCCAACCCTAGTTGTTTATAAACTGAGTATGGCAGTAGGTTCACACTTGCTCCTAGATCAAGGAGTGCATTGTCTATCCTTTAATTTCCAAAACGGCATGAGACAGTTGGGGTGCCCGGGTCTTTGAGCTTCGGAGGCAATTCATTTTGAATGATTGCGCTTGCTTGACAAGTGACATAAGCGTGCTTCTTTACACTTTGCCTCCTTTTGACCGTACATAAGTCTTTTAGGTATTTAGCATAGGCCGGCACTTGTTTGATCGCATCAAGGAGTGGAAGATTTATTTTTACTTGTTTAAATAATTCCAAGAACTCCTAATTCTTTACCTCATTTTGGGGTTTCTTAAGCCTTTGAGGGTAAGGCGCGGGAAAAGGGCATTTAGGTAATTCATCATTAATAGGTTCCTTTTCGGGCCTTCTCTCAACGTCTTCTACTTCTCTAGGAGCGTCATCATTTGATTCTACTGGCTTATCATTAGTAGACAACTCCTCTTCTTGAGTGGGTGGTTTGTTCCTAGTCACCACTTCCTCCTCGTCATACTCCTTGGGAGTAGAATGAGGCATGTTTTTCCTTATGACCTTGACGCTTCTCAGAGTTGTTATGACTTTGGCATGCTCATGGTTATTGGGACCATTGTTGAATCCCTTAGGGTTTGGAAGTGGTTGAGCGGGAAACATTCCACTCAAACTCTCGTGTCGTGCAACCATTCTCTCTAATGTCGCGAACATTTTACTCATCATTTGAATTAACTGTTGTGTTAAATTTGCGTTAAAGAGTGGATCTTCCTCTTGCACTTTTTTGTGAGTGGCACGTAGATATTTGGTTGTTGATTGTTAGAGGGTTGAGCGTTGTTGTAGTTATTTGATCTATTTTGATGGAATGGCTTGGACTGCCTGTTGTATTGCCCTTGATATTGGTTATTGTCATTGTAGGGCTGTTGTTGTTGATATTGGTTTTGGGTCCCAGCATCGTTTTTCCAATCAAACTCGGGGTGATTCCATCTATTGTTATTATTGTAGGAATTCCCCGCCCCCCTATACCCTTGTATGGCATTCATTTCCATGGGGGGTTGTTCTTGAAAATACGGCACACTAGGACAGTATTGAGTAGTGTGTCCCAACATGTTGCATGTGCCGCACGGTTCTTCAGGTAAAACCTGCCTAGAACTCTCTCCTTTCAATGCCAACTCCTCTACCTTCTTAACTAGTTCTTCATATTTACTCATCAGATGATCCTCACTTTTTAATTGATATAGGCTCTTCTCCTCTACACAGGATATCTGTGAGCGTGGGACATCATCTGAATTGGACCATTCATGGGCATGTTTAGCTAGCCACTCAAAGTGAGCTTCAACTTCTTCAGTATTTTTGCGAAGAAATGGTCCTAAACTCATGGTCTCGACCAACTTTTTAGTTTCACCATTTAACCCTTCGTAAGAGTAGCTTATGGTTCATCATTTCTCATACCCATGATGTGGGCATGATAGAAACAAATCCTTGAAATGCTCCCAGTTTGGGTGAAGGTTTCATTGCTCTTTTGTTTGTAAAAGTTAATTTGTCGTTTAAGCTCAGTAGTCATGCGAGGTGGAGAGAATTTCTTTAAAAATACAGTGTTCATCGCAGGCCAGGTATAGATTGAATTCGGCTTCAACGTGAGTATCCATGCTTTTGCTTTATCCTTCAAAGTGAAAAGAAATAGCATTAGGCATGTCACGTCTATAGGACAATTTTGTGAAAATATTTTACAAACATCCTCGAAGTCCTTGACGTGTAGATATGCCTTCTCGCTATCCATTCCATGGAAGGTAGGAAAGAGTTGAATCATTCCATTGTGAAATTGAAATTCGCCAGCATGAGATGGAATGAGAATACAAGAAGGTGTTGGAGCATGTTTAGGTGTCATGAGATCGCACAAAGGACGAAGCAAATCATCAATTGGTACGACCACATTCTCACCATTTTCACTTTGATTGTCGGCCATAAAATCTGTTGGTGTTACTACAGGATTAATAGAACTAGATGAATCAGATGAGTAGAGTGGGTTTTCGTAAGTTCCTTCAAAGGAATTGTCGGACATAAAAGAAAAGATCCTAAGTAGCTTTAATCTAAAGACTAAAAGACAAAAGAAGATAGAAAGAAATAAGAATAGATTGAGGTAATCTAAGCGTTAACTTGTCGCTTCCCCGGTAATGGCGCCAAAAACTTGACACGAGAATTTTTTTGTGTGCGCTTGTGTGCTACACCCAAGTATAGGTAATCATTTAAGTAGTAATTTGGTTAAGTCCAGGTCAATCCCACAGGGAAGGTGTTAAACTAAATACCTAGATTAATCTCTAACAGGAAAATAAAAATCAATATTTAAAAGGGTGCAGAACACTAAGTTCCACAGTTTATCAACTACTAAAGATAAAGCAATTAAACTAAATTAAACTAATGACTATCTAATTAATTAAAGCGATATTTTAAAACGTGTTTTTCTTAATATAAAGAAAATGTTGGGATTACACAAATCCATCGCAACCTAGCCATCTACCATGCACTTACGTTGAAGCTCAATGGAGTACCTCTTTTATAGTATTCTGTATTTCTCTTAGGATAAAGAATCCATAACCCTTTCATGACCGGGACTATGTCATCACAATTAAGTTTGAAACATATAAAAGCAGTTTAAAAGAATAGTTAAGACTCGCACCTACAATGGTGTTAGCATTGAGGGTGGTTTGCAAAATGTATTGAAGAAAAATGCTTTAAGGCCTTAAGTTCAGAGACTGTTTTGACAAACTGAGCGTTTGGAGACAGCTTGGTAACAAATCTGTAAAGCAGAAAGTCTAGGGATACTATATTGAATGTTCTCAAGAATCAGAGAGTTCGATCGATCAACGCGCTTTCGATCGATCGACAATCTTCATCCCTCGATCGATCGAAATGTCTTCGATCGCTCGACAATGTCTCTGTTCCGATTGATCAAAATGTCTTCGATCGACCGAACACAAGAATTATTCTGCTGCATGGCAGAGGCTTAAGATCACAGTTTCATTATGATTTCCTAACCTAGAGATTACTCAGACATGGTCTAGAGTGTCTTAGATTCGTTTTTAACGTAAAAATCCATGAAGGATGCGTTTAGTTGTGATTTTAACATGAAAACTATGAAAACTATGAGTGTAACACTATCTAACATCCAAGACTATGATTAACCTTACTAATACTACCGGAGACTATAAACAGATTGGAAATAAACCAAAATAACAAAACCTGAGACGATGTATTATGAACAAACTCCTTGAAAATCCACGAACAAGCAATATTGTACTTTGAATCCTATAAAACAATGTAAACTCTCTAACTCTCTCTATAAACTCATGAAAAAGTAAAGTGGGCCCCCTCCAAGATGTATACAATACGACTATATATACAAAAACCTAAGGCTAGGGTTATATCTCCCTCTCTGCTGCGTGCGCGTTATTTCTGATAAAAGCCATGTTCGATCGATCGAACATATCTCGATCGATTGAACTTCTGGGATCATCGAGCGCTTGAACTTCATTCGATCGATCGAAGCCTCGATCGCTCGAGACCTATTCGATCGCTTAAAACTCTCTTTTCATGTTTGAGTGAAACCAAGCACTTCCTTTTATCTTGCTTATTCAATTCTTCACACAACAACAGTAATATGCACAAATAACCACTAAAACAATACCACTTATCATAGATTAATCATATTGTGTAAAAACTGGCATTATAATTCAAAATGCAGATAAACAAGGCAATTGTAAACCAATTCAGTGTATTTTTTTTCTTTTAGCACGGTTGTATTTTACAAATACCCCCGCTTGTCAGCGGGCTAACCGGTCGGCCCTAGTGTTTTCCTCCCTAGGTATCTACGTAATAGAGAACCCCTAAAGTTTCTTTGAAACTGCTCGGACAAGGGATAGATAAGCAATCATGTTATCTTCTCGAGCCTCGTACTCTTGATTGACTTGATTTACCATGAGCTGAGAGTCACTATACCCCTGGACCTGTGGTGCACCCATTGAAGTGGCCAACTGTAATCTGGCCAAGAGGGCTTCATACTCGGCCTTGTTATTGGAGGCTTTGAATCTGAACCTAAGCGCATACTCGAGCTGAATCTCGTCGGGCGTGGTTAGGATGATCCCTGCTCCACTTCCCTGTTTGTTGGATGATCCGTCTACATAGAGTACCCAGGTTAGGATGTCTGATTGCAAATCGGGCGGTAGGATTGGTGAGTCGAGCTTTTTAACTGGGTCTTCTTGGTATGTGAATTCAACAAGAAAGTCCGCTACTGCCTGTCCCTTGATTTCTATGCTGGGTCTGTAGACCACTTCAAATTCTTCTAACTCCAAGGCCCACTTGACGAGCCTTCTGGACATTTTGGGCTTGCTTAAGATCTTATGGAGGGGCTGATCCATAATGGCCATGATAATGTGGGCCTCGAAATATGGGCGAAGTCTCCGAGCTGAAGTGATGAGGGCGAAAGCGACCTTTTCAATGCGGGAGTATCAACTTTTTGCACCCTGAAGCACTCGGCTTATATATTAGACCAAGAATTGTATCCCGTGCTCTTCTCGAATCAGTGCCGAGCTGACCGCCGAGGGTGACACTGCCAAGTACAAGAATAGCTCCTCGCCTGGCACGGGCGTTGAGAGTAGAGGGGGTGACGCCAAATATTTCTTGAGCTCCCGGAACGCCTCCTCGCACTCTTCTGACCACTGAAAATCCTTATAGAGGATCTTTAAAAAAGGTAAGCACCGATCGGTTGCTCGGGACACGAACCTGTTCAATGCGGCAACCCATCCGGCCAGACTCTATACTTCTTTTGTTGACCTGGGCGACCGCATGTTGATGATGGCCTGGATTTTCTTGGGGTTTATCCCCCGCCTACTTACTAGGTGTCCGAAAAACTTTCCGGATGAGTGTAGACACCCCATTTTGTCGGCTATCAGATTTAGGAGACCCATAGCTTGGTGGTTCACAAAGATCGAAAAGGACTCAAAAGGACTCCTGGAAGTTAGTTCTATCTCTCAAAATGCTCAGAATGACCAAAATACCCCTAAAAGCCCAAAAACTACCAGATTTGGTCCGAAAGTTCTGAAAACATGTTATGTCGTGAGAAAAGTAAAAAAAATGAGTTTTTAAGTAAAATCAAATAAAATCATCAGCTCCTCATCAGTCCCGGAAGTTCCCAGAAAGTCTCCATTGACCGGTTTGACCAAGTTTGACCAGGTTTTACCAAGTTTGACCAAAATCGTCTAAATTCGCCAGGATCATTCTAAATCATGTGGAAAGTATTAAAATGAGTTTTAAAAGAAATCGAGCGAAAACGTCAGCTCTGGGAGGCTCCCAGAAGTTTCCAGAACTTCCCGGGAATCCTAGGTTTGACCAGTTTGACCAGTTTGACCAAACTTTGACTTTAGAACCGGAGCACCGTAACATTTTTTAAACATTTTTCATGGATACTAGAGGTCAATAGCTTTCCAACGGTATATCGCACATAATTTCTGGATTTAAAACGAATTTATCATGAATTTCCAAAGGCGAAAAAAGTGATCAAATCGGCTTTTATCGCGAATACCGCAAACCGTTTCAAAGTAACCTATCTCAGAACTATTGTTTATGTAAATTAGACTCCATTACCTTTCCAACGGTATATCACAACCTCAATTTGGAGTTCGTACGCATTTTCTGTGAATTTCGGACGAAATAGGGCCTTTTCGCGAATACCGGAACCTCTGGGGGCCTAAACAGCATTATCTGGACGAAGGAGGAGCAGTGTCGCCGCGGCCCTGGCCCAGTGCCGCCCCAGCACTCCCCTCCAAAATAGTGTATTTTTGTAATTTTTCTTGGGGATTCATTTTGATTAATTGAAAACTAAAACGACGTAGCTTTATGATTTCAGATGTTTGGGACCAATGGGAATACTTCTAAAATCTCAAAACCACCCCAAATTGGCCTATATAAACCCCCCATTGCTCTTCATTTTGGGGGGGCCAAGTGCAAAGTTTGAAAAGTTGTAGAGAAGAAGAGAGATAGAGATAGGTTTAGAAGAGAGAAAGGGAGCTTCTCCCATTGATTTTCCATAAGAAAGTGAGTTTTAATCTTGTTTTCTTCTACTATCCTTCTATATATTTCACATTCAAAGTCCACTCCAACCCTCATTCTTGAGCATTCATAAGATAGGAAGCTACTTCTATGTCCAAATGTCAAAATCTATGAGTGAAACACCAAGCTATAAGTCCAAAATCACATTGATTATCATCTATTGATTGCTATTTACTTGCTTGTTTATATATGTGTTCATCTCTTTTTCCCTCATTTTTTTTTATTTTCTTTATTTACTTACTAGTTCATCATCATCTAGATGATGACATGAAGTTTGAGGTGAGTGAATCCTTATGGATAGTAGCTCTTAACCTCAAAAACATGTTTGATAGATGATGATCATAACTTCAATACCTCCAATGTATCCTTGAAGTTATGTTCAAATAAAGAATGAATCTTTCCAACAATCTTGGAGGTTTTTGATGATGAGTTTAATGTTGACATTCTAAGTGGTTATAATCTCTATTTGATGTTGAAAATATACTTCCAAAACATCTATTTCAAAACCACTCTTAAAACCCCTCATTTTGATCTCAAGAAAGAAAACTCTAGTTTGTCCAAAATCTTCAAAACAGTGAGTCAAAACAGTGAATGATCTGAGTTCAAAGATTTCTCTAGAACTCAATATTCAACATATGGATGCAAGGACACTTGGAAAGTCTTCCTAACCCATTGGAGAACACCCATGATTTTTGGTTTGACTTGGAAATATATGAAAATGGTCCATTTGGACCCAAATATTCTTTCCAGACATTCTGCCTTTAGTGTCACAGCAGCTTGGCTGAATTCCAACTTCTTTTTCAGAACACTTTTCCAAAAGGAGTAGTCCCAAATTATTTTTCCCTTAAACGTCAGTGTCTTAGGGAACTTTCAGTATAAAATGGGCCTCTAGATTATTCTTTTTCATTTTCTAAGATTTTTCAACATTTCAGTCGACAGTACAAACTCTGTTTCTGAACAACCTCTGTTGTTTATATGATTTCTCTTAATCTGTGATAGTTATTAAGGATTGGCTTTTTGGGTTGTGTTGTAGACACAATAAGGAAGATCTCCATAAAAATTCATGCATTGAAAACATTTCTAACCCCTCTTTTCCATTTTTACAAGATCATGTTACAATTCTGTCAACTATTCACAGCAAGCACATTTTAACTTTCATTCTTTGATTTGATGCTTATATACATTCCAAATTAGTTCATGTCTTAGGAAGTAGTTCATACTACATTTGTACATTTCTCATGTTGATTCCATTCATTCATTCATGCACATTTTAGACTTCTAAGTCATTCTAGGAATCCATGAACACAAAACACACTACAACCTTGGCACATTCTAGAAACATACATTGCATCCATGCAAGATTTGGGGTTCTTGTAACTCCTAATCTAAGAAGATTATAAGGAATGAACTTGATCATACGTTCATTCTTCCCCTCGATCTAATCATCATTTCTCATCCGTCCCGGGGATTGAGAGATCTTCTTTTCTCAAAGATTAACATGCATCATGCTAGCTTGCTAAGCATATTTTTATTTCTTTGATTATTTGTTTCAAGAACAATTCATGTCCCCTTTAGATTAGGGAAACTTAATTACTTGATACATGATTAGAGGATTTTTCCTAAGTTTATTTGTGTGATCTTTCACTTTGCATTGTGTGATATTTGGCTTAGATCTTATGAATGATATCTTATCTTTAGATCTTCCATTTCAAATTTTCTTATGTGATGTAATATACTATCATAGTATTAATTGTCGAACCAAACATAGTATAAGATGATTAATTGGATGCTAATTATGGCCCGTCGAAAGACGACGCGAGTTGAGGGTGTTTTAGTCGTGACAAAGGCTCCTTCCTTTCTCGTACCAAAACCCCGAACCAAGTTCTTTGGTTATGAAGGGCCGGTGCACTTTATCCGTTTGGGTGAGTCAAATTAGGTTTCTTGGTTCCTTAAAGACCAAGTGGCGACTCTGTATCTGTTTTCAACAGACCATTTTCTTTCCTTTTCAAAACAATCTCAAACTAAGAAAGAGTGGATGAGCGATTCCGCGTGTCCACAATCTGGCGACTCTGCTGGAGATTTTTATTTTCAAAACAAAATAATACAGAGGTTTGACTCATAAGAAGCATCCTTAAAATCATCTTTTTAACTGTGTTTGGCTCACCGCATTGTACTTCTGCATTTACCCTCCCGACTGTGTCTGAAACGCGACACTGACATTATTCAGGTCTTGCTGTGCCAGTGCACAAGTCACCGTTGATACTGTACCTTCCAAGGTATATCAAAAAGAGTAAAACTTCCGTACTATCTCTCCGACGGTATATTGGAACTCTCGTCAACGGACCCTCTTTGACTAAACCCAGCCTTTGCATATAGATTCCTGTAGAACCTTTCATAGGACTGTTCATTTATCTTTTCAGATAGGACAATGTGATATAACTGCAGTATGCCCTGGCGGGATTACCTGCGCGGTGTAGACGCTTATGTGGCATAGAATAGAACCTCTTTCTTATGATTCCCAAGGCAATCACTCACATGTGATCACATTGAGTTGACTTGCCAAGGCACCATGATAAGGATGTCTGCTCCATGCTCACAAAGATATACACCGCAAACCTTGTTTGTTGGTCCTGAGACATAGGAGTATGAAAACTTGCTAGACAGTATGATCACCTTCATCACCTATTCCCGTCGTATATCCCTATTTCTTCCAGAAACTCTACCCAACTCATCAGGATATCCCAGTTTCTCCTAAAAACTCTGTTCGAATCACCCAGATTTCCTAGAAATCCCTATTTCTCCCCAGATTATCCAGAAATCTCAATTTCTCCCAGAAACTCCGGTATACTTGTCTCTCCCAGAAACTCTGTCCAAGTTACCCAAATTTTCATGTTTTCCCATAAGCTCTATCCGAATCTCCAAGATTTTCCAATGATTCCAGCAACTCCATCCAAACTTCCCAAAAATTCCTAGATGTACCAATTTCTCCCAGAAATTCTGATTCCCCAATTTCTCCTAGAAGCTCAGTTCAAATCAACCAGAAATCCCTATTTCTCCTAAAAACTCAAATGACTTCTAGAAATTTCTCCGAATCTTCCAAATCCCTGTTTCTCCCAGAAACTCTGTCCAAAATTCTCGAAGTATCCCAGAAATCCCTGTTGCCCCTTGGTGATCACACTGGAAAGTAAGGTTAACACACTCTGTATGCCTAGGACCTTATTTGTTTAGCTGTTATCTGTTAAAAATAGGAGCATCATATAGATTAGGGCTGGCATCTGCATGTTTTTCTCATATGCATACACAATTCGTGTCAGTCTACATGCACGCACATCTCGTCAGTCTCACATGTGTCAGTCTCTACACATCAAATGCATACATGTCATCATCTTTACTCATGTCAATCGTTATATAGAGGTCATATACATACTACGACTGTCATCAGTTCACATCGATGAATTCTTCAAAATCTTGATCATCTCTCCCCTAGGAGTCCCTAGAAGTATTTTGCGCCTCTGCTAATTTGGGCTTTTACTTCTATTTGTAGAGAAAAACGTAGCCCCGGGTAAGCGCACTTCTATACCTCCCAAAATTTACTATCTTAATCGAGGGCTAGACCATCATCGATCCACCAATGGCCTACAAAGCTCTGGAAGAGAAAGTGAACAAGCTACAAACTACTGTTGAGCAGTTGAGTTTAAGGGTTAGTCGATTTGATAAAATGGCACGGATCATTAGCAAAGAGCTGCTTGAAATGGGGACCAGGATGGAGGATGCCATCATAGAAGAAAAGTTCAAGAAGGATGAACCCCAACAGCAGTCCAAGAGGCCTAAATACTCCCGACACTCCCCGAATGTCAACACCCTGTGCAGCCAACCCATGGCATACCCTCATCGGCCATACCAATCCTCCAACCGAACCACTAGTTGCCCCTACCAGAAAAAGCAACCCCGTACCTTTGCCAAACTAGATATCCCCCCCTCCATAGCCTTAGGCCGTCTGCTAAAAAAGGGACACCTCCAACTCCTTCAGCCTCGTGCCGATCCCCCACCACCTAACTGTGACCTGCCCAAATGATGTGCCTACCACCAAGGCCCAGGCCATGACACCGACCAATGCATACGTCTCCGCCATGATATCCAGGACCTCATCGACCAAAACATCATTGAGCCACCACCCATTCAACCCCGTGTCACCTAAGCCCCTGGCTTACCTATTCGAATGATCCCCTTCGCTGAGGCCCATGAATGTTGAACCTGTGCCGGTGAAGTGATGGTGTTTGAAACTCTTGTTAGAAAACCAAATGAAGATGCTCTTTAAAAAAAAAAAAGAAATAAAAAGAATAAGTGAGTCACTGTGACATTCCATTTGAGACCGAGTCGAGTCCAGTCGAGTCTGTTGTGTGTTTTGTCTATTTCAAGTTTAGTCTTGTGGTCGAGTCCGTCTGTCATCGAGTTGTTAATGAGTCTGTAATCCTTCTCTAGTGATGGAATGAAGTCTCATTTTGCCTAATCTGATGTGCCTAGTCATAGATGCATGAATCGTTGAACTGAAGTGTCACTTTTCAAATTACCATGGATATTACTATGCTAAAAAAATAGTTTTCTTTTTTTAACTCAAACAGAAAATCCTGAAAGGTTAAAGTCAATTTTGCGCTGACACTGAAGAAAAGCTGAGAATTGAATAGTCTTACTTTAAGAATTTAAAGATGCTTTTGCTCAAATCTCAAAAAGACATGCTTGGAACTGACTTGGGGCTTGCCCAACACCCTTTTCCCACCATTTCGAAGCCTTAAGTCCAATCCAATTGGGAGCCACGCAATCTGTCCGATTGAAAGCAATGCAAACTTAGCCCTTGATGGTAGCCAAACATTTCAGTGAGTTTCATCTCCACTTTAAAAAAAAAAAGAATGAAAAAAAAAAGAAAAGAAAAGAAAAAGCTCGCTAGGTTGAAAACCCGAAAGGGCACCTAGGCAAAAGTTAGAGCTGAAAATGGTGTTGATTTCCAAAATCTAACCCAATAGCCAGTCAAAATGTTGCAGAAAATTTTGATGAAACAAATGAGAGAATCATACGCTTCAAGATACATCTTAAGAACGTGCCAAGATCACAATTCAAAAGGCACGAAATGACCAAAAAAAAATTTCGAGAGCTGACATGCACATTCTGGAATTCTGAGATTGCAATTGAAAGATCTCACAAGAATCGACTACATTAAAAAGTAAAATTGACTGGCTAGGCGAAAGTGAAAAGGATCAATCCTCAAAACAAAACAAAAAGAAAAAGAAAAAGAAAAGAAAGGGAGATTGAAACTGAATCCTTTTATTCAAAGCTACCATAAGTGGCTCAAGTTTGAACTTCTTTGACGATTGGTTTGAAAAATCCTCATACCTCAAACCCCTTATTTCAAGCCTTGCCTTGAACTACGCTCGACCTGATTCCCACTCGGGGATACGTTGGCAACCACATCGGTTCGGTCGACACCATCATAATCAAACCAATTTCCTTCAAGCCATGCCTTGAACTACACTCGACCTGATTCCAGCTCGGGGATACGTAGGAAACCACAACGGTTCGGTCACCCCACCTACCTAAAAATCAACCCGCTTCTTTCCAACCATGGCCCGAACTACGTTGGACCTGATCCCCGCTCGGGGTACGTAGGCAGACTTTCAAAAAGAAAAGAAGGATGGCTCTCTAGGTCGAAAATCCGAAAGGACTCCTAGGCAAAAATTAGAGCTAAATCCAAAGTGAACAATAACAAAAGAGAGAAAAGAGCTCGTTAGGTCACCTCACTGGTGCCTAGGAAAAAGTTATGAGCATTTGAGAGATTAAAGTCACGGCCCATGCCTCAAGCCCAAAAATCACCTTCCACACTAGGGGCAAACTTTGGCTACCCGCCTCGTTTGCCTGACTTTTACTCTCTACCCTTCATACAAGGGGCAAACTTCGGTCACCTACCTCGTTTGCCCAAAACCTTCAATGAACCTTCCTCCAAACTAGGGGCAAACTTCGGTCATTTACCTCATTTGCCTACCGATCCCACTTCATGCCCTTCAAACTAGGGGCAAACTTCGTTTGCCACCCGATCCCTATACACCAATGGTAAGCCTTCAAGTCACAAACATTGTCTTGAACAGATGGAAATAGAGCATCTTTTATTCTATAAAATAAGGCACGAATTCAAAGCACATCTTAGGAGAAGCAAAGAAATTAATTAGATCAGTAGGGAGGAATTTTCAAAAATAAGATTCACCATCAAAGTGATGCCACGTTAAGTTGAGAAGTAAACACAAAAGAGAAATGGTACATCATATATGACAAGAGCACATTAAGTTTTGGCAAGTCGAGCTTGTTTCATTTCAGTGTCGAATGTGTCACCCTTGCGTGTCAGTGTCTGTCAGTTTTGAGTCTGTCATAGTCTTTTTCAGGAGAAGGGTCGATCGTAGTCTCAAAGGTGTAAGTCAACAGTGACGAATAATGAATCTTTCAAATCAAGTTATAAAGAGCATTCCAATGACAATGCAAGCAAGAGTACCAAAAATACTATTACTGCACCAGTCAAGGCGTCAGCATGAGAAGCGTCCAAACTTGGGAAAAATTTCATCCCTTTCCAAACCATCGAAAGTTACTCATCTTCGTTCATGCAACATAAGTCCATGAGTGGCTGTTGATGATCTTCTTTTCTCCTAGCAACATAAGTCCATGAGTGGCTGTTGATGATCTTCCTTTCTCCTAGCAACATAAGTCCATGAATGGCTGTTGATCTCTCATCTTTCTTCATGCAACATAAGTCCATGAGTGGCTGTTGATGATCTTCTTTCATCCTAGCAACATAAGTCCATGAGTGGTTGTTGATCTTTCATCTTACTTCATGCAAAATAAGTCCATGAGTGGCTGTTGATGATCTTCTTTCATCCTAGCAACATAAGTCCATGAGTGGCTGTTGATCTTTCGTCTTTCTTCATGCAACATAAGTCCATAAGTGGCTGTTGATGATCTTCTTTCATCCTAGTAACATAAGTCCATGAGTGGCTGTTGATCTTTTGTCTTTCTTCATGCAACATAAGTCCATGAGTGGCTGTTGATGATCTTCTTTCATCCTAGCAACATAAGTCCATGAGTGGCTGTTGATCTTTCGTCTTTCGTCATGCAACATAAGTCCATGAGTGGCTGTTGATGATCTTCCTTTCTCCTAGCATCATAAGTCCATGAGTGGCTGTTGATCTTTCGTCTTTCTTCATGCAACATAAGTCCATGAGTGGCTGTTGATCTTTCATCTTTCATCCTAGCAACATAAGTCCATGAGTGATTGTTGATCACCCTCCTCTTTCAATATCAAAACCTTAACTGCCGCGGACCATCTCTGTATCCCTCATCACAAATAGAATGATACCTTTACTCCTTTTTAATGGATGTATTTCATTCTTCCTAGCAGAGTACATTATCCTTTAGCTCCTGAAGGCCCTAACCAGCTCTTTTGGATTGAGCATTACAGAATCTGACCAACCACGAGAGATTCAAAGATGGATCCTGGTCAAGAATTGAAGAGAGATTCTCAGAGAGTCCCCTACATCATCCTCCGAGGACAGAAATAGAAAGATACTAGCTCCCGGAGGCCCCGACCGGCCCTCTTGGATTGAGCGCCGAAAGATTTGATCAGCCGTGAGAGATTCAGAGATGGGTCCTGGTTCCCCGATCAAGGAAAAAGAGATTCTCCGAGAACCCTACATCATCCCCCGAGGACAGAAACAGAAAGATACCAGCTCCCGGAGGCCCCGACCAGCCCTCTTGGATTGAGCGCCGAAAGATTCGATCATCCGTGAGAGATTCAGAGATGGGTCCTGGTTCCCCAATTAAGGAAAAAGAGATTCTCCAAGAACCCTACATCATCCCCCGAGGACAGAAACAGAAAGATACCAGCTCCCGGAGGCCCCGACTGGCCCTCTTGGATTTAGCGCCGAAAGATTTGATCAGCCGTGAGAGATTCAGAGATGGGTCCTGGTTCCCCGATCAAGGAAAAAGAGATTCTCCGAGAATCCTACATCATCCCCCGAGGACAGAAACAGAAAGATACCAGCTCCCAGAGGCCCCAACCGGCCCTCTTGGATTGAGCGCCGAAAGATTTGATCAGCCGTGAGAGATTCAGAGATGGGTCCTGGTTCCCCGATCAAGGAAAGAGAGATTCTCCGAGAACCCCGCGTCACCCCTCGAGGACAGATACGGAAAGATACTAGTACCCTCAGCAGAAAGTAACAAAAGAGGAACCGACTCCCAAAAATTGGCCGTCAGGAATAATCAGAACATCGCCCGCATCCAGATCTCCTAATTATCAAGAGTTTTCTCATCTGTCCATTTTCATAGCTTAACACAAGATCCCTCAGTCACCTTTGGATGTCGTCTTCTAAACAAAGCACATCTGATCTATCTCACTCGTTTGCAAAGCACACTTCCCAAGTTCCAGAAGTTTGCCTCTAGACCCAGAGTCTTCTGAACCTTGATGTCTTTATCCGAGTCATCCATCACATCACAGTCGCAAACACTAGCGCAACACCAGCCCACTCGGAGTGGCACACCCCACAGTACCTGCTCATACTATGATCAGAACATTAGGCATGATAGGACTCATGTACACAATCATATCACATTCATGCATTGTATATCACTCTCTTAGCATAGCATCCGCCTGATTGTTGTGTATGTGCATGTGTGATTGGTTCCTTTGTGCCCTGAACTACGTCCTGGTATGATTTCCCTTGGGATACGTAGGCAGCTCACGCAGAGCGCGACCAGCACTGACCTCAGCATCATCCTTGCATCTTTTGCAACGCTTTTATCCTAAATCTATAGCATCCAAAAGACCTGTCTCTTCAAAGCTTTGGCACTCGCTTGCGACATGCGTTGCCTCGCAAGTTCATGCCAAAGAGGGGCAAACTGTAGACACTCCATTTTTCGGCTATCAGATTTAGGAGACCCATAGCTTGGTGATTCACAATGATCGAAAAAGACTCAAAAGGACTCCTGGAAGTTAGTTCTATCTCTCAAAATGCTCAGAATGACCAAAATACCCCTAAAAGCCCAAAAACTCCCAGATTTGGTCTGAAAGTTCTGGAAACATGTTATGTCGTGAGAAAAGTAAAAAAATGAATTTTTAAGTAAAATCAGATAAAATCATCAGCTCCTCATTAGTCCCGGAAGTTCCCAGAAAGTCTCCGTTGACCGGTTTGAGCAAGTTTGACCAAGTTTGACCAAGGTTTGACCAAGTTTGACCAAAATCGTCTAAATTCTCCAGGATCATTCTAAATCATGTGGAAAGTATTAAAATGAGTTTTAAAAGAAAATCGAGCGAAAACGTCAGCTCCGTGGGGTTCCCAGAAGTTTCCAGAACTTCCCAGGAATCCCAGGTTTGACCAGTTTGACCAAAATTTGACTTTAGAACTGGAGCACCATAATATTTTTTAAACATTTTTCATGGATACTAGAGGTCAATAGCTTTCCAACGGTATATCGCACACAATTTCTGGATTTAAAACAAATTTATTATGAATTTCCAAAGGCGAAAAAGGCGATCAAATCGGCTTTTATCGCGAATACCGCAAAACTTTTCAAAGTGACCTATTCTCGAACTATTTGTTATGTAAATTAGACTCTATTACCTTTCCAACGGTATATCACAACCTCAATTTGGAGTTCGTACGCATTTTCTGTGAATTTCAGACGAAATAGGGCCTTTTTACGAATACCGGAACCTCTGGGGGCCTAAACAGCATTATCTGGACGAAGGAGGAGCAGTGCTGCCGCGGCACTGGCCCAGTGCCGCCACGACACTCCCCTCCAGAACAGTGTATTTTTGTAATTTTTCTTGGGGATTCATTTTGATTAATTGAAAACCAAAACGACGTAGTTTTATGATTTCAAATGTTTGGGACCAATGGGAATACTTCTAAAATCCCAAAACCAACCCAAATTGGCCTATATAAACCCCCCATTGCTCTTCATTTTGGGGGGGCCAAGTGCAAAGTTTGAAAAGTTGTAGAGAAGAAGAGAGATAGAGATGGGTTTAGAAGAGAGAAAGGGAGCTTCTCCCATTGATTTTCCATAAGAAAGTGAGTTTTAATCTTGTTTTCTTCCATTATCCTTCTATATACTTCACATTCAAAGTCCACTCCAACCCTCATTCTTGAGCATTCATAAGATAAGAAGCTACTTCTATGTCCAAATGTCAAAATCTATGAGTGAAACACCAAGCTACAAGTTCAAAATCACATTGATTATCATCTATTGATTGCTGTTTACTTGCTTGTTTATATATGTGTTCATCCCTTCTTCCCTCATTTCTTTTTGATTTTCTTTATTTACTTACTAGTTCTTCATCATCTAGATGATGACATGAAGTTTTAGGTGAGTGAATCCTTATGGATAGTAGCTCTTAACCTCAAAAACATGTTTGATGGATGATGATCATAACTTCAATACCTCCAAGGTATCCTTGACGTTATGTTCAAATAAAGAATGAATCTTTCCAACAATCTTGGAGGTTCTTGATGATGAGTTTAATGTTGACATTCTAAGTGGTTATGATCTCTATTTGATGTTGAAAATATACTTCCAAAACATCTATTTCAAAACCCCTCTTAAAACCCCTCATTTTGATCTCAAGAAGAAAACTCTAGTTTGTCCAAAATCTTCAAAATAGTGAGTCAAAACAGTGAATGATCTGAGTTCAAAGATTTCTCTAGAACTCAATATTCAACATATGGATGCAAGACCACTTGGAAAGTCTTCCTAACCCATTGGAGAACACCCATGAGTTTTGGTTTGACTTGGAAATATATGAAAATGGTCCATTTGGACCCAAACATTCTTTCCAGACATTCTGCCTCTGTTGTCACAGCAGCTTGGCTGACTTCCAACTTCTTTTTCAGAACACTTTTCCAAACGGAGTGGTCCCAAATTATTTTTCCCTTAAACTTCAGTGTCTTAGGGAACTTTCAGTATAAAATGGGCCTCTAGATTATTCTTTTTCATTTTCTAAGATTTTTCAACATTTCAGTCGACTGCACGAACTCTGTTTCTGAATAACCTCTGTTGTTTATATGTTTCTCTTAATCTGTGATAGTTATTAAGGATTGGATTTTTGGGTTGTGTTCTAGACACAATAAGGAAGATCTCCATAAAAATGCATGCATTGAAAACATTCTTAACCCCTCTTTTCCATTTTTACAAGATCATGCTACTGTTCTGTCCACTATTCATAGCAAGCACATTTTAACTTTCATTCTTTGATTTGATGCTTATATACATTCCAAATTAGTTCATGTCTTAGGAAGTAGTTCATACTACATTTGTACATTTCTCATGTTGATTCTATTCATTCATTCATGCACATTTTAGACTTTTAAGTCATTCTAGGAATCCATGAACACAAAACACACTACAACCTTGGCACATTCTAGAAACATACATTGCATCCATGCAAGATTTGGGGTTCTTGTAACTCCTAATCTAAGAAGATTATAAGGAATGAACTTGATCATACGTTCATTCTTCCCCTCGATCTAATCATCATTTCTCATCCGTCCCGGGGATTGAGAGATCTTCTTTTCTCAAAGAGTAACATGCATCATGCTAGCTTGCTAAGCATATTTTTATTTCTTTGATTATTTGTTTCAAGAACAATTCATGTCCCCTTTAGATTAGGGAAACTTAATTACTTGATACATGATTAGAGGATTTTTCCTAAGTTTATTTGTGTGATCTTTCACTTTGCATTGTGTGATATTTGGCTTAGATCTTATGAATGATATCTTATCTTTAGATCTTCCATTTCAAATTTTCTTATGTGATGTAATATACTATCATAGTATTAATTGTCGAACCAAACATAGTATAAGATGATTAATTGGATGCTAATTATGGCCCGTCGAAAGACGACGCGAGTTGAGGGTGTTTTAGTCGTGACAAAGGCTCCTTCCTTTCTCGTACCAAAACCCCGAACCAAGTTCTTTGGTTATGAAGGGCCGGTGCACTTTATCCGTTTGGGTGAGTCAAATTAGGTTTCTTGGTTCCTTAAAGACCAAGTGGCGACTCTGTATCTGTTTTCAACAGACCATTTTCTTTCCTTTTCAAAACAATCTCAAACTAAGAAAGAGTGGATGAGCGATTCCGCGTGTCCATAATGAGATGACAAATGTGCACTTGGCCGGGTTTAACCTCATCCCGAACTTCCTCAAAATACTGAAGGCCCCAACCAAATGCTCAAAATGGTCAAACTCATCCTGACTTTTGACCAGCAGATCGTCAACGTAGACCTCCATGGATTTCTCGATCAAGTCTTTGAATATGTGATTGACCAGTCGTTGATAAGTTGCCCCGGCAATTTTGCGGCCAAAGTGCATGACATTGTAGCAGTAGGTCCCCTGATCTGTGATGAATGATGTCTTTTCTTCATCCCCGGGGTATATGCTGATCTGATTATATCCAAAGTAGGTGTCCATAAACGAGAGGAGCGAATGGCCGGCTGTGGAATCCATAAGGAGATCTATCCTGGGCAGTGGATAGCAGTCATTGGGGCAGCCTTTGTTTAGATCAGTGAAGTCCACGCACATCCTCTACTTACCGTTTCTTTTCTTAACAAGTACTACGTTTGCTAACCAGTCGGGATAGTGGACCTCTCGGATAGATTTAGCTTTGAGGAGCTTCTCGACCTCCTCAAACACTGCCTTTTGCCTCTCGGTGGCCATGCCCCGTCTCTTCTGCTTCACCGGTCGGAAATCTAGGTTGATGTTAAGTCTGTGGGACATTACCCAGGGGTCAATCCCAGGCATATCTTCATGACACCAGGCAAACACATCCTGACTCTGTTGAAGGAATTGAATCAGCTTCTCCCTAAGGCTAGGCTCCAGCAGGGTGCCGAGGCTTACCATTTGTTTAGGGAGTTATGGGTCCAATGCCACTTGTTCCAGTTCTTCGATCGGACCCACTCTATCATTATAATCCCTTGGGTCCATCTCCTAGTCGGTCAGTGTTTCTGTGATGACTTACCGGTGAAGGGAACCGACATAGGAACTGTGGGCGGTTGTCCGATCTCCACGTAGGCTCCCGGGTCCTTGAGGGGTCAGGAACTTAACTATCAGGCTATGAGTAGAGACGACGGCCCTCACTCTATTGAGTGTAGGCCTCCCGAGAATGACATTGTAGGCAGATGGAGCCTCCACGATTACAAAATTTGCCAGTAGGGAGATTTGTTGAGGGTGAGTTCCCATAAGAACAGGGAGCTCCATGGTACCAAGCGATTGGGTGCTGGATCCATTAAAACCCACCAGGGGAGTAGCTACTGGACGGAGCCAATCCCTGGACATCTCAAGCTGATCGAACGCTGACACGAACATGATGTCGGAGGAGCTGCCCATGTCTACCAACACCCTTTTAACCACGTAGTTTGCTACGGAGAGCGTCACCACTAGCGGATCATTATGGGGGTAGTGTAGGTCTAGCAAGTCTTCGGATGAGAATGTCAACACGTTGGTTGGGGAAGAGCGGGTGGATTAGACATGCCAGACATCCGATCGAGATGCCCGGGCATGCCTCTTCCTGGCCGACTGTGAATCCCCTCTGCCTGAAATGCCTCTGGAGATTACATTAATCTGCCCAAGAGATCGTGGTTTCTCGGGAGCTCCGGCTCCCTGCGAAGGCCATCCATCTATCGTGACGTATTCTGTAAGATGACCCTACTCGACCAATTTTTCTATGGCTATCTTCAACTTGAAACAATCCTCTGTATCATGACCGTGGTCTCTATGGAAGCGGTAAAACTTATCCCGATTCCTCTTTCCGGGCGGGGCTTGTTGTTTTGTCAGTTGTTGAAGCAACCTCTGCGTCTCGGCAGTGGCTGTGACTTCGTGGATTGGTCAAGAAAGGGGTGTGAAGGCGATCGGGGGCTGATCCCAACCTCCTCTCTGTTGGTCTAGCCTAGGCTTCTTTATCGGACCCTTCTCAGAGCCTTCTCACCTTCGCTTAGCTTTCGGGGACTCATCTCCTGCAAAACCGGCGCGTTTGGACTTCAGAAGTTCTTCCATGTCAGTATATTTCCCGACCCTCTCCGAGAATTCCATCAGGGTTGTCGTTTGGTCTCGGTGGAACGATGTAGCAACTTTGGTTTGTTGAACTCCCGAGCAGAAGGCCATGATGGCTGCTATTTTGTTCAAGTTACGGATCTGGAGCCTCTGCTGATTGAAACGGTCCATGTACTCCCTTAGGGATTTGCCCTTGCGCTGCTTGACAGTCAATAGCTGAGTGTCTGGTTGTGACTGGTCGAGCATCCCTACAAACTGGCTAATGAAAAGCTTGCTCAGCGTCTTGAAGTCATCCACCGTCTGAGGTTTAAGGGCATGGAACCACTACATAGCTTGCCCTTTGAGAGTGCTGGGAAAAGTCATGCACAGTAATTCGTCGACAGTGGTAACCAACACCATCTGGGCCCTGTAGGTGTGAACGTGATCCACTGGGCTCCCTATCCCGTCATAAGAGTTGAGATACGGTGGCTTAAACTTCCGCAGGATGGGGAATCCGGTGACCCGAGCGGTATAGGGCAACTCAGTCTCTGTGTTGGTATGGTCATGACACTGCTTGCGGCTCAGTTGCTCGATCTGTTTCTGCAAGCCCTGGATTTGAGCATTCACGTCTTTCTGCTCAGGCTTCCTTTAAATGTTCGAGCAGTAAGTCGGATCAGACGACGAGGCTTCTTCTTCGAAGTGTGTTGACCTTGGGGATAGCACCCGGCTCCAGCTCTAGGTAATCGTTTGCCTAAGATCTCCACGGCTCCGGGCTGGAGGGTCTTCGGCTAATTCTCGGGGCTTTAGCCCTGATCCGTCCCTCCTGGTGGAGCGTCGCCTATTGATAATGTCTCTGGCATCTTCCACCCGACGAGGATTAGTCCGAGCTTGCCGCCTGGTGCGCCTGGGCGCTCTGCTACGGTCACCATCCCGAGCGTGTTCCTAATCCGACGGGGATACCGGCGCAGAGTGGGTATGGTTTCAGACTCTTGCGGTCTCCCGGTCAGGGGCACTCTTCCCGGTCTGGTTCTCTGATTGAGGGCACTTTTCCTGCAAGGCCAACAGCACTTCAATTTGCTGCTAGGTTTGCCATTGGCCTTCCAGAAGTTGCGTGAGCGCCGCTGTCATTTGATCGGAGGTCATGGAGGAGGCTTGGTGCTCGAGCTGTAAGTTCTCCTGACCGACTGGAGCAGTATTTTTCTTACCCGTCTTCGGTGGCATGTTGATCAGTCAAGGAATTTGTTGGTGAAAAACTTATCGCTTCCCACAGACGGCGCCAAACTGATGATGCCGAAAATTGGTAAGACAGATTAAAAGAGAGATATGGGGACAAGAGAGCTTGTATGTGGTTCGGCCCCGTTAATGAGGTGACCTCCGTCCATTGGTGCGTCTGACCGCTTTACTAACAAATCACCGGCGGGCCTGGTGAGCCAATAGTTTGGGCGGCACTACCAGTAAAACCGGCCGGGTGTATCAGTATAAACTGCTATTCTCTAGGTTAAGAATGCGATCCCTCTGTAAAGAGGGTAGGTGGTCTCTTTTATTGATGCAAGAGTCCACCTGTACATGGTAAGTATGCAAATTTGGAAGCCTAATCTGATTGCAATTAATCTACACAAATTTAGGGGAGTTTCCTAAGTGGTTTAGGAAACCGTTTACCCTTCCTAATCGATTTCTGGCCAGATAAGGAAACTGCTGAGCAGCTTGGTTGTCAAACTATACCTTGTAGAGAGCTGCTCCGCTGCACACCCGGGCTATGTGAATACCCCGAGCGGTAACAGTCGATGACCTCAAGATTGGCAGGCCACAAGCGCCCATTCCAAATAGCCTGGGTCCTTCGCTACTGACGTGGCGGTTTGGCTTTAGCAGAATATTTCTGGACGTATCACTTCCTAAATTTTTATCCCAAACGATGTTGAAGTGGGACCACCATTGAACCACGTTAACATCACAACAAAATGAACTGGGTCTGCTGCCTCATGTATTGGGAAACACTTTCGGAAAAAAAATTTGGGAAGCGTAGCATTACTCTTTTATTTATAAATATCAATAATAATTTTAAAACATAAAAAAATCATTAACAAAATTATCTACTGCCACTTTAAAATGAAAAAAATAATAACAATAATGAAAAAAAAAATCAACAAAATTTTTAAAAAATTGAATTGTTATATTGTATTTTTGTCTGCTTTAAAAAAAAACATGCTCAATGGAGTCTTATATGCACTAGGGTAATGCCCATGCAAGGCGTGTACTAATTAAGTTTCATTGGAGCAGCTCATTCATAATTAGAGATTTCGAAAGCCGGGCTTCACCAAACATCAGGCCAAGCTTGCGAGAGGAAAGGGAGTGTCCACCCCGAACCGGTGGCCCGGGCCTAGCGGGCCGGACAGGCTATCGGACTTTCATCAATTTCTTCAACTTTTTTGACCGGGCCGTGGTGGGGTTGGTGTCGGGCCGAGCTTTTTCTTCATTTCGAGCCCGGCCATGGACGGGAAGATGGGTGTTCGGCCCGTCCTGGAGTATGTGAACTGGGCCTAGCGGGCCGGGCTTGGTGGCGGACCGAGCCAGGCTCGGGCCAACCTGGCCAGTTTGACACCACTATTCACAATGTTGGGAGCAAGTTCACAATTTTAAAAATATAAAGCAGACAAAAATACAATATAATTATTATTTTTTTTTAAAAAAAAAATTGATGTTTTTTTTTTGTTTTCATTATTGCTGTTATTTTTTTCATTTTAAAGTGGTAGTAGATAATTTTTTTGATGATTTTAATGTCTTTTAAATTTTTAATTGATATTCTTTATTAAAAAAATTTAGTAAGAGCTTGATTTGGTATATATTGAAATTTTGTCGATGATTTTTTTTTTTCACAATTGTTTAATATATATTTTTTCCATTTTTAAAAGGTAGTGGATAATTTTTTTTATAATTTGTCCAAGGGTATAACAGTTATTTTAAAAATAGAAGGGAGGTGAGTGTAATTTTTGAAAATACGGGAGAGGTCTCTGTAATTATCAGATACCTCAGGAGTGGTCAGTGTAATTTGCCCTTTTATATATAAAAAGACTGCCATAAATAGAGGTGTGTATATATATATATATAATTGATTTAACATGGAGGTGAATATTAAGTGCACATGTCTATAGTCATAGGGGCAATTAAGTCCGAAAAACATAAGAGAAACTTATCCCAAACTTTTTTTTGAGTGGATCTATTGCTTTAAAAGTAGACCCGTTTGGACTTATAACTATTTAACCCTTCATTTCCATGGTCATTACTTTTATTTTTTTTTTTTTTTGGAATTATTCATTTTTTTTTAAATTTTAATAAATTTTGTTGCATTTGCACATATTTAAGACTGGTTTAACATGTACTTAAACCAAAAGCGTAGAGCAACAGCCAAAATAATATAATAATCATAACAATAATCAATTAAAAATAAAGGGATACTTAATATATAATCCATTATAGTCACCCTTTTTAGAAAATTGGTCTCTAGTATAACATAACTTAAAAAATAGTCTCTCACATATTTTAAGGACCAAACATATTATATATATATATATATGTGTGTGTGTGTGGTAACTGCCATCCAAATATATATATATATATATATATCTCATCATCTTGAAATTACGGGTTTGAAATTGAAATCCCAAAAACTTCTCAGATTAAACATATATGCATATATAAATTTATCTCACAATCTGTCTCTATATTTCTCTGAATACATCTCTCTCTCTCTCTCTCTCTCTCTCTCTCTCTCTCTCTCTCATGAAGTAGTGAAAGATATTATTCTAATGGATGGACTATGGAGTAGTGAAAGATGATTACCTGATGATAAAGAGATGTTGTGTGGGTCCAAAGAAGTGTGTTATCACCTTAACGCAGTCTTCGTTGACACAAACATCTAAACTTGCTATGAAGGAGATTAAACTCAAGTTCATTGATACATCTTCCAAGATAAGCCATAGTCGCTTCTAGACAACCGAGGAGAACTAGAAGTTTTATGGAAGAGTGCTTGCCTTTTTTGTTTTTTGTTTCCTTTTTTTTTTTTTGCAATTATACTAGCGTCCCCCAAAAAAATAAATAAATTTTCTTTTTCACTTTTTTTCCTCTTCCCATCAATTGTAATTTTTTGTGGATATTTTAAAAATCTATATTTATAAAACTTCTTACAAAAAAAAAAGGTGAGAAATTTCTTTTTTAAAATGAACAAAAAAAAATGGTGAGAAATTTCTCACCAAAACCTCCGTGAATAAACTAATTGTCATAACAAGAATAAGAAATTGATCACATTCTGTTATATGTATGAATTGCTCACATTCTATTATATGAATTTCTCACTTTTTAGTATTTCTGTGAATAAAGCGTGAAATTATTATTGTATGTATGAATTTGTCACTTTATGTTATACGAATTTCTCATTTTCTAATCTTTAGTGACAATTTCTCACATCTTGTTATATGAATTTATCACTTTATGTAATTGAGAATTTCTCACTTTATCTTAACAATTTTCACATTAAAAAAAATGAGAAATTCACATCTATACTAATAACTCAACAAATGTATATGTAACGTAAAAAAATCCGATGATTTGATGATTGTTAAAATCTATCAAAGTGAGCATGAATTCTCAACAATTCTCACATTTTCTCACACTTTTCTTTTTGAAAAAAAGCAATAAAAAAAGTGAGAAATTTCTTTTTGAAAATGAACAATAAAATAAAGGTGAGATATCTAGTATTATGATCCATGACAATTTTAATTTTTGTAACCATGAATTATATGTGAATATGCTATCAGTAGTAACACGTCTTTTGTATTTCGTTGAAACATTTTCATTACTAGATGTAAGAAATTCTCATTTCTTCACTGAGCAATTTCTCAATTTGTAATCTCTCAGCAAATAAATTTGTAATTTCTTACTTTACTTCTTCTCGATAACAACATGAGTAATTACTGATTATACTATTGTCATAACCAAAAGTGAGAAACTTTATCATAAAATCAGGAAAATTGAGAAATTTTACAATTTTTAATTTCTTAGTCACATATATAGAACAAAGAGTGAGAAATTTCTCATTCCGTAATTTCTCAGCCAGATAATGAGAAACTTCTCACTTAAAGGTAGGAACCAAAATAGAAGTAAATTTCTCATACAACTTCTCAAACATAGATACCAAAAGATAAGTAATGATAGTTGAGTAAAATATGGAAATACCTTGATTTTCTACATAATTATTTCCTTATCTTTAACAGCCATAAATGCACAAACTCAAATTTAGGCAAAATCCAATCCTTATCCATGATTTTCCTAAATTTCGGTTACCATAACTACCTCCACAATCCGCACGCCTATACGTATATATATATAATTATATATCTATATAATATTGGAGCTCAGTGTGGGCCCATAAAAAATATGACTAGGACAAAGATGATATGACTAGGACTCATAGCTTAATTGGATTGGCTAAAAAAAGATGACTTGGCCAATGATTGCGATAGTTGGGGTAGAATTGAGGGTGAATATGTAATTAGTCAAAACAATGACTTAAATTGCACTATTGCAATATTAAACCCTGACCTATTTCTCTCCTATATTCACTCATCTTCTCTCTCTATTCTCTTTCTACTCTGCCCAAGCCTCTCTCTCTCTCTCTCTCACATCACCGATCGACCACGGCCTACTCCAAAAAATGGTGGTCCTAACAGATCTACCACCGAAACTGCTGAAAGGCCACGACCACCTCACTTCTCAAGCAACCACTAACACCCCATCAGGTGTGTTGTTCCACCAACGTACAGTCCCATCTTGGTGGGAGGGCTTGCAAGACCTTTTATTTGTGTTTTAGAACTAATTTTTATTTTCAACTGATTACAATTACAGTGTTTTTCATAGCAAATCTATTTTTCATTCATTATCGATTTGGGTTCATAGAAACTCTGTTTTTCATCTCATGTATTGATTTCATCTCATGTGTTCATATCATGTCTTGCTTTACATGGATGCTTTGAAACTCTATTTTAAGTTTTGATTCTCTGTTTTTCGTATGAAACTAAAGAAACTCTTTTCATTCATTACCAATTTTGGGTTCATAGATTTGGGTTTGTCAGGTTGCTTTAAGTGTTTAAAATACAGGATTAGGGCTAAGCATAATTTTTTTTGTTTAAAATTGCATATTGAATTTGGAATTGTGTAAAAGTTTGTGTTTATTATTTCTCAATAATTTTGAGTTGAAAATGCATTAAATTTAGAAATGTCTATATTTTTGTGCTTAAAAATGCATAATTTTGTAGCACAATTTTGCATTAATTTTGTAGCCTCTCAAAAGTTCTATTTCAACTGAGTGTTTTAATTTGGTCTTCCAATGTTATCATTCTTTTTATTGATTGTTTGGAAAAAGTTTCATTCCAATCTTTGGAATGAATCTTCTCTACTGCAATGTTTTTAGTGATTTTGTTATGGCTTTCCCCTAATTGTGCTTTCCCAGTAGCTTTAATCTATTTTATTATAGCCCTATATTTGTTTTAGGTCATTTACGCCATTTTGAAATGCTGACAATTTCTCTTCATACATTTAATTCTCTTTCTTTCGTTTATTTTCCATTTTGAATGTTTATTAATTCCCTTTCTTTGGTCTATTTTCCATTTAATGTTTACTAATTCCCGATATACCCCTATATTTGCCTTTCCCCATTATAGATTTACATGTGATTTTCTGCTTAACTAATTTTATGATTGATTAATGCACTATTCTTGAAAGAGGCACTATTCTTTATTTATGATTTTCGAAATCTCATTATGATTTTCGGTTACACACGCAACCATTCTTAAAATAGGCACTATTTTTCGAAATCTCTTCCTAGAATTCTTTTCAATCACAGGGATGTCAATTATTGCAATTATCTCTCCTTGAAAATTCTCTCTCTCTCTCTCTCTCTCTCTCTCTCTCTCCATAAAAGCTATGATTTTAGTCAACATGGATTTCTTATTTTTATACTTCATTCTCTCTCTCTCTCTTAGTCTTTCACTTGCATAATCTCTCTCTCTCTCTCTCTCTCTCTCTCTCTCTCTCTCTAAGTATGTTCTTTCTCTCACTTTATCCATGTTTTTCCCTTTTTTCATGTAAGTGCCTATTTTTTTAAATTCTGATGAACATTTATGCAATGAGTGACAATGGTGACAATAGAAACTTCTCAACCTTTTGTGAGAGAGGAATTAGTGTGTGTTTGCTCCTGAAGTTTCTATCGTCACCTTCTATGCTCCTTAGGCTGTAGGGTAATGGCGTTGTCTCTCTCTGAAGTTTCTATGGGCATTTTAGTCATTGCATCACTCCTATTAACCGTGTTTAGTTAATTTATTTTAGTTTTTGTTCTTTAAATTACAGTTGTATAAGACGTTGGAGATAAAAATAGGTTGCACAGTTTTGCGAAGCCTTTTGCAGAGTTCAGGTTGGGCACAAGCCGCACAACCCTTTCTTTTTGTTTATCTATTTATTTCGATCTTAGTTTTCTAAGTTACTCACATTCTTCAATACAACTCTATTTAGCTCTATCAACTTTTTTGGCTAAAGCAAGTTCAAGATTTTTGTAGTTTACCAGAGGTAGCGAAAGAAAATTGTTAGATTATGTATTGTCAGCAGGTTCAAGTTTTGTAGTGCTGGTGTTTTGATGCAAAAAATGAGTTCGTTATAATCATTTCTCAAACTTGAATACTCATTAAATACAACCAAGCAAACCATAAAGTAGAAGAGCTTGGGGTCCATTGTATAATCATTTCCCTTTTTGAGTATTCAGAAATCAGAAGTTCTAGCTAGGAATGAAGTAGAAGAGCTTGGGGCCCATTGTATTTTTGCAATTCTAATATTTTTTAGAGCATTTGCGTGTGCTTTTATTTCCAAAATATAGCACAGTTGATTAATGTTTCATTTGCCCTTTTGATTTTCTAAGGCCAAAGATGTCTCAGGTCTCTAATTTCTCGAACTTAAAAAAAATTTCTTCAATCACTTCCACTTCTGGAAGGCCAGTGTTGGTTTGAAAATATGGATTATAAAGGCCACTGAAGTGTTATAAAGGCTGCAAAAAGTTAAGAAATATAAATCTGAAACCACAGGCAATACCTACACAATAAAATATGGATTATGAGTTTGACTAAAACATTTATAGTTTCTCTATATTTTTCCTTTCCTTCAACTTTCAATTGGGTTTGGAATGTGTGTTTCAAGTGACTATGATTAGATGCTAGCTTCAGTTTTCTTATACTCCACAATCTTCAATGCAGGGTTGATAAGTATGCAAATCAAGAATCAATGCTAGGATGTAGGGTTGATACGTATGCAAATCAAGAATCAATGACACGGTCTAATGTTGAAAATAACAAAAGAGATGCTGGCACGAGCAATACTGATAGGGTCTTATGGTGTTTTTTTTTTTTTTTTTTTGGTTGGTTTTGCAAAAAAATTGTTAAGAATGTCAGCTTTGTATGGTTCATGAAGAGAATGCATGATTGGACTCCCAAATAATGTAAAGTATCATCCAAAAAATGAAAATCATAACTTTTTGTATTACATTCTTTATATTGCTAATAGACATGAATCAATTTGTCGTATTTCTAATTGGCATGCACGACTTTTTTCCCGTCATTGGAATTTTTTATTTTTTTATTTTTATCATTGGAATTGTTTGGCATAGCCACGTCTGCAACAGGGTGTTGCTAAAGTGCAAAAGCATGTGAAGTTGGCTATTGGCATTGCATCCATTTTTTTTTGTACTAATTACTTCTCTGTTGTGATACAATGTTTTTGTTGTAAGCACACAATTCATAGCAATTTGAAGTATAGCATCCACATGTAGTTGACTAATGGCCGAACGCATGTATAGTTTGAATTGTTCGATAGTGGCTTTAGCCACGGGCAATATCTAGTCTATATAATATTAGACATCAGTTTGTCACTAAAGGTCTTATGACTAGGACAAGTTTGTATGACTGGAATCATTCTGATTGGCTGAATTTTGCTGAGTCAACACTATACGTGGACCCAAAGGAAAGGAAGAAAAAAAAATCTATACACAATCCTTCTCTAATCTGGCCCCTCTCAGAACCCTCTCATATTCTCTCTATCTCTATTCCCATAGTCTCTCTCTCCTCATCCACCCCCACCCTCTTCCACCCCACCCCACCAGTCGTCTCCTCTCTCTCTTTTTCTTTCCCCACCCATCACCCCAACCTCCTCCGCCGAACGACCACCATCAGAAAAAATTGGTGGTCTCTCTCTCTCTCTCTCTCTCTCTCTCTCTCTCTCTCTCTCTCTCTCTCTCTCTCTCTCCACAGGCGACGGCGGCTTCAAACCGAGCCCTTCAAACTTCGTAATTGATTAGCACCTTCGAGGCGGCGGTGGCGGCGGGGACGATTAATTTCTCAGATCAGTAAGAGTTTTGTTTGAGTTTGATTTTGTGGTTCTTATTGCTTGCTCAAATTTTTGTTTCTCTTAATCCCACAAATTTTTGTTTGTTTGATTAATGGACATGGGTTCCTATTGATGTCTTTGATTTTTGTTTGTCTCTTAATCCCACAAATTTTTTACCAGACATCAATTTTGCAATTTCTTTTTTTGAAGGAACATCAATATTTTTCAGTGAGAGTTCTCTACATTTTTTTTTTTTTAAGAACATCAATTTTTTATCTAGCTTGCACTTACTAGACAATCAATTTTAGAATTTGTTTTTAAGGAACATCAATTTTCTTTATCTACTTCATCATTTCCTCTTGCCTGCATGTCAATTTTTGAATTTTTTTATTTTTTTTTATTTTTTTTTTATTTATGAAGGAAAGTCAATTTTTGATCTACTTCACCATATTCCGCTTGCTTGCATGTCCATTCATAATTTCATATGCTTAACTGTAATTTCATATAGTACACCCCCTATAATTTTGCTTTCCCTTTTAAAATTTGCCAAAATAGTGATACCCCCATTATGAATCCCTTAATCATATCTCCTAAATGCCTATAATAGCTATTATCTCCTTTTCAATCAGTAACGATTTTGTCTCTCAATTCTAATTGTATAATTGTAATTCTAATTATATACATGGAAAGGAAAAACATGCGGAGAGATAATTTTGAGTGTTCAATAGCATGTGGAATTTTTATCTCTGTTTTTGAGTGTTACCATCCACTTAGTTGATCTTTGAGAATAACCATTTATGTGTATAATCTTTTTTTGGGTCATCGTTGAGATTTTGGGTGAGCAATCTGGGTCATCCTTTCATGTTGGTGAGCAATCTGGTAATTTGATGCATTCAAGTTTGGTGGTTGAAAGTTTCATGCTTTTTGGTTTTCGGTGTATTTACTATTTTGAAATCGAAGGTATTGATTTTTTTATCTAATTTTCTTTACTGATTTCTCGATCTTTTGCTTTCTTCTTTAATACGTCCCCAATGAACCACTACAACCCTAAAAATCAGCCCCAAACAATCTCTGCAATTACTGACCGTCATGTTAACCATTTTTATTTCTTGACCAAATGTGATTTTAATGTGTTCCAATGTTTTTCCTAAAATTTGATTTCACATCCATGTAAAATAAGATTTTATGATTTTCGTGTCCAAATTTTGATTTTGTTATAGAAGTGGCAAAATTTTTCCATATACTGTCCAAAATTTTTCATATTATTCTCTCTCATAATTATTGTCTTCCATATTAATTGGGATTTTGGGGTTTCTTATCTTATTGTGATTTCCATTCTTATTTTACAGACATTTAATGATTTCCCTTTTTTTCATTCCAAAATGAGAATATTTTATTTCATTTTCCATTTTTTTTTCTTTTCATTTTGCTTTCCATTTAATATCTTCTGAGATGATGAGTATGTTGAATGCCCTTTACAAAATCTCCCAAATTGTTCCCTTTTGTGGTTAAGGTTTAGTAATTTTATCCATTTTAATGTAAAGCATACTCAACTTTTGGCCCTATCTTTACTCTTTTTTTTCCCAAGAGGAATTTCAAAGTTCTCAATCCCGTACTTGAAATGGACGGTATCTATAAACTATCCAAAACTTATATACGATTGATATATCATTTTTTTTACAAGGGATGATATGGTAGGAATTTCATGGACACTGATTAGAGACAAGTACGAACCTTAACTTCGATTTGATATTGTTAATTTTTTTCCTTTTGACCATGTTGATTGATTCTAATGTAGGGATATCAAATCGTGATGCAATCATTTTTGTGTAGGAAGTAACCAATTTTTTTTGTTTTTTATTTTATTTTATTTTTTTTATTTTTTGTACCATGTTGATTGATTCTAATGGTTTAGTATGCTTTATTGATACACAAACTTTGGTACCCAGTTTGGTTTTTCAATTGAATGCATAAATTTAATGTTGGATTGGATAATATTAGTTGTCAAACAAATGTGGTATACCATGAACTAATAATATTCTTTGTTAGAATTGTTAGTGCGAATGGATAAGCACATACTTGCCTATTTTACTGAAGCTTATTAGTTTATTGATATTGGGGGGATTTAAAACCTATTTTTTTAGTGTTGCCTTCTCGGATTTTTAATCTGCTCTAAATTTTGCAGCCTGAAGAAGCAGCTTACAGGGTGTATTCTTTTGTTGACAATTCTCAAAGTTGTGAATCTATATATGAGATAGAACTGAAGTGGGTATTAGGAAGCCAATTAGTCGTTCTTAAAGGCTCTAGGTTCACACTTTAACTACCCCTATGTATAACAAAAAAATACCTTTTTATTTTATCACATCAAGGGTGTCTCTTTTTATTTTATTTTTTGAGTTGATGCAAGGGAGGTTGATACATCAAATCATTTTGGTTTCTTTAACATTTTCCTCTTATTTCCCATGCTATGAACTGAAGTAGGTATTAGGAAGCCAATTATAATTTCTTGAAGGCTCTAGCTTCACACTTTAATTGCCCCTATGTATAAAAAAAACACTTTTTATTTTATCACATCAAGGGTGTCTCTTTTTATTATATTTTTTGAGTTGATACAAGGGAGGTTGATACATCAAATCATTTTGGTTCTTTATCACATCAAGGGTGTCTCTTTTTATTATACTAGGTGTGGGCACGGCAAGGCATGTGCAATGATATAATGCCCCGTTGCCTGTTGCATGTATCACGATTAGCTAACTATTGTGTTTAGCTCTATTTTACTTAAGGAAAAATGGAAACAAATTGAGCAATCATCATTTGTAGAAAATGAGAACGAAAATGTGAAACCGTTTTGAGTAAAATTACATGATGTGAAATTATAACTTCACCAACATTCCTTCATCAAGTATTTCACTTAAGTTGGATATTAATTTTAACCATCATAACAAATTAAATGGCACCAAATTCATCTATTAGTACAATATGTCCATTATAAATAAGTGTCAATGAATGCATAAATGTAGTGATACTACCTATGCTTTATTTAGCTTATAACATTAGCTTCTCACAACAGGTCACATTTCCTATTAAAACTGCTAGGATGATTAAGAATAATTGGCAATATAGCTAAATGGTACATAAATAGTAACAATTTGCAACCAAATTTTTTTTAAGGAAGCTTTTGCTTCATTAATGGATAAACACTGTAAACAAAGCAATGACCAGCCTCATAGGATTAGCTGAAAAATAGGCTAAAGATAACCTGAAAGCCACCTAATTTGATAGCACCCCTAGGAGAACAAAGCAAAAGAGATGAACATAGTAAGGGCCAAAATTAAAACACCCAAAACAAGAAAACATAAAAATCTCAAGATTCCTACCATGAGGACTTCCCAAGACACAAAAAACCAGAGACATTATCATATCATTTCTACCTAATACCATATTTTTCTCAAGCCCAATAATTTTAGCCAAAGCATAGCCAGAATTTTCATTTTTTCCTACATCAAGCAATAAACAAAAATTGTGTGAGGTAACTGCTAAAAATTTGTGAACTAAAATAAAATATAAACAATATACTGATTTCCAAGAAATCTCTTGGAAGATATCACCTTGACACTTGAAAGAAACTCATAGATAAATTTACCGTAAGACAGAGTAATAGACTCACAACAAGAGGCACGTGAACATTTGATAGGAAAAGTGTAACGGGAAGAAGAAGACGATCTACACTGGCACTGCAACTATACATAGTTATATCTTACATAGGTTTCATATATATTTACATTATCACACAGAAGTTCACTACATTAGATCTATGTCCATAATAATAAGTCCACAAACCCAAAATATATTTGATATTTCACATTAGTGACATGCCTATCAATACCATATTTAAGAAGTCTACTGCCAAAAATATTATCTTAGATTAACCTTCTTGATGATTCATCATGCCACATTGTTGTCTTCATTGGTGATTTTTGACTTGCCCTTCCACAAGATTACTTCTTCATTAGTGTCCATAGAAGTGGTGGTCATTTGAAGTGAACTTGGTGCCAATGAGGATGAGATGGTGCTAGATTTTGCAACTACAGATGGTGTCCCTGTTTTCGAGCATGCTTGTGTTATCGCCAATGATATCTGGTACGGGATTTTGCATAACATGATCATCAGCATTAATTGTTGGGGGAAATGAGGCTGTGAATTTGCGGGTTTTTCCTCCACTGATGTAGTAATCTGATCCTCTTAAATAAACCTTGTGTTCATTCTCTTGATTGATGAGATTAATTTGTGGTGGATCTGCATTCCCCAACTGCAAGATAGGCCAGTTTAGAACAAAGAAATTATAACAAAAACATGAAACCGTAAAAAATTAAGGGCTCGTTTGGTAACGTTGTCGTTTTCCATTTTCTAATTTTGTTTTCATTTTTTAGAAAACAAAAATTGAAAACACGTTTGGTAACGTTTTTGTTTTTTTGTTTTTAAAAAATGTTTTCAAATTTTGGGTAAAAAATGAAAACACCAAAAAGTTGTTTTGAGCTTCCTGTTTTTGTTTTTGTTTTTTTTTTTAAAAAAAAATCAACAATGTTACCAAACAAGTTTTTGTTTATTTTTTTTCAAAAAAAATAAACCAAAACTGGTTTTTTCGTTTTTTAAAAACTGAAAACTCAAAACAGAAAACATTACCATGCGAGCTCTAAAATAACAAAAAAAAAAAACAAAGAATTTACCGAGGAAAGCATGATGGATATAATACGAAAACAATTCATAATATTTTAGTAACGATTATAATAGTTATAATAAGAAAACAGTTTGTGATATTCCATATGCATATAGAACATATACAACTAAATTACTAATACTATACCATTGATCCTATTGAAGTTTTTGCTCTAAAAAATAAAAATGAACAGATTTTGGTGATAAGTCACAAACCAATCGTATTTACGTATTGAATATCTACACTGTTTTCCAAGAATCCCAAAAGAGGAACCTCTGAGGATACTATAAAATAATAATAATAATAATTTAAAAGGAAATGTAAATTATAATCTAGAATCTCCTATGAAAATGCAGTAATTGTATTATATATGTTACTATGGGTACTAAGCTTGGAATTTGAAAACTTAATTAGAAATGTGTAGGACATAATAACCTGTAGCTCAGCTTCGCACATCGGAACAGCCTTACATCCCAATATTCTCTCCGCATCTGTGCCAAAAAAGGTTACCTTTGCTTCTGTTGAAGGGTCCTTAAGGATGACATCTATTCGTGCCCTACATATTTCATGTTAATGTAAAAAAAAAATCATGATATAATTTGAAAAAGATGCACCCAACTGTCTATATGAATAGATGGCGTGACACAATAATTCAAAGGTACGTACGATACGTGTATGATATACTTGAAACCTACCTTGTGATTGTCCTATTTCTATCAAGTTAATCACAGCTATAATTTGAAAAAAAAAAACAATGAACTAATAAAAAGTGTTTCCTAAGGTAGTTAATGCACAATTGCATTCACGAATTTTGAGTACAACTCAAAAATTCAAAGTATAACCCATTATGATATATGAAAGCAAAATTTGAGTGGACCATTTCATACTCAAGGAACTCCACACAAAGCAAGTACATATGAGAGGAAGAGATCTAAAAGTTTGCCCACTAGAAGCTTGGGGAAAAAGGGGGGAGAGCGATTTTAGGGTCGGAGAAAATCCGACACCTATGTTAGTGTTAAAAAAAATACAACAAAAAAACTGCTAGCTTATTGTGTTGCAGAATTAACACTTGAAATGACACCATAAAACAACTAATAAGTATGCACGTTTAGCATTAGATAACCAAAAAGAAACCCAACAACAAACCTTGGGAATCCATGTGTGTCCTTGTTTGAGCAGTTGTGGCCGTGGCACGTGAGCCTTTCCATGTACGATGAGTAGTGGAACGGTAACCATTATTGCAACCCATATACCACATTTTTCAGTCCAAATTTACAAGAGTCATGGTGCAGCCTACAACAACAGTTTGCTGGCAAAAACTCTTGATATAAGTACTTGTACATACCAAAATAATACATAACAAATAGTCAAAGAGACTTGAGTAACCCAAAATAAAAACATCAACATTCTAGCTCAAACAAATCGAAATATTCAAGCTCTAATTTTCCACCCCCTTCTCATTTTGTGGCTAACCAAACAAAGGAAAAATTAGAAACTAAATTAAAAAAATCACAATAAAACAAGAGACATATAACTGAAATAAGTACCTGCGCGTAATCAACAGAAACTAAAATCTACTCGAACGGAATCCAAATAAAGAATTACTGAACAATTGACAATTTAAATGGAGCTGAATATAGAAGTGGCGACAAAATTTCTCAAAGTGGGGAAAAAAACAAGGAAATTCATTATTTGAAATGACTTGAAGAAGCACTCCTTTACCTTCTCTTCACCAAGTATTCTACACTATTCAATCTTAGTGTGTCTAATATCATTTGCCTCTAAAAGTACTATACTTTAGTAATCTTCATAACACTTAACAATATATATATATATTTTTTTTTTGATTTTGGGTTTACTGATCTTTGAAATTATTTTCCTCTTTTCTCATTTTGTTCAGGATAAAGGATTTCAAGCCAATAACAAGGGTTTTACAGTTTCAAACTTTCAAATACTTCTAATGAGTTTTTAAATATCTATTTCAACCTTTTAGTTTAAACCTTTTAGCTCTTTATAATGTATATGTCACTCCATTTTCAAAGTCTCAATCAGGTCCCATTGAAATTAATGCTTTCAATTTCTTTGAAAGATGAAGAGTCACCTCCAATTTGTTTTTCTAATTGATTTTAATCAATTGGAACTTCATTTGGATGTTCCCCCTTTTTTAATTAAACTTGTCTAATTTAGTTTAGCCAATTCGAATTTGACAGATTTGTTTTTTAGTTGCCTTTCTTAGCAGCACATGGATTCTAAGGCTGGAACATATACACACATACAATGCCAAAAGGAATAGTTAGATAGACAAGGCAATTATTGTTGAACATTGTTTTTGTCTAGTTTTTTTTATCCAATTACCATGAAGTTGGAGTAAAGCATCACTATGATTAAAAATTGGACGCATACAATGCCAAAATGAATAGCTAGAGATAGACAAGAGAATTATTGTTGAACATTGTTTTTTTCTAGAATAATCGTCTTTTTTTGTCCAATTACCATGAAGTTGGAGTCAAGTATTACTATGATTAAAAATTGGATGAAGCAATTTTAGTATAGCTTACATTGTTGGGCACTTCTTCAAGAGAGATAAGACTGATTGCTTCCTTCTTCACAGCTGCTGATAGGGAATGTTGTGCCTCAAATTTTGACAATGCAATAGCAGCTCCAACTTTGTCAGGATTTTCTATCAGACTGCACGTAAACTGCAAGTTTAGTTGTGACAAATGAAAAACATAATTATTGGCAATGTATATAGGTGGAGCATTTTACATTAACTGTAGTTCAGCTGCCTGTGGAAGAACAGGGTTTAATATAATGCAAGTTGGGCTTCTAGATGATAAAGAAACCTCTGCAATGAATTGACAAGATTAGAAGTGATTGTGGGAAATATTATCATTATATATGGCAACACAAAGTTTTAGTAGGTTATCTAACCATTGAATGACACTGCCTTCAGTTTGAGCCCGAGAATGACAGGCATTGTTTTTACCAAGGCTGTTATTGCTGCCCCTTCACCTTCAACATATCTACTCCATAGGCTTAGCATCATTGTATCAAATCTACGATGAGTTGGCACTTGCAAGTTGTTAGTTTATGATGTAAAAAATGCTAGAAATTGGCACATTAGTTACAAGTGTCTATGAACTTACTCTCTATTCATTAGCAACATTTCCTGTATTTGGGTTAGGCCATTAGGTGTGGGTTGATTTCTTGGTTCCCTAACCCTGACAACGGCAGCAATAACATCTGTATGAAAGCATGACAAATTAGTTGGTATACCCACAAAAAAAAATTGTTGAATGATTTTAATTTTTTGTGCATTACCTATCAAAGTCGAACTGGTTCGAAATTGAGCAATTCGGTTGAATGGAACTAAGCTAAATGCTGGTTGTAGAGGTAAAATATTGTCGACCACAGGCTCTATCTTAGTCTGTCCAGATAGAATCCACTGAAATGGGTGGGGCACAAGACGATGTTGTTTGTCGATAATCTTCACAATCATGCTCGTGATGATATATTGTTTCATGAAGGTAAGAGTATCCTCCATTTCAGCTATGTCTGTTCCAAAAATGGTAGCCTGAGTTTGCGTGTCCTACAAACATGCAACATAGCACGAAAAATGGTCTATAAAGATAGCCCAATAATACAATGGAATAAAGTAGTGATTAATGAATAGCTTACATGAGAATCAAGCAATATAAGCCTTTGGTATTTGGTGTGACTTGCAGTTGAATCTCGTGGAAACCCTTTCTCAACCACCGTCACTTTACAACTCCAAGGACGCAGAGTATGCGGTGTGATGTCTGCAATTCTTAATAGGTTTTCTTCCATTGACTGTAAATTAAAAAATAGTTCACTTAGCCAATGTTTGGGAACCATAAATTATAACTTTATTGTATCACAAATAAAGTAAATAAAAATATTGTACTAAAAAAGGAAACTACCTGGTTAAAAAAATTGTCCTGCTAATATACCGAAAGCAAAAGTTGTTTTGTACAAATCTATTTTCTACACAACAAAAAGGCATTGATGTATTGCTGCAAAAGTTGATTCCCCTCTCCCGGTCGACCGCCTACATCCCCCTCGCCCGCCAAAAAAAAAAAAAAGCAGTGGGAGCATCATTGGTTTGCCAACACAAGTGCCTTTGTGAAGACAACGTTTCTTGTCATCACTGTCATGCCAGTTTTAAAGAGAGGTGAAACTACAAGCATCTTAACAGATTCAGAATTGCGTACGCGTGATAATGCAACGTATAGTTGCCCATGGGAGAAAACTGGGCTAGGTAGGTAAATACCTGCAAAGTTTAGGGTCTGGCCTTGAGACTTGTTTATAGTCATTGCAAAACAAAGGGATATTGGGAATTGTGCTCTTTTAAATGGGAAAGCAATATTTTCATTTTCAAGAGGGAGTAGAGGTATGCGTCGTAACCAAATACTGCTGCCTTTATAGTTACCACATCCAACCTCAGCACGAATCACATTCCTACCAAATTCTTTGCATATAAGACGTGTCCCATTGCACATACCCCTTGAAGGATCCAAATTCCGAATGAGTATGATTGGTCAATTTATTTTTAAGTGAAGCAAATGATGAGGGAAACCAGTTGGCGTAAGTGAGTTAAAAAGCTCTTCATGGAAATCAGTCTGGGATGGATCAACTGGGGTGTCAAAACTGCGGTAAATGACTCCCTCTCCATTGAATTGTTCAATCATACGAGCATTTATTTCATCAACAATATCATTTCTAGGGGCCAATATTGCACGATTTTGAAACTCAGCAAAATTATGGACACTACTATTCATGTTGGGGAATGTTGCATTTATTAATTTTCCAATGCAATCTATTGCATCTTGTTCAATAACCATCGATGGTGGCAATTTAATATCATCAACGTTGAACTTCTCTACTTTGTCATCTCCAACTCGTAACAAAAAAGCAGAGAATTGGGAATCTTGTACAACACGCATGTTGTAAGTTAATCTAAATTTATTAAGTTTTGGCCATATGCGTGATTTCAAAAGGCAAGCTGAAATGGTCTTCTCAACATTTCCCTTTGGGACAACCAGCAAAACCTGTCAAAAATCTCCTCTGAAAATAACTACTTTTCCCCCAAAAAGAGTGAAACATTCACAAATATCTTGTAACATTTGGTCAAGTGCCTCTATAGCCTATCTATGTACCATTGGGGCTTCATCCCAAATAATAACTTTGGCTGCCCATAAAAGTTTGGCAAGACCACTTTGTTTACCAACATTGCAACCAAAATTGTCATCTATGTTAAGAGGAATCTTGAACCTAGAATGGGCTGTCCTACCCCCCGGTAATATTGAGGCTGCAACACCTGAGCTTGCAGTTGCCAATGCAATAAAGCCCTTGGATCGTACAGTTACAAGTAAAGCCCTATACAAAAAGGTCTTCCCAATTCCCCCAGGACCATCGACAAAGAATGCGTCTGGTTAGTTTTCAACAATTGAGGCCAAGATTGTATTGTATGCAGCTCTTTGACTCTCATTAAGCAACTCAACAGCTAGCAAATCTTCTACGGGAGTTACAATTCTGTTCTCCTCTTCTATTTTGCTAAACCCACTCAGTTGTTCAGTTTGTATATTACATGAAAAAAGGCAAATTATAATTTTCAATTTTTTTGCCCATTGATTGTATGTGTGCTGCCACATCATTTAGCGCATTTATTCGTGCAATGGCATGGGTAATAAAAGATTGCCCGAGATAATCCTCTACCATGTGCATTCAAATTTTTCCCACAGAGCGGATGCATCGATTGGATTACAAAACACAAGGAGTGTAGTGAAAAGTCTTCGCATTGTGGAAGGCATCTGGTAGGAAGATGCTTCTATAAGGCATTCACTTATACTATCGTCTGCCTCAAGTAATCCAAGAGAAAGTGCAGCCTCCCTAAATGTGTTATATTGTTGGCTAGACACAAAGTACAAGTGTTCGTAGGATGTGGCCCCTCTAACATGGTTTAATAAGAGGCACAGAAAGTATCGTTCCCCTTCAGCTGGGTTTACAGTAACAAGTCGCCCAATTGCTTGCCCTCTTTTTCGCAGAGTCCAAACTTTCTGGTCTGGATGCCAAACAAAATATCTAGGGAACTCTCTATAATGGTATTGACGAGCAGTAGGGCAAGACCTATTCATTGCAAAATATTCTGTTAGCATGGTCTTTTTGGCAAATGGGTTACGGATCACACTGTCCAAAGATGCGTTGTTCTTGAATGTCACTGGCTGCATATTTTCCAAATGCACTTACAAAGCAACAACTGATGGATACATTTCATTTAACAAAAATCTATAAATTCTCCAAGTCACCTTGGGAGGCAAAACCCACCTAGCTGATTGATAAAGGCTGATTTCATCAAGAGTATTAACATTTTCTTGGATGCCAAGCTTAAAGGAAACCTGATCATGTCCCTTATAAACATATTTATACAAATATTTAACAGCCTTTATTGTGGAACATATTTCAACGTTGAGATGACAATCAAACTTCGCCAATAGGTATGGATTATATGGCACAACCCATCGATTATCCAAATAGTGGCCACGAACTTGCATGTTTTCACCATTATCACGCCTCATATACATTGGGTATGAATCACCAATCTGTGTAGTTCTTTCGCAAAAATCCTTTGGAAATCGATTTTTACAATGATCGTCAGACCTAATGCAAATATTTTTGGGGTTTAATGTGCCACACGGGCCATGCATCATATGTCTTCTAACGAGGCTTCTAAGATGAGGGTATCTAGATTTAGATGGTATTTCTACTGATACAATTGTGTCGTATGCATCTGGTGAAGTTATTCGCGAATTTTGTTCCATTATCAAAAGGAAATGTGCATGGGGCAATCCTCTTTTCTGAAATTCAACTATGTACACGTATGCCCTTACATGACCTAACACATGCATCTTCAACAAATCATTTTTAAGTTCCTCAAGCTTTGCCCTGAACACACGTGATACCAAATCAGGACGATTTTAAGCTTCGTCAACCGGTCGCAATTCATCTGTTATTTCAGGCCACGAAGGATTACATGTCATTATTATAAAAATGCCGGGTTTACCAAATGATTGCACAAGACTCATTGCATCTATGTATCGATGGCGTATGTCACGAGGCCCCCCTATAAATGTTGCGGGTATTATAAACCGATGAACTATAGCGGCGCCACATGTTTCTCCTGCCGCAATGGAGTCAATTACCCCTGAATATAACTCAGAACGGATGGTGTCCTGGTTAAGCCTAAAGTAGTCAAGTCTTGAACTTTCGAGTTTGATGTACATATCGACCACGTATTGTTGCAGGAGCCTACCAGAGTGCAACAAAATAGAATTAACACTCGGCCTAATCTGAAGCTATAGCAATAATATTCCCTGCATGAAATAGTTGTCCGAGAGCGATGACCTTTTCGCATGGCAGAAATAAAGTTAATAATTTAGAACTTTGTTAAATAGCCTACCATTTTACTTTAGACGCTTCAAGGAAAAACTAATCTTTAATTGACACATTTACCTGCAAGCTCGGATGCCAATAACTCATCAGTACCTGATGTTGTCAATATCAAGATATAAAAGTATGCTTAACTTATGCTTTACTTTCAAAAGATTTGCAGTGTGGAAGTAAAGGTCGAACCCACAGAGATTGATTAACTACCGCGCTTTAATTTTAAAACCTAAATCTAATTAATTAAGAAAACGGATTTGATTTTTATTTGAATTAAACTAAGAACATAAAAATAAATCTAAACTACGAAAGCAATTTAAATAGTTGTTTTTAAATAATGTTTAAGGGAACCTAGGATTGCAAATCCACCACTAGCTTCATAATAGGAATATTTATGAATTACTTTAGCTTATTACATTGGATGATAATGGGGAATTGTAGCTACAAGCCCAATTCCTCCGACAAGAAGATAATCATGGTTCAAGCACCAACATAATCCATCTTCGGTTAGCACGAATTATCCCACACTAAACTAGGGTTGTGATCTAATCCGTCTAATCTAGGCATGGACTATTCGGATACTTGATAGCACAAATCAATAAAGCACCATCACATGTAAACAATCTAAACAAGCACAGCAAGAATAGATCATTGAGCACATCACAGTCAAAATAGATCTAAGACAAGAATAAATTCTGAAAGCAATGATTTAATCAATAGAAGTACGATTTATTTATAAAAATCCTCGGAACATGTGACTGTCATCCATACATAATAAAACTGAAATAAATACATAAATAAAACCCTATTACTCGTCTAGGGCTTCATTGAAACCCTAGATCTAAGATCTAGCCTTCGATGGAAGTGATAGATAGCAAGAGGTTGATGGAGGAGGCCATGGAAACCCTTGGTCTTCTTCTTCTTCTCCTTGCTTCCATCCCTTCAATGGCTGGAAGTGTACATATATTTTTGTATCTAATCTTGTCTAATGATGTGTAACAATGTCTAACCCTTTAATTGAAGTAAAATAGGGTATATATAGCTTTACAATAAGTTTTTGGAAGCCTTTTTAACTCGAGACGAACTGGAACTGATATATTTTACAATCTGGACGCAGTTAGGACATCTCGTTTGCACAGGAATCATCAGTATACTGAAATACGCAACTTTGCTTTTTACACATATCGCGCGAGCGGGTCGCGCGAGCGCGACATTTGGCACTTCGCGTGCGCGGATCGCGCGAGCGATTCTGGGTTTCTCGCGCGAGCGGATCGCGCGAGCGATTTTCTGATTTTCGCGCGAGCGGATCGCGCGCGTGACATGGCTTTTTCAGCTTCTTTTCTTCTGCTTTTTCACCCTGTTTAGCCTGATATACTTGATTTCTTCCAAAACCTGTCGGAAAATAGAAAACGAAGTAAAAATATACAAAAACAGGATAAAAAGATACTAACAAATGCTTGTTAAGGCGTATAAATAGGATTTGTTCTCTCCCGATCACACCCCCAAACCTACACTTTGCTAGTCCTCGAGCAAAACTAAAATAAAAATTAACTACTACAAATACTACTCCATTTTCGCATGGATCACGATTGCATTTAGCATATGCAACAAGCCTTTTAAATCCCTAGGTGTCCCTAGTCGGACGAGTAAAGTCTCGTGAGGGTTCTCGTCAACACGTTACCCACAACCATCTTTATTAACTTATAAATTTAAAAAGTTTTATTAAAAACGAAAAACAAAACGTTCAATACTCCTTATTATAACACAATGATTCGAAATAGAATACTGAACAAGAAGAAACAGAATCAAACATCCACCTAAATCATGAAAAACAATCTCAAGCACATGCATCGTATAAATCAATAAAGTTTCTCATAAAATTGCACGTGTGTGATGTGGTAGTCAAATAAACACGCGTATGTCATAAACTTGAAATATACTTCGGATAACCATTTAACTATGTCTCGACTACGAATCTCACAATGTTAATTACACTCTCAAATGAAACACTCAGAAACAGGTGTAATTTTTCTAAAATATGTGAGTAAAGGAAATATGTTTTCAAAACGAGAAATGCTCACATATGACTCGAAAAAGACGCATGACACGAAAGAACAGTAGTCTCATGGATAAGATGCCAATAATCAAGAAAAATTAATCATTACCATGTTTTAATCCCCCTCCCATCGTTTTCATATCCAAACCAGGTTTCCTAGGATCAAATAGGACTTTTCAAAGGTTAAAACGTGGTTCAGGTAATGAAAAAGGATAGAAAGGATTCATTAGGTAGTTTTAGAATGGCATTGTAAGGCATGTTCGATCTCTTTCATTCATCTCTTCTACCAACTTTCATCTTTTTCTTTCTCTTCATTCCTTTTCATTCATTTTTCCTCTTTTCTTTCATTTTTTTTTTCAACCTTCTTCTTCTTTATTTTGTTTCTTTTCCTTTTTCTTTTCTTGCTTCTCAAATGATTATTCATCGAATACCAAGCAATTACCCCAATAACATCTTATTTTCTTCTTCTCAATCAACACATCGCCTTAACACCACTAAAAGTTGATCACTCTTCCAGTGGTATACTCCAAGTCTGTCAAGTCGGAGCAAAAACAAGGATAATGGTAATCAAAGAAAAAGGCATTTTAATGGCTCAAAGGGCGAACTAAGGAAATTTTTATCATTTTTCTGGATAGCGGTAAACAAAGAAGGCCTATAATCATGTCCTATGGTTATATGATTCTTCAACATTTACGACGGAAGATTATTTAGCATGGTAACAAATATTTTAACTTGACTATCAACCAAAACAAGAATAATGAGACTAAACAACAAGTTAATGCGCTATTTCAATGAAATTCGACAAACACAATGTATTTATAACCCTCTAAAAAGAAAAGATAGGCTCAAAAGCTCACTGGGCTTAGTCTCCACCTTGTGTTATCTAGAAATCCGAATCATATTATAGTTCACATCAGACATGTATTCAAATGACTATGTGCAGTGCATAAGTTTATGTGCAACTCTATGATATAAAACTACGATTCAAACGATACATAACCTAAAACGTCATATCATGACTTCAGCAAATATTTAATCACATCTTCTCTTGTTTACCATTCTATAATAAATCAGGTTACATACTAAGAAGTATCAAATTGAGATTGCAAAAACGTCGGTAATCATCGTTTATTTAAACACAAATATTGAAAAATTTTAAAATTTTGCATAAACTAATGTGCATGTGTGAGTGCATACCCCCAAACCTAAACCTTTCATTGTCCCCAATGAAACAATAAAACGAAGGAAATGAGAGTACGTAAGGAAGGAACGATAATACCTCGATCTCGACAAGCATAGAACAGGTGAACACAAAGGAATATGGCAATAAAGTTCAATGTTACCTGTTAATACTAGATAAACGAAAAGAAACTAACAAAAGAATATTAAAAGTACATGAAACCTAAAAATATATAAATAAAAAAACTAAGCAAACTAAACTAAATTAACTATAAGAAGAAACAAAATTATTACGACAACACGAAAATAAACTATAAAAGGAAATAAAACATAACCAGAATTATGAAAACAATCAACGACTCGATCAAAAAGTACAAAAACAGAAAAAAAAAAAAAAAAAAAAAAAAAAAAAAAAACTACTAGAACAGGTGTGGGAGGAAGATATAAGAAAACAAAAGAAAATATTAAGAAAACGGGGAATCGCGCAAGCGGCCGTCGCGCGCGCGAATTCCAACTTTTTTTTTTTTTTTTTTTTTTTTTTTTTTAACTTTAGAACTCGCGCCAGCGGGACCCCTCGCGCCCGCGAGCTACCTCGCTCCCGCGAGATCAGGCGCGAAGAGAACCCGAGGCATCATAAAAAGAAAAAGAAAGAAAAAACTCTAAGGGGCTAACTCGCGCCAGCGGGCCGCGCGAGCGGGCCGCTCGCGCGAGAATGGTTTTTTTCATTTTTTTGCTAAAATTATGTATATAAAACTAAAATAAATTAATTCCAACCTCCAAACCTGTCCAGAAACTCAAAAACAGACTAAAATCACCCAAAAACAAAGAAAAATGAACGAAATAAAGCTTGGGTTGCCTCCCAAGAAGCGCTAACTTTTACGTCTCCAGCTAGACCGTTCCAGCTCAAGATTCAAGGAGGTCGTAAATCAGAGTTTGTACCTCTTAAGGCCATAGGGAGATTCTGGTGAAACGTCGAAACAAGGTCGTTATGCGTTACTTTATTTGACGGCTCACCATTATCGTTACTACATCGATTCTTTACCTTTCGAGTACATTCTTCATTAGTGGCCAAGGGATTAGGATTCATCCACTCATCATCCTCTATATTATTCCCCACACTCATATTTATTATAGTATTATGTTCAATTGTTTGTCTCACCCCACTCTCCGCCTCACATAGGTTATCGTCATTTTTAGGAGGTTGATCAACAACATTAAAAACATTTAATTTTAATTTTATATTCCCGAATGACACTTTCATCACCCCTGTTCTACAATTGACACGTGCATTGGCCGTGGCTAAGAATGGACGACCAAGAATAACCGGAGTGTATTTTCTAGCATCTAGCACCGGTTCGGTGTCAAGGACCATAAAATCTACAAGATAGAAACATTGATCAACTTTTACTAGGACGTCTTCGACGATTCCCCTAGGTACTTTAACAGAACGATCCGCTAATTGTATAGTAGCGGCCGTAGGTTTAAGTTCACCTAGACCTAGTTGTTTGTAGACATGATAGGGTAAGAGATTAACACTTGCACCTAAGTCAAGGAGAGCCCTATGAATGATAGTGTCACCTATGACACATGAAATCGTTGGTGTACCGGGATCCTTATACTTCGGAGGAGCGTGTTGAAAAATTGAACTAACCTTTTCCGTGAGGAAGACCTTTTTAGGGGTATGACTCCGTATTTTGCGTTTTTGTGTACAAAGGCCTTTTAAACATTTAGCATAAGCGGGAATTTGTTTTATAGCGTCGAGGAAAGGAATATTAATTTTAACTTGTTTAAATACCTCGAGGATATCTTCCATTTTTTACCCTTTCTTAGGCAAATGTGACGGTCCCTCAACGTTAGGTGGATATGGCATTCTCGGAATATAGTTCGTTGGGACCGGTTCTTTATCTTTTTTATTTTTATCCACGTCCTCACCCATCTTATTCGAGTTAGTATTCACATCTTTCACATTCTCATTCGGAAGTTCAACAGCTTCCTCTTCCCGAATAGTCATCCTAGTCGATACGGCGTTTACTTGTTCACTCGTCCCCTTAACCTCGTATTGTCCCTTAGGGTTTTGAATCGTTTGACTAGGCAACGTCCCCTCGTTTCTACGACTCACTACAGTAGCTAGTTGTCCCACTTGGGATTCAAGCTTCGCAATGGATTGTGTGTGAGAGTGCACTATTTGTGCTTGTGCTTGGACTTGAGTTTCGATATTCTTAAGGGATGCCAACACCTTTTCCTCAAAAGCATTACCCCTCGAAGGATTCGAATTAGGAGGCAGGTGTTGGTATTGACCTTGTTGAGATTAGGGTCGATAAGCATTAGGAAAATTAGTCGCCTCATTAGGATTATTATTATTATTTTTCCACGAGAAGTTAGGATGGTTTCTCCATGGCGCATCCGGATTATTATTAATCGAATTATAGTTATTTCGTGGGTATTGTTGAATAGAATTAATGTGTTGCTCCACGAATTCCGGAAATTGACTTGCTGATGGACAAGAAAGTATAGAATGTGAAGGATCGGAACATAATGCACATACTTCTGAAGAAGGTGGGGCTGTCGTTTGGTTCATTGTTAAAAGTCGGTCAAGTTTTTTAGATAATTCTTGAAATTCAATAGAATGACTCGACTCAAACTTCATCTCTCGTTTGGGTGGAGGAAGATATCCTTCCGAACGTACCGACACAGCTTGATGCATCGAGTTCTCGCTTAACGTTTTAAAAATTTTCCAGGCCTCATCGGCGCTTTTGTGTAGGAAGGTACCCGCACAAACGGCATCGACGGTATTACGAACCGAGGGAATAAGTCCCTCGTAGAAGACCTGAACAAGTTGCCACTTAGGAATCTGATAATGTGGACACGAGCGTAATAATTCTTTAAATTTTTCCCACGTGTCGTAAAGTGATTCCCCATCTTGCATAACAAAGTTTGTTATGGATTTCCTTATCTGATTCGTACGCATAATAGGAAAAAACTTTTGTAAAAATGCGGTGTGTAAGGCTTCCCATGTTTTAATTGTGTTTGGCTCAAGTGATTGAAGCCAATACTTAGCTTTGTCTCTTAAAGAAAATGGAAGAGCCGCAATTTTAATTCATCATCATTTAAATTTTGGATTTTCAAAGTAGAGCATATGTCCTGAAAATCTCCTAAGTGTTGATATGGATCTTCATTTATACGGCCATGGAAAGACGGAAGTAGCGAGATGGTAGATGACTTTATCTCAAAGTGAGATGCCGTTGCCTCTGGTAAATCAATACATGTTTGTGGCGTATAAGTCGTAGGAATAAAATAATCTTTAAGCGGAGGAGGTGGCGGTATATTAAGATTATTCATATTAGCACCGTCGTTATTTTGGTTGTTATTGTTATTGCCAATGTCTGCCATTTTAATCGGTTCTATGTTATGAAAGCGTGGTTTCTTTAGTCTCGTAAGGGTACTACGTATTTCGGATTCAAATAAAGACGTTGGTTTTGGTGTCAAATCGTCGTCTATTAAAAACCTAGCTCTAGAAGTTAAGTTTGAAGACTTGTTGAGTCTTAATGTACGTTCAAGTTCAGAGTCAAAAGGTTTTAATTCCGGTTTATTTGAACGTGTACCTAACATAAACTAAAATAAAAAAAAGTAAACTAAAAACAAAAGCTAACTCAACTAAAAAAAAATCAAATAGCAATCACGCAACTAAGATAACAAGCACTCAACTACTGTGATGCATGAATATTATCCTGTAATGCAATGACCGCGTCAAGCCCAGTGCCCCGGGTTTCCTAGCTAATGCAGTGCAAATAACCCTAAACTAATGCAAATAGTGCGTCACAGCGCCCTGACTTACAGTGGTTTAAAGCGAGTGTCACAAGAAGCAATTTATTTTGTTTTATTTATATTTTATTTGCGTAAGCTCCTTTGATGTAATTAGCTACTCCTCCCAGAAACGTTAGGATTTGATGACTTGAGAAACTACAAAAATAAAAGAAAAGTTAGTAACTTAAAATAAAACGAAAAAATAAGAAAAAGAAAACCTAATCTAATATTTACGAATTAACTAAACTAAGATTTTAAAACTAAAGGTAGTAATTTGCAATCCCCGGCAACGGCGCCAAAAATTGATGTTGTCAATATCAAGATATAAAAGTATGCTTAACTTATGCTTTACTTTCAAAAGATTTGCAGTGTGGAAGTAAAGGTCGAACCCACAGAGATTGATTAACTACCGCGCTTTAATTTTAAAACCTAAATCTAATTAATTAAGAAAACGGATTTGATTTTTATTTGAATTAAACTAAGAACATAAAAATAAATCTAAACTATGAAAGCAATTTAAATAGTTGTTTCTAAATAATGTTTAAGGGAACCTAGGATTGCAAAACCACCACTAGCTTCATAATAGGAATATTTATGAATTACTTTAGCTTATTACATTGGATGATAATGGGGAATTGTAGCTACAAGCCCAATTCCTCCGACAAGAAGATAATCATGGTTCAAGCACCAACATAATCCATCTTCGGTTAGCACGAATTATCCCACACTAAACTAGGGTTGTGATCTAATCCGTCTAATCTAGGCATGGACTATTCGGATACTTGATAGCACAAATCAATAAAGCACCATCACATGTAAACAATCTAAACAAGCACAGCAAGAATAGATCATTGAGCACATCACCGTCAAAATAGATCTAAGACAAGAATAAATTCTGAAAGCAATGATTTAATCAATAGAAGTACGATTTATTTATAAAAATCCTCGGAACATGTGACTGTCATCCATACATAATAAAACTGAAATAAATACATAAATAAAACCCTATTACTCGTCTAGGGCTTCATTGAAACCCTAGATCTAAGATCTAGCCATCCATGGAAGTGATAGATAGCAAGAGGTTGATGGAGGAGGCCATGGAAACCCTTGGTCTTCTTCTTCTTCTCCTTGCTTCCCTCCCTTCAATGGCTGGAAGTGTATATATATTTTTGTATCTAATCTTGTCTAATGATGTGTAACAATGTCTAACCCTTTAATTGAAGTAAAATAGGGTATATATAGCTTTACAACAAGTTTTTGGAAGCCTTTCTAACTCGAGACGAACTGAAACTGATATATTTTACAATCTGGACGCAGTTAGGACATCTCGTTTGCACAGGAATCATCAGTATACTGAAATACGCAACTTTGCTTTTTACACATATCGCGCGAGCGGGTCGCGCGAGCGCGACATTTGGCACTTCGCGCGCGCGGATCGCGCGAGCGATTTCTGGGTTTCTCGCGCGAGCGGATCGCGCGAGCGATTTTCTGATTTTCGCGCGAGCGGATCGCGCGCGCGACTTGGCTTTTTCAGCTTCTTTTCTTCTGCTTTTTCACCCTGTTTAGCCTGATATACTTGATTTCTTCCAAAACCTGTCAGAAAATAGAAAACGAAGTAAAAATATACAAAAACAGGATAAAAAGATACTAACAAATGCTTGTTAAGGGGTATGAATAGGATTTGTTCTCTCCCGATCAGCACCCTCAAACATAGAGCTTTCCAAAATATTTTCACACGGAGATGATTGAAAAAGCGGAGGACCTACGTTGAATACCTTCATGCCAACCAGATTCTCCAAGAGGAAACAATAAAGGGTATTGTAGTGGTCGTAGCATCCAAAATAATATTTAATTGAGTGGCAAAATCCTGGGTGGCTATATACCACAATATCGCGTTCTCGGGGCAAGTTTGAATCACTTTCAAGCCAAATAGCCACAACTTGCGAGGATGCAGGGGCATTGAATACACGCTGGTCCAAATCCTCATTTTCATGTATTATAATTTGACACTCACTTAAAGATGGCACATCCTTAAGGGAACGAAAGAATTTGGTGAATGGATTATCGGAGACTATGTCCAGCAAAATGGCAAGTATAGGAGGCCTCAGTTTTTCATGGATGCGTGCCCTATTTTCCATTTCATGTTCAGTATCATAAAAATATAGTTGTAAGCAAGAAGGTTGACCATCAAGTGGCACAAGGCTATTTAAGTAATGGTATGCTTGACCCTGGGCACGAAATGTGTAAATGCCATGGTTTCTTTGACTTAATTGCCTATCATATTTAACACCAAATGATGTGAAAGCAAAAGCACAATTGTAGGTGCGAATAAAATATATGAATGCAGATGAAGTTGGAGTGTTTGAAGTAAATAAGTCCCATAAGTCAGACGGAGGTGGATGTGATGATAGTACCACTGAACCAGCTGAACAACAGAACCCCGGTGGTTCTTTGTAGACTTTCTTTGCGGAACAGTGGGTGCATGGTGCTAAAACTGGTAGCCTAAAGGCACTATAAGGGAACGGGCATATGAAGCTTCAACGCAATTTAAGGTAGCTGATACACTCGGGGCCAAAGATGAATCGACGTACAAGTTGTCAGCAACGATAGGAGGGACGTTGTCTGCTAACAGCAAAATAGACATAAGAGAAAGCAACTTAGAAATCATTTTTGGACCATTTTAAAATAATGACAAACAAACCCACACCAATAATTTATGAGGAACTACAATTCCAATAAAGAGCTACCAAGCCACCGCTAGTACTTGAATGTTCACCCTAGAATCAACTTACTTATGGATGAAGTGTTAAGCTAAACTGTAGCATTAATAGTTGTGTGTTTTTTTAATCCACCACTGGAGCAACACCTAAAATCTAAACTACCTGTGGCAGGAATATTTTGTGTGCATTCAGTTAAAATAGGTAAAGGAAGTCAATTTTCAGAAGCAAGTAGGATTCGCTGACGAGTAGTCCTTCCATCTATCTTGTTTACTGGCGTGGTAGCGCCAATAGAGGTCCCTATTGTATAGTACATAAGCAAAATAGTAAGGACTAAGTTGGCATAGCGAACAATCTAACCCTAAAAATACATCCCAAAATAGCTAAAAATCATAAATGACGTATTTTACCATCAAAACCATGGAATACTACCCCCTTCCGTAGATATCCCACCCTTTTGCGACCTCTCATAGCAATAAGTATACCGCCGTACGAGTTGTATAGCTAAGGAAAAAGGGAAAAGAATGTATTATTTTCTTGAAAATAACAACGATAACATTGGTTTTGTATGGATTACATTGATGTTAGACATGCCTAGGCATGACAGATGCACAGTTAAATACTTAACACGCCACAAGCATCTAATGGACAAGGGAAAAAGTTGCAGAAGGAAGAAGCACTGCATAGTTAAAGTAGTGCTTAGAGTACATAAATTAGAAACATCAATGAGGAGCACAACCATCAAAGGTTAACCATTTTTTAACAGCATTGTATCATATCAATGCCATCCTAAATAGAAAATAGTTCACCAGTCAAGCACATACAATAGCATATAAAAAAACAGTGCATTAAAGGCAAGAGGAAAATGCCTTGGCATAATGCAACAAACAGATAGCGAGCTGGCATGGCATATTCCAGCAGCAGAGAATAAAGGTCAATCCGAAACTCCCTTCTCATGCACAATTGTTTTTTATATGAACTGCTATAGTAAAAAGCTTTCATTTTATTTTAGGTGTGTTGGTAGAATATACCAGCAAGCAAAAGCAATGTATGGATAGGATCAAAGGTACTCACATATTTGGCGTTATTTAACTGTGACATGAAGATGATTTTAGTTGATATTTGAGGATAAGAAATGCTAACCTCTGATGCGATAAGCATGCAGACAACAATCTCAAACAAACGTTGCTGCACAACAAATTGATAGCAAATAAGACAAACTTTGTTACAAAAATACGATGGAAGTTACCACAATTAGCATGTATCAGAATGAACTTGGCATTTATAACTTACTACTTAGAATTAGCCCAACAAATAAAAATATAATAAATATGAGTTGTTAACTATTTCAGAACCACAAAATGCCAAAAAGATCTCGAAACAATAGTTAATTTGAACATAACCAAGAGCCAAACAAATAGATAACAAAGAGTCACAAATAATGATACAACACTTGTTAGTACAGAAAACCCCAAGACGTAAAAATGATAAAGAAAGGTACAAATTTTTAGTTTTCTAAAATCAAAGCCACCAGATCATAGAGGAGGATGCAAAATCCCACCAACAATTTTCATTGATTTCTACAACTATAGGGTTATCATATGCTATATCAAAAGGCAAACACAAAATCAAAAACTCACAATTATGCAAACTCTAGGAATAGGGTTTTTCTTTTTTTTTTTTCTTTTTGTTGGGGGGGGGGGGGGGGGGGGGGGGGGGTGTTGTAGGATTTGACAACAGATATATGTCAAAAAAGGAATTTAGTTTCGAGATAGCTCTCAACTCAAATTCACACTGACTTCTAAATAATGATACCATAGCTATATGTGCATCCAAAGAATTTGAATGATATTTAGATGACGGAGTTCGAAGCCTATCATGTTTCACTCTAACAAGAGACCAATTACTTGGTATTTCTGATTGACACCAGGTTAGCCTGCTGTAAGGCCGAGATGTGCAAATCTTGAAACATTAATTGTCTTCCTTGACTCTCCACACTGCTGAGAAAATTAGCCCAATGAGTGATAAGAGCTGAACACCTAGTCCCACAGCAGGATAACCCGGAATCAACTACAAAAGGCATACCTGCCCCAGACTTGATCTCTTATTGAAGTAATCAAACATCCATGCCGAACACACAAACAACCATTGGCACTACACTTGCCTTGTTTACTTAAATTCAAAAGGTTACTAAGTTTTAATTAATTTGCCATAAAAGGGCGAAATAATTGTTAGATGATAAATAATAGCTAGACTAAGTAAAGACAACCCCAAGACATAAAAATAATATAGAAAGATAGAAATTTTCAGTTTTCCAAAATCCTAACAATCGGTTTGTAGAGCATGAAAAATTCCACCAATGAATTTCCACAGTTTCTACGACTATAGGGTTATCATATGTTATATTCAAAGGCAAACACAAAAACAATAACTCAAAAGTAAATAACAGCTAGATTAAGTAAAGACAACCCCAAGACATAAAAATGATAAAGAAAGATACAAATTTTTCAGTTTGCCAAAATCCTAACATCAATTTGTAGAGCATGAAAAATTCCACCAACGAATTTCCATGGTTTCTACGACTCAACAGTAGATATATGTCCACAAAAGGGATTTAGTTTGGAGAAAGTTTTGAACTTCCCTTTTTTTGGCATATGTGTTATGCAAACAAAGATGAACAGAGAAAGTTGCAAGCACCATTAAAACTATGATGCAAAAATAAGGTTTCCTTATTGTATTTACATTTTAGTCATTACCCAAAAATAATGCAATTATTAACATCTGAAGAGGGAAATTTAACAAAATCAAACTTTGTTTATTAAATGGTTGATCTTACAGGAACTGGGGGAAAAAATCGGTGAAAAAATCACGAATTTAGCCAGAAAGAGTGAGTACTTGCCTGCCCTGTAGTTATTGAATTCTTAGCTTGGAAAAGTTCCAGGCTAAAAAACTTTGAGTTACCCATTAGGAAAAATCGAACCCACATTAACCAGAAATAGTCAAATCACAGAGCATAAAATAACAAACCCAAAAATACTTGGTTTCTATGCTATTGATAAGTTCTCTAGATTTATTTTATAAAGAATTTTTGCTGAACAGGCTTTAAAGTATTTTTTTTCTTTTTTAATAATAAAAGCGGCTTTCCCAACTGTACATACCTACGCTCATTTAATTTTGAAATAAAAGTTTTATGGAGAACAAATTCATATAACATGTACGATATAATATAGCGTATAGAAGGAAGGAGAAAAATGCCATGGCATATTGTAAAATAAAGGCGAGTGGCCATGTCGAAGCTGTCATCCCATGCACACTTGTTTTCCATATATGCACTGCCACATCGAAAAACTTGTATTTTATTTAAGGTGCGTTCACAGAATACACCAATAAGCAAAATCCAAATACAGACAGACAAAACATAGTCACATGCATAGACGATATTAGTCTAACTATTATATTTTAGGATTAAAAATGCTAACCTCTAATGCGTAAGGACCTCCGAAAAAACACTGCTGCACGGGATCATGAAAAGGAAGACAAAGAACCAACTATTAGTACACATATAAGATGACTATTTTTTTAGAGAAACCTAATTGATATGCAACATTAGATATATATATATATATATATAAAAAGATCTGCAATCGGAGAGTACACAAAGTGCAATAATTTTATCAATAGGAGGCGGAAAAACTCTTTAATCGGCTTTTTTTTTAGTACTCCATCCGTTCCACAATAAGTGTCCACTACTCTTCTGCACACAGTTTAAGAAAATAATAACTTGTGGTAGATGTTTATTCACGATTGGGGGTGGCCCATTATCAACCACACATTTTTGTCCAAAATAGAAAGTGGACACTTATTTTGGAACATCCAAAAAAGGAAAGGTGGACACTTATTGTGGAACAGAGGGAGTAATATATAAATATCAACTAACTATTTAAGAACACAGCATACCATAATGCAAAGTAGTAACATGAAGTATCCTAGCTTAATTAAGCTATGACATTGCAATCAATTTAGTTTATTCAAACAAAATAAAGATGGCAACAGTTTAGGCAAGTTGGAACATTGCCCAAAGGCAACGATGGGCTATTGTATTGTAATTTGAAACCACAATAGCATTGTATGTTAAAAGGTCACATTCATGACCAATGCCATGCTTTCCTAATTTCAACAATGGCTAAAAGGTCTCATTCATGACCAATGGCATGATTTCGTAATTTCAAGCAAAGGTAAATGCCTTAAAAAAACGCCGGTGCTTAGCAAAGGCTACCAAAATCACACCCAAGATTTCCATTTTTTTACTATGTTTAATTCCTAATGCAACATACATAATAAAGCTACTTAAACTGGAAGTAACAACTTTCTTTCACAAAGAGGTTTCAGACAATGTTTGAATTAGCAAAGAAGTCAAGTGTTTATGGGTACATCGTAGGGAATAAAATTAAAATTCATAAATAGGCTTTACCCTATGTATAATAAAAGTGGCTCTCCCAACTGTACACACCTATGCTACTTTCATTTCGAAGTAAAAGTGTTCCAGAGAACAATTTCATTTAGCATGTAAATGACAAAATAGTGCATACCAAGAAGAAGAAAATGCCACAGCATGTTGCTGCAGCCGAATAGTGAAATTGTCACGCCCCGACGTAGCATAAATAAGGAAAGCGTTTAATTTCCTTTATAGACCCGTAGGTCGCGACAGTTTGAAGGATCGATTCCGTCCCAAACGTCGAACAATAATAAACAATAATAATCAGAGCAGAGCAATCAAGGCTTACAAAAATTTTCTATCTTATTACATCTTATAAATCGAGGTCACTAAGGCACAGACCGCCTTGAAAACAAAACAATAACTTAGTGTCTGTTACAGTCATCCTTATAAAACAAAACAGTTTAAACTTAAAACTCATAGTAAATAAACAGTTCCTTTATTCCAGAAGCAGCCATTCTCAATTAGCATAGTCGTACGATTCCTCCTGGTTATAACCTGAAAAGCCTGAACACGAATGTCCAGGACGCATCAACGTCGTCAGCTTCAAAAAGCTGGTGAGTATTAAAAACATGACTTTGAATGTAAAGCATACCCATTTACCTTTTTCCATTATTACGATATCAATCATTAAAACGCAGAAAGAATTCATTTTATAAAACAACAAGGAATATGATAAAAGTCGTTCATTCATAAAAATAGTTACTCGTGTATGAGACAATGCACCACACTCATCTTGCCGACTCTTTTCTCTCGACAGCCACCACAACCCACTATCCTACTCCTGGTCTCTTTGAAATACTACGATAGCCACACTTTAGCAATGGGGCGCCAGGGAGTGTCCAGTTTGCCTCACACTTTGGTCCGGGATACCAGGGAGTGTCCAATGCCTCACACTTTGAATACCCTAACCGCCATGCAAATACCGGGGCAACCCCTCACACAGTATCCAGACTTGAGTTATCAGGGAGTGTCCGTATGCCACACTTTAGCACTTCCATGGGTGCCAGTGAGTGTCCGAGTTCGGCTTCACACACTTTAACGCTTCCATGGGCGTCAGGGAGTGTCCATATTTGCCACCGTCGCATTTCAAAGATACCCTCTCCACAAAACTCAACCACAACCACAACCACAACCACAACCACAAACTACAACCACAACCACAACCACAACCACAAACTACAACCACAAACTCAAACTCATACTCTTGCCACACTACCATTACTCTTTTCCACACAGACTGACACCCATATGCATGTACCACTGACCCCACATGAATGACACGCACATGAACTTAAGCAAAACACTGAATTAAAGGAACAACACGCGTACGGGGATTGATAACTTGCAATATAATGTTTTAATCATTCAAAACATAACCAAACAGAGTTCTGATTAACTAAATATCCCAAACAGAACCTTAACAGTACAAAAAGTTGAACCAAACAGTCCTTTAACGGAAAACTGACAAAAACAGAAACTGCCAGACCTCGCGCGCGCGGGCCGCTCGCGCGAAAGGTCGCTCGCGCGGGCCGCTCGCGCGATATGCCCATCTTCCTTTTTATAATATAACTTTTCTGTCTGCCTGAGGAAGTCAAGGTCGCGCGCGCGGATCGCTCGCGCGAAGGGGTTCTCGCGCGACCAGCCTAATATTTATTATATATATATAAACTCTTACGTCTGCCTGGGGACGCATACCTCGCTCGCGCGAGCCGCTCGTGCGAGGGGTCGCTCGCGCGGGCCGCTCGCGCGACCCTCGCTCGCCCGATCGCGCGCGCGAGGTGATGCAGAGGCTTCATCTTCTTCGTCAGATTACTCTGTTTCAGCAAACAGGGTCTAAAATTGACCCATTTCAAATCTGTAAGTATGTATGTCATGTTATACATGGATCTCTTGGTTTTTAAACAAGGATTAAGAATCTATTGTCGATTTAACATGAATCAATCTATAACTCTCCAATTTTATGAAAAACTAAAACATGTCAAAACTTATTTTCTAATATACTTTTCCATATGAACAAATTAGACTTTAAAACTTCAAACATGGCATGTAGGATGTATAATCTACCATATTCATCTCTAAAAACGAATTTAGATTAAGGTTTGAAAATCTTGATTTCAAGCTATGAATTTCCATACGTAGGATCAACAATGGTGTTTTACAAATTTGAACAAACACACAGTAAATAGACATGTAATTACATTCTTAGTGAGTTAGTAATACTCACTGATTGAAGCCTTAGAGATTAAGTTGAGAAAGAAAGGCCAATTAAGAAATCCACTTAAGCTCTAGCTATGGTGATTGAGCTCCTCTCTCTCTCTAAAATTTGAAGAACTCACTGTGTATCTCTCTCAACTCTCTCTGCAATACTAAATTGAAATTGTGCAGATTGTGTGTATGCAGTGTACATATAAATAGAGAAAACCAATTGAAGGACTTGGGCTCCAAGCATCTTAACAAATACTCTACAAATTGAGTTAAGTTCCTAATTAACTAATTACTAATATACACAGATATAGATACGTATATGGATGTATAGAATTGCTGTGAATTAGAGTAGGGGTCAAATAGGTTCATAGGGGTCAAAGCAAAGTTGTTTGGCAACTTAGCTTATGGCACAACATTTGTACATATAAGTTGTATGTTCCCAAACAAGGCACAAGGCAATCATCACTTGCCATAATTGGAAATAAAGCAAATGTCCAAATCGGTCACTTCCAAAATCTGTGGAAGTTAAACACAATATGGACAGTTTTGAACATAAACTGGTATTTTCGGGGCGCGGTGGTCACCACAAAAATACAGAAAATTCATTTTAACGTAAGAATTGATTTTCCGGTTTCATAAAAATACAGCTTGAATTAAAAGAAAACATTTCCACCGTTTTGAAATACAGATTTGAAATCTAACACAGGTGTTGTTCAATTTTATAAAATTACAGTTTAACTCCAAACAGAATTTTAATATGAAATAACACAAGGGATAATAATTAGAACATGAGAAATGTAATTAAATGAAGCAGTCCACATTGCATAAAATTAAATATGACAATGCAATTACAAATTAAATATGAAAATGTATTTTAAAATTAAATGGAAATGCAGGTTATTACACCCTTCCTCCCTTAAACAGGATTTCGTCCCCGAAATCAAGACTGACTAGTCCTGAAATAACTCCGGGTACTTCTTCCTCATATCAGCTTCAACTTCCCACGAGGCTTCGTTCTCGTCATGGTGATTCCACTGAACTTTCACCAACGGAATGTCTTTATTCCTCAACTTCTTGATACTCTGATCCAAAATCTTCACAGGTCTCTCCTTGTAAGAAACGTTATGACTCGTCTCAATATCGTCATAACTAACCACATGTGAGGGATCTCGTATATATTTCCTCAACATACTCACGTGGAACACGTTGTGAACCCCAGACATCTTTGGTGGTAGCGCCAGTCGATAAGCTACTTTCCCGACACGTTCCAAAATCTCGAACGGTCCGATAAAACGCAGAGCTAACTTTCCTCTCTTGAGACCAAAGCGTACTACTCCTCGTGTTGGTGAAACTTTAAGAAGTACGTGATCTCCAACACTGAATTCCAAATCTTTCCGGCGTCGATCGGCATAACTCTTATACCTGCTCTGAGCGGTTCTCATCCTTTCCTTGACCAAAGAAATCTTCTCGTTGGTTTCTCTAACCAAATCTGGTCCCAACAACTCTGTGTCCCCAACTTCTGCCCAACACAAGGGAGAACGACATGGTCGTCCGTACAATGCTTCGAACGGAGCCATACCTATACTCGCGTGATAACTGTTGTTATAGGCAAATTCAACCAATGGCAAGTGTGTCTCCCAAGATTCTTCAAAATCGATCACACAAGCCCTGAGCATATCTTCCATGATCTGATTAACACGCTCAGTTTGTCCATCTGTCTGAGGGTGAAAAGCAGTACTCATCTTGAGCGAAGTTCCCATAGCTTCTTGCAGACTTTCCCAAAATCCAGAGGTAAAACGTGCGTCACGGTCTGACACAATCGACACAGGTGCACCGTGAAGTCGTACAACTTGTTGTATGTACATCCGGCTCATCTTCTCTACCGGGTATGTCATACTATAAGCAATAAAATGAGCAGACTTCGTCAATCGATCCACGATTACCCAAATGGCGTCATGATTCTGCTGCGATCGAGGTAATCCTACTACAAAATCCATCGAAATGTGTTCCCACTTCCAACCAGGAATAGGCAGCGGTTGCAACAATCCTGACGGTCTTTGATGTTCGGCCTTGACTTGCTGACACGTCAAACACTTGGATACAAATTCTGCCACGTCCTTCTTCATACCTTCCCACCAGAAATTTCTCTTCAAATCTTTGTACATCTTCGTTCCTCCTGGGTGAACTGTATACCTCGACTTATGTGCTTCTTCCAGGATATCCTTCCTTAACTCTTCATTACCTGGCACACATAATCTATTCCTGCACCGATATCCTCCATCGACTCCCACTTTCCATTCTGTCGGGTCTCTTTCTGACATCTTCACGAACCATGTCTGAAACTTCTCGTCTTCTTTCTGAGTTCCAATAATGCGGTCGATAAGAACAGGCTGTAGAATGAGACATCCGAACATTTGTCCTTCTTCTTCTTCAGCACTCTGTACATCGAACTCCGCCAAGGTCTCCAATGCTCGCCACTCTCTAACCATTAAGGAGGCGATCGTCTCATGAGTCTGTCGACTTAAGGCATCGGCAACCACATTGGCTTTACCCGGGTGGTATTCTAATGTGAAGTCGTAGTCTTTGATCAGCTCCATCCATCTACGTTGCCTCATGTTCAACTCTTTCTGGGTGAACAAATACTTGAGGCTCTTGTGATCGGAGAACAAATCAAACTTCTCACCGTAGAGATAGTGTCTCCAAATCTTGAGTGCGAAAACCACTGCTGCCAACTCCAAATCATGAATGGGATAGTTCAACTCATTCGGCTTCAGCTGTCTGGATCCATAGGCAATAACTCTGCCATTTTGCATAAGTACACACCCTAACCCTTGATATGATGCGTCACTAAAGATAGTGAACTTTTCATCAGGCTTGGGTATTGCTAGTACTGGTGCGGTTGTGAGTCTCTCTTTCAACTCTAGAAAGGCTCGCTCGTGCTTCTCTGTCCACTCGAACTTCAAATTCTTCTTCGTCAACCCAGTCAAAGGTGCTGCTATCTTTGAGAATCCCTCAACGAATCTCCTGTAATAGCCTGCGAGTCCAAGAAAACTCCGAACTTCTGTAGGGTTGCTCGGTCTAACCCAATTTGATACGGCATTGGTCTTGGACGAATCCACTGAAATTCCTTGAGATGACACCTTGTGTCCCAAAAATTTCACTTCTCGCAACCAGAACTCACACTTACTGAACTTGGCATACAAGTGGTGGTCCTTGAGCGTCTGCATCGCAATCCGTAGATGTTGCTCGTGTTCTTCTCCTGACTTAGAATAGATCAAAATATCATCAATAAAGACGATGACAAACTGATCCAAATAAGGCTTGAACACTCTGTTCATTAGATCCATGAACACCGCCGGGGCGTTCGTCATTCCAAACGGCATCACCAGAAATTCATAATGACCATATCGGGTTCTGAAAGCAGTCTTAGGTATGTCTTCTTTTCGTACCCTCAACTGATGATATCCCGACCTAAGGTCTATCTTGGAAAATGTCGTAGCTCCTTGTAGTTGATCAAACAAATCGTCAATCCGAGGCAAGGGATACTTGTTCTTCATAGTTACCCGGTTCAATTCTCTGTAGTCGATACACAATCTAAGTGTCCCGTCCTTCTTCTTCACGAATAACACTGGTGCTCCCCAAGGCGATGTACTTGGACGTACAAAACCTAGGTTCTCGAGCTCTTGAACTTGTTCCTTCAATTCCAACAGTTCTGTGGGGGCCATTCTGTAGGGAACCTTGGTGATCGGTACGGTGCCCGGTATAAGCTCAATACAGAACTCTATACTTCTCTCGGGCGGTAAACCAGAAATGTCTTGAAATACTCCTTCGAAGTCCTTGACTACAGGTATAGATGACGCTGTCACCTCTGTACTGACGACGTCGATGTTGGCTAAACATCTCGTGAGGAACATATCTCCCGAAGGGTTACATTGAAAATCAAAGGGTTGATTCTCATTGTCGGGGAATGTAATTCTCTTCCTCGCACAATCCAACTTCACTTGATTCTGAGAGAGCCAATCCATTCCTAGGATTATGTCGAACTCCTTCATCGATAGGACAATCAATCTCGCAGGGATTTCTCGGTCTCCTAGCCGTAAAGGACAATCCTTGCACACGTGTCCTAATCTGACCGCAGCTCCTAACGGGGAAGTAGCCTTCAAAGCTTTCTCTAAGCGATGAGGTAAGATACCCAATCTCCGAATTGTATTAACAGATATGAACGAAAGAGCAGCACCCGTATCAAATAACACTTTAACATGAGAGTTAAACAGAGTTAATGTACCTTCTACTGCTTGCTGATCAGGTTGAGCTTCTCCATAATCTCCTTCTTCATACGCAGTTCCATCATATCCAGCGGCATCAGGGATAACAGCATTCAAGCGAGTCTGTCCCTGTTGACCATAAGTCACCTGCTTAGGAGCAGTACAGAACCTGCTGATGTGACCTGGTTCACCACAGTTGAAGCAGACTATCCCTTGCTGAGTAGCACGCCTTGGTGCCTTGCAATCACGAGCCACATGTCCAGGGTTGCCACAGTTGAAGCACTTTCCACTACTACTTCCTTCTCCCACTCGAGGTTGAGTCGGATAGGTAATAGCCTGAGTCTTCTTGCTTCCGTCGAAATTCCTCTTCTGCCCCTGGGTACGGTTCATTGGTGGTCTATTCCCAAAATTACCCCTGTGAGGCGGTCGGAATTCAAATTGTTTTTGGCTTATTCGGGCATCCTCTTCCAGATCGGTAGCCAAACCAACAAGTCCTTCAAACGATTTATCCAAGTGGCCGAGAGTCAGGCGACGAATCTGCGGTGTCAGCCCTTGGTTATACTTACGGATCTTCTTCTCCTCAGTATCAACCAGGTGTGGAGCAAACCGAGACAGTCTTTCAAACTGTGTGGTGTACTCTTGCACCGACTTGGTTCCTTGCGTCAGGTCCATAAATTCCTTCTCTCTTCTATGCCTCTCTGTAGCCGGGAAATATTTCTCCAAAAATCTCCCCTTAAACGCAGTCCACGTCATCCCCATCGCAGCCCCATTCCCGATAGTAGCTATAACCGAATCCCACCAGTCTGCGGCAGCGTCGGTCAGCTGAAACATAGCCAACCTCCTCTTGTCCATTTCGTTGCATTGGACAGCCTCGAACATTCGGTCCATCTGTCATAACCATTGTTCGGCCTTCCAGGGTTCTGCGGTACCTGCAAACTGCTCGGGCCTTAAAGCACGGAATCTTTCCAGCAATTTGTCTCCAGTCTGGCGATCTCGTCGATTTTCATTCTGATTACTAACCCTTTCAAGACGCCTAATGAAAGCTTCAAATATTCCTGTGGGATCAGCAGCCTCAGGTGCCCCCTCGATTAGATTTCTGTTCCTTCTTACTCCTCCAGCCATTCTATGCATGATAGTGATAGTAGAATGAGAAACATGCATGCAACAGTGTTTATAAAGTAATTTAAAGGACAACAACATTCAAAAGGGTATATTTTATATATATAACTTCTATCAAGTAGATACAAAAAGCAGGTATGGTCAGATCAATGCCTACCCTATCTGTATGGGTTAGGTCGCATGCAAGAGTTAATGCTACAAAAATGGGGTCATAGCCCTACACTCTAATGCATGTAATTACAGTTGCAAAAAGAGATAGAGCTAATAATTAAAAGCAGTAAATATGTACAAGTCATAACTAGAACGTCAATCATCTCCATAAGCAGCTATCAGGAGATCTAGTGAATCGACAGGGCGAAATCGCTGAACAACGAACGGTCCAACCCCGTCATAGCTGTGAGAGGTGGACGATGAAGCAGGTACAGGAGCATCTGTCTCATCTATCATCTCCTCCGGTAAGGCTAGCTCCAGTGCTAGCTCAGCCTCGAGCTTAGCGGCCAGATCATCTAGACCTATACCGTCCTCTATAATCTCCCCTCCTACAGGGACCACATGAACAATCTTAGCATCATCCTCAGCAATGGGAACCACCGGCGGAGGCATCTCTAACTGAGCCAGATGGGCATGCACGATCTGGATCTCGAGGGGGAGGTAGAAAGCATCGCTATTGACCAACCTCAAAATCTCGACCAACACCAAACGCTGAGCCTCTGCGAAGTAACGAAGCTCTAAACGGATACGGGTCAGGTCAACTAGGCCTACCACGTGAACCTGGTGCCATACATCCGATATAACAGTCGCCGTGGCCAACTGCTCAACGGCCGCATGATATAAGTCAAGAAAGGCTGGGATCACTGCCCCAGGTATCACGAAGTGTCCTCCGAATCTGTCTGGTACATATAACGGAGGAGCTGGATCCATACCTAATAAGAAGGTACTACCTAAGTTAGAACAAAGATAATCTTAGGCGTTTGGGTCCTGAGTCTATCCTCCCTGTCGTATCATCGGGTGTGTAACACTTAATGGAATGTGGAATCGGGTCTATACTGGTAAACCCTAACCTGGCTAAACTATCTTGAGATAAATAATAACCTGGCTCTGATACCACTAAATCCTGTCACGCCCCGACGTAGCATAAATAAGGAAAGCGTTTAATTTCCTTTATGGACCCGTAGGTCGCGACAGTTTGAAGGATCGATTCCGTCCCAAACGTCGAACAATAATAAACAATAATAATCAGAGCAGAGCAATCAAGGCTTACAAAAATTTTCTATCTTATTACATCTTATAAACCGGGGTCACTAAGGCACAGACCGCCTTGAAAACAAAACAATAACTTAGTGTCTGTTACAGTCATCCTTATAAAACAAAACAGTTTAAACTTAAAACTCATAGTAAATAAACAGTTCCTTTATTCCAGAAGCAGCCATTCTCAATTAGCATAGTCGTACGATTCCTCCTGGTTATAACCTGAAAAGCCTGAACACGAATGTCCAGGACGCATCAACGTCGTCAGCTTCAAAAAGCTGGTGAGTATTAAAAACATGACTTTGAATGTAAAGCATACCCATTTACCTTTTTCCATTATTACGATATCAATCATTAAAACGCAGAAAGAATTCATTTTATAAAACAACAAGGAATATGATAAAAGTCGTTCATTCATAAAAATAGTTACTCGTGTATGAGACAATGCACCACACTCATCTTGCCGACTCTTTTCTCTCGACAGCCACCACAACCCACTATCCTACTCCTGGTCTCTTTGAAATACTACGATAGCCACACTTTAGCAACGGGGCGCCAGGGAGTGTCCAGTTTGCCTCACACTTTGGTCCGGGGTACCAGGGAGTGTCCAATGCCTCACACTTTGAATACCCTAACCGCCATGCAAATACCGGGGCAACCCCTCACACAGTATCCAGACTTGAGTTATCAGGGAGTGTCCGTAGGCCACACTTTAGCACTTCCATGGGTGCCAGTGAGTGTCCGAGTTCGGCTTCACACACTTTAACGCTTCCATGGGCGTCAGGGAGTGTCCATATTTGCCACCGTCGCATTTCAAAGATACCCTCTCCACAAAACTCAACCACAACCACAACCACAACCACAAACTACAACCACAACCACAACCACAACCACAAACTACAACCACAAACTCAAACTCATACTCTTGCCACACTACCATTACTCTTTTCCACACAGACTGACACCCATATGCATGTACCACTGACCCCACATGAATGACACGCACATGAACTTAAGCAAAACACTGAATTAAAGGAACAACACGCGTACGGGGATTGATAACTTGCAATATAATGTTTTAATCATTCAAAACATAACCAAACAGAGTTCTGATTAACTAAATATCCCAAACAGAACCTTAACAGTACAAAAAGTTGAACCAAACAGTCCTTTAACGGAAAACAGACAAAAACAGAAACTGCCAGACCTCGCGCGCGCGGGCCGCTCGCGCGAAAGGTCGCTCGCGCGGGCCGCTCGCGCGATATGCCCATCTTCCTTTTTATAATATAACTTTTCTGTCTGCCTGAGGAAGTCAAGGTCGCGCGCGCGGATCGCTCGCGCGAAGGGGTTCTCGCGCGACCAGCCTAATATTTATTATATATATATAAACTCTTACGTCTGCCTGGGGACGCATACCTCGCTCGCGCGAGTCGCTCGTGCGAGGGGTCGCTCGCGCGGGCCGCTCGTGCGAGGGGTCGCTCGCGCGGGCCGCTCGCGCGATCGCGCGCGCGAGGTGATGCAGAGGCTTCATCTTCTTCGTCAGATTACTCTGTTTCAGCAAACAGGGTCTAAAATTGACCCATTTCAAATCTGTAAGTATGTATGTCATGTTATACATGGATCTCTTGGTTTTTAAACAAGGATTAAGAATCTATTGTCGATTTAACATGAATCAATCCTTAACTCTCCAATTTTATGAAAAACTAAAACATGTCAAAACTTATTTTCTAATATACTTTTCCATATGAACAAATTAGACTTTAAAACTTCAAACATGGCATGTAGGATGTATAATCTACCATATTCATCTCTAAAAACGAATTTAGATTAAGGTTTGAAAATCTTGATTTCAAGCTATGAATTTCCATACGTAGGATCAACAATGGTGTTTTACAAATTTGAACAAACACACAGTAAATAGACATGTAATTACATTCTTAGTGAGTTAGTAATACTCACTGATTGAAGCCTTAGAGATTAAGTTGAGAAAGAAAGGCCAATTAAGAAATCCACTTAAGCTCTAGCTATGGTGATTGAGCTCCTCTCTCTCTAAAATTTGAAGAACTCACTGTGTATCTCTCTCAACTCTCTCTGCAATACTAAATTGAAATTGTGCAGATTGTGTGTATGCAGTGTACATATAAATAGAGAAAACCAATTGAAGGACTTGGGCTCCAAGCATCTTAACAAATACTCTACAAATTGAGTTAAGTTCCTAATTAACTAATTACTAATATACACAGATATAGATACGTATATGGATGTATAGAATTGCTGTGAATTAGAGTAGGGGTCAAATAGGTTCATAGGGGTCAAAGCAAAGTTGTTTGGCAACTTAGCTTATGGCACAACATTTGTACATATAAGTTGTATGTTCCCAAACAAGGCACAAGGCAATCATCACTTGCCATAATTGGAAATAAAGCAAATGTCCAAATCGGTCACTTCCAAAATCTGTGGAAGTTAAACACAATATGGACAGTTTTGAACATAAACTGGTATTTTCGGGGCGCGGTGGTCACCACAAAAATACAGAAAATTCATTTTAACGTAAGAATTGATTTTCCGGTTTCATAAAAATACAGCTTGAATTAAAAGAAAACATTTCCACCGTTTTGAAATACAGATTTGAAATCTAACACAGGTGTTGTTCAATTTTATAAAATTACAGTTTAACTCCAAACAGAATTTTAATATGAAATAACACAAGGAATAATAATTAGAACATGAGAAATGTAATTAAATGAAGCAGTCCACATTACATAAAATTAAATATGACAATGCAATTACAAATTAAATATGAAAATGTATTTTAAAATTAAATGGAAATGCAGGTTATTACAGAAATGCCATGGCATATTCTAGTAGAAGACAATAAAGCTGAGCAGTCAATTCGAAGCTGTCATCCCATGTAAAATTAGCCCAAAAACTTTAAAAAAAATGATAGATGCAAGTTGCCAACTATTTACGGAACCCCAAAATGCCAAAAAGATCTCGAAATAATAGTTAAAATGGAAATTGCGAAACCTACAAATTAAGCGAAACATAATGTCTATTGATCAATTCCAATGTGGAAATCATTAAAATTCTATATGAAAGATAATTTTATCAGAATAATTAAACACCTAAAAATTAAGTTTCTACAAAATAGAAACTGCTACAAAAATTACAGCTAATTCAGAATTAAAGTCGCAGCTGAAGGGCTCCAAATATAGATTTTGTTGATGTCCTAGACATCAACGGACTGAGGAATAGCTGTTTAAACCCAAAGTTCTTATATTTTTGGAAATTCAACTTTAAAGGCCATGCTTTCCACATAATTGATCTTTTCCAAAAGTAATCAAACCTCCATATTAGACGCACAAACGAACATCGACACTACGCCTGGCTTATTTTCTTAGATTCAAAGGGTTACTAAGTTTAAATTAAGTTGTCATAGAAGGACTATATAATTGACGGATCGTAAATAATATGTAGAATAAGTAAAGACAACCCCAAGATATAAGAATGATAAAGAAAGATATACAAATTTTCTATTTTTCAAAATTCAAACAATGGGATTTTCAAAATTCAAACAATGGGATTGTAGCACATGAAAAATCAAACTTTATTTATTAAATGTTTGATCTAATAAGAAGTTTGAAAAAAATATCGACAGAAAATTTAAAGATAACAAAGAACAAGACAAAGTTTGTTTGAGAATAGACAAAACACACTAAAAAGAAAAACAACTCCTCGACATACAAAAGCTAAAACCAAAGAAAGCTAAACACAAAACCAAAATTCGAAATTGAAATCTATGAAAATCAGTTTGGGAATTTTCTAAAATGTGTTTGGTAATTGTCTATGTTTCTTTTTCCATTTCAAAACCAAAATTTAATTTATAATTTTTTTATTTATTATTTTTCTCAAAACGACAAACCAATTGGGCGAAGAATCAAAAACTTAAAAAAAAATCAAGTTCTTTATAGTTTCCGGTTTTTGTTTTTATAAAATGAAACCAAGAACATTAAGTTTTAGAATTTCAAAAACTCGAGCTAACGTAGCTTTATCGTACAATAACTTTAGCCTGAAATAGAAAGCAGTTGAAACTAAACGCCAAATAAAGATTCGAAGTTCAATCTATCACAATCAATTCGTGAAGTTTAGGAAATGTGTTTGGTAACCATCTTTGTATCCTTTTTCGTCTGAAAACCAAATTTTAATTGGTAATCGTTTATGTTTTGCTTTGTTGGATTTAAAAACGACAAACAAATTCGGGCAGTAGAAATAAAGATTTGAAGTTCAATCTATCATAATCAATTCGCGAAGTTTAGGAAACATGTTTGGTAACCATCTTCGTATTCTTTTTCCTCTGAAAATGAAATTTTAATTGGTAATCGTTTCTGTTTTTCTTTGTTGGATTTAAAAACGACAAACAAATTTGGGTTTTGTTTTTATAAAAATCTTATTTAACATGTCTTCAATATAAATTTACCCTTTGTATAATCAAAGTGCCTTTCCCAACTGTACACACCTACGCTACTTTCATTTCGAAGTAAAAGTGTTCCAGAGAACAATTTGAATTAGCGTGTAAAAGACAAAATAGTGCATAACAAGAAGAAGAAAATGCCATAGCATATTGTTGCAGCCGAATAGTGAAATGCCATGGCATATTCTAGTTGAAGACAATAAAGGTGAACAGTCAATTCGAAGCTGCCAACCCATGTACACTTGTTTTCCATATATGCACTGGCACTTTGAAAAACTTGTACTTTATATAATGTGTGTTCACATAATACACCAATAAGCAAAACCCAAATCTGAGAAAGACAAAACACAGTTACGCACATGACATTAGTCTAACTATGATATTTTTGGATTCAAAATGCTAACCTCTAATGCAATAAGGCCTTTCCAAATACCGTTGCTACACAAGATACCTAACCGAAATGACAAACCAAAGCCAATGAGTTGCGGGAGTCCAACCTCCGAAGCTTCAATCCACAACAAATTCTAGATGAGATTACAAGAATAGGTAGGTGGGAGTGGAGTTCATGGTTTTCTACATGGTGGGTAAGAGAGAGAGAGAGAGAGAGAGAGAGAGAGAGAGAGAGAGAGAGATGGAACAGAAGAGAGACAGTTGAGAAAATGAATGGACAATATGTATTGTGCATCACGCCTAGGTTCCTTCGGCTAGCTGAATGACCAAAAACACCCCTCTACATATGGATACAAGGTAAAAAGTAAGGGTAGAAAGAGAAAAATGAAACATGATTTGACAGAACATACCCAATCTCTACCCCCCGTTTGGCTGGCAGTGCAGCAAGACATAGCACAACAAGTGATCATCCAAACAATGCCTAACTTTTCACCAATTGCATGCGAAATGTCAATGGTGCCCTGAAGAATATTTCATCTATAGTGTATAAAAGAGGGGTACATAAGTCGAATCACAATTCAAAAGTATGAACAGTACACAATTCTATGGCTCTTTTATTATAGTTAATGATATATATATATATATGTATATATAAAGATCTGCAACCGAAGAGTACACAAATTGAGATAATTTTATCAATTGGAGGCAGGAAAACCATATAATTTTCCACATTATTCTGAATTTCCACTTAGTCCTTAAACTCATCAACTGGGGCCAATCAACCGACAACCACCCCTAGGATGGGCCATTGTTCATATATCTTATATTTAGAGACAATCCAGTTTTTCGATGCACCAAATTAGAGGGGAAAGGGAACATGCAAATGCCAATATATATCAATATATACACACACACACACACACACATGTATTTATACATGTAAAGAAAATTCAATAGTGGTTTATGGATGCTTTGCTTTTATACATATGACTTAATTACTACCAAGAGTAAAGTTTACTAAGAGGTGTAAAGCTTTGGTCCGTCTGACATAGGAAATCATTTGTGCAAAGTTGAGGATATGAATGTCAAGTATTCGTATTCCCAATTAATCTTGTGGTAAGGTAAAGAATCTGAAGTTCTTAGGTTAATTCAACCAAAACTTTTAATATGATTAATACAAACACTAAGCCACATTTTTTTATTAAGCATAGTTACCAAGAGAACATGTAGTAAAGAATTAAAACAAAAAAAAGAAAAAAAAAAGGATTGTCTATCAAAAAGATGAGCAATCTGTGAAAATTTAGAAATTATATGAATTAGACAAAAAAAAATATGGTGTAAAAAAGAATGTAATAGAGGAAGGAAAAAATATTGAAACAAAGAAGGTTTGGAGTGATACAGAGAGCATAAAAAAATTGGGGGTGGGGTTGGGGAATGAATATTAAAATAGAACCATAGTTTTTCGCATTAATGACAAGGTCCATGGTAAAAAATACTATACAAGGAAAGTGACAAAGCATCTTGAGAAATGATACAAGGGAAAAAGTACCTACTGAACAAGAGGGAAGTGCCCAAAAACTTATATAAAAAATAAAATAAAATTCACAACCAAGCTAGAACCTCTTGAAGTGTTAAATTCACGGATCCCCACTTCATTAGAAATGTAAATTAGCAAAGACTAAAGCTAAACACTACTTAAAATGACTACATACAAATATACATAATAAATAAATGGAATATATGAAAATGGTATAGAGCGAGAATTTTCATCAACACGACTTAAAAGAAAGAAAATAATCATCCAAAACAGCCAAACAATCCTAGAAAGAGAAAAAATAAAAAAATAAAAAAGAAAACCAACATACATTTTCAGTGCAAGAAAACACCTAACTCTGAAAACTACAAGAACAACGAGCTACAATTACTTTGCAAAGGTGCAGGCGTATTTGTTGAATACTTGCAATCAGACGTGTTTGTTGAATACAAATTAGTTCTAATCTTATTAGGTATTTTGACTAAAATTTGTGATCTCATACGATTTACTTTATTGTAAGGAGCAATCATTCTATATCGGCGTTTTGTGATTGACACATTTATTCTTAAGAAGAGACCCAGGGAGGAGTAATGAAATGTATGTATGTCAAATTATCATATATCAGTTTACCACATAATGCTTCAAATAAATTTGGGGTATGAGAATTTGAAGAATTGGTTGGAGATGCTCTTAGTTGACGAACCAAAGTCCTTCGACGTTCAAGTTAGAACAGGTAGGAGGACATAATAAGTCAATAGTTGAGATTATTGTATTTAGAATTAATGAGTCCAGAGACATACCTCTCATCTCATATTTACATGAGTTACATAACGAATACCTCGATACCTCTCCATGATTCCTCACTTGCTGATTTCTCGGAATCGAGCCTCATTTTGTGGCGTGATCCTCAATGTAACGTGAGGAGCACGTCTCGGAATCGAGCCTCATCTTGTGGCGTGATCCTCAGTGTAACGTGAGGAGCACGTTGAATCAAGAACTACAATTTCTTTGGGGCTGGCTAAACTATCTAAGTCAGAGCAAACCCTCGATATACTGGTTGTTCTTTCTTTTACATAAAAGGGCCATGTATCACTGCCTCAATGTGTTGGATTTACCCTTATCAAAGTTCATAACGTATATAGTGAGATCTCGTCCCACATTGAAAAAAAATATAAAAAGTTAGTCTCATATATGTAGAATCACTTGGCTACTGTTACTAACTTGGACTTGAGCATTTTAAGAGCCAACGTGGAAGGCCCGTCAAGTAAGTCCAGTGGACCACTTGGGGCATTACATATATAAAGAAGATTCTGAAAAAAAAAATTCAAAAACACATACAGAATTAATTAACGATCATATTGTGGTAAGTTTTGGCTACAACTTTGGTAGCTGCCCTAATTGTGCCATTTGATCAGGTTACTTTGTCGACTTTCCTGACTATTAATTACATTTTGGTTGGTGTTGATTTTAGGATATTGAATCATACCATTGTAATATTTGATTTGAGTAGCTATATATTCATAATAGTAAACTTCAAAGTTCATATTTTCTTTTGCGAATTTAAGGATGTTTCAACATAGCACACTAATTTGGTTTACGGATTGAGAAAGAGAAGAAAAATGAAATAAAAATAAAAATAAATCTTTAGCCCTTTTTTTCGTGCTTGCACATTATTAGGAATTTTTAGGGAAAAAAATCAATGTAGAAATTCAAGAAAAGGGGAAAGAAAATGATTTGTAAAATTTAAAGTGTCTATTTTTTTTTCCACCAATATTTTTCACTATTCGTGTAATAAGCAAAAAAAAGGGTATGTTCTTCATAAAAATTTATTGGTTTCTCTCACTTAGTACATGAACCAAAATGTCCCTCACTTGGTGTCTAATTTTATATATATATATATATATGTATTTTTCTTGTTTTCTCAGATTTTTCATCAACAAATGTGTTATCACTTCCCCTGCTTTACAAGTGATCATGCAAGAAACTCGTAATTATCTATTCTTGAAAAGCCTTAACCAAACATTTGGTTTTCTGCATTAAAAACGCCCCTGGGCGACCAAAAAAGTTTGCAATTGTATCTTTGGATTTTGAAAAACTAATGTAAGAGTAAAGAGGCATGCAACATGATTATTAAAACCAACATAACACAAAGAAGAAAATAGAAGTAGTAGAAGAAGAAGAGAAAGAAAATATTTAATTTGGACCCAAAAAGAGACAGCAAAGTGGCATGCAACATGATAATTCAAACCAACATAACACAAAGAAGAAAATAGAAGTATTAGAAGAAGGAGAGAAAGAAAATTTTAAATTTGGACCCAAAACTTCCAATCACAAACATATAACTTGCAATTACTCAAAGATTAGGGTTTTGGGCAATACAGATTCACAAACATATAACTTGCAATTATTCACAAACATATAGCTTACTGAAAGATTAGGGATTTTTGCAATTACTCACTTAGGCGAGGGATTGACGACGATGACTTGCGATATTTCAACCTCCAAAGCTTCAGTCCATGAAGAGATCAAAACGAGATCAGAAGAACAACTACGCCGGAGTGGAGTCCATGGAGTTCGACTGTTCAACCATGGTGGGTGAGAGAGAGAGAGAGAGAGAAGAGAGTTGAGAAAATGACTATAACATAGGTATATATCCAAATGTGTATGAAGATTTGGTTCAATTGGTCCCCAAAATGACTAAAACCACCCTTGCTCATAAGGATAGAAGGTAAAAAGCAAGGGCAAAACAGAAAAATTGGGGCAGGATTTGACACCTTTGGGAAATGCCTTAAATGCCCCTCAGCAAAAAGGACATCAACTAAACAATAAAGGGTAAATCAGTAAATTAACAATTCAAAGTATGAATAGTGAATTTTGCTATGGCTCTTTTATATAGTTAATGATTTTTTGAGTTGATACAAGGGAGGTTGATACATCAAATCATTTTGGTTCTTTTACATTTTCCACTATTTTCACCATGATATGAATATGTTGGCACACTTTGATTTGTTGTGAGCTACACTTTTTAGGAAGACAAATTTGGAAATTAAGAATTTGGTGGTTGACTGCATTTTCTTTGAATTAAAATCAAAACAATTATTTTTAGGTGTCAATAATGGATATCCCAACCTAAGTTTTATTCTTGACAAAAAGGTGACCACATTATCATTTCTTTTGTTTAATTGGTTGAAACCATTTAGTTGTGCGGGGAATGATGTAAGATCTCTCTCCAAATTCCATTTGAAAAAAGGGCTGGACCTCGGTTAATTGAGTTTTATTTCCTTTTTTATGTTGGCTTTTTGGTTTGCAGTAGATTGTTATGTTATGACATGCTAATAATTTGCATGTTAACATGGTCTAATGTCATGAATAGAGGAGATAGGTTTTTTTTATTTTATTTTTTATACAATAATTTATGTACATGTTATATTATTTGAGTTAAATTCAATTTTTACAGCTCATTTTAAACCTGGAAACCTTTTTTTTCCCTGGGTAGTACCCTTGGGCATGGACAATACACTTGGTAGCAGTGAATGTTGTGTCTTTGTTGCTTTATAAATTGAGTATCAGTTGCCTTTGCTTAGCTTCTCATGGATTCAAATACGCATGCATTTCCAATACTTTGGTTGCAATTCTACGTGCAGTATTTTGGATTTTTTGAAGGACCATGTTCTTCTGTATTTGTTATTAAATACATGTGCAAAAAAAGGTACCTAGAGTTAGTTACTAACTACATGTGCAAAAAAATGTACATTGAGTTAGTTACTAGCTGAACACACGTATGATTTAGAATTGTTGATAAAAGTGCAGTTAGAGAGGTTGATAAGCTATTGGCACCACATCCATTTCTTCACTGATGTTAGATGTTAATGTTAGAGGTTGATGTTAGCTATTGGCACCGCATCCATTACTTTACTTAAAAATCATATCAATTTTAAAAGTCACATGCATGGCTTGAATTGCTCAATAGTGGCTTTAGCCACGGGCAATATCTAGTCTATATAATATTGGAGCTCGGTTTGTCAGTAAAAGTCTTATCACTAGGTGTATGGCAAAAAATATTAACTATTGCGAGCGTGCCAGACAAATATGCTCTTGATGCAAACAGTTTGACAATCACACGACTAGAGAAACAGTGGAATGAGATTTCTTCAAATAGTTTCAGGTTGCTTTGACCAAAGATTAAAGACTTGAAATCTGAAGAATAATGAGACTAGTAAAAGAAATAACAAAGAGGAAACTCCATCCAATCCTTTAAAAACACAGTACAATTAGAAGTGGCAATCTCACCTTGTAATTAGGATTTGATTACAGAACTAATCCTAATTTAGTGAAATAAACTGACAATGAAAGATATAGGAAAGACATCATACGAAAAATGAAAAAATGCTAAGTATTCTTGATCATCAGGGATGCTTCTCACTATTCCTTCATTCCTTTAAATGGGTAACAATGGTTGTAACCGCTGCCCCTCTACTGAGAAACCGCCCACTATCTTCATGTTGGGAATAATGGGCTTCATACATAACTACACCTATCACTACTTCTGCTTTACACGTGTCATTAACATAACTGCCCCGCCACTAACGTGGCATACGCACTGAATTATGGCATTGTTGTGTTGCATCAGTCTTCTCTCTCCATCATCCTGTCTTTTGTACACATTCTACGTGTAATTCCTCAAACTAATTTGGTAGGCCCACTTTTAATTTTATTTTGTGGTGCAAACAATGCCCCACAACATCCCTTTCAAGTAAAAGCGCGAGCCACCATCACTTGAAGGGATGTTGTTAATTTGGTCACTCGCCCACCAAATCATAACTTCTCTTACAGAAGTCACTCTTATCTCCTAATTCCATAACCGCCAATTTTTTTAGGGAATGATGAGATGGCACCCTAGGGATAGAGATATTCTTTTCTTGAAAAGATACTGACTTGATCCTCATTTAATTCCTATTTGTTCCATTATCTCATCTTCCTTCTAGTCTCTAGGGAATTCTAATTTGTAATCAGCGCAAATTTTGGGCAAGTTTCAATTTCGAAACAGACTCCAATTCAAAAATCTTTCTGTGTCCCTTTAAACCTCTGCTACTTAAGCCATTTTTGAGTTCTTTTCAACATCCAATTTCTTTTTACCTAAGACTTTCACATCTCATCTCTTTTTTCAACCTTCTATCTCCCATGGCTAAAAACCCTCCAGAATCCACTTCATCTCCTAGCACAAAGGAGATTGCCACTGATCATCAATCGCGGGCCAAAGAATCACTAAGAAAATTTTGCATTCATACTTTCGAAGGCGTCAGTCTGCAAGTAATGGAACCCTCACCTAATTTCATCTCTCCCATCCTTGGTCCAAGCATAGCTTAGGAGTTTGTCCTTCCTCGAGTTTCTAACCTCTTTCCCCGTAATGGTCTTTTTTTGTCTGAATACCCTAATCCCCCACTACAAAGATGAAGCAACTATAAATTAACAAATTGGATGAGTGGTGTAGGCAGCACATCCATGAGTTAATCCAATTAACCACCGTGCCTTACCCACGAATACCCCACTTTTTTCCTCCGCTCTTGCATTTTAGCCTGTATCTACTAATTCTTTTCATTTTCCATGTGGGATGATGTCCCCTATCCTTCTTGACCTAGCTGCCTTAATCGGGGTGAGAATGGATGTTGACCCTATCAGTGCTCTACTATCCCAGCAATCATACTCTATTTCCCCCATCACTTTTCGCTTCGAAAAGAATACCAGCTATCAGTCTTTCATCCTGGAACACAAAAAGGATGATGGTTCCTTGACTGATGCGGAATACATTGCCTTTCTCATTTTTTTGGGTTAGTAGATACTTGACTTGTTCCCCTTCCTTCAAAGTAGTCAAAATTGATCTCCCTCTAGCCCTAGCTTTGGCTTCTGGCCAAATTCTGGCATTAGGCCCTTTTCTTCGGACTCAAATCTATAGGGGTTGTTTTAGGCTGATTAGTAGTAATCTGGATACTTGGGGTGGTCCTTTATGGACTCTACAGTTGTGACTCCATCTATACTTTCCTGAGATTAGCCCTTCTTGCATTACCGTGTCTAACTCATTTGTTTATAGACAAAATTTGGCCACGTATTCTTCCAGCCCCTTTGGATTTTCAAATTGTTTAAGCTTCTTTTTCTCCCTTAGGACTCCTTTTCCTAGTACGTTCTTACCCTATCATGCTCCTTTGTACGGACCGGCCTAGTTTAAAGCCTCCCTCTTTGAGCCCATAGTTACCCTGAACTGTGGGCATACTATCTGATCTCTAGGGATTGTCATCACAGAGTGACAAAAAAGAATTCGAGAAATAACCAATGCGACATGGAATCTTATTTCCCAAACTATGATGCACGCCAATTCGGTCTAACCCAAGCACTCCCTTATCCTAATTTTTTGTCAGCCCCAGGCTTCTTGACTCATATAGTTTTTAAAACTTACAAATCAATCCAGCAGGTGGATGAGCTCAATAGACTTCTCCTCGAGCAGTTTGAATTTCAACCTTTCTCCCTTCACCCTGCGCCTACTCCTTCCTTTGATACATTTTGGATGGAACATTTTGATCGTTGCTTTGGTGATTTTGATTCATTGTTCAATATATTGTCTCTACTTCCATCACCAACTGCTAATCCTTCATTTATTCAGACTGTAGGACAAAGAAACAGAGGCCCAGGTATGGACTCTGACCTTAAAGCTGATTATGATTCCATCATCAAATTTGAGGAGTTTCATAAGCTAAAATGGAATCCCCAGAAGCACTCTAAGCCAATTTCTGAGACAAGTTGTATCAGAATTTGGCTAAATTATATCAAAACGAAGTACCCTTTTCCACCCTTGGTCGAATTTGGAATTGCAGAGCCAATGGTTTAGACTAATGCGTATGTGGGTGTTACCATAGCAAGTTATTAGTCTGGTACACCCGTACCCATCAACTTTGGTGACGTCGCTACAACTAGTCATCAGGATACTTGGGCATTCCCTGAATCCACTAGTCAGTCTTCCCACTTGGTTTTTAGAGATTTATTTGGTAACTTGAGACTAGGACTAGATGATATTTGTTTTGTTAGATCTTGATTATCTCATCGCTCCTTTTCTTTTGGTCAGGTTTTTCTAAGCCTCCTACTGTCGTACCAATTACGAAAAACGTTGCTTCTCCAAAGGCTCCTACTTCCACTCCAACCCGTCTTAGTTCCAAAGACACTAAACACCCCGATTACAAGGAAATGGTAAAGAAAACCCCCTTGGAGGAGACTACCATAGAGCATTCTATTCATTTTGAAGAAGAGGAGTCCGAGCACTTTCTTAAACAAGAAACTCCTAAGGTGGCCCAAAAGGCACTGCTTAAAGCCCGACCTCAGAAGCAATTACATGATGAGCCAGCCTAGAGCACCTCTCAACCTTCTTCTGATGCCACCCGACAATCAGAGGTTGCAAAAACCACAGGGCTTTCCCCACCTTTTCTGAAAAGTCCTTCTTCTGCCAAAGCTTATTCACTTACTAGTCAAAGAAATTTTGGAACTTCAAAAGACCATGTTGATGATCCAAATGTACTTCCCAATATCTCTCAGCGTTCAAAAATTCTTTTTTCTTAGCCTCCTTCTTCAATAGTGGGACTTGGCTCATCCACTTCTATAAGCCAAATATCTTCAAACCCTCAGCTGACTTCTAACATTAAGGATCTCTGTCTTCGAGCGCAAAATCTCAGGCAGGTCCTTGTCCAAAGGCCCAGTTCAGCCTCCTTTATTCCAAAGTCTACCTAGACAGAGACCACCCCAACTTATACAGAGGCTCAACTTCAAGAAAAGGGTCTTTTAGCAACCTTACGCTCTTCAACCTTCAGATACGCCATGGGTCAACAGGAAGCCATTGAGAATGTCGTATCCTTGCTTTCTAATGATTTTGCAAGCTCTTCTTCTTCCTTACCATCAGCATCTTTTTTCAACAGTTCAAGAAAATTGCCCATACCATGGCTGAAGCAACCCAAAAATTGGTTGACATGAAAGAGTTCTTTGAGAAGAGGGAGGAGGAAACTAACCAATGCATCCTGTTGGCTGATACTGTAGAGGCTGGAGTAAAATGTTCTGCCTTGCTCTTGGAGTATATCAAGAAGATGCAGGCTAACCTTGAAAAGATGGAAGCTGACTATGCCTCCCAATAGGCTGACTTAGAAAAAGTTCCAAAGCAACTCAACCAATTGATTGATGAGATCTCAGCCTTGGATGAACAAGAAGAATCCTGGTTGGCTGTTCAAAAAACTGCAACCACTGCCCTATCCCAGGTAGATGATCAATGGGCTCAAGCTTTAGACCTTCTGGATCCTTTTTCCCATGATTTCTTCCTCTTATTTCTTTTGGGATTTTGTGGTTTTGTAATTTCGGATTCTATTAAGTAGCCACAGGGCCAGAACTACTTGTTTTGTTTATTTAGCCATGTTTGGCTCTTAGATGGCATGCTTATATGTATATATCAATTTGTTTTCTAGCACGCCATATCCTGACAGACTTTCTAGTTCTCATCCAAATTCATCAGTCTGAGTATGGACATTTTTACAGTTTAATTCTTCAGACTGATCAGGAGTGACCTGAACATCTTGAGCATTCTCAGTGTCTTGCTCTAACTGGCATAAATATGATTCCCACATACAAGGCTTATATTTCTTTAAATACTTACCGTTTATAAGCCTATTGTGTATTTGCCCATCTAAATTCCTCAAATAATAGGGTCCCCCTTTTAGTACTTCATAGGGTCCTTCCCATTTAGGGGACCATTTTCCAAACCTATGGTCTTTAAGCCCTAATGGTAGAATGGCCTTCATGACTAGTTCACTAATGGAAAAGGATTTGGCTCTTACCCTTTTGTTGTAAGCCTTTTCAGCTCTACATTTTTGAAACTTAAGAAGCTCTAAGGCCAAAAGCCTTACCTCATTAAGGTCTTCTAGTTCCATTAACATGGCCTGATTGTATTCATCCACGTCCATGTCATTCTGCCTAGCAACTCTTAAGGACTTTACTGTTAATTCCATGGGTAAAATGCCATTATGACCATAAGTAAGTACAAAATGGTGTAGTACCTGTGCTTGACCTCTTGGAAGTCCAATAGGCCCATAGGACTTCAAAAAGCAACTCATGCCAAACTTTGGGATTATTATCAACCATTTTTTGAATGTTTAGTTTGAGAATTTTGTTGGTTGATTCTGCTTGCCCATTGGCTTGAGCATAATATGGAGTCGAATTTAGAATAGTAAAACCATACTATACTCAAAGGAAAATTCCAATATATCATCCCTAGTAAAGGGGGTACCTTGGTCAGCAGTAATGATTTGTGGCAATCCAAACCTATGAATGATATTTTCTGTAATGCATTTGATTACCTCATTCTGGCTGACTAATTTAAGCGGAATAGCCACAACCCACTTAGTAAAATAATCAGTAGCCACTAATATGTAAGCATGATTTTTTGATGAAGGTGGGCTAATTCTACCAATCACGTCCATCGCCCATCCTCGAAATGGCCATGGTTTGATAGCGGACTAGAGACTGACGGCAGGTACGTGTTGAATTGGCCCATGTCTCTGACAAGCCTGGCAGCCTTTAGCAAAGTTAATGCAATCTTGTAAGATGGAGGGCTAATAATAATTATATATTCTTATCAACCATCTCATTTTTGTCCCAGACTGATGAGCACCACACAACCCACTATGTACTTGTTTCATCAGTTTCAATGCTTTTAACTTACTGGGACACTTCAACACTAATTCGTTTGTCAATTTTTTAAACAACTTACCATCAGCTAGGAAATAATGCATTGCCTTCCTTCTGATCTTGATATCAGCATGCACATTAGGATTTTCCAAAACTTAATTTGGTCCCCTCCAATAATCCTCGTCAGTCTGAAAAGGCATAGCACAAATAGTGTCATCCTCTTCAATAATTGATGACTTAGACATTTTTTCAACTATAATCATCCTCCGAAGAACGTTCGTAGGGATCTTAAGTCCAGAGGCAATATAGGCCAATTAATTAGCCTCCCCATTTTCTTCCATTGGCACATATTGTACTACTGACTCAGAAAAACTATCAATCAACCCTACCGCCACTGCATGATACTTTTCCAAAATGGTATTATACACTTAATATTTTTCCCCCAATTGGTTAATCACTAATTGAGAATCCCTAATTAACTTTATCGTCATGGCCTTCATTTCGATTAGAATCTTAAGGCCTATAATCAAAGCTTCGTACTCAGCCTGATTATTAGAACATCTAAAATCAAGTTTGAACGAAAACTATGTCTTTTTCCAAATAAGGAGGTGAGGATAATTTCTATACCTGCTGATTCTTCCGTACTAGATCCATCAAAACATAACAACCACAAGGTAATAGCGACATATCCAATTTTAATCCCTTTTAGGTTTTTGGGGCTTACATCAAGGCAGGGATGGTCAGCCAAGAAATCAGCCAGCACTTGTCCTTTGCTAGCCTTTTAAGGGACATATTGCATGTTGAATTCCAACAAGGTTAAAGACCATTTAGCCACTTTACTAGTGATAATTGGCCTTGACAATATATATTTAATAACATCAGTTTTGCTTATGATTTCTACTATTACAGGCAGCATATAATACTTTAACTTAATACAAGAGAAGAACAAAGCCAAACATAACTTTTCAATTAATGTATATCTGTTCTACATCACTCAGCATGCGACTTAGGTAATAAACCATTTGTTCTACCTTTCTATCATTAATTTGAACCAACAGAATTGCAATTGAATCATTAGAGGCTGATACATACAATCTTAAAGGTTTATTTGGCTTAGGAGAAACTAAAACAGGCGGCTTGGCAAGATATCCCTAGATTTTCTAGAAAGCCAGCTAGTGTTCATGTCTCCACACGAATTTCCTCATTCTTCAGCTTTAACAGTGGACAGAAAACTTTAGTTTTCCCTGCACAATTAGAGATAAATTGGCGCAAAAATTTAATTTGGCCAAGTAGTCTCTGCAATTGCTTCTTGTTGGCTGGTGATTTGGCCTCTATGATAACTCGGGCCTTATTCTTATCAACCTCGATCCCCCTTTGATGTACTAAAAACCCCAAAAAATTTCCAATTGGGACACCAAATGCACATTTTAAAGGGTTCATTTTTAACTTATTGCATCTCATTCTTTCAAAACTCTTTGTCAAGAACTTTATGTGGTCATCAAAGGTTGATTTCACAACCACATTATTTATATAGACTTCCATCCATTTCCTAATCATATCATGGAATATAGCATTCATGGCACGTTGGTAAGTGGCTCCAGCATTCTTTAATCCAAACGGCATTACGACCTATTCAAAGGTTCCAATTGTCCTTGGACATCGGAATGCTGTCTTTCCCACATCATCTATGGCTATCAAAATTTGATTATAGCCAAAGTGTCCATCCATAAAGCTGAGGATCTCATGCTCAGATGCAAAATCAACTAGCATGTTAGCAATAGGCATAGGATACTCATTTTTGGGAGTAAATTCTATGCATATTCTTAATTTTCCATTCTTTTTTATAACAGGAACAATATTTGAAAGCCATTCAACATACCTAGTTGTACAGATAAATCCCGCCTTCACCAACCATTCTACCTCTTTCTTGACTTTTAGGAGATCTTACTCCCCATTCATCTTGGAGATTGCTTATAAGGCTTAAACCCTGGCTTTATTGGAAGTTGATGTTGTACCAAACTTCTATCCAAGCGAGACATCTCATGGTTATCCCAGGCCAAGCAATCTTGGTATTGACGTAACAAGTCAAGTAAATATGTTTTAAAATCTTCTAGAAGAAGTTGACTTATGAATGTAATCCTCCTAGGACCATCTGCTACCCCTAAGTTAACTTCTTCTAATGGATCCTGAACGTCCTTTCCATCATCCAACTTGGGTGGTGCCTGAGGTACTTTGGATGCTTGAATCTGATCTGGTTTACCCCGATCAGTTTCTTCTATCACATAGTCTGCAAACCAAGCTGATTCATGAACGCTCAACTGTGCATCATCCTATATTCAACGCATAATGTCGAGATATATTTTAATGTGGCATTATTCCATTAAATAATGTTGTCTAATTCAGCATATTCATGGATTCCTCAGCTTACTATGGGAGCGATCCCCTTGGGATGGCAATTCTTATTTATTCCCCAGAACCTTAATGGTGCAACCTCCATATCATAGAACTTTATTTCAGCCACATGAGATTCAACCAGAAATGGTTTCTTATAGGCTTCGACGATTTATGGCTCATCTTCTTCTTCATTCCAAAAAATCAAATATTGATGCAAAGTGGATTGCACACACCATGCTGTGTGGATCCAATCACGACCCAACAGAGCGTTATAATGAAAAGTAGTATTTACTACATAAAATGTTATTAAGGAAGTCCTGCTTCTAATGGAGACCGTGACTGGGAGCACTTCCCTTGGTTGGACTGATGCTCCAGAGAATGCTACTATAGCCATATTGGCATCAATGCGATCATTGCTGGTTTTCTACAATTTTTTAAGCATATGTGAAGGTAGCAAGTTAACCAAAGCTCTATCGTCCACTAGCACTTTGGACACTGAGACACCATTAAAATTGGCCTTGACATACAATGGTCTCAAGTGTTTAGCAATTCCAGTGGTTGGCTTATCAAACACAATGGCCATTTTTTGCTTTGAATATGAACTTGGCACATTTTGAATAGCGGGCTTAAGTGTTTGGGCTTTCTCCATGATGCACACCATAGGCTCTAAATCATCATTAACGTCCCCTTTTAGACCATCAGGCTGCCAGTCATGGGCCACGCAAGCGTGTGGCATTATATATACCATGTTATCATAGAAAGATTGTAATGATTGTCCTAATTGGAACATTTCATTATGTACTGAACTGACAGCCTCTGATTGGTCTGAGCTTAACAGTTTTACTGACTGCTCGACATCAGTTTGGACTTGGCTACCTATAGGATTTGCATCATCCTGGACCAGTACCCCAAATTTAGACTGATCAAGGTTATCTTCGTCTTCTGAATGGTCTGAGCTCAACAGGTTTACTGATTATTCGACATCAATCTAAATCTGACCACTTATAGGATTTTCATCTTCCTGAACCAATACCCCAAATTCAGGCTGATCAAGATTATCTTCGTCTGAGGACTAGCAGTCTATCCTTCCCAAATTCTCATGACTAGCATGCTCATCAAATTCTGACAGATCATTCCTGATTTCTTTAGAAGCTCCGATGTTCTGGTCATCATCTTAACTTCCCAAATTTGTTTCAACTTTATGACATTGGTTCGACTTGCCCTCAAATCTTTGGATGAACAGTTATTCTTTCCATATCTTGATAAGTTTGGACGGAACCTGTAGGGAGGTTCACATACCAAGTAAAGGTAGGTCCAATAAGTGAATTGGCAAATAACCTTAATTTTAACATATCGTTATAAGAAACCTTACCACACTGTGTCGTGAAACAAACAATGTGTTCCAGTGTGGTCTGTCTATCTCTACCAGAGAATAGAGTAAACTCATTAGAATACCTTGGGAATTCAAACATTCGATCAATAAAGTCTGGGTATGGTTTTTGGTATTATAGGCAGATAGAGGCCCTAAATACTGCCCCAAACTGTGCTCTCAACTGGTCATTGACCTATTCTCTAACTTGCCCATGTACCTATTCTCTAATGACTTCTACTACTTCATCCCTATTTATCCCTAGAGGAATATGATCGTGAATATCTGGGTGATAAAGATTACGTACCTAGTTCCCAGCAGGCTGATGGAGTGGAATATCTGGCCCTCCATTGTGCACCATAGGTTATTAGAATTGGATCCCTGCATGTGCTATCAGTTGTTGGTGCCCCTCAGTCTGCCCAAATGGTGGTCAGGGGTGCCCCCCAGTCTGCATTGCTGACTGATGAAAGTGCCCCCCAATCTGTCCTACTGGCTGATAATACCCTCCAACATGCCCTACTATCTGATGAAAGTACCCCCAACCTGATATGCTTGTGATTGGAATGAACCTGCCATGTAAACCCATGACTGAGTAAGCAAACTTGCATTTGGCAACGAGGGTTGGACTGATGATCCTCCAATTGGAAGCCCAAAAGTCTGGGGATGGGCACCTTCATGGTATCTAGGCTGATGGACTGGGACCATTATTTATCCTACTTGGAAATTGTGGTAAATGCTCATATTAGGACTAGTCAATACCCTTTGAACATCCAAAGGCCCTACACTCTGTCCTAATTGGTTTGGACCTGGTTGGTTACTACAACTTGATTCATGGTCGAACATACCAGATCCAGGATGAGTCAAGAACCCAGGCGCTATAGGATGAGTAAGAACATTTACATTCCCATAATTCAGTTGTGGAGCCTGGTTTATAGGGACTTGTATAGGTTCCTTCTGTGCGCTACACTTCAAAGAAGATGATGTGCCAATTTTTTCTGTCATGTATGACATCTATCAGTCAATACTCTTAGTGATCTGGTCCCCCATCTTTTGCATCATATCTATGAACGATATCATAATTGTGGATGCTTGCTAAGAATTGGCTTAAGCCAATTATGTAGTGCATTCTCCAAACTGAAATGCATTGTTGACCCATAATCCTTCAAAGCCTATTGGTCTGAACCATTTACAGTAGTCCCAACATCTCCAGGCTGTTGTTGGAGTAACTTATGACTGCCAGTGTGAGACTGATCACTGGTATTACCATGAACTTCCCCTTTGACATTTTCTTCTGCTATCGGTGCATCCATTTATGGTAGCGCTATGATCCCTTTATCTGTCAAATTCTTTTTCGATGGCATAATGAACTGCTCAGTTCTTTACAAGGTTCCACCGAGCGTGCCAAAAATTGCATGGCAAAAAATATTAACTATTGCGGGCATGCCAAACAAATGCCCTCTTGATGCGAACAATTTGACAAATCAAACTAGTAGAGAGCCAGAGGAACGAGATTTCTCTAAATAGGTTCAGGTTGCTTTAACCAAAGATTAAAGACTTGAAATGTGAAGAATACTGAGACTAGTAAAAGAAATGACAGAGAGGAAACTCCATTAAATCCTTTAAAAACACAGTACAATTAGAATTGGTAATCTCGCCTTCTAATTGGGATTTGATTATAGAACTAATCCTAATTTAGTGAAATAAACTGACAATGAAATATAAAGCAAAGACAATACGAAAAATGAAAAAAAGCTAAGTATTCTTGATCATCAGGGATGCTTCTCTCTATTCCTTCAGTCCTTTAAATAGGTAAAAATGATTGTGACTGCTGGCCTCTACTGAGAAACCACCCACTATCTCCATGTTTTGGGAATAATGGGCTTCATACATAACTGCGCCTGACACTACTTCTGCTTTACACGTGTCATTAACATAACTAAAAGTGACCGCCCTGCCACTAAAGTGGCATAGGCACTAGATTATGGCATTGTCGTGTTACATCAGTCTTTTCTTTCCATCAGTCTGTCTTCGTACACATTCTACGTGTAATTCCTCAAACTAATTTGGTGGGCCCACTTTTAATTTTATTTTGTAGTGCAAACACTAGGACAAATTTTGATGACTGGGAAAAGATGTTTACTCTGATTGGCAAGAGATTTGCATACTCAACCCTCTATGCGGGCCCAAACAAAAAAAAAAAGAAAAACAAAGAAGAAAATCAGGAACGAACCCTCAGTCTCTCTCTCTCTCTCTCTCTCTCTCTCTCTCTCTCTCTCTATTCTCTCTCTAACCCTTATGCTCAACGCTACTCTCTCTCTCTTTCTCTCTCCTCTTTCTCATCCACCCTCATCTTCCACCAATCCACCCTCCTCCTAGCCTCCACTAGCTAAACCACTCGCCACTGCTGATCCACCATCCTCTCTCTCTCTCTCTCTTACACAGAACCAGATTGTATAGATCCATACCCATTTTTGGTGTTCAAACTAAGGCAGCGTCAATTGGATCATCAACTGGATCTTCAAACCAACGACTCTTAGTAACAATCGAAGAACATCACAGGCTATAACACATTCTTGGTGATCTCTTTCCCCCCAAAATTTTCCATTTTTTTCAAACACAGAGAGCCAAACACACACAGATTTATGTGATTTGTAAGTGTGATCAATTTGGGAGAAGCCTTTTTTCTTTTGTTAAGGGACCTCGATGAAGGTGCTAAGAAGGGGGCATTGAAGTTGCTAGTTGAATCGATGAAGAAGGACGACCGATTTGGTGAATTGGAAGGCGTGAGTGTGTCCTTTTTTTCAGTATCTTTTTTATTTTTAATTTCTATATTTCAGTATCTTTTTTGCAGTATCTTTATTTGTACTTAAGTTTTAAATATCAAAGCTTTTGGGAACCCAAATTGAGATTCAAACTTGGAAACCCCGTGTGCATTTGTTCTCAACTATTTCTGGGGAAGGATTTGTTTATTTCTAATGGAGTTTGTGTAGTAATTTTTTTTGCTTTTCCTTTATCCTATTTCATTGCTTTTCCTTCTAATGGAATTGATTGGTATTCACTAACCCGTGCTTGGCTTGGCTCGGCTTGGCTTGGCTTGGCTTGGCTTGGCTTGGCTTGGCTGGTTTGGTATCAATGGTAATTGCTTGAGATATCCAGTTTTTTTTTTTTGGGAAGTCACTTTTTTGTGGCCTTACCTTAGTGGCTGGATGCTATCAACTGTGAAGTTCTTGATTTTTTTTTTCTAATTGCTTATTGCATTTGGAAATACTACCTTGAAGTTTTGTTGGATCATGGATGCATTTGTACACATGGTTAGATAACCAAAATTGCTCCATCATAGAACTCAATTATGTTTTTGTTTTTCCATTTTGATTTCCTTTTTTAAGAGTAATGCTTTGCTACATGAAATCGAAATAAATTCTTCATTTACAATTGCTTACATTCTTTTTCTTTTCTTTTCTTTTTTTTTTGTTGCCCTGTGCCCACAGGCATTGATCCTAATTTGAAGGCATTTATTATTACACTCTGGCTAGGTTTGATTCTTGATTTGTCTCAAATTGAATTTAATTTTATGCTCTCGGTGATTTTAGCCTATCTAGGTTTTTTGTTTGTCATCTCAAAATAGTAGTTGATCCTTTTTTACATTAGTTATACATGTTAATTTCTGACTTTATTGAAGCAAGAGAAATCATTTTCTTTTTCCTCACTAAATTGACTAGCTTATAACCCGTGTCTAAATCTTTCTCCTAATTATATATCTTCCATGTTAATTAAGATTTTGTGGTTTCAAAATCCCATTATGATTTTCATTCTTCTTTATTTATTTATTTTTTTTTGAATTTCTGATTTCGTATTTTTTTTTTTTTTGTCGTTTCCAAAACTTCATCCCTAATAATTAGGTTTTTTTTTTTCAGATAGGTTATTATGTCTGATAGCACTGTTCTTTCTAATGCCATGAAATCTATATGCCATAATTCTTGAGTAAATTTGATTTTCCTTTCCAAAATTATAACTTGTGCATAAGGGACTTGAAGTACTAAAATCTCTCTCCTAATTTAATATCTTCCATGTGAATGAGTCAACAAATTTAATTGGTATTGAAGTTCCTAATTATTTGCCTTCCCCGTTATATATTCCCCAGAACCGTGTAAATTGGGAAAAGTGAAAGTTCCTTATTTCTTGCTTATTTTTGGAAAATGTTATGAATTGTAAAATAAATAAATAAATAAATAAGCCTTTTTAATATTCCCAATCAGCCCCTCATAAAGTCCCAAATCAACCCCAAATAGCCCCTAAACAATCTCCAAATAGCCCTTAAACAGCCACTTAATCAGCCCCTAATCAACCCCAAAATTAGTTTGGTTGGACCTTTTGTCAGTTTGTTAGTTAATAGATAATTTTTTCACCCTCTAATTTATTAATTTTTTTTAGTTTAATTTGCTTTCAATTTATCATAGCATGATTCAAAATGACTTTAATGCAACAATGACAGCTGTATATTTTCTCTTTGTTTCGTAGGCAAGGTGCCATTTGCTGTAAAACTGACATAATAGGCATTCCTAACTAGGTAAATTACGAATATTGGTGAATGCAATTCATTTGCATTGGTTATTGGAGTTGTGAAGTATTTTATTCTAAGTTTCAAATTTCTTTATTCCTGTGTGCAGGCAATTGCATTGACATGGACACCCATTACTGTTATTGTCATAGTTGCTAATGTTCTTCTATGGCCCAGCTTTGTCCTCTCACCCATTAAAGTTTGGGCTCTATTGGGTAAGCTATCCTAGGAGGAAACAACATTTATCTGTCATATAAATCCTGAAGATACGTAGAAAAAGTTGATGTTAATAGGTTTCAGATCTTTTTTCGATTGCATGCTAACTGAAAAATGCATGTACATTAATGTCAAGTTGTTAATTTGAATGTACTTAGCAATGTGAATTGGCTTGGAGGGCTAATGTTTAAGTTCTTTTTAGCTGCAATTAGATATTTGAGGACATTTTGCAAGTTCACTTTGTTAGTAAGGTTTCAAAGTCTATGTGGAGACACCAGTCAGTCATCAAAATTATCGATTCATAGTTTTGTATAAATATTTTTTCTCTGAGAGTTGAGCAAATCTGTTTCTGCTATAATTGCACAAGAGATTTTTAAATTTACAATGCGACTATATGATGATTAGTTACTAGCGAACGCATGCGTGGTTATAAAAATTTGGTAGTGTCTTTAGGCATATGTTATACCAATGCTTTGTCGTAATATTTTTTGAAAAGTTATCGAAGACATGTTATCAAAAAAAAAAAAAAAAGTGTCGAAAACAAGCTAAGTTATAAAGTGCCAAATGCATGAAGTTAGTGATTGTATGACTAGGATGAATGGGATTGGGTAAAAAATGGCTAATTTGGGGGTAGAATTTTGAATAAATTGATGATTTGGATGGTAGGGGGAAAGGTTGGCATTTGAATTTTGAAATGATTGGGTGGGGAATTAATTCAATTTTTCTCTCAAAATTAACCCAGATCTCTCTCTCTCCCTCTCTCTCAATGATGTGTTGCAATGATGTGTTTTTATCACTATTTATGTAGACTTCAGAAAACTAATGGCTTTTCAATGGTGTGTTTCAGTGATGTGTTTGGGGTACACAAGGCTTTGGTCGGAAATGTTTGTTTGGTTATTTGGAAATGGTGTGTTCCAATTTTTACTACTCATTTAGATTTAGAACTTTTTGTTTCTTTAGGTAGTGCCCCAGAGTGCCCTTGGGCATCGGCAATAAACCCAAGTGATGTTTTGCATTTTTCTTATATTTTCTAAATTTTCATAAAAGCTAGAGTTTGTCTTCTTCTTCTTCTTCTTCTTCTTTTGGTGAAGGGAGTGTGTCTTCTTTCGATTCAATAATCTCTTTTTTTGCACTCAATAATTACTAGGTGAACGTACATATGGTTAGAATTATTCGATAGTGACTTTAGTCATGGGCAATATCTAATATATATATATATGATCATAAGGGTAATTTGGTCGATAAAAATTACACAAATTTGGATAATGAATAATTTCTAGATTAAAGGTGTAATTGAGAACTGCTTTCTATTCTACGAATTGAGAATGAATGAATTCCAATTATGTTGAATTTTTAGAGACTACATCATCCATTTCTATAAAATAATTTACAATGCTATATTTTCTGTACGTTGCTACCGGCTAAGTAGCAATATTTGTAGTTTTAATATGGAAAGTCATAGCGCAAGAGGCAGGAGAGCAAGTGCGGGCATCCAACAACTGCGAGCATCCAAACATTTAGGTTTTGGGTTGGCGGACTTGGGTCAACCTTTGGTTATTAATTCTGTAAGTTGTGCCCACTTTCTCTATTTATTTATTTTATTTATTTTTTTTATATTGTTAAAACGTGGTATTCCGTTGGCACAACTAAATTCATAAGAACATATCCTCACAATGAATAAAAAACAACAAAAAAAATAAAAATAAAATAAAGGAACATTTCCTAAAAGAAAGAAGATAAATAAACAAATTTTCTTAAAAAATGATATGCTTTCCAAATTTACTTTTCAAATAGTTAAAAAACAGTTATACTGTAGTACCTGTCAAATCCGTACTACTTTATTAACATAATATTCTAATTTGTTAATTTCTAAAACGAACCCTGTATGTTAATATTATATATTTAGTTGTCGCTTAATTATATTTATGAAATTCCTAATTTCTAAGTGTGACCCTGTATGTTAATATTCGTGTCGCTCAATATTTTATATTCACTATTGTGAAATTTTATAATTATAGATTATAATATATATATATAGTCGCAATCGCTTAATTGTAGAATTTTATAAACCTAACCCCGTATATTAATATTACGCGTTTTAATATTCAATTATTATTATTTAGATATTATAACCATAGGTTATATTCTATTCGGTCCCAATAGTCCCGAGACTATAGTCGTGATTATTAGTGTAATCGACGTTTATATTTTAGGACCCGGACAGTCGTGTTAGACTCGAGCTATGTTCGCAGCCCAGACTAACTTACACGCAGACTCGTAAAAACTGGTATTATCATACTACAGTACACCAATCCTCTCACCCACCCATCCATTTCTCCACTCCAACACTCACACCTGGGTTTCTTACACGGACTCGTACACAACCTCGTAGATAGGCACAATTACAGTTGTGCGCGTACATTGACTATTGCACGCAATCCTATGCTTTAAGCATGCAAATCAAGACGTGGGCCCCACACATGCCCATGTGGCAGCCATGCATGGTTCCCTAACCGCAATGCACCCACACACTACACTTGGCACACGTGTACCCTCATGTATAACACTTGTCGAAGCCCCTCTCCCTCATATATACATATATCGCATGCACACACACAGGTTTACACACACACATTCCCAGATTTTGGGTAAAGAGAGGAACTAGGAGCATGAGAGGGAGAGAACCCGAGAGTGAAAAAGATTGGAGACTCTATAAATACACATTCCCCTCTATAAATACACATTCCCCCTCACCCTCTTATCACTCTCATTTTTCAGCCCACCCACATGCTGTCCAAACACTACAACAAAATTGGCCTATAGAGACATTTATTTTGAGAGAAAAAATAAAAGTGTCTTTAGAAGTTACTTGTAACGACACATAATTTTTCGTCTCTACAAAAGAAAATAATTGTCTTTAAAAGTGACATGTAAGGACACATAATCTTTTGTCTCTACACAATAAAATAATTGTCTTTAGAAGTTACTTATAAGGACATATGATTTTTGGTCTATAAAAAAGTAAATAAGTGTCTTTAGAAATTCCTTTTAAAGACATATAATTGTTCGTCTCTTAAAAAAAAAACCATGACTTTAGAAGTTACTTAAAAAACACATAATTTTCTGTCTCTACAAAAGAAAATAAGTATATTCAAAAGTACAAAATAACGACATTCATTAATTTTGTTTCTTTATAAAGAGAGAATTATCTCAATAAACAAGAAAAAAAAAATTAACTTAACAAGAAAAATGGCATATCCCCGCATTTAAACATATACTTTTAATTACCAGCATTTTAAAAAAAATAATAAGTGTTGTTCGCTACCAAGATTTTAAAGAGCACTCGCAAATACCAGCACTTGATAGTTAAATGCCGATACTTAATATCATTTTGATACAAAATACTGATAATTAGCGGCATTTGTAAACCAATGTCGTTAATTAATAGCATTTAAAATTTAAATGTTTGCCCTCTGTCCTAACTTAATAAAAGGACGTCGGTAATTCTGTCAAATTTTTAATCTTTAATGTTATTTAAGCATGAATGACAACACAAGGGAAAAGATACAGCCCAATTTAGGGTAGTTTCCGCTTTGCTATTGCGATAGCTTTGAACTTGCTTTTGTCAAAATAGATTACAATAGTAGTTGTGTTTGGGTAATGAATTATAAAAGTGGTTACGGCGGAAGAATATATTATGTAGGTGTTTGATGACATAAAAATAACATGGCTTTAAATGTTCAAAAAACAATTATGCCCCTAGACTGTATTGAATACATAGTTATTTTAAATAGTTCTCCATATTATTAATTTTAATAAAAATTAATTACTTAAATAATTAATTAAATAAATGTATTCGATAATAATAACTATAGTAATATATAATATAAAAATAGGTAAATATATTAGTAATATAAAATATAGGCTGTTGATTTTCGCGCTCCACAATTAGCCTCTCGCGCTCCAAACATATTTTTCCTCCCACTAAAGTCATACGTTGGGCCCCACTTTATACATTAAATGCAAAAACATTTCACTGAATTCCATATTTACCCTTAGTCTATCATCAGCACTTGGTCATCTCTTAAACCCATTTCATACCCATTTCATTGACAGAGAGACCTCTGCTTCTCAGCTCCCCTCAATCGTTCCCTCTCTCTCTCTTTTTATCTTTCCTAATGATGGGTCTCAATGCAAAATTTTCTGATTCGTAATCGAAGTCGAAGCTTACCGACGAAGATATTTCTGAGCTGAATGAAATAATTAATCTGGCTAGCACAAGTGATATTGATCAAATCTCAAAGTTATATGAGTCTTCCAACTCTAATACCAACGATTCAGGTATTATTCTACTTTTTTGTTGTTGTTTTTGTTTTTTGAAGGAATCTACTTTGTGGTTGATATTACATACTTTGGATTCAAAGTTTAGGGTTTTTATGGGTATGAGTTTGGAAAATTATATTTTTCTTTGGGCCTTACTCTGAAGCTATAAATACACCATTGATGAACTAAATTTAGATAACAAAAATTTCAGATTCCATCCTCACCTAGTAGCTCTATTGTCACTGTAACAGGTGATAAAATGTTCAAAGAAATGGGTAAAATGAATGATGCTGATACTATTGGGCCTAACAAATTACTTTCATTATCAGTAGAAAATTTTTCAAATCGGGAAGTGCTCCTTGGTAGTGTTCGTAATGTCGCGGTAATGCAAGGTTATGCCACAACTATTAGAAAATCTAAAAAGGATTGTTATGTTATTATTGGTTGTGATAGAGGTAGAAAGTATCGTGGTAATGGTGTTCCAATAGATCAACGAAAAAAGGTAACGGCATCTCGCCTTATAAATTGTCCTTTTGAAATTTGGGGGAAAAAAAAGGTCGATGGAACTTGGAAAGTAGAGATAAAAAATTTATCCCATAACCACGACCCTTCAAGTGATATGTCGGGACATCCCTCTTGTCGTCGTTTTTCTGAAGAAGAGATTTCACGTATCAAAGAAATGACTATGGCTGGCATTGCACCACGACAAATACTCTCTTCGCTTCAACAAAATAATCCAAATCTTCAAGCAATAGCAAGGACATTGTATAATGTAAGGGGTAACATGACTAAGGAAATCTTATCAGGACGAACAGTCATTGAAGCGTTATTTGAAGAATTCGGTCAAGGTAATTTTACTTTTGATATCAAGAGGGATAAAGATGGTTGTCTGACTCATTTGTTCTTTGCACATCCATATTCAATTGCATTAACTAAAAGTTACACTAATGTTTTTGTGATGGATTGTACTTATAAGATCGACAACTAGATATAGGATGTCGTTGCTTGATATAGTTGGAGTTTCGAGTTTCAATAGCTCATTTTATTCTTGTTTTGCCTTCATGCAAAAAGAGGAAGAAGAAGACTATGTTTGGGCATTGCAAAGGTTCGGTAAGATTTTGGATGATGATAAGAAACCATTAGTGATTTTATCAGTTAGAAAGCTAGCATTAATGAACGTTATTCACGTTGTTTTCCCAGGAACATCACATCTTTTATGTGTATGGCACATTGAGAAAAATATTTTGTCAAAATGTAAAGCTCAATTTGAAAAAGAAAAAGATTGGAGTACCTTTTTATCGAGTTGGACTAATTTGATGGAATCTCCGGATGAATTAGCATATGATGAAGCTTGGCGTCTTATTGAAGTTGAATACAAAGAGAAGGAATTTATAGTCAATTACATTAGAAATACTTGGCTTCCTTTCAAGGAGAGATTTGTTAATGTATGGACGTCAAAATATGCACATTTCGGGAATCGTGTCACTTCAAGGGTTGAAGGTACACACGCAATGATCAAGAAATATCTTCATGTTTCAACTGGGAATTTTCGTGAGGTGAAAGACAAAATTTGTCTTGCCATTGAAAATCAACACAAAGAAATCAAAACAAAGCTTGCTAGCGAAAAGCTTCACATTCCACATAAGTTTTACATTCCTTTCTTCAAGGAGCTTCTTACTCATGTTTCTATCTTTGCACTTAAGGAGCTTTTCAAACAATATGAGTTGGCCACATCTGATTCGCCATTAGCTACATGTAGAGGTCATTTTTTAAAGATCATGGATTTACCTTGTGCACACGTGATGAAAAATAAGATCATGGGTTCACCACATGTTACTTTAAGTCTTGATGATATACATCCTCAATGGAGAATTGATATTCGATCATTTTATGATATAGAATGTGAATTGGCTAGCCAAGGCGATCAAATTGAATGTCTTCTTAAGGACTTCCATGATAAATATCAACATATGCCTCTTGTTCAAAAAGAAGATCATCGAAAGAAAATTGCTCAACTAGTTGATTCTCCACTTCCTTTGACTATTGAACCTAATATTCAACCCCACAAAGGACATCCATTGGGTTCAAAGAAAAGAAAGGGAATTCGCTCTACAAGTCGTGATCCTTCCGCATTTGAGATTGTAGAAAAGACTCGAAGATGCAGTCTTTGCAAAGGCATTGGACATAATAGTCGGACTTGCCCACATAAGATTGAAAAGATTCCATTGAGCCCTTAAATGACTTTTTTTTATGCAGGTAATTAAGTGAGTTTTTTTTTTGAAAAAAAAAATTGTGCCTTTTTCAAAAGAAGCTATTTCATGATATTATGTACTTTTTTGATGTGATTTTGTTATGGTGATGCAGCTGATGGTGCTGCTATGGGAGCTTCTTCCTTTTTGATGGTGATGCAGAATTTTTTGTAGCCTTTTGTGAATCTCTATTGTTATATTTAAGATGTGGAGCTTCTTACTTTTTGATGGTGTTAATATGATTTTTGATGGTGATGCAGAATTTTTTGTAGCCTTTTGTGAATCTCTATTGTTAGATTTAAAATGTATGGTTATGTAACAAAATTTCTTATTACTAGCATAGAGAATACTTTGCAGACCATTGTTATCATAGCATGTTACGAGAGGTGACCAAGTGCTGAGAAGCAGAGGTCTCCCTGTCAATGAAATGGGTTTAAGATATGAAAAAGTGCTGATGATAGACTAAGGGTAAATATGGAATTCAGTGAAATGTTTTTGCATTTAATGTATAAGTGGGGCCCAACGTATGACTTTAGTGGGAGGAAAAATATGTTTGGAGCGCGAGAGGCTAATTGTGGAGCGCGAAAATCAGCAGCCAAAATATATTACTGCTGGTGTTTAATACTTTACATATATGTTAATAGTACAGGATTTTATCATATACAAATAAATAATTTTCGTACTTGTAGTTGAAAGTTGGCTACTTGGTCAAGCGGATTCAAGACTGTAACATATTCAAAGAGGTCTTAAGTTCAAAACTTAGTAGACTGTTAGGAAAAAAAAATTGGTGCAATTTCTATTGACACTCATAACGACACAAAAATATATATATGTTAGTAAAAGTAGCTTCTAGTGATAATTCTAATGACATTTTCGTTTTGTCATTACTCACGATTATATGTCACTTCAAAATCAACATTTAGTGACACTTTTAATGGAAATTTTTTCTGTCGTTACAAAGTAACCTTTACCGACAGTTTTACCAACACTTGGGTAAGTGTCTCAACAAGGCTTAGCGACAGCACCTATTATGACACTTAAGTAAGTGTTGGTAAAACAACTAGTGACACATTTTATGACCTACTACAACACTTTTTTCTGTCTTAAAAGGCTTTTTTTGTTGTAGTGAAACAGCTTGTATAGAAAGAGAGAGAGAGAGAGAGAGCCCGAGAGCTTTTGGCGAGAGAAACCCCCCCCCCCTCCATACACTCATATATTGTCAACACCACACATGCCCACATCCTCGGTTCAAACACCATACACACATCTCCCTCACCGACATTCCCTATCTCTGCCTCATACTCACTCACACACACACACACACACACACACATACACACACACACACACACACACGTAGAGAACTAGAGGAGAAGGAGGAGCAGAACAACGAAGAAGAACAAGAGAAAGGAGTGAGATCGGAGGAGTTTGAAGGGAACTAAGGTCACCTGAGGACTGTGACTTATCTGCTGTTCGGAGAGTGTAGACACCCCAATTTTGACCGGACGTCGAATTTAGGAGAGTGTCACCTCCGTGTCCGATGATGACAATGACCGAAAAATTCGAAGTATTCCAAGCTCTTCAGAAAATTCTCCAAAACGCGATAAAATTTCACAGAAAGAGGGAAATACCAGGTATTTAGGAAAATTCTGATATAAAATACAACTTTTGGAAAAGATATTCAAAAATAATTTGTTTCAAAAAGAGAAAAGACCTAAAAGGGGAATTTTAGTCAGAAACGGCACACGGCAGGCTTCTGCGGCACTCGGTGACTGCCGCACGGCATTCACAGAGTGCCGGCACGGCACTCATCAAGTGCCGCTAAAGGTTTCTGACTGCCGTTATCTTTTAAAGTCTGTATTTTGCAGAGCAATACGTATGCGCATGCAGATAAGAACAAAAAACTGATAAAGTAAGACTGACAAAATTGCGGCAATCCATTAATTGTCGCGGCATTTGGTGAATGCCGCGCGGCAATCATTAAGTGCCGCAACGGCATTTGATGAATGCCGCAGCGGCAGTCACGGACTGCCGCGTCAGTGTCTGGACTGCCGCGCTGGACAGCAGTCTGCATAATTTCAGAAAGTACACATTGTACCAACTAATGAAGGAATTACACCTGTTTTTTACTCCGAAATTCACCAAAAATACCTGGTAATTTTGCTTATAAAAGAGAAGGGATCTTCCTAAAAGAGGGAGACCAAGAAGAACACCAAGAGAGATATTGGGAGAGAGAGCATATACTTCCATTTCACCAACAATTTTTTAGAGAAAACAAGTGTTTTAGAGAATTAGAGAGAAGAGCTTGGAATATCTTCAAAGAAAAGAAAACTTTGAGGATAATTTGGAGGTGATCCTCTAATCATAGATTATTAGCTTATCCTTTCTTCCCATCTCTAGTCTTAAAATCTTTCATTATTCTCTTTGTTCATCAAGTAAACTTAGGAGTTTTCTTTTGTTTCCATGTTATTTTCTTCCATTCTCTTGTTTATTTTCTTCTCTTGAAGGTCTTGGAGATCTTCAATATCTCCTTTGATCTCTAGAGCATGATCTTTTGAACACCTATGTAGGCTTGTGCTTCACATAGGAAGTCAAAGTTTAATTAACACTTCACAAGAGGATCCAAGTCCACACTCATGATTTGGATCTTCTAAACTTGATGTCTTGAGGAATCCCTTCAATATTCCTTTAAGGCTTATGAGTCATGGTCATAACCCCCTCCCCTTTCTCCAATGACCATTAAATGGTAGGAGAATGTAGTTTTGAGTCTAAACCCATCTCCATGGTTTAGATTCTACAACTTATAGATTTCATGAAGTCCATCCATATTTTATTTGAAATCCATGAAGGATAAAGGTTTGTAGTCTCCCATGGCCATCAAATGGTGGGAGAAGTGGTTTGGTTTAACTCAACTTCATGCTTTAATAGTTGGAGTTACCAAATAAAAGTTGAACTAGCAAAATAAAAACAGTGAATCCATAAACTGTTTTTGATCAAAGATTTTTAGTTCGAAATCTAACCGTTGAAATCAAGTGAAACCAATGGGAAAGTGTCAATAACACATTGTTCTACCACTGTAATTTTTGTCTTGAGGTGGTTTCATGTTTAGAATGGTTTGATCATGGTTTTTGTGAAGCAACAACAATCTGTCCAGAATTTCAGAATAGTTTCAGAACAGCAACACTCTTTTGAAATAATTAAATCAGAGTTCTAACAAAGTTTCTATGACCCAAAATAATTTTTTCCAAGTAGATTAATGTGTTAGGAAGTCACCCTAAAAAGAACAAAGCAATTCTGAGTTTTTTACTATTTTTAATAAATCGTGCAAGAATTCTGGACAGGAGGTTGTAAGATGCTGAGTGATGTCTAGTGTTTTCCATATTCCCGGAGATCTAACCGTTGAAACTTCGATTTTCTTTTTGATTTGAAAACTAGACTCACAGAGGCATAACATATCCAAAAATCATTAAGATCCAACAGTCGAAAGTATTTTATTCCTATTTTTGAATGTCTGGTCTGCTCTCTGCAATTTTCAGAGTTTTATGACACCTTTGACCAACTTTGTTAATAATGAGCCAAATGACTTCTCTATGACCTAAGGCTTAAACCATGTTTTAATAATCATTAGTTGAGCTCGAATTCGAAGTTTAAGAGTATTTCATAGTTTATCCTTGTCCATGTATATATTCATCCAAATGGTGTGACACTTGTAATTAGGACTTATTTGCTTTGAATTTAATTAGATTAGATAGATTTAAGCTAGAAATTTAGGATTGTTATTTCTAACATCATATTTTGCACATCATGCGAACTAACCCTTTGTTTTGTAGCGCTATTAAGGTACGATTTCTCAATCCCTCTCTAGTTTATTAAATTCATTGATTTTATTTGATTTTCGACTCCATGCGCGACACCGTAGATTAAGATTTGCCTTATGTGTATATATGGATTAGAGACTCTTTTCCCTAGGTTTTTTATTTTATCGCATGCATTGCACGTTTAATATTCGCAGCTGGATCCCGGGTAAGTTCTCTTGTTCCCTATTGCATATCATATTGCTTGCTATTTGACATATGTGGCTTATGAACGATATTTTTGTCATTGACAATTTTACACCCTTTGGACATGCTTTTGTGATGTATATATATATGTATTAGTTGAGGGCACACTTAAATTAATAGTTCGATTAAAAGGATGTTAAGTAGAGGCCTATCGCGAGATAGGATGAAAAGGGGTGTTTTAGTCCGATGGGCTCCTTCCCTTCTCATTCCATAATCCCCGGACCTAGTTTAATCTTTGGTTTCGCAAAAGATCAGTAGCTTTAAAATGGTTTCTTAGTTTTCCTTTTAAAAATTAAGTGGCGACTCATTTGTTTTTTTTTTTTTTTTTTGAAATTGAAATTTAGAAAAGACTTTAAGAAAAGCTGTGGGTAAGTCAACCTGCGATATCCACAATCTGGCGACTCTGCTGGGGATCGAACCCAGAATCTCTGGTTTCGCAGACCAGAATTCTGATTTTGGGTTCACTTGAGGATTAGACTTGAAAAAAAAACATCCTTTTAATTGAATTAATTAATCTTTGTGTGCCTGTTGCATTTCACTTGCATGTCTAGCCAGTCGATTGCACGGAACTATGACCTTGGAGGCTCGGGGCAACCCGGTCGGTCAAGTCATCATGGGACCGTGTGATCACCCTTGATCTCGTACCATGATTTGGTATATTAAGCATCCTATCGGATGTGTGTCAAGGGTCCCTTATTTGACCAAATCCCAGCTTTTGCATAGTAGTTTCCATAGAACCTTTCAATCTTAGGAAATCAACTCTTGATTAGGACTATGTACTAGGGAGTTTTGTATGCCCAAAGGGGATTATTTGAGATGATGACAATGCTTGCTTGATAAAAGATGTACAACCCTCTAATCACCTTTTAGCAATTCCTTCTCATGTCCCACGACATTTGGGAATATGCTGAACCTTGGTTATAAGGTTGTACTTCTTATACCATGTTAGCTAAGCATCATTGACCTTGTATGCATCCAAATTCATGAAAAGTACGGTGATAATCCAATCATGTGATCCTTCTACCCAAAGAATTTTAAATCCATCTTTGAAAGCAAATGGATTTTTGTAATCTTTATTCCAAAGTTTTCAATTGCTCTTTCAAAAAAAAAAAAAAAAAAAAATCTTTGGAGTTCACTTTTGATTAAAGCTCCAAACTAATCTTTGGGAATTGTTTTTGGAAGAAATGCTCTTCAAATGAATTTCAAAGCAAAATTTCAATCCAATCATCGTTATTAAGAAACATTTTCACATTCTCATTTTTAAATAAAAGATTCAAAATCCTTGAGAATTGTTTTTTAAAAAAATCTCATCATTTAAAGAAATGCTTTTCAAAATTTGAAAATATTTCGCCCGACCTTCGAAAGGGTAGTGAAGATCACAATGATAGGTGAAATTGGCGCATTTTGACATGAATGAGGATTATATGTGCTTATGTGTTTTATGTGTTAGGACTAGAATTTTCCTTTCTTTTGCATATAAAGTAGGCACACACACACACATGCATTGCATCCGCATGACTTACAAAATAAAAGTTTTGCTAAAATAAAGGTAAAGAAGGGTTTTTCTAAAAAGAAATTTCCAAAATTTATTGTAGGAGCAAAAATAGCAAACCAAGGGTGGTTTAGAGATCCTGCGGCAAGGTTAGTGAGAAGAGGACACGCTAACATGGCCGAAGAAAGAAACAATGAAGAGATGACCGGATTGAGGACACTAGTTGAGCAGCAAGCAGAACAGATGAGAAGACAAGCCGAGAATATGAACCGAATGATGGGAATGATAGAGGAGCTGAATCGCCGACCGCCGCCGCATGTAATTCCACCCATTATAGACCCGCCTATGGGAGGAGGAGACGGAGATTGGTTCGACGATCAAGAGGCACATTGGAATGATGCGCTGAGAGCCAACAGGGACAGGGAGAAAGATGAGAAGGAGAAGCTGCTGACCGAGAAGATAGAAAAATTGGAGAGGGTAATGCGCAAGGCTCAAGGGGTGGATACCTACCTAATGGAACTGGAAGGGTTGTATGACGGAGTCCACGAGACACTGCCAACTGGTTTTAAAATGCCCGTCTTTGACAAATTTGATGGCACAGGCAACCCTCGCAGTCACGTCCGAATGTGTATCGGGGCTTTCCAACCAAGCGGATTGAGCACTATCATGATGGCAGTCCTATTCCAACAGACTTTGACCGGAGCTGCTCTGTCTTGGTATCTCACTCTTGAACCAAGCAAAACCCGGGTATGGGAAGAAGTGATTAAAGCATTCGTAGCGCAGTACGAATACAACCAAGACTTGGATGTTACTGTCCGAGATTTGGAAACAACCAGGCAAGGAAACAAAGAATCATTTGCCGAATATTTAAGCCGATGGAGGGGGAAAGCTGCGAAAATGGTGCAAAGGCCGCCCGAAAAGGACCAAATTCGAATTCTAATGAAAAATCTACAGCCCGTTTATCAGGAAAAAATGAGATTTCAGTCAATCAACACCTTTGCTGAGGTGTTCGATGTAGGGACGAGGATCGAAGATGCAATTCAAGAAGGAACAATCAAGAAGGAAGAACCGCAGAACCGATATCGGAGGCCCAGTTATGGATCAGGTGGAGGGCACTCGGGGGGTCACTCAGGCCCCACCGATGTCAACGCGCTTAGTGAGCCGGAGAGGAAATTCGATATCACCAAAAGTCATTCAAGAGGAGGGGAGGATAAGCCAATGAGGAAGTTTTCAGACTTGGGAGTATCATTATCAACCGCCCTCGATAGGCTGTTGGCAAAAGGGCATCTCCGTCAGCTGGAATCTCGACCACCGCCGAGTCCACTCCCGCCGTACTTCAAAGGAGATCTCTACTGCAAATATCATCAACAAAAGGGCCACTCGACTGATCGGTGCATGAGGTTAAGGCATGACATACAAGACCTCATTGACAACAAAGTGATATCCGAGCCACCTGTCAAGGCTCCCAATGTCACCAAGAATCCACTGCCAAACCATCGTGCCGTACCGCCGCCGCGGGGTCTTTACTTCTTGGGAGTAGAAGAAGTGACATTCGATCCGTCCAAGCTAATCACCAAGGTCGGGGAACCAAGGAAGTTCTATCAGTTACCAGAAAATCCGGAAATCTGTGCGACTGGAAGCCAGCCAGGGATATGGGAGAATGAAGCAACGGAGCAGTCAGATTGGTGGGTCCAAGAAAGCAATGATCGGAACATAGGCCTGGTAGGGGAAGATGATCTATGGTACCAAAGCGACGAAGAGGTAGAAGAGGGCCCAAAAACCGACGATATTTGGGCAAAAGAAGAAATTGACCACTTGACTCGGTCTGGTAGGCACTTCAAGCCACATGAATTAGAGGAAGATCACCCGGGGAGGGATCAAGACAAAGGAAAGGGAAAGATAAATGAAGAAGAAGAAGAGGATAGGGTCCTCAAGCAAATGAAGAAGACTCAGGCTAACATCACTGTCTGGGGGTTGCTGACTGCCTCCAAACGTCATAGGCAGGCAGTCCTAGACGCTTTGAACCAAGCTGACGTGTCCATCGATACCACTCCGGAGGACCTCGTAGGGCTGATCAGCAAAATTCCAACTTCGGCTATTACTTTCTCCTCAAACGACTTACCACCGGGAGGGCCCATGCTCAATAAGCCTTTGTACATCACTGTTGAGTGTTTGGGGAACACCGTACCCGCTTGTCTCGTTGACAACGGGTCTGCTCTTAATGTGTGTCCTTTCCGCACAGCCAAACGAATGGGCTTGGATGAATCTTCTTTTGTGCCATCTCAACAAAAGGTCCGGGCATATGATAACACCCAAAGGACAGTCATGGGCATCATCTTTCTTAACCTTGCTATCGGATCAATGGACAAGGAAGCTGAGTTCCAAATCATCGATATCCCCGCTTCTTTTAATCTGCTGCTAGGAAGACCTTGGTTGGACAGTCTGGGCGCTATCCCATCGACAATTCATCAAAAAGTTAAGTATGTCTGGGAAAACAAAGTCTGTGATATCCTCGGAGACAGTTGGGTTCGATCATCTGAAGCATCGTCAAGTGCATCGGTCCTAGAGCTACAGCTACAAGAAGAAGAAGCAAAAATGGGAGGATTCGAGTTCATCGGCGCGATAGAAGAAGGAAAGTCGGGAGAGCCCCTACCGCCCCATTTTGATCAATATGCCAGTCCAGTCGTCGCCGGAATAATGAAGAAGATGGGTTTCTTTCCAGGATTGGGGTTGGGGAAGAACCTTCAAGGCCTGCCAGAGGCCCCAAGAATCCCTACTCAAACTCACACTCACGGTCTCGGGTATCAACCAACAAAGAAGGAGCTGAGAACCAAGAAGAAGGCCGTCAACGCACCGCTGGATCCTTACTTGAAGACCCTCAACGGATATTTTGTGAAGGAAGGAGAAGATTTCCCCTTCTGTGGTTTCCCAGAACCATGGATGGATCGAAAAGACAAATGCATGAAGCCGGGGTTCGAGATCTTTTTCTCCCATGAAATTTCTGAGTACAAGGACCCATTTCTGCAAAAGCCCGAAAAGTCTGTTGCTGCCAAGGACTGGATTGGTGCGCTGGACGATTCCGCCATGAACAAACTGTTGGGCGAAGGTAACACGGAGGTCGTAAAGGAAGCTTCTGGGGAAACCAAGGGCCAGTACATCGAGGGCATAGTGGAGGAAGCAGCCGAAAGCGAGGAAGATGGGGAAGATCAGGAAAAGACCGACAAGGGGAAGGCTGAGGAAAAACAGATGGAAGAAATCACCAAGACAGGAGAACCGGAAGAATGCTTCATTACTGACTTGGGAGGGGAGAGCAAGAAGGAGTGGGTTTTTGAGTCTAGTGATAGGTTCCCCCCACACCCAGAGTCTGTAATGGCCCAAATGAGGCGTCTTTCAATTTCCATGTCCATTGTAATCACTCCAAAGAAAATCAATGAAAACATGACTGATTCTGCCTACTCGAACGCGCTTAATGAATGTGATGAATGTGATGATCATGAAATACCTTTTGAACTGCAAAAACTAATTGAAAAAGAAAAGGAATCTGCATGTAAAATCATTGAGGACACCCTAACAATTAATCTAGGAAATGAAGATAATCCTCAAAATGTCTTTATCGGCTCTACACTTAGCAATAAAGAAAGCAAAGAACTAATCAGTCTATTAAATGAATTCAAATATGTTTTTGCATGGTCTTATAATGATATGCCAGGTATCGATCCGAAAATAGTCCAACACCACATCCCCCTCTTTCCCAATTCGAAACCCGTAAAACAAAAGTTGAGGCGAATGAGGCCAGAATGGGCACTTAAAGTAACAGAGGAAGTTGAAAAGCAATTAAAAGCTGGATTCTTGCTGGTCACCGAGTACCCCGAGTGGATTGCCAACATTGTACCTGTCCCAAAAAAGGATGGTCGTGTTAGGGTTTGCGTTGATTTTCGAGATTTAAACAAGGCGAGCCCTAAAGACGATTTCCCGTTACCTCACATCGATGTACTAGTTGATAACACTGCGGGGCACGAGCTCCTATCTTTCATGGATGGGTTCTCCGGGTATAACCAAATCCTCATGGCACCCGAGGATAGGGAGAAAACCACTTTTATCACTCCATGGGGGACATATTGCTATAGGGTCATGCCATTCGGGCTTAAGAATGCAGGTGCAACCTATCAAAGGGCTGCCACCACTTTGCTACACGATATGATCCACAAAGAGGTGGAGGTGTATGTAGATGACATGATTATGAAATCCAAAGAGAGGGGAGGGCACCTTGAGGCTTTGAGAAAATTCTTTGAAAGATTGAGGGAGTTCAAAATGAGGCTAAACCCGCAAAAGTGCACATTCGGGGTCACTACCGGGAAACTATTGGGTTTTCTCATTACTCAGAGAGGAATAGAGGTGGACCCCACCAAGATAAAAGCCATAACCGAAATGCAGCCACCGAAAAATGAGAAAGAACTGAGGGGATTTTTGGGGAGGATACAATTCATCAGCCGCTTCATTTCCAAACTCACCTTGACCTGCGACCCACTTTTCAAACTACTCAGAAAGGGAGAGAGATTCAAATGGGACACTCTGTGTCAACAAGCCTTCGATAAAATCAAAACCTACCTCCAGAACCCACCTGTTTTGTCACCACCTTCACTTGGGAGACCCCTGTTACTTTATCTCTCTGTATCCGAGGATTCGATGGGATGTATGTTGGCCCAAGAAGGAGAAAAGGGGCACGTGGAGAAAGCCATTTACTACTTGAGTAAAAGAATGGTCGGATATGAGTTGAAGTACTCACCCCTGGAGAAGGCCTGTTGGGCCTTGGTTTGGTGTACCCGTCGTCTCCGCCACTACATGTTAGCCTTCCCCGTGACCCTGATATCCCGAATGGACCCATTAAAATACCTGTTCGAAAAACCCGTCTTGACCAGTAGGATTTCCCGTTGGACTATGATGCTGGCTGAGTTCGACATCAAGTATGTCACCGCCAAGTCTGTAAAAGGAAGGGTTGTCGCCGAGTTCTTAGCCGATCTCGCTGTAGAATCTGAGGACAAGGGAGACTTCAAGTTCCCAGATGAAGGAATAATGGAGGTCAAGGAGGAGTTGTGGAAAATGTACTTTGATGGAGCAGCCAACCAGTTAGGTTATGGAGTCGGAGTCATTCTCATAGCACCCGATGGGGTCCCTACCCCATTGGCTGTCAAACTTAAATACGACTCAACCAACAATACCGCAGAGTACGAAGCCTGCATAATTGGAATGGAAGCGGCCTTGGCTTTGAAAGTCGGACGGATTGATGTCTTCGGAGATTCCAACTTGATCATATCCCAGGTCCGAGGAGATTGGAGGGTAAAACATGAGAAGTTGAGACCTTACCATGACTATCTAGAAAGTCTGAAAGCGCAATTCCAAAAGATTTCCTTCTACTACCTCCCTCGTGAAGAAAACCAGCTAGCCGATTCTCTGGCTACCTTAGCCTCGATGATCCAAATCCCTTCCAAAATTGTCATGATTCCGCTGTCCATAGAAGTAAGGAATCGACCGTCATTTGAGATGATCGCTGCCATAGAGAGAGAAGATGAAATGCCTTGGTATGTGGACGTATGGAAGTTCATTAAAGAAGGAGAATACCCCGAAGGAGCCTCAGAAAAGGACAAGAAGGCGATACGACGATTTGCCGCTCAATTCGTGATCTACGCAGATAAACTATGGAAGAAGTCCTACACCGGGTATAATTTGGAGTGTTTATATGGGAGGGAAGCTAAGAGAATGATGGAGGAAATACATGAGGGAGTATGCGGGCCCCACATGAACGGGCACATGCTGGCGAAGAAGATCATCCGACAAGGGTACTATTGGACGACCTTGGACAAAGACTGTTGTGAATATGTTAGAAGGTGTCACAAGTGTCAGATCCATGCAAATTTGATGCACACCCCACCGTCGCAGCTCTATAGCATGACCACCCCTTGGCCATTTTCTGTATGGGGGATTGATATCATTGGTGAGATAGTCCCAAAGGCTTCCAATGGGCACCGGTATATAATCGTGGCGATCGATTATTTCACAAAATGGGTAGAAGCAGCCTCGTATGCAACCTTGAAAGCCAAAGATGTGGTGAGTTTTATTGAGAAGAACATAATCTGCAGATATGGAGTCCCGAACGAGTTTATCTCCGATCATGGTAGCCATTTCCAGGGGGAAGTTATCCCGCTCTTAGAGAAATATAAAATCACTCGCCATCAATCATCCCCGTATAGGCCCCAGACGAATGGAGCAGTAGAGGCAGCGAATAAGAATGTTAAAGCAATCTTGGGGAAGACGACAGATACATATAAGGATTGGCATGAGAAGCTGCCATTTGCCTTATGGGGGTACAGGACGTCAGTAAGGACTTCAACGGGCGCTACGCCATACTCATTGGTCTACGGGATGGAAGCAGTCCTTCCAGTCGAGGTGGAAATACCCTCTCTCAGAGTCTTGACAGAATGTGAAGTGACGGAATCAGAATGGATACAAGGAAGATATGAGGAATTGATGCTGCTTGATGAAAAGAGGTTGGCCGCAATAAACCATACTCGGGGGTACCAGAAGAGGATAGCTCGTGCTTTCAACAAAAAGGTTCGCCCGAGGAAGCTTGCTGAGGGTGACCTGGTCCTCAAAGAACTAAAAGTGCCCGTTTATGACCCCAGAGGAAAATTCAAACCCAACTGGGTCGGACCATACATCATTAAGACCCTCCTTTCGGGAGGAGCGGCTTATCTCATGGACCTGGACGGGGTTGAATTTAAACAGCCAATTAACCTCGATCGCCTCAAGAAATACTTTGCTTGAAACCATTTCTTTCAGAGCCTCCTACCTTGATGAACTACGCTTGACCTGATTCCCGTTAGGGGATACGTAGGCAACCCACTCGGTTCGGTCATTGTAAACTGCCCCAGAAGGCGCCTCCTTTCAAACCTCAAGCTGAACTACTACAGGCCTGATGCCCACCCGGGGATAAGTAGGCGGGCTCTCAAAAAGCCTTCGGCCCAAGAAAACCTAAAAACAAGAAATGTGGGTACCAAACTAGGGGCAAACTGGCGTTTGCCCAGAATCACTTCGAAGCCTTAAAACCAGGGGCAAACTTCGTTTGCTAGCCAAAAGACCCAGATACAAAACCATCCCTCAGGTCACCTGGTTGTCAAAATGAGTACTATAAAGGAACAAATGAAAATTCACGGAATAGAATGAGTAGAAAGCAAAATAGCAGAGTAAAGAGCCAAGTAAAGACATTGAAAGGAAAATACTTCATAAAAGATTAATTGAAGGGGTGAACACTCTTGATTTTATCATAACAAACACTTCTTGAAAAGAAAAAAATAAAGATCACATTCAAAAGCGTGAAAAGAGTAGGCAGGGTCTGTCAGAAAATTTTGTAAAATGGCAAGCTTTTCCCTGTTTTCGCCTACTTTATTATGCATATGTCTGTCAAGCTCGCCTTGCAACCAAGGCCTGGATCTCTAGAAGGTACTGGGCAGTGGGTACAATCGAAGCAGGAACCCTCGGGCACGGAGCAGCCACTCTACTCGACCAAGCCTCTACGAAAGCCTTCACAATAGGAGGACGCAAAGTGGACCCTCTGGTAAAATCAACAGCCACAGGCTCAGTAATGTCCTGCAGAAGCCCAAACTGGCGAACCACCCGATCAGGAATGTAGAAAGTAGTGGCACTCAAGCCTGGTAACCAAATGCCAGGACGCCCGGGAAAACGTACAGCAAAAGAACGACGAGCCCACTGAGGGCAGATCCAGCAAATGTCGCTAGAAGAGAGACCTTGGAGCCAACCAAGCCATGCATCGGCAGAATGGAATAAGCAATGGATCTCCATACGGTCGTAAGAGAGGGGCCCGCGAAGATGCGAGGAATGAATGAAGAGGTCGAGGCGTTCCATGAGCCAAACCTGCAAGACGAAGGGTGCCCCGGTAGATAACATGGCCCCGGTAACACGGGCGCGGCTCAACCCGATCAAAGTTTCGCCAAGAACCAGCATAACAGCACTTTTCATCTCCCTCAAACCACGGGCAATGGGTATGAGAATGTCAGAAGATGACTGGAATAAGAAGTAAGAGAGCATGGCAATTGATAAGGCACTACGCCAGATGATCTGATACTCACCATCATAAGGGTCCCCTATGGGAGCATAAACAGAAGAAAGGTGCTCAAAGTTGACCTGCCCATCATGGACAAAAGAACCTGCCGCATTTCGAGATATGTGGAGAAGAGTGGTTAAGTCCCGGACATACCCGGCCTGAATTAAAGGGACCACCAATTCAGCAGAGGGATCAGTGTGCAAAATGGCGCTGAATTCCTCGAACAGAGGACAAATCTCCTGAAAACCAAAACGGAAGACGTTGAGAGCGGGGTCCCAACACTGAATAGCAGCTCGAAGTAAGCCCTCGTTCAAATTCATGCTTCGAAAAGAAAAGAGATCGTTCAACCGGAAACACTCAAAGTTGAGCTTGTCAATACCCGAGAGAGTATCCATCCATGGGAAGAGGATTTGAGAATTAATGGGGGTCATTGGAAGAGAAAAGAAGGAGAAAGGAGATGTTTTGCGGAATGTTAGAAGAAGAAGGGTATAAGTGGGGGGATAAAGCTGCCCACCAGATCGCGGCACTCGATAAAGTGCAGCGGCACTCCATGAAGTGCCGCGCGGCACTCCGTGAGTGCCGCACGGCATTTACTGACTGCCGTTTCGGCATTCTCTGAGTGCCGCGAAGGCTTATCCGAGTGCCGTTCTGAGTTTCTCATCGGCCAGGTTTTGTTTGTAACTCGAGTAGCCCACCTGCAAACAGAAAACTAAATAGAGAGGCAATAAAAAAACGTGCACATCATGCAGCACGTGCAAATACATTCATTCATTCATTCATTCATTTTGCATGCATCAAATAAAAAAAAGAAAACAGCAGCATTCAAATGCTAAAATAAAGTCGGGACCAAGCCATGGTCCCACATACGGTGAATGAACAGAAAGCATGATGAAATGTTTAAAGCATCTATCCTACGAAATAAAGGAAAGCATCCATCAAAATAAAGCATGTATATATATACAGTCATCCACCAAAATAAATGTAAATCCTCCCAGAACCCTCAAAAATAAAAACAAAAGCAGAGTCAGCCGCGACCCCGACCCCGGCCGCGAGTCTGGCGAGTCGTACGTCTGAGAGGCTCCTCCTCGACTCAGTCCCGCTGCCTCCACCAGTCCCGCCACGTCCGCCGCTACCACCGCCTCGGCCTCTGCCACCGCTAGTATCCTCGCCGCCACCTCCACCACGTCCAGCGCCACTACCTCCGGGGGCATCGCTGAGAGGGATGCCAAACTGCTGGAGCCGCTGCTGAAGCTGCCCCACCTGCTGGGACAGGACTCTGTTCTCCTCCATCTGGAAGAGAGGGGATGAGTCCAGGAAAGTATTGAAAAGACGTCTAGAATATGAAAAGGGTGGAAGGTCATACCTGGGCCCTCAGCTGAACCGCAGCAGTCGCCCGAGCTCCCTCAGCCTGAAAACAAGAACCGAGAATAAGGGTTAGTAAAAAGAGAGAGATGCAATCCCAGTCCAAAGTAGGAGTGGGGATGAACTTCTTACCATCCACTCGCGCCCAAGAACCCACTGTCGCACGCTATGGGCGTACGTCAGGCCCTCCTCCGCATAAGCACGCGGGACAAGATCATAGTGAATAGGAATGGTGGGGGCGCCCTGTGAGAGTCGGGGGACCGTCGTCACGTGAGGCTCGCCAAACGAGACAGTCGACATAGTCCAGTCCCACTCGGGCAAGGCAGGAGCTCGAACCGCAGCAGGAACAGGCTGCAAACAAAAGAAATAAAGCATGGGTAAAGAATAAAAGAAAATTCACAGAAATAATAAAGGGATCGTTTACTCACCCGAGTCACCTCCATCAAAGGGAAGTTCGGCATCAGCTTGGCGGCACGGAAAGCCGCGTATCCTGACGGGTCGTCCAGAAAGCCATGGATACCGAAGCCGGCTCGAGCAGCCGTGAGATCGTCGTCCTGAAGTGTGTCTGTGGCCCTCATAGAGTCGGGAGGAGGGAACGGCACAAAGAACCCAGGGGCCGCTATCGACTGCCTGGTCACTCTCTCTCCCAAGTACCACGCCATACCCTCTGACCCACCATCAAGGAGTCGTCTCGTCGGGTCATACCCGGCCGACTCTCGAATCCCCGCACTAGTCTCAGGCAACACCCTGAGCCATGGCTGCCAGTGCACATGCCCCTCCCTCAGGTTCGTCAGGAAATTCCTGAACGAAACAAAATCATGGGCCCCGGTCTTCCTCCCGACCCTATCCTTTGCCCATTTCAGCCCCTGGGGCATGATAAGGGCGTCGGCGTCGCGTGTCTGCGGAGACATCATGCGAAGATACTCGTGGGACCAAATCTGTGATACAAAGAGAGAAGAAAGAAGATTAGTCTCACACTTAAGAGAGGAAGAAAGAAAGCAACATGATAATATAAGAAAAATATACCTCCCACGCTCTCCAATACCCGCCGGTACCGGCCGACCTGTCCCAGGAAATGGCGCTCATATGCCTATACAGGATGGCCAACCCTGTACCGACCCAGTCGTACCTAGCAACCTGGTCCAGACGCTCCAACGACGCTACCAAGGAAGCGGAAATCCGGTCCCCCCTGGTGCTCAACAGGGAGCACCCCAGCACATACATCAAGAAACCACGGGCCATCTGCTCGTCTGTGAAGCCGGGTTTCCCCCGGAAAGTATCCATGAACCATCGAGCAGTGACCAAGGCCTCCTCCGGGACCACCCCCAGCAAGGGCTCCATCCGATCCCACTCCTGATCCGCAAAGTGCCGCAGGGGCTCCCCTCCGAACGGGATCCCCGTAATCATGCTGAAGTCTAAGGGGGTCATCGTCATCTCCCCAAAGTCAAAGTGGAAGGTACTCGTGGTATCCCACCACCGCTCGGCCAGTGCAAGCATCTGCTGAAGGTCGTTGGATCTCTTCGTCAAAAGCTTGACGAAGTCTCCAAACCCTGCGGCATCCACCAGAGCCCTCACAGCCGGGCTCAGCTCTATATACCACTCGTGGCCGTGGGCGAGGCTACCGTGCCCCTTCAGCACCTTTGGCTGCAGCTGCAAGAAAAGAATAAACAGTTTGTTGTTAGGGGATGGATAAAGAAGAGGGCAACAACAGCAAGTAAATGATTAATAAATGGAAAGTCAAGAAGTGTTCACAAAAGATTTCACGTTTGTTTGAAATGAATAAAAGAAAAACATTCAATGTTATAGCAGGGTTTCGAAAAGAAAAGAAAAGAGAAAAAGTAGTTTGTCCGCATTTTTTTGATTCCAAAATAAGTACAAGGAAGTACGTGGTCGCAAGCATTCAGGAGTCAGTTTCAAATAATAGAAGGGCGCCTAGAACGTTCGGGGAAGTCCACAAGTGTAATAAGATACGGGAGAAGTTTCAGGATTGTGTATTCATGGATATTGGATGTTTGAAATTTTTTGATTTTCAAAACCTTTGATGAGAAATTAAAAGTTGAAAGAAATGAAAATAGTAACAAATAAAAGGATGAGTATTCGAAAGAATTCCAATTTAACACCCAGTTTATTCCCGAAATAAAAAAGTTTTGTTGCAAGGGGCATAAAGTGGGGGGTTCAAAACACCACGAGCATGTCGTCCGGAACAGGGTATCTAAAGTCATAGCAACCCTACGGTATATCCACACAGGAAAGGAAATGCAAGAAAAGAATACAAAAATAAGAGAAGAAGGGTGTTTACCTCGCGCTTGAACGCGCGGGCCGACAGATGCTCGTCAGGATCCCTCAATAAAAGCGTGGCGTCTGGGTGATGCGTGGCAGTATACCTAGCCCTCTTCTTGCGTCCTGAACCACTCGCCATAACACTGTCAAAGAAAAGAGAGAATTCGAGCGTTAGATTTATGAAAATTTTGAAAAAAACAGTGAAATAAACAAGTTTAATCAAGCTCTGATCTAGCAAAACTAACCTGGGAATATCGTGGATTGATATAGAGGCAAAGAAAGAATGAGGGAAAAATTTCTCCAGAGAGATCTCGAGATGAAGAGAAGGAGAGAATGAGAGAATGGGAAGAGAACCCCGGCGGTTTAAGCCACTGCCCTCAAACGCGGCACTCATTTTTCCGTGCGCGGCAGTCAGTTAACTGCCGCGCGGCACTCACCGAGTGCCGCAACGGCACTCCGTGAGTGCCGCGCGGCAGTCACGGACTGCCGCGAAAAACCGCGTGTGCCGCGATTAAGGCGGTTCATAGATATTTACTTTCCCCCCAAAAATTCAAATCAAGTCCCATAAATTGAGTTTGAGTCCCCAAAATTGCCCTCGTTTCACTTTTGGCCCTCAGGGTCATTTCATAGGTACACTTTGACTACAAATTTTGGAGTTCCAAAATATTCGAGCCCGTGGGCCCCCCATTTTTTTGAAATTTGAGATGTTTGAGCTCGTGGGCTCCCAACTTGTGAAAATTTAAAATATTTGGGCCCGTTGGGTTCCCAATTTTGAAAATCGCAATATTTGAGCCTGTGGGCCCAGATTTGTATTCCCGGTTTTCGCAACGGATTTGCGATTAACCCTCGTTTGGAGAATATAACGGATTTATATTCCCGGTTTTCGTAACGGATTTGCGTTTACCCTCGTTTTGAGAATATAACGGATTTTATTCTCGGTTCTCGCAACGGACTTGCGTTAATCATCGCTTTTTCGAATATAACGGATTTATATTCCCTGTTTTCGCAACGGATTTGCGTTTACCCTCGCTTTCGAATATAACGGATTTATATTCTCGGTTTTCGCAACGGATTTGCGTTAATCATCGTTTTTGAGAATATAACGTATTTATATTCCCGGTTCTCGCAACGGACTTGCGTTAATCATCGTTTTTGAGAATATAACGTATTTATATTCCCGGTTCTCGCAACGGACTTGCGTTAATCATCGTTTCTGGGAATATAACGTATTTATATTCCCGGTTCTCGCAACGGACTTGCGTTAATCATCGTTTTTGAGAATATAACGTATTTATATTCCCGGTTCTCGCAACGGACTTGCGTTAATCATCGTTTTTGAGAATATAACGTATTTATATTCCCGGTTCTCGCAACGGACTTGCGTTAATCATCGTTTTTGAGAATATAACGTATTTATATTCACGGTTCTCGCAACGGACTTGCGTTAATCATCGTTTCTGGGAATATAACGTATTTATATTCCCGGTTCTCGCAACGGACTTGCGTTAATCATCGTTTCTGGGAATATAACGTATTTATATTCCCGGTTATCGCAACGGACTTGCGTTAACTCTTGAGATCAAATCAAAAGCACCTTCATGACAGATTTGCGTATGATTAATCTTCCCTGACTAAAACGTCACGAAATGTGCGTGGGGAAAACATGATAAGCACGATATTTACACAACTAGGTCAATTCAGAAAACACCATTGCATGGCACTTGCATCACGACAGGATAGGTGCATCCATCCGTATGACTACTCGCGTTTGTGAATGTTCGACCCCGTGCCTGAACTACGCTTTGGTCTGATTCCTGACAGGGATACGTAGGCAGCTCACCGTTGAGCGCGACCAACTTGAACCGTTTATGAAGCCGTTTCTGCAACGCATTTTGTTTTACCCAAATTCGACAGTCTGGTCAAAGGCCTGTCTTCACACAGGCTTCGACATTCGCTTGTGGCACGCGTTGCTCCACAAGCTCTGCCGAAGAGGGGCAAACTGTAGACACCCCAATTTTGTCCGGACGTCGAATTTAGGAGAGTGTCACCTCCGTGTCCGATGATGACAATGACCGAAAAATTCGAAGTATTCCAAGCTCTTCAGAAAATTCTCCAAAACGCGATAAAATTTCACAGAAAGAGGGAAATACCAGGTATTTAGGAAAATTCTGATATAAAATACAACTTTTGGAAAAGATATTCAAAAATAATTTGTTTCAAAAAGAGAAAAGACCTAAAAGGGGAATTTTAGTCAGAAACGGCACACGGCAGGCTTCTGCGGCACTCGGTGACTGCCGCACGGCATTCACAGAGTGCCGGCACGGCACTCATCAAGTGCCGCTAAAGGTTTCTGACTGCCGTTATCTTTTAAAGTCTGTATTTTGCAGAGCAATACGTATGCGCATGCAGATAAGAACAAAAAACTGATAAAGTAAGACTGACAAAATTGCGGCAATCCATTAATTGTCGCGGCATTTGGTGAATGCCGCGCGGCAATCATTAAGTGCCGCAACGGCATTTGATGAATGCCGCAGCGGCAGTCACGGACTGCCGCGTCAGTGTCTGGACTGCCGCGCTGGACAGCAGTCTGCATAATTTCAGAAAGTACACATTGTACCAACTAATGAGGGAATTACACCTGTTTTTTACTCCGAAATTCACCAAAAATACCTGGTAATTTTGCTTATAAAAGAGAAGGGATCTTCCTAAAAGAGGGAGACCAAGAAGAACACCAAGAGAGATATTGGGAGAGAGAGCATATACTTCCATTTCACCAACAATTTTTTAGAGAAAACAAGTGTTTTAGAGAATTAGAGAGAAGAGCTTGGAATATCTTCAAAGAAAAGAAAACTTTGAGGATAATTTGGAGGTGATCCTCTAATCATAGATTATTAGCTTATCCTTTCTTCCCATCTCTAGTCTTAAAATCTTTCATTATTCTCTTTGTTCATCAAGTAAACTTAGGAGTTTTCTTTTGTTTCCATGTTATTTTCTTCCATTCTCTTGTTTATTTTCTTCTCTTGAAGGTCTTGGAGATCTTCAATATCTCCTTTGATCTCTAGAGCATGATCTTTTGAACACCTATGTAGGCTTGTGCTTCACATAGGAAGTCAAAGTTTAATTAACACTTCACAAGAGGATCCAAGTCCACACTCATGATTTGGATCTTCTAAACTTGATGTCTTGAGGAATCCCTTCAATATTCCTTTAAGGCTTATGAGTCATGGTCATAACCCCCTCCCCTTTCTCCAATGACCATTAAATGGTAGGAGAATGTAGTTTTGAGTCTAAACCCATCTCCATGGTTTAGATTCTACAACTTATAGATTTCATGAAGTCCATCCATATTTCATTTGAAATCCATGAAGGATAAAGGTTTGTAGTCTCCCATGGCCATCAAATGGTGGGAGAAGTGGTTTGGTTTAACTCAACTTCATGGTTTAATAGTTGGAGTTACCAAATAAAAGTTGAACTAGCAAAATAAAAACAGTGAATCCATAAACTGTTTTTGATCAAAGATTTTTAGTTCGAAATCTAACCGTTGAAATCAAGTGAAACCAACGGGAAAGTGTCAATAACACATTGTTCTACCACTGTAATTTTTGTCTTGAGGTGGTTTCATGTTTAGAATGGTTTGATCATGGTTTTTGTGAAGCAACAACAATCTGTCCAGAATTTCAGAATAGTTTCAGAACAGCAACACTCTTTTGAAATAATTAAATCAGAGTTCTAACAAAGTTTCTATGACCCAAAATAATTTTTTTCAAGTAGATTAATGTGTTATGAAGTCACCCTAAAAAGAACAAAGCAATTCTGATTTTTTTACTATTTTTAATAAATCGTGCAAGAATTCTGGACAGGAGGTTGTAAGATGCTGAGTGATGTCTAGTGTTTTCCATATTCCCGGAGATCTAACCGTTGAAACTTCGATTTTCTTTTTGATTTGAAAACTAGACTCACAGAGGCATAACATATCCAAAAATCATTAAGATCCAACAGTCGAAAGTATTTTATTCCTATTTTTGAATGTCTGGTCTGCTCTCTGCAATTTTCAGAGTTTTATGACACCTTTGACCAACTTTGTTAATAATGAGCCAAATGACTTCTCTATGACCTAAGGCTTAAACCATGTTTTAATAATGATTAGTTGAGCTCGAATTCGAAGTTTAAGAGTATTTCATAGTTTATCCTTGTCCATGTATATATTCATCCAAATGGTGTGACACTTGTAATTAGGACTTATTTGCTTTGAATTTAATTAGATTAGATAGATTTAAGCTAGAAATTTAGGATTGTTATTTCTAACATCATATTTTGCACATCATGCGAACTAACCCTTTGTTTTGTAGCGCTATTAAGGTACGATTTCTCAATCCCTCTCTAGTTTATTAAATTCATTGATTTTATTTGATTTTCGACTCCATGCGCGACACCGTAGATTAAGATTTGCCTTATGTGTATATATGGATTAGAGACTCTTTTCCCTAGGTTTTTTATTTTATCGCATGCATTGCACGTTTAATATTCGCAGCTGGATCCCGGGTAAGTTCTCTTGTTCCCTATTGCATATCATATTGCTTGCTATTTGACATATGTGGCTTATGAACGATATTTTTGTCATTGACAATTTTACACCCTTTGGACATGCTTTTGTGATGTATATATATATGTATTAGTTGAGGGCACACTTAAATTAATAGTTCGATTAAAAGGATGTTAAGTAGAGGCCTATCGCGAGATAGGATGAAAAGGGGTGTTTTAGTCCGATGGGCTCCTTCCCTTCTCATTCCATAATCCCCGGACCTAGTTTAATCTTTGGTTTCGCAAAAGATCAGTTGCTTTAAAATGGTTTCTTAGTTTTCCTTTTAAAAATTAAGTGGCGACTCATTTGTTTTTTTTTTTTTTTTTTTGAAATTGAAATTTAGAAAAGACTTTAAGAAAAGCTGTGGGTAAGTCAACCTGCGATATCCACAGAGAGTCCTAATCAGGTGAGTTTCCTAACCTCACTCTAATCCTAATAAGATTAATATAAGATGTCTAAAAGTTATCTGTATTATATTTTGTATAAGTAATATATTGATTTATGATGCTACAAGTATTCCAATAATTGTATGGCTATGCGAAGCATGTTATGGTAGTGCTATCGCATACATGAGCATGTTAAGGGTTTTATCTATATGATTATTGGTATCAAATCCATGTTACGTGATCCATGTTTTAGATGTTAAATTTTTGCTGCTAACTGTTAAATGCACGTTTTACGATGTTGCTGACCGGAATAGATAACGCATGCCATGTTAATAATAAAGAGGAATAAAAGTAGATTTGCATGTGAGTATCGATAGCGGACACTCGTGCATTTCATGAAATGTGTCACCATGCATTGTATGAGAGAAAGAAGTGTTTGATGAGGATGTGAATGAGATAAGATAGGTGAATGTGAAAGAGATATGAATATTGGATCCGATGGATCAGCGGCTGACGAGCCGGGTGGACATGGACAGTTAGGGTTCCTAACGTGCCTCTCGCCGTTGAAGGCGTCCGGTGATGCGCATATGTGGTTGAAGACATCTCATGTATCATTGAAGACGTCTGACTAGTGCTCTAATATACTTCTCAGCCGTGTAGATGACCGGTGAGAGTATACACATGGTTGAAGACGTCCCATGTGCCAGTTCTATTGTTTACAGATAGTGTGCGCAGTAAAGACGTCCGTCGGCCTATCAAGGGAATAAGTATGAATCGGCTATTATGGCATGTTATCATCCTTGATGTACCACGTGTTGTCAAGTAGAAAGAGAAAGTGAATGATGAGATTGAGTTGATGGATAAAATGGTTTGGTTCGAAATGATTTGGTTTTGGAAAGTTTTGATTTTGAAATGAAAGGGTTTTGAAAAGTATTTGTTTTGAAAAACAAGTGTCTTTAAAAAGGGTTGGGAGTAAGTCGCATCGGTCATGCATTTGAATGTACGAGGATAAAATAAGGAGAATGTATATTCTATGATGTTATGTTTATCTGTCTACCTATCTTGTTGAGACCTCTGCTATGTCTGTGGTGAGAATGCATCTTTTGATAAGAGATTAACCATAACTTAAGATACAGAACACTAAAGTGAGTTGAGTGATGTTTATTTATACTGATTAGTATGTGGTTGAGACTCTCACTCAGCCTAGTTCCAAGACTGACGGCATGTTACGCCCTGGGCATTCCTATGTCCAGAGGGTTGCAGGTTTGGAGATAGATAAAAGAGTTCAGGATACAGTGTCGTGGAGCTGAGGATGATAGAGCCTTGTTGAAGATCTGAAAGATAGTTTCTCATGTTTTTAAGCTTATGTAAATAGTGTCGTATGGTCTCTTGTATTAAGATTGATGTTATTGTAACTCTTGTTTAATTTCTACTATTGTATTTATACTCTGATAAGTTTAAGTTATACTTATGCTATAGCATTTCCCTTGTGATCACATTGTGTGGATTTAAAAGGACAGGACGGTTAACAAAGTAGTCACGTGTCCACGGATCCATAAAGGAAATTTTATTTTTCCCTATTTTTGGCTTACTCCGGGGCATGACAGGGTTTTGTGGTATTAGAGTTTAGGTTTAGGCGTTTACCGTCTGTCCAACACTCTTTAGCTATGAACCTTAAATAATTCTTTTGGTTAGCACCGATACTAAGTTAGTTTTTTGCATTGGGCGGGGTAGTATAGAGCTTCGAGTAGAGCATGACCCAGTGGATGGAAAGTACAGAGTCACCCTACAGAGACAGACTTCTTCCAGAGGATTAGCTCATATCGGTGCCACCGTCAAGCACACTATTCGCTAGAGGATAGACAGATTGAGTTGTTGTTTCTCCCGTGAAAGACATGTTCCAGAGCTAGCCTATCATAGATTCATAGCACCTCGCTTGATGTCAGTTGAGATAGAGGAGATCTCTCATGCCCTTGGAGACTTGTCATTCATGACCAGGACGATTCTCAAGAGGAGATAGTACATTTTGTGAGTTCCGTAGTTTTTGATGAGGACTTTGATGACGAAGAAGACCCGATTGCAGAACTAGAGATGATAGAGAACCCTAATTGGCCTCTAGAGCCAGCTTGGGACGCGTGGATAGATGTTCCTCCGATGAACTTTCCACCATCCGATGACTTGGGAGAGATTACCACGGATTCCGATATTGAGAGAGATGGAGTTGGACCCTTAGCTAGATTGTTCATCTTGCCAGACTTTGTCGTTTCACTTCTTTTGTTGAGGTTCAGATTTGTAAGATTTGTATTGGTACTACTATCGTAATCTTTCTATTTTATGAGAACCTACTTTCAGTTAGTTTCATATTTGAGTGGTTTGATGATTACCCGTATTCTTATTAATTATATGTTTCTTTTGTATGGTCTGCTAAGATAGTCTTGTCGAAATGGCTTGTCATATCAATGAGAAGTTTAGGCACTGACGAACTTCCTGAGGCAGATTTCGGAACAGTCAGCTCAGCCTGGAGTCGAGAAAGACCAAGGATAGGAATGCCTTACCCTTGATTCTAGTAGTAGTTGTGACAACCGTTATATATTAAGATTCTCTGTTGACTTGATTAATTGTTACTATTACTTGTCATGTGATCAGATGAGATAAGATAAGGTATTGACCTATTAGGTATCAACTTGTAGTTATAACCCTTGTTAACGTAAACCATGGTTAGAAAAAACTGGAATGCTCAGAATCCACCCAACGGACCAACGGATGTGATACCTCCAGCAGTGGATCCAACGGGATTGATAGAAGCTCTTGTCCGACGTGTAGAGGATTGAGCCTTGTTGAAGATCTGAAGATAATTTCTCATGTTTTTAAGCTTATGTAAATAGTTTAGTATGATCTCTTGTATTAAGATTGATGTTATTGTAACTCTTGTTTAATTTCCGTTGTATTTATACTCTGATAAGTTTAAGTTATACTTATGCTATAACATTTCCCTTATGATCACACTGTGTGGGTTAGAAGGACAGGACGGTTAACAAACTAGTCACGTGTCCAAGGATTCATAAAGGAAATTTTATTTTTCCCTATTTTTGACTTACTCTGGGGCATGACATATACACATGGTGCGAAACTGATTAGTAATAGAAAATACTTTTGCTCATCCAAAAAATTGTTTATCAATGCTCACCCAAGTATCCCATTGGATAATATAGTGGGACCCAAGATTAAACAAATGGTTCACCAATGCTCACCCAAGTATCCCATTGGCCTATATAGTGGAACTCAAGATTAAACATTTGTTTAATCCTGAGTCCCACTGTTGTTTAATCCTGAGTCCCACTGTATTGGCCAATGGAATACTTAGTTGAGCATTGGTGAACCATTTTTTGAGTGAGCAAAAATGCTCTCTTAGTAATACCATATGCCACAACTGATAAAGCATTTAAAATCTAAAGTTTTTATTCAGAATCGAGAAACGTATCACTATTCAATTCACCGTTTAGTGGCTGTGATCACATGATTGTATGGAATATATATATATATAAATATATATATACATATTTATATATATATATATAAAATTTGGCAAGACGATTGTATTGGAGTATTGGACTATGTTCGTACATGTATAAAGTAGTTGGAGGACAGCTATGCATGCAAGGCAAGAGTATTGGATTAATTTGGTAGAAAAATATAGTGTAATTTTTTTTTAGGATAGTTATTTGGGTACATAAGAATCTCATAAAAATAAGATATATAAATTACAATGTGTCTATCTCTCTCTTGATGAGGTTCACAGTGTCTGTGAGGTCTACAAAGGAGAGAGATAGACACATTGTGGTTTATGTATCTTTGTTTTGTGAGATTCTTATGCGCCCCAAGAGTTATCCTTTTTTTATGTGTACAAAAAAGAGAACTAAGTTTCATTAATTCATAAGATGGTTTTAGAAAAAATATGCTTGAACAATTGTATTAATTGATATTAAACCAACAACTTCTTATTGTATAAATAGTTGAACTCATAAAAGATTTTAAAATTTTGAAGTGAAGAATTTTATAGAAGAACATTTACTTGCTATTTTTTTGACCAATTAAAAAATGTGGTCGGAATTCGTACAAAAAAAAAAAAAAAAGAAAAAAACTTGAGTCAAAGTAGAGAAATAAAATTTGGATAATACTTGGGACACACCCAAAGACACAACTTTTAAGACATAACTCAAGAGATGTGTCTATCTCTCTCTTGTGTCACTGTAGGGTCCAGTGACATTACTAGAGAGATATAGACAAATCTTTTGGGTTGTGTCCCCAAAGTTGTCTTTGGATGTGTCCCAATCTTTACTCATAAAATGTAGCTGCGTTTATTATGGATACATTTCATAGATTTATATGAAAAACAAGTGAAACCGAACATTAAACCCTATATGTATTGAACATGCAGCGCCAGCAAAATAAATGAATTATTTGAGTAATGCTCATATTCAAAAATTGTGCACACTTTAAACTTTTTCAAAAGGGCAATTTGGTAATTCAATTTATAAGTTTACACACTTTAAATCTAAGGCTCTTTTCTTTAACATTAACATAACATAACTGTTTGGCAGAATAATTTGCTTCGAAAGTGCCAGAGTTGTTGCAGCTCAATTGTGTGTGTGTGTGTGTGTGTGTGCGCGCGTGTGTGTGTTGACAAACATAATATTTCTAATACTTTATGCGATTGATGCACGATCTGACTTCTAATATTGTATAGGATTTGTTAAAAATTGGTAGGAAAATACCCTAGTTATAAGTTATTTAACAATATTAATGCACACAAGTTAAAAAGTGAGGAAAATAATATAAAGCAAGGCTTTTGGAATTAAAAATATATTGCATGAAATATGTTACAAAAAAAATTATATAGAATGATTAAAAAAGGGGGAAGAATACTTAAAAAGAAAATGCTCAAAAGCATAAGTGAAGTAAAATAAAGAGACCTAGTGTATGCTAAGTTGAAAGCTAGAATGCTATTGTTCAATGCATTTGGAAAATTTTTGCGTTCAATGATCGGGCAGCTGGAGGAGGTTCTCCCTTGGAGCTGACTGTGCATTTGTAGGGAAGTGATTAAGCTTTCTTGGAAAGCTTGATGTTGCAATGATGAATAATATTAAGCTTGATGTTACAATGATGAATAATATTAAAATTTGCAAAGTTTCTTGAAAGTCTCATTTATTTCTGAGCCCCACCATGCTCAATCACAAGTTCATGACAAACATGCTCGATTGATCCAGCCCTTAGCAACGACAACATGGCCAAATGACCATGACTTAAGGAAAGCCCAAGACAAGCGTTATTTCTTGTTGATGCCAATAATGAGTAGTCATTTGCAGTGTAATCATTGAGGTGGCCCACCATTTAACAGGCATTTAAACCAGGGTCCACTATTCATCATGATTTTTGATGTGTATGCCTGAGGTAATGCTACTTCCCAAACAAAAAGAGTGATGGACATGCATGGTCATGGCCTAATGAATCACTTTGGAGTGATTATATATATATATATATATATATATATTTTTTTTTTTTTGCTAGAACTGGGAGTGATTATATTATGTGACTGAAATTTGGTCTGTCTTGATAAGCCCAAAAATCCAAAGTTCATTCGGGCCATAATTATTCGCCCATATCTAGTTTTTCTGACCAAATGTCTCAAATAAATAGTCACATGACAAAAATATATATTTTGGGTACAAATAATAACATGACATATAGTTAAAACACACAAATATATATATATATATATATATCATAGTCTAATAGAATAATATACATATATATATACACATGAAACGTTAGTTTACAGACGACACAAGTATTTTGGTAATTCAATTTAATGAAATGAAATTTATAATTGTACACACTTTAAATTTTGATACTCTTTTCTTCAAGGTATAGAAACAAATGGATAATTAACAAAAGGCAAAAGAGTAATTTAATAATTCAACTTATAATTGTACACACCTTAAATACATAAACAACAATAATAAATTATAACATGTGATGCTGTCAAAAATTGGTAAGAAGGGTTTAGAGAGAGAGAAAGACAAGAACGATTTATATGTGGTTCGGTCCCGTTAACGAGGTGACCTACGTCCACGGTTGCGTCTGTGCGCGTTCACTAGCAAATCACCGGCGGGCCTGGTGAGCCAACAAAAAGGGGCGGCACTACCAGTAATACCGGCTGAGTATATGCGTATTGATGGTGAATTCTCTGTATCGTGGCTTGCTAGCTAGAGAGTTATTTTCGTCCACTCTGTAGAGAGGGTAGGTGGGCTCTTTTATAGATGTAAGAGTCCACCCTTACATGGTAAGTTAATTGGATTAGGAAGTCTAATCTAATTACAATTGATTTGCATGATTTGGGGAGAGTTTCTTAAGTGGCTTAGGAAACTGCCACATTCCATCTTGCAGACTTGTAGCTGGTTTAGGAAACTGCCAGATAGACCAGGTCCATGGGATATCGCGGTCCTCCAACCTCGGCCTGTTGGCAGGAATCGCACGATTCTAACGAACACCTCGGGACTGCTCGGCTATTGACGCCTTCACTGAAATAATCAGCACCTCTTGGTGACGTGACAAACTGACCTTATGGCTGGATTTTTTGGAACATATCAGCTGCCCCCCATTTTCGGAACTGACTGGATGCTTCATCGGGTGAGGATTCGAAAATTAGTACCTTCTTAGAGACCGTCCGGATGTCCTCCGGGAATGCTGCTCGGAAGGGGCCCACCTTCCATATCACCCGGTGGAATAACCAACCGGGACAGGGAGGAGCTCGGGTGTTGGTGTTGCCACGTGTCAGGGAATAGTTGGCCTGGTCAGGATCCAGCGAAGTCGGTTTGGATGCAACTGAACAGTTGCGTGGTAACCGGACCGTCACGTCACGCATTAATGCGCGCGTTTTTTGAGGCGACCCTTCACGTGCCCGAGGTGACAGGTGTCTGGCGGCTCTTGGCGGGAAAACTCCTGAGTCGTTGGATCTGATTGATCTGGACCGTCCGCTATTCCTATATAAGGAACACTTGCTCATTTCTTCAAATCCTGCTGCCAAGTGAGAGAGTTTACCAAGCGGTTTGAGAGCAAACAAGATCCCGAGCAAGATTCCCGACCCCTTTTCTGCGCTAAATCTTGTAAGTCTTTCCTTTTTGTCTTCAGTTCTTCATTCTCTTCTTCTTTCCGGAACAAAGCTGGAGGGAGCGAACCCACTTGGGTCAGAAAGAGCGTGGGACTTTTTCTTTTTTTAGGTTCTGTCATTTCTTCCAGTCTGGGGTTTCGTTAGAGCAGTTGGACCGAACGGGTGTTCCCGGGAGAGTCTTGAGAGAGTGTTACCTTTCGTCTAGAGTTTTGTTTGACCTGCCCTTTAGGTTGTTAGATCTGCCTTCTTTGTATCTTAGGCTTAGAGTCCGTGACCCATTCATAGGTCGTTGTTTGCCTTCTAGGTCCACCGTAGACTTAGACATGTGCCACTCAGACTTCAACTCGTCATCCCGATCAGAGGACAAGCAATCACGATCAAGGACAGTGAGCAAAAGCCCAGACCCTTCCTCTCTAGCCCCTTCTGATCAGCATAGTGAGGGAAGAATACCTGCCCGGGCGTCTTAGGAGGAAACGCACCAGGATTCTCCCGTGACTTTGACATCTCGGGGGTCGGGCGATGAAGGGTCTGTACTGAACAGTCCCGGCGTCGTCTTTGTCTGCGAGTCAATCATCAGCACCCTGCTAGGTCCTGATTTGGATCGAATCAGGGATAGATATGATCTTCCTGGCCCCTTCTCTCTTTCTGTCCACAACGGCGGGGCTCACTTCCACGAATCGGGCTTCGTCACTTTGTACGAAGATGCCTTTATGGCAGTCCTTCGCCTGCCGCTCCATCCAGTTGCCTGGGACGCCCTCATCTACCTCGGGATCTCCCCCGGGCAGCTCGCCCCGAACGACTGGAGGTATCTGATGGGGTCCATCTCTTTATGACCCCTAGTCCTCGGGTATGAGCTCACCCTACAAGAGTTCTTCTGGACTCACCGACCATTCCAAGTTCACGGGGAGGCCGGCTTCTTCTCGCTCGGGGCTAGGTAAGGGCGGAAGATATTAGTAAACTGCCCGAGCAACAATAAAGGATGGAAGAAAAAAATTCTTCCAAGTGTCCACCCTGGGGCTGTGTGAAAAGGCACCGGGTGTGCAGTTGAGGTCCTCTTGGGCGGGAAAACTGAGGAGTAAGCCCAAACACTTTTATTTCATGATTAGTCTCCGTATTTTACCTTGACTAACTCGTTTGTATGTTTGCCTTGCAGTGGGATCAGTTGACTTGCCCAGCCTTCCTGACGAGTTCTAAACGAGGATCTTGTCTCTGGTGGAAGACCCAACTGACATCAACAAAATGCTGACCTGGTCGGGAAGCCCGAAGACTTCCTACAAGCCCCAGGATCACTTTGTAGCTCCCATCTTCCCGACGATCATTCCTGGTAATTTCCATCTCTTGACCTTCCAGTTTTCTTTACTTGGTACTTTGCTGAATTCTCATGTGCTCTTCTCTGGTTTTGCGGAAATGGCTCCCAAAAATGAAGCGGCTTTGAAGGAGAAAGAGGCGGCCTTGATGGTCCAGGCTGGCCAGAAGAGGAAGAAGCCGACCCCCGCCGAGGGCCAGCCCCTTAAGAGGATCTCCCGGGGAATCTCTATCCAGGCAGAGAAGGAGGCTGCGGAGGCCTCAACACCTGGCGTCACAATCGCTGTGCCTTCACCACTTCCTCCGATAGCCAAATCGTCCGGGGTCTACTTCCCGAGCATGGAGGAGACAGCTCGTGCGGGCCCTTCCTCAAGGCCTGTGGTTGAAATGGCAAACAACGTCCGCGGAAGGGTCCGGCCTGGGCTACTGCAGAACCAAATCGATAAACGCGTCCTGCTAAGCCCCGAGGCCATCATCGGTTGGCTATATAGCACCAGCCACATGGTAAGTCACTTTGTAACTTGAATATTAGCTTTTCTTCCATGCGTATACTGACGTTGTCTTGCTCTTGCAGATTAGCTGTATTGTGGCCGAGGCTGAAGCCACCCTTCCCGGCGTTGCAGAGAGGTTGGCCACTACAGAGGCTAACCTGTCCGTTGAGAGGGCTGCCCGAGAGTCCACGGAGTTTGCTCTCTCCGTGGAGGAGAAAACATCCCGGGTAGCGACCTTGGAGCTGGGGGAGACCCATGACTCTCTGTCAACTGAGCGGGCTGCTCGGAAGGTTATAGAGTCTAAAGTTGTGGTCGCGAAGGCCAGGAGGATCACTGCCGAGAAGGACTTGGCAGCCATGACGGCCACGCTTTCGGAGCTCACTGCCGCTCGGGAGGCTAAAGCCAAGGAGGCTGAGGACGAATTCGAGGCAGGCTTCCTCACGGGCTACGCTGATCTGGCGAAGAGGGCTGCTGCTGACCACCCTGACTGGGACCTGTCCGGCTATTCTTGGGCAGAATCCAGTTACTGGAAGGAGGGCCAGGCTGACTCCGAGGTTGATGCTAAAGCTGCACCGACCGGGGACCCCTCTGTTGAAGAGCAGGCTGTGGAGGAGGGAGAAGTGGTAGTTGTGGACAACTAGTTATTTATTTATTTTTTATATTGTTGTAGTTTTTTTTATGGGGAGGCTACTACAACTGCCCCCCAGGCTCTGTACAGTTTTCAACCATTAATGAAAAGGCCCTCGAGTCAAACTTTCCATTAACTATTTACTTTTATCTGCACTGTGCCTGTTTTTAATTGCTAGTATCCACTCAGTTTTTAGCCGACCTAATCCTCGCCTTAGCAAATGGTTTAGGACCGTAACCAATAGAACACCTAGTCCTCTTGACCTGTTTTAAAGGTAATTGCCGTAGGAACTTATCCTGTTTAGCGTCCGGGATATCCCGGTGTATTATAGGCATACCCTGTTTTACCGTCCAGGATGTCCCGGTGTATTTTAGGAGTATCCTGTTTACCGTCCGCGATTTCTATCTCTGATCACTATAAGTACTTGGGAATATCTTCCAAATTCTTTTAGTGACCGGTGTAATTTGTGACCGGTGTGATTCCTGTCTTGGCCTAATATTCCCCCTACCCCCCAAGCATTTTACTAAGGCGGGAGTGCAGTATTGAGTAGCCGTAGGAAACCGACCTGGAACATGGGTGGTTGCAGGGTCCTTTGAAGCTTGCCATCGTCGGCCACCTAGGGGTTTGTCCCCGTCGTCGGTTGGACCTAAGTGAAGCTTGGGTAATTTCCTGTTTGGGTCTAGTATCCCCTTGCCCCCCGAGCATCCTGCGAAGGTGGGGGCGTAGTGAGGAGTGACCGTAGGAAACCGACCTAGAACATGGGCGGTTGCAGGTTCCTTTTGTGCCTGGGTTCGGAGCCCGAGGTCTTTTTGTGCCTGGATTCGGAGCCCGAGGTCTTTTTGTGCCTGGGTTCGGAGCCCGAGGTCTTTTTGTGCCATGGTTTTTAGCCAAGGTCTTTTCTGCCTTTATTTTTAGCCAAGGTCTTGTACGTCTCGGGGTTTGACCGGGATATTGACGGGATCAAATTTGCAAAGTAAACTCTTCAATTTTATTTAAAAATAAAGATTTATAATGGTTGCTCAATCAGAGCTACAAAAACAAATTTTCCTACCAATACTAAACTCCCGTGGCTAAGTGTTACTGATAGTACTTGCGAAGGTGTTGCACATTCCAAGAGTGAGAGAGATCGTGCCCGTCCATGCTCTGGAGCGAGTAAGTTCCCTGTCGGTTGATCCGGGTTACTTTATACGGGCCTTCCCAGTTTGGCCCCAATTTTCCATGGCTCGGGATTCGGGTAAACTGGTTCACTGCCTTGAGGATGAGGTCTACGACTTGAAAGCTGTCGTGCTTCACCTTGCTGTTGTAGTATCGAGAAACCCGTTACTTGTATGTCGCCACCTTTAGATAGGCTCGGTCTCTTTTTTCCTCCACCAGATCCAGTTCTGTCCTGAGAGCGTCTTCGTTGTTCGGCGCACTGAAATTAGCCACCCGATATGTAGGCATCCCGAGCTATGTAGGGACCACCGCCTCGAATCCGTAAGTTAAAGAGAATGGCGTCTCGCCTGTTGCCGCTCGGGGTGTAGTGCGGTAGGCCCATAGGAGGGTTGGTAGCTCTTCAGCCCACAGCCCTTTGGCGCCTTTAAGCCTTGTTTTGATTGACTGCAAGATTGTCCGGTTTGTCACCTCTGCTTGACCGTTGGCTTGAGGGTGCTCGAGGGAGGAGTAATGATTTAGTATCCCGTAGCCCGAGCAGAACTGCCTGAAGATAGGGGTGTCAAATTGTCTGCCGTTATCGCTGACCAGGACCCGGGGAATGCCGAACCTACTGAGAATATTCCTTTCCACAAAACTTTCCATTTTCTGTTCGGTTATCGTCGCCAAGGGCTCGGCCTCTGCCCATTTGGTGAAGTAATCAATGGCGATCACGGCAAACTTGACCTGTCCTCTTCCCATCGGCAGGGGATCGACAATGTCGATACCCCACTGGGCGAACGGCCAGGGGCTGTGGATTGGTGTCTGGAGCTCTCCTGGTCGGTTGATCATGGGGGAGTATCTCTGACACTTGTCATACCTTCTGACATATTCCTGAGAATCTCAGACCTTGGTTGGCCAATAGTATCCTTGCAGTAGGACCTTTCTGGAGAGTGCCCGGCCTCCGATGTGATTCCCGCACACTCCTTCGTGGATTTCAAACAGTATCGCTTGGACTTGCGCAGGGTGAACACAACGGAGGTATGGAATAGTGAATCCCTTCTTGTAGAGGATGCCATCAGCAAGATGGTATCGGACCGCCCGGTACTTGACCCGACGGGCTTCTTATTGCTCACCTGGTAGTGCCCCTATTGTCAAGAATGTCACGATCGGGTCCATACAGCTGGGTCCCAGGGTGACCGTAACTACTTCCATGCCTTCTGAGTTGATCACACTTGGCTCGAGTAGATACTCTATCCTTATCCCGGGCAAGTCTGACTCAGAAGATGAGGCAAGGCGAGCTAACCGGTCGACCCTGGTGTTTTCTTCTCTGGGTATCTGTGTGATGGAAAATCCCTGGAGCTTCTTGGAAATCACTCGGATAAGGGCCAAGTAGGCTACCATGTTGTCTTCCCGCGCTTCGTACTCTTGATTAACCTGGTTGACCACGAGCTGGGAATCGCTGTATCCCTGGACCTGTTGTACACTTATAGAAATGCCTAACTGTAATGCGATCAGTAGGGCTTCATATTCAGCCTCATTGTTGGAGGCACGAAACCCAAACCTTAATACGTACTCAAGTTGGATGCCGTCGGGGGTAGTTAGGATGATTCCTGCCCCACTGCCTTGCTGATTGGATGAACCATCCACGTGCAGTACCTAGGTAGGGATATCAGAGTGTAACCCGGGCAGTAGGGCCGGTGGCTCAGACTCTTCAAATGAGTCTTTTGGATACGTAAACTCAACCAGAAAGTCTGCTACGGCTTGTCCTTTGATGGCCGTCCGAGGTTGGTAGATCCCTTCAAATTCTTCCAACTCCAATGCCCACTTGACGAGCCTCCCGGACGTGTTTGGACGGCTGAGGATTCTGCGGAGGGGTTGATCTGTGAGGACCATAATGATGTGGGCCTGATAGTACGGACGGAGCCTTCTGGCCGAGGTGATGAGGGCGAACGCTATTTTTTCGATGCGGGAGTATCTGTTCTCTACGCCCTATAACGCCCGGCTGGTGTAGTACACTGGGAACTGTATCCCGTGCTCTTCCCGAATGAGTGCCAAGGTATCCGCTGATGGTGACACTGCCAAGTATAAAAATAGTTCTTCTCCCGGCACGGGTGTTGAGAGTAGAGGAGGGGACGCCAAGTACTTCTTGAGTTCCTAGAACGCCTCTTCGCACTCTTCTGACCACTGAAATGCCTTGCGGAGGACTTTAAAGAATGGCAGGCACCGGTTGGTAGCTCGGGAGACAAATCTATTTAGTGCGGCCACCCGTCCGGCTAGGCTCTGAACCTCCTTTGTCGACTTGGGCGACCGTATATTGATGATGGCTTTGATTTTTTTGGGGTTTGCCTCAATTCTCCGTCTGCTGACTAGATGGCCTAGAAATTTCCCAGACAAGACACCGAAGGTGCATTTGGCCGGGTTCAACCTCATCTTGAATTTTCTCAAAATGCTGAAGGCCCCGGCCAGATGCTCAAGGTGGTCGGACTCGTCCTGGCTCTTGACCAACAGATCATCCACATATACTTCCATAGACTTCCCGATCGGGTCCTTGAACATGTAGTTAACCAGGTGTTGGTAGGTGGCCCTGGCATTCTTGAGACCGAATGGCATAACCTTGTAACAATACGTACCCTGGTCCGTGATGAATGCGGTCTTCTCTTCGTCCCCGGGGTACATGCTGATCTGGTTGTACCCCGAGTAGGCGTCCGTAAAGGAGAGGAGTGAGTGACCGGCCGTGGAGTCCACAAGGAGGTCTATCCTGGGCAGCGGATAGCAATCCTTGGGGCAGGCCTTGTTGAGGTCGGTGAAATCCACGCACATTCTCCACTTCCCGTTGCTTTTCTTGACCAGAATGACATTAGCTAACCAGTCGGGATAGTGGACCTCTCGGATGGACTTCGCCTTCAGGAGCTTCTCGACCTCCTCACTCACTGCTTTCTGTCTCTCGGGGGCCATGCCCCTTCTCTTCTTCTTCACTGGTCGGCAATCCGGGCTGACATTGAAACGATGGGACATTACCCGGGGGTCAATCCCGAGCATATCCTCATGACTCCAAGCAAAAACGTCTTGATTCTGCCTCAAGAACTGAGTTAGTTTTTTCTTCAAGCCGGACTCCAGTAGGCTACCAATGATGACCGTGCGGTCTAGGTACTCGGGATCCAGCATCACTCTTTCCAATTCTTCCACCGGACCTATCGTGTCACTCTGGTCCCGGGGGTCCATCTCTTGGGCGCTTAATGTTTCTGTGATTGCCCCCCGGTGCAACGAGCTGACATAGCAACTCCAGGCGGTAGTCTGATCTCCACGCAAGCATCCGGGTCCCTGAGGAGTTGGGAACTTCACTGTCAAGCTGTAGGTAGAGACGACCGACTTGGCCCTGTTAAGGGTCGGCCTCCCAAGGATGACATTGTAGGCCGACGGAGCTTTCACGATCACAAAATTCGTCAGCACGGAAGCTTGATGAGGGTAGGTCCCCATGAGAATCGAAAGCTCGACTGTCCCGAGCGGTTGTATGCTGGAGCCATTAAATCCAACCAGGGGAGTAGTGATCGGCCGGAGTCCATCTCTGGAGATCCCGAGCTGATTGAATGCTGATATGAACATAATGTCGGACGAGCTGCCTGTGTCCACTGGCACCCTCTTGACCATATAGTTGGCTATAGAAAGCGTTACTATTAGCGGGTCATCATGGGGGCATTGGACGCCCTGCAAGTCATCGGATGTGAATGTTAGAATATCAGTTGGGGAGGAGCCAGTGGATTGGACCTGCCAGACATCCGTCTGGGATGCCCGAGCATACCTCTTTCGTGCCGACTGTGAATCCCCTCCCCCTAAAGTTCCTCCGGAGATCACATTGATTTGGCCAAGTGGTAGTGGCTGATCAGGAGCTTAGGTATCCTGTCGGGGTCGTCTACTGCTGTGACGAACTTCGCAAGGTGTCCCTGCTCGATCAGCTTCTCAACTGCTATCTTTAACTTAAAGCAATCCTCTGTTTCATGGCCGTGATCTCTGTGGTAGCGGCAGAACTTGTCCCGGTTCCTCTTATCGGGCAGGGCTCTAAGCTTTTTCGGATGCTGGAGCAGTCTTTGCGCCTCGGCAGCGGCCATGCCTTCTTGTATAGGCCGAAAAAAGGGTATGAAAGCAATCGGGGGCTGACCCCGGACATCCTTCTAATCTTGCTTCGGCTTCTTTCCCGAGCCTTTCTCAAATCCTTCACGCTTGCGCTTGGCCTTCGGGGATTCGTCTCCCGCCTGGCTGGCGCGCTTCACCTTCAGGAACTCCTCAGTGTCTATATACTTTCCGACCCTCTCTGAGAGCTCCACCAGGGTTGCTGGTCGGTCATAATGGAACGACGTGGCAACCTTGGTATGTTGAACCCCCAAACAAAATGCCATGATTGCGGCCATTTCATTGAGATTGTGAATCAGGAGCCTTTGCTGGTTAAAACGGTCCACATACTCCCTCAAGGACTCCCCTTTGCGCTTCTTGACGGTCAACATCTAAGTATCCAGTTGCGACCGATCGAGCATCCCGACAAACTGGCTAATGAATAGCTTGCTGAGAACTTTAAAGTCATCGACTGTTCGGGGCTTTAAAGCATGGAACCACTATGTTGTTGGCCCTTTGAGGGTACTGGGAAAGGCCAGGCACAGTAGCTCATCCACCGTGGTGACCAGTGCCATCTGAGCCTTGTAGGTGCGGATGTTGTCTACCGGGCTCCCTGTGCCGTCATAGGAGCTGAGGTGAGGGGGTTTGAACTTCCGTGGAATAGGAAACTGTGTCACACGTACAGTATAGGATGATTCCATCTCTGTGTTGGTGAGGTCATGGCCGGACTTGCGGTTCAATCTCTCAATCTGCTGCTGCAGTTGCTCGAACTGGGCCTTGACGTCATCCCGCCCGGCTCTCATTTCTGTATCCGAGTGGTAGGTCGGATCGGACGACGAGGCCTCTTCCTCGAAGCGCGCCGACCTTTGGGATAGAGCCCAGCTCTGGGTCTGAGTAATCATGTGCCGATGGTCCCCCTGGCTCCTGGTCAGAGGGTCCTCGGCTGATTCACGGGCTCTCCGTCCTGACTTCTCCCCTCTGGCCGCACGCCGTCGGTTGATGATAGTTCTGTAAATGCTTGGTTGCCTGGCTGCGCTCACCATCATCGAGGTGTTCCCTATCCGGTGGGGACATCGGGGCAGACCGGGCTTGCCTTTGTGCCTGAGAAGGCTTTTGAATAGGGGCGCTTTTCTCGGGCTGATTTTCTGATGTAGGACGCTTCTCCTGCCGGGCTAAAAGCGCCTCCATCTGTTCCTGTGTTTGGCTCTGGCCCTCTAAGAGTTGCGTCAGCGCTACCGTTATATGTTCAGTGGTCATGGAGGCAGCCTGCTGCTCAATCTGCAAGTTCTCCTGACCTGTCGGAACAGTAGTTTTCTTACCCATCTTTAGTGGTATGTTGATCAGTCAAGAATTTGTTGATGAGAAGATTTTGTCACTTCCCACAGACGGCGCCAAACTGATGCTGCCGAAAATTAGTAAGAAGGGTTTAGAGAGAGAGAAAGACAAGAACGATTTATATGTGGTTCGGTCCCGTTAACGAGGTGACCTACGTCCACGGTTGCGTCTATGCGCGTTCACTAGCAGATCACCGGCGGGCCTGGTGAGCCAACAAAGAGGGGCGGCACTACCAGTAATACCGGCCGGGTATATGCGTATTGATCGTGAATTCTCTGTATCGTGGCTTGCTAGCTAGAGATTTATTTTTGTCACGCCCCGGAGCAGCATAAATAGAGAAAAATAAATTTCCTTTATGGGTCCATAGGGAATGACGGGTGAAGTCACATGATTGTCCACACCACGCAGTACTAAGCAACAAGAAGTAATAGTGTAACAACAACGAAGTCTAGGTTCAAATCACGAAGCAACATAAAGTCAACAGAAGTTACTAACTATTACATATCAGAGTCTCGAATCAAATATAAGGCAGCGGAAGTACAAATGTCAAGGCAACATATGCCTGACTACAAAAAGAGTTCTAAAGCGGTAAAGACAATTAGCTACAATCCTAGTCTAGTCTTCAGTTGGCATAAGGGTAGTCCTCGGCGTAGTAGTCTTCTTCGGTCTGACCTCCGTCGGGGAAATTCTCCACAGGAACTCCGTCACCGGCATAGTAGTCTCCTTCTGCAGGCCCTTCACCTGTATAGTCATAACCAGGGTGCGCTGGAACGTAGAAATGTCCAGCGGCATAAACGCCGTCAGCTTAATGAAAGCCGAGTGAGTTAGATACTAACAGGGTATCAACTATTGAAGTTATTACAAGTTATAAACCGTAACCAAATTAGAATTCTGTAAGGGTAACTCCTTTAATCAAACCAATGATCCGATCACTAACGTTTTACTTATTATAAGACCGATAACATGTCTAGATAGGGGAACAGACTCGACAGTAGTTCAACTCTATAACACACCATTGCTCATCCACCGCTTTTAAGAACATATGCACAGTTCACCGCATGTCATGGATACCACGTTAGTCCATCCCCCGCTTTTAAGAACATATGCACAGTTCACCGCATGTCAGGGATATAACGCTTTAAACAACAGTACATCATTCTATGCCACGACTTAGCGACGTCTACCAGTAATCACGGTCCACCGCATGTCATAGACACCTTCGTCTGTCTACCGCTTTTAAGAACATATGATTAGATCATCTGGCTATCTTAGGGCAATTGGTCCGGTCCACCGCAAGTCATAGACACCTTCGTCTGTCTACCGCTTTTAAGAACATATGATCGACCAAAGCCCGCCCACGCAAGATTCCCGAATCTTAGCAAACCTACTTAAGTTCAACTCTATTACCGATACATGACAATCCCAATGTGGCCCGACTACTCTGAATGAAATGAACGTTAACTCCAAAGGATTCACAACTATTCCGTTATCTAACATCATAAACATTATCCGATAGTCTTGTTATTACTACGATCCTATGCTGCATTAACTCGTTATCATGTCTGTATTACAATAATGAAGCATGCTGGGAAGTACTGAACAGTAAATAAACAACTAAACAATTATTACATTAACCAAACAAGTAAAGCAGTAAACTGTAACTTCCAATCGATTGATATAGATGTCAATCGATTGGTATAAAAGTAGTGTCAATCGATTGGAATAAAGTTCAATCGATTGGATCACAATCCATGTCAATCGATTGCATAAAATGTCAATCGATTGAGACATGAAAGATGTCAATCGATTGGTATAGTGTCAATCGATTGGAACACGAAAGATGTCAATCGATTGATATAGTGTCAATCGATTGACACTTCGTCTTCTTCACAGAGAAGACTGCCCAGCAATATATAAACGGGAATACATGGTTTCTTCTCCATTTCTCCATTCAAAACATGTCCTAACATCAATATCAAGTTACCAAGTGAGTTTAGAACTCACCTTAGGCGTTAAGGGCGTGTTTGGGAATGTTTGAAGCTTTGAGCTTCAATGGTGGTCTCCCTCTTCTCTCTTTCTTTAGTTCTCTGTCTTCTCTCTTCTCTTTCGCCTTCTTTCTTCTTTCTGACCTTCTCCTCTTCTTTCTTCTTGTCTCAGTCCATCTCTGTGTGTGGGTGTAAGTGAATATATGTATATATGTGTGTATATCTATATATATATGAGTGTATATATATATATAACACACACCAAACCCTCCCTCTCACTCTCTCTGATTTCTGTAAACAGAAATACGCAGGAAAAGGGTTGGTTTATATAGAGAATGAGTGTTCACGTGGCCTCTCCTCAGCCAGAGCAAAAGAATCTGCCCAGCTGCCTCCAATCGATTGACATAAGTGTCAATCGATTGATACAATCAATCGATTGGTATAAAGTTCAATCGATTGGAACAATCAATCGATTGAGATAAAGTTCAATCGATTGGTATATAAAATATACCAAGGGTAAGGCCAAGCTCATACAAGTATTAAAATAAGCATACAGGGTCTTAGTTATATAATATATTACAAAATACAGGGTATTACATCATCCACCACTCACAAAAGATTTCGTCCCCGAAATCCGAAATAAACTGGGTTAAAACAAAAATGGAAACTTCTCTTGCATCTCTGACTCCAACTCCCATGAAGCTTCTCCTTCGTCGTGGTGCTTCCACTGAACCTTCACTAGCGGAATATCCTTGTTTCTGAGCTTCTTCACTCCTCGGTCTAGAATGCGCACTGGTCCTTCGTTGTAGGTCACGTTCTCGTTCACCTCGATATCTTCAAAACTGATCTCGTGCGCTGGGTTATGGGCACATTTCCTCAACATGCTGATGTGGAAAACGTTGTGCACTCCTGACATCTTTGGCGGCAACGCAAGTCGATAAGCAACCTTCCCAACACGTTCTAGGATCTCGAACGGTCCGATGAATCGCGGCGACAACTTGCCTCTTTTCTGTCCGAATCTGACGACACCTCGAACTGGTGAGACTTTAAGTAGCACATGATCTCCAACTGCAAACTCTAGATCTTTCCGTCGCTTGTCGGCATAGCTCTTGCATCTGGATTGCGCTGTCTTCATCTTTTCTCGTACAATCTGGATCTTCTCGTTGGTTTCTCGAATCATCTCGGGCCCAAGTAGTTGAGTATCTCCGACTTCGGCCCAACACAGCGGCGATCGGCAAGGTCTTCCATACAAAGCTTCAAACGGTGCCATCCCTATGCTCGTGTGGTAGCTGTTGTTGTAGGCAAACTCGATCAAAGGTAGATGCGTCTCCCATGAACTCTCGAATTCAATGACACATGCTCGCAACATATCTTCCATCACTTGATTGACTCGTTCTGTCTGACCGTCTGTCTGTGGATGAAAGGCTGAACTCAAATTCAATGAAGTTCCCATTGCTGTCTGAAGGCTCTTCCAGAATTCTGCGGTAAAGCGTGAATCTCGGTCTGAAACTATTGAGACAGGTACACCGTGCAGTCGCACTACTTGCTCTAGATACATCCGGCTCAATCTTTCAACAGGGTACGTCATGCTGTAGGCGATAAAATGTGCTGACTTTGTGAGTCGATCCACTACTACCCAAATAGCGTCGTGATTTTGCTGAGACTTCGGCAATCCAACCACAAAATCCATGGTGATATGCTCCCATTTCCATTGGGGAATCGGTAGCGGTTGTAGGAGTCCAGGTGGTTTCTGATGCTCTGCCTTTACTTGTTTGCAAATAAGACATTGCGATACATACTCGGCCACTTCTCGCTTCATTCCTTGCCACCAGAAGTTTCTCTTCAAGTCCTTATACATCTTGTTTCCTCCTGGGTGGATAGTCATCCTTGACTTGTGTGCTTCGCCCAGAATGTTCTTCCTGAGTCCATCGTCATTTGGCACACAGAGTCTACCTTTGCATCTCAGTGCTCCGTCCGTACTAATACTCCATATCTCGGGTTCCTTTGCGGACATCTTGGCAAACCATAACTTTAAATCCTCGTTCGACTGTTGAGCTTCCAAGATGCGGCTGATGAGAGTCGGTTGTACAGCAAGACATCCAAAGTGTTGTCCTTCTCTTGATTCCACTGGTTGAAGGTCGAATTTGGCTAACGTCTCCATTGCTCGCCATTCTCTAATCAAAATCGAAGCAACCAAAAGGCGTGGTCTCCGGCTCAGAGCGTCGGCTACAACATTTGCTTTACCCGGGTGGTATTGCAAAGAGAAGTCGTAGTCCTTGAGTAGCTCCATCCATCTCCGTTGTCGCATGTTCAACTCCTTTTGAGAGAACAGGTATCTTAAACTCTTATGATCTGAGAACAAGTCGAACTTTTCTCCATACAAATAGTGTCTCCAAATCTTCAAGGCAAACACGATTGCGGCTAGTTCTAAGTCGTGCGTCGGATAGTTCTTCTCATGCGGTTTCAATTGTCTTGATCCGTATGCAATGACATTCCCCTCTTGCATTAGCACACAACCAAGTCCTTGGTGTGACGCATCACTATAGATTATGAATTGTTCACCACTCTTAGGTATCGCAAGCACGGGTGCGGATGTTAGTCTCTCTTTCAATTCCCGAAATGCATCCTCGTGTTTATCAGTCCATTCGTACTTCGTCTCCTTCCTAGTCAGGCTTGTCAATGGTCCTGCGATTCTAGAGAATCCTTCCACAAATTTCCGGTAATACCCAGCCAATCCAAGAAAACTCCTAACTTCGGTCGCGTTGGTTGGTCTGTTCCAGCTCAAGACTGCATCGATCTTAGATGAGTCTACAGAAATCCCATCCTGTGATATCATATGTCCCAGGAATTTAACTTCCTGAAGCCAGAATTCACATTTGCTGAATTTCGCATACAGACTATTGTCTCTGAGAGTCTGTAGAGCAATTTGTAGATGCTTCTTATGTTCTTCTTCCGTCCTTGAATAAATTAGAATGTCGTCGATGAATACTATAATGAATTGATCCAGATAGGGTCTGAATACTCTATTCATTAGGTCCATGAATACTGCCGGGGCATTAGTCAATCCAAAAGACATCACTAGAAACTCATAGTGTCCATATCTCGTCCTGAAGGCAGTTTTCGGTATATCTTTCGGCCGAACTAGCAATTGATGGTATCCTGAACGCAAATCGATTTTCGAGAATATCCTTGATCCTTGTAGTTGATCGAACAGGTCGTCTATCCGGGGAAGTGGATACCTATTCTTGATCGTGACTTTGTTCAGCTCCCTGTAGTCAATACAGAGTCGTAACTCTCCGTCCTTCTTTTTCACAAATAAAACTGGTGCTCCCCAAGGTGATGTACTCGGGCGAACAAAACCTAAATCTTCAAGTTCCTGAACTTGCTTCTTCAATTCTAGCATTTCTATTGGCGCCATTCGGTACGGGGTCTTAGAAATCGGCAACGTTCCGGGTGCTAACTCAATGCAGAAGTCTATCTCTCTCTTCGGCGGAAGTCCTGAGATACTTCGGAACACATCTTCAAAGTCTTGAATAACGGGGATCTGGTTGATAGTAAGCTCTGTGCTTGAAGTCTTAATCGTGGCTAGGCAGCTCGTGATAAACATGTCGCTCAACGGATGGCACTGAAATCTGATCTGCGGGCAACCAGGCGTCGAAAAGACAATGGTCCGACTAACACAATCCAGGTTAGCTCCATACTTAGTAAGCCAATCCATTCCTAGGATCACGTCGAACTCAGACATTGACAGGACTATCAAGTCTGCTGGGAGATTCCTATCCTCTAGTGTCAAGGGACAATCCTTGCACACCTTACCTAACTTAACGGATACTCCCAAGGGCGAAACGGCATTAAGGGTCGGCTCAAGTGTTAGGGGTAGCAATCCCAAATCACGTACCATCTTAATAGCTATGAAAGAACGGGCGGCACCGGTATCAAACAAAGCTCTAACTTGACAGTGAAATAAAATGAGTGTACCTTCCAAGTTTTGCTGTTCCTCTGCATTATACCCTGCATTGTCAGGAATGATGGCATTCACCCTAACCTGTCCTTGCTGTCCTTGAGCAGGCGCTCCATAGTAGCCTCCACGTGGTGCTCGACAATCCTTGCTTATATGACCAGGCTTGTTACAGTTGCGGCAAACGAGGTCATTACGCCGGTTGGTCTTGGGGGCTGTGCAATACCTTGCAATATGTCCGGGCACTCCACAGTTGAAACATCCATCAGTGTTTTGTCGCTGGGCGACGGGCTGTGCCTGAGGTGGTCCTCGCTGTTGATTCTGTTGTCGAGGAAAATTAGCTTGGGGCTTCTTTGTCCCATCCCATGTGCGCTTAGTTCCCTGATAGTTGTTGGTCTGGGGTTTCCATCCTTGATTGTTCCTTGATGATTGCACGGGAAAGTTCCTTGGTTGGAAGGTCCTGGGTGGAGGTCGATTCACTTGTGGTCCTTGTACAGGGTAAGCATCCTTTTCCAAACTTGAAGCAAGACGGACAATCCCTTCAAACGACTGGCCCAGATGGCCTATCATCATGTGCCGGAGGTGTGGGTTGAGTCCTTGGTGGAATCGCTTGACCTTCTTGACGGAGGTGTCTATCATATGCGGAGCGAAACGGGAAAGTCGCTCGAATTGTGTAGTATACTCTCTGACTGTCCGGTTTCCTTGGGTTAGACTCAGGAAATTCCTCTCTTGTTGATCTCTTTCGTCCTTAGGGAAATACTTCTCGAGAAATCGAGTCTTGAATGCTTCCCAAGGCATTCTCCTTGCAGCGTCAATCCCAATCGTGGCTCTCTCGGCCTCCCACCAGTCCGCAGCGGAGTAAGTCAGTTGAAATGCGGCTAGACGTCTCTTGTCAAGCTCACTGCACTCCAGGGCTTCAAAGATTAGCTCCAACTCTCGTATCCATTGCTCTGCTTTCCAGGACTCTGCCATGCCGTCGAATTTCTCGGGTCGCAGGCCACGAAATCGTTCCAACAGTTTATCGCCTGTCTGCCTTGGAGGGACAAAGTGGTTGTTACCATTGTCGTTGGTGGCATGATTGTAGGTATCGCCGATGTGCTCCATCCGTTGCATGAAAGCTTCGAAGACTCCAGTTGGGTCCATACCCTCGGGAATAGGTGCTCCCAGTCGTGCTTGGTTCCTTGTGGGTCCCACCATTGTGATCCGTGTGAGGTGTACCTATGAAGGATCTAACGATTAGCTGACAATCTCCTCGGGGAAACGATCATACTAAAATAACAGAAAGCATAACATGAATCAAAATCACAACCATAACATAATAATGAGATGATAACAGAAATAACCAAGAGAAACGATCTGCCATATATATATACCCAAAAGATGTACAGTGGAGTACACAATAGATCATCTGTGTACCGCGTAGTACATGATCCTATACAAGATCTAATCAAAAGAAAGATATACACAAAACCACTACTGGTGGCTACCTATACAAAAAGGCTACGGTCAATAGCTGTCTATGTAAGCGTCAAAAGTAAGTGGACAACATGTCCTAAAGTCAAGCGAAAAAGTCTAAGTCCTAAAGGTACTGGACTCAAAAGTTGTCCACATCGGATCCATAGATGGAAGCCTCGTCCTCTGGGGCAACCTCAGACAAAACATCATCCTCATCCATGTCATCGTCATCCATCATGTCCTCATCCTCTATCACTACATCCTCGATCAGCTCGGGTCCATCATGCTCCACAACAGCTCCCAAATCCCCTGCATCAGCGGCCATGTCAGCCTGGGCTGCATCAAATGCGGCTGCAAGTGCCTCAGCCTGTACCATAGCCTGTGCCAACTCCGGTGCTCCGATCTCAAATCCATGGGGATGTGCAGCCATCTCTGCGGCCCACTCAGCTGCTAGCTGTGCTATAACTCCTCCTGGTAAGACTGGTACTACTGCATCATCGTCTGCGGCTACCTCCTCTTCCTCTATCGGATAACCCTCTGCAACCACAATATCTACGCCAACTGGCACGTCCATACCGGCTGGGTCTACGGGGTCCTCCTCCTCTGGATCATACTCCGGCTCCTCGTCATCGGTGTCCTCGTCCTCTTCATCCTCCATCTCCTCGTCTGCATCCTCTAGCTCATCGTCGTCATCGCTCTCATCATCATCCTCCGGGCCCTCATCTGCTGGGGGTGCATCAGCCATGTCTTCCTCCGGTGGGGGTGGAGGTGCTGCTCTAACCTGTGCAAGTAGAACCTGGTACGAAGAACGGTCTCGTAACATCAGTAGAGAATCCTCCTCGATGCGTTTGAAGGTCTCCTTGCGGTAGATCATCTCCTGACGTATCACTTCTGGGTCCTGGGTCCCAAATCTCTGCTGCTCGATCTGCATGTCTCGCTCTGTCTCTGCAATAGCTCTCTGTCTAACCTTCCAGGCATAGTACTCTGGATCTGCTGGCGCAATACTACTCTCATACACATAGTGTCCTCCGAACTCGTCTGGAACGAACAGCGGTGGTGCCATGCTACCTGAAAAGGGACTACCTTAAGTCAGAACTAATCTTAATACTCATCTATAGAATCTCAAGGTTCTAGGACCAGATGGTGTGGGACAATCTGTGAGCGAAAAGGTATACAACCTAAGCTCTGATACCAAGAATCCTGTCACGCCCCGGAGCAGCATAAATAGAGAAAAATAAATTTCCTTTATGGGTCCATAGGGAATGACGGGTGAAGTCACATGATTGTCCACACCACGCAGTACTAAGCAACAAGAAGTAATAGTGTAACAACAATGAAGTCTAGGTTCAAATCACGAAGCAACATAAAGTCAACAGAAGTTACTAACTATTACATATCAGAGTCTCGAATCAAATATAAGGCAGCGGAAGTACAAATGTCAAGGCAACATATGCCTGACTACAAAAAGAGTTCTAAAGCGGTAAAGACAATTAGCTACAATCCTAGTCTAGTCTTCAGTTGGCATAAGGGTAGTCCTCGGCGTAGTAGTCTTCTTCGGTCTGACCTCCGTCGGGGAAATTCTCCACAGGAACTCCGTCACCGGCATAGTAGTCTCCTTCTGCAGGCCCTTCACCTGTATAGTCATAACCAGGGTGCGCTGGAACATAGAAATGTCCAGCGGCATAAACGCCGTCAGCTTAATGAAAGCCGAGTGAGTTAGATACTAACAGGGTATCAACTATTGAAGTTATTACAAGTTATAAACCGTAACCAAATTAGAATTCTGTAAGGGTAACTCCTTTAATCAAACCAATGATCCGATCACTAACGTTTTACTTATTATAAGACCGATAACATGTCTAGATAGGGGAACAGACTCGACAGTAGTTCAACTCTATAACACACCATTGCTCATCCACCGCTTTTAAGAACATATGCACAGTTCACCGCATGTCATGGATACCACGTTAGTCCATCCCCCGCTTTTAAGAACATATGCACAGTTCACCGCATGTCAGGGATATAACGCTTTAAACAACAGTACATCATTCTATGCCACGACTTAGCGACGTCTACCAGTGATCACGGTCCACCGCATGTCATAGACACCTTCGTCTGTCTACCGCTTTTAAGAACATATGATTAGATCATCTGGCTATCTTAGGGCAATTGGTCCGGTCCACCGCAAGTCATAGACACCTTCGTCTGTCTACCGCTTTTAAGAACATATGATCGACCAAAGCCCGCCCACGCAAGATTCCCGAATCTTAGCAAACCTACTTAAGTTCAACTCTATTACCGATACATGACAATCCCAATGTGGCCCGACTACTCTGAATGAAATGAACGTTAACTCCAAAGGATTCACAACTATTCCGTTATCTAACATCATAAACATTATCCGATAGTCTTGTTATTACTACGATCCTATGCTGCATTAACTCGTTATCATGTCTGTATTACAATAATGAAGCATGCTGGGAAGTACTGAACAGTAAATAAACAACTAAACAATTATTACATTAACCAAACAAGTAAAGCAGTAAACTGTAACTTCCAATCGATTGATATAGATGTCAATCGATTGGTATAAAAGTAGTGTCAATCGATTGGAATAAAGTTCAATCGATTGGATCACAATCCATGTCAATCGATTGCATAAAATGTCAATCGATTGAGACATGAAAGATGTCAATCGATTGGTATAGTGTCAATCGATTGGAACACGAAAGATGTCAATCGATTGATATAGTGTCAATCGATTGACACTTCGTCTTCTTCACAGAGAAGACTGCCCAGCATTATATAAACGGGAATACATGGTTTCTTCTCCATTTCTCCATTCAAAACATGTCCTAACATCAATATCAAGTTACCAAGTGAGTTTAGAACTCACCTTAGGCGTTAAGGGCGTGTTTGGGAATGTTTGAAGCTTTGAGCTTCAATGGTGGTCTCCCTCTTCTCTCTTTCTTTAGTTCTCTGTCTTCTCTCTTCTCTTTCTCCTTCTTTCTTCTTTCTGACCTTCTCCTCTTCTTTCTTCTTGTCTCAGTCCATCTCTGTGTGTGGGTGTAAGTGAATATATGTATATATGTGTGTATATCTATATATATATGAGTGTATATATATATAACACACACCAAACCCTCCCTCCCACTCTCTCTGATTTCTGTAAACAGAAATACGCAGGAAAAGGGTTGGTTTATATAGAGAATGAGTGTTCACGTGGCCTCTCCTCAGCCAGAGCAAAAGAATCTGCCCAGCTGCCTCCAATCGATTGACATAAGTGTCAATCGATTGATACAATCAATCGATTGGTATAAAGTTCAATCGATTGGAACAATCAATCGATTGAGATAAAGTTCAATCGATTGGTATATAAAATATACCAAGGGTAAGGCCAAGCTCATACAAGTATTAAAATAAGCATACAGGGTCTTAGTTATATAATATATTACAAAATACAGGGTATTACAATTTTCGTCCTCTCTGTAGAGAGGGTAGGTGGGCTCTTTTATAGATGCAAGAGTCCACCCTTACATGGTAAGTTAATTGGATTAGGAAGCCTAATCTAATTATAATTGATTTGCATGATTTGGGGAGAGTTTCTTAAGTGGCTTAGAAAACTGCCACATTCCATCTTGCAGACTTGTAGCTGGTTTAGGAAACTGCCAGATAGACCAGGTCCACGGGATGTCGCGGTCCTCCAACCTCGGTCTGTTGGCAGGAACCGGTAACGAACACCTCGGGACTGCTCGGCTATTGACGCCTTCACTGAAGTAATCAGCACCTCTTGGTGATGTGGCACACTGACCTCATGGCTAGATAATTTAGGACATATCAACATGTATACACACACACACAGATATATATATATATATACTAAAGGGTAATTTACAAAAAGAAAAAAAAAGGTAATTTGATCATTTAATTTGTAATTATACACACTTAAACTTTAACAAAATGTACTTTACAAAAGGCAAAATGGTAAATTTAGATATTAAAATAATATATGTATTTGTATACATACAAGGGTAATTACAAAAAGTAAATGGGTAATTTGATAATTCAATTTAACACAAGGGTAATTGGTTAATTAAGTTTATAATTGTACACACTTTAAGTACATAACTAATAATAATAAATTATAATATGAATATATACATATATACAAAAGGATAATTTACAACAGTAACTTAAGGCTTGTTTGGCCAAATTCAAAGATTCTTTAGCAGATGCCTTAAGGCTCAAACAAGCCTTGTCAATTAAACTGGCCTTAATTTAGCAAATAGTTCAAAGAAGAAGAAGAACAACAAGAAGAAGTTTACAATAATAGATGAATAATACCTCTTTCTTAACCATGAACTTCTTGCTTAGGACATTACGAGATTGGTTAGTCAAATTAGACGCCATTGCACTCCAAAACCCTGCCCTGTTTGAGAAAAAGAAAACAAAAGGGGGAAAAAAGAGAGGATCAAATATCATAATCTAAGGAAAACTACTTATTCCAGTTTTTCAATAGATGCTATTTTAGAAGATTACAACAAATTCAGGTAGAGCTTCTAGTCAAAAGGGCTTCTTCACTTTATTGTTGTTTGGTCACCATTTTTGGTCAAGCTTTGAAGGCAAAAGCAGACAATAATTAAGATAAAATGCATGGTATAATTGCTTACCAATTGAAAGAGGCCTCAAACATTGACGCTAGTGCCACTCCACCAACAATTGGTACAAGAGAAGAAACTACCCACGGAGTAGGAAACTGTTGTGCATGATGATCGGAGTGGGAAAAACATGAAACAATTCATAAAACAATGAGTATTCATCAATAGCGAAGGTAAAAAAAAATTGCAAACAATTGAATTATCTTTCTTCATGTAGTGCTTCTGGCACCAAAAATTAACAAGCTAACAATTGACATAGTTATTAGTACACACCATTTTCACAAGTATACAAAGGATGGAGGCATTTCAAATTAGCAGTGAATCTAAACTTGATCCAGTATACACAGGTGAAGAAACTAAGTTTGGGAAAGAACAATTAAAAGCAAATGAAATGAGAACCTCTCCAAGAAACATCACAGAGAGGATAACTGAGAAAAACGGTTCCAAAGCTTTGATGGTGTGAGTGAAAGAATTAGCAACTTTTCCCGGACTCATATTACTGAAAAGGTTGCCTAAGGTGTGAACGATTGCCAATGGCAGGATTGCTACAACCTGTCAGGTAAATTATACATTGAGAGCTCCGAACAAAAATTCAATAACTTTCAACACGATACAAACACTCCAGTATAACGCTGGAATACCTGTGCACCGGTAATTTTAGGCCGTTTGTAGAGATTAAGTGTCCACATGATATAACAAGCATAGACCCAACTGCAAACTAAGTTGTCATGATAGTGACTGGAAATGGGTAGACTTTCAGAACCTGTTAACAAGTTTAATCAATCACTCTATTCTCCTTTTAGCAGAAATAACTACACTGAAATCATTTAATATATAGTTGTTGTAAGGTGTATATGGGAAGATTAAAATCATTTTATATGACAAATTCACCCTTTTATCTTGTTAGTAGAAGATCCCTGATTACTAATCAAGTAATCAAGAATGTAGGTGAAAAAACAAAAGAATTATCAGCAACTTCTGATTTTTTTCTCCAATTTAGATAACTCATGCTCTATAAAACATCAACTTCATACTTGATGAATATCTATTCATTAACGCAATAACCTTTCAGCATATAAACCATTTGTTTTGTTTTATAAACTAATTGGGGGCAATTATCCCCACTAGCCCAACGTGCATCTACCCCTGCTTGCATTGCCCCCACTTTGGCCAGTATGTGTCTTCCATTGCTTGCATTCAGTCTGACTCTCTTTGGATCTCCACTATGTATACTATGTTTTACACATGCTACAACTAGAGGCGAACATTGTCGTTAATATAACAGCAATAGAACAACAACGCATCAATTAAATGGAATGCAAATCCTTGTACATAGAACCCAAACCCAAAGATAAAAAATTCTGCCAATTGGAAACTAGCATCCATATACTTGCCAACTAGCTAGCTCACAATTTTTTAGATCATTCACAGATATGATTTCCCAACATTTGCTTATAATTCTCTTTCCCTGTCAGAAGAGGGAAAATGGAGCATTTACCTGCCATAGTTTGGTTTCAACCCCTTCAACCGATGCGGCCCCTTTATTTATTTCTTCTGCAAGTTTCTCAACATGTCCATACATCGAATAGTACCTAGAACAGGATAGAAAGCATGACCATCAATATAAAAACAATTTCTATTCAAGCATGTATGATTGACCATGGAAAAGGAAAACAAATAAAAATGTACATCTACCACTTCTTAATTCTTTTTTCTCATGCAAGCAAAATGAATGCATGTTTTTCAGTGCTTTCTTATGTGAAATTAGAGAACATAAGTCAAAACTCTAATCACGAGGACCCACGGGGAATGGAGTCGAACACTCCACTATGCCAGGGAAGAACAGACAACCTATCTTCTCATTTGAGTTTTCCTCTAAGGTATTAATCTATTGCTGAGATGATATATATTTCACCAATATACAGCATCTCTCACATGCAATCATAAAAAAGCAAGTGTCACTATACTTCAAACTCAACATGAATGGTTTCGTTAGTATATTGGAGATAAAAAGTGAAGGCTCATGATGGCAAGATAGAAATTAGAAAGTGAAAAGGTACCATAACTTCTTATTGCCTCAAATGCCAGTAATTCCTTCATATAGTTATCTAATGTTTGTTTTCACTCCCATCCTTATCCTTCAATTGGTCAAACACACAGTTTGAACTCTGAAGTTTCTATTTGTACCCATTTTTGGAATATGTCTAAAGTAAACCTTTTGAAGTGTTTAATTTCCAACTTAGCTCTATATCAGAAGTAATTTCTGTAATAAGTGAAAAGGCCAGACCCTGAACATAGTACACTTTTGGTCCGAAAACTCTGAAAAATATACAATGTCGGTGCTACTACCCATACTTCCCATAAATTGAGAATGTTAACTGCGGTAAACTGAATATAGTTAGCCAGTAACTTCACCTTCAGGAAGTTATTGCCCTCAAAGTTAAACCTATATTCTCATGCCTGGTAGATTTTGTGTGTGTGGCTGTGTGAGGGTTTTGTGCGACTGTGAGAGAAGAGGCTGTGGCGAAGGGATGGAGGAAGAGAGAGGGGTACCCAAAATGCACATATATATATACATATATATATATATATAGAGAGAGAGAGAGAGAGAGAGAGAGAGAGAGAAAGTGTATACCTTGGGTATTCTGCTGGACGCCAGTGTCGATGGTGGTGGTGACTGGTGAGAAGAAGCCAAGAGAGAGGAGTGGAGTAGAGAGGTGGATAGTCATATTCAGTTGATGATGAAGACACCCAATGAGAAGACCTTCTTCTTATGGAGGCTAGGGTTTCTTCGTATTCACTTTCTCCCTCTAAAGAGATCTGAGATAGGAGAGAAACGAGAGGTGTAAAAATTGAGATGATGAAGGCTAGGGTTTCAAAATAAACTTTGCTTTATTTACAAAATTGCCACCGTTCTTTTATATTTACGTCGGTTTTTAATACTATAACATATTTATGTCGTTTTTGTCAATAGTGACATAAAAAATGCTAGTATTTATGTCATTTTTTTAAAAAGTGACATAAAATCTAATTGTATTTATCTCTATTTCACAAAAAGTGACATAAAAACTATAGTATTTATGTCACTTTTTTATAAATCGACATAAAATCTTAAAAAGTGACATAAAAAGCATAGATGAGAAATAATTATGTCACTCAAAATTAAAGTGACATAAAAACAATTTTAAAAGTGACATAAATAGCATTTTTCCTTGTAGTGCCGTGTCCTCACTGACACCTCATCGTTGACTCACAGTCAACTCCTTCTCAATCCAAATATCAATTAATATTGATATACTCACAACTTTCCATTTATGTATGATAAAACTATGAAATTTTGGAACGAGTGTGACAGTTTAAGCAAAGTGCCAGCTTATGATGACACGTGGCAAGAGTTTTAATTTTGCCAATTCAAGTTCAAATGGGTCTCTCTCTTCTCTCACTTAGTGTGTAAACGTTTCTTGCTCTTTCTCTCCTCTCTCTTAAATATAATGTATAAACATTATCTCCCTTCAATGGGTACATTTTTTGAATTTCTTTCTACAAGCCTGTACAAGGCTTTAAATTGCAATGCGAACTCCATAGAAAAAAGGAAAACATGTAGTGTAGACGTGAAAAAAAAAATAATCAAATGAATACAAGTGTGGAGTGATTATTATGTGAGGGGAAAAAAATCATTCCAATATGAATAATGCTAGGCACACAACACATATCACAACTATGCTTTAATGCATGTACGTTATGCTTTCCAAAAAAAGTGTGGGCCCATTGTGAAAAATCCACACAGTACAAGGTACATACATTTAAAGCATGTGTTGTGGTTTGTGTTGTGGCTGGTGTTGTGTGCCTAGCATTATTGTTCTAATGTACTAGCATGTACTCTTATCCAAACCTATTTAACTATTTTATTTGGAATTGGCGGGCAAACTCTGTTCATTCCTAGTAAGATGAAGTCTCTCTTTCTCTCTCTTAATGAATTATGAGTAATGCTATGCATCTCAAATTTTGTATACCAAATAGTTTCCAAACACGTGTGCCATTGAAACCACCTTTAATAATAGTTCGGCCACTTTAACATCCTCTAATCAAAATTAATTGAGCCCATTGGCACTTGTGTTTGGGAACTGTTTGGGTTATAAAATTCAAGAATCATAGCATTACTTTTTAATTATATCTTTTGTTAACATACTTTTTTAATATTTTAACAATTATTCTGTAATTATAACAATATTAATTACCAATTGGATGGCTCTATCTACACACACCTATTTTACTTTTTACACTCACAATTTAATGAATTTTTCCATTATAATTATAACCCTATATAAAATGACATATATGGACAAATTAATAAAAAGAATTCTAAAATAATCACTCTCTACACCCACCAACTTAAAAAAAAACCCTTACTCTTCACCACCTCTCAACAACATGTTTGTGTTGTATTTGGATTATATATATATATATATATATGAATATACATATAGACAATTAGACATATTATAGACATACATACATTTATTCATGATATATGATTATCAGAATAAGTTTATAAGCAAGCTAGTCTTCTAAAAGTCTTTAGTTGATGAAACCATGTGATAAACCAACGGAAAGAGAAAAATGGTGAAACAATCAATTTTGACATAATATCATGTGTTCTATAAACTTTTTTTTCACTCATGAACAATACAAGCTCATATCATCACCGGTTATTTGGGAAAGTACCATGTCCTCCAAACCATTTTTCACATACCCACATATACAAATACATATATATATATATACATAACAGAGATACACAACAAAATATATGTAAGTCTAATTTTAATTGAACCACAAGGTATTTCTATAATATGGGATTAAACCATTTAATCCTATCTGGATATAGCAATGAATGTTTGTGGTGAGAGAAATGTAAAAAGAAAAAGATGAAGAGAAGTAAAAAGTATGGAAGATGGTGAGTGTAGATGGATGAATGCTACGGTTATTTTAACAATGAGATGTTGGGTGTGAAGAGATGAAGGTTAGGGTTATTTTGGAAATAAAGGTGTGTGTACAAAATATTTTGTATTAATTTAAGTTAGAATAGTGGCATAAAGAATAAGTGGGTATAGAAAGAAAATTATATGGGTGTGGATAGAATTTTCTTTATACAAAATATTTTATACCTTGTCAAAGAAGCGAGGGATACAGGCTAATTAAAGAAATAAAAATGCAAGCCCAAGTGTCATGCTCCTAGGATATGCAGGCCATACTGTCTGCTATTAAGGAGTAATAGATAGAATATATTGATATAAATAGATACATATGTATACATTTATACACACTATAAGCTTTGCTTTGGTACAATAATATTCTCTGGATTTGTTTCGTAGCCTGAATTGACGGTCGCGCATGAGTTCTTTGGTTTGTGTTACGTTTCAATCTTCACAAGCAGTTTTTAAATTTTGACCCTTGTTTTGTTGTACTCATTGGCTCATGATTTCGATAATGTCACATGTTTGATTAAAGCTAAGCAATCATGTATGGGCTTATTAACCATTTTTTTTTTTTTAACTTTCAACCACTGTACAATGGTGCATTTCCTACGTGTACCCCCACCAACACACAATCCAGGATTTTGAAATTTAAATGAATTTTTTTTTATTTTTTTTTATGGAGAGGGGAATGATGCTCGAATACCGAATTTATGCATTAGATGAGATTTATAAATGTCAAACTCTTTAGCACTTGAACTATACCAACCTATGCGAAATTTAAATGAATTAAAAACTTGAATAGCATTTTTGGTTAGACTACAGCCCTTATAATCCCAAAGCTTTGGTAATTACACCATTCATTGTGGGTTGAAATTAAGCACTTTTAACCAAAATGTTGGCAGATCGCACGGTAGTAGAAATCACACGACTGTGAGGGTGGAGGGGATAATTTCTCGACTGTTTTTACTTTATCGGTTTGTTTTTTTAGGACTGTATTAACTGTATCTAGTCGTATATATAGTACTCCTTTCGTCCTATTTTATGTGTCCATATTTTTTTTTTGGATGTCCCAAATTATTGTCCACTTTACTAAATTAGTATGGAAATTTTACATAGTTTCCCAAACTACCCTTTTCTGTAATCAACACCAAAACAAAATAAAAAAAGAAAGTACAATGATTATGGGCAATTGTGGAAAGTAGGTGTAGATTCTTTTTGTCCCCTTAAATAGTTAGATTCCCCAAAATGGACATATAAAATGGGACGGAGGGCGTAATAAACTAGAAACTTGTGGAACCCACCAAACGGTGTGAGAGTGATAAACTTTAAAAGGCTAGGATAATGCTTTGGATGCCTTCGATTAAATAATCTGGGGTAATTCTTGGGACATAATTTTCATACAACTTTCACACAATCTCTTCAAAGATGTGTCTATCTCTCTCATGTGTCACTGTGGGGTCTAGTGACATCACAGGAGAGAGATAGACACATTTTTTATGAAGTTGTATGAAAGTTGTCACTAAAGAATTACTCATAATCTGAAGTAATACTTGGGACACTATCATTCACACAATTTTTACCACACAATTTAATAAATGCATCTATCTCTCTTCTGTGTCACTGGAATCACAGGAGAGATAGACACATTTATTAAGTTGTGTAGAAAAGTTGTGTGAATAGTTGTATCCCAAGTATTATAATCTAACAGTCCACATCACAAAATTTAATTTCAATACTCGATCTAGGGTTGTATAGCTGCTCAACAAGTCTTTGCAACATTTCTAATAAAGGTGCGGCTAGGCTCGACTCATTTAATGAAGAAAAAAAAAAAAAGCCAAACTCAAGCCTAGATTTTAGGCTTGTTTAATAAACAAGCCAAGCTCAAAACATACATGAGTTCGGCTCGATAGAGTTCGTGAAAATATTTGAATAAGGTTCGTGAAATGCTTGTGAATAGGCTTGATAAATGATTTATTTACTGACTTATCTGTGTGTGTGTGTGTGTGTGTGTGTGTGTGTGTGTGTGTTACTATAATACTATGTAGACAACTTAAGAAAAAGCTCTTGAATACGCTTGATAAAAGGATTGTTTATGAACATATACACATATTTATCTATATTACAAAACTATATATATATATATATAGTTTCAGAGGGTTCGTGAATAAGCTTGAATTTCAGGTTCGATTATTAAAGAAACCAAATTCTTTATTAAATAATTCAAGCTCAAGCCTAGATTTCAGGCTCATTTAATAAATAAGCCAAGCTCAAACATGTGCATGTACTCAGCTCGGCTCATATACACCCCCACCCCCACCCCTTATGTTGCTTGGCTTAAGGGCTTTAGAGATGTTTGGCTTTTGGCTTAAGGACTATTTTGCTTTTCTTTTAAGGGTTGTTCAATTTAATGGCTTGCGGCTTAATGGCGGTTTGGCCTAATGGTTTTTGACTTAATTAAGGTTGTTTCGATTAATGACTTTTGGCTTAATGATTGTTTGGCTTAAGGGCTAGCTTTAGTTTAAAGTTTTAGTTTGGCTTTTAGCTTAAATGTTGTTTGGCTTAAGAGTTATTTTGCTTTTGGCTTAGAAATTATATTACAAAAGTGTCAAAGGTATGAAAAGTTATTGAATGTCAAAAGTACATGGAATTGGTTGTGTTAGGGATATATACTAAAAGCCATACTCAATGTTGTCGATTTATTATTTATTTAATAAAATCTGTTATTCCATTTTTATGAGAATCTGTGTGGGCAATGTTTGCATTTTATTATTTATTTAATATTGTGCATGTTGTTAGATTTGGGGTGTGAATGGGAGCTTAGGTAAGCTCAAGGGGATCATTAGGATCACTATGGATAGGCTCAATGCTCAGGGAAAGGCTTGGAACATTAAGTTTCAAGATTCTAGCAGAGGGGTTTTCTACCGGGTCAACGACTATATGAAGTTTTAAACAAGTTCTGGCAGAGGGCTGCATTCAACCGGTCGACCGGCCCCGTTCGACCGATCGATCGGACCCAGTTTGTGAAGAGTTGTAACTTTTCATGTAGAAATTCGAATTTGTTTGAACTTCATATGTTCTATTGGCTGATAAACGTGTATGTACTGTTATACATGTAGTGTATAGGTGTTGGGACACAACCATTTGTGTAGAGAGACATCTCTTACCCAATAGACACTTCTATATATGCAATATAGTTAGTTAGTTTTGATATACTTTTCATATATTTTTATCTTATCTTCTTCATCTATTCTAGACTCAATTGAGAGCAATTCATATACATACAATTCAGCAAAACAATTGAAGTTGAGTTGTACTTCAATTATTAGATCATAGAATCCTAAAAAATAAGGCGTCGTAGTCCACAAAACAATGGGATGTGGGACATAAACTTCCTTTTCGGACAACGTATTCATAAATGCTTCGATCTTAAGTGTAGTCGCTATTTTATTGAAGATTATTTTCCATTGCATCCAACAATCAAAAAACAAGTTTACCGTTAGAATAATGGCTGGAGAATCTACTTATACTACAACTATTGTGAAGAATACTCATGCTGAGAAGTCCAAAAAGTTTTAAGGGAGAAGACTTCAAACGATGACAAATGAAGATGCTCTTCTAGCTCACAACCCTCAACCTTACTCACATCCTACGACAAGAGAAGTCGGTGGTTCCTACCAAAAATCCGTCAAAAGAACAACAAGCCACATTGGAAGCATGGAACCATTCTGATTTTCTATGTCATAATTATATCCTAAATGGGCTGGAAGATGTTCTCTACAACGTCTATTCGACTATCACTACCGCCAAAGAATTATGGGAATCCTTGGGGAAAAAGTACAAAATCGAGGATGCGAGGACTAAGAAATTCATTGTTGGGAGATTTCTAGATATTAATATGATGGATTCTATTCCCGTAGTGAAGCAATTGGAAGAGATTCAAGTGATCATTAACCAAATTATATTAAAAGGAATGGCAATTAGTGAACCGTTCCAAGTGGCATCCATAATTGAAAAATTGCCGCCTTTGTGGAAGGTATTCAAGAGTTATCTCAAGCACATAGCGCAAGGAATTATCAATGGAAGATCTTGTGGTTCATTTGAGGATTGAAGAAGATAACCAAAAAGAAGATAAGAATGGGTAGCAAGGATATATGGAGTTCAAAGACAATCTCGTTGAAGGTGAGTCTTCAAAATCTATACCTAAGTCAAGGTCTAAGGGAGGCAAGAGGAAATCTACATACAATAGGTTTAAGGACCGCAATTCCAAGAAGATTTTGGGTATGTGGAATACCCGAACATCATGAAAGCAAGTGTCGAAATAAGAAAGGATCTAATGGAGGAAACAAGAAGCCCAATCTAGCTAACAGGATGGAAACCGATGATTTTGCAATAGTGGTCATGGAAACTTGTGTGGTGACCGACTCTAAGGGTTGGTGGATAGACACCGGGGCCACTAAAAACATTTGTGGAGATAGAAACATGTTTTCTATCTACACAAAGGCGAATAGTGGTGACAAGCATTTTATGGGCAATGTTGTGGCTTCAACCGTTGAAGGCAGGGGGAATGTGATTATTAAGTTCACTTCCGGAAAAGAGATGACCCTCCTTGATGTGCCACATGTTTAGAAAATTCGCAAGAATTTGTTGTCCGGGACTATGCTAAGCAAGAAAGGATTCAAGCTAGTCTTCGAATCAGATAAATTTGTTTTGACTAAGGGTAAAATGTATGTAGGAAATGGTTACCTTAATGAATGGCTCTTCAAGACCAATTGTACTACTAAAATTATTATTAATGAGAATTCTATAGCTTCTTCTTATATTGTAGAGTTATATTCATTGTGGCATTCTAGATTAGGACATGTGAATTTCAAATACATGCATAAATGATTAATCTTGAATTGTTGCCTAAATTTGAAATTGACAAATCACATAGATGTAAAACATGTGTAGAATCAAAATTTGCTAGAAATCCATTTAAATCCATAGATAGAACAAGTGAGTTACTAGACTTAATTCATACCAACTTATGTTATTTTGTCACGCCCCGAAGTAAGCCAAAAATGGGAAAGATTAAAATTTTCCTTTATGGGTCCGTAGACACGTGACTGGTTGGAGGTCGCTCGACTGTCCTTTACAGAAAAGATAACGAAAACATAATAATAATAATGGCATGTGACTAGTTCAATGCAGCAATACTATATTAAACAACAATAGTCTTCAGACAGCAATATATATTACAGACCTGAATAAAAATAAACATTATTAAAAATCATAAGTCTTGTGAAAACACTTGTCACTGGTCTCCAGTATCAACTAATTATTACCTCAAAATAGGAAAGATAAAAAGAACACTAGAAGGCGGTCTTCAACTGGAAAAACTGTAATGGTCCCCATAGAAGTCTTCTCCAGAATAGCCTTCCTCGTAGTACCCTTCATCAACAAATCCTTCGGCGGTGTAACCATCATGACTGTAGTTGCTCTTGGACTGTGCGCCACTTGCTAAATCTGGCATAGCTGGACGTAGAAGTGTGGAGCGTGAAAATACGGGAAGGGGGGTCCTGGCATTCATTAACAGTGTCCCGGGACGGATCCAAGGAGCACACTTCAAGGAACTAGAACTCCTCATGTGGTCCTAGAGACAGAGAGTCGCCACCTAATTTTTATCGAGAATTAGGAAACCAAATTTGACTCGCCCAAAATTAAATAAGGTTACTCACCCTTCATCACCAGAAACAAGGTTCGAAGGTCTTAGTACGAGAGGGGAAGGAGCCCAAGGAGGACTAAAGCACCCCCTCCTCGCTCTACCGAACAGTAGGCCTTGATTCAAATATCCTTGTTCTTAATTCAAAATTGGTGTTGTTTCCTCAATCATACTAGATAATATATACATGGAAAAAGGAACATCTAATGAAAATCTTTTCAAGAGATTAAATCAAATAGCAATCAGATGCACATGCAATACAAGAGAGAGGTATACTCACAGTGGCTAGTCCCACCCGGGACCGATGCAAAAAAAGGAAACATATCATGATATGCAAAAGGGAACAAAAAGAGTTACATTGGGTTGACTCAAGCGGAGTCGTAAAAAGCAAAAGAAAGGAAACGTGTAATGCAATCATGCAACAATCCTAAATAAGATGTCTCTAACATATAAAAAGAAACACAAGGACTATCCTAAAGGAATTGTGTCGTTGAAAACAAAGTTGTAAGAGTAATGATTCGTGCACATAAAATGTGCACATAAAGTGTGCACATAAAGATCTAGGCCATTCATTTTGGTGGGTCCTATGTGTGCAGGGATGGACCCCACCAAAATGAATGGCTCAGATCTTTATGTGCACACTTTATGTGCACATTTTATGTGCATGTAGCATTACCCAAGCTGTAAACCTAAAAAAGTTCTTAGAGGAGGGGTAAAGATAGTACACGAAACATGGGCACTAAGCCACATGTAGACGAGGCAAGCTCCCAAATCGAAGTCCGGATCCACGACATTCAATTCTCTGTACTAAGACACTAAGATATACCCAAGCATTGCAAAAATACAAGCAAACAAATGATATGCATGAAAAATAAGAAGAAAACTGTCACACCCCGACGTAGCATAAATAAGGAAAGCATTTAATTTCCTTTATGGACCCGTAGGTCGCGACAGTTTGTAGGATCGATTCCGTCCCAAACGTCGAACAACAAAACATAATAATCAGAGCAGAGTAATCAAGGCTTACAGAATTTTTCTAACTTAAACAATATTACAGCACGGGTTATCTAAAGGCACAGACCGCCTTGAAACAAATCAATAGTTTAAAGTCTATTACAGTCATTCTTTAACACGAACAGTTTAAAACTTAAAAACATATAATAAATAAACAGTTTCCTCATTCCGAAAGCAGCCATTCTCAATTAGCATAGTCGTATGATTCCTCCTGGTTATAACCTGAAAAGCCTGGACACGAATGTCCAGGACGCATCAACGTCGTCAGCTTCAAGAAGCTGGTGAGTATTAAAACATGACTTGAATGTAAAACATACCCATTTACCTTTTTCCATTTTTCAATTTGTATAATCAACAGTTAAACTATAGAAAGAACTTATTTTATAAAGCAACAAGGAATATATTAAAAGTCGTTCATTCATAAAAACAGATACTCGTGTATGAGACAATGTACCACACTCATCTTGCCGACTCTTTTCTCTCGACAGCCACAACAACCCACTATCTTACTCCTGGTATCTTTGAAACACTAAGATAGCCACACTTTAGCAACGGGGCGCCAGGGAGTGTCCAGTTTGCCTCACACTTTGGTCCGGGGTACCAGGGAATGTCCATTGCCTCACACTTTGAATACCTAAACCGCCATGCAAATACCGGAGCAACCTCATGCAGTATCCAGACTCGGGTATCAGGGAGTGTCCGTAGGCCACACTTTAGCACTACCATGGGTGCCAGGGAATGTCCAAGTTCGGCTTCACACATTTTAACGCTTCCATGGGCATCAGGGAGTGTCCATATTTGCCACCGTCGCATTTCAAAGATACCCTCACCGCAATCTCAACCACAACCACAACCACAGTCTCAACCACAACCTCGTACTCTTTCCACACTGACCCTTACTCTTTTCCACACTGACTGACACCCACATGCAGGTACCACTGACCCCATATGAATGATATGCACTTAAACGTAAGCAAAACGCTGAATTGAAGGAACAACGCGCGTACGGGGATCGATAAGTCATAATACAATGTTTTAATCATTCAAACATAACCAAAGGAGTTCTGATTAACTAAATTTCCCAAACAGAACCTTACCAGTACTTAAAAGTTGAACCAAACAGTCCTTTAACAGAAAGCAGACAAAGACAGAAACTGCCAAAATTCGCGCGCGCGGGCCGCTCGCGCGAAGGGTCGCTCGCGCGATATGCCCAATTTTCATTTTATATAAGAACTTTTCTGTCTGCCTGAAAAAGCCAAGGTCGCGTGCGCGGATCGCTCGCGCGAAAAGTTTATTGCGCGACCCTCGCTCGCGCGACCAGCCTAAATTTCATTTTATTATATAAAACTTTTCTGTCTGCCTGGAGATGCATGCCTCGCGCGCGCGGGTCGCTCTCGCGAAGGGTCGCTCGCGTGATTCTCGCGCGCGCGATCGTGGCGCGAGCTGATGCTGAGGCTTCATCTTCTTCGTGGAGAATGCCCTGTTTCAGATTTTCAGGGGCCTTTTGACCCATTTTGCAATTCTAACGTATATAGGACATATAATATATGGATCTCTTTGGTTTTTCACAAGGATTATGATTCCTTAAAAAATTTAACGTGAATCAATCTATAACTCTTAAATTTTATGAGAAATTAAAAGTTATCAAAACTCAATTTCTAATATACTTTGTGGTATGACCAAATTAGGCTCTATAACTTCAAACATGGCATGTAGGATGTATAATCTTTCATATACATCTCTAAAAACGAATTTTGATTGAGTTTAGAAATTCATGGTTTTCATGCTATGAAATTCATACGTAAAATCATCAATGGAGGTTGACAAAATTAAACCAATACACAGCAAATAATTATGAGATTACATTCTTAGTGAGTTAATAATACTCACTGGGATTGTAGATTCAAATAGATGTTGAGAAAGAAAGACCAATAAAGAAATCCACTTAAGCTTGGCTATGGTGGATTGAAGCTTTCTCTCTCTATATGAAATCTGTAGACTCTCTGTGTAACTCTCTAACTCTCTCAATTTACTGAACTTACAAATGTGTAGATGTGTGTGTTTAAGAGAGCATGTGAGTGTATATATGCAAGTATCAAACTTGGGGGCCAAGAACCACCTCTCTCACTCAACAAATTGATTAACTATACTAATTTCTAAGCAATTGCAGATTAAGAGGGTTAATCCATACTGAATTATACATACACATTGCTTCACTGATGCATTTAGCTCCACAATTACACCAAGGGTCAAGTATAGGCTAGTAGGGGGCAAGCTTGAGTTGTTTGGGAAAAACAACTTGTGGCCTAAGAATACACATACAAAATTGCAATATTCAAACAAGGCACAAGTAAATCATGAGTTGCCATAATTGGTAAGTAAGCATAGTCACTTCAACCTTTACGTCCAAATCATAAACTGTGCAAGTTTAATGCGGCACGGACAGTTTTGAACATAAACTGGTATTTTCGGGGTACGGTGTCCACCACAAAAATATAGAAAATTCATTTTAGTGTAAGAAGTGATTTTCTGGTTTCATAAAAATACAGCTTGAATTAAAAGAGAACATTTCCACCGTTTTGAAATACAGATTTGAAATTCAATACAGGTGTTGCTAAATCTCATATAATCGCAGTTTGACCCCAAAAGAATTTTAATTATGAAATAAAACAAGAAACCAGATTTAACATATAAGAATTGTGAATAACAATGAGATTAACAATACAGATTAATCATGAAAATCCAAATTGAAATTAAATATGTCAAATGCAATTACAATAAATTAAATGAAACTGCAGGTTATTACAAAAACGTTATCAATCAAATTTCCAGATTCAGCAACATCTAATGAATCCTATCAAAAGTGATCTTAAACATGAGCTGGGTTAAAACCCTTTCACAGAAAGTTAGATGCATATCTTAGGGAACATTTTCAAAAAGTAGGACCTCATTAGCATTTTTGAAGTTAGAGAAATAAGAATTTTGGGAATAGTAAAACAGGACTGTCCACTGTTCTTGTAAAAATCATAATTAATTCTACAAATATCACATGAAGCTCTATTTGGTGTCAAAAAGAAAGCTATTTCATTATAGTTTATGACAAAAATAATCCCATGGGCATATCATGATCTTAAGATCTCTAAAAATTGTTTTAAACAGACTCTGTTATTCTGGAAATTTGGTATCATTTGACAAAGAAATGCAAAACATAATAAAAGTTCATAAATCATGTTAGTCAATTTGATCTAAGCTTTTAATCTCTCATCCATTTATCCTAGATGATTTCTAAACCAAGTTTTATTCGTCAATTATTGTTGAGTGATCAAGGTATGACCATTTTGTATACATAATCATGATTGTAGTTAAACTTAGAAAATTCTAGAATAGTTGTATCAAATTCAAACGCATAGAAAATGATCTTAACTCAATCGTATGCTCACGATTTTACATCGGCATATAGATACATGAGTTAGGAATCATCCCAAAAAAGTGGATCATTGATAACTATCATAGATTTTCTGAAATTTAAGTACAAAGAGACTATGTTCAAATCTGTCAACCGATTTTTCAACAATTTCTAAAAATAGCATATGGATCCGAATGATTCCCAAAACGGATCGAATGAAAGCTAATTCATCAAAGTTGACCCAGCAAATTTGAAATCCATCAAACTATGGGTTTTTATGGACCAAATCTTATAGACAAAACCAATCTGTTTTGCTGAATTTTGACTAGTTCATTTTAATGTGTGAGAGAAACATCTTAGGTGTTGGTTGAGGCTTATTAGAGAGATCAAACTCATGGATCAACTTGATTATCATGATTTCCAATCAATTTAGCCCTCAAGTTCTATGAAGAACTTTAGATCATGGATCAAAGGGACTTACAAATATCCTATTGGAGATGAATTTTAATAGGAATTCTAGGTAATAGGAATGATCAAGAGAAAAGTATGAACATAGGAATCATCTTTCTCATAGATCATACTTCTAAACCATCATAGAATTCAAAGTAGATACATATATATATATATATATATAATCATGTATGCATGGATCTAAACTAAATAGAAGAATGAAATCAAAATTGAAAATCAAAGTGAAAATCAACCTCTAATTATGAATTATCAATAAAATCAAGGAAGACTTGGATCTAGATGTGTGTGTGTGAAGAACAAGAGAGGAAGAAGATGAGTGTTCTAACAAAATTAAAACTAAACTAGATCCAAACCTTATAGGTCTATATATAAAAATAGGAATTGGAGATGAATTGTGATGTCAACCTCTCGGAGGATTCTCAATTATGTAATCAAAGTTGATTTAAAGGATCTTCTTCTTCAATGTTCTTCAAGTTCTTCAAGCACTCATCCATGGTGGAAGTTAAGGGAGGCAATTGATGTCAAGTTTATTCTCTAATTCTCTAATTTAATTATCTTAAGATTAGTTTTAAGGGAATTCCATTCACTATTCTCTCTCAAGAAATCTCTCAAATTGAAAGTATATGTGATTGTATCTCAAGTATATTCAAAGTGTGCTTAAGGTTCTTCCAAGATGATTCAACATGTTATAAGATGATCTCATATGAGATGAATGGGATATATATATAGAGTTTTGAAAACTTAACGCTTAAGTTTCAGGGTCAAAACAGGAATTTTAGAGATCAGAAAAGGGTTAAAATGGCCATTTTAGTGACTAAATGCAATTTCTGGGCAATTTCCTCGTAGTGGGAAGCCTCTGGAAGGGTCTGAAACTCGAAAAGCTTGATGAACGAGGCACTATATAGGTGGCAGTTAAGGGGGAACCGCCACCCCACATGTGGGACCCGTCACCTGCTTTTCTTGTTCCCCTGGTTGCCCTTATGTCCTATTTCAAATATTACATGCACTGTTTTTCCAAATTTTCGTAAAAATGCTTTTTAGTGTCCAAAATCATCCGTGTACATACCGTTGAAAAGCTGTCGAATTGAATTTCAGTATAAAAATATTCCAGGAGGATTTGAAATGAAAATTGAAGTTCAATTGAAGCCCAGAAGTCCTCTGGAACTTTCATCATCTTTTTAAAATCAAACGACTTCTGTTTCAAAATTGCTTTTCAATGCACATCGATTTTGGGTTTTTCTTTGAAATTGAATCTCTGCATATGTCACGCCCCGAAGTACCAAAAATAGGGAAAAATAAATTTCCTTTATGGGTTCGTAGACACGTGACTGGTTGTGAGTGTCACCTGATTGTCCAAACATGCTTATAACAATAATGTGATATGGAAAAGTGACTAAGTTCAGCGGAAGCAGAAATTTAAAACATCCAAGTCTTACATCAGTAGTATATTACAGGCCAAAAAGATATCCAAAAGATACATATTACAAGACCAGCTAAACTATTACATCACTAACATAATAATAATAGAACTATAATAAAAGAAAAGCTCTAAAGTCTTCAGCTGGCGAAACCGTAGCATTCCTCATAGTAATCTTCACCAGCATAGTCTTCAGTAGTAAAGTCAGCATCTTGATAGCAGTCGGCTCTGTCTAGACCTACAAAGGCTGGACGTGGAAGGTCCAGCGGCATGTAAAGCCGTTAGCGGTTAAGCTAAGTGAGGGTCCCCTTAAGGTTACCACCACTTAAGGTAAGTTATTCTTCATCTCTTCTTATTTCTCAAAACCATATCTCGTTCATCATTTCTTATTCTCGATACTATGCCTTGTTCGTCTTTTCTCATTCTCAAAATCATGTCTTATTTAAACCCAATCATTCCCTTTGAAACTTAACCCAGAACTGAACTGACCAATGACATTGACTGAAAGAAGACTTAACTCCAAACGCATTTACTGGTCAAGAAAGAACAATACTCAATAATGAATAGTTAACTGTCGTCCAACTGGCACTCAAACTGTCGCCCAAATGGCATAAGTGTGCGGGACATTAACAATCTCTTGGTCGAACACGTCATGCCGATCCTCAGGTCGCCCGCACGTTACCGAACACGTCATGTTGATCCTCAGACCAAGGGTACGGGAAATTAATAATCACTTGGACGAACACGTCATGCCGATCCTCAGGTCACCCGTACATAACCGAACACGTCATGCCGATCCTCAGTCCAAGGGTGCGGAAAAATAATCAACTACTTGATCGAACACGTCACGACGATCCTCAGGTCATCCGCACTTGACCGAACACGTCATACCGATCCTCAGATCAAGGAACAAAACATAACTCACCAATCGACTCCGTGGAATAATCAAGAGACCAACTTTGCAAGAATTATCCAAACACGACACAAAAGTTCACGAATCAACTTTGACCAGTAGACACACGACTAGAAACGAGGCCCAATGTCCCTTATTCACATTAAATCTGTTATCGAAGGTTTTATCATTATTTTACACGTTCGCACGTTTTGTAGTTTAGTTCATTAATATCATCCATTTACAACCGTTAATATTTTGCTATACGTCCGACATTCCGTTTTTCTCTCAATATACTTACAATGGAAACCTTCCCGATCACTTATTAATGCAATAATCGTGCCATACAATATACTTATAGTTTAGGTATGAACTTTCCAACGGTCATTAAACTATATTAACGTAGCTTATGGATTTATAATCATGGATTTAATACCAATAAAACATATAGATGAAACCCATAACATACTCATCTACGCGATAGCACTACCATAGCACAATATTTTTATAACAACACAGGTACCGAAAAACTAGCATCAACAATCAACACCATGCATAACAAAACATCATACAAAAAGCTACACAATCTGCCAGGATACATTTTCACTGTGTTGACTAAATTAACATGATTTATTTGGGCATGATAAATTGCTTTGTAGATCAATCTCAAAACTAAAACATTATAGATAATAGGAATATCTTCATGTACAAAAAAATCTAGCTTCAATTACATTTTTGAGCTACTCAAACTATTTATTTTACAAGAAATTTCTTATATCTCGGACTATTCTGTCCCAGATTTATAGTACTTCATTGTACGTGAATTTCACCTATGAAGGAAGGGTTTTTAGACTGAGCTATAGAAGGGTTATTTGTAGATAAATGAGTTAGCTTTCTTCACAAAACACCTAGCTTAATTCTCATTTTTGAGCTGCACAAAACATTCATTTTACTAAACTATGTTCTGCTGAGAGTTTCAGTTTCTCAGATTTATGGATTTGTCTTGCATGTCATGAAAACTTCAACACAACAACATCAAACTTCTACTAAACATTCGTACATATTATATGTGTTCTAAATTGAGTTAGATTACTCACAATTACTCACCAAAGCTTGAAATTGAGCTTGGATGTTGTTTTTGAGCTTAATAGAGCTTGAACTTCAAACTTCAAGGATGAACTCCTTCTTCTTCTTAACTTCTTGACTTTTCTTTCTTCTAGGAATCTTCTTGGACTTCTAAGACTTATAATCACAGCTCCTAAGTCCCCATGGTGATATGGATGGAAGTATATGAGTGTGTATATGAAGGTGCTCACAAGAAAATGGAGGATCAATTCTTGATTTTCCTCCTAACTTCTCTTTTATCTCTCTATGTATTTCTAACCTCCTAGCCTTCTCTCCATGTGCAGATTTTTAGGCCAAAGAAAATGAAGTGCATGAGTATATGCATGGTTATATAGAAATGGTGGAGGGGGAGGTGTCTTCATACATGTTTGCATGTGAACATGCAATGACAAGTGTCCCACATGTGGACAAGTGTCACATAGGGTGGTGACATGTGTCAATGGGGTTGCATGTAGCTTCCATGTGACCGGCCATGTGGAGCCCACCTCGGGTTTTGTGCCATTTCCTCGGTTTGCGTGCATAAGTTCCTCGGTATATGTGTCGGTCTCGATTTACGTGCAACCGAGTAATATTTCTAATGTCCGGGTCTGGGTACGGAACTAAGTTAAATCTTATTACGGCAGAGTCGGTACGGTTACTACCGGTCGTACCGTCAGATAATTAAAATAATAATATAATAATATAGTCAGTCCAATATAGAAATTTGAAAAACTGATATTATCAATGAAAGAAAATTACAGGTGTTACAGCATACCTAGAATACTGCATTTAGAACACTTCATGTTCATATATCCCTAAGTGAATATGAATTCTGAGAGACGATTTTGACAAAACTGGGATTTATGCATGGAAAAGGGATTTTCTGAGCTTGAAGTCCCTTTCCAACGTTCAATCTTTCGATTGTGTGGAATCCAGTACCTTCCACGGGGTACTTTTCATTATTGAATCCTCCAAGACGTAGTCCACCCCAAATCCTATCAGTGTGGTCAAAATTGGGTGTCTACAGAAAGGTCTAGCGGTATAAAACACCGTCAGCTTGAATACAAGCTGAGTGAATATAAAGTCTCACAAAGCTCCATTAAAATCAGTTTAATAAGCAATTAGATTCATTATTCATTAGTCAACTTATTTACGTCCTCACCAAGTATCAAGTAATGTGGGCCAAATGAAAGATGACAGAAACAAGACTCGATCTGTATCACAAACTTTCTTGAGAAGGGAATTATATGTCAAAGACTCAATTTCACGGTATCATACCCCACATCTTCTCTTACTCGTATTCCTAGCATAAGCCATTGGTTTAGAATATGCATACTTTAACAACCGCTTGATGAGTATACTACACATGCCTTAATAGCCGCTAGATCGCCCTCGGCGCATCAAGATAGTATCATGTCTTAATAGCTGACTCGACCAAGATATTCAAGGTCGAAGACCTATCCTAACATACTTTAACAGCCGAGTGATTAGTATACTATACATGCCTTAACAGCCGCTTGATCGCCCTCGGCGCATCAAGATAGTATCATGCCTTAACAGCTGACTATGTCACCAATGTCTAGTCACAATCCGCTTCTTCAATTTTGATACTGACTCATACAAAGAGGCATCAACAACAACTGAGCCGATTAGATTCAAGGATACAGTCACAACACTTACTCATCAAAAGATCAACCAAAGTACAAGTATTGATGTGCAAAGCACAATTCGATAGAGCGTGTGGTTATTGTTCCGATCATATTATGCCTATTTTATTCTCATTATTAGAGTTGTCATAAAAATGGAAGTCATCATCGTCGTGTTCTATGAGTTCAAGGACTGATCTCTAAACATATACTTGGACATGTAAGATGCACATATAAGCATAGATCTTCAATTAGCACATAGTCCTAAGTGTCAGTATGATAAATGGACATGCAAGTACTAATTCATGGATTAAACATCTTAGGTTTGTACATAAAACAATTAGAAATCTAGTCAAAGCACATAAAACAAATAACATAACAAAACTGCAGAACCCGAGTGCTCAGCGTGCTCGAGCGCTCAGGGCGTGGCGCGCGAGCGCTCGGGCCTAGCTCGACCGCTCGACCTTGATAGTAAATAGATTCCTGGTTTAAAACACACATGCAAGTTCTTAAATTAATTCTAAGGACACATGCAAGGCATAATAACTTGTAAATACTATATCTAGGATTCTAAATGAGAATCCATATTCATACAAGTTTAAGACATGTTTGAATGATCATCAAAGCTACCATTTTACTAATAACTAGCTTGATTCTTCATTTTTTCTTTACATACAAGAGTTATAACTACTCATGGATCACATGCATGCCTATCAAGTCAAGTCAAGACTGATCCTATATGTTTCTTAGTGAGAATTGATACTCACAAAAGCATGAATTGTGAAATAGATGATGAAATTATAAAGAATGTGTTGAGAAAGCTTGTGATAAGCTCCAACTATGCTTCAAGTAAACTCCAAGCTATGATCCTTTCCTTGATTCTTCAAAATCTTCAGCTCCTAGAACTTTAATGCAGTGAATAGGATGTGTCTGTGTGCAAATAAGAGTGTAGATGATGGATTTTGTGGACATGTTAGGTGAAATTGCAAAGTGTATGAAGATTTCTCACCAATCTCTCTCTATAACAAGCTCTCTGTCAAAATAGAGTTAAAGACGTACAAATGCTGTGATATGGTCTAGTATTTATAGTTTTTCAAGACCCAAGGGAAAAATAGTCATTTCACTTATTTACAAGCTCGAGTGCTCGCGTAGCTCATGCACTAGGGGCTCGAGCGCTCCAGCTCCTCGAGCACTCGGGTCTGCTTTCAAAAGAAAGTTTTCCCAATGCCTCAAGCAAAAACTCAAACACACATAAATCACATTATACTATAAAAAAAAATAAGAAAAACAGGTCTTATTATATATAATCGAGAGTATTATAAATAGAAAATACAGAAATTTGAGAATTACGGGTAGGAAAATACAGGTGTTACAGATTTAAAACTAACTACAACAAGAGGTCGAAAGAAATACTTTGTTACATTTATAGATTATAGTAGTAGATATTGTTATGTTTACTTGCTTAGTTCTAAATATGAAACAAAGGATATATTTAAGACATATAGAGATAAAATTGAAAATCAATTATCTAAAACAATAAAATGAGTTAGATCGGATAGAGGAGGTGAATATGATTTAACTCTACTAGCCAAATATTCACTTCCTTTATTTGAGTATTGTGCTAATAATGGGATTACTCATGAAACAACTGCGTCGTATACACCACAACAAAATGGTGTAGCCGAAAGGAAGAACCGAACCCTTAAAAAAATGGCAAATGCTATGTTAAATAGCTCGGAAGTGCCACACAACTTGTGGGGGGATGCCATTTTTACGGCAAATGTCATTCTTAATAGAATTCCACATAAAAAAGACTACCTAGTCTCCTTATGAAGTTTGGAAAGATAGAATACCCTCGTACAAAAAGCTCAAAGTATGGGGGTGTCTAGCTAAGGTACAAGTTCCGCTCCCTAAATGAACGAAACTAGGACCTAAGACCGTAGATTGTGTATTTATCAGTTATGCTGATAATTGTGCTGCATATCGATTCCTTGTGGTTAAGTCTGAGAATGTAGACATTCGTGTCAACACAATCATGGAATCGGTTGATGTTGAGTTCTTCAGAAAACATCTTTTCTTTTAGGAAGGAAGATAAAATTCAACACCTAAAAGAAGTATTGAAGAGATTTCTTGTAATATCCTATATTTTTGGCTGCATGGTTATATAAATAAGACCCTGTGTGCTTGTGTGAACCCTTGGTGAAGAACCTTTCTCTATCGATCAAAGTCTTCTCGATCGCTTGAACTTTTGTTTTCTCAATTGATCGAACTCGTTTCAATCGATCGAAACTCTGCTAACTTGATTCTATGACGTGGACCATTTCTCATGCGAATAAAGTTCTTTCAATCAATTGAACCTGACCGACCTACTTTTAATCGATCGAACTTCTTTCAAACGATCGAAAGTGTAGATTATTCTTATCTCCGTGTTTACCACTTGCCCCTCCCTCTTGCCTATATATATGTATGTGTTCTTTATGTGTATGGGTATTTGACAGTTTATGAAGTTTAGAGAGAGAGAGTTTGTGTGTGTGTGTGTGTGTGTGTGTGTGTTCTGTATATATATATAATTGTGTATATATGTGTGTGTTATACATAGATTTATACCTCCCAGAGAAGAAGAAGAAGAAGAAGAAGAAGAAGAAGAAGAGAAAGACAGAGAGGAAAACAGGGACAGAGAAGAAGGAGAGGAGAGAGAAGGAGCTTGACAAACACTGAATATTGCACATTTATGTGCCAATATAATAGATATTGTGCTCATTTAATCCCCCAAATCCCTAGTTTTACATGCATATTTGAATTAATATAATTTAATGGTGATGTCACTCAAATGCATGTAATTATTTGTTTTTACATATTTTATATGTTTAGGTAAAAATGAAGTGAAATAAAGGGAATGAAAGAAGTAGCAACCACACCATAGTATATCCATTTGTTAGTCAACGATAAATAATAGTAAATAGTGAATAAACAGTAATTTTACTATTTTGAAAAAAAAAAACGAAAAGCAGTATTTTATTTATTTAAATACTTTTTTGATTCCTTTCCTTCACTTTCTCTCTGTCTCCATCTCTCACAAAATGCAAGTATTCAACACTGTCAGAAGCCAAAGAAATTGAAGGCGAGCACGGAGAAAAAATGCCAATGCTGACGAACATGATGATGATTCGTCTCTCAAATTTCATCTATAAAAGGAAGCCTACAACACACAACCTACAACACACAAGCTGCAAACAACCAACAGTTTACAATCACTGTTAGGGAGAAAATAGTTTAGGGAGGTTATCATGTGAGCACTTCATATTGTCCCTAGAAATAGGAAACTGTAGTTTTTCTTTGCCTTTTGTAGTTCTAGTAGTTGTAAAATTTTAGTTTTATGTAATTGATGATTTCATGTTCAAAAATATGTAGCAAAACTTTGTGTACTGTATTTCTTAAAATAAAATATTTGCTTTCTTGTACAACCTTTGTCACTCTGTAGTAGTAAAAATAGTCCTATTTAAAATTAGATTTAATATTTTTAGTCTTGTAGTACTTGTAGTTGTCCCCTAAAATAGTTTGAAACCCCAAATTTTCAGTTTTAATAGCAATATTTCCATTCACTAGAAGACAAATTTTGTAAGTAAATGCCAGATTTCTTAGCCACACAGTTGTTATAATCACCTACTAAAGTCTCAAGCACACCATATCCATATCTCACTCCCAAATTAGATTAGGATTTGGTTTGCCCTTATTTGTGTTCTTGGAGTTTAACTCCTGTGACCCCACAAGAATCCAAAGTCAAAGGTTTAGTATTTTATTTTTGGTTCAGTATTTCCATTTATGTATATTTTAGTAGCTTAGTTGTACTAAAATTTGCTATTTTACAGATTCCACAAATTCAACCACAACTCATGTTAAGTGGAGAAAATAATATAATAATATTAGTTTTTACCCTTACCTTGGTTTTACAACTTTAATTTTAATTGGACGGTGATTGCTTGCACCTATTTAATTTATTTTTAAATTTTATTTGGAAGATAGTTTCAATTCCAAAATGGTAGGCTAAAACTTTAATTGGGGATATGCAATAAAAACTTAGAAATCACAGCTTCTGTGCACTACTCTTAAATAGGCAAATTTATCTAGATGGGTTGTTTTTTCATTTATGGCCAAAAATATCTATGTATCTATAGTTTATGACCATTTATCATGTTTATATACTATGGTTATATTGGGCTCAAAAGATTACATATTTGAAAAAAAGAATATAATTATATGGATTGTCAAACTATGCCTTTTGTCATAAAAAAACACCTAGCATACTCAAACAACTCATATGACAAAATTTATATTTCAAATATGTGTTTATATATATTTCTATCCACTATTGGACAGGAAATTGTGTAGTGGCAGAGTGGTGGGGACTGGGCGCTGAATAACCCATGTCCGCCGCGGGCGCGGTTCGAACCTGGCTACTGCCCAATTGCCTTTTTATTTTTCTGTAAACCAAATGACGTCGTTTCATATAAAACCTGACACACTTGATATGACTCTAACTAGTGAAAGTTTATTTTCAAATAAAGAATGACTCTGCGGTCTTAAATGCCAAATCTTTTCAAATGCACAAAAGTTGTGGAATCTAGTGTTGGTTTTGCATATTCCCAATTCCTTTAAATCATTTCCCCTAGTTAATTAATATTTCCTATTTTTAATAGCTTTGCTTAAATATCTGTATTATTTCCATCTTTCGCTATTATTAAATCCAAAAAGTTTATCTCACAAAAATTTAGCTTTTATTTCTTTTTCTTCATTTCTTACTAGTATCTTAGTTATTTTATTTTGCACTGTTAAAATCTTTACCATAAACTTCTTAGAAAAAAATAGCTTTTAATTAGTTTATTGCAAAAATGTAAGAACTAGTAGTTTAGTAAAACCCTACAAAAATCTATCATCTTTTATTTTCTTTTTTTTTTAGTGACAAAATAGTTATTGCCTATCTTTGTTTCCCGTTCCCTGTGGGTTCAACCTGGACTTCCAGAACTTTATTACTTGTACGATCACCTACACTTGGGTGTGATAAGAAAATGCGTCAATATGATGTCGTCAGAGCTCACCATAGTCGCCACCACCATCAAGCTCGGGAACGCCATCACCAGATCGCCGGAGTGAGCAGTTCATTAACTCACTCAAGGGATGACTATAGGATGTTGTATGTATGTTTAGAACGTGAATAGTAACCCCGAGACATCAGTTCATCTCTGCCCAGTTTCTGGGTGAAGGATGATTCTCAATCGATCGTACTATTCTCGATCGATTAAACTTACTATTTCTCAAGAGATCGAACGAACTTCAATCAATTGAACTTAGTTTGACTTCAATTGATTGAAAGGACCTCAATCAATCGAACCTTACATAACACTGTCATTTCATGTTGATTATAATATGAACTCTTTAGCTGTTTACATGTTGATCCATGCTTTCAATATGCGATATTGTTAATTTAAGAGATAATACGACATTGTAACAAGATGAAATGTTTCACTATTTAACTGTTACAGGATGGTTTTGCTAAACTAAATAGTAGAACAGAATACGACTGCATGCTAATAACCAGTTAAAGAATATATATGATGAATACAGAGCATATGATAGTCCTGCTATGTAGAGTAATATATTTCATGACATGAGGTCAGAATGGGATAGTGGTATGAAGAGATAAGAGAATATGATGAGAAATGGATATATGCCTTTGTATGGAATAATGAGATATGTGTACTTTGGATCTGTGGGATCAAACGGCTGACGAGTCGGGTGGACATGGGACGGTTAGAGCTCCTAGTGCACCTCTCGCTGTTAAAGACGTCCAGTGATGTGTATGCACTATTAAAGATGTCCAGTGTACCATTGACAATTCATCCGGTTAGTGCCCTAATGTATTCTCATTGTGTAGATGACCAGTGAGGATATACATATCGTAGAAGACGTCCGATGTGCCGCTTCTATCGTTTACAGATAGGATGTAATGTGTAGACGACCGGTAACCTGTCAAGGGATTGTGTCACATAGGACACCACCGGGTAAGCGACCGGTGTGGCCTATTGGCTAAATTATGTTACATCGATGCCTAGATACAGATTGGATTATGTGGCATAGGACACTACCAGGTAAGCGACCGGTATGGCCTGCTGGCTCAATTATGTGGTATCGACTTGTGATATCAGATTGATATTATTGAATCGACGTAAGGATACAAAATTGTATTATTGTATCAACGCCTGGATATAGATTGGGATTGTTGTATCGACGAATGGATACGGAAATGGATATGAATATAAGAATGGTTAGTAATATTATTGTTCAATTAGGGATTCAGCATCCTGATGTAAAGGTAGATGTATGGATATGATAATACTAGACATTGAGAAGCATGATGAAATATTATACCGTGATCTTTATCTTTGTCACTACCTAATATGTTTCCTGTTATTCTTGTTATCTTTGATTAAATGTATAGTTTAATGAGACCTATGTTACGTCCGTGAATGACGTCATTGATAAGAGATTAATCGCATTTTAAGATGCTGAACAGTAACGGGTGAGGAGTGTGTTTGATGTACTCACTCAGCTTTGTATTCAAAGCTGATGGTGTTTATGCCCTGGACATTCTAATGTCTAGTGGCTTTGCAGGTAGTGAGGGCTGAAGACTGATGTTCGTCCGGACTTAGAGCTGAAGGCCTGAAGATGAAGACGTGCTATTTTGTAATAGCTAGTTTATATATCTGTCATTCTTCTGTTAAAATCGTTGTAGGCTTCAAAGTATAAGCCAATTTGTAATAGTTTTAGTAGATTTTTATAATTGGTACTTGGTTATATGTTGCTTCCAAACCTTTTATGTTTTTGATGTAGCCTCTGATTATGTTAATAAGATATGTTCTATGAATAGCATCCTCCCTATCATTGTGGTTGTTGGTTTGAGTAGATGACAATACGGTTATTCACCAATCATGGGCCTACAGGACCAAAAACGAATTTATTTTCTCTATTTTTGCTTCTCCAAGGCATAACATTTCTTCAAGTTCTAAGAACGACGAAGAAATCGAAGTAGCTCCTAGAAAGAGCAAAAGAGCCAGGAAAGCTACTTCTTTTGGACCGAATTTTGTGACACTAGTTACCATAGGTGAACCTCAAACCTTTAATGAGGCTATGAGCATACCCAAAGTGCCTTATTGGCAAGAAGCAGTAAATAGTGAGGTGGACTCTATTATGCAAAATTATACATGGGAATTGGTTGACCTACTGTAAACCAATTGGTTGCAAATGGATTTTTAAGAAGAAACTCAAAGCCGATGGTGCCTTAGATAAGTACAAAGCTAGGCTAGTCGCAAAAGGCTATAGACAAAAAGAGGGAATAGATTTCTTTGATACTTATTCCCCGGTTACTAGGATTACTTCCATTAGGATGGTAATTGCTATAGCTACCATCTATAACCACTAAAGCATATCATGAGTTTTGTTTTATACTACACACGATACCCACCCGTGGTAGAGGGATATTCTTATGCGAATTGGATTTTGGATACTCAAGAACCTAAGTCCACAAATGGATATATATTCACTTTAGGTGGAGCTGCAATTTCTTGGAAATCAACTAAGCAAACATGTATAGCATATTCGACGATGGAATCAGAGTTCATAGCCTTAGACAAGGCGGGTGAGGAAGCCAAATGGCTTCGGAACTTCCTAGAGGATATTCCATTTTGATCGAAACCAGTAACGGCCTTAGTTGTGCATTGTGATTGCAATGAGGCATCTTCCATAGCAAAGAATGCCGTCTATAATGGCAAGTCAGGGCATATAAGATGAAGACACAACACCATCAAGCAGTTGCTTGACTATGTCAAGTCAAAGGAAAACATTGGGGATCCTCTTTCGAAAGGATTGCCTAGAGATCAAGTTCAGTGTACGACGAAAGGAATGGACCTAAAGCCAATACTTTGAACAACCTAGGGAAAACCTAACCTAGTTGACTGGAGATTCCAAGAACTAGGTTTAGTAGGCAAACTAGTTGGGGAAGTTCATGTTGTAAACACACATTTAATATGGCTTCATTTATGTATATTGTTCAAGTGTGCAATAAAATTTGTTGAGGTTATGTTTACATTTAATGATATTGATGAGTAAATGTTAGTACTCTAAATTGGTATGACCTGTATGAGAATGGAAGTGGGGTTGCTTCTGAGAACTTCAAAGGCTTGGTTCTCTAAGAGTTCTCATGAATTAGGATCATGTTCAGGACCACAACGAACACAATTGAATCAATTAATGTGTATAAGGATAGTTGGTGTGTGTTATCTAGTGTTGGTTTACAATGAAAGATTGAACATTTCAATACTTAATGTACACTGCTTCACTAAGTAAATCTAGTAAATATTCACTCAGGGGAAAGTTCAAGTCCAAAAGACACTATCCCGATGCATCATAAATTTGTGAATTGCTCTCACAGTTTTATTGTATTTCATTTTTGTTTAGTTAGCCATAATCATTCACATGTGGGGGATTGTTAGATTCGGGGTGTGAATGGGAGCTTATGAAAGCTCAAGGGGATCATTAGGATCGCTATGGACTAGCTCTGTCACACCCATTCCAAAATTTTCATAGTTTATCATGCATATTTGGTTTTGTGAATTCTCAATGTCATTTGATAATTGGATTGAGGTTGACTGTGAGTCAACAGTAAGGTGTTAGTGAATACGCGGGAAATGGCACTTCATGTTGCATTTAAATGGCATTTATGTGAGCTAAATGTTATTTGACTTATCTGGTATTTTCATGAATAGTAATTATACATGTGTAGTATGCTTTCTGATAGTTTTGATCTAGTTTTAGATCGTTTGAACACTGTGGTGAGAACCTAAGTGATACGTTGCTTAAAAGATAGGTTGTGTAGAGATTTCACAGAATTTAATTTTCGGACATAATTTTTGGACCCAAACAAGACTTAGTTGAAAACTTTTGTAATTTATAATTTTCACTCGTAAAGTTATAAAATGGATGTGCGCGACGTTTCAGGAGTTAATTAGAAGTTTTGGAAACTCACGAAGAGGTAAACGTGATTTCTAGAAAGATTGTCTATAAATAGAGGAGGGTGAGATTTCATTTGTCACAAACATTTTATAAATATCGCTGGAGAGGAGAGAGAAAAGGGAGATTGTTGCCACGGGCTTTGCGACGATAATCGGTGACGTTTCGTCCGTCTGTTTTCAACCAAAATTCATATTTGAACTCCCCAAGATAAGGGCTACGTTTTGATAGTCTTTAGGCCATGTTTGGCTAAGTTTTTATAAATTTCTAAATCTAGGAATTTGAAACACGTGTAAACTTGTAGGTTTCGTGTAGGATCAGAGATTTGGCTTTTAATTGGGCTTCTAGTCATTCCCTCAAAGTTATACGACGATAGCTCGAGGTAAGAATTTCTAGCCTATGTTATATAGGAAAATTTCATGTTTTAAATTTCGACAACGAAATTGTGATCCGGGCAAAATCCATGTGTTAATCTTAGGCCCGTTAATTATGCACACATTTGAATGTGAAAAGCATGTCTATTTTTACGCGAGCACGTTGAGTTGTTTATGTGGGTCAAAGGGGAGTTTATACAAATTCATGCCGGGGTAAGCTTATCGATGTTGGAGAATTGTAGTAGCGACGGCTACTGTGCATGGTTTAAGATATGGACTTGACATGGAACTTGGGGATGCAATGGTTGTAGGCTTGGACTAGCCATTGGCATTGCGGTTTAAGGCTTGGACTTGCCGCTACCGGATGAACGCGTATTTCCTCCCTAGAGACTATTTCTGATATGAACTATGAGATTAAGGCATGATTTATCATATATGCATATGTTAGAAATTGTGCACTCAGCATATAGCTGAGTAATGGAGATTTACTCCATTGCGGGTATGAAGAACGGAAGAAGAAGCATGATGAGTGAGGTCGTGGGAATGCGGGGAAATCATATTTTGTATATACTTTGTTTCCATTCCGATGATGTAATAATGAATCTTGTAAAGTTCGAATTATGTACTTGACTTAGAGACTTCAGAATGGGGTTGAAATATTGTAATATGTCATTAAATTCCTTTTGGTTATGTTGGAAAGATATCTGAACTCTTGAGTTCATATTTTCGAATGTTACTTGTCAAATTCGGTTCTTGGATGAATGCAATAGAACTTTTGTGTTTTAAATCCAAACAAGCTTTAGCTTGTTCCGTTATCGTTTCGTTTCATGGATTAGCGTGTCTTAATGGTGTTCTTGAAAGCTTAGCATAGCTTGTGAAGTTTGGATTAATGTGAGTGTGTTTGGGGTATTGATATTGGTGGTGGTTGAATGGATCCTTAGCAAAATTCTGCTGCTAGAAGTAATTCTGCTAAAGGATCATTCGACCGGTCGAAGGGAGTCGTTCGACCGGTCAAAATACCCCCTGCAAGAAATCTTTTTCTACCCCTTCTGGAATTATTTTAAATGTTTTGGTTGGTTCTTAAGGTACCTTTGGGACCCCTTTAATATTAATTCATTCGATTCGAAATATAATGACGTTTTCAATTTTTATAGGGATTTTACAACTCGGAAGGTATCATTTTCAAAAGTTTTAAATACTCAAGGTTGTTTTAAGTTCTTTTTCCGCTGCGTATAACCGTTTAATGAATTGGATGAGCCTTGGTGACGTGTCACGTGTCCTAATTCCACGCGTAGTGGGATGGGTCGTGACAGGCTCAATGCTCAGGGAAATGCTTGGAACATAAAGTTTCAAGATTCTAGCAGAGGGGTTTTCAACCGGTCAACCGGGTCAACGACTATATGAAGTTTTAAACAAGTTATGGCAGAGAGGCATTCGACCGATCGACCGACCCCGTTCAACCGGTCGATCGGATCCAGTTTGAGTTACAACTTTTCATGTAGAAATTCAAATTTGTTTGAACTTCATCTATTCAAATGGCTGATAAATGTGTATATACTGTAATATATGTAGTGTACAGGTATTGGGACACAACCATTTATGTAGAGAGGCATCTCTTACCCAATAGACACCTCTATATACACAATATAGTTAGTTTTGATATACTTTTCACAGATTTTTTTCTTCTCCTCTTCATCTATTCTAAAGTCAATTGCGAGCAATTCATATACATACAATTCTGCAGAACAATTGAAGTTGAGTTGTACTTCAGTTGTTAGATCGTAGTATCCTCAAGAACAAGGCGTCATAGTCCACAAAACAACGGGGTGTGGGACGTAAACTTATTTTTTGAACAACATATTTTTTCGTGCCTCGATCTTAAGTTTAGTCACTGTTTTATTGGAGATTCTTTTCCATTGCATCCAACACATGTGTATCTCATATTCTACATAGTAGGTAATTTGGTGTGTAGAGTTCGGCTTATACACGGAAGACCAAACCATCAAATCTTGTAGAATATAAGATTTTGCTTACAGTCTTAGATGGGATTGGACACACCATCGGTAGGACTGCAGCATAGTCGTGTAGTAGGTTTGTCTTGACTACAAGAAATGGTATAGTTTCAACTCACCATGCTGGTACACTTTGTGTATTAAACAGGACCGACTTGGGGTAATTATCGTTGTACTGACTTATAAGATAATTAACATCTCATGGTTATTTTGAGTGCTTATGCTCTAAATCCTAAGTTAATTTATAGACACGTACATTGGATATTTATACTTTGATCTCAAAAAGGGTGAGATCCTTAAATGGGTCAATATCTCATTGGAGTGGGTGACAATATTAATTGTGTGGTGGATATTAATTAATGATGTAATCCATGTCTCAGTTTTGGAATTGATGATATCCCCTTGGGGAAGCTTATAAGTTTTGATTACACCAAATCTTGAATGTGGATTTTGTATCAGACATATCAAATAAGTTTAGCAGTGGATCTTAAGGAAATATTTAGAGTTTAGTTAATTATGATTATCAATAATTATATTTAATTAATGGATATCTGTAATCTTTAAATGGGGAGATAATGAGCATTTAATAACGTAGAGCTCGAAATATATTTTTGAGATAAGGGTAGGAGTGCAATTATAATTCTTTAGTGGTATGAATTATAATTTATAGAAGGGACAAATACATTAAGACCCCCTGAAATTGCTAGTGTTTATCTATGTGTGTGTGTGTGTGCGCGCGCGCACGCCCATCCAACTTTGAAATTCCATCACTACTAGCTAGAACTTTTCTACACCTCCACCACCACCAGCCGCCATGATTCGAGGTGAAAAGTGCATATTCATAGCGTATTACATAGTCATTTATGCATACTTTTATCCCCAAAATCCCTACATTTAGGTGCATTCTAATAACAATATTCTTTTTATTGTGTTAATGCTAAAACGTATGTTTTTTTCATTGTTTTATAGGTATTAGAATGTAATTCAATGAAGTGGAGCTAAAGAAAAGTGATTCTAGTGAAGAGAACAACGGAAGTAGCTAAGAAAACGCCAATTTTGACAATGAAGACTTCAGATTTAAAAGATTTCTCCAGAGATATGAAATGTATATCTTTGAGTTACAGTCGCGTGGCCATAAACGGGAGGTCAATCCGAGGTCCAAGTGAAAAGTTATGGCCATTCTCCCATCGGTGCGCAGAGCTGTCAAAATCAGAGAGTTCAAGGGCTTAAGGAGAGTTCAATCGATCAAACCTTCGATTGATCGAACTAAGCTCGATCGATTGAGCTTTATTTTCTCCCAAAAGTTGCGTACAGTATGTGGGAACCATAAAAATAAGTCGTTTTGATACCAGACGAAAGGAGGACGCTCCAGAACGCAAAAAACAGCAGTTTTAGGGTAGTTTTAGGGTAAGTTTAGAGCTAGTTTAGGAGTAGATTAGTTTAGTTTGATGTTTTCTTCCCCCTTTTCCATTGTAGATTCAAGATTCAAGTTTGTTTCAAGTTTATTACAAGTTATATTTAGATTTATTCCAAGTTTTTCTATTCCTTTTCTTTATTTGATTGTTTGTTAATCTAGTTGTTATGATTGATATGTTTTACTATTTCTGCATTAGTTTTTATCATGTTTTCGTAGTTTAGATGTTGGAAATATGTGATGAAATATTGATTCTTAGCCTCTGCCATGTATGATATAGAAAACCTGGGCTCAATCGATCGAAGGTATTTCTTCGATCGAACCAGAGTCACAGTCAAGCGATCGAAGACATTTCGATCAATTGAAGGATGATGATGTCCAATCGATCGAGAGCGCTTCGATCTATCGAACATGTTAATTCCTGAGATGATTCTTTTAAGAATTCCATGACTTTCTATTTTAGAAATCTGTCATCAAATTGTCCCTATAAGCTTAGTTTGTCACAACAGGTTTTTAGAACTTGAAACCTTAAGGCTGTTTTCTTCAATGACTTTTGAAAACCACTTTGAATGCAAACACCATTTAGAGTGTACGTAATAACCATTGTTTAAAACCGTCTTCAGTATTTTAAATCACTTGTGATGATATAGTCCCGGTCATGAATGGGCTATTGATTCTTTATTCTTAGAAAAATACGGAATGCTGAAGAGGAATGAACTCCATAGAACGTTAATGAATGTGCATTGTAGATGGTTAAGATCAATGTGGATTCACGTATTTCCAACACCTTTAGTTTATCTGTTTAATTAGTTATGTTTCTTTATGCTTTAGTTTATTATTTAGCTAAATTTAATTAATTAGGATTCGTTAGAACATCCACTCCCAACATTCTTATTTTCTTTTTCTTTTCCTTTTCGTTAAGTTGTAACTTAGTATATATTCTTCATATTCCTTCCCTGTGGAATCGACCTAGACTTCAGTACTATATTACTTGCACGATCACCTACACTTGGGTGTTGCACAAGAGCGCACAACTTTTTAGTCGTGTCACGCCAAAAAAAATGCAAATCACCACTATTATTGGTTATCAAGCCATCCCAATATCTCACACACTTCAAAAATAACACTATTGGGCAATTGGTCAGGCTCCCATTTTCTAAGTTTCATCTTAGCATTAAGTCATAGATAACAATAACTAAACATTTGAAAAATCGCATGTGATGTTTAGTGGTCGATGTAGATGTTCCTTAATTTGCTTTTTCAATTTTGTGTATTTTTTTTTTCTTGCCCAAGTGTTGTTGGCTTACTGATGGTTCTAATTTGGCAGAAGCAATTAGAAAATCAAGCCAATGGAGGGAAGAAGAAATGATATCACCCAGATATAGAGAGGGTGGGTGAAGGAATGAGAAAACTAGAGAGAATAAAAATATTATTTTCATAAAAAAAAAGAAAAGAAAAGAAAAGAAAAGTTGGTCAAGACAAGGGCAAATATGACATAAATGGGTATTTTAAGTAAGCACATGAGCCACACGTGACTTTTTCTACTAATTTCGTCACGAATGATTTACCGAAAGGTGTTTAAGTGTCGCATGCTAATATTTAAGGGGTGCATCTGTTGGGTTTAATAGTTTAGGGGTGTGAGTTAAAATCCGCTCATTGTCTAGGGGATATTAATGTAATTATCCCTTTATTGAAATAAGAATTTGATTCAGTTCGAATTTGGGTTTCCTAATTCCATAAGGAAGCCTATTCCTTATTGACTTCTTATGCTCCCTATCGTAGCTTATAGATATGCTGCTTTGACTCTTCTCTCGGTTGGCATTTTTTTCATCAAGAGTATTATAAATCGGAATAGAAAAGAGAGCGTAAAAAGAGAGCTAGAGCAGAAAACAAAAGGATTTCAAAAGAGCCTACACTCAGTTCGAGATTCTTGCAGTAGAGGAATATGATAGAAGATCGTGAGCTGTTATTGAGCCCGTGTTTTCGATTCGTCTATCACAACAATTCATTTTTGAAGATCAAGATAACCCTAGTTCCGCCCTTGTAGGGTTATTGTAACTTTCACATTTTTTTGCAGTACCAATTTATACGTGCTGTTAATGAATTCTAAGAACGTAGTTTCCTAATAGGTTGTTGATTGAAGGCACGTATGTTAGAATCATTCGATAGTATCTTTAGCCATGGATTATACTTAGTATTTGTTTAATTGACAACGGCAACCACCCTTTTAGATGTTAGGGTAATATACATTTTACATGATGTGATTAGATTCATTTTCGCTTTATCCCCTATGGTTCAAAAGTTAATACATAAACTTTGGCATTGTGTATTAAGTAAAAATCCTTATGGTGTTAACTTTTAACATAAAATGACATATACACCCTTCATTTGATTATTCACAGCCATATTGGGTTTAAGTGTAAACTTTTTAACTATACGATGTAAAGTGAAAATATATACATATAACTATAGGGAGTAAAATGAATTTAATCTATTAATTTTAACGAAAAACTTGATATTTTAATTTCAGTCACAATTATAGGAGTTAAACGTCAACTTTGACCTTCAGCAACCAAAAATAAGTAAAACTTGTCAACTTTAACCATCAGGGTAAAATGTAACCTAGATGTTATACCTTTCGGTAGCAAGTGAAGTTAAAATTTTCATTTTCGTGACTGGATGTTGACGAATATGAGAGACAAGTGTTGCTCAGTTTGAGGAGTTGATCACATGAGAAGGCGGTTTTCAACCGTTGAATGAGCATCTAGCCATAAGATTCTCTCCAGATTTCTGAGAATCTTAAGACTAGATGCTCATTCAACGGTTAAAATCCGCATTCTCATGTGAGAAGCTTCTCACAATAGCATTGCCCTAATTAGGGCGCATTGTCTAGGGTCTTTTGCAGTAAAACTGTAAAACTTAATTAATTAGGTGCACAGTTTTTTTTTTACTCACTACAAGAAAATTGACTATTAGTGACGAAAATTTTCGTTGCTAAAGGTCAAATTTTCGTCACTAAACCTCTTTAGTGACGAAAAAAATTTCGTCGCGCGTTCGTCGCTAATTCCTCGACGCAAAAGATCTTTCGTGACGAAATCACATTTCGTCACCAAAGAGTATCATTTAGCGACGAAATTTTTCGTCGCAAAAAGTGTATTTTTCCCAACGAACAAAATTTCATCACGAAAGAGTCCTACTATTAGCGACGAAATTTCGTCGCTAAAAGTACCCTTTAGTGACGAATATTTCGTCAGGAAAAGTGTATTTTTTCCAACGAACCAAATTTCGCCACAAAAGAGTCCTACAATTAGCGATGAAATTTCGTCGCTAAAAGTATCCTTTAGTGACAAAATATTTCGTCGGAAAAAGTATATTTTTTCCAACGAACCAAATTTCGTCACAAAAGAGTCCTACTATTAGCGACGACATTTCGTCACTAAAAGTACCATTTGGTGACAAAAATTTTCGTCGGAAAAAATACATTTTTCCCAACGAACCAAATTTCGTCACGAAAAAGTCATACTATTACCAACGAATTAAGTTTCATCGGCAAAAAATCTCTATTTCCAACGAAATATTTTGTCATTAAAAAGTAATCATTAGTGACGAAATAAGTTTCGTCGGTAAAAAGGTTTAATTAGTGACAAAATTTTCGTCGCTAAAGATAAAACTAAAAAATACAATTTGACTATTAGTGACGAACAATTTCGTCGCTAAAAGCATTTCTATTTTTTTAATATATATTTTATTCACACAATATTTTTTTTGGGTCCACCTGCTAACGAGTAATCTAAAACATCCACAACATACATATTCACCAAAAAAAGTTTCATTCATTAATAAATTACCTACTCAATCCAACAAAATAAAGCAAAATAGTATCTCCAAACATCCAAAAGCCATATAGAAAACACAAATTCCAAAACAATATAGTATCTTCAAACATCAATGTAAATTGCTCCAGAAAATGAGATCAAAATCATGCATAGCTTTCATTCATGCACTTCAGATGCCCGTAAATCTGCAATACAAAAATATACAAATCAATTTTAAATAAAGTATAAGTAAAAAAAAAAAAAAGAAGTGTGCAACAATTCGTTAAAGAAAGGATTTAGATTTCAAAATGCATTTTTGTGTCACTCCTTAACCGGGACTCGGTTTTCAATTCCGTTTCTTCCTAAAAAAAATTTCAAGCACAAGTGAGTTTTTTGAAGTGCTCCCGGTCCATTCGAACCATTATTGGATAATTTTGACCCCCAAAACCCCCGTATGCCCTTTAATGAAATAGTTGAGGTTTCAAAATGCATTTTTGCGTCATTCTCCCTAACCAGGACACGATTTTCAATTCCGTTTCTTCCTACAACTTTCTTTAGGCACAATTGAGGTGCTCGAAGTGATCTTGGTCCATTCGAACCATTATTGAACAATTTTGAACTCCAACACCCCGTATGCCCTTTAATGAAATAGTTGAGGTTTCAAAATGCATTTCTACGTCATTCTCCCTAACCGAGACTCGGTTTTTAATTTTGTTTCTTCCTAAAACTTTGTTTAGGCACAATTGAGGTGCTCGAAGTGTTCTTGGTCCATTCAGACCGTTATTGGACGCTTTTGACCCCCAACACTTCGTATGCCCTTTATTGAAAGAGTTAAGATTTTAAAATGCTTCTTTGCGTCATTCTCCCTAACCGGGACTCGGTTTTCAATTCTGTTTCTTCTTACAACTTTGTTTAGGCACAATTGAGGTGCTCGAAGTGGTTCCGGTCCATTTTAACCACTATTGTACGATTTTGACCCCCAACACCCCATATGCCCTTCATTGAAAGAGTTAAGGTTTCAAAATATTTTTTGCATCACTCTCCCTAATCGGGACTCGGTTTTTAATTTCGTTTCTTCCTACAAATGTTTTAGACACAATTGAGGTGCTCAAAGTGGTCTTGGTCCATTCGGACCATTATTGGACGATTTTGACCCCCAACACCCCGTATGCCCTTTATTGAAAGAGTTAAGGTTTCAAAATGCTTCTTTGCGTCATTCTTCCTAACCGGGACTCGATTTCAATTCCATTTCTTCCTACAATTCTGTTTGGGCACAATTAAGGTGCTCGAAGTGGTTCCGGTCCATTCGGACCATTATTGGACGATTTTGATCCCCAACACCCCTTATGCCCTTTTTATTGAAAGAGTTAAAATTTCAAATTGCATTTTTGCGTCATTCTCTCAAGTATTAGACTAGTATTTGATGGTATTTGTTTCGATTTCTTCGTATAACTATCTTTAGTAAAATAATCAAAGATTACATTTTAAACTTAAATAAACTTACCATCAATTCTGCTTCGATGATGATAGTAGTTGTTGTATCATTTCCTTCATTTCCGCCTGTTCTGCTGCCATTCGTTTTATGGTGTCCTGCTGGCTCTCATGTTCTGTTGCCATCCGATTTATGGTATCTTGCTGGCTCTCAACAATGCCACGTAAGGAAGTCACCTCTGGATCAGGTCCGCTAGATACTGTTTGAGATGTGTGTGACGGCGTTGGCTTAGGCCCGTGACCAAGACCCTTAACATAACCTGGCTTCTTCCCCAACACACAATCAGCAACCTCGTCCTCTGTCGGGCGAGTCCCTCCCTCAGATACAGGCTGGTTCAACCGCACCTCCATTTCATCCTACATAGAATGTGGAAACTTATATAAGCATTCATTACCAAAACAAAACACAAGTTTGATAAGATATACCTAGAAACTTACATGTATCACCCTAGCCTGGTCACAACACCAACCATTCTCGTCTGTGTGGCGAGACCATTTAAACCATTCACAGCGGCCGAGAGGCTTCTTTAAGTCCTTTTCCTACAATAAGAAAAAAACTAAATAGAATCGCAAAGAAATATTCTTAATTTAAAGACTTGTATAAATATTTGTATTTACCTTCTTTGCTTTACCCGCCACAAATGCTCGTGATCCCATACAATGGGTGACAGTCTGACAGGCTCTGTTCTTCTTATTTGTCTCAGACCGTTTCTTCGAGAGTAAATAATTTGAAGTAAGTTTACAAGGTTAAATGTCGTTCTCAAATTTTAAAAAAATACTTGTAATTGTACCTTAAAGGCTTCCGATGAAAAATAGTCGCATTTATTATCCCACTCTTCCTGACTCAAGATAATGGGGCAATGGGCACGTGCCTCATCCACTGAGGGGTACTTTTGAAACAACTTGTGCAGCTCGTGATTGCTGCTCCTCCTACGTGCCATTACAAGCTCAGTGCAGGTTCGCTTAGCATGAGGTGCAGTTGTATCCACATCAATCCTCATCTGCAAGTTAAGAAAACCAAATATATGAAATACAAAAGCCTATTATTGTCTAAAATATGTATATGTAAAGCTTTAATAATAAACACTATTTAATATACATTCAAACGGGTGAACAACTCCTCCTTATCTGTTTCAGGCACTTCACTCCATTTGTTGTATTTCTTTGAAATGTTCTCCCTAGTAAGGACGCCGATCTCACTAGACAGCTTGGCAGACTGGATTTCGTCAGTTGGTCTACCCAAGATAGGATCTATATTAACTACGAGCTTGTGACCAGTAGCTCGTATCAACTTATCTAGCCCTTTACCTCTAGTGCGCCCACGACCACTCACGTTAGAACCTATAATAAATAAACAAAAGAAACACAAATCATTAATATTAATAAGCATCACTGTAACGCATTTGAGCATGTATAAGACATTATATTATCTCTAAACATAATATATATAGCATAATAAACATTACCAACAGATGATGGGGTATGTGGAGTGGAAGGCTCAGATGGTACGCTCGCCTCGCCTACCGAGTGATGCTGGACAGGGGAATCATGGTGAAGATGACTCTGATTGCCTTAGTGGCCCGTCTCCACAAACTCTAGGCTGATCATCTCTCAATAGTGGCAATGATTTAGTGTGACGTCGTGTTCCAGGTGCCATAGTTGAACCTAGAATTCACCAAAATTTCATAGTAGTCATGCGTATTAACCAATCGAATGTTCAATTATTACTAAAGTCACCTACTCAGTCAAACAAAACATAACAATATATCTTCATACATCCAAAATCCAAACGAACCAAAATTCAAAATCCAAAGCCAATATGAATTGGAAAAAATGCATAGCAATCATTCGTATTAACCAATCAAAATCGTCCATTCACTAAGAAAACGTGACCGACTCAGTCAAATAAACAAAACAATATATCTTCATACATCCAAAATCCAAAGCCAATATGAATTCAAAAAAAAATATCGTTCATGAATCGATATTGTTCCATGCAATGAGATCAAAACACGGCATAGATTTCAGTAATACAGTCCAGAAGCCTGTAATCTGCAACAAAAAAATATGCATCAATGTCAACAAAATAAAAATTAAAATTAAAATTAAAAACAAAAAAACCAAGTTTGTGTGGTGATTATACATATGCATATTTATAAAAATACATTAGCTTTTAACTATAAAATTACCTCACACATTAATATCACTATCATCATCATCATCATCATCAGTATTCACATGATCATCAGAGTCATCCATATACTCAATGAGGGTTTCATCCTCTTCATCCCCTTCGTCACCTTCATTCACTTCTTCTATGTCTTCGTCATCATGATATATGAAGTCGTTGCTATGTTCGACTCGTTTACTTGTTTGCACGATTCTAGCACCCACCATTTCAGGAGGAATATCTTTCCTATTTAATGCCCCAACTTCATTCTCATGAACATGGACAAAATTCGATGGCTCATTTTCTTGGTACACCTCATCAGTGACCATGTTTACATCATCAACATCCATTTCTGCAGGCACTACCTCTGGAACATCGTACACATGCCTATGATGAATCTCCTGGACAATTTGCCAATTTGTACCCAACTTTGGGTCATTTAGGTAGAAAACTTGCTTTGCTTGGATCGCTAGCACGAAAGGATCATTCTCGTACCACCTTCTACTTACATTTAAGCTTGTAAAGTAATCATCTTTTTGTATCCCTTTTTTCTTATTATCAATGTCGAACCAATCACATCGAAACAATACAACCTGCTTGTCTATTGGATAATCTAGTACAAGGACTTCTTTAAGAACACCATAGAAGTTAATTAGTTGGCCATCATGTTCCCCCTCTACAACTAAGCCACTATTTTGACTCTTACGCCGACTGTCACGTTCTCGTGTATGGAATCTAACTCCATTAACTATGCAAGCACTATATGTTCGGGCCCTATAGTCTGGACCCAAAGCTAAGGCATACAATTGATCACTGGCTTCATTTGATCCTTCGTGGCGCAACTGTTTCATCTATTTAAAAAAAATGTGAATCTAGTTATATATATGCGTAGGTTAATCAAATTTACTTCAAATCATATCAAAACTTACATATGCTTTAAACCAACTAGCAAATTCATGTTGGTGCCTCTCTTCTACATGTTGTTGACTCTGAGTCATCAAGTATGTCTTATGCTCACTGAATACACAATCAACAATAATTAGTTAACGCAACAAGATTTTTTTAACTTCATAGATATCGATATTTAAAATGATATATGTAAAGAGCTTACTCGATGTACTTGTCCAAGCTCTCACAATTATTTAGCACATATCTATGTATAGTATCATAATCGTGCTTGGCTAGCTCAAAATAGCGTCCTGCTCCAAAAGGACGGACTTTCCGTGTGAAAACTGACAAATTGCTATCTTCTTCACCATTTCCTCCATCATAATTTCGTTCATCTTTGTTAAACTTAGTATCAATTCCACGGAGATACATAGATACAAATGTTAGACATTCATTCACAATATAAGCCTCTGCGATTGATCCTTCAGGACGAGCTTTATTAGTAACATAACCCTTAAGGGTACACAAATACCTACAAACATAGGGAAAATTTTCCAATAAAGATATAAGCTTTTCAATAAGCATTTACATGAACTTGAATTTTCATTACTACTATCACCTTTCAATTGCATACATCCAACGGTACTGCACTGGTCCTGCAAGCATTGCCTCATGTGGAAGGTGAATGGCTAAGTGGACCATGACATCAAAAAATGCAGGTGGGAAGATCGCTTCTAGCTTGCACAATATCTTTGCAATATCGTTCTCAAGTTTCTCAAGCACTTGTAACTTCAAATTCTTACAACATAGTTCTTTGAAGAAAAAGCTTAGCTCAACTAGTACGGTATACACATCCTTTGGTAAACATTTTCGAATTGCAATAGGTAAAAGTCGTTGTAGTAGAACATGACAGTCATGGCTTTTCATCCCTGATACCTTATGATCCTTATCGCTCACGCAACGAGAAATATTTGATGCATAACCATCTGGAAATTTTACTGACTTAAGAAATTCAGCAATATCTCGCCTCTCATCAGGGGAAAGTGTATAACATGCGGGTGGTATGACATACGAGTCTCCCTTATGTTCTGGATGTAATTCCGCCCTTATGCCCATGTCAACCAAGTCTAGTCTCGCTTTAAGCGTATCTTTCGATTTACCATCTATGCTCAACAATGTTCCCAACACACTCTCACATATGTTCTTCTCTATGTGCATCACATCAAGATTATGGCGTAATAACTGCTTTTTCCAATACGGCAATTCAAAGAAAATGCTCTTTTTCATCCAATTCAACTCCTCGGGTCTTCGATTTCTCTTCTTACCAACAATTGGATGCTTTCCTGGGTTGACATCATGAACATGACTTAGTTGTCGTAGTATTTCTTCTCCAGAGCGCTCCTTAGGTTTTGACCCATGTTCTGTCTTACCGTCAAACTTTTTGCTCCTTCGCCAACTATGATTCTGAGGCAAAAATCGACGGTGCCCCATATAACCTATCTTACCTCTCAACTTTGTTGATGATATATCCTCATTGCAAGAAGGACACGCCTTATATCCCTTCAGGATGTCAAAACAAAGAAGAAAAATAGAAGAATTCAAATTACAAACATGCAATATTGCATATTGAACCAATTTTAAATATTAAAGGGCTATGAACTTCTAAGTATCTATTGGCAATTTTTCTCCAACTAGCCGTTCATACAAAGTTTCCTATAATAGAGCAACCTCTCAATGTTAATAAGAGGATTCTTTTGGGTTATATTTTGGTTGTGTTATCAGAATTAGATCAATACGAGGTTTGGTTCATGGATTTGTTATAAATATTTGCATTCTGGTCAGCTAGGCATGTATATATAATTGTACAGGTTTGGCTTAGCTTTGGTTATACACAAAAAAATGCTCTTTACTTGTTCTTTATCCAACCCCACCCCCCCCCCCCCCAACCACAACCCCCAAAAAAAAAAATAAAAAAAAACTCTTTACATGTTGGTTCTTAACCATGAAGATTTGTTACCTCATGGTTTAACTGATTAATCCCATGATTTTGAAATTTGTACCGTGTGATGTAAAGAAGGTCCTACTGGGAGTGTAAATTTGATTTAGAAAGTCTACAACTTTTTTCCTGTTTGATAAAAGAAAGTCTACAACTTAATGGATTGTTCGGAAAGGCAAAAAAATGGTTCATAAATGAATTAGTTCTACATATATAATGTTTGGGAAATACTCTTTTATTATACAGAAAATTATAGGGCCGGATCTAAATCCTTCATAGATCATGTTCATTCTCAATTTAACATGGTACCATCTTTTATAAAACTAGAAAAAATATAATAGTTATAAGAGTTTAACTCTATTAGGACATGTGAATAGCTGATCAAGAATAACATAGTGGAAGAGATGTTAAATTAGTGGAAGAGATGTTAAATTAAAAAATTTAATAATTGAGCTACCTTATATAGTTACATTCATAGATGCATATGTATTATCTCCTAGACAGAACCAAAAGTCTTAACATATTAGGTAGACATGGGAGGTGGTACCTAACTACCACAGAACCAATTTCAGACAGAGAAGCATATAACACACACCAAAAAAAAAAAGTACATTTAAATTGAGTATGCTATACTTAAATTTTTTAATATTTTTTTCATGTAGATGTTTGTAGCTGTCTATATAACATGTTGTAGTACCATTTTTTTCATACGAGATCAAGTTTCAATGATTTTTCTTACGAGGTCAAGTTTTAATGGGGTGTAAGGATTTATGATATCTAAAGTTATTTATTACTATATCATAGTAAGGATTTTCTTGCATTAATAGAAAGCTGGAAAAAAAAAATACATCTCTCTTTTCTTCAGGACATTTTCTAGTCCTAATTTCCCTAAGAGGTGTTGCCTAACTTTTTGGGTAATTCTATTCTCTTCCCTCAAAGAAAAAAAAAGAAAAAAAAAACAATTATTTCAGTTTTCCCAGATAGCACAGAATGATCAATGTAGTTGTACTAATTTCAGTTTTAAACATGGTAGTCCACACATGAATATTCACATACACTTGAAAGACACACACACAAACAGAACAGACAACACACACTCAGAAACAAAATCTTGCCCAATGTATGTGTGTGTGTGTGAGGGATAGAGAAAGAGGGACAGAGACTGATGAGAAAGAGAGAGAGAACACACACACACACGCACAAACGTCAGAGAGGACGATAGAGAGAGAGAGAGAGGGGCATACCTGTCGTCGGTGGCGTCTTCGACGTCGGCGTTACCTGTCGTCGGCGGCGGCGTACTGAGGCGGCAGCAGAGTGAGGTTGAGAGAGAGACTGAGAGAGATTTGGGAATTTTTTTTTTGGGGGGTGGGGGTTTAGGCGTGTGTGAGAGTTGGGAATTTTTGGGGGGGATTTTGGGAGCCAAGAATTATATGGCAAAAAATTTTGGAGGGTAGGGGGTGGGTTTAGACGTGTAGTTTGGGTGGGGGGTGGGTTTAGGCGTGTAGTTTCAGATACTACATATTAGGCTTGTAGTTTTGGAATGTACTATCATACTATATATTATAGGTAATATAGGTAATAAACCTTATATTATAGGTAATATAAGGTAATATATTATAGCATGTAGATTCAGGACTAGTCAAATGCAAGAAACCTTATATTATAGGTAATATATTATACTCCCTCCGTCCTATTTTATGTGTCCATCTTTTCTTTTTGGGATGTCCCAAAATTATTGTCCACTTTCTTTAATTAGTATACAAATTTTACTTAGTTTCCCAAACTACCCTTCCTTGCAATCAATACCAAAACAAAATAAAAAAAGAAAATGTAATGATTATGGGCAATTGTGGAAAGTAGGGGTAGATTCTTTTTGTCCCCTTAAATAGTTGGATTCCCCAAAATGGACACATAAAATGGGACGGAGGTAGTAGATACTAGTGGGGTGCAAAGTTTTTAAAAAAAAATTAGAGAAGTTTTGTTTTGTTTTTTAAATATTAAATAAGTTCTACACTGGTTTTTTTGGGATAATTACTTTGTTTTGTTTTATACTTATTATTATATTTTATAAGTAAAATTTTATGGTATAGTTGTAATTTTGAGTGATAGACTCCTTTTTCTTGGTACCCTTACTTCTCCTTTTCTATAGTAGTATAGATAAAATGTACTATCATACTAGTAGGAGGTCTGACAATTGCTTTTGAAATTTATAAAAAGGCCTAGATACAGAAATTTACTATTCTACATTGACTATTACTTATGAATATAGTACTACCTCCGTCCTATTTTATGTGTCCATTTTGGGGAATCCAACTATTTAAGGGGACAAAAAGAATCTACCCCTACTTTCCACAATTGCACATAATCATTGCATTTTTTTTTTATTTTGTTTTGGTATTGATTGCAAGGAAGGGTAGTTTGGGAAACTAAGTGAAATTTGTATACTAATTAAGGAAAGTGGACAATAATTTTGGGACATCCCAAAAAGGAAAGATGGACACATAAAATGGGACGGAGGGAGTAATAATTATTTTTATATCATTTACTATTCAACATTGACTATTACTTATGTATATGGTAACAATTATTGGGTGATGCTATTGCCACTCCATCATTGAATCAATGCACACTATGGTACCACTCTTAAAGCATGTGATATCATGCATGTCTGCATTGTATACATAGTACCACATGCTCCGAGAGTGGTACCATGGAGTGCTTTAGTTCAATGATGGAGTGTCAATAACAATTCCCTAATTATTTTACATCATTTACTTATGGAATGTACATATATATATATATAAATCATTTAATTATGTATATCATTTACTTATTTTACATCATTTTCATTTACTTATGGAATGTACATAATTATTTTAAGTCAATATTAGTATGTCTTGACGGAATCGTATATATATGTACTACCATTGACCCGTACTATGCACGGGTATTAAAAAAATTATAAATAAAATTAGTGAATTTAGGATTATAAATAACAATTGCAATCGTTGCATCAAATTATCACTAAATAGCATCATTTGTAAATACTCCAATAGATTAGCAATGTCATGTGGCATGCCTTCTACATTACTATCTATTGATATGTATAGATATATATATATATATATGTGTATATGTATATATACAGTCAGGCTCTAAAGAGGGCGCCCTCTTTTTATTAAAAAGATGGCTTCTGTTTTGCCCGTTGGCTCGTGTTTTCATTAAGGGCAGTTTTGCCATTTTACAGTTTTTAAACACAATCTGACGGCTAAAACAGAGGTCCTCTCTTTAATAAAGAGAGGTGGCCCTCTTTAGAGAATCTTTGTGTATATATATATTTGATATAATTAAGGAGAAGAAACACATCCTGTTTGATATAGTTAAAAAAGTTGTTTTGTATTATATCTTGATAACCGTGAGTACGGTTCCTGTTCCGTTTCTTCCTGCAACTTTCTATGAATGTATGGGAGGTGCAAGTTAAGTTTCGTGGTTAGCGGATCGACCATTTGCATTTTGACCCCCCAAACCCCAAAAACTTAGTTTTTAAGAATTTTCGAGGTAAAAAAGTTGTTTTGTAGTGTATCTTGATAACCGTGAGTCCGGTTCCTGTTCCGTTTCTTCCTGCAAATTTCTATGGACATGTGGGAGTTTTGAATCAAGTTTCGTGGCTACCGGATCGACGGTTTGCATTTTGACCCCCCAAACCCCCAAAACTTAGTTTTTAAGAATTTTCGAGGTAAAAAAGTTGTTTTGTAGTGTATCTTGATAACCGGGAGTCCGGTTCCTATTCCGTTTCTTCCTGCAACTTTCTATGGACATGTGGGAGGTGTGAGTCAAGTTTCGTGGCTACCGGATCGACGGTTTGCATTTTGACCCCCCAAACCCCAAAAACTTAGTTTTTAAGAATTTTCGAGGTAAAAAAGTTGTTTTGTATTGTATCTTGATCACCGGGAGTCCGAATCCTGTTCCGTTTCTTCCTGCAACTTTCTATGGATATGTGGGAGGTGCGAGTTAAGTTTATACTCATGCCGGATCGACGGTTTTCATTTTGACCTCCCAAACCCCAAAAACTTAGTTTTTAAGAGTTTACGAGTTAAAAAAGTTGTTTTGTATTGTATCTTGATAACCGGGAGTCCGGTTCCTGTTCCGTTTCTTCCTGTAACTTTCTATGGACATATGGGAGCTGCGAGTCAGGTTTCGTGGTTACTTGATTGACGGTTTGCATTTTGACCCCCAAACCCCAAAAACTTAGTTTTTAAGAATTTACGAGGTAAAAAAGTTATTTTGTATTGTATCTTGATAACCGGGAGTCCGGTTCCTGTTCCGTTTCTTCCTACAACTTTCTATAGATGTGCGGGAGGTGCGGGTTAAGTTTCGTGGTTACCGGATCGACGGTTTGCATTTTGACCCGCCAAACCCCAAAAACTTAGTTTTGAAGAATTTACGAGTTAAAAAAGTTGTTTTGTATTGTATCTTGATAACCGGTAGTTCGGTTCCTGTTCCGTTTCTTCCTGCGACTTTCTATGGAAATGTGGGAGGTGCGAGTCAAGTTTCGTGGTTACCGGATCGACGGTTTGGATTTTGACCCCCCAAATCCCAAAACCTTAGTTTTTAAGAATTTACGAGGTAAAAAAGTTGTTTTGTATTGTATCTTTATAACCGGGAGTCCGGTTCCTGTTCCGTTTCTTCCTGCAACTTTCAATGGATGTGTGGGAGGTGCGAGTTAAGTTTCGTGGTTACCGGATCGACGGTTTGCATTTTGACCCCCCAAACCCAAAAACTTAGTTTTTAAGAGTTTACGAGTTAAAAAAGTTGTTTTGTAGTGTATCTTGATAACCGGGAGTCCGGTTCCTATTCCGTTTCTTTCTGCAACTTTCTATGGACATATGGGAGGTGCGAGTCAAGTTTCGTGGTTACCGGATCGACGGTTTGCATTTTGACTCCCCAAACCCCAAAAACTTAGTTTTTAAGAGTTTACGAGTTAAAAAAGTTATTTTGTAGTGTATATTGATAACCGGGAGTCTGGTTCCTATTCCGTTTGTTCCTGCATCTTTCTATGGACATGTGGGAGGGCGAGTCAAGTTTCGTGGTTACCGGATCGACGGTTTGCATTTTGTCACAAATTGTAACAATTCCCGACGAAAGTTTTTCGTCACGAAACCTTAAATAATTCTCGATGAAATATTTTGTCACTAAAAGTAAAACAATCACTGACGAAACAATTTCGTCACAAATTGTTACAATTCCCGACGAAAGTTTTTCGTCACGAAAGCTTAAACAATTCCCAACGAAATATTTCGTCACCAAAAGATAAACATTTACCGACAAAATAATTTCGTCACCAATTGTAACAATTCCCAACGAAAGTTTTTTGTCACAAAAGGTTATATAATTCCCGACGAAATATTTTGTCACTAAAAGTAAAACAATTACCGACGAAAGTATTTCGTCATTAATTGTTACAATTACCGACGAAAATATTTTGTCACGAAAGGGTAAACAATTCCCGACGAAATATTTCGTCACTAAAAGTAAAACAATTAACGACGAAAAAATTTCGTCACCAAATGATAACGTTTCGTCGCCTAAACTTTTCCCACCAAATTTTTGGCGGGGGAAATTTCCCGCCAACTATTAGCGACGAACTTTAGTGACGAAATGAATTGTCGTCGGTAATTGTTCGACTTTTACCCGCGAAAATTGGTTTCGTCGAGAAAGATAAAGACTTTTGCTGACGAACGTTGATTTCGTCACTAATAGTATACTATTAGTGACGAAAATAATTTTGCGGGTAAAAGTTTCGTCACTAAAGGTCAGATTTGTTGTAGTGACTCTTTCTAAGTTTCTAAGGTATTCATTTTTATTTTTATTTTTTGACAAAAAAAATCCATATATAATTCCGACAACCCAATAATAAGGGGACACGTGTCCACTAAATTTTGGAAGTTATGACAAGTGGGATCCTTGGAAATAGGGGACCATAACATATGGTCATACCACTTTATCTTTGTGGTCACATGTCCCCATGTTATTGGGGTGTCACTCCACGTCAGTATAATGGCGTAGTGTGAAGGCTCATTGAATAATTTCTCCATAATTCTTGTCGCGCTGATGACAACGCCCAAATTTTTTTAAAAAAATTGTAATTTTTGTTATTAAATATAAAAAAAAAATTAAAATTAAAATTTTTTTTCTTACATCAACTTTAAAATGTCTCTAAAAATAGACAATGTTGAGACATTTCGAGACAAATGTATTTGAATTTTGTTATTTAGAGAAATGTCTCTCAAAAAAAAATTTCAGATACATTTCTATGTAGTCAGGCATAAATTTTCATCTTCATATCACTTGTTTAACAATTACAAATGTCTCCTTTCTCAATCAATTTTTATGTTCACTTTGTGTTCTTGTACTACTTCTGTTGAGTTAATTTGTCCGAGTCAGATATGTGCTGAACCCCAGACAGTTTCAACAAGACTGAGTCAACTCGCGCAACACAAAAGAGGGCAAAAGGAATTCCTTCATGATGTCCTCATAAGCTTTTTACAGTGCCGTAAGTTTTCAGACATTGAAAGACGTGAAAGGAACAAAACTTGCTTGAAAAAGAAGGTCGGACCATGCCAATCTTCTACTAAATATATATAAACAAGAGAACCCAATACACATATCCAAACAGACGTGTGTGTATATATATATACAGTCAGGTTCTAAAGAGGGCGCCCTCTCTTTATTAAAGGGAGGGCTTCTGTTTTGGCCGTCGGATCGTATTTAAAAACTATGAAATGACAACACTACCCTTAATGAAAACACGATCTAACGGCCAAAACAAAAGCCCTCTCTTTAATAAAGAGAGGGCGTTCTCTTTAGAGAATTTTCGTATATATATATATATATATATACTACTAATACTAGGGGTATGCCCCATGCCTAGAGGCACTACGAATTGCTTCCGTCGCTTAGTTATTTGCCCAATCTAATATTGGCACTCAACCAATAACTCAACGCACTTTCTGACACTTTTTAGTACATTACCCTACCGATTAACATATTTTTGGCACTTCTCAATCAACTAATAGCTATGGTAGTTTTTTCTTTCAAATTTGAAATGAAAATAAATGTCACATCAGGCTTATTGTTAACGGTTCTCAACATGGCTACGGCACTTCGAAGTAAATTATAACCTTACCAAATCAAACTAAACCAAGCTAGAGAATTGTCGTGTCGACGTGAGCTTTGAGAGGGAGAGGGAGAATGAAAGGAGAGAGGTTGAAAATGAAAATAGTGAAGAGAGAAAATAGAAAAGAAACAAATATAGAGAGAGATAGGTTTGTCATTTTGAATTCTCAAAAGATAAGAGAGAGAGAGAGTTAGATGTGTCATTTTAAATTCTCAAAAGGCAAAATAAGAATAGAGGTATAGAGAGTGAGAGAGGGGTGTCATTTGGAATTTTGCAAAAGACAAACGCCCCATCAAAGAACCTGATTTATTATATAGATATACATATATATATACATAGTAACATATATGTAAGGGTATTTATCGGTCGGTTTGATCGGTTTTTTTATTTTTATTTTTATTTGCCACTTTTACTCGGTCGGTCAGTTCAATTTTCTTCTGTGTATATATTTTTTAAAACCGATCAAATAGTCTCAATTTGCTCGATTTAGTCGTCGATTTCGATTCCGATTCCCATTTTTTTTTTACACCCTTAGATATATGTACACTCACGAGTCTTGCTATCATGCTAAGAGTAGAGGCACGGCATTGTGGCCATTATTAAATTGGCATTAAAATCTTTTGTACATTACCAATTTAACACCAATTAAAATGCGGATAGTAACTATGGATATTGTATAGTGAGGATACCAAGATAATTTCACTTTTGAAGACTTTATTTTTTTATTTAATTTTTTGTTTTGGGTGAGTTTGGGGGGGGGGGGGGGGGGGGGGGGGGGGGTGTGTGTGTGTGTGTGTGTGTGTGTGTGTGTGTGTGTGTGTGGAGGGGAAGCTAATAAATGCAGCTACTTAATTTCTATGTTCATGTACATGCCTGCACTGAGAATCTGTACCTGCAGCATCCACTGTAGTACATTTGGATGTAGAAAGAAATTAAGTGGGATATCATGTATCTAAGAAACCCCCTTTTTTTTCTATCAAAAAAAAGAAACCCCTTTTTTTGGTTATTTATTATGATTTTTTTATAATACTACTTACATAGTCTCATTTTAATAAGGGTTAACTAGTATTAAATCCATTTTAGTGTACCTTTATTATAGTAGGTCTACTCCTAAAAACATTTTGGTGATAGGTTCACAAATTTAATTTTAGACCACATTACCCTTCTCTATCCTGATATGCACAATCATTACTAAAAAAAAATGAATTTCAAATTCAAAATTATATCCAATGTAATATCTATATATATACCCAAAATCTAGTCAAGAGAGAGAGAGAGAGAGAGAGAGAGCGCCGCCCTCCACCACCACCTCTGATCTGAATCCTCCAGTTCCTCCGCCCTCATCATCACCGCGTACAGCAAGTTCTCCTCCAAACGGCTACGATCTCGCCTGGACCAATAACTCCGCCGAAGTCTCTGATCGTCGCCATATTTGGCCACGCCTCAACCGATGGCTTCATCCTCGCTCTAAGCCACAACTATATCTTGATGAGAAGGGACGGAGGGTTTCTCTACATGATCGAAGTGGACATTAGGGTTAAGATTCTGGCTTGGTTCAGTTTTGGTTTTTGATTCAAAATGTTTATGGGTTTTAGCTTCAATTTTGGTTTCTTGCTTCGGTGATGTGTAGTGTTAAAACTTTTTTATTTTCACCAATTTGTTTACTCATTTTCAGTGTAAAAAAGGTGCTGATTTTCAGTGTAGAAATGTGTTGAGTTTACACTTGTTCGCTGATTTTCAGTTTAAAAATTGACTCTTGTTGGGTTTGTTTTGATTAATGACGATGGCTTTGTTTTGATCATGATTTTTTTTTGTGCTTTCACTGAATTTCAGTGTAAAAATTGTGTTGATTGTCAGTGTTAAATTTTGTTGATTTATATATTTGTTCACTAATTTTCTGTGTAAGATTTGTTCTCTCTCTCTCCTACGCACCGTTTATATTTGTTCACTAATTTTCTGTGTAAGATTTGTTCTCTCTCTTTCTCTCTCTCTTAATTTTCTGTGAGAAATGATGTGAAATATTACACTAATTAGAAAATTCTTGTATTTCTTTACTTGTTATGAGATAGTGAGAAATGCTATATAGTGAAAATTTAATTTGACACTGAATTTTTCCATCAATAGTGAGAAATTTCATACAGTGATAAAATATAGTGTAAAATTGTACACTGTAATGTGGTGTAAATTTGAACGATGATTAGGTGATTCCTATTGGATATGTTTTGGTCCTTTATGCCATACTTGTAAGCAGGATTTTGAAAATGCAGTGAAAATTGCACACTGATAATGCAATGTAAAATTGACGAAAAATACCTTGATTTAAATCAGTTACCTAAAAAAATCAATTACCTAAAAAAGGCCAGGGGGATTTAAATCACAAATTAAATGATTCAATTTTTGACTATATAGCCAACTATCCGTATTTAATGGAGTATATGCATGTCTATATACACACAAACAAGCTAATTATTTGTTCCAAAAATAACTACTCAATTAAAGGGATGTGCATAACCGAAAATCACAATAATATCATAGTTATATTACCATAAATAACAGAATGTATGTATATATCTGTATATAATTATGTATATAACGCTTGGGGTAAAAAGGCAAAATTATTTACCTCAATTTGAGGATTTTGCTATTTTTGGAACTATTGCCAATAATATTTTTAAGTTGGACTTAATTCAAAAATCTTTGATAAAGAGAGATTTATAGCTAACTTTCTATTTTAATAAAATTACAATAAAAGTAACCATAAAGGAAATAAAAGCGCAAATATTTTGACTAATTTTGGAGCTAACCAACAGGTCCAGTTTTTTGTTTCAGATTAATCCAACAGATTACTTGGGGTTGGGTTAAGCTTTGAGCAAGAAAATTGGAGATCCCCTTAAAAAGGGGAACAATACTACGGAGTACTATTCTTCTACACTACGTGAGTGTAGTATCATAGCATTTTATCATTATAATATATACTAAATATAAATTTATATTAGGCTTAATTATTAGAAAATATATTTTTGAAGTTTGGACCCTTTTTCATTTTAGTCTCAATTGTTTTAATTATATTAATTTGGTCCTTATAGTTTTTAAATAAAAGTGATATGGTCCAAATGTCCAATTCTGTGAGAAAATTTGGCAAAATTTACCACTATCATATTATGTACTGTCTCACTTTTTAGGGGAAACTAGAATAACACTAATCTCCACACCCGCTTATTAGCATAATTTGCAACACAATGGGTGAATTTGGTCAAATTAATTTATTATCTTTTTTTTTTTTGACAGAATAAGATACTTGGATTATATTATTTATATTTAAAAATTTTAAGGATCAAATTAAAGCAATTGAAAAACATAGATTAAAATGAGACGTGGACCAAATTTTAGAAATATATTTTGTATTTAAGTCATGCATATATATATATATATATATACATATACAGTGGGTCTCTTAGAAGGGCGCCCTTCTTTTAACAAAAGAAGGGCTTGGTCTGTCACATGTGAAAAAGTGGGCCCTTACCAGTGCTTATACACACCAAACCAAATTAGTCTTTGAAAGATTAAAGCACTGGGAAGAGAAATAGAGAGAGAGAGAGAGAGAGAGAGAGAGAGAGAGAGAGAGAGAACGCGACGACCGAAGGGGAGCTCTGTGGCGCATCCGACTCCGGCGAGAAGGCGATCGGACTCCGGCCTGGTCCACGCTCCCGCGACTTCCTCAAGGTATTCTTCTCTCTTCTCTAAGTGTCTCTCACTCTCACACACTAGATCTAGGGCTGGGTTCAAAATTTTGGGGATTTTGATTTAACATGAACAAAATTGCAAGTTGAGTGGTTTTTCTTGAAATAGGGTGATCTCACAATGATGTGCTAACAACTCTTTTGCAGATTTGAGCTTGTAACAATAAAAAAAAAATGAACTAAAAAAAAAAAAAATCTATATTGAGTGGTTTTTCTTGAAATAGGGTGATCTCACAATGATGTGCTAACAACTCTTTTGCAGATTTGAGCTTGTAACAATAAAAAAAAAAATAAACTAAAAACATATATATATATTGCAATCCAGACCCATTACTGTTGAATTGTAGCGTTAGATTTGATTTATGGGTTTTCAATTTGCTTTGGATTGTAGCATTAGACTGAAATTCAGCAAACCCATGAATATTCTTTTCTAACTGGTTGTTTAACAGTTTTAACAATGTGGTTGAGTCATTTCTGTCAAAGTCATTTTTGATCAATACATTGTATAAATTAATTAAATTGTTTGAAAGGAGTAATTGATCATTCAAGACTCCAGAATACTCTTTTCTCAGCAAACACATAATGATAAAAACATATGTTCTTTTTTTACTTTTTTCTTGCAGAGTATCATCTAATAAAATAGTTTAAATAAATGTGCATTACAGAATTGTTCAATGCTCCACATTTTAGGTGATTTAGATTTCTTTTAGTGTAATGGCCTATATTTGAGTGATTCGGGAAGTGGAAGATCTTGGTGACTAGATAATGTGGTAAGATGGACAATGTGAATGGTCTCTGAATTGATTAAATAAAACATATTGCAATTGGATAATAGATTTGTTCATTTAATACTTTATATGCTACATTATAGTTGAATTCGATATCTTTGTATGCTCCACACTTTAAAGTAAATAAGAAATGTTGTTTTGTAATCATCATGGTAAAACTTTACTTCTCTATTTTAACCATCACTTTTTAAAAGTTAACTCAATAAAAGCGACCTCTGGTTTTGTTAAAAATCACCCTGTCACTCTCACTCTCACTATCTCACACAAATTGAAAATTTCAGGGGTTTTTATATATTTATTTTATTGTTAAATAGGGCCACAAATGGAAGTTGAGGGTGGGGACGACAATGTGGACATGGGTGTCCTAGGGGATAAACGTAGGGACAACAATGTGGACATAAGTGTTTTAGGGGATGAATGTGAGGATGATATTTACACTCCTCAAGTAGGTGATGATAAGAAGCCTAGAAAAAGTCAACAATTTGAGACACTTGATGATATCTTTAATTTTTATAATGCGTATGCAAAAGAAGCTGGGTTCAGTGTCAGAAGTTATTCTCTTAGGAAGAAGGGTGATGAAATAATACGAAAAGAATATGTTTGTTTCAAGCAAGGGAAGAGTTGTAGAATAGCGGACAGTGACACACAAAGGCGTCGGGGCACTATAAAAGAGGGGTGTAATGCAAAGCTTGCCGTGGTCAAGTCCAAATCTGGAATGTATGTAGTCACTATGTTTGTTGAGGGTCACAGTCACTCATTGTCAACCCCACGAAGAACATATTTATTGAGGTCTCACCGTAATTTTTCGAATGCACAAAAAGATTTAACCCAACAGTTGGCCATGGAGAATATACCTCAATACCAACAATATAATTTTCTTGGAGTACAGGCAGGAGGCATAGAAAATGTTGGATGCACTCGGAAAGATTTTTATAACAGTAGCAGGGATAGGCGTCAAGAGTTGGTAGGGCATGACGGCAATATGTTATTTGAATTTTTAAAATTGGAACAAAAAAAGAATCTTGCATTCACATTCAAAATTGAGAAAGATGAACAAGATAGGATAACACGGTGTTTTTGGTTCGATGCAACTTCTAGAAGAGCTTACAATTCTTTTGGTGATGTTGTAGTATTCGATACTACATACAATACCAACCGATATTCGATGATTTTTGCACCATTGGTGGGGGTTAATAACCATGGCCAAACGACTTTTTTTGCGGGTGCATTATTAAATAATGAAACTACCGATTCTTTTGTATGGCTATTCAATCAATTTTTAGAAGCTATGCATGGGGACGCCCCTACAATGATTATTACAGATCAAGATCTTGCGATGACAAAAGCCATTTCTGAAGCTCTCCCTAGTACTTTTCATAGGTACTGTACTTTTCCTGGGATTGGAACAAGTACGCGGGTCTCCCAAAGTATTTGTATTGGAAAAAGTGCACGGCGCTCCCAAAGTGTTGAGCAAAGTTTTCATGAACCTATTCATGTAAGGGCTAAAGGGTGTGGTACCAGGTTAAAGGGAGGAAAAGAGAAGGCACTAAGGAGGGCCAAAAAATATAAAGGGAGGAAATGCAATGGATGCGGTGAAGTTGGTGTTTCCCATGATAAAAGAAATTGCCCAAATCGGTAAGAATCATTAATTACAATTTAAATAATTTTTTTTTGGCCTTAGTATGTGTATTAATGACTTATTTCTTTTAATTATTTGTTTAATGCAGAAATATTGCGGCAGATGAAGATTCTAGTCCAGATGATGCAACCCAAGATTTGGATGGATTGACTGATTTTGATTAGGGCTGGTTTTGATTTGAACTATGTAATTGTTTTTTATGGATATGTGGATTTGTATTATTGGATCTTTAAACTATGTTGTGGATTTGTGGATTTGTATTATTGGATCTTTAAACTATGTTGTGGATTTGTGGACTTGTATTATTAGATACTAGTGGGGTGCTACAATCCAAAGCAAATTGAAAACCCATAAATCAAATCTAACGCTACAATTCAACAGTAATGGGTCTGGATTGCAATATTTTTTTTTTTTTAGTTCATTTTTTTTTTATTGTAACAAGCTCAAATCTGCAAAAGAGTTGTTAGCACATCATTGTGAGATCACCCTATTTCAAGAAAAACCACTAAATATAGATTTTTTTTTTTTTTAGTTCATTTTTTTTTTTTATTGTTACAAGCTCAAATCTGCAAAAGAGTTGTTAGCACATCATTGTGAGATCACCCTATTTCAAGAAAAACCACTCAACTTGCAATTTTGTTTATGTTAAATCAAAATCCCCAAAATTTTGAACCCAGCCCTAGATCTAGTGTGTGAGAGTGAGAGACACTTAGAGAAGAGAGAAGAATACCTTGAGGAAGTCGCCGGAGCGTGGACCAGGCCGGAGTCCGATCGCCTTCTCGCCGGAGTCGGATGCGCCACAGAGCTCCCCTTCAGTCGTCGTGTTCTCTCTCTCTCTCTCTCTCTATTTCTCTTCCCAGTGCTTTAATCTTTCAAAGACTAATTTGGTTTGGTGTGTATAAGCACTGGTAAGGGCCCACTTTTTCACACGTGACAGACCAAGCCCTTCTTTTGTTAAAAGAATGGCGCCCTTCTAAGAGACCCACTGTATACATATATATATATATATATATATATATAGAGGAGGGGGCATGTAATGATGAGAGAGAGAGAGAGAGGGACATGTAATGATTATAGAAGAAAGCAATGTAGCATGATAAATAGTCAGGCAAACTGCCTTAATCGGCGTGGTGGGGGGCAACGACTCTGATGACATGTCATTTTATTGTCTAAGAGAAACAATCTTTGGGTAGGGGCCGTAGGGCTCACCAATCTGAACTTGAAAGACCTAACCGAGCCCATGTTTCTGCTCATCATTGTTAGGCCATGGTCAATGGGCTACAACCTGGCTTCACAAATGGACAATTGTTTGTCTTATCTGAGTCCCAAGTTATTAAGTTGGTCTAATTCTATCGAAGAGAAACCTATGACATCTTAAGGATCTAATCATGCACAGATACATAACTAGGTTTGGATTCACAGTTTTACTCATTTGCTATCACGAGTAGGGGTGGTAATTCGGGTTCTCATGTCATAATCGGGTCAATAATCGGGTTGTGTGTTTTGTGTTTAATTTTAAGTTTTGAGTGTTATTCATCTATAATACAAAACTATTTTAAATTAATCATGTCATATCGTGTCGTGTTCGGGCTGTCTCAATAAAACGGATTGTCGTGTTGAAAATTGCTACCCCTAATCACGAGGTGAGGAGAGCAGTTGCAAAATTTGTCAAACATTGACATAATTTTTTAAGTAATCCAGTTGCAAAGTATTTCTTGGAAAATTATAATTGAGATGATCCGACTTCGGAAGAAAAAAAAATTAAAAATATATGATTTGGTCCTTAATTTTGGTCATTAATAGAAATTAATCCTTACTTGATTTGGTATATAAAAATTAATCCTTGATTTACAAGTTAATCAATAATTAGTCCCTTATTCCTAAATGGTTAGAGTAAATCTAGACCCTTATACCATTTTCATACATTTATACATATATATATATACACACACATATATGAAATATGTGTATTTGAAAAGAAGTTAAATTAAGTAGTTAATTAATGGAATTGGATTTTTAGGAGATCATGGATAATGGGGTTTTATCCCAAAAATTATACTAATTGTAGTTCAAACCAATGCATTTTAAATCTGTATGTAATTTGTTTATTGTAGAAAAGGATTTGTATTTATTGATTCGAATCACAGAAATAACAGATAATTCTGTGTGGAATATTAAATGTTGCTAATAAAAATGTGAGAAATTCTCTACATATAGTACGAAATTCATAATTGTAATTATTTTGACATATTGGTTCAATGATTTTTAATGATTTCTTCCACTATAATCATCATTTAATCATCGATATAAACATTTGTACTGCTAAAATTATTTTTCTTCAATTGTTAATATATATATTTGTGCTTGTAGGGACTCTTATTGCAGAATTTATCACTTTTTACAAAGGAATATAGATTTTTTGTCAGAAAGTCATCATGGTTCAGAAACCAAAGTTGTTACATCTAGTTGATAATCTAAGAATTTGGTGATAAGCTTACTGGAAGAAGTGACTTAATTGTGAGAAACTTCGGATTATATCTATTCAAAAAGTGAGTAATTTAACATTTTGTCTATGCAAAAAGTGAGAAATTTGTATTACTAACTAAGAAATTTATTATTAAAGCATTCAAAATTGCCCATATGATTAAATATATATATATATATATATATGTACCACTAGAACAAATAAGGCGTGTGAATGACGGTTATGACAAGCGTAATCCATAGAGATTATGGATAATAGAATAAATATTGCTAAAATCAATGAGTTTCCTTGTTTTACTCAACTTTCAAATTTGTTTACTAAAATCAATGAGTTTCCTTATTTTATTCAACTTCAAAATTCGTTTGTCTTCTCACATTTGAACGATGGGATTAAGATTGGGATAAGTGTTACAGTCTATTTTGTGTTATTTTCTTCTAAAAAATAATCGTAGGTGTGTTCTTCATCTACATATTTGATTCTGTAGAAGTTTTACTTTTGAGTTTTTAAGGTGAGGAAATCATTTTTATTGGTGAGAAATTATCATCATATTCATGCAAAAGGTGATAAATTTATTTTATTTTGTGAGCAATTTCTTATAATATCCCTCAAAAGGTGAGAAATTTGTATAAGTGTTAAATATGGATAAGTGTTGCCTTTTAAAGTGAAAAGTATAGATGAGCATTTTTCACTACAGTCAGTGGTATCTTTTTAAAGTAAAAAATGCTTACGTGATAGTAGATGCTTATATTGTGACAAATACGTAATGAGTATGTTAGAATTTCTCACTTTTTATACAGAAATGCCATTTTCAAAAAAATTCTCACCTAAATTTATATCAATTTTCCAGAAGAGGAGTGAGAAATATCCACTGACTAATTGCCATATGAGGTTAGCCGGTGGTAGAGAGGGGAGAAGCAAGAAGGTGGTAGGTTTCGTGGTGTGGTGGAGAAGTGGTAGCCTAGAATGGTAGTTATGGAGAAGGAGGGGTAGATGATGGCAGGGAGTGATTGCCAGAGGGGCTGCCGACAGTGATCATGTTGGTGGTGCCGCTGATCATTCTCTGTCTTCTCTATATCAGAATTCTCTCTCTCTCTCTCTCTCTCTCTCTCTCTCTCTCTCTCTCTCTCTGTATATATAATTATATATATATGGGTTTTGAATTTCAAAAACCCTCATTATGAGGAGTAAATATTATGTGTGTGTGTGTGTATATATATATATACCTATATTTATTAAAATAACTAAATGGGGGTATTTCAATCCTAAAAATAAGTGAGGAACCTATTTCTAGTTTCACTTTAAAAAATGGCGTTAGGTGTCTATATTAGATCAAAACACTAAGTTACTAAAAAAAAAAAATTTACTCCCTCCGTCCCATTTTATGTGTTCATCTTTCCTTTTTGGATGTCCCAAAATTGTTGTCCATCTTCCTAAATTAGTATGCAAATTTTACTTAGTTTCCCAAACTACCCTTCCTTGCAATCAAAATCAAAACAAAACCAAAAAAAGGAAGTGCAATGATTATGGGCAATTTGTGGAAAGTATGTGTAGATTCTTTTTGTCCCCTTAAATAGTTAGATTCCCCAAGATGGACACATAAAATGGGACGGAAGGAATAATAAGTAAAAGATGCATTAAATATGTCAAGAACACAATTAAATAGTCAGGCTATAAAGAGGACGCCATTTTTTTATTAAAGAGTTAACCTCTGTTTTGGCCGTCGGATCGTGTTTTCATTAATGGCAGTTTTGTCATTTCATAGTTTTTTAACACAATCCAATGGCCAAAACAGAGGTCCTCTATTTAATAAAGAGAGGTGACCCTCTTTAAAGAATCTTTGCACAATTAAATATGTAATATAAATATTAAACAAGATTTCTTTAATGTTTTCTCTATTCACTTCAACTACTTTCATGTCATCTTTGATCCACGTATATTACTCAAATATTCATTTATTGTCAAATGAATCTGTTATGCTTCCTGAATTTAATTTTTAAACATTTGTAATAGTTGTAGGATATGCAATAGCAGTGGTCGGTGGTGTTGCATACCATTACATTGGTATAATTGACAAAGTATTTAAATCAACTTTAAAATTCAAATTTAGAAAGCATGTCATCGGTCTCTCAAAATGGGTGTTTCCAATCGTAAAGTTGTATACTATCATTCCTATCCCCAAATGCATATCCATTATGTCACGACCTATCCCGCTATGTGCAGAAATAGGACACGTGACAAGACACCAAAGCTTAAAAGTTTATAGCAACGGAAAATAAACTTAAAACAACATTGAGAATTCAAAACTTTTGAAAACAATATCATCTGAGTTGTAAAATCCGTAAAAATTTTGAAAATGTAATTATATTTCGAAACAAATAAATTTATATTAAAATGGGTTCCAAAGGTACCTTAAGAACCGATCAAAACATTTAAATAATTTCTGAAATGGGTAGAAAAAGCAATCATACAGGGGTCATTTCAACCGATCAAGATGTCCCGTTCGACCAGTCGAATGACCCTTTAGCAGAATTCATTCTAACAGCAGAAGGCCTTCTCCTTGTCACACATTCAGTGCCCCCGCTTGGCCTTCTGCCAAACCATGCATAATGCCCTGGCTAGGGCTTCCCAAACCATACTGTCGCTACAAAATCCTCAAATATCGAGAAGCTTACCCCGGATGAATTTGCACCAAAACCCCCTTCAACCCACATAAACACATAGCATGCTCAAATAATTACATATACGTGCTTTTATTTCATTTTCACGTGCATAATTAACTGGCCTAATTGATGCATGAAATTTGCCTGGATCCAAAATATCAATTCGGATATTCAAAGCATGTACATTTCCTATAATACATAGGGTTAGAATTCATACCTTAAGTTATAGTTCTATAACTTCGAGGGAAGCACTAGCATACCATAACGACGCCGGATCTCTGATTATAAACGATTCCTACAAGTATACATATGTTTTTCCCAATTTCCTAGAATTAGGATTTTTATAAAAACTTAACCAAAGCTCTTACTTCAAAGAGTTCAAATATGTATTTTGGAGAAAAACTGACGGAGGAAAGGTCGTCTATTTGTGTCTTGAAGCTTTAAGCAACCAGAATCCCCAAATCTCCCAAGTTCTCAACTTTTTGGTTTGAAGATATTATGAGAAATATCTTGGACTTTCTATACATAGTCTCGACTCTTAGAAATTATGTTTACTACCTAGCGAGTTCTCAAAACCTTTAATTATTCACCGAAACGTCTTATACGTCTAATTCATTACTTCATGAGTGAAAGTTATAAATTCTAAAAAAATTTGTCTAAGTTCTGTTTGTCGCCATAATTACGTTCCAAAAACTAATTTCGTGAAATTTCTAGATAACTTACCTTTTATGCAACGTATCATTTACATTATCACTATATGGTTCAAACGATCTTAAACATAATCAAATCTATCCATAAATGTACTATACATGTAAATTTACTATTCACAACTACCAAATAAAGTCAAATAACATTTAATCACATAAATATCATTTAAATCAAGTCAATCCCTCCTCGATTACCAATCCCACGTGTCCTCAATTGACACTCATCATTGACTCACAATCAACCACTTTCATAATTATCAAATAACATTGATAATACTCAAAATTCTAATTATTCATTTAAAATATTACATTCTCGGGAATGGGCGTGACACGTCATGAACCATCTCTTATCCAGTCGTTTCTAATTCCCTGATGGTTAATCCAGTGTTTTCCTTCTTGCTTCATTAATTTTTAGAATCTAAGATCTTCAGAAATGATAAATTAATTTTTAGAATTAGAAATATTTATAATATACTAAGATCTCCAAAGAAGAGAGACGGGTGGGTGATTACCCCTTTTTGCACACTATTTTCTTTTTTTCTTTCGGCTTTTCTCATTGTTTTAAACAAACAAAAATATTTTCTTGTACTTTTCACTCGCTTACTAAATCCATGACAGGGCTTTGGTAAACAGCATCATTCCTACTTGTGACTTCAAGCAAGGGGATTCAAGCAATTGATGCAGTTTCAATTTTGACTACAATGTCAATTTCTGCAACTTCTTAATTTGTGATGCTCACATTTTATATGTCAGACATCAAACATGCCTCTAACTGCTCTTATAAAAGAATATACATGGAATGCCAAGCAATTGGACTAGTTGCTTCATTTTCACCCACCTCAATCTCAGTGTTCTTTTTCAATTCTCATCAAAAGAATGGCATATTGTAATGCTAGCTATTCTTATCATATGATTTCGTAAAATCTCATCATTGCTACTCAAACAAACAAGAAATTTAATGATTACATTTCTTAACATCTCAAGTTACAAAGTTCCACAATATGCGGAGACACACACACACACACACACACATATATATATATATATATATATAAGGAGAATGCTAACTTACAACATGATATCCTTGTAGCGAGGAAAAAACGTTTTTCGCGACGAAATTTTGTCACTAAATAGTCTTCTCGGCTGGAATCATAAATGGGTCGTGTCTGCAGTTGGGCCAAGCGAAAGAGCCGAGAAATTTTTTAGGTCGCTAAAAGCTGGTGTACACACTACAAACCTACAACCACCGTGTTGTAGGCTAGCAACCCCTTATATATATACATATATATATATATATATATAGAGAGAGAGAGAGAGAGAGAGAGAGATTTAAACATGTACCACAGGGAAAAAAAAAAAGAAAAAAAAGAAGGAAACGCAAATCAAGTAGTAGTAGACCTTCAAATGGGTGTTGACTAAAGAATACAATACAAAATTTAAACATCTAATAAAATTATATACAAATGGCCAATCCCAATGAGCAGAAAACAAAGAGTACTTGCCTCACATGTACTCAATAGTCCTTGTAACTGGTAGTCCTACTCGTTAGATGTCTGACATTTTTCTAAGTTATTTTATGGTATGCTATTTTGTAACTATATACCGAAAGGGCAAAAAGAAAAGAAAAATAATTAACAGTTTATAGTTGCTCTTGCACACGAGAATTTTCCGCTTGTTTATGAGCATCAGTAAAACGCCAAGAACTTCAAGGGTGCTCAGCCACACAGCCCCAAAAGCTGGTGGAAAATTAAGAAACAGATGGAAATAACTAGAATGAATCAAGCAAGTTAAGAAGTTACTCCATCCTGGCACGTTTTGAATGAGTTTCCCGCATCCAATCAAGGCATTCCTCTGCAGTCCCTGAAGGATGGGCAAGCTGCCATTCAAGTAATTTTTTTTGCTGCCAAGAATATGATAAATAAGCACGTAAGATTCTGTATGTATGTACGTAGGCGTGTGTGTGAGTTCTGTATTAAAGAAAAGACGGATTACCCATTCCCGAACAAGTGGTCCTCCAGTTTTAAGCTGCAAAACGGTCATAATATCCTTGCCATTGATGAGGGGTTTCACTTCCCAGACTTTCTCCAGACCTGCATTCCGGAAATATACACAAAGTAAGCATATAAGACAATATCCTCGTCAACTACTCCATACCACATTAGAAACTTTCTAGGTGCATCACGAAGTTCAAATTTGATAGTAGTTCCCATCCAGGTCAAGGCATTGCCAACAATGGTTTGTCAAATCGTGAATTGGTTTGCCAAAATTATGAATCGTGAATCAGTATCAAATTTTAAGATTAACTTTCTGTAGAAAATGAATAATCTACAAGTATACAATGCTTAAAATAATTTAACAGTTTCATGTAATTTTAAGGCTCAAAATTTTGAAAGTTTCCCATTTAAAACTTTGAACTTCGAAGTTAACCATTATGAATACTGGATCGGACCGGGTAGAATGAAAACTCGAACGGACTTGTATGAATCAACCGATTCCAACAAAATGCAAGCATTTTCAGGGATGGTAGGGAAGTCAAGAGGAGGTCATGCAATAACCAACTGCCACGAGATGATTGTCCCTCAAATTAGTTAACAGCAATGCTAATGATCATTGACATATAAAGTCATATAAAGAACAGCCACTAGTTTTTATCCATTATCGGTTCACAGCTCTGCTAATGGACAGCATATTTTTCAGCCAAAAGCTGTTAACAAGTTATTTTAGGGGACATCATGGAAATCCCAGGTCGAGTCTCATCCCCTTCAATTTTACTTTTTCACATTCAAAACTCACAAATGACATTAATTTAATTTCATTTTTGAATTCAATCCTCCTCTTTGTTGTTCCCCGCTAGCTCGGCTGCTTACATTTTTATGATAACTCTGGCAAGAATGATAACATAGTTTACATTATATAATCTATTATGAATTAAACAAAGTTATCCTCAAACCATAATACACTTAATAAATGGTATTCAGATTATCGATATTGAAGAAATATAACCAGAGTTAAATTGACATCCATGATATATTTTTTTGGTACGCTCTCTTTCTGTTGGGATGGGTGGGGTTTGTTTGAACTCTAGCCACACTGGATGAGTTAAGTGAAAATTTGGTTAGGTCTTAACATTAATGAAAGTTTGAGGCACCCGACACCAATACGGATACAAATCATTAAGGCAATAAACCTTCAAAACCTCGGCAAAACTATGTAGATATAAATATGATAGATATACTACAATATACACGTATGTGTATACAAATAAATAAATTGGGAGTCACAATATAGGGGTTCATTAAGTGAGAAGATCATAATCAATTGAATGTCACGCATATGTCCCGGGCAAGGCATTCAAGTCGATTGAGTCACCTAGAAGATCATAAATACTGAATCACACAGGTAAGGCATTCAAGTCAACCGAATCACCTACAATAGGTTTAATCTTTTTACGTTTTTAGATCTCATTTACGGAAGTTGAGAAGTGAACTCCAATTTAGCCTCTTAATATTAGATACATCTAACTCACTCTCAAATACGAGAAGTGGAAAGTATACAAGAAAAAAGACACTGATAGTACCTTGTTTTAAAATTGCATTCTCAACCATTTTATACAGTTCTATTCTCTTGCCTAATTCATTGTGCTCATCTGAAGAATCTGTAGGACAACCAATACTGGTCGGGTATAACAATGTAGACACCAAAAGAGCCACTCGCCAAAAATCTTTAATTTCTCGTAAAAGCAAACCTAGACATACAAAAACATATACATTAGAAGTGTCGAAGCTAAACCCAAAAAGGTACCAAAACCATCTAGATAAGTTGACAATGTGCTATAAGTGATATAGGATAAGATGACTAAGCAATCACAACCTTAAATGCACAATAGAAGAGAACAAACGTGTAAACAAAGTGAAATAAATATCTTGATTGTTTGATAGTTTAAACATGATGCACAATATCAATAAAAATGATATGCTTCACTCTTCTTTCGTCAAACTGATCTGACTCTGTAAGACTTGCTAACAACTTTAAAACTTGAGACTATCCCTTCTAGATTCTACTACATTCTCATATAATAAACACTCTTAATTCTATTTATCCTTTTTTTAGCATTTTTGGCATTCCCTTTGTGTTCTTTCCGACTTTGTTTGTCAGCAACTTACAAGTAGGAAGCACAGCATAATGCCCATCTCCAATATGGAATGTTTACACAAGAATATCCGAATATACCGGTATTCTTGACTCGTTAAATGCTTAAGAGATGAATGCATTGCCTTGCATCACTATAAGCTCTTCCTGTCCATATTTGGAGACTTCCTGAGGCAGGCTTCCCTTGGTTGTAAATGTCTAAACTCCTATCAACAAGCAGGTTTCCCTACTGATGAGTGGCATAAGTATGGACAAGGTGGTGGGTCTTAGAGCCCGTCTGGGATAGCTTTTCAGGCCAACAATCACTTATAACCTAGGAAGCACCGGTGCGCGTGCGGGGACGCGAATGTGGGGAGTTGGCAATTTTACAAAATCAAGAGTGCGAGTGCGGCGTGGGTACTTATATAAAATATTAAATATATATTTTATATATATATATTTTATATAGCATTTATATAGTACTATATACAAACTATTCTACCACTTTTTTTTCCTAATTAAGACACAAAATACACATAAACTACTTGTTTACTAATAAACAATGTAATTCAACTATTCAAGAAAACAAGAAGCAAGCAAACTAGTGTGTGTGTGTGTGTGTGTGTGTGAGAGAGAGAGAGAGAGAGAGAGAGAGAGAGCAGATCTTGAAGTCTAAAAAGATGGATCCAAGCGAAAGCGAGAGAATGGGCTGCTTGCTGCGCCACTACAAAGAGACTGACGGAGAGTCGGAGTTGTCATTAGTGTGTGTGTGTGTGTGTGTGAGAGAGAGAGAGAGAGAGAGAGACAGAGAGAGAGAGAGGGATGAAGCTGCGAGTGCGAGACATATCGTGAGTATGAAACCTACATTTGCTCTATTTTGTTTTTTTATTAGTGTTCTGAACCCCATGAGGTTCAAAATCTTATGAGAAATCCCCAATACTTAAAAAAATAAAAAATAAAAATAAAAATAATAATACTAAAAAAAGGGTTGTCGCCAACTCGCCGCACTCTCGGCATGTCCGGCTGCACTCAAACATCTCCAAGAACTCAAAAGGAGTCACACGCACTCTCAGCATACTAAGGAGCACTCTCGTGGCGTCCGCACTCCTGCCGCACTAAGTGCGCATGCGTCGCAAATTTTGAAGCACTCGTGTTTCATAGCTTATAACTAATTGTTTAAAAGCTATGATCGCTTGGATTAGCTTTTTCATAGCTTTTAAAAATAAAACACTTTTCAATCTAAAAAATAGATTTTTTAAAAAGCTCTAATTAGTATCTTTTTCCAAAAAAAATCTTTTATTTATTCTAAAAACTAACCCAAACGGGCTCTCTTAGTGTCTGCATGGATGTTCTGGTGGGCATGCCTTCATGTTGATTATGTTAGCCAGGATGGTGGGTCGTGGAAGGTCGCTTCTCCTTGTTTACTTTGTCCGCAATCTCCAAACGTGGCAGGTTCATAGTTTCGACGGTTTCTTTTCTTCTTTTTTGTAACATACAAAGTCGTCTATGCCTGATTAGGAGCTAGCTTGTATAGGCTCGTTATTGGGCTGAGGAGTTCCTTCCTGAGTGTGTTTGTGTGTGTGTGTGTCTTCTTCGTAGTTGTTTCTCTTTATTAGAGTCATAGTTCGAAGTATCGGCCGAGACCGAGTCTTATCCATCTCTAGGTAACGTCTTCTCCCTCTTGGTCTTTTTTTTTTTTTTTTAATGTGGGTCTGAGAGACTAAGTTGTCAATATAGGGTAAGGGGGGAGTGCAGGGATTTTATTGTGTGTATTGTGTAACATGTGTTTGTGTGTTGTATTTCCATTTAATTAAAATTTAGGTTTTATTGGGTATGTGTTAGTGGGTTATGTTTGGATTTGGGTTGGTTATTTGGTAACCAATTTATTTAATTTGGCTTTGTGTTTGAAGATTAAATATTTATGTTCATATATGGAAATAAAAAATGTTTACTTATTTGTGTAAAATGTGTAGTGTACTATTTAATTTGTATATTTATTTATGTTCATTTATGAAAAAAAAAATGTTAATTTATTTGTTTAAAATGTGGGGCCACTTCAAAATTTAGCAATCAAAATTCAATTGGCCCGCTTCAAAGTGGATAACGATGATGATTTCGAGCCCCCACGACATTCCATGTGGCATTGATTTTTCTATTTTATATTACAAAGTTGTATTTTTATTATCATGTTATCATAGTGTGTGTATTATTTAGTACTATTGAACAATTTTTATCCAACTATGTGTGTATAGATATCAAACACTAGATCGACAGCGTATCAATTGAATAATCTGTGATTTTATAATGGGTACATTGTGTATTGTGATAATCTATTAGGTCAATTTTGCTATTTTGATTATTTTAGAATTTTTCGTTATTTTTTCATATTTTTTTGAACCTTAAACTAGTGTATCGTTGCGTATCGCCCAATACCAGGCCGCGACGCGGCGGCCAAGTCATCTCATCGGGTGCCGATACCGCGACCGGACCTTGAATCTAACTTAAGAGTACTGCTTTGGTGGTTGGTAGATTGTGGTCTTGTCTTGCTCTTGATCTTATACTTTCCATTGCTTTGTGTTGGATGTTGTATGCCCTTAGCCCCATCACTAGTGTTCATAGGCTATTGTACATGTACATACACGTACACACACACACAGAGGTTAGGTCTTTTCTTATATTGTCTTTTAGGCTCTTTAGCTTAAACTTTTGAGGAGTACGTTGAGGTATTCCATTGTATACTTCCAGGGTACGTGGCATACCCCCTAAAAGTGCCTTTTGAATACAATTATTATTTACTCTTTATCCCTAAAAAGAAAAAAACTGAATAAAATAACAAAAAAGTGAGACAGGAACAAGGACAAAAGGAAATAAAGAAGAATCTACCCTTGTCACTTGACATTGAAAAGCTAAAATATTCAAAAAAGGAGAGGCCAAGGATACATGGAAACCTCAGCCAAGTTACCTGACAATTATTCATCGAACAGCAGGAAATTCATATTGCAGAACAATTAAAAAATAAAAATAAAAATCTGTTAAAAATTATATGAGGAACTTTCTACATAACCTTCAGTACTAAAGAACTTTTAGGAAATTTGGGGGAGGAGAGAAAATTGACCTGCAAAGACTCGCAGTTTCAAAGTAACAGGAACGTCAAGAATTGCAGTTCCCCACTGACCGTCAGTAATTTGTCTGTCCTCATCAGACACAACAATAGGAATAAAGGATATAAATTTTTCAAGTGCACTGTGTATGCCAACAACCTGGAAAGAATAGAAGCATAAATATTTCAACTTTCTGATTCTTAGGCTTAGTTTGGCCCCCATTTGGGTGCTTCTCCTTTTTTAAAGCACAATTTCATGTTAATTCATTTGGTAACTAGTTTATGAGCTTTGCAAAAATTGAACTTAGGGCTTTTTTGGGGGAGCTTTTAAAAGCTCTCAAGGTTGCTTTTTGGTTTCATGATGTCTTTTTGAAGAGTAGTGTGTCACTTGTATAAAATTATCAAACTAAGTAATAAATTTCATAAGCTCCTTTTAAAAAGCCACGTGGGGGCCAAACTAAGCCTTAGAAAAGTACAACGAGAATACTGATAAATTATCAAAATAGCCTAAAGTTTAAATGAACATGTGACATATAAGAATTTAAACGAAGGTAGATCTAAACTGACTGTTTCAGCATCGCTAGACTTTAGCTTGAGCGAATTGCGAAAGATGTAACTGACAACAGGAATCTGCAGAGCACATATGCAGCTTTAGTGTTAAGCATTGACGATTGAAACATAAAAAACATCAAAAAAATAAAAAAATAAAAATAAAAATAAAAGTAGATGTGTATATATATATATATAAACCTTAGAAGCACGAAGAGGGGGCGGGGGCGGGGGCGGGGGCGGGGTTGAGGAAGCGTTAAACTTTAAGAGATTCAAAGGTTAAGAAGCGTCCAAATATTTGATATAAATATATTCTATATCCAATTATTGAAGAGGAATTTATATTTGATATAAGCCATTTTGATTGTAAATTTGTTTTTGAAAGTCTTAAGCCATATGTTCGGACATAAAAATATTCCTCGGTAAAATATTTGAGCAAAATAATAACTTGAATCTATTTATAGGCGATTTTAACACTTGGTTGTGATGGGAGCGAAGTTCTAATATGAGAGGAGCGGGGTTCCGACAAGTTTCTTAGAAAGATGCGTGGAATCGAGAATCTGAGGGAGCGTGACCACTTTGGAAGGTTCCTGCATTCCAAGGTAAAAACCCATAATTTATTCAGGGTATTCTGGTAATTTTGGACCAAATGTGGGTCTTGATTTGGGATAGTGTATTTAAATTTCTGTGCAAGTGAGTCCCTAATTGGTTATTTTGTCCACATGTATGTACCCATGTATTTAAAGATACTTTTGTGTATGTGATACACCCAAACTCACCCCACACCTAACCCATCACATCACAAGCTTTTGGGACAACTTTTTGAAAAGTTGTCTACACTCTCTCCTCCCCCTCCCTCTTTTGGCCGGCTCCCTCTCTCTCCTTCACTTTTATTTTTCTCCTCTCTCTATATCTCTTCTTTCCCTCTTGGTTTTTGGAGATTCAAACTCCATGTAAACCCTAGGCTTTGAAGCTTGAAGCCCTTTCAAGCATTATTGAAGCAAGCGCATTAGAAGACAACTTGTTCCTCTTGCCAAGAGTTTCACTTTCATCCACTCATTTCTCTCCTTGGGTTCCATTCTTAGTGCTTCTTGAACAAAGAGCACTTGAGGTAGATTTCATTGTCTAAGTACACTCCTATTTCCAATTTCATGGTTTGCTATGTGTAGGTTAAACCTATTACTTGATTAATCTTGTTTTAGAATTTTTCCTACATTATTAATTAAGTGCTTACATGCGCTTATGTGCCTAAGTGAATCCATGCTTAACCTAAATGTCATTTAGTTGCTATGACTTGAAATGATTATTGATGTTAGTAATCTCTTATTTGCCTAAGATGATGATTGTGCTTTTGTATGTTTTCCCCTATTAATTTAGTTTTGGTATCATTAACTACCATGTGTATTTCTTGACATTGAAATCTACCTCAAGTGCTCTTTGTTCAAAAAGCACTAAAAATGGAATCCAATAAGAGAAATGAGAGGATGAAATTGAAGCTCTTGGCAAGAGGAACAAGTTATCCTCTAATGCAGCTTCAATAATACTTGCAAGGGCTTCAACTGGAAGCTACAAAGCCTAGGGTTTCCATTGAGTTTGAATCTCCAAAAACCAAGAGAGAGAAAGAAGAGATATAGAAAAAAAAATGAAATAACCATCATCCGGTTTGCCTTGATGAATTTCACTTACTAATTTCCAAAGATTATTAGAAAGACGGTTGATATTTATGATTGAAGTTTTGAAAAGTCTAGAGGATGCGATCAACACTCTTTTCTTCGAAATAGTTGTTAGCTTGATAGGATATGCACTAGCAAAAAGTCTAGATGATCAAGCTAAGGTTGGCTTACAAGGGAGTGAAGAAAGTAAGACTATCCTAGAACTTTCCAAATCTCTATGTAAATGAATTATGCAAATAAGATGATCAAGATTTGTTTTCTTGATAATACAATCTAAAACATGACTTATAAATCATTTGAGGATAATTGGAAGAAAGATCAAAAGCTTAACATGTTTGAGTGATTTTGCATGCCTAGTTTGCATATTTTTCATTTGTCATAGGATATCGAAATTTAAGAATAACAGAGTCTGATTCAACTCAGTTTTTAGAGACCTTAAGTTCAATCTGGGCTTACGAAAGTACTTTTACTATAAACTTCAATGAAATAGCTTTCTTTGACATACAATAGGCCTTCATAAGTGTTTTGCGAATTAAGTTACGATTTTTGCAAAATCAGTCGACGAGTCTGGGTAGAAGAAAAAACAAAAGTGAACGAGAGAGAGAGGGAGCCGGCCAAAAGACGGAGGGGGAGGAGAGAGAGTGTTGACAACTTTTCCAAAAGTTGTCCCAAAAGCTTGTGATGTGATGGGTTAGGTGTGGGGTGAGTTGGGTGTATCACACATACACAACACACACAAGTATCTTTACACACATGGGTACACACATGTGTCCAAAATAAGCAATTAGGGGTATCAACTTGCACAGAAATTTAAATACATCGTCCCATATCAAGATCCACATTGGTCCAAAATTACCAAAATACCCTTAATAAATTATGGGTTCTTACAATCATTTAGTTGTTATGGGTTCAAATGATTATTGATGTTAATAATCTTTTATTTGCCTAAGATGATAATTGTGCTTTTATATGTTTTCCCTTATTAATTTAGCTTTGGTATCATTAACTACCATGTGTGTTTCTTGACATTGAAATCTTAGAAATAACATTGTAGAGGCATAATCACACTTAGTAGCATTTCATAATCGCCAAGTCAGCAAAGCATTCATAGCACTGGCTTGGGAGTATGAAATTGCTAGAATTCCCACGATTGGGGAATGTCTTGATGAAATCCCCGTTCGGGGTAGTTGTTTGATGAAATTTCGGAAGCGGGTGTTAAGTGAAGAAGGTTGTTTGTGATCCTTAAAACATTCGAAAATGCAAGGTCATACTCGAATAGCTACCGGAGATCTTGTATGCTACACTCACGTTGGAGTGGCTCGCAAACGGTGTTGAGAGTGAGTGTTTATGGATATTGGTATTGGGAAAGTTGTACAGTTTGGCTATGTGGCTAATTGCATTGCCACGGTGGCAAAACATTGCACCGCATGTCTTAGCATGATCTTAGAAGTAGTAGTACATTTCTACAATACTTTGTACTGAGCTGTCATGCATAATGAATTTATAAAACCACTTTATTTCAGGTGATGTCGACAAGGGCAAGGCCAACGAGTGGTCGACATGATGCACTCATTTGAAGACGTCCCTTGGGGAGTCTTGTTTTGAAAACATCTTCTTTATACATAGTTGGATTAAGGGTTTTGTAATAGATGTAATCTTATGCATAGACATTGATTTGATTACTAAGCTTACATGTTATTCCCTTTCTTTTGTATCCAATTCATTTGATGTTATGATGATCCTCTTGGATCCTTGTTAATCCATGCATATGAGGCTTGCTTTCATTTCTATACCTCTTTACACTTGTATTTCATTCTATGAAGCACCGACACTCTCTTTTGCCCCACGTAACAGTGTCGGATACGTATCCGACACCGACACTCTCCGATACTCTTTGGACACGTGTCGGATACTCAAAATTAAGTGTCGGAATTTTTTGTTAGTTTTTCTTGAGCCGACACTCTTTGGACACGTGTCGGATACTCAAAATTAAGTGTCGGAATTTTTTGTTAGTTTTTCTTGAGCCGACACTCTTTGGACACGTGTCGGATACTCAAGTAGGTCATGAGAGTTTGCGGATGTTGATTTCATCCACCATTGGTGGGTAAACAACGGTCTATGGAGCACCGACACTCTATTTTGGCACTCGTATCAATATCGAAAGTGAAAACGACAACACGACCCGATATTTATTGATGATGGTGATGAGGCAATTGAAGAACGAGTGGATGGACATCTTTTTGGGACATATATAGTACTACTAGTTACTATTTAGTAATTAGCCGGTATTTTTTGGAACTTAATTCATGATCACAAATATATTTTTTGGGCTATATACTAGTGGACACAAGTTAGCAAATATCTCTTGGTACTTGGTTTATCAAGATGGACATACTTGGGGGACAAGTGCATGCATTACTTAGTAGTTAGCAAATGACAATGTGCTTTGACACTTGGTTGATGAATGTTATTAACATATTAATGAAGATGTTTTTGAATTTTATTCATTTGCTTTGTTGTTTTTGATAATTTCATAGTATTGTTGTGATTTATGTGCTTTTATGTCAATTTTGATAAGACATGGTAAACATATATTTCAAAAAAATATATTTTAAAAGTCGTGTCCCCAACGTATCGTATCCTACTTTTTTTAGAAATGCCGTATCGGCGTATCCGTGTCGTGTCGTGTCCGTGTCGCGTGTCCGTATCGGTGCTTCTTAGATTTCATTAGGTGTTCTTGAGCTTGGGTTGCTACAGGGTACCCTTCGACCGGTCGAAAGGTACACTGCGAGAGACCTGTCTGGCAGAGGAACCTTCGACCCGTCGAAGGTACCCCTTGGACAGGTCGAACTACCCCTTGCCAGACCTTTAAATCTTGACCAAACCAAAATATTTTTTAAAACTAATTTGGCTCATACTCGGCCTTTGGATAGTATATCAAGGGAAAAAATATAACTTTTTGATTTTTAAGGGACCGTTTGGTTGCAAATTTCTAAAACTTCTCACCTTAGTAAATTTCTAAAACAAAACTCAAACCTTTGTTCCTTTTCCCTTTGGGGCCTCTTTACACTTCTTTAATCTTTATAAACTTATTTCAAAATCAAAACTATGTTGATTGACCCTATTTGACCCGTTTGGTGTTCGAGTCAATCCTTGACTTATTGACTTTTCTTTGGAATCCACCTAGGATTCCTCTATGCTTCCGCCTTGTTGGATTGGTCCACGTAGGACTATTCCTTGCATTCCTATGTATTGTTTGACTCGTTAACCTCGCCCACATGGCTTGGTTTTCGGGGCGGTACAATATATATCCTAAAGTTTAATAGCTAAATAGATGAACTAAAATTTTAATTGCTTGCATGCAGAGCATCTTATCCACAAAAAAAAAAAAAAAAAAAAGACTTGCAGAGCGCAAATAATACAGAGGCATTGCAGGCCGAATAACAATTAAGCATGGGGGCTCAAACCCTGTTTGGCTGTTTGTTAGATGGAAGTTCACAATCAGAAAAGTGGGCGTCAAATGAGAAACAGAAGTTTCCAAGCGGGCAGAACAAAACATATGCATGCATGCTTGTGCATAATAATATGTCACACAAAGTTCACTACTACAGAAAAGCATTTACAAAGGAAACATTTGCACGTGAACATAAACAGTTGTATACATGCAGAGAGAGAGAGAGAGAGAGAGAGAGAGATGGAATAAAGGATGGTTCATTGGTACCTTCTTAGATTTACTATCTTTATAAACAGCTTGCCTGAACGGAAGAAATAACGCTGCGTATAGGGAGAGCCTCCTTTGCTCATCCTAAATTAAAAAGATAAAATAAAGAAACATTTTTGAAGCCTCACCAAGGAAAGGAAACACAATAGAAAATTATGAAATCTATAAATATGCACACATGACCGCAAACAGATGAAAGTAACAGTAACAACTTAGGCGAGTATAGTTGTCCCAACCTTCAGTATTAAAGAGATGGAAAATTATAGCCTTACAAGCCACCTTGCGAATATGATCTTCGCCACAGAGAGCGGGAGCGCAAGTGAGAGTAAGAATGGGAATGTGAGAGTGCCACAGCTAAATTTTACTCAAAGCAGGCCCAGCACTATAGCGCCCAATATCAACATGAACTTATATAAGTTATACATAAATTGCAATACATCAACCATTCTTTCACTTTATATTTAATATTTCTTTTATTTCTGGAATGGATATCATTACAAGAAACTTATACCAAGGTTATTTAAGGCGTAAAGGTCTCCTGGAGCCTAGGCGCAAGGTGCAAAAAAAGGCGCGAGCCGAAGTGAGGCGCACTTTTAAATATTGTCAATCAAATACACCTAATCAAACATAAAGAACTCAAAAAGATACTAATTCATCAATAATGAACACTTTGGCCTATTAGCTCAATTGAGATATATATATATATAGAGAGAGAGAGAGAGAGAGAAACACATAATAAAAGGCATTATGTTGAAGCTCCAAAAAAACACAATTAAAAAATTATTTTTTTAATAGAAAGAAAGACATAATGAGACATTTTTTTAGAAACACACAAAATTAAATTGTTTATACAGAAACAAAAACATAAGTAACAAAGAGGCATTAAGTTGAAGCTAATAAAAAAAAAGATCTCTGTTTTATTATAAAGGAAGATGACGAAGTGTGTGAGAGAGAGAGAGAGAGAGAGAGACCTGCTGCGATACGAGCGACTGCTTTCCAAATCACACTTAATATTTATGTTTGAGCCTACACTGAAGAAGGCGATAGCCTCAAGCGCCTTGCGCCTCACCCAAAAGCCCTAAAAGGTGCGCCTAGGCTGCGCCCACATCACTGCGCCTCACCTAGGGTTGGGCGAGGCTCATGCCTTGAGCCCAGGCGCGCCTTTCACAACAGAGACTTATACATCAAGTAAGCTCTATAAATATTTTGATGACTGCTTTAACTAAAATGGGGCTAATAAATGCAAACTAACATTTAATAGGTCATCACAAGTTTGTTTTAAGGAAATATTTGTGGACTGATCTATTTCAACTTCACTCGGTACATCCACTCATGAACCAGGAGACCGTGGAACGCTTTAGGAGAAAGTTTTGACCATCGGCCATCAGCCAAGTCTTTCCAAGGACAACAAAGATATTAACCATTTTTTTTTCATTTTAACCCCTCGGGTCCTAATAAATACATGACAACAATAACATGAACAAAACTTGCAAATCACAATTTCCCTATCACTTCAAGTGCTTACTTCAAACAAATTTCAAGTGTGAAAATTGAACACTAGTCATAACTTGGTAGCACAGAAATTCAGGCTCCGTTTGTTTTGATGCAAAATGTTTTTCAGAGAATGCTTTCACTCTATTTAGATAAGTAAAAACATTTTCCGAAAAACACTTTACATCAAAACCAACGGAACGTCAATATTATTTTCAATGTAACCTCCATATCCCATATAGGTGCAAAGGAAGATTTAGCCTCATCACATATATAATATGGAGTAATGATTCGTGCACATAAAATGTGAACATAATGATCTAGGCCATTCATTTTGGTGGGTCCCATGTGTGCAGAGATGGACCCTAACAAAATGAATGGCCCAAATCATTATGTGCACACTTTATGTGCACATAGCATTACCCTATAATATGATAAAATTTAAGAAGAAACACCTACATATAGGAGAGTGGCAAAATGCGAATATTGAGAATGATGTACTTGTAACAAAAAAAAATGATAGAATCAGAATTTATACATCCAAGAGACGGTGCATATTAAGACCATTGAGGAAAAACTAAGACAAAATTAACCAAGGTAGTAATACCATCGGATAACTATACCAATGAAAAAGGGTGACCTTTACAATTTGTGGATAATCCTAGGTAAGGGTAATACAAAATTAACCTTAGATAATATATAATGAAGAAACAAAATTTACATAGTGGACCCAAACGGCTGAGATAAGATTTGACTGAAGTCGAGTCGAGTTTAAAACAATTGCATCGTTCTTAATAGTCAATTATTATACTTGAAATTAGTTTGTATTCACATAAACACATTGTTCAAATTTAGGTCATATATTATACATTGTATAAACATAAGTCTTCAATGGAATACATCTGTCCATATGTTTAAAAGGGGGAATTCAGTGCACGAGGATCCCACCACTCTAGGGTTTGGGGAGGGTTAGATGTACGTAGTCAAACCTCTACATGCAAATAGGTTGTTTCCACGATTCAAAACCATCACCTTAAGTCACATATGTATGCACGGCAGCTATAAATGCAAGTTTTACACAGACACTCGCCATTTTCTTCCTCGATAAGTCAAATAATTGTGAATCGCAATCCATGCACAAACTTTTAAGTATTTGTACATTGCTGTGTATACATATACTTACATATTACGCTATCATCAGTCATTCATGGAAAAACTGGATTCTCAAAGGAAAAATTGTGTGTATAGCATTACTCACACTGAAGGTAGAGCATCCAATTAATTGCATAAGGTTCCACATGCCATTCATGTAAGCAACGCAAAGCCTAACAAAATTGTTTAACAAATAAAGAATGAGAATATAGATACCCTCATACAGGCAAACAAAATCATTCACACAAACATAGATAAATAACAAAATAATCGTACAAAAGCTACTTTGTATTAAAAGAAATGCTTATAGCTGTAACACAATGAGATATGCAGGGAAAATATTGAAAAAATCTTAAAGTTGGATGACAGATTAGTATATGACTCAGTTTTTCCATGTAACAAAGTGCATGCTTGCAGGAGTCAGAGCAGGAGTGTTCGTATGCTTTCGCAGTAAGGTGGCATTCGGCCCACGTCATCTCCAAATCATAATTACTGCACAATTTTATGTATCACTAGTGGAGACACGGATAAAACTTGTGTCCAATAGAAACAGTGATAGTGTATCAGAAAAATCTAAACACTTCACTTCTTTTCTGAGTGAAAGGTGTTACACATGGAGCCAGTTAAAAAGCAGATCTAACTTGTGTCCCTTATCAGAAACATCCAAGGTGATGCTGTAACTGCCACTACTAGCTCAAAAACTGCGAAACTTAACATTGATAATTTGAACTAGAACATCTGAACAAGTATAATTGTTTTTTACCAGATACATGAATAGCAATTAAAAAGTGAGATGTATGGAGAAACAGCAAATGATCACAGGTTTGGATGTAAAAATTTGGTAAACTTCATTGTTGAAAATGAAACTCACCAAAAGTCACTAAATTTTAAATATTTAAATTATAATAGTCAAAAACAAAGTTCCAATGTTAGAAATTGGATGTTTTCAAACTCGATACGTATATATGGGCTGCACCCCTGTTTGGGTGCTTTTCAATGATAGTTAGTTGTCTAAAAAAATGATATGGACAAAATCCAAAGATTCAGCCTCATCTGCCATTGTCAGATAATTTGTTGAACATATGAACCCTAGTATATTATTACTTGGACGACGATAATACATGGTAGCTATACATGCGAAGAGATTATACATGCTTCCAACCATCATTTTCTTCGACTAATTTCCAGATCCTAGATAGGTTTAGTCAGTGAAATGTTCCTTGCATTCCCCAACTTCTATGGAACTTTCATTTTGTCGCACTATTCTGTCCTAAAACCTCCATTTCTTTGAGACGCCACCACTGTGATACAATGGCTTAGGCGTTTTATGCAATAAAAAAAAAAAAAAAAAAATTACATCTCGGATTAACCCCTCTAAAGCTCATCATGAAAGGCATGGGAGGAGATTATATCCTATGGCAAAATAGGTTTTTGAAGCTAGATAGAAAGTTATTCAAGCATAGAGGTGCATTAAACAAAGATCAAATTATGTAATACGGAAAACTGACGATGATAGGACTTCACCTCATTCAACGAGCAAGTTCACTGTATAAGACATGATTGGAGGTCATGTCCAACTCCCTTGAAAGATCATTGAATCAAAAGGACCTGCTTAGGGTATAGGAAGAGTGAGATAAAAGAGTATCTAAGTTCAAGATCTCTTCCTCTAGTCAATTGCCTGATCATGCAAGGGCACTCACATCCCCCTTATGAGTTTAAATATTCCAAAGTAGTAAAAGTGTGACACATAATTGGCTATGGGACCACAGCTTCTTCACTACTGCTGTCCAGCTAACACAACCCACTAAAGTTGAGTCCCTTTATGCTGGGTTACATGGACTCGGGTATGGGTACCAGGTACATGTCTAAGCATCGGACTTCCCAAATTCAAGAATCTAAGGACACATGAAAATAATCTATAGTTTTCTTTTATCTAAATGAAATAGTGTTACTGCGTAATAATTAGACAGCATTTCGTCACGTAACATAGGTTCCATGTGCGAATGTCGGAATGTGTACTTTGACATCAATGGTTATCCATTGGAGAAATCGGCATTCACTTATGAAGTGGGTTACCTTTACAAACTAAAAAAAAAAGATGTGCCTCTGTGTCTTTAGATTGGAATCAAGTTTCCGGCCAGGGTTTGCATCAATGCAGAATTATCTAAATTCCTAACCTTTGAGATGGCCAGTTATCAAAGTATCATAAATTCATCACAAGTAATGATACAAAAAAAATTGTAAAATAACTAGTTCAACATGTGTATTCATTTGAGTTATAGAGTAACTCTAAAGTAGAGTTGAAGGTACTCTGTTGAACTACTTTTTACTAGGAATCTACTCATTCCTTCCATTGTCAAAGACCTCCACCTCAGATAGTGGGCACATCGGACACATCTCATAAGTCATAACCTAACCATACCTGTTCATTCATGTTAAAAACAGGTATTTCTCACATTTTTGGTGTCCATGCAACATTACAGATAAACTGAGAAAATATCAGATGTATCTATATCACTAATGCATTTTAAGTTTTACAGCTTCCATGCTGAACCTCCAGACAGTTACATCACTTTAGCTGTGTAAACTGTAACTCTGTTGTTCAATGTAGGCAATAAGTGTCACAGTTGAAGAGTCGAAGTGTCACACTTTAATAGGAATAACTAATTCACGATGAACTAAATTCGAACAAACCTATCAGATTCTTCTGAACCTGGAGGCTCAAAGTTGGGGGGAAGACCAAAGACAACCCGAAATAATAGCAAGTCAGAGATATAACTCAATGCTTTAACAGGATGACTTCCAGATACCATGAGATCAATCTGTGAAAAGAAGAGACAATACAAACGGGAGAAAGGAACAATTAGTACCAAATACATATGAGAATATTTCCGGAGAGAAGTTAAAATTGTTTTAGGAAAAAAGAAAAAGAAAAGTGATTCAGCATTTGTAACCACTCCTAAGTCAATCAAACAACACAACTAACATACTTCGTGACCAATACGTTCCCTGCTGATTTTATCAGCAATCGCAGCTCTAACATCATCAGCAGCAGCAGCCTTTTTTAGCTCTGCATCTAATGTAAATTCAAATCTCGCACCTAAAAAAACCAAAAATCAGGTAGGGATCATAGGCAATATGCATGAAATCTAGAACATTATGATTTGAAGCGCTAAATGTTTCTGGCATTCACCTAACCTTGGGTCAGTGTTCTAAAAAGGCGGCACTTAGGCGCTAGGCGGTGCCCCGCCGCCTGGATTTCCTCCTAGGCATTTGGGAAATTGCCCAACATATTAGGCGGGGGTCAAGGCGGGTCTAGGCAGGCTGGGGTGAGATTGTAGATTTGCTAAAATAAGAAGGGAAAAAAAATACTCGCACCACGGTAACGTCTAACATTAGTCTATATATATACACTTAATGTTTAAGTTACTTATTAATAGATCCCTAATAGTTTTTTAAATATCAAAAACCTTCTCATTGTGTTTACTTATTTCCAAAAAACACCACAAAACCTTTATATATCTACTATTTGGACCCCTAATTTATAATTATTCTTAAATAACACCACATAAGTGGTATATATATATGTATTACATAATTAATTTTATTAAAAAAAAAAAAATCTGCCTAGGCCCCTAGGCGCTAGGCCCCCCTCAGCCGCCCGACTAGCCCCTAGCGATTTTTAGAACATTGCCTTGGTTTAGCACCAAGTGAAAGTTTCATGTCAAGTAAAGCAGAGTTCACGTGTAGAATATAAGAAAAGGTAAAAAAGAAGAGCAGAGACTGTCAACCTGTTGGAAAGATAAATGTATATATAAGTATATATGCCAGCCCGCATGGTCTTTTGACTCTTTTCTCTCTAGAAAGAATAAAATTTTTCTCTGCCAAAAAACGTTACTTCTTCTTTCTTTTTCTTTTTTTTTTCCCAAAATCAAGTCTTCATTGCTTTTCATGAAGACGGTAAAATGGATATCTCTAAATATCTTTCTTTGAGAGAATGCCACCATAGGTGAAATCTTACTAATATGGAAGTCAGACCTTCAAACATTTTCTTTCAAAGCTGAAAGATCCATTGGCCAAATGAATACATAGAAAAACTAGTAAAACTAAAGTAATCGTGGAATTTGTCTGCACTTTCTTAGTTTATGGCCATCGTACAACCAAAACCAAGCATACCCCCAAAAATTTGAAAGGATTACTTATTAGCAACAGAAGTTCGAGAGAGTACCAAATTACACCTTCAAATGACTAAAAAAATGCCACGTCCATCAAGAGGAAGAAGAAACAGGTTGCCTTAGACAAAAACTAACCTGAGTGAAACAACCCCTACTTCGGACAGTAATTAAAGGAGCACTTGCTATCAGACGCTGAACAGGAGAAACATAAATATACACTTGATGGGTTCGTCCTCTATTGCATACACAGAGCAATCCATCATGAAAACTGAAACACTCTTTTGTATAACTAATTCAATTATGGACCACAATTTGTCATCTCAATGCAATCTCTGGCCAATACTCAGGAGTAAGAATTTCTTCTAACGGATTCCATACAAAACAACAATGTGTTTTTTTCCCTGATTCATTTATACAAGTCCAGAAATCCATGACAGAGGAAAGAAAGAACATCAACTTGGATCATGGAAAAGGCAAGACATGCAGATGTCAAATAATATCAGTGGCAAAGGATGGGATACGGAAATATGCAGGATTACTTTATGAGTATCAAAGTAGAAACCACGAAGGAGATAAGGTCAGGAAACCTCAATATCTCAATATGATAACAAAATTTCTACATGTATTACTGATAGCTTAATAAACTTCCAACAAAGACAAAAATATGGAAGTTATGACTTATGATGCAGCCCAGGAGAAAAAAAAAACACTAGTTGAAGCATAACAACAATTCAAGTACGTTTTCAAAGCAGGATCCACTTGAATCCTTGAATAGTAATCTAAAACGTTAAATTTTGTGCTATGGCCAATTAAACTTTTACTGAATGTCAAAAACTGGGAAGAAGCCATATCACAACTAGTATGGTGGATTTGGCATCTCCTTTGATTTTTTTTCAATTGAATTGATCACCTTATTGTACCTCCATGAGAGCATGGAAATAAAGGTTCTAGACTCAGAAAAGTATATGCTTCACTTGTATTTTCTAACTTCGGTAAACTCCTTAATAGTACTGCAACAGAGAAAGATCTAAGATATAATATATAGGCATACCGCAAATCTACTGCTTAAAGAAGCCCCCAGTTTATTACACAATGAGGTACAGTATAATTGACAATTAAAGACTTAATAAAGTGTTCACTGTAAAAATAAAACACAAAGTTCAGAGCAAATTTGGCTCATCTCCTTTGATTTGTCTACGTTTAGTTCACATTCTTATTTTGTCTACATTCATCCAACTAATTAAACAATGTATCATTTCTGGTTCCAATGGAATTCATAGGTATAGGAAGAAGCCCTATCAAATAGAGATTTTTTCTTCAACCATATTTCGATTGTTAATACGAAATATAAGACCACTACTACAAAGAGTATAACAATCAAGTTAAACAAAACTCAATAGTGGCTAGTGATGCAAGCCTTCTAATGGTCCCACTTGACCTTTTTATGTGCACCAGATGCTCTTAAATCATAGCATATAATTTAGAATATCCGACTGTACAAGACTATTGGATAGATACAATATTCCTCCTTTTCTTATGATTATCTTGATGTCTTACTTGAGTTAACATGCTTCAAAATATCTAATTCAGTTCGGAGTCTTCAGACAAATTTCACAATATAAACTTAATTTCTTTACTTGTTACACTTTATTTGGCATATGAAAAAATCATTCTGAAACATTTGTGCTTGATATAGTTTCCAAACTTTCTTTCATGAATTGGTTTAGTCAGACCTTATAACAAGATATTCAAAAATGCTATTTATCTAACCTCACCTTTGCAGTACAAGCAAAACATTCATTAACATAATACTTTGCCGACCAAAGAAATACCACAACCATATGGTATTCATAATCCCTACTTGGTAAGTTAACCATTGACATCAAGTATGTAAAACATCATAGAGTCCAGTTTTGCTCACCCCAAAATTGCTCACCTTTTGCTCACCCTCCTCTCCCATTGGCTAATGCAGTGGGGCCCAGTACTTTACACCATTAATTAATTCTCATTTAATCCGGGGCCCCACGCATTAGCCAATGGGAGCGGAGGGTGAGCAAAAATGTATTCAACATTATAACATCCATGAGAAATAGCCAATGAGATTTCTCAACGACTAATGGTGGGCTAGCCATTAAAGCACAAATAAACACTCACAGCACTCTCTATTAAACAATGTGTAAGCATCTCAAACTTTTAACAAAACCGTGAGGGAGCTAAACACGAAAGAACTTCACAGTTAAGCGTGCTGCTGCCAGAGCAGTACCAGGGATGGGTGACCCCCTGGGAAATTCATTGTGTTTAGACCCAAAGCGGACAATATTGTTGCTAGACGGGGAGGTGGGTCGTTATAAGTGGTATCAGAGCGGAAACCCAGCCGGAAGTGTGGGGCGAGTCCCACACGGACGTGTGGCCCTTAAGTAGGGTGGATTGTGATGACCAAGAGCCAATACTCCTGAGGCAGGAAGGCCAAGATGGATGAGGTGAGGTCAGGTGTGGGGGCTTGTCTCACATCGCCTGGGGTGAAGTTCCTGGACGTTTATAAGGATTAATCGCCCCTCTATATGCAACAAGGCCTTTTAAAACCGTGAGGTAGCTAAACGCGAAAGAACTTCACAGTTAAGCGTGCTGCTGCCAGAGCAGTACCAGGGATGGGTGACCCCCTGGGAAATTCTTTATGTTTAGACCCAAAGCGGACAATATTGTTGCTAGACGGGGAGGTGGGTCGTTACAAAACTTGTTACTAAGCTACCAAAATTTATTTTTTAAAATATTCATCATAATTGGTACAATGGTGCCTAGTGCAAGCAATCTTTGGCAATTGGCATACATGCTGTTGGTAAAATATCTTCTAGTTTAGTTTTTCCATTCAAATGTTACTCTGTACAACATAGCTCTGCTATACTCTAATGAAAAGATTTCTTCATATCCTTCCAGGAGTCAATTCTTTATGATGACATTTCTGCATGTTTGAAAGACAGTAAACTCCTTCAGAAACTTACTAGTCACTAGCGTTCCAGATATTCTCAATAGGGCTGAAGCATTTGCGATGCTTCTCACAAATGATAACCACCTCCTTCTCTAAGCATTGTTCTGCTGACCTTAATTTCTTTTTTTTTATCCCAAGTTTTTATCCTATCAAACCATAGTTTTGATGGAGCGTTTGAATCAGAAACCAGTTCTGAAGTGGCAAAGTGGGTGCAGTGCATGTATTGTGCAGTTACTGTATATACTACGTTTGTTCTTATCCGTTTGTCAAATTATTGGTTATTAAAGAATGGTTTTCGATGAAAGATTAGAATAAGATTACAGTTGTACCACTACGGCATCGCGCTCACCTCTTTAGAGGTCTCTCCTCTGGATTCGTCACTTGGGTAGAAGGCCTGGTCCAGCTACTTGACAGATCATCCAAGTAGTATTCCTTGAGCATTGCTCACATTTCAAGAGGTCTGATCTCCAAGTGTGGCTGCTTGAGTGTCGTGCTCGTCTTTTAGAGGTCTATTACATCCTAAAGGTTTCACATCCTGATCTATCACCTTCGCTGACTTCACCTTGGTTATCTTCAACTTAGGAAGTTCAGCTCACAGACGGTACCTCGCGAATACACCTCACCCTCCTCACCTCGTGAGTTCACTCACATGTTATCTCACAATAGCCTGCCTAAAGGCGGGGTGCATCATTCTACATCACAGTAGTGACAGCCGCACTATTCTCCACCAGTTAAGTTGGCCTCCAGTTAGAAGGTATGTGCACCTTGAGAAATCCATTTCCCTGTGCAGGGAAGGAGCAGGACCTAGGGAGCCACTTAACCTTGGTAGCATCTCCTTGAGATCATAAGGGGTTGTGGCTTGGTGGCTGGAGCCAATGGTAGCAGCTCCTTGAGATCATAAGGGGTTGTGGCTTGGTGGCTGGAGCCAATGATTTCGTCTTGGTGTGGTCCTCCCACGGGCAGCACCTCGACCGATTCTACGATAGAGACAGAGACAGAGAGAGAGAGAGAGAGAGAGAGAGAGAGAGATGAGTTGACCATTAAAATGGCAACATTTGGCGAGCGCGTGTCTTGGTGAGATCGTTCTCTCTCTCTCTCTCTCTCTCTCTCTCTCTCTCTCTCTCTCTCTCTCTCTCTCTCTGGACTGTCTTGGTTCCTACTCTAAGCCTCTCTGTGGGGCCTCTGCCATCTTATGTGTTATACCTCCACCTCCATCTCATCACTGAAGAACCCACAGAATTCAGAAATCAATACAATGGTTTTATGTGGTTTAACTGTTACATTAATATCCAACATTTCCTCTCAAGTCTCAATCTACTTCTATTACAATGACAGTTTGATCCCAATGGATGCTAAAAAAAGCACATGCACAAAAACAAGCCATAAAACAATTGCATAGCCACTTGAATAACTAGGAAAATATTACAGGATACAAATCAGAATAAAACAAAAGCAAGCCATAAAACAAAACTAAATGCTAAGATTCCACATGAGAACTCATGGCTATTCTTGGCCATCGTATGCATATCAGTTGCATTTACATTAGTAACAGTGACAGAATTTGGGAAAAACACGACAAGTCAATTTATTAAACAGAGTAGCAAGCACCACATGATAGCAATAAGCACAATGCTCGATTTAATGAGAAAGGATTTTACAGCATATTTAAGGGAAGAAAGACCATAAAGCGAGTAAAAATAATTAAGCCGCTGAAGCTAATACTATGCAGATCAAGCTGCGCTAAATCAAGTAAAGCTAAGAACAAGTCTATTTTTTTTGTTTTTTTTTTCTTTCCCTCGTGAGATCAATTTTTTTTTTGGTAACATAAAGTAATATTCACTTTTCCCTTTGTTTTTTATTTTAGAATATCTAGAATCTATCTACGCAAACTGGATCAAAAATTTAAAACATGGGGATCAAAAATACCAAAACGAACAGCTCGAAGAACTCTTAGAGGATCATCCAAAAATGTTTCCTTTGGAGGTAAAGGGGTCACTATTTTTCCATACTTCAGATCCTCAATTCCTGGATTGGTTAGAACAGAATTCCATAAATCAGAACTGAAAACAAAAACAAAACAAAAACCTTGTAAAAAAATAAATGAACAAAGCTAATTCCCAAATGTGAATCCCAAATGTTTTGCTAGTTGTACCACATGCAGTGATATGCGGTACCACCTGCCACTGCCACAGCATATGGTACAACTATTAAAGCATTTGGGATTTTTTTTTTGTTGGTCAAAATTTGGGAACCAAATTTGGGAAACATACCATTACTCAATAAAAATAAAACATAGTTTTTTATGCATGCTAAGTACACAGAAGATAGAAAACCAATACAACCTCTTCTAGTAAAATCTTCAATTGAACTAGTGTTTATATTGTAGAACAAGCTGCCAGAGAAACATAGAGAAAAATTCACTGTAAGTTTAGAATATAGTTTTAAAAAAAAAAATGCGATAAATCTCTTAGCAAACGACTTGATGCAAAAGCCCAAAAGGTAATTCATACTTTTCATAAATAATCCATATTTATATGTATTATCCAGAATAGTAAATTGACTTCCAGAAACAATGGAACTTCGCAAAGAAAATATCTTTTAAATAATTAATTGACCTCTAAATACCAACAAAGTTACAAAACTAATACAGCTAATGTTCCCATAACAAAGCTACATATGCATAAGCAAACAGTAAATAGCAGAAAAAGTACCTGTTAATGGTCAAATCCCTTCTATAAGCATCCTCTTCTGGGGTACCAAACCTCTGTAACACAAATTTAAACAAAGATACATTCAACCTCTTACATATACCAACATTCACCCATTAGCACAAGTTATCGGACACTAAGGGTGTGTTTGATAACCCAATTAAGTGTTGAAGTGCGTTTGGTAAGGTCCCACTTAATTGAAAAAGCAGCCAAAACCCGCTGAAAACTTTAAGCGAAAATTTTCTACTAAAAATAACCACCAAATGCGGGCTATATACTTGAAACTTTATTTTCAGTATTGCAAACTCAATCGCTTTAAAGTTTCAGCACTTAATTTTCAGTTTTATCAAACGGACCCTAAGAGATTTTGACTTTAATAGCATATTAGAAATCAGAAAACTTAATGATACAATGTGCCTATGAATCCTTCTGGTAGAAGTAGTGTAGAAGTGTTTATGTTGGGTACAAAAGTTCGTCGTGGAGCAGAAGTCTTCGGTCAGTAACTAGGAATCTCGAGGAGAAGTGGGTCACATGTAAAGAGAAACAGTCTGAACGACAATGAGTGGGGGAGTATTCCGAGAGAAGACTGTGCACTCGAGATCGAGCATGCCAGATGATAAGAGTCATAAGATAATCAATCTGAGCTCATAAATGCACAGAGTCCTAGAGGAAAGCCCAGAATTCTCTCTCTGCCATATAGAAAGGATTGTTCACATTTCTGGTAGTCATGACACGTGCCAAGACGTGAGAGTCGGTGATGGCAAAAATAATGCCAGTGAGGCTTGTTGAAGCTTGATATAAATTGTTGGGCCCATTCCCTAACAGCTTAAGCTTTTGGAGTAGTTGGTAACTTAACATGGTATCAGAGCCTTGTTTGTGGGAGGTCTTGGGTTCGACTCTCCATCCCCGCTTTGTTGTGCATATTTGCTCTTTGTTATTTGTCTCCACTATGATGGAGTTTGGTTTGTTTGCTCTCCACGTGCAAGTTGGGGTTGTACATGAAGGAGGGTGTTGAAGCTTGATATACATTGTTGGGCACATTCCCTAACATCTTAAGCTTTTGGAGTAGTTGGTAACTTAACAAGGCTCACACATTTGGTGTGACAAGATAGGGAGAATAAAGTAATATTTTTAGATGATTATACAAGCTATTGTGTCATGTCCTCTCCCATTACCTAAATTTTCAAATAAACCTATAATTTATCACCTATTCTTTTATATAGAGACTCTCACCTCAAAATTTTACATTTTCAAAGGAGCCTTGTGACGATGTGTCTAAGGTACAAAATTTTAAGACATTTTTTCACGTGTCGACGTGTGTCGAACGCTTGTCATCTTTGTTATATGGACTTGGGTAAGCATATTTGGTGCTTCATGTCAGACCTCTCTAAACTTCAAATCATACTATACGCCTATACGGAGACTCATCTTGAAAAGTATCCAAAAGTGGATACGGGTAAGCAGACACACCCGAAACACATAAAAGATATTATCTTTATCCAACATTGTAGTACGTAATAAAGTTCAACTACTAGCCTTTCATTAAGGGGTTCTGTCTATCTCTTCGTGTGAAATGCTAGAAACCGTCCTTTGCTACCATTTATGAGCTTTTTCTTACTTTTTCTACATCAGTTATGGAGTATCCATGAGTCTGATTTGGGTACGAGTAACAGACCCATATCTTGAACCATTATAATGGCATATCCGGTTGACACGGGTATTGTGGGGCAATAGGAGAGTCCATGTAATATAGCTTGTAGGTGACAAACACGTATGCAAAACTGACGTGGCACTCAAATTGAAGTGTTTGTGCATCGTTTAAAAGTTAAAAGAACCCCTTTTCACATCTGAAATAACAGAAGACCTCATCTATTTCCATTCCAGACAAATGCTTCTCTAATATTTTCCTATACTCAATTATAGAAAAGATTAAGTGAGAGCATGGATTGATGAAACAATTAGTGACTCAGTAGAGGTCAACTGTAGGAGGGGGCTAAATTTTAACTGAAGACATACTCTTTAGAATTCCTTTATATTACAGACAGTTGAAATTAGCCCAAATGTTCAACATGATTCATGAGAAGATGACACTTTCCGACTTGCACTCTGTGTAGTTATTTTATTCTGATGAAAGCAACTTATAATAATATTGGAAAGAGAATTGTCAATTCACACTAGGTCCAATACTCTTCAACACAAGAAGCAAAGACAAAGGTTTCCAGTCCTTATCAGCATGAATCTCAACTCCCCAAAACATTCATTTTTTTTCCTCATTAGTTTTTTAATTCTCCAAAAGTGCACTAGATTTTGAACAATGAATCGAACTATCCCCCTTAGTCTATATGACTACAATGACCAGAATTATCAACCAAAAACCAAAATGATTAATTACACTTAAAATACACTAAAGTGAGAAATCTCACGGAAGATGCATCATAGAAAATGAGATCACTACTCGCATATTAAAGATACAATATAATCCAACTGCCAAATAAGTCTAAACAATAAGTACTACTCCCATCATAAAAAGATGCAGAAAGGAACAAATAAATAAGCAGTAACCTCACTGCTGCAAACTGTAACTAACCCACCCCACAAACCGCTGAAACAATTGGTGTACTTACACACAGATGTCCACTTCATATCAAAGCCTACTGATCTTAACAAACAGCAGTCCTAGAAATTCACAAATGGTGCCAACATACATCCAACATGGGATCTATCTCTAACTCTAGGATAACTTATCCGAGTGTGTCAACTTAATTTCTATGTTGAAATCTAGGAGCTTAAGTTAAATTCTAAGGTGCGGTGTTCTAGTCTAAGGCAAGCAACACCATCTTATCTTTTAGTAGATTAATACTTTATGATTAACACTTTCTAAAGTCACCTTGTTACATAATGATTCATAACTTCTGAAGTATCTACAAAATTATAAGTTAAAAAGATAAGATATCTTAAGAAAAATGTACAGTCAGAAATAATGTTCAAATGTACGTCTAGGCCAGTGCAATACTAACTGGTAAAGATCAATTGGCAGAGCTACATACTCAAAGCAAACTATGCCCGTATTTATACAGGTTTGATGAGCTACTAACTGGGTCATTGATGGGTTTGGGAGAGGGAAGTAAAACCCGAGTTGCATTCAAGCTAAGGACAAGTTCTATTATAACGCGTCCCACCCCATATCGCGTCAATGATACGTGGCCATTTCTATGGGTTGCTTTAAAAGATGTCCCAACTTCAAATGGAAGCAAAAGTTGAGGTCAACCAAGCCTCTACAAAATCTACCAATCCACATTGGAACTAAATGGAGGCCAACCAATCCTCATGACAACTCAGGGTTATGTGGCTTCACTCTCACCAAAGAATGTGTGTGCTCATGTTTTAATCTGACACATTATTCTTAGGCATTTTTCCATGTGTCCATTCAACGAAGCACGGGCAGACACACATGTGATGCTCATACCCTAGGATGCTGATGCAATATGCTAGTGCTCGGTTGCGAGTGTTTAGGAAAACCTTACTGATGGATACGTCATGACACGACATGGACACATCGACACTGTAAATCCTAAATAATGAGGACATGACACAACAGGATACGGAAAGTTTTTTATTTTCAATTCTCATGTATTTCATAAAATGTAGTACAATTCCTTTGTATCAGAAGAAAAGATGGGGAAGAATTTTATGATATTTTATTCATCACTATGTCACAATATTTATACACAACCTAGATTACGAAAGGAAAAGGAAGGAAGAAATAGAAAAGGAAACAAAATAAAAATAAGATCAAAATTATCCCTAGAATCCTGTAATAGGATTTGACTGAAATCTTATCCTAATAAATCTTATTTCCAACAGTATCCATCATCCATACCACCAAAAGGCCCAAAACAAAAAGATTAAAAATAAATAAAATCAAACAATCAAATGCTACATTTTGGTAATAAATAATTTTTATTTTTTTATAAAAATAAAAAATAAAAATAAAAAAAGAAAGAAAAGGAAGAAGAAGAAGAAGAAGAAAAAATTATGTGTCCCCTTGTCCCTACGTATAGGCCACTAAAATTTCATACCAAAAAAGAAATGGCTATAAAATTTTGGAACTTAGTACCCCAATGGAAACCTGCCCCACTCCATGCTATGTGTGGTATTACCCCATCACACTCCATAGGATTCTGGATGGGTTTGGAGTTGTGTTTGTTCCGGTATGGAACTGCGATAGGGGAAACCCATTCTAAATTTGCTTGTTGCCATGCCTACTCAAAATCTACAGAAACCAAGTATTTACATGTGCAAAATGCAAATAGCTTGACAATAAGACACAGCCTCCTCCAGACACTACACTATAGATGCTCTTCAAAGAAGAGAAAAACTTAGACTAATAGTAGCTGAGAGTACTAGTACCATTGTAGGAATACGGCTATTCTCACTGTAGTCTTCAGATCTTAAGTTGACAAAATCAATCCATATATCAAAGAGGCGCATCCTTGCTGTTTCCAAGTGTTTAGACTGGTCAGGGTTGCTGCAAATTCAGAAAACAATGGTAAAAACCATAATTATTGTAACAGACTGCAAGACATTCAGTGCTAACATTTGTAAGTTTATAGTAGTGATAAGATGGTATAAGGACCTTTCATGCAAATTCCTATAAAAGAGAACACTATAAAACGTAATAGGGGAAAATAAAGAATAAAACGTAATAGGGGTCCGCATTAAACTCTTCCAAAAATTAGTACGAAACAAGGAAAGACAATTACCATATGCGATCTATCGCTGAAACCTACAACAAGGTATAAAATGGCAATTACCCAACCGCGCCATCAATCAAGGCTAGCTGACAGACTTAACCTCTAGCCTTTATTCACCCAAACAGGCTATTCTCAAGCCCAAAACCAAGTTCACAAGCTCGATGGAGTGCACTCTTACCACTGCAATAAGCTATGGACCCTGATGTAAACACAATGTACAACTAAAAATTCTTTGGCTTTGAACAAGAATATCAAGCCATTATTAAACAAGCTTGATAAAAAGAAGTGGAGAGATGTTGTTGCTCCTATGTCCTACCCACCCCTCAACACCTCCATCCCAAAATAAGTAAACAAAACCAAATCTTCCTAAGGGGGAGGTCAAACCTTGAGACTTTATGCACCCAAAGTGGCCGTCATCAAACCTAAAACCAAGCTCACACACTTGAGGGCATAAGCTTTAATTATTCACCAACGGTCCATTTTATGTCTGATGTAGAGGAGGGCAAACCAAAATACAACTCCACCTCGCCCTCCAAAAGAAAAAGTCAAAAAACAAAAGAGAAATAGAAAAAAGACACCCCACCCCCGGTATGGCCTACTCTGCACCCCACAATAATGAGAACAAAAAGTAATAAAAAACACCATTACTTTATATTGGTGCATGTATGTGTGGTTGTTCTCCGAGTCTTAGGGTAGGAGGACTAGGCTTGAAATGTGTCCAAAAGTTTGAAGTGGGCACTTGAAGTGGGCACGTCAGCCCACCTTGACCATATAATAGGTTTATTTCAATTACGGTAACAAGTGATGTTATTTTCTTTTAGTAATGTTCAGAATTAGAGTTTAACTGAGGAGTTTCTATCTTTCATTTGAAAAACTAGAAACTATTCTTTTCTCAATCTTGAGCTTCTCCTAATTTCAACATCACATTTGGAGGAATCCGGTGTTCGAATTGGGTATGTGCGTCAGACAGATATCTTTTACTCATACCCATGTTAGAGACTCTACGAAGAAAATTATATGAACATGATATCCAAGATAAAAAGCACTAAGGCATCAACTGCTATAACTCTGTTCATGGCATGCTCATCCTCGAATCCGATTTGAAAAACTAAACCTTGTTGCTGGAGACATGGCATGAGACTCTTTGAAAAACCAACACGACGAATTCCTAGCGTAATGAAATCTTCAAGTCTTAATCTCATCGTTTCTCAAATAATAGCTCGTAAAAAAGTAACATCCTCCAAAACCAAAATGTTCCCTAAACTTCATAAAATGTTTTAACCCATGTGTGTGTTCACAAATGGAAAACAGAACCAAAATAAATGCACTAGTAACTATTACCGTATTACACCATATGTAGTATCGAACAAAAGGGAGATGAAACTAAATCAAAAAGAAAACTTTTGGTAAAACTTGTCTCCAATTTTCTATATCCACTTAGGTTCAATAGTTTCTATTCATATCTAGGCTAAAGGAAAGGAGTTCTGACATTAATGAGCCTCAATGAAAGAGAGAAGGATGTACCATTGGATGACCCCAATCCCTTGTGTTTCTTCCCCTGAACATGATAAGTAGTCATTGATCTTTTCACAAAATTCTCGGCCCAACATGTCGTCAAGAGCTATATCAATATCGAAGCATTCTTTGCCAAGAAGCTGAAAGAAACAGCAAAAAATAAGTAACAAACCACACAGGAACCAAAAAAAAAAAGCCTTAATTACAAAATATACCCTTGAAGTTTGGTCCGTCTCATTCTAGTTCCTATAGTTTTAATTGCATTAATTTGATTCCTGTTGTTTTTAAATGGAAGCAAAGTGGTTCAACTGCCCAATTCTATGAGAAACGTTGCTATGCACTGACACGCTGATGCAATTGAAATTACAGGGTCCAAACCTCAGGATGTATTTTGTATTTAAGCCCAAAAAAAAAAAAGAACTTTATAAGTTTAGCAAGAACAACTTAATCAAAAGGGACATGGACACAAATACACAGATACAACACTACACCAGCAAGTCGACACGACTAAGTCCAAAAAATTACAGTGTCAATGAGTGTTGGTGCTTCCTAGATCAAAACAAAGACGAGCAAAGAGCTAAGGAAAAAAAATAAATAAATAAATAAATAAAATTGGGAGCCTAAAAATACAGTAAGTAACAGAGACCTTGTCGCGAACCCAACCGCCGGCGACACGGAGCTGAGTTTGGAGATTGAAATGTCGAACAACTTGAAGTAGACGCTCGAAAATCTGCTTCTCTTTGTCCGTCAAATCAATCCTATCTCTGACATGAACGGACGGCGGTGGAGGAGAAACTATGGCAGCTGACATTGCTCTCTGATTGAACCCTCCTCCTCCTAGGGTTAGGGTTTTGGGTTGAAGGCTATTAAATAGTGTGTTGTTGAATGTGATGATGGCCGTCGGCAGAGTTGGAAGAAGAAGGAGAAGAGAGGGTTTAAAGAGGGTGAGAGGGCTCTGAGAGGTTTGGAAAGTGAAGAGACGACCACGACGACCGTTCAAAGCAATTCTCATATGCGTTGCTGCGTTTGAAGTAACGCTGGCCATGGCCGATCAGACTCCCCTCCTACCAAAATGTTCATACGTTGTTGTACCACATGCACTAACATTGGTACCACTGATCACTTTTTGCATAAAAGCAAAATGATGTGGCACAAATGTTAAAACAATTTGGGGGAGCAAACTTGGGGAGCACAAAACATACTGAGGTTGTTTGGCGCCGAGTTTCACAACTCCCAATCCACGCTTTGGTGCGATTTGATTCAAGATGTTGCTGGAACATGTGTTTGACTGCAAAATTGATTGTTGTGGGACCCATTCAATCGAGTATTGTCCCGTTTGTTTCCGTTTATAACTTACAAATTGTAATTTATTTATTATAACTTTAAAAAATTGAAATGAAGTATTTTTGGTGACTTATAGCTTTAGAACTTATTTTTTATTTTTTTTCAGCTTATTTAAGTTTTAAAAGCCAACTTATTTAAAGTTGGATTAGGGTGCTTTTTCAGCTTATTGCTTATTTTCCATATAATGAATCTTTAATTGGACAATCTTCTTCTTTATTTTTATTTTTATCTATTAACACAAATTACCCCCAATAAAATTAAATCCACCACTTATCTAAAAATCCTATCATTTCTATCACTTACAGTTGCATCACTAGCACACTATTATTAGTTAAGATATATATGTTAAAATTCATACATTTTCAATAAATAGTTCTTAAATTATACCTAAGACAGTTTTTAAGGACACTCTAGATAATATACAACAAATAAGTTATTTTGACAGCTTATGTTATCAAATACCACTATAACTTAATTACTACTTCTTAAAAGTTACACCAAACTGGTTTACAACTTATTATAAGTTATAAAAGCTATAATCTGAAAAACTAAAAGCTATAATCTCTCTAATTAAGTTGCAACAAACAGGGCCTATATCAACAATAGGAATGAAGCTGCCTCAACCTCATCGCAGTAGTTGCGATTGGCTTTAGTTTGATAATTTACTTTTTTACCCTCTACTTATCGAGTAATGCTATTAGATGCTTCCCACATTTTGTATCCCGAATGGTTCCCAAATATCTGTGTCAATGTGACCACCTTCATTAATGGTGGAACCACTTCAACATCTTCCAATTAAAATTAAATATGCCTACTATCACATATATTTAGGAACTAAAAATTGTAATTTAAGTAGTTAATTACTATTTAATATATATTTTTATATTGTGAGATATCCAATGTTTTAATGTATACAAAAATTCTTTGAATTAACCCAATAACAATACACAATCCAATTATTAGCATAAATATTGTACATTTGAGATATCATTCATTGAAATAATGTGTATATGTGCATGCACTATTTAAATGTAGCAACCTAGTAATAAGCCAATATGTCATTTTTATTTTATTAGTATGTGTTATTGTTGTTATAGTATCTTCCCATAAATGATTTGTACTGGTTTTATTAATTGATAGTACAATGCCAATTTTATTTTTCTGCTATATACTATTTTTAATCGTGAAGTTATTTCCATAAATAAATTGTACTGGTATCATTAGTTGTTAATACAAAGCTTTTATTTTGTGACTGTAAGTAATTTTAATGTATTAATAATGCTTAAGACTGTGCCCCCAAATTACCTTATGATTTGGGATTTGTCACGCCGCGGAGCTGCAAAAATAGAGAAAAATAAATTTCCTTTTTGGATCCATAGGGGTTGACGAGTGGAAGTCACTAAATTTTCCACACTACACAGTACTAATCAGCTACTAAAACAAAGACAATAATATAACCAAGCTGAGTATATTACAAAAGTCTTAGTTATTACAATAATCAGAATCCGCAACAGTGGGAAATATAAAAGGTTTGGAAGCAACATATGCCCAAGAACCAATTATAACAAAGTGCAACAGAAATATAAAAACTAGATGATTATCTTCATCTTCAGCTGGCGTAGACGTAGTCATCAGCATAATAGTCTTGCCCAGTATTGCCTTCTCCTCCAGAACCATCTTCAGCATAGTCCTCCTCCACGTAGTAACCATTTTGGTAATGATCGTCACCTGCAGAGTTAGGAACAGGGTAGTCTGGACAGCAGATGTCCAAACATAAACGTCGTCAGCTTAATGAAAGCTGAGCGAATGCAAACGAATGCAGTATCATAGGTATATCATTTACCAGTTATGCAAGACACAACATATAGTTCTACTAATAGTATCTTTTTCTTTATTGCAACTCCTTAATCGGTTACTCACGTCTTTTAAACAAGAACTAGTACATCCGACTCATGATAAACAAACCTGATTGTAGTACTCCTGGATATACTAATGCTCTGTCTACCGTATTGAGAATGCATGTTCCCAGTCCACCGCAAGTCATAGACACATTCATCTGTTTACTGCGTTTGAGAAATACATGTTCCCAGCTCACCATAAGTCATAGAGACATTCGTCTGTCTACCGCATCGATAGATATTACGTTAGTCCATTCCCCACTTTTAAGGACATATACACAGTTCATCATAAAGTCAGGGATTTAACGCTTTGAGCAAAGACACATCAGTTCTATTGCCACGACTTATCGATGTCTATAGTTTCTCAGCCACCGCAAGTCATAGACACATTCATCTGTCTATCACGTTTGAGAATACATGTCTCCCGTAACCATCCCAGAACTTAACAAACCTACTTATTGTTTGTACTACTACTGATACATGATACTCCCATATGTCCTGGCTACTATGATTGAAATGAACGGATTAACAAACTTAATTAGAATCAACCATTATTAAGGTCTGACCTCGAATTCGGTACTCACAATGTACTCTCCTTACCACGTCCCATTGTCTCTTTATTCATCAGTATCACATATAGGAAGTATGCATTGATATATGAGCAAATAAACAGTATGTATTACAACTATCAAGAAATAATCATGTTTTGAAATGTTCGATCGATTGAAGTCCTTTCGATAACTAAAGTTCAATCGATTGAAGAATTTTCAAGTGATCGAAGGTGAGGCAGTCTCGATCGATTGAAGTCATTTTGATTGTTTAAACTCTTGGGTCTTCAATCGATTGAACTAAATTTGGTCGATTGAACGACTTCTTATCTAAAGGACTAGTCAATGAATGTACAGAATAGTGAGGGTGTGTTTAGGTCCATTATTTACGTCCAAATGCCTCATTTGTTTGGTGGATAAATGGGAGGTATTTGATTATTTTAATCCAATCCAGGTTAATATCTTGTTTGTTTAGCCATTCTCAATATAAGTTAACCATAGGATAACAACCATATGGTTAAAAATAATGCTTGGTAGGAGGTATTAACTAATACCTGGGGGGATGAGGTATTAAAAACAAGGGAATAAGGTTAAGTGGGATTGAGCATCAAAATGACAAGTCTACCCTTTCATATTTAAACCACTCAACCACACAGTTCATATGATTTTATCATAAAACAAAGCAGAGAAGCGAGAGAGACCACTGTAGTCGATTTGGTGACTCTCGAGCTCACGATCTCCTGCCGTTGCCGTTGTGCTTTCCCACCGTCGTCGAGATTTTTCACCATCGACGTGCTTTCATCTCCGTCTCCAATCACTAGATCTAAGATTTTTCACATCCCTTTCTCATTTTGAGAGTTTAGAGATGATTAGGGTTCTATAGAATGTTAAATATCTAATCATCAATCTTGACAAAATCTTAGATCTGTGTAAAACATATGCTATTCTACTTTGATCTACAAGTTTTGAAGAAAAAATCGCCGGAAATCAACTCTAGTTTGACTTCTTCTGGTTAGATTTCTCAATTTTAAGCATATTCCTTTAATATTTATTTGTAGCTAAATAGAAATCTGATTCTGATATATATATATATGGGTCAATTATTTTTGTGAGTGTGTATTCTGGATTTTGGATGATTATGAAGTGTGGGTTTCATTGATTTTAGCTGGTTTATCTATTTTTCTTGTTAAATTCACCTTATGATTTGTCTATTTGGTCCATTTTGTTTATGAAATCTCTCATGTAGATTTTGCCTCTGCTTTGCCCCTTTGTTCTTCATTTGTTATAATCCCATAAAAAATTCCAACTTTCTTTGTATGAAGATTTTTCAAGAATTCGAAGGAATCACTAGCATTTTTCCTTAAATTGTCGGCATAGAGCAAATTTCCTACTATCCAAAGTTGGAAAATTGTGGTTCATTTCATCTTGTTTGAATACAATGCAATTAAATTTCTTTCCTACATTTTTATTTATTTTTTATTTTTTGCTAGAAAAATTTCTTTCCTTTCATTATACCATGTGGAACTTGCTATGAAAAAAATATGTTGTATTTTGATAAACATATTTGTTGTAATTCATTAATGGTGATTGTGTTTTATTAAACTTTGTTTATGTTTGGAATTGGCACTATGGTGTTTTAATACTTTCGGAAAAATTTTTATAGTTGGTGTTATAGAAAATACTTGATTTGAAAGTATTTTGGCGATTTGGTTATTTGTTCACAAAAGGGTATTTTTGGAAAGTTTTAGATTTATCCAGGTTTATACTACGGTCATCCAAACACAGCATTGGACTGTCTGAATTTTATCCCTAGTACTATCTTGTACGCACCAAACATAGTATAAAAATAATACTGCACTACTATATCCAATGGTTTGTTATCCCAGGATAACTAACTACACTTTAATACAATCCCCTTTTATCCTATCCGGTAAACAAATGAAGCCAAAAAGTCATAAATCAATACACAAAGGCTACCAAGTGAGTTTAGAACTCACCAAAATTGTTAAGGGCGTGTTTGGCAACTTGAAGCTTCTATGGCTCCACTCTCTCTCTCTCTCCTCCTTCTCTTCTCTCTAGCTGTCTTTGCCTCCTCCTCCTCCTTCTCTCTCTCTTTTTGATCTTCTTCTTCTTCTTCTTCAACTCATCCTCTTCTCTCTCTCTCTCTCTCTCTCTCTCTCTCTCTCTCTCTCTAACTGATTGTATATATATGTATGTGTGTATATGTATATATATATGGATGTGTGTATATATATAATATACCAATATCTCTCTCTCTAAACTCTTAAGTGGTTTCAACAAACAAACCTCACACACATAATATGGGTTCATATATATAGAGGGAAGAGGGTGCAAGGTGGCCGGCCAACGCAAAACTAGGATAAAAATTATGACGGGTTTGATTGCTTGAAGCGGCTTCGATCGCTTGAGAACAGGTTGGCTAGGTTCAATCGATTGGAAACAGTTCAATAGATTGAGAAAGGGAAACACGTCATAAATGTATGTCAACAGGGTTTCGATCGCTTGAGAAAGGTTCAATCACTTAAAACCAAATATTCTTGATTGCCTTGAAACAACTTTGATCGATTGAAGATAAAAATTCCAGTATAGTAAAGACAAGTCTATAGAATCTCATTATATTAACATATACTGAAAATACAGGGTATTATAGTATTAAACCATTATTAAAATATTAATCACGCCGCCTAATATTTATGTTGGGGTATTTTTAAGACTACTCAGACCAACTGGACTAATCTAACTGAAATAACCATACTATAAACTATATATTTGAAGTGACTGCAATCAATCACACAGTTGTGATATTCTCACCATCATTTCGTATCAATGATTTACCAGTGCAAGTGGCAAAATGGTTTCATTTGAGAGTGTTCACACTTTGCAACTTGCCTCACAAATTGCTATTATAAACACAACACAAATGCAAGCATAGCAAACCCACTGTTACACATTTTTGGAAGATTTTTAAAGCTCTCTCCCTCCCCATTTCCATAACTCTCAAGCTCTCATTGATTTGCTCCCCTCTCTCAATCCCAACACACCTAATCACTTAAACATTTTGGAAGTTAAAGAGAAGAAATAAAGAAGCTAAGAATCATCACAGTAAGGAGCTATTGCCATTTCAAAAGCTTGAAGCTCTTATATTACGGTTTTTGGAAATTCTTCGGCAAGTCGTGCCGCCTAAACTAACGATCGGTGAGTCTCTTGAACTCACTTAAAATGTAGTATTTGTCATTACATACAAGCCGGGGTATCAAATATGGATATATACGTATATGTATACTTGTATTTAGTTATGGAGCTTCAAAAATGGTGGTCTCTTAAACCTCAATGAAAATGATTTCTGTAAATTAGAAATGAAAGATTACAACCCCAGTAAGTTCTATTTCAAGTTTTAGATGCTAATTCATAACGTTACATGAAATTTCACCAACTCTCAAATTTTCATCAATAAGTAGAGCTATGTTAGGAATTGAAACTTAAGACTTATATATTCGTAATCTACATGAAAAAAATGAAGAGAATGGTATATTATACTTGCTGTACCATTTTAATTCATAAAAATCGCTATTGCTCTGTAACTCTCTATGAAAGATGGAGGAAGACGACGAGCCCGAGCACTCGAGCTAAGCGAGAGCGCTCGAGACCTAAGCACTCAAGTGAGCGCGAGCGCTCGAGTGACCCGAGCACTCGAGTGCAGCAGGTTTAGGACCATTCTATTTATATGCTGTGAACTATTGTGCATTCTGATTTAAATATAGTACGTCATTGCCTACTGTTTCAAAGAGAAAATGAAAACAGATTTAAAATCGGAGTTTTGGATAAGTTGTTTTAATTAGTAAAAATCAAGTATAAGTAGCTCTGATATCTTTATAAGGGAATATGAAAAAGTATGCTTTATGTTGTTGTACCATCTATTTTAAAAAGACATGTACCTCAATGCCTATTGTTTAAATGAAAATGGAATTGCTATAGTAGAATTTTGATAAATTGATTTAATGTATAAATTGCTTTGATACCATATTGTGGAATGTAAAAGGAAAAGTGTGAACCGCTCTGATGCCACTATAAGAAAGATTAAAGGTATGCCGCTCTGATACCAGTATAAAGGAAATATAAGAGGAGAAGCATAAATCACTCTGATACCTTGATGTATATGAAATGCAAAAGAAAGAATATATTATACGATTACTCTGTCTTTATGAATAAGAAAATAAAGGGGATAAGCTACTCATTTGCATAGTTGAGATGACATGTTTGGAAAGGAGTCATTTGGTCGGCATATATGTTTATGAGGAATGAGTAAAGAGAGAATGTCTTGGTTTGTGTCGCCTTAATTATTCTAGGTTGACTCGAATATGACAGATTAATTAGAAAGGATTGAGCCCAGGCTGACTTGGATACGACAGGCCAGTTAGAGTCACCTTAATTATTCTAGGCCAACTCGGATACAGTAGATTAATTAGAAATGATTGAGCCCAGGCCGATTCGGATATGACAGGTCAATTAGATCGTGTCCAGGCCGACTCGGATACAGCAGACTGATCTAACAACGACGACCTTGTGCCGGATGGTTTTAGAGAACTGAATGAGTCGAGAGTGGTTGAGATAAAAGAGTTAGTAAGATGAAATGGTTACATTGTTTATGCATGGTCTTAAATTTTCATTTCTTAAACTGATTATCTATTGTTACTTTGCGACGACTGGAATAATGGATTAACCGTACTATAAAGTACTCAATGATAATAACAACAGTTAATGAACTTTTATATACATTGCTTATGTGTTCATTATACTCACTCGACTTTCAGTAGTGTCACGCCCCGAAGTACCAAAAATAGGAAAAAATAAATTTCCTTTATGGGTTCGTAGACATGTGACTGGTTGTGAGTGTCACCTGATTGTCCAAACATGCTTATAACAATAATGTGATATGGGAAAGTGACTAAGTTCAGCGGAAGCACAAATTTAAAACATCCAAGTCTTACATCAGTAGTATATTACAGGCCAAAAAGATACATATTACAAGACCAGCTAAACTATTATATCACTAACATAATAATAACAGAACTATAACAAAAGAAAAGCTCCAAAGTCTTCAGCTGGCGAAACCGTAGCCTTCCTCGTAGTAATCTTCACCAGCATAGTCTTCAGTAGTAAAGTCAGCATCTTGATAGCAGTCGGCTCCGTCTAGACCTGCAAAGGCTGGACGTGGAAGGTCCAGCGGCATGAAAAGCCGTTAGCGGTTAAGCTAAGTGAGGGTCCCCATAAGGTTACCACCACTTAAGGTAAGTTATTCTTCATCTCTTCTTATTCCTCAAAACCATATCTCGTTCATCATTTCTTATTCTCGATACTATGCCTTGTTCGTCTTTTCTCATTCTCAAAACCATGTCTTATTTAAACCCAATCATTCCCTTTGAAACTTAACCCAGAACTGAACTGACCAATGACATTGACTGAAAGAAGACTTAACTCCAAACGCATTTACTGGTCAAGAAAGAACAAAACTCAACAATGAATAGTGAACTGTCGCCCAACTGGCATTCAAACTGTCGCCCAAATGGCATAAGTGTGCGGGACATTAACAATCTCTTGGTCGAACACGTCATGCCGATCCTCAGGTCGCCCGCACGTTACCAAACACGTCATGCCGATCCTCAGACCAAGGGTACGGGAAATTAATAATCACTTGGACGAACACGTTATGCCGATCCTCAGGTCACCCGTACATAACCGAACATGTCATGCCGATCCTCAGTCCAAGGGTGCGGAAAAATAATCAACCACTTGATCGAACACGTCACGACGATCCTCAGGTCATCCGCACTTGACCGAACACGTCATGCCGATCCTCAGATCAAGGAACAAAACATAACTCACCAATCGACTCCATGGAATAATCGAGAGACCAACTTTGCAAGAATTATCCAAACACGACACAAAAGTTCACGAATCAACTTTGACCAGTAGACACACGACTAGAAACGAGGCCCAATGTCCCTTATTCACATTAAATCTGTTATTGAAGGTTTTATCATTATTTTTCACGTTCGTACATTTCGTAGTTTAGTTCGTTAATATCATCCATTTATAATCGTTAATATTCCGCTATACGTCCGACATTCCGTTTTCCTCTCAATATACTTATGATGGAAATTTTCCCGATCACTTATCAACGTAATAATCGTGCCATACAATTTACTTATAGTTTGGGTATGAACTTCCAACGGTCATTAGACTATTTTCATAACAATAGAAAACATAGCACGTAGCTCATGGATTTATAATCATGGATTTAATACCAATAAACACATAGACGAAATCCTTAACATACTCATCTACGCGATAGCACTACCATAGCACGAGACTTTCATAATAACACATGTACCGGAGAACTAGCATCAACAATCAACACCATGCATAAACAAAACATTATACAAAAACTGTACAATCTGCCAAGATACATTTTCACTGTGTTGACTGAATTAACATGATTTATTTGGGCATGATAAATTGCTTTGTAGATCAATCTCAAAACTACAACATTATAGATAATAGGAATATCTTAATGTAAAAAAAATCTAGTTTCAATTACATTTTTGAGCTACTCAAACTATTTATTTTACAAGACATTTTTTATATCTCGGACTGTTCTGTCCCAGATTTATAGTACTACATTGTACGTAAATTTCACCTATGAAGGAGGGGTTTTTAGACTGATCTATAGAAGGGTTATTTGTAGATAAATGAGTTAGCTTTTACCACAAAAAAACCTAGCTTAATTCTCATTTTTGAGCTTCACAAAATATTTATTTTACTAAACTATGTTCTGCTGAAAGTTTCAGTTTCTCAGATTTATAACACTGCGTTGTACATGCATTTCACCCATGAAGGAGTGATTTCTAGACTGAGCTATAGAAGATATATTTGTAGATATATGAGTTGGATTTTACCACAAAAAAACCTAGCTTAATTTCGATTTTGGAGCTCCTCAAAACATCCATTTTACTAAACTACGTTCTGCTGGAAGTTTCTGTTTTCCCAGGTTTATAACACTGCGTTGTACATGCATTTCACCCATGAAGGAGTGATTTCTAGACTGAGCTATAGAAGAGGTATTTGTAGATATATGAATCAGCTTTTACTTCAAAAAAACCTAGCTTAATTCGGATTTTTGAGCTACACAAAACATTCATTTTACTAAACTATGTTCTGCTGAGAGTTTTAGTTTCTCAGATTTATGGATTTATTTTGCATGTAATGGAAACTTCAACACAACAACATCAAACTTCTACTAAACATTAGTACATATTATATGTGTTCTAAATTGAGTTAGATTACTCACAATTACTCACAATTTACTCACTATTTACTCACCAAAGCTTGAAATTAAGCTTGATGTTGTTCTTGAGCTTGATGGAGCTTGAACTCTTCAATGGTGAACTTCCTCTTCTTCTAATTTTCTATTTATCTCTTTATGACACTCATGAGCTTCTAAGTTTCCTCATCTCCTCTCTAGAGTGCAGATTGTATGTGTTAAAAAGAGAGTAATGCATGAAGACATTCATGTTTAAATAGAGCCTTACATGTGCAAGGTGTCACCTTGCATGAGCTCATGTAAGCATGCATGGGCAAGTGTCCATTGCATGGACAAGTGGCATGTATATAGATGACATGTGGAGGTGATGTTGCATGTGCCACCAAGTGGCCGGCCATGTGGGGCCCACCTTGGGTTTCGTGCCACTTTCTCGGTTTACGTGCATAAGTTCCTCGATATACGTGTCAGTCTCGATTTACGTGCAATCGGGTGTTATTTCTATTTTCCGGGTCCGAGTATGGGACTAAGTTAAATCTTATTATGGTCGAGTCGGTATGGTTACTACAGTCCATATGGTGTTACTACAACACGTCCCTACCGTCACGTAAAAATAATAATATAATATTATAGTCGGTCCAATACAGAAATTCGAAAAAAGTTGATATTATAATGACAGAAAATTACAGGTGTTACAAGTAGCTGATGACTTTATTTTGTTTTGGACACCCAAAATGTTCATGAAATGAGTATGCAGGGCAATATGATTATGCTAGCTAGAGAAGCTTGCAAATACTTTTCATTTTAATAAAGTTGTAACAAGGATAAGGATCATGTTTTATTTGAATAAGGTCGCATGTGCTTTAAGAATACTTTTGTTTGCATAATGTAATATTTGAAGTTGCAATGATGATTAATGTTTATCTTCCCTATTGCTTTATATACTCTATTTTCTGGTACATGTTAAGTTAAGTACAAGACGAGCGATCTATCACCTGTCATGATCTACGGGTCTAAAATGAAAATGAAAAATTTTCCTTATTTTGCTACGCTGGGGCGTGATAGGATTTTTAGTATCAGGGCCTTGGTTGTATACTTAGGCTTAAGCTTAAACATATGTTATGATTGCAAAGGATAGGCAGAATCGAGTGTCCTCTGTACTTAGGATCCAACATCCATATATATATATATATATATTAAGATTAGCCATGATATGAGATAGTTTGCTTTGGTTAGGTCATCATCATGGACCTATATCACGTACCAGATGATTTTGGAGGACATATGATTGGCCCTGATGGGATCAAGCCACATGATTTGGAGATCTACCACACCATGATACAGTATCAAGCCACGGTCAATGTAGAGAATAGTGTTTGGAGAGCTGTTCACTTTAAGGGAATAGTGGACTTGCATCGAGTACAATTAGAGGCCTTTTATGAAACCATGACAGATAGATTGATAGCTAGGATAGGATCAGGAGGATTCGTAGCCCTGACTTCTATCTGCCTGTAGAGATGGAGATGGAGATGGAAATGGAGATGGTGCATGTGCACTTGGCATTTCAAGTTGCTCTGCCACCGATTGTAGTGTAATACCCGCTCTCACGATTTATATTTTAATATTGCTTTAGCATGCATAATCACGAATTAATATTAATTATAGTGTTATGTGACACTTATTGGAGGTGGGTTTAACCCACTAAGTTATTTTTGGGTGTCCAGTTAGGAACCCAGTTGTGGTTAGTATGGCAGTCCCAAATTGGGACATGTATTGGTGGGTTCCAGTTGAGATGGGACAGTAATATATGGAATACCCTTATGTGATTAGATATTTCTTAAGGTATAAATGATTTATTATTTTGTTGATAATATCATGTTATCAAGTGATGACCACTTTTGAGCTCAGTTAGGGGTACCTTTGTGAGAGCAAAGTGAACACGTTACATAATTAGTAGGCTAATTAGCAACTTCATATAATTATATGGGACCACTTATGGGACCCATACGTGACATAGACAAACATTCATTTAGGTTTGGGATAGTTTTAATAAGTTTTAAAATTAGTAGGGGTAAAATTGCAAAACGGGTAAAACTTGGTGGAGGTTATAATTAAAAGGATAAATTTTATAAGTGAGCCACGTTAAGAGGTGACTCACAATCACCTTCTTCTTCATTTAGTTACAACAATGTAGAGATTGTGAGCCACGATGTCGATTTTCAAAACAAAACATATAATCAGCTCCTAGAGGTGAGTCTAACCCGTTGGTACCAATTTTTATTAAGTTCTATGACAGTTTTTCTGCGTTTAGGGTTTTAGCTCATAACTTGCAATTTGTGTATAGGATTTGTACCTGGATCATAGTAGGACTCTAATATTGTAACTAGGAGTGAAACCCAAGAGGTGAGTGGTGATAATTTTGATATTTGGATAATTTTCATGTTGGGTTCAATTATGATGCCAAAGCATACCTAATTAGCTTAATTTTTTGCATGCTTAATAATAGTTGCAAATCTATGGTATAGAACTATGCCCATTTTATTAGTAAGGCATAGTTGTGTGATTATATGGTGTGATGTTTAAATGAGCATGCAGAGTTGCCTATTTGGGTCAATCGAAATTGCTAATTCTATACCACCATGAGGTAATCGATGTGGTGATGACCACGGTTGCCAGAGGCCAATGGATCACACATGTGAGGGCGTGGGTCATGACTAGTCATGTGGGCTTGGAGAGTGGAGCCGCGAGCTAGCTGGTAGTGGTGGGAGTGAACTAGTAGTTGTCGGAGACTATAGTTATTTATAATATGTTGAATTGAGCATGTTCATTATACATGATCATGATTAGCATTATTTACTAAGCATATAGCTTACATATTGTAATGCTTATTAAATAACCATCATAGGTGATCGTGTCGAGGAATCGGAAAAGTGAACTGAGAGTTGATAGGGCAAGCTCATGGATTTTGGGGGTAGTTGTAGACTTGTTCATAGTTAATTGTTTTAACTAGAAACTTGTAAATGGTTTAAATTCGGGAATGGTGGGGAATGGTGGTGTTGTAATTTAGTCAGCAAGACTCATGTAATATTCATAGTACTTTAACTTCATGTTGTAGATGAATCCTTAGATTGTTAAACAAGAATTTAGTAGCTTTGGTATTTGTATATATATAAGTTTGGTGATTAAATATTTATGTATTGAGGTTGGGTTGGGTTGGGACGTTAACCTCGAAGTTTTACTCTTTGAGTTTGGTTGGTTATGACTTTAAACAATGATTTTCTCAAAGTGCTTATAAGCTCTTGCTTAAATTATAGAAGCTCATGGTTTGGAGCTTTGATGTTAATTTAACTTGAGATTTTGTATTGTTATATAAGAATTTACAACTTGCCAAAAATAGGACTTTTGGATGATTGGGTTCACACAGGTGATCGTTTGACCGATTGAACCCCCCCCCTCTCACCCCTTGCCAGATTTCATTCTCTACGTGTTCCCAATATTATAATTCAAACTTTTTACTTAATGAGGGTCTCTTGGGACTCTTTTAAACCCTTAAAAAAAAACATTTGAAAATGTTTATTGTTAGTTGAGCTTCTCTGGTTTAAGCTTAATTTTAACTTTGTTTTGGAACTTTAATGATTTGTGGGGAGCATTGGTGGCATGCCACGTGTCTTGAAATCATTTGGGTGGTTTCGGGCTGTGACATATAGCTCCTGTGGTCGCTCTCCCAATTGAGCCCATTGGTGAGGATGATGATGATAAGGACGATATAACATTTGTTGCACCTATACTAATGGAAGGGGTTGAGGTGGTTATATGCGAGATTGAGCTCGAGGTTCATGACATTGAGGTACTTGAGCCAACACCAGAGCTACCAGTGGAGCTCATGGTCATGGATGAGGCTCCACCACCGGTGTTTGATGATGAGGATAGTAGCATTGGTTTACCATTCGCCCGATGCATAGTTCCGGAGCCTGGCATCATTGGCCCATTATTAGGCACACTTATGTGCTCTATTTCATCTTGTTGTAAATATTGTACTAAGTAGTTCCACATTTTGTCTTATCGGATTTTATAAGATAGCATTAGAATGCATTCGGGATAGTGATTCCCACATTTTGTACATCGGACTAGTAGTTCCACAAAACCACAACTTTTGGTTATATAACAGCATTAATTGACATGATATGTAACTGCTCTCAAATATATTTATAAAAATACTTTTGGATACTTGTCAAGACTTGTGAATAATTGTTTCATATTGCTTATTTGCTAAGGTTTCGTACTATCATGTTATAATAATGGCAAGAAGGAGTCCTAGGAGTCATAATGTGATTGAAGAAGCACCCCTAGCGATCGATCCAATAGGCATTTGTCAGAAGGATTTAAATGATCGGAGACTTGGACGCCACCATCCGAAATGGAAAAAATCAAAGGAATGAAGTCCCAGCTCGCCCAATGGGAGACAAGAGATTAGAGAGGTCTCGTGCTTTACGACCAGAGCAATTTGCTGGTATCGCCGAACCTTGGAAGGCAGAGTAGTGGTTAAGACAAATGGACCACATCTTTAAAACTATGGATTGTAATAGCTAGGAAAAGAAGAGGTTGGCAACATTCTAATTAACATATGCTGCTGCAGATTGGTGGGAAACAGTGAAAGCCACCATAGGAGAAGACATTGTACAAACAATGACATAGACTCCTTTCAGGAGGAAATTCCTGGAAAAGTATTTCCCAGCAACCGAAAGGCACAAGAGGGGAAGGGAATTCATGGACCTGGTTGAAGGAAACAAATCTGTGGTGGCTATCCCGATTTGATCCACACATGATAGACACTGATGAAAAGAAAATTTGAAAATGTAATCAAGGACTAGCCCCGCCTATTTGTCGTATGACTATTGGACACTTGGATAAAACATTTGAATCTCTTGTGGACCTAGCCAATGAATTGGAAGAAGTTATGCGATTGTGCCACACGTAGTTTAACTTATGCCCACCACAAAGGGATAATTTTGGAAACAAGCAGCCATATCGCAATTAGGGTCAGAAGAAGACTTTCGATGAAAACTGGAAACCTCAGCCCGCTCCTTATCAAACTCAGCCACAACCAGGCGTAGGAGGGAGTACTAACAGTTGTTTTAATTGTGGTATTCCTGGTCATATATCTCAGGACTGCAAAGCACCAAGGCGCAATAATCATCAGAATGCAGTATGCTATAAATGTGGCAAGACTGGTCACGTTAGCAAGTATTATCGTGCTCCCAAAGGAGGAAGTTATGGTCAAAGGAACAGGCCCAACTAAATGCTACCATTCTTGATGCCGTAGGTTATGAGGAGGATAATTATAATGAAGCTGGGTATGAAGGAACCCAATATAAAGAGCAGCAAGTCATGTAAGGTACTTTAACACTTTTTAATCATCGTGTCAAAGTCTTATTTGGCACGGGTGCTACACACTCTTTTATTGCTGCCAAAATTCTTCCAAATATGAATATATTACCTCAGAAGTTAGACGTAGCTTTGAATAATGTCTCACCACTAGGAGCTATTGTCGCACTATGATATATATGCAAAGATTGCCAGGTACACTTAGAGAATCAAAATCTTCTAGCTAATTTGGTTATCCTAACAATAAAGGATTTCTATGTGATATTAGGAATCGACTAGCTCACTAAGTATCACGCTAAGTTGGACTGTGTTAAAAAGAGTATTTCTTTTTGATACGTAGAGGTTAACCTTTTGAATTCCAGTGTAACCTTATGAGTGATACGTTCCTCACCAATTATCTAGCTAACATCGAGACTGTCAGTACGGAAGTGACTATATCATAAATACCTATAGTCCGAGACTTTGCAAATGTTTTTCAGGATATCTCTAGGTTTTCACCTAAGAGAGATTGATTTTTGCATTGATCTAGTGCCTAGCACTATCCCAATATCCAAAGCACCTTACAGAATGGCCCCTATAGAATGCTGGAACTAAAGAAACAAGTTAAGAACTTGAGGATCTAGGATTTATACGTCCAAGTACATCACCCTGGACCAGTGTTAATCATAAAGAAGAAGGATAAATCACTTTAATTGTGCTTTGACTACAGAGAATTGAACAAAGTCACCATCAAGAACAAGTATCATTTACCTTGAATAGATGATCTGTTTGATCAATTGCAAGGAGCTACGATCTTTTCCAAGATAGATCTACGGTTAGGATACCTTCAATTACTTGTACGACCCGAAGATATACCAAAGACAACTTTCAGAACAAGGTATGATCATTGTGAGTTTTTGGTAATGTCATTTGGATTGACTAATGCCCAGACAATATTCATGGATCTAATGAACAGAGTATTCAAACCTTACTTGGATCAATTCATTATAGTTTTCATTGATGATATCTTGATCTATACAAAGACCAAGGAAGAATATGAACAACACTTGCGAATTGCAATACAGACACTTCGGAGTCATCACTTATATGCAAAATTCAGTAAGTGTGAGTTTTGGCTTCAAGAGGTGAAATTTCTAGGATATGTGGTCTCATAACAAGGAATTGCTGTGGATTCATCAAAGACTAATGTTGTTTCAAATTAGAGTCGACCAACTAATCCTACATAAATCAGAAGTTTTCTTGGACTCGCAGGTTACTATCAAAGATTCGTAGAAGGATTTTCGAAGATAGCTGCCCCTCTAATTGGTTTGACTAAGAAGTATGTGAAGTTTGAATGGAATGATAAGTGTGAGCAGGCTTTTCAAGAATTGAAAGAAAGACTCACCATGGCACCAGTGTTAGCAATACCAAGAGATGGCGAGAAGTTCTCTATTTACAGTGACACATCGTATCAAGGGTTAGGATGTGTACTTGTACATGATGGCAAGGTTATTGCTTATGGTTCAAGGCAGTTGAAGCCAAATGAATTGAATTACCCAACTCATGAATTAGAACTGGCCACGGTAGTGGTTGATTTGGAATTGGCCATGGTAGTGGTTGCTCTTAAGATTTGGAGGCACTACCTATATGGAGAGAAGTTTGATTTGTTCTCTAATCACAAAAGTCTGAAGTATTTATTTACTCAGAAAGAGATGAGTATGAGGCTACACCGATGGATGGAACTGATTAAGGACCATGACTTTAAGTTAGAATACCACCCTGGTATAGCTAACATAGCCGCAGATGCCTTAAGTCGACAACCTCAAGGTATAGTTGCATTTCTAATGGTTAGAGAATGGAAAGCTTTGGAAACAATAGCTGAATTTGATGTTCAGGTTTCTATAGAAGGAAAAGGACAATACTTTGGAAGTCTTGTAGTACAACCTGTTAGCCCCAAGGGTTCTACCTTAAGTAATTTTGATGATTAAACTATTAAGTTGAGTAATTATGATTTCATTTAGTGTGTTGTCCAAGCAGAGCCTTATAATGATGATAGATATTCCATGGAAGCCTTGTGGAAGATTATTTCTATCCTATACTGTTCTTATAGGAATTTGTGTAAAGTTAGTTAGGTTGAATCTCCAAGACAAGGGCTTAAAATCTAACAAATCTCAAAAACAAGAAAACTATTTTTTAGAAGAAAAACAGTCGATTGGACATTTTCCCAGTTGAGTGGACCCTCAATTTTTCAGTTGACCAGACCGTCTCTCAGTCGACTCTTTTCTGCAAGAAAAACATAGGTTCTTCTTTACCTCTTTCAGTCGACCGGACCCTTTTTCAGTCGACTGTGTTTTTGGCGCAACACTTTTAGTTTGAAGTGCAGTCGACTGAATCCCGAGCCCAGTCGACTAGATTCCTGCACAGAAATAGTAACAACTCTTTTTCTAGGGTTTGCTTTAGCATTTAATGCTCCTAACTACCTTAAACGTTCAGATTCCTTTGAAAGAGTATATATACTCAGTTCAAATTGGTTGTTGGGATATTTAATTACATTCATTCAATACTCACTTATTGCTATTAAAGATTCAAACCCTAATTGTGTGAGATTTAATCTTCTAACTCTAGTATTCATTTATAATTCCTTGAGAGCTATTATTGAGAGCATTTATTGTTTCTATCTACTATACAAGAGAGTGTCATTTAGTTGTAATCAAACCTTATTTAATCCTTGAAGTTGTATAGAGGGTTAGTGTAACCCTTACTCCAAGTGAAGGTATTTTTCATTGGAGGTAAAAAAGGAGTCCAAGAAGAACTTGTAAGGAGTGGTTTAATCTTCACACAAAGAAGATTGGTTAGTGGAATCCTCAAGAGGTGTTCTTGAGGGGAGGATGTAGGCCACGGATTGCGGATTGCCGAACCACTTGAAAATTTTGGAAGTGCCTCTTTCCCTTCTCTCTTTACTTATTGCTTTTAATTTGATATTGTGCTTGCTTAGTTTTTAATTTGCCATTAATTGTTAGTAATCTTATTCACCCCCTCTAAGGATTACTTTTGTGCCAACAATTGGTATCAGAGCAAGGGCTCTTGTATTGTTTTCTCATATCTTAGAGTTAAGATCATATGGCAAACACTAATGCCAATATTACATATGTTAAGGGACAATCATCCCAAAGACCTCCATGCTTCATTGGAACAAACCATGATTATTGGAAGAATAGGATGAGAATTTACATTATTGCTCAAGACTTCGATTTATGGAAAATCATAGTCAAAGGACCTCACGTCCCCACTAAGACCGTAGGCACCGAAACCGTTGCTAAGACGGAAGATGAATATGTTGATAGTGACAAGAAGCTTATTAAAATGAATGCTATGTCCATAAATCTCTTGTATTATGGCTTAGACCCAAATGAGTCCAATAGAATATCTTCTTGTGAATCAACTAAAGAAATTTGGGATAAACTAGAAGTTACACATCAAAGAACAAATCAAGTTAAGAAGTCTAAGATTAGTTTACTTGTTCAATCATATGAAATGTTCAAAATGCTTCCAAATGAAACTATTAGTGAAATGTCTACTCACTTTACTACTATTACTAATAGTTTAAAATTTTTTGGTAGAGTGTATCCTAACAAAGAGATGATTGAGAAAGTGCGTAGGTCTCTACCAAAGCATTGGCAACCAAAGATCATGGCGGTTCGAGAAGCCAAGGAACTTTCAAGGCTTTCAATTTAACAACTCATGGGATCTCTCATCACTCATGAAATGGAATTGGCCGTCTTCGACAATGAAGACAAAACAAAAAGAAGAACTTGGGTCTGAAGGCTTCAAATGACCAAGATGATGATAGTGATTGATGATGCCAAAATTTGGTTAAAGTAAATTAAAGTAATTTAAGGAGAGAGAGAGAGTGAGACTAGTTTTTTGTATGTGGTTCGACCCTATTAATGAAGGAACCTACGTCCACGTGTGTGTCTAATCACGTTCACTATACTGTAAAAAGCCGGGGACCTGTGGTGAACCAACAATGGTTTGGAGCTACCGTAGGTCGGTCGGGCGTGTTGGTGACTCCTATAGAGGTGCTGTATAGACTGAAAAGTTGGTCCTTCTCTATGGGGGTGAGTGGTCTCTTTTATAGATGTAAGAGACCTACTAGTACAAGGATAAGGAAATACCATCCAATTAGGATTGATTGACATTAATTGTGGGGGTTTCCTAATTGGATTAGGAAACAACATTAGTTGTCCATTAGTCTTCTATCTTAAGTAGGAGACTGTTGGAATATTCTGGGGCGTATCTCGTGTCCAGGTTATACTACACACGTTATGGGCCGGGCCAGTGCTATAATCCCGATTGTTTGGTCGGACTTCGAGACATTAGGTAAACCGCTTGGGATGCATCTGCTGACATGTCCTTGACCATTTAGGAAGCTGTTAGAGCTGAGCTATTTGAGATGTGCTACTGAGTTTAGCTGAGTTGTTCCTGATTTGCACTATGACTTGGTCGGGATAGGGGCCAGTCGTTGTGCATAACCGTTCAGTCACTTAGTAGAATTGATTTTGGGCATATCAGTTACCCCCCATTTCCAAGGTTGGCTCAATGCTATATTGAGGCAAGTTTGGAAATTAGTTTTTGCCATTGTTTGGAAATCTGTTTGATCGCTCAGGAAAGCTATCTTGGAGCTTTTGAGTCTTGTGAGTTCTTGGGAACTGGCTAAGAGTTGAGACTTAGCCTAGCTCGAAGTTTTTAAGTGCTCGGGAATTGGCCAAGAGTTGAGACTCAGCCTAATTCGGAGTCTTTTGCTTAAATTAGCTTCTAGGATGGTGGTCTTCTTCCTAGTTAGCCTTTATCAAGACTATTGGGTAGAAGAACTTGACCATGTTGGAAAAACTGACCTAAAGCGTATTGCTTTAGGGTCCTTTTATGTTAACTCCCCAGGATGGTTATCTTCTGCCCAGCCAGCCTTCGTCAAGACTGTTGGGAGAAGAGTTTGACCATATTGGAAAAGCCGACCTAAAGCGTATTGCTTTAGGGTCCTTTTATGTTAACTCCCCAGGATGGTTATCTTCTGTCCAGCCAGCATTTGTCAAGACTGTTGGGAGAAGAGCTTGACCATGTTGGCAGAGCCGACCTAAAGCGTGTTGCTTTAGGGGCTTTTGCTCCTCTATCGTGGGCTAACCTAAAAGGTTTTAGTCACCTCTATCGTTGGTTTGGACCTAAGTGGAGTTATTGCCTCTGAGTACTGTAGGCACCCGGGTTGTCTAAGAGTTTGACTTAGTTAACCCCAAGGCCTGTAAATACATAGTGTGATTGCCTGTTTAGTTCATTGTGCCTTCCTGCCCCCAAGCTTTCGCTAAGACGGGGGTCTGTAGAGGCTATAACTATAGCTAACCGACCTGGAACATGGGTGGTTGCAGAGTCTTTTGAAGCTTGCCATCGTCAGCCGCCTAGGGGGATTTGCCCCCATCGTCGGTTGGGGGCCTAAGCGAAGCCAGTGCTTCGGATTCAAGACCAAGGTCTTTTGCCTTGGGTGTCAAGCCGAGGTCTTTTGCCTCGGGTATCAAGCCGAGGTCTTTTGTGCCTTGGGTATGGCCCTGAGGTCTATTGTGCCTGGGCTGTGGCCCCGAGGTCTCTTGCCAACTGCGTAACAGTGGCCTTTGGTTGCCTCAGGGTTGAACCTGAGGTCTTTTTAGTGTGCCTCGGGTGTGGCCCGAGGTCTTTTAAGGTGCCTCAGGGGTAGTCCCGAGGTCTTTGCAAGAGCTCTCTGACAGTCTGTGGAACATCATGCGATGATCGGGCAAGTATCACTGTTGTCGATCTCATAAGGACTGTTGGAGATAGGAGGTCAGGTCATGATGACCGGGCTCCTGGTTACTCAAAGGTAGAGGCAAGGTTGGAATCACTGGATCCTGACTACTGAAAACTAGAGGTCAGGTCGGGGCTGTCGGGCTCAGACCGATGCGAACTAGTGGTTGGGTCGGGGCTGCCGGACTCAGACCGCTGTGAGTTAGAAGAACTGCTAGAAATACTGGGCTTCTCCACATTGCTCTTCCCAGGCTATTCTCGCTTCTGCTTACTTCTGGAAGGCTCGTCGCTTATGTGCCCGAGGTCTTTGGTCTTTAGAAATTCTTCAATGTCGACATACTTTCCGACCCTCTCTGTGAATTCTACCAAGGTTTTCGGTCGATTTCTGTGAAACGACATGGCGCACTTAGTGTGTTGAACTTCCGAGTAGAAGGCTATAATAGCGACAGTTTCATCAAGATCATAGATCCCAAGCTTCTCTTGATTAAACCGGTCGGTGAATTCCTTGAGGGTCTCATTATCCCTTTGTCTGACTGTCAGTAGCTGTATATCAGGCTTTGGCCGTTCATGCATACCGATGAGCTGGTTGATGAACTGCTTGAAATCTTTGACCGATCGGGGATTCGGAGAGTGGAACCATTGCGCGGCCAGGCCTTTCAAAGTGCTAGGAAAGGATAGGCAGTATAGTTCATCGGCATTGGTGGTGAGAGCCATCTGGACCTTGTAGGTCCGGACGTGGTCGATCGGGCTTCCTGAGTCATTGTATGAATCCAGTCGAGGATGCTTAAATTTTCATGGGAAGGTGAACCTCGTGATTAGGCTAGAGAACAGCGACTCTGTCTCGGTATTGACATGGTTCTGATTAGCATTCTGGCCTAGCTCTTTGGCCATTCTATCGATCTGTTTCTTCAAACTCTGGAGACGGGCCATTATACCTTCCTGATCGGCATCCGGGGGGTTGGTCGGGTTGGTGGAAGAGGCTTCTTCTTCATGGCGGTGTGCTGTCCTCTGGGATTGGGCTTGGCTATGACTCCGGCTGATCGTGTGCTGTCACGACCCCAAAATTCGACTTCAAAATTTTAGGCTCGAGACCGGCCTCTAGGCCTCTTCATAATTAAATAGAACTCTAGCGGAAGCAAACATAGCTTAATTCTGTTTATATATTGAAGTCTACATAAATCTTGAAATGTTATTACATTGAAGGCATAACTCTTCTAATGTTCTACATATCTAACAATTATCTACTCCTCATTTGCATCAAGAAGATAATCTTTATCTTCTATCGAAATGTTCTGTTCTTCTAAGGGTTCTGTAATAGCCTATCATCGTCACTTCGTCACCTGAAAAGGGTTTTAAAAATATTTGGAGAGTGTGAGCTGAAGGCTCAGTGAATGAACATACCCTTGGAATAATCACTTAAAATGTTTGCCTTTTTAGAATAGATAAGATAATAACATTAAAATTTCATGCAATAAAATAAAAATATAATGACAGGTTCTATTTGCATGGAAAATAGCATCTTTACATAAATGTCAAATTACCATCCACCCACTCACGTACACATTCATTCATTACATACATCGCACAATGATCAAAGGCAACCCTACAGTCGGGCTCATTTCATCGCATACATAGGCTATACTTTATAATTTGTTGTGGTGGTAATCGACACTTTAAATAAATGGACATTTTAAATGATGGCATTTCAAAAGATACATGACATTGGAATAAATTGACATAATAAGTTTTGAATGCTAAAACCCTTCCAGGAACCAAGAAAAATGTTCCGAAAATAACTTTAGTAATTTTGATACTTTACATATTATAGTAAAATTTACTCATTATATATTGAGTTAATATAGAGTTTGAGAAAAGGTAATAAACACTCACATATAGAGTTGAATTAAATACAGGATACGAACACTCACCTTGGTGACTTAGGAATTAACGATGAGATAGTTCCTACATCAATACAGGTAAAAGAACTAGACATTTAATCATAGGTCGCAAGCATAAGGGTAAAACTGTAATTAAGACTTCTCTAGGGTATTCCTATAAATATGCTATAGCTATGTCAAGACTTCACTATAACGTTCTTTACACTATAATGAGTTCAACATTACTAGTTGGACTCAATTTAGAGTCCGTAGTAGTTCCTACTTCAAAATAGAGTTTCCTACACAAACGTAGGTCCTACAAATAAGTTGTATTTAAAACGGTGTCAGGTTGTCTCCAAACTTTTTAAATATGATACTAAATAATACTGAAATATAAGGGTTTTTATTTATATAATTTAAAATATGACAAGGCCTAACTTATTTACTAACACTATTTTTAAAATAGTCATAACAGGACCGTAATTCCATTTTCATATCCAAATACCATAATTTAAGTGTGGGACTATTTTTAATGGTCATAAAATGCCATAAGAACATTTTTGTATTTTTCCCATAGTTTAAGAAATATAATAGCTATGATAAAATAATCAAACCTTTATTTAAATCAATTGATAAGTAGTAAGATTTATTATTCTATAGTTTTATTATCATAAAACAGTATATATATTATCATAATATTATTATAGAATATGTAAATGATTTATAATGAGTTTACAAAATCCCAGAATGACTAAAAATACCCTTTTTAAAAGTTTAGGGGTCATTCTGTAAATACACCAAAATACAGGGATCATGTAAAAATATCCAAAAACTGTAAATTTACTATATCAGATTGCAATTAACAGAATTATAAGTTCTACGCTTGAAACCGTGATCAAATCCGATATTGGTAGATCTTTATATGTTCATTTAAAGTTTTCAGGGGTGTAAATGAAATTTTCGAAAATAAACTGGGCAGAATGCCCTGTTTGGGCAGATTGTAATATCAAACTTCTAATGGCCATAACTCACTCATTTCTTAACCTTTTTAAGTGAAATCAGTGTCTATCTTGAGTGAAATTTCGTGGAGAATCCAAATCCAAAGTTGGTTTTAGCGAATTCGAATCACAGAATGTGAAATGACCGATTTACCCTTTAAGACGAATTCTAAAAAAAACCCAAACGGTATAAGCAAATCAAAAACTGTTTTAAGGGTAGATTCCTGGATATTTTAAGAGTCTACTCTTAAAATTTGAGAGCTATAGCTGGTCGGAGTAAAGAGTTACATCAATTCTATTATTTCGAATTAAAGCCAGCTATTTTCTGGAGTTCCTAATGTTAATCGATTAATATATTTAACCACTAATAAATTCTGTTAAATGAAGTTATAATATAATTAATATACAGAATTAGTATGTATGTGTGTGTATATGTGCTTGCATAATTAAAAGACATAGAAGAAAATTACCTCTTCTTCCCTTATGAATGCATATACCTTTGTGTGTGTGTATATATGTAATAATATGTGTGTATATATATATATTGATCTGAGAGGGAGAGAGACAGAGAGTTGAGAGTATAGAGAGAGAGTTGAGAATAGAGAGTGTTGAGGTTATGGGGGGTTAGTATACATTTATAGAAATGATATGCTTGGTCATCAAGCATAAACACATTACACATACTTACACACGTACACACTATGCACTCAAAATTATGTGGGATGATGAATTACTCCATTCCTCACTATATATATGTTTATGAAAAGCTCCATTACCACTCATATAAAGGTCTTAATTGTGTGTCATTTTTCAAAATTAAAGAGCAATTAATCATTAAAAAGAATGAAATGTACCATTAATTTAATATGGTGTTTGAACTTTAATAAAAGGTGAGCACAAGTGTGCTTCAGTGGAGCAATACTTTTTTTTTTTTGGGTCATTACATGTGCCCAAGGCCACCTCGGCTCTTGACCGAGTGACCTTAGACTGATTCCCGGGCCATATGCTCCAGCCTCTCCTCTCGGGCAGCACACCTACTGCTGATGTCTGTGGCACTCTCAACGCGGGACAGGCTGGCTCGGGCACGTTGTCGTGTCCAGATCGGTTCTCGACTGAACGCAACGTTCCCTGGCTATTTCCCGGCCACTAGAGGATTACTTTGCTGGGCCAGCAGGACTTTAATCTGCTGTTGGATTTGATGCTGGATCTTTAAGAGCTGTATGATGGTTGCGGTGATCTGCTCTGGTGTCAGGACCGCTGGGGCTGGCGGGATAGCTCGGCCAACCCGCTACACAGCCTTCTTACCCTTCTTCGGAGGCATGAACAGCTAAGAGATTTGTTCTTCGAGAAATTTGTCGATTTCCACAGACGGCGCCAAGCTGATGATGTCAAAATTTGGTTAAAGTAAATTAAAGCAATTTAAGGAGATAGAGAGTGAGAGACTGGTTTTTTGTATGTGGTTTGGCCCTGTTAATGAAGGAACCTACGTCCACATGTGTGTCTGAGCACGTTCACTATACTGTAAAAAGCCAGGGGCCTGTGGTGAACCAACAATGGTTTGGAGCTACGTAGGTCGGCCGGGCATGTTGGTGACTGCTATAGAGGTGCTGTATAGACTAAAAAGTTGGTCCTTCTCTATGGGGGTGAGTGGTCTCTTTTATAGATGCAAGAGAGCTACTCGTACAAGGATAAGGAAATACCATCCAATTAGGATTGATTGGCATTAATTGTGGGGGTTTCCTAATTGGATTAGGAAACAACATTAGTTGTCCATTAGTCTTCTATCTTGAGTAGGAGACTGTCTGGAATATTCTGGGGCGTATCTTGTGGCCAGGTTGTACTGTACCCGTTATAGGCCGGGCAAGGGCTGTAATCCCGACATATTTGGTCGGACCTCGGGACATCGGGTAAACCGCTCGGGATGCACTCCTGACATGTCCTTGACCGTTTAGGAAGCTGTTGGAGCCGAGCTGTTTGAGATGTGCTACTGAGTTTAGCTGAGCTGTTCCCGAGTTGCACTGTGACTTCGTCGGAAAGGAGCCGGTCGCAGTGCATAACCGCTCGGTCACTTAGTAGATTCGATTTTGGGCGTATCAGTGATGAAGATGATAAAATGACCATGATCACCTGCAAGTTCAAAAGGTTCTTGAGGAGAGACAAATCCTTTGGAAGAAAAGGACAAAAGGAAAGTGAAGCCAAGAAAGATCCAATCATTTGCTTCAAGTACAAAAAGCCCGGACACATCAAATCCAATTACCCATTACTAAAGAAGAACTTCAAGCAAAAGGCAATGAAGGCAACAACTTGGGATGATTCCGAAAATGAGACATCCGAAGATGAATCAAGTGATGAGGAAGTTGCAAACATTTGTCTCATGGCACAAGGAAGTGATGAGGTAGACTCTAACTATGACTTGTAATGAATCTCATAACTATGATGAACTTCAAAATGCATTTGAAAATTTGCATGAGGAATTGGAAAGTTTGGGAACCAAATACCTAGCTCTCAAAAAGAATTTTTTTTTTACTCTCAAATGAACTTAGTGAATTGAAATCACAAAATGAATCTTTGAGAAAAGAAAATGAAATTTTTGCTTCAAGAAGCAATCCTTCAAATAAATAATTTTGAAAAAGAAAATATTGAGTTGAAGAAACAAGTTAAAGACTTGACTAAGACTTTAGCAAAATTCACTCATGGAGAGCAAAGTTTATATATGCTTTTAGGAAAATGAAGATGTGTTTTTGATAAAGCCGGATTGGGTTTCAATCCTACCTACAAAGAAAAGAAGTACAACAATTTTTTTCAAGTGATGCTTCTACTAGTTCAAGTTCTTCAAACAAATCTCATCAGAGCATTTTTACCAAAGGAATCACTTCAAGCAATTTGAATCCTCATGTGACTTGTCATTATTGCATGAGAAAGGGGCATGTGAACTAGAATGCCCAAATAGGAGAAAGACCACTATGGTTTGAATTGAAAAGGGAACCACACCTCCCTTTGCTAACAAAAGTGGACCCAACGAATATTGGGTACCAAAGAGGGTTACTTAAGCTTGTTTTATAGGTCTGCTTAAAATCCTCAAGCAAGGATAGATGGTTCTTGGATAGTGGATGCTCTAGACACATGACCGGAGACAAATCAAAGTTCTCCTCTCTCTCTCTCTCTCTCTCTCTCTCTCTCTCTCTCTCTCTCTCTCCCAAGGATGGTGGAAACATCACCTTCGAAGACAACAACAAGGGAAAAATCATCGGCATAGGTAAAGTTGGCAAGAACTCTTTGTTATCTATTGAAAATGTATTACTAGTTGATGGTATTAAACACAATTTGTTGAGCATTAGTCAATTATGTAATAAAGGTTTTAAAGTTGCATTTGAATCAAACTATTGCATGATTGTGAATGCTAAAGATGATAAAGTATTATTTATTGCATATCAAGATGAAAATGTTTATGCCATTGATTCTGATGATATCTCCTCTCAAGATGTTAAATACTTTACCGTGTTGAGTGAAACTAGTTGGCTTTGGCATAGACGATTATGACATACTAGTATGGATCTCCTTTCAAATTTATCAAAGAATGATTTAGTCAAAGGTTTACCAGAAATAAAATTTGTTAAGGACAAGATTTGTGATGCTTGTCAACTTGGAAAACAAACAAAAACCTCCTTCAAAAAGAAAAAAGGAGATTTGCACTAGTAGACCCCTTGAATTGCTTCATATGGATTTATTTGGTCCTAATCATGTAGCAAGTATGAGTGGCAAAGTGTATGGATTCGTAATTGTTGATGATTACTCAAGATTTACATGGTTCATTTTTCTTGCTCATAAAGATGAAGCTTACCCAAAATTAGTAAAATTTTGTAAAATAGTTCAAAATGAAAAAGGGTATGACATCAACAAATTTTGAAGAGATAGAGGAAGAGAATTTGACAACAAAGATATTTCAAATTTTTGTGATAAAAATGGTCTTGGACACAATTTTTTGGCACCAAGAACTCCTCAACAAAATGGTGTTGTTGAAAGAAAAAATAGATCACTTCAAGAAATGGCAAGAACTTTATTGAATGAACACTCTTTGCCTCAATACTTTTGGGTCGAAACAACTAGCACTTCTTATTATGTTATTAATCGTGTTGTTATTAGAAATAATCTTGGTAAGACTCCTTATAAACTTTGGAAGGGTATAGAAAACCTAACATCGGTTACTTTAGAGTTTTCGGTTTTAAGTGCTTCATCTTGAACAATAAGGATAACTTAGGTAAGTTTGACGCTAAGTCGGATGAGGGTATCTTCTTAGGTTATTCGCAATAAGCAAGGCATATAGAGTCTTTAATAAAAAGACCTTAGTTGTAGAAGAGTATGCATGTAGTTTTGATGAGGCTAATCCCTTTAGAAGAAAGAGTAGTGTTACATACACACACTTTTTGACACACTTTTTGACACATAGCTTTAAATGTATGTACATTGTGCTATGTAAGTGGTGCACAGAAAAGTGTGAAAAATTCAAACAGCACAAAGTACATGTGTTTAAAGCATAGTGTGTCAAAAAGTGTGTCAAAAAATGTGTGTACCAAACATTTCCCTAGAAGAAAGGGTGATGATGATGATGTTGTTGTAGAAAGTCTAGATGGAGCTAGTACTTCAAACTCCTTACCTATGGAAAAGCCTAAAGAAGGTTCCCCTATCCCTCTAGAACATCCTAGGGACAATGTTAGAGATGACCTCCCTATAGATTGGAAGACCATTCCTAGTCATCCCATAGATCAAATAATAGGTGACCCTGGTCAAGGAATAACCACTAGATCCTTTCTTCGAAATATTTGCAACAACCTGTCTTTCCTTTCTCAAATGGAACATAAAAACATAGATGAAGTCGAGCAAGATGATAGTTGGATTATGGCTATGCAAGAAGAGTTGAACCAATTTGAGAGAATCCAAGTTTGGACTTTAGTTCATAGACCTAATGATCCTTCCATTATAGGAACCAAATGGGTGTTTAGGAATAAGAAGGATGAATACGGGAACCAAGAAGAAGGAATAGACTATGAGGAAACCTATGCTCCCATAGCAAGATTAGAAGCCATTAGAATGTTACTTGCTTTTGCTTGCCATAAAGATTTCAAACTTTTTTAAATGGATGTAAAAAGTGCCTTTTTAAACAATTTTATAGCGGAAGAAGTTTATGTCAAGCAACCTCTCGGTTTTGAAAATTCACAATTTCCTAATCATCTCTTTAAACATTCAAAAGCTCTATATGGTTTAAAACAAGCTCCTCGTGCTTGGTATGATCATCTTAGAAAGTATTTACTTGATCTTGGATTTACTCGAGGAAAAACTGACACTACTGTTTTTATTAAACATTCACACAATGATATACTACTTGTTCAAATATATGTGAATGATATCATCTTTGGTGCTACAAATGAGAAAATGTGTGGGGAATTTGCAAAATGAATGCAAGATGAGTTTGAAATGAGCATGATGGGAGAACTAAATTTCTTTCTTGGTTTACAAATCAAACAACATAAAGATGGCATTTTCATAAACCAATCTAAATACATTAATGATTTATTGAAAAGATTTAGTTTTGAAAATTGCAAACCTATTGCAACTCCTATGAGTTCATCTCTCAAGCTTGATAAAGATGAATCCGGAAAACTTGTTGATACTAAAATTTTTTGTGGCATGATAGGTAGTTTGTTGTATCTCACTGCTAGTAGACCGGACATTATGTTTAATGTGTGTCTTTGTGCTAGATTCTAATCCTCACCTAGAGAGTCGCATGTTGTAGCCGTTGATCGCATTTTTAGATACTTGTTAGGCACAATTGACTTAGGATTATGGTATCCTAAGAACACTCCCTTTGACTTAGTTAGCTATTCGGATGCGAACTTTGCCCGTTGCAAAGTGGATCGCAAGAGCACAAGTGGCACGTGTCACTTCTTAGGACATTCCCTAGTCTCTTGGTTTAGTAAGAAACAAAATTCTGTAGCTTTGTCTATGGCGGAAGTCGAATATATAGCCACCGGTAGTTGTTGTGCACAAATTCTCTATATGAAACAACAATTAGAAGACTTTGGACTTCACTTTTATCACACTCCTCTTAGATGCGATAACACTAATGCGATTAGTCTCTCTAAGAATCCCATTCAACACTCTAGAACTAAGCACATTGAGATTAGACACCATTTCATTAAAAATCATATTCAAAAGGGCGATGTCGAACTTGTTTTCATTGATACAAATAATCAATGGGTGGATATCTTCACTAAACCTCATCAAGAAGATCGTTTTTGTATCATTCATCGTGAATTGGGGATGGCTAGTCAAGCTGATGTTATGTAAATTCGTGTTTCGGATCCCCTTTTCTTTTCTATTCTACAATCTATTTTCTGACTTAAACCAGTCGACTGATGCCTTGTCCAGTCGATTGGACCTTTATCTCTTTAAAATTTTTTTTGTTGAAATCTTCTACACAGTCGACTGAAGCCTTGTTCAATTGACCGGACACTTATTTTATTCGTCGACTGATCAATATCTTAGTCGATCGGTTTTTGTCATCAAACACCCTTTCTGCTTGACCTTCTTCAGTTGAGTGTATACCCTACTCAGTTAACCCAACCGCTGTCCCTATCTCACCTCAGTTGACTGACCTCCCGACTCAATCGACTGAATCTCTGGGTCTATATATATTTCTACATTTTTTTATACCCTAACTCTCCTTTCCCTCTTCAGGCGACTGTCTCTTCATCTTCCCCTGCTCCAAACCTGTCTCTCTCCCTCCAGCCGCTTACTTACCACCACTAATCATCATCACTCACTTTTCCATCCTCCTCTCACCCTCTCAATCCCTCTGAATCTGTGGTCATGCCTCCCAACTATCTCAAGAGAAAGGCCTCCGAGGGTCCCTCTACTCCGGCCACACCGGCTCCGGCCACTACTCCTCCACCTCGTCCTACTGCACCGCGTCCTCTTGCTCGGTGTGGATACCAACATTTGGCCCCACTTTTGTTTAAAACAATTTTCCAAGACAAATTCAAATACGAGTCACCACTTAATTTTTAAAAGGAAAATTAAGAAACCATTTAAAAGCGAACTGATCTTTTGAAAACCAGAGATAAACTGGCTGGAGATTATGGAATGAGAGGAGAAGGAGCTCGGCAGAAAAAAACACCCCCTCTCATCATATCTTGTGATAGGCCTTTACTCAACATCCTTTTTAATCAAATTATTAATCTAAGCATGCCCTCAACTAATACATATATACATATACATTACAAAAGCATGTCTGAAAGGGTGTAAGATTGCTAACGATAAAATAGCATCCAAAACCATGTAATTCAATTAGCAAGCAACATGATATGCAATAGGGAACTAGAGAACTTATATACCTGGGATCTCGCCGTGAACATTAAACGTGTGGTGCATACAAGAAAATAAAACCTAAGAAAAGGTCTCTAATCACATATACACATAAGGCAAGACCTAATCTAAGTGTCACGCATGGAGCCGAAAAAATCAATAAAATCAACAAGTAAAAATAAACTAGAGAAAGAGTCAAGAAATCGTACCTTGAAAGCGCTACGAAACAAAGATTAGTCCACATGCTTCAAACAAGATATCAAATAATTAATCCTAAATTTCTAGCTTATATCTATCAAGTAGAGGAGGAATTGACATAACCTTTGAATACCTTTTAACTAGTTGGAACCATATCACCTCTATAGATATACAAGTCTCAACTAGGACCAATGTTATGTCCATATAGAGATGTCATAGCCCCATCATAAGGAACCCCTAGTCATGTTCAATTTGGTTCAATTAAGTGCAACTTAGACCAAAAAAATGAGTTCTACTCATAAGTATCAATATGTGTGAATGAATGCATGAGCATGAGCTATGAGATATTCATTAGTTTGGATAATCTAGCCTCTGGATTTAAACTTAATTGACATTATTTAAGTCATGGTTAAGATCTTAGGACATTAGGAGTCCATTAGATTGACTCTGTCTAGTTTCTAACCCAAAAAGAAAATCAAAGATCCAACGGTGAAATCTCCGGGAATAGGGTCATAACCAGACATCACTCAGAAATTTTCAACTCTATGTCCAGAGTTTTTGTATGAATTTCTAAAAATAGTAAATTTATCATAATCACTTTGATCTTTTTAGGGTATCTTCCTAACACATTAATCTTTATAGAAAAATTTATTTAAAGTCAAAAGAAGTTGATTAAGGCTCTGATTTACTTATTTTAAAACGAACTTACTGTTCTGAAATTTTGGACAGAGAGCAACCTACTCACAAATCATTAGGCCAAACCATCCTAAGTATAAAATTTCATCAAAATAAAAATTCTTGTGATACATATATTAGTTATGAACATTTTCCAATTGGTCTCATCCGATTCCCGTGGCCATGATTTAATTAAAAATCTTTGATCACAATGGGTACATGAATTCACTGCACCATGGATGAATTAACGTCCATAACTCAAGCCAAACTTGATCTATAATTCTAGAGAGAACCAAGATTAAGCATGATTATAATTATTAAAATAAGTAATGAAATACAAAGAGATTCATAGATTTGTCCTTAATGGACCTCCATTATAGATCTCATATTTAAAGATCTAGCAAGAGGATCCAAAGGTCTTATTCAATCCTTTGAGCTTTTGAACATATTAACTCTCTTGAATATAATAATTAAACTATGAAAATCTACATCTAACTCCTCTCTCAAACATATGATCCTTGAGGAGTATAGACTTATTACATCCCATTCTCCTCTCAAATTAGTGGTCCTTGGAGACTAAAATGAAACTAAACCTACTTAAACCTATATGGAATATAGAGAGGATTCCATGAGATTTCTAGTTGGGAGATCCAAATCATAGCCTAAGACTTGGACCTATCCAAACATGTATGGACACAACCATAATCCATCTTATTTCCCATATGAATCACAAGATCATAGAGAATAAGAGACCAAACTCCGCGGAAATCTAATGAGATATTGAGGATCTCATGGATTTTGAAAGAAGGATATGAATAAAAGAAAATGGAGTCAAGTTTTATTTTGAGAATCAAGTCAAAGATTCTTTTACAAATTCATTTTACCTTGAACCCAACGCTTTGTTTAGATCCAATCTAATGAAATAATATGAATTTCAATCACAATTCTTGGTGGTGTGTGATGAAATGAGGTAAGAAGAGATGTTTTGAAAATGTGTAAAGATCCTAGATCTATGAATTGTGATTGAATCTTGCCTAATTCTACATAGGATTAGAAGGTTACCTCTATAACCTCGAGGATTTCTTCTTGCTTGTTGGAGATCTTCCAAGTTCTTCAACTTCCTCTTCCAATTCTTCAAACTCTTCTTGATTTCTTCAAGATTTTCTTCAAAACTTCTCTCAAATCTCTCAAGGTTTTCTTGTATATCTCTTGTATCTAGATCAAAATGTATGAAGATCATTCCAAAAAAGGATCCTTGCAATAGAGGTGAAGGCCTCCTTATATAGACCAAAATCTCAGGGTCAATTGGGTATTTTCGGGTAAAAAACCCATGTGCAAGAATATTCCATATGTATTTGAGAAAAAACAAGCTGTTACAGCGAGCGGCACTCACTGAGTTGTCTGCGGCACTCAGTGACGGCACTCAGCGAGTGCCACTGCGGCAGTCAATGAGTGCTAGCGCGGCACTCAGCGAATTCCGTCGCCTATGCCGCATGCCGCAACCAACGGTATTATCCCCTTTTTATTTATTTTTCAAAATACATACTAAGTATATACTTTTATACTTCTATACTAATATACTTTAGTAACTTATATTAATATTCTACTATGTTTTCTTTTATTTTCTTTCCTTTTTTCTCTTCAAAATTAGTTTCTTCTCTTTATTTTCTTCTTAAAATTCTAATATATATATAAATAATTTTGAAATTAATTTTTCGACCGTTTCTCTCATACGTATTTCATATTCGGGTTTCTTCGAACACTTAATTTTCCTCTTTCTCTTAATTTGAAGAATCTTCTGAAGAACTTGAATCGTTTGGAAAGTCTTTGAATTTTGTCGGTCGTTGTCGTCATCGGTATTTAGAGGTAACCATCCCCTGAATTTGATAGTTGGCCAAAATTGGGGTGTCTACAGTTTGCCCCTCTTTGGCAGAGCTTGTGAAGCAACACATTTCATAAGTGAATGTCGAAGCCTGTGTGAAGACAAGCCTTTAATCGAACTATTGAATTCAGGTAAAAATAAAGTACGTTGCAAAAAACAGGCACAAAGAGGGTTAGCACTAGTCGTGCTCTACATTGAGCTGCCTACATATCCCAACAGGAATCAGATCAGGATGTAGTTTGGGTAAGGGACAATACCTAGGCGCAGATAATCACATGGATGAATGCAGTTATCCTATCATGATGCATATGCTCAAGCAGCCTCGTGCTCTATGCTCCTAAGCGTGATGATTCAGAATTATACTGCTTCTTCTAGTGACAAGAATGCATTCTATGCCTTCAATTTTCTATTATAACGTTGTCCTACTTCTGGAGAGTCATGATTGATGCAGATGTGTTTTCTTTGCTTAATCCCCCAGTGCTCTCCAAGAAATCATTTGATCGACTGAGATGCGCTTCGCGCCTTATACTCCGGTGTCGAATCAGTAACTAAGTTGCTAAAGAAGACTGACATATGCTGCACGCCTTATACTTCGGTGACTTTTCGAGAATCATCTGATCGACTGAGATGCGCTGCGCGCCTTATACTCCGGTGTCGAATAAGGAACTGAGCTGCTAAAAAGACTGAGATGCGCTGCGTGCCTTATACTCCAGTGTCTTTTCGAGAATCATCTGATTGACTGAGATTTGCTACGTGCCTTATACTTAGGTGTCGAATTAGGAATTGAGATGCTAAAAAGACTGAGATGCGTTACGTGCCTTATGATGGAAAAACTGGTTTAAATTGAAAGTTTAAACGCGCAGCGGAAAAATCAAGTTATAAAACTTTATTGGCATGCCCGGGTCTACTACCCATCAACTCTATAGATGCGCACAAGAGGGGACAAGAGTTATACCTTAGTGTCTTGAACCCAATTCTGAACTTCAACTTTCAGATGCCTCCACTAGATGATCTTCACCCTTATGACTCCTGCGGATGCCTGCCGGAAGGACTAGGGTTGGTGGGAACCCTAATATAGAGTATAGGAAGGTTTGGGAAGACTATTATAGTTTCTGTAGCTTCTGCGTATAAGAACGACGATCAACTTTTTCCAGAACGCAGCTGCCCTATTTATAGATTTCCAGAACCGACCTAAACTTCGACCGATCGAAGTGACTTCGATCGATCGAACCTGCCATGACTTCAATCGATCAAACATACTTCAATCGATCGAACTTGTCTTGACAGCTTCCTCAAGTGTCTTTCCAAGCATCCTGGCGGAGCTAAGAGTGGGACCTCCTAGGCTCTTTATTGTTGGCTCAGACCAGTTTGTTAATTACCATGACCAAACTCTTTGATCAGCAAACTAACTAACTGGTCAGTTAACGTTTACTCCACTATAAAACGATAACTGAACTCCAACGCAAAAGAACATATCCGAAGCGATGACTAGACTTGTATGGTGTACTAATGTCCCTCTACCGTCAGCATTCGTAATCATATTCAGGTAGTCGGATAACTGTTACTGTTAACCTGAATCATGATTACTTCTTGTAATCCTTGAGTCCCATTCACCTCTCATGATTACCAAACATGTTGATAACTCTTATCAACAAGACTGCAGTACTCAGTAATTGACTTGGTGACATTCTCAAGGGAATGCTTACTCTAAAACAGAGGGTAGATTCTATCTTGACAATATATGTTCACAACCCTATGAACATGACATACCCAAGATACCCAGGTGTTGATCTTCTGTAGACCTCACTTATTGGTAAGTCAAAGCAGTCATATCCACAGTCTGTGTTCATAATCATCTCAAGATTGAGAACACGTACCTTATACAAGTTATGAGTTCCTATTGACTGTTTGACAGTCTTAAGCGTCAATAGGAAACTCAGGTCCGTCAATGCACTATAAGCACTAGCATATCAACTAAGAGCTACACTATAGTGATTGAGATTAATCACTCCATCCAATGGTAGTTAATTATGCTACAGTGTAGACTTGATGAGGTATCCAGTCTCATCATCCACTGTGACACATTCTAAGTATCAAAGAATAGTAATTCGTATCTCACTTGTGTGCATCTCATACACACACGAATTACTTACTATAATACTTAAGGATTAACAATCATCTCATAAAAAGAACATACACAATGAAATGTAAAGCTGATATCTATATATTAAAATGTCAATGTCTCATACATAAAGTAATGGTTTGAGGGCACAAACCCAACACCTTATACTCTAGTGTCTTTTTGAGAATCATCTAATCGACTGAGATGCGCTACGCGCCTTATACTTCGGTGTTGAATCAGGAACTAAGCTGCTAAAAAGACTGAGATGCGATGTGCGCTTTATACTCTAGTGTCTTTTCAAGAATCATTTGATCGACTGAGATGCGCTTCGCACTTTATACTCTGGTGTCGAATTAGGAAGCATACTAAAAAGACTGAGCTGCACTGTGCGCCTTATACTCTGGTGTCTTTTTGAGAATCATCTGATTGACTGAGATGCACTACATGCCTTATTCTCTGGTGTCAAATTAGGAACTGAGCTACTAAAAAGACTGAGATGCGCTGTGTGCCTTATACTCTAGTGTCTTTTCGAGAATCCTCTGATCGACTGAAATGCGCTTTGCGCCTTATAATCCGGTGTCGAATCAGGAAGTACACCAAAACGACTGAGCTAGGTTGTGTGCCTTATACTCTGGTGTCTTTTTGAGAATCATCTGATCGACAGAGATGCACAGTGCGCCTTATAATACGGGGTCGAATTAGAAGGCATGCTGTTTGAAAGACTGAGATGCACTTCATGCCTTATACTCCGGTGTCTTTCGAGAACCATCTGATTGACTGAGATGTGCTTTATGCCTTATACTCTTGTGTTGAATCAGGTGGCACGCTATTTGAAAGACTAAGAGCGCCTTATACCCTAAAATGACGGATGAACTGAAATGTGCTTGGTGATTTATTCCAACAGTTAAGACATTTGTCTTGAGGTGATAGTCAAAAGGTTCGTTCTAAGGTAACTTATTCCAATAGTCAAGATGTTCATTATAAGATGACTTATTCCAACAGTCAAGATGTTCATTATAAGGTGACTTATTCCAACAGTCAAGATGTTCATTATAGGGTGACTTATTCCTAAATGCTTGTTATTGTAGACTAATACAGATGCCATCGAGGATTAACAAATTACAAGGGACAGAGTAGGCCCAGTGGAGGAACTAGATCTAGTGGTGCTGGACCCCCGATTCCCCGACCGATCCATCAGCATTGGCACTCTCATGAAACCAAATCTTAGAGAAAATATAATCTAGTTCCTAAGAGAGAGTCAAGACATCTTCACCTGGTGCCATGAAGATATGCCAGTAATAGATCCCCGAGTCATGTCCTACTATCTCAATGTTGACCCGAGCTTCCGTCCGGTCAAGCAGAAGAGGAGGGCCATGGCTACCGAAAGTCAAGTGGTAGTGCACGAAGAAATTGAAAAGCTCCTCAAAGCAAGGTCAGTCCGAGAAGTTCACTATCCCCGATTGGTTGGCTAACATGGTACTGGTCAAGAAAAGCAACGGGAAGTGGAGAATGTGTGTGGACTTTATCGACCTGAACTTATGTTGTCAACATACAACTCTACTTCTTTGTGAATCATGTCATGCAATTGGGTGGTGGCGGCTCTCTGGTAGGTTGCTCTGGCATTCTTGAGCCTAAAAGGCATTACCCTATAGTAGTAAGTTCACCACGGTCGTCTTTTCTCGGTCTTTCGGTGCCATCAGAATCTAGTTATACCCTGAGAAACCATCCATGAATGGCAATAACTCGTGGCCTGCAGTGTTGTCTACCAAAATATCAATGTGGGGAAACGGGAAGTCATCCTTTGGACTGGCCTTGTTTAGATCATAGAAATTGACGTACACACAAGCTTTTCCATCCTTCTTGGGGACTGGTACAATGTTGGCAACGCATTCTGGATATTCCATGACAATGATGAATCCTTCTTTGAACTATTTTTCTACGTCTTCTTTGATCTTAAGTTACCATTCTGGTCTCATGTGCCTTAGTTTCTGCTTGACATGTTTAGAATCGGGGAGAAGGGAAATATAATGTTGGACGATATCAGGGTTGACCCCAGGCATATCATTGTAGGACCAAGAAAAAACATCTTTGAATTCTTTTGGCAAAAGAGTTAGTATTTTCTTTTTTCTTCATTAAACGTTGAGCGAATTTGTACAATTTGTGGATTATCTTCATTACCTAGATTAATCGATAAATTATCTTCGATTATTTCACAAGCATGTGGTTTTTTAGTTAATTGTTTAAGGAGATCCTTGGAGGGATCTGTGCATTCATAATTGTTAACACAGATGAGTAAGCAGAACGATCTTTCATTCCATTCATAATAGGTGGAGTGATTACATTAGACAGTGGTGGGCTTACAGTGGCTGACTCTGATACAGACTCTGTAATTAGAAGTGCAGACTCCGGGGGAATAGGGGATAGAGAGATATAGACAGATGACTCTACAGCCTGGTTGGTCACACCCTCCTTAGTTGGTATGATCTGATCATCTTGGCTCTTGGGCCTCTTTTTTTTTTTTTCCTTTTCTTCAGCAAGTTCTTCCCACATCTTCTCGATGGCTTCGGTGTTGAGGTACATTAACCAATCTTCCTCTGGGGTCTTGACGGCTTCGTTTGGGTAGAATGGATCTTGATAGGGAGGCCTCTCGTAATCATCAAAGATTTCAAGACCGAGATACCTCTTTCTAGTGGCCAGATGGATCTAAGGTTCTGTAAACCCATAGTAGTGAAAATCATCCAGTTCCTCGATGAACTGTCCGTTCAAGGTCTTTCGGTATGGCAGAAGACTTCTCACTCTCTTCTTCCATGGCTTCTGCAGCTCGATGTCTTTGTCAGTAGGCTTATTATACTCTTAAGGTCTGAGGACCATTGCACACACTTGGTAATTTTTTAGGAAGCTTATGGCAGTCCTATTAGTATCCTTCTCTAGTGAGAAATGAGGGATGTTACATTTGATTGATTTTTACGCAATTACATAATAGAAAGAACATTACAAGTCTAAGTGGGAAAGCAGTCAAACCAAAAATATTTTTCTTCTAAACCTGTAGTTTATCCAACGATATCATGTGTAAACTAGATTATTGCCTTCCCTTTTAAAACAATGGCCTGATATTGAGTGGATGAGGGAGAAAGCCTCTAGAGATACTCACAAAAGAAATCGCCCAAAGGTTGTCTAGAAACGTATTCAAAGGTTGTTTACTTTTGTTTTTGCAAATTAAGCTTGCAACAGCAATGTTGGTTACAAATGACGTGCCCATACAATGACCAAGGTGCCAGTGCATTGCACGGTTTTTTGCTAGTATATATGTGAAAGAGGAAGCTTTCGGTTTTGCCATGTGTCAATTTGTGTGAATTTCTATTAATTTGACAACAATAATGTTAGATTCACACAAAATTTCATACAAAATTTCACACAAAACAATCATAACTCTTGATTCAAGTGGCCCCACGCGAGGAACATATAGGCCCCATAGGACAATGGCTGGCCCAAAAGGGGGGCAAAAGGGGCAACCGCACCGGGCCACCAAAGTTCACAAAATTTTGAGGGCCTCTATGAAATTTTCATAATTACATTTTTACCTTGAGATTTTTTAGTGTTTTACATTTAGGCCTTCCCCAAGGTCCAATTTAGTGTCATCAACTACATATTTATTGATATAGATGTATATAAAACTCCAAAGCAAAGGCCCCTAGAATTTTAAAAATTACACTTTTAGTGTAAGATTTTTTTGAGTTTTAGAAATACCCCTCTAGAATTTTGAAAGACACCATACAATGTTTAAGTTTCACAAATAGACTCATATTATAAGTAGACCCCAAAAAAATCGTTAATTATGTATAAGTAAACCCTTAATTCTGGTATTACTTTTCTGCTTTATCTTATTCTCTCTTTATTATAACATGTTACTAGCACGATAGTCTCTTAAGAAGAAAACCCTAGTCTCTCAAGAAGAAAACCCTAGGTATTGAAAAGAAGTTTAGTCTTTCATTCTTCTTCAATACATAGAATCAAAGGTAAAAAATAATTTAGTTCACTTCTTCTTCAATTTAGAGAAACCATTGGTAAGAAATCTTAAATCTTGAGATTATTGTTTGTTTCTTTGTTTCTACACAAAGAAGATCCGTGATATATACGTATATATATATGTTAGAACTTGAAGTTATATATAAATTAAATAATCCAGACCCGAAGATCTGTGATACATATTTTGGAACCTGAAGTTCCATGTCAAGTTCCAGACCCGAAGATCTGTGATATATATTTTGGAACCTAAAGTTCCATATGAAATTAATAATTCTAATATTTGTAATATATATGAGAACCTAAAGCTCTCGATAAAATAATAATGCAGACCTGAAGATGTGTGATTTATATTTTGGAGCCTGAAGTTTCATATGAAATAATAAGTTAGGCCCGCGGATCTGTAATGTGAGTATTAGAACTTGAAGTCCTGAATAAAATAAATAATACAGACTAGAAATTTTGTGAAAATTACATTAGAACCGGAATTTTTATATGAAATATATAATCCAGACCTGCAGACCTGTGATAGATTTATTACAATCTAAAGTTCCCTGTAAAATAAATAATCCAGACCTGAAGATCTATGAGAGGTACATTATTTTTGTATATATGTTAGAAGTATATCAAAATATGAAGTTCTATTAAAAAAAATGTAGAATTTGAAGTTCTATGTTAAATAATATATATTTTTGTATCTCTAGAACCAAAAGTTCTATATGAAATAATATATATTTTTTATGGATCATAGTATGATTGGACATCAATATCATGTGTTTTTCATGTTTGAGATATTATGGGATGGTATTTGATCAAGGTAAACTCTCATGGTACTGATCCTTATAATAGAACTTGAAGTTCTAATATTTATTTTCATGCTAGGGTTAACTTTTGTAAGTTTTTAACCACCCTACTATGGTTAGGCTATATCAATTTTTTTTAATTCGATTCAGTCGCAACTATATTATGTTTTGATCTCTTTTGTTTGTAAATATGATCAATGGCTACACATGGTATTGATACCTAGATTATGTGTTGTAGTCATCTAACAGTGTTGGGTTACCAAACATGCCTTTATTTATAGAGTTTTTAATTCTAACACATTGGCTCTTTATCATTGATCAAAGTTAAGTTTAGTTTTTATTATTTAAACGAAATAAGGGTCCAAAGGTTGTTTTTCTAGTTAATAGAAGGACTTGTTGCAAATTAAAGAGTTAATTCAAATCGGAACTTTCACATAATAAGATCTGAAATCCTAAAACATTCTAATTTTTATCATGCCGAATTGTATCTCTCCGTTACTTGTTTATTTTTTTTTTCTCCCTTCAAATGTTGAGTCTTACAAAACTTGAATTTAAAGCTCTTGATGTCAATGGACGGAACTATTTGTCTTGGCAACTTGATACCAAACTTCACTTACATTCTAAAAAGTTGGGTGACGCTAAAAAAAAGAAATAAAATGTCTCCAGAAGAGAACGCATCTACACTTATTTTCTTACATCACCATATTCATGATGACCTCAAGAATGAGTACTTACCTGAGGAAGATCCCTTGAGTATGTGGAAGTCCCTGAAGACAGGTGTGACCATAAGAAGATGGTCATACTTCCCAATGTATGAATAATTTTTTTAGTTAGAGTTGATTTTTTTAATTACTTATTAGCATGGGACAAGTTTTATTTGGGTTATTTGAATAATTGTTCGTTGAATAAAATCTCTGATAGTTTATTATTCTTCACTTCATTATTTTTTAAGGTATAGATCTTGGGATAGAAAAATGCGAGGATGATATATGCCTGGTCAATAGTGGGACAACCCACACCATACTTAAATGTCAAAAATTCTTCTCTAAACTAGAACTTAACAAACAAAATGTGTCCACTATAACTGGATCTGCACAAATTATTGATGGCTCAAGAAGAGCCCATATTTTGTTACCAAATGGTACTCATTCAAAATGCATTATATTCAAGTAGTTTCCAAAGAAACTTGCTAAGTTTTAAAGATATACGCATGAATGGGTATCATATTAAAACTAAAAATGAAGGTAACAAAGAATTTTTATGCATAATTTCTTATGTTGGAAGCCAGAAGCTTACATTAGAAAAATTCTCTATTCTCTCATTGGGATTATATTCCACAACATTTAAGATTGTTGAATCACATGCTATTATGAGCCAGAAGCTTAAAGTGAGCTAGAAGCTCAAAGACCCAAGAAATTTAATATTTTGGCATGATCGTTTGGGTCATCCTGGATCTACAATGTTGAAGAAGATAGTGGATGATCGGGAGAGAACAAATCCTAATTATACGCCTTAATTCACATTTGTTAGTACTTTTTTTTATCCTATTTTTGTATATTTTTACTTCGTTTTCTATTTTCTATCAGGATTTGGAGAAAAATAAGGATTCCAAGTTAAATGGGGTGAAAAAGCATAAAAAAAGAAGCTGAAAAAAACACATCGCGCGCGTGGTCCACTCGCGCGGAAGTCCAGAAATCGCTCGTGCAACCCGCTCGTGCAATCCGTACGAAAAAACATAAAACACGTATTTCAGTGTACTGAAGACTCCTACGCGAACAAACATGCTTATTTACGTTTGGAAAGCTAAATACATCAGTTTTAGTGCGAATTGGATTAGGAAAGCTTCCAAACTTGCTCCAAATCTATAAATACTCAATTATAATTCAATTCTTGGGGGGTTGGCAATTATTATACACACAATATACAACAAAAACTTCAGCCATTGAAGAGAGGAAAGCAAGGAGAAGAAGAAGAAGACCAAGGATTCCCATGGCCTCCTCCATCAACCTCTTGTCTGAATCCGCTTCCATGGATAAATAAATTCAAGATCTAGGGTTTCAATGAAACCCTAGCCAAGCAATAGAGTGTATTTTATGTTTTTATTTTAGTTTTATTATGTATGGATGACAGTTACATGTTTCGAGGATTTTTATAAATAAATCGTGCTTTTATTGATTAAATCGTTACTTTCAAAGTTTACTCTTGTCTTAGATCTATTTTGATGGTAGTGTGCTCAATGATCTATGCATGCTGTGCTTGTTTAGATTATTTACATGTAATGGTACTTAAATTGAATTGTGCTATCAAGTATCCGAATAGTCCATGCCTAGATTAGACGGATTATACCACAACCCTAGTTTAGTGTGAGATAATTCGTGCTAACCGAAGATGGATTATGTTCGTGCTTGAACCATAGTTATTTTCTTGACGGAGGAATTGGGCTTGAAGCTACAATTCCCCATTATCATCCAATGTAATAAGCTAAAGTAATTCGTAAATACTCTTATCATGAAGCTAGTGGTGGATTTGCAATCCTAAGTTCCTTAAACTTATTATAAAAACAAATATTTAATTGCTTTCATAATTTAGATTTACTTTTATTGTTATTAGTTTAATTCAAATTAAATCCAAAATTCGTTTTTCTTAATTAATTAAATTTAGGTTTTAAAAATTAAAGTGCGTAGTATTCAATCTCTGTGGGTTCGACCTTTACTTCCACACTGCAAATCTTTTGAATGTAAAGCATAAGTTAAGCATACTTTTATATCTTGATTTTGACAAGATCAGTGAATAACTCAAATGGGCATGCTCTAGCAAACCAACATTTAATTTTGCCTAGTGGACACCTTTGCATTTCGTGTTCACAAGGAAAACTTATTACTAAACCATCATTTCTTAAAATTTCTTCTGAGTCACCATCCTTCTTACAAAGGATACAAGGTGACCTTTGTGGTCCAATTCACCATTCTAGTGGCCCATTTAGATATTACATGATCTTATTAGATGCTTCCACTAGATGGTCACATATTTGCCTACTCTCTACACGTAATCTTGCCTTTGCCAGATTACTTAGTCAAATTATCAAACTTAAGGCACACTTTCCGGACCAACCAATTAAGTCTATTCGACTTGACAATGCAGCCGAATTCACCTCTCAAGCTTTTGATGACTATTGTTTATCCATAGGAATTGATGTTGAACATCCTATCCCGCATGTACACACACAAAATGGTTTGGTAGAATCCCTAATTAAACGCCTTTAACTTGTTGCAACGCCTTTGCTTATGCAATCTAGAATCCCTGTTAGTGCATGGGGACATGCTATCTTGCATGCTGAAATGTTACTTAAACTTAGACCCTCTTCTTATAATCAATGTTCACCTGCACAACTTGTGACAGGGTGACAGCCCAACATTTCACACTTACGAAAATTTGGTTCTGTAGTACATGTTCCTATACCACCCCCAAAACATACTAAGATGGGTCCCCAATGGCAGTTGGGAATTTATGTTAATTTTGACTCACCTTCTATTATTTGTTATCTAGAACCATTAACAGGTGATGTATTTACTACCAGGTTTGCAGATTGCCAATTTGATGAGACAGTCTTCCCGCCGTTAGGGGGAGAAAATGAAATTACTAGCAAACAATTTGTTCTTGAAGAACGGTGTGAATTATCGTGGACTACTTCCACTTTGTCTCATCTAGATCCAAGAACTTCTCAATGTGATTATGAGGTAAGGAGAATATTGCATTTAAAGGAAATTGTAAACCAATATCCTGATTCATTTAATGATGCATCTAAGGTGACAAAGTCACATGTGCCAGCTCTGAATACACCCGCTCGAATTAATCTCCCTGGAGGATGAACGTCGAATACGGCAACAAATGAATCTATTGCACACCAGAAGCGTGGCAGACCTATAGGTTTTGAAGATTCAGCTCCCCAAAAGCGGAGAGTGAATGAAAAATCATGCCTTAATAAAGCTCCAGAATAAGATGTTTATAGCGATCTAGAAGAGGTTATGTACCAAAAACCCATTTTTCCTGAAATCTCCGCGAAAGATAATGCCTTAGACAAGGCACTAGTCACTGTAAAGACTATGACTTAGGTACCTGATAATAATGAGATCTCAATATTCCATATATTTTCAGGAGAAATGTGAGAGTGAAAGAAATTAGTCATCGATGACATATTTAATTATGCAGTATCTACTAAAATATCCAAGGGCAATGATAAAAATGATGATACTGAACCACTTAGTATAAATGAATGTCGACAAAGAAATGATTGGCCAAAATGGAAAGAACAATTCAAGAAGAATTTAAATCTCTTGAAAAATGTGGCGTATTTGGACCTATAGCACAAACACCAAAGAATGTAAACCTGGTAGGTTTTAAATAGGTGTTTGTGAGAAAAAGGAATGAGAAAAAAGATATTGCAAGATATAAGGCAAGTCTTGTAGCACCAGGCCGGTTTCCTGCAGAAACCTGGGATTGATTATAAAGAAACAGACTCCCCAGTTATGAATGCAATTCACATTCAGATATTTAACAAGTCTCACAGTTTTTGAAAAACTTGACATAAGACTCATGGATGTAGTAACTGCATACCTATATGGGGACTTAGGCACAGATATTTACATGAAGATCCCTGAAGGATTGGCTTTGCCTAAAGAAAAACCAAGGAGTATGTACTCGATCAAACTAAGACGTGGATCGTATGGTTTGAAACAATCTGGAAGAATGTGGTACAACTGTCTTAGTGAATATTTGTCTAAGGAAGGGTACGAAAATAATCCCATTTGTCCATGTGTCTTCATAAAGAAATTTGCAAATGGATTTGCCATAGTAGCAGTTTATGTAGATGACATAAATCTAATTGGGTCTCTAGAAGAGCTTGAGAAAAAACTGCTAGCTATTTAAAGAAAGAGTATGAAATGAAAGACCTTGGGGAAACAAAATTTTGTCTCGGCTTGCAGCTCGAGAGAAGTATTAGTGGAATATTAGTTCATCAATCAAGCTATACTGAAAAGATGTTGAAGCACTTTAATATGGACAAATCTCATCCACTAAGTATACCCATGGTCGTCAGGTCCCTAGATGTCAAGAAAGATCTATACTGACCAAAAGAAGAAAATGAAGAAATCCTTGGTCCTGAAGTACCATACATGAGTGCTATTGGTTCACTATTGTACTTGGCTCAAAATACAAGACCAGACATTACATTTTCTATGAATTTGCTTGCAAGATTTAGTTCTGCACCCACCTATAGGCATTGAACTGGAATAAAACACATTTTTAGATACCTTCGTGGGACCATTGATATGGGCTTGTTTTATTCATCTAATTTATCTAATCATTCCCACTTAGTTGGTTATGCAGATTCAGGTTTTCTTTGCGACCATTATAAAGGTCGCTCACAAATAGGTTATGCATTTTTGAACAATAATGCAGCTATTTCTTGGCGCTCTACTAAACAAGCTTTAGTAGCTACATCCTCCAACCATTATGAAATTCTAGCACTCCATGAAGCAAGTTAAGAGTATGTCTGGCTAAGATCATTAGTCCAACATATACGGTGTAATTGTCAATTAACTCCAGTCGTTGACGAGCCGACTACAATCTATAAAGACAATGCTGTATGTATTGCTCAAATTTAAGGAGGTTTCATCAAAGGAGATTGGATCAAGAACATTTCACCCAAATTTTTATTCACACATGAACTTCAAAAGAATCGTGAAACTGTGGTAAAAATGATTCGATCAAGCGATAATCTTGCCGATCTCTTTACTAAGGCATTACCCAAGTCAACTTTTTAGAAATTAGTACGGAATTGGCATGCGTCGTCTCAATCATCAGACCAGCTGAAGTTTTCCCTAAATAAAGGGGAGTGATCATAAAAGAAGCATCCTGAAGTATGCAATATTTGAATTTTAGGTGCGTTATACTCTTTGCCCTTCATTAGAGTTTTTCCCACATGGTTTTCTCTTATCAAGGTTTTAATGAGGCAGCATTATGAATGTCCACCAAGTTCCTGAAGAACGTTGTACTCTTTTTCCTTAGCTTCAATTTTTTCCCACTGGGTTTTCCTTAGCAAGGTTTTAATGAGGCAACAATCATTTAATGGTGGACATCCAAGGGGGAGTGTTATAAATATTACATATTTATGTGTGGCTGTCCACATTTTGTATTATGTTAGGGATCTAATTGTAAAGTGATATTTATTCACACACCCCTACCTTACCCTATAAATAGGGAGCATATCAATGAGAAAAGCTTATTGCTAAATTCTGGTATTACTTTTTTGCTTTCTCTTATTCTCTCTTTATTATACTAGTTAATTACTTTTAAAAAAAACACATATATATATAAGGTGTTAGATAAATTACTCAACAAAAAGATAAGATAGAATTTATAAGAATTACTTTCAAATATAGATACCTATGTGTCCTCAAACATCAGTCCACCCTCCCTCTCTCTAAAACTACAAGCCCCTTATCTTGTCAATATCTCTTACCCTCTCGGTAAATGATCGCTGCAACACCGACGTCACTCCAACTGTTGTCGCCTCCATCACCGTTGCAACATTTAGTCACTTGCTGGATTTTGTTTTCAACTAACTGTGAATATTCCTTTCTTAATGTAATATTTTTGTCCCGCATTGTTCATTCACATTTCCTTACTGTTTACGATGGAATTTATTCTCTTTTTTTTTTTTGCTAAGCTCTATGAATTTATTCACATTCAGCTAAATCATGTCTGATGATGCCTAGATTTAGTTAGAGGCGAGAAGAACTGAACGAGAGATTTGATTATGGTTCAGCCCTATTAATTAAGAGACCTATATCCACATGTGTTTGAGCACTTGCACTATTACGTTGAGTAGCTGGGGGTCTATGGTGGACCAACAATGGACTGGAGCTACCAGAGATCGGCCGGGCACGCGTGTGTGTGTATGAGAGTTGCAATACAATGGTAATTGATCGATCCTGTTCTATGGGGGTGAGTGGTCTCTTTCATAGATACAAGAGATCTGCTCATACAGGGTAAGTAATTTGATATGGCAATATAATCTGATTGCAATTGATTAGCACAAATTATGGAGGTTTCCTAATAGGATTAGAAAACAACCTACACTCTCCACTAGTCATCTAGCTGAGATAGGAAACTATTTGGATTACACTGGAGCGTGTCGCAGGATGTGGCCTTGCTGTGTCTATAACATCACCGAGCCTGTAAAGTAGCCTCGATCTATTGGTAGAGACCGGGTAGTACTGGGTTAACCGCCCGGGTCTGGCGGAGGCTACACATTTCATCTTCACTAGATATATTTGCATATATCAGCTATCCCCCCATTTTGAAGGCTAATGTGATGCTCTATCGGGTGAGGATTGAAAATTTAAGTAGCTTAAAAAACCGTCCGGGAAGCAACTCGGGAAGCTGTTCGGGTCCGAGTTGGTCACCACGGCCACTCGGAGCTTGGGCCAACCGGTTACCCCAAGATCTTGGTATTGATGCTTGCCACATGTCAAGGAGTGATTGGTCTGGCCAGGATTCAACGAGGTTGGTTTGATCAAACCATTCAATGCGCATGCCTTTTGAGGCACCGCTTGGACTGCCCAAGGGGACAGTTGGCGGGCGTTTAGGCGGGAATTGTGCAGGACCGTTGGATCTGATATGATTAGTTCCTACTGTCCACCTTCTGAGTCTACCGAGCAGTTTAAGATCAAAAATCATCTTGCCAAGACCTCCGAGCTCTTTCCTACTCTTTTTCTTGTAAGTCTTCATTCCCTCAGTTACGGTTTACTGCACTATTCTTTCCCTTATTTTCTCTTTATACGCAAGTGAGGCTAGAGAGTAGGAATCCACTAGGGTTTATGAGGGAGTGGGACTTTTTGTCACGCCCTGACGTAGCATAAATATGGAAAGCATTAATTTCCTTTATGGACCCGTAGGTCGCGACAGTTTGAAGGATCGATTCCGTCCCAAACGTTGAACAACATATTAATATAAATCAGAGTAGAGCAATCAAAGGCTTATAAAATTTTTTTCCAACTTAATAACTATTACAGCACGGGGTCACCTAAAGGCACAAACCGCCTTGAAACAAAATAATATCTGTTTCTATTACAGTCATCCTTATCACAAAATTTAGTTCATTAACTAAGATAGTAATTGAAATAGTTTCTCTTCACGGATAGCTGTTCTCAATTACCATAGTCGTATGGTCCATCCTGCTCATAACCTGAAAAGCCTAGACACAAATGTCTAGGGTGCATCAATGCCGTCAGCTTATTGAAGCTGGTGAGTATTAAAAAATATATGCTCGAACGTAAAAACGTACCCATTTAACATTTTCCAATTTCCCTTATTCAACAGGTGGATATCATAGAAAGGAGTTCTCATTAAAACAACAATAATAACATTTGTAAACTTTAATTCATGTTTCATGTGACCGTGTATGAAAACAATGCACCAAACTCATCTTACCGGCTCTTTTCTCTCGACAAACACATGAACCCACTTTCTCACTCCAGTATCTTTGAAATACTAAGATGACCACACTTTAGTAACGGGGTACCAGGGAGTGTCCAGTTTGCCTCACACTTTAGTATGGGGTACCTGGGAGTGTCCAATGCCTCACACTTTGACCATACCACGCATGTCAGGGAGTCTCCGTAGGCCACACTTTAGCACTATCATGGGTGCCAAGGAATGTCCAAGTTCGGCGTCACACACTTTAGCGCTACCATGGGCGCTAGGGAGTGTTCAATTTTGTCACCGTGCATTTCAAAGATACTCTCGCCGTGTTCTCAACACATCACACTTTGGTTCACCATTACCAGGGAGTGTCCCACACGCAATCTCATCCACATACTCATTCCACACTGGCCAACACCCACATGCATATACACATGACTCCCATGTATGACATATGATTTATACAGAATTGTGAATTCACTGACACATAAGAACAACACGCGTACGAGGGTGAAGAAGTCCTAATTCATCACTTTTATGATTTTACCATAAATAACAGGGTTTTGATTTAGCATAACTTCCAAATAGAACTTAAACAGTATTTAAAATTTACCCCAAATAGTCCTTGGACAGAAACTAAACAAAAACCAGAAACTGCCAGGTCGCACGTGCGGGCCGCTCGCACGAGTCGTTCACGTGATATACCCATTTTTCAATTTTCTTTATAAAAACTTTTCTATCTGCCAGGAATTATACACCTCGCTCGCGTAACCCTCGCTCGCGCGATCGCACACGCGAGTTCTGGCAGTGTCTTTGTCTTTTTCGCTGAACTTCCCCTGTTTTCCATTTTGAAACCCATTTTGGCCCATTTTGTAATTCCGAAGTAAATAGAACAAGTAATATATGAATCTCTTTGGTTTTTTGCAAGGATTAAGAATTTACGATCAATTTAACGTGAATCAATCCGTATCTCACGGATTTTACGAAAAACCAAAAAATGTCAAAACTTGATTTCTAATATACTTTTTCATATGAATGAATTAGGCTTTCAAACTTTAAACATAGCAACTATGATATATAATCTTTCATAATCATCTCTTAAAACGTATTTTGATTAAGGTTGAAAAATCTTGATTTTCAAGCTATGGTGTTCAAACGTTAAATCATCAATGGTGATTTCTACATTAGACTAACATTCACAGTAAACAAACATATTTTACATTCAAAGTGAGTTTATACTCACTGAGGTTAAGCTTGAAAATTTGTTGAGAGAGAAATCCAAATAAAGAACCCAATTGAAACTTGCAAGCTTTTGGGGATGAAGCTTTCTTTCTCCTTCTAAAATTTTGTATGAACTCTAAGAAACTCTCTCCCTATTACTCTAAATGTCTCCAGGTTGTGTGTCTAATGAGAGGGAGTGTGCGAATATATGCACTCTTAGAACTTGGAGGCCAAGTTCAGTGATCTACACTCCACAAATTAAATTTGTTTTTCTCTTTAATTCCTTAATTTCTAGCATATATGACTACGTATACAAACTGCATTAGCTCTACAGTTAGCTTAGGGGTCAATTATAGATGTATAGGGGTCAAGGTAGAAGTGTTTGGGTAATTAGATTGTAGGCACAAACTAATACACACTGTAGGAGCACAACCAAACAAAGCTCTATCAAGTTGCCTAAGAGTCATTTATCATGTTTGGCAAAAAATAGCTTATGGCCTTAAGTTAACACATGTTTTCAAAAGCCTACCCAAACAAGGTCCACCCAATGATTACTTGCAATAAATGGAAGTAAAGCAAGTATCACATCTTGCTTTGCGTCACTTCCAAAATCTATGGAAGTTCTACGTGGCACGGACAATTTTGAACATAAATTGGTATTTTCGTGGTGCGGTGATCACCACAAAAATACAAAAAATTCATTTTAGCATAAGAAATGATTTTCTGATTTTATAAAAATACAGTTCGAGTCAAGAGAAATTATTTTCACCGTTTTGAAATACAGTTTTGAAATTCAACACAGGTATTACTAATTTTATAAAATTGCAGTTTAACCCCAACAAGAATTTAAATATGAAATAAAACCAGTAATAAGATTTAACACATGAGAATTGTAAATTAAAATGAAATCAGCAATACAGATTAAATATGGAAATACAAAGCGAATTTAAATATGGCAAATGCATATTAAAATTACATGAAATGCAGGTTGTTACACTTTTTCTTCCTTAGATTCATCTCTTACGTTAGGTTAGGTAGTTCCTTCTCCCTAGTGGAGCAACTGAACCAGTTAGGGTGTTCCGGGGTAGTTCTGACCGAGTGTTACATTGAACTGAAAGCTTTGTACACCCTACCTTATAGGCTTTTAGCCCTGCCCCCTTTGTACCTTAGGTTGGGGTTCCTGACCCTTACTTAGGTCATCAGTTACTTTTTCGTCCCATTGTAGGAGATTTAGAGATGTGCCATTCTAGCTTCAATTCATCCTCCCGATCGGAGGGCGAGCAATCTAGGTCAGGTACCCCGGACACGAGTTTGAACCCCCCTTTATTGACCCCTTCCGAACATTACAGTGAAGGGAGGATTTGTACATGCACTTTTGATGACGAGGCGAGCTGGGGGCCCCAGGTAGCTTCTGCGCCTCAAGGGTCGTGCGATGAGGCGTCTGTGCCCAATAGTCCTGACGTAATTTTTTTCTTGTGAGTTAACCTTTAGCAGTCTGCATATCCATGACATGGGCAATGTCAAGGAAAGGTATAACATCCCAGGCCATAGCTCTTTGGCCATACTTGAGGGTGGGGCTCATCTTCGCCGGTCGGGTTTCGTTACTCTTTATGAGGACACTCTTATGGTGGGCCTCCGTCTTCCCCTCCACCCAGTCTCCTGGGATGTCCTGATCTACCTTAAGATTGCTCTCGAGCAGCTTGCTCCGAACGAGTAGAGATTCTTAATGGGGGCTATCTCTCTGTGGCCCCAACTTCTAGGGTACGAGCTTATCGCACAAGAATTTTTCTAGACCCACCGACCATTCTCGGTACGTGGAAAAGTTGGCTTCTTTTCACTGGGGGCTAGACAGGGGAGGAAAATAGTAGTTAACTGCCCGAGCAACAACAGGGGGTGGAAGAAAAAATTCTTCCAAGTGTCCACCCTCGGGCTTTGCGAGAAGGCCTGGGAATTCAGCTAAGGGCTTTTTTGGTGGGGAAGTCGAGGAGTAAGCTCCCATCTTGTGTTGTCTTTCATTTTATTTTGTTGCTGCCATAGAGTTAATGCCCTTTGTTTTGCAGTGGGATCGGCCGACCCGCCCAGTATTCTCGATGAGTACTAGGCCAGGATCAGATCTTTAGCCGAATACCCCACAGATATCATGTCACGCCCCGGCGTAGCCAAAATATGGAAAAATTTAAAATTTTCATCTTGGACCTTGAGGCACGTGACTGGTTGCAGTACTGAATTGTCCATGACCAAATAATAATATTTAAACGATATAATAAAAGGATAAAACCATCATCTGCTCACATTGATATATTACAAAGAAAGGCCACAGTACTAGTTAACTATTACATCAGGGTAGATACATCAGAGTCTTATGGCTCTAGGGCCTTACAAAAGCTATAACAAAATATATGCTAAGTCTTCTGGTTATAATCAAAAACATTCACAGGGGATAACTGCTAGTCTTCTCTCTAACTAGCATAACCATAGCCATCTTCGGTGTACTCTTCCTCCATGTTCTCCGCTTGCGTAGCATCAACCCGTGTACTAGTTACTTGGATAAGCTGGACATGGGAATGTCCAGCGACATGAACGTCGTCAGCTTGTGAAAACTGAGTGAGTAAACTAAATCAAATGGAACGTATATAGTAAAACACAGTAGGAACACATTAACTACCTTTCAACATGTCTTTTAGGATCTTTACGTTCTCACCGTCGAATTATAACTAGTAGCGTACCCGACTACATATTCAATAGGAATACAACAATTCAAGAGACCCGTCTAGACATTCTTAATGCCACTAACATTCATTTCTAACATCCGACATCATTTACAAACCCAAATTGTCTCTTCCTAACCAAACCATCTTCCATCAACCAAAACATCTTCATCAACCAAAACATCTTTCATCAACCAAAACATCCTTCATCAACCACTTCGTCACGAAGAACCGAAGTGTTAAGGAGTGCAAGAACATCCATTTCGTCACAAAGAACCGAAAGGAGTCTTCACTCAAAGAATCACCGCTTCGTCACGAAGAACCGAAAGCGTTACGGAGTACAAGAACATCCATTTCGTCACGAAGAACCGAAAGGAGTCTTTACTCAAAGAATCACCGCTTCGTCACAAAGAACCGAAAGCGTTACGGAGTACAAGAACATCCATTTCGTCACGAAGAACCGAAAGGAGTCTTTACTCAAACAATCACCGCATCACGACTCAACAGCACATCCCTTTTTCTTACTATCCTGATATCCGCTGCCCAGATTACCTATCCGACAATTATCCTTATCATAATCTGCTTCTAACATAGCACAACCGATCCTTACATTTTCCCGACCGCGCATTCGTCACTCATTTTGGAATGTAGTTCATTAAAGGACTTTTGAATATACTTTCGAAGTTACGTTTATACATCCGTCATCCTGTTTTATGTCGTAATATACTTACAATGGAAACTTATCCAATCACTATCAATGCAATAATCATGCCGTACAACATACTTATAGCTTGGGTATGAACTCTCTATGGTCATCACACTATATTCATAACAACGGAAACCTAGCGTGTAGCTCGTGGATCTATAACATGGATTTGATATCAATAACCATATAGGTAAAACCCTTAACATACTCATATATGCGATAGCACTACCATAGCACAAGATATCCATAACCACATAGGTACCGGAAAGCAAGCATCATTATTAAACACATCATACAGGTAGTTATACAATCTGCCAGAATTTAATTTTACTATGTCGACTGAATTGATATGATTTATTTGGACATGATAAATTGATTTGTAGATCAAACTCAAAACTAGAACATTGTAGATAATTGGATTAGCTTCATGTACAAAAAAATCTAGCTTCAATTACATTTTTGAGCTGCTCAAAATATTTATTTTACTTAGACATTTCTATATTTTCGGACTGCTCTGTCCCAGATTTATAGTACTGCGTTGCATGTGCATTTCACCTATGAAGAAGTGATTTTCAGACTGAGATATAGAAGAGTTATTTGTAGATAAATGAGTTAAATTTTTCCACAAAAAGACCTAGCTTAATTCAGATTTCGGAGCCGCTTGAAACACTCATTTTACTAAACTACATTCTGCTGGAGGTTTCTATTTCTCAGATTTAAAGTACTTCGTTGCATGTACATTTCACCTATGAAGAAATGATTTTCAAACTGAGCTATAGAAGAGTTATTTGTAGATAAATGAGTTAGCTTTATCCACAAAAACACCTAGCCTCATTCCCATTTTTGAACTGCTCAAAACGTTCATTTTACTAAACAACATTCTGCTGGAAGTTTCAGCTTCCCAGATTTGAAGATTTGACTTGCATGTTGCATGAAACCTCAAAATACAACATCAAACTCTTGCTAAACATTACTACATACTATATAGGTTCTAAAGTGAGTTAGAATACTCACTTAAACTTGCAATTGAGCTTGGGCTTTGGATTTGAGCTTAGGAAGCTTGAACACAACCTCAATGGTGGAGACTTCTTCCTAGTTCTTCTTCTCCATCTCCATGTATCTCTTATCTCTCCATGGAGTTCATCTCCTAGCTCTCTCTAACTCTATATGCTGATTGTAAAATGACCAAGAGTCTAATGCATGAATATAGGCATCCTTATATAAAGAAAGGAAGGGATTATGTGTCACCATGCATGCTTGCATGGTGTGCATGTATGGACAAGTGTCCTAGAGGTAGACAAGTGTCACATAAGGTGGTGACATGTGTCTTGAGAGTTTCATGGGCTGCCATGTGGCCAACCATGTGGGGCCCACCTTGGGTTTTGTGCCACTACCTCGATTTGCGTGCATAAGTCCTCGATATGCATGTCGGTCTCGATTTACGTGCAATCGGGTATTATTTCTATTATCCGGGTCCGAGTACGGGACTAAGTTAAGTCTTTCTACGATCGAGTCAGTGCGGTGATTACAGTCTAATTAGTAATTATATTACACTGATACGGTCACACAAATAAAATAATAATATAATAATATACCAGACATGAAAATTCATAAAACTCATAATATTGAACGTAGAGAAATTACAGGTATTACATCTTCTACCACCTATTACAGGATTTCGTCCTCGAAATCAGAACTAGTTATTACTAAACAGAAACGGGAATTTCTCTCGCATCTCCGATTCCAAATCCCAAGAAGCTTCTCCTTCAACATGATGCTTCCAATGAACCTTAACTAGTGGAATCTCTTAGTTTCTCAACTTCTTGATTCCATGATCCAGAATCTTTACAGGTCCTTCAATGAATGTAGCATTGTCATTTACTTCGATATCTTTGAAGTCGATCTCGTGTGCCGGGTTATGAAGGCATTTCCTTAGCATGCTTACATGGAATACGTTATGAACTCCCGACATCTTGGGTGGTAACGCCAATCTATAGGCGACTTTTCCTACGCGATCCAGAATCTCAAATGGTCCAATGTAGCGTGGCGATAGCTTTCCCTTCTTCTGTCCAAACCTTACCACGCCTCGAACTGGGGAAACTTTCAGGTAAACATGATCTCCCACTTCAAATTCTAGGTCTCGATGTCGTTTATCCGCGTAGCTCTTGTATCTACTTTGTGCTGCCTTCATCCTTTCCTTTTATCCGTCAGTCTGTGGATGAAATGCAGAACTTAGCGTCAGAGACGTTCCCATTGCTTTCGGAAGACTCTCCCAAAATTCTAGTAGTGAATCTCGAATTACATCCTGATATGATTGACACCGGTACTCCATGAAATCGCACAACCTGTTGCTGGTATACTCGATTCATCTTCTCGATACAATAGGTCATGTTGTAGGTAGTAAAATGGGCTTATTTGGCCAGCTGATCAACAAATACCCAAATAGCATCATGGTTCTGCTGAGATCTCGGCAATCCCATAACAAAATCCATGGTGATATGCTCCCATTTCCATTCTGGGATTAGTAGAGGTTGTAGTAATCCTGGAGGTCGTTGGTGTTCCGCCTTGACTTGCTGGCAAGTAGAGCATTTTGCTACATATTCTGCGACTTCTCTCTTCATGCCTTCCCACCAAAAGTTCTTTTTCAAATCTTTGTACATCTTGGTTCCGTCGGGGTGTATAGTCATCCTTAACTTGTGGGCTTCATTCAGAATGTCTTCCCTCAAATTATCCGTGTTGGGTACACATAACCTGTTCTTACATCTGAATGCCCTGTCTATTCCAATATTCCATTCAGTCAGATCCTTTGCTTTCGCCTTCTCAAACCATTTCCTCAATCCTTCATCCTTCTTTTGAGCTTCGAGTATTCAGTTAATGAGGGTTGGCTGCACCATAAGACATCCAAAAGGTCGTCCAATATCTGGTCTTGTAGTCTGGAAGTCAAATTCTGTTAAAGCTTCTAAGGCTTTCCATTCCCTGATTAAAAGTGAGGCGATTAACCTTTGGGTTTTTTTTTTTTTTTTTTGCTTAGAGCATCTGAGACTACATTTGCCTTATCGGGGTGGTATTGCAAATTAAAGTCGTAGTCCTTAAGTAGCTCCATCCAACGTCGTTGTCTCATGTTTAAATCCTTTTGAGAGAACGGGTATTTCAAGCTTTTGTGATCGCTAAACAAGTCGAACTTCTCTCCGTAGAGATAGTGCCTCCTAATTTTGAGTGCAAAGACAATTGCAGCCAATTCCAGATCGTGCGTAGGGTAGTTTAATTCATGTGGCTTTAATTGCCTAGATCCATAAGCGATCACCTGACCATTCTGCATGAGTACACATCCTAATCCTTGATATGATGCATCACTATAGATAGTGTACTATTCACCACTCTTGGGTATGGCTAGCACTGGCGCTGAGGTCAACCTCTCCTTTAATTCCAGAAAGGCGCGTTCGTGCTTGTCCTTCCACTCAAACTCTATATCCTTCGTTGTTAGTCCGGTTAAAGGAGACGCGATCCTTGAGAAACCCTCCACGAATCTCCTATAGTATCCAGCCAATCCAAGGAAACTTCATACTTCTGATGCGTTGGTTGGTCTATTCCAACTAGAAACTGCGTCCGTCTTGGTTGAGTCCACTGAAATTCCGTTCTGTGAGACTACATGTCCCAAGAATTTGACTTCTTTTAGCCAAAACTCGCACTTACTGAACTTAGCATAAAAATGATTTTCTCTAAGTGTCTGAAGTACAATCTTTACATGCTTCACGTGTTCTTCATCATTCTTTGAATAAATAAGGATGTCGTCGATAAACACGATGATGAATTGATCCAAGAAGGGTCTGAACACCCGATTCATCAAATCCATGAATACCGCTGGGGCATTAGTGAATCCAAAAGGCATGACTAAGAACTCGTAGTGCCCATATCTTGTCCTGAAAGCTGTTTTCGGTATATCTTCCAGCCTGACAAGTAACTGATGGTACCCAGATCATAAGTCAATCTTTGAAAAGGTCGTCGCTCCTTGTAGTTGATCGAACAAATCGTCTATCCTGGGGAAGCGAGTACTTGTTCTTAATAGTAACCTTATTCAACTCTCTGTAGTCGATATAGAGTCGAAGATTTCCATCCTTCTTTCTAACAGATAGAACCGGGGCTCCCCAAGGTGACGTGCTTGGTCTAATAAATCCAAGATCTTCTAACTCTTGTACTTGCTTCTTCAACTCCAGCATTTCCGTTGGGGCCATACAATAAGAAGCCTTGGATATCGGTGTCGTTTCGGGTACTAACTCAATACAAAAGTCGATCTCGCGCTTTGGTGGTAATTCAGAAACGTCCTGAAAGACATCCTCATAGTCTCGGACTATCGGAATCTGAGCGATGGTCAAATCTGAGCCTGTAGTTTCGATAGCGGCTAAACGACTTGTAAGAAAGGCGTCACTAGTGGGGTTGCATTGAAAACTGAAGGGTGTACTTCCAGGTACTGAAAATGTGATCGACCTACCAGCACAATCTAACTTTGCATGATACTTAGTAAGCCAGTCAAATCCTAAGATTACGTCGAATTCCTTCATTGACAGAACAATTAAGTCTGCATGTAGGTTCCTATTACCCAATGTTAAAGTGCAGTCCTTGCACACCTTTCCTAGCTTCACAGTCACTCCCAAAGGTGATACTGCGTTCAGGGCTACCTCAAGTGCTTGGGGTACTAAACCCAATCGTCGTACAATCTCAAAGGCAATAAACGAATTCGTAGCACCCGTATCAAAAAGTACTTTAACTCTACTAGCATATAATGAGAGTGTACCTTCCAAGTTCTGCTGTTCCTTTTCATCATAGCCAGCTGCCTCGGGTTGGCCTTGAGTAGTAGGCCAATGATAGTTTTCTCTTGGTGCATTGCAATCCATGCTCATGCGTCCTCTTTTGCGTCAGTTGTAGCATATAACATTAGCTCGGTTGTTGGTTCTGGGGGCTGTGTAGTCCGGGGATCCCACAATTGAAACATCCATCCTTGTTGTTCCCGATAGTAGTGGTTGGTACTTGTGGTGCAGTTGATTTTGTATGCTTATTCCGGGGAAAGGTGTGTCCTGGTTTCTTACCACTATTCCACGGGTGTTTGTTTCCTTGGAAACGGGTCAGAGGTCTTCCCCTTGGTCCATTCCAAAGCTGAGGTGGCTGACTTGTCATCTGTTTGTGTGTTATGAACCTAACTGAATAACTACTGGTTACCCTCCAGTCCTAACTATAGTTACGAGATATATAAACGATATAAGGTATAGCTAACAATTCTAATATGAGTACATATCACATCAATACATTTCATCAAGTAGAGGAAACAAATCTTTATAGATAACTTCAAATATTTACATAGAAAGGCGTACACGCTACCACTAGTTTGTGTTATATGCCTGAGTACATACTATATACACAAAAAGATGGGCTACTAGTCCTAATACAAGTAAAGCTCTAGATCCTGGGAGTCCTATCCCAAAAGTCCTTCATATCTGACTTATATGGTAGAACATCATCCAAGATTGGAATCTCCATAGGTGGAACCCAGTCCAAGTATGGGTCAAACTTATCAACCATCTCATCTTCATCCTTATCCAAAGGCTCTATATCTGCATCCTTAGAGTCATCCTCAAAGTCATCCTCAACCTCTGGCTCTCCAGCCTCCATGACTATCATTGATTTCCCCTCACCAGCACCCTCTGTTGGGTCAACATCCTCTGCTAGGTCAATACTCACTGCTGGGTCAATCTCCTCATCAACCCCATCCTCCATATCCATCCGGGATGTAATAAGGAGCCATGCTAATCACAAAGCTACCATAAGGTTTATGTATTATGGATGGAAAAAGGTCTAATAGTTTATAACTTAAGTGTGTAGGACAATCGGTGTACAAGTCTTAACCTAAGGCTTTGATACCAAAAATCCCTGTCACGCCCCGGCGTAGCCAAAATATGGAAAAATTTAAAATTTTCATCTTGGACCCTGAGGCACATGACTGGTTGCAGTACCGAATTGTCCATGACCAAATAATAATATTTAAACGATATAATAAAAGGATAAAACCATCATCTGCTCACATTGATATATTACAAAGAAAGGCCACAGTACTAGTTAACTATTACATCAGGGTAGATACATCAGAGTCTTATGGCTCTAGGGCCTTACAAAAGCTATAACAAAATATATGCTAAGTCTTCTGGTTATAATCAAAAACATTCACAGGGGATAACTGCTAGTCTTCTCTCTAACTAGCATAACCATAGCCATCTTCGGTGTACTCTTCCTCCATGTTCTCCGCTTGCGTAGCATCATAACCCGTGTACTAGTTACCTGGATAAGCTGGACATGGGAATGTCTAGCGACATGAACATCGTCAGCTTGTGAAAGCTGAGTGAGTAAACTAAATCAAATGGAACGTATATAGTAAAACACAGTAGGAATACATTTACTACCTTTCAACATGTCTTTTAGGATCTTTACGTTCTCACCGTCGAATTATAACTAGTAGCGTACCCGACTACATATTCAATAGGAATACAACAATTCAAGAGACCCGTCTAGACATTCTTAATGCCACTAACATTCATTTCTAACATCCGACATCATTTACAAACCCAAATTGTCTCTTCCTAACCAAACCATCTTCCATCAACCAAAACATCTTCATCAACCAAAACATCTTTCATCAACCAAAACATCCTTCATCAACCACTTCGTCACGAAGAACCGAAGTGTTAAGGAGTGCAAGAACATCCATTTCGTCACGAAGAACCGAAAGGAGTCTTCACTCAAAGAATCACCGCTTCGTCACGAAGAACCGAAAGCGTTACAGAGTACAAGAACATCCATTTCGTCACAAAGAATCGAAAGGAGTCTTTACTCAAAGAATCACATCTTCGTCACGAAGAACCGAAAGCATTACGGAGTACAAGAACATCCATTTCGTCACGAAGAACCGAAGGAGTCTTTACTCAAAGAATCACCGCTTCGTCACGAAGAACCGAAAGCGTTACGGAGTACAAGAACATCCATTTCGTCACGAAGAACCGAAAGGAGTCTTTACTCAAAGAATCACCGCTTCGCCACGAAGAACCAAAAGCGTTACGGAGTACAAGAACATCCATTTCGTCACGAAGAACCGAAAGGAGTCTTTACTCAAAGAATCACCGCTTCGTCACGAAGAACCGAAAGCGTTACGGAGTACAAGAACATCCATTTCGTCACGAAGAACCAAAAGGAGTCTTTACTCAAAGAATCACCGCTTCGTCACGAAGAACCGAAAGCATTACGGAGTACAAGAACATCCATTTCGTCACGAAGAACCGAAAGGAGTCTTTACTCAAAGAATCACCGCTTCGTCACGAAGAACCGAAAGCGTTACGGAGTACAAGAACATCCATTTCGTCACGAAGAACCGAAAGGAGTCTTTACTCAAAGAATCACCGCTTCGTCATGAAGAACCGAAAGCGTTACGGATTACAAGAACATCCATTTTGTCACGAAGAACCGAAAGGAGTCTTTACTCAAAGAATCACCGCTTCGTCACGAAGAACCGAAAGCGTTACGGAGTACAAGAACATCCATTTCGTCACGAAGAACCGAAAGGAGTCTTTACTCAAAGAATCACCGCTTCGTCACGAAGAACCGAAAGCGTTACGGAGTACAAGAACATCCATTTCGTCACGAAGAACCGAAAGGAGTCTTTACTCAAAGAATCACCGCTTCGTCATGAAGAACCGAAAGCGTTACGGAGTACAAGAACATCCATTTCGTCACGAAGAACAGAAAGGAGTCTTTACTCAAACAATCACCGCATCACGACTCAACAGCACATCCCTTTTTCTTACTATCCTGATCTCCGCTGCCCAGATTACCTATCCGACAATTATCCTTATCATAATCTGCTTCTAACATAGCACAATCGACCCTTAAATTTTCCCGACCGCGCATTCGTCACTCATTTTGGAATGTAGTTCATTAAAGGACTTCTGAATATACTTTCGAAGTTACGTTTATACATTCGTCATCCTATTTTATGTCATAATATACTTACAATGGAAACTTATCCAATCACTATCAACGCAATAATCATGCCGTACAACATACTTATAGCTTGGGTATGAACTCTCTATGGTCATCACACTATATTCATAACAACGGAAACCTAGCGTGTAGCTCGTGGATCTATAACATGGATTTGATATCAATAACCATATAGGTAAAACCCTTAACATACTCATATACGCGATAGCACTACCATAGCACAAGATATCCATAACCACATAGGTACCGGAAAGCAAGCATCATTAATAAACTCATCATATAGGTAGTTATACAATCTGCCAGAATTTAATTTTACTATGTCGACTGAATTGATATGATTTATTTGGACATGATAAATTGATTTGTAGATCAAACTCAAAACTAGAACATTGTAGATAATTGGATTAGCTTCATGTACAAAAAAATCTAGCTTCAATTACATTTTTGAGCTACTCAAAATATTTATTTTACTTAGACATTTCTATATTTTCGGACTGCTCTGTCCCAGATTTATAGTACTGCGTTGCATGTGCATTTCACCTATGAAGAAGTGATTTTTAGACTGAGCTATAGAAGAGTTATTTGTAGATAAATGAGTTAACTCTCTCCACAAAAAAACCTAGCTTAATTCAGATTTCGGAGCCGCTTGAAACCCTCATTTTACTAAACTACATTCTGCTGGAGGTTTCTATTTCTCAGATTTAAAGTACTTCGTTGCATGTACATTTCACCTATGAAGAAGTGATTTTAAAACTAAGCTATAGAAGAGTTATTTGTAGATAAATGAGTTAGCTTTATCCACAAAAAAACCTAGCCTCATTACCATTTTTGAACTGCTCAAAATGTTCATTTTACTAAACAACATTCTGCTGGAAGTTTCAGCTTCCCAGATTTGAAGATTTGACTTGCATGTTACATAAAACCTCAAAATACAACATCAAACTCTTGCTAAACATTACTACATACTATATAGGTTCTAAAGTGAGTTAGAATACTCACTTAAACTTGAAATTGAGCTTGGGCTTTGGATTTGAGCTTAGGAAGCTTGAACATAACCTCAATGGTGGAGACTTCTTCCTAGTTCTTCTTCTCCATCTCCATGTATCTCTTATCTCTCCATGGAGTTCATCTCCTAGCTCTCTCTAACTCTATATGCTGATTGTAAAATGACCAAGAGTCTAATGCGAAGGGATTATGTGTCATCATGCATGCTTGCATGGTGTGCATGTATGGACAAGTGTCCTAGAGGTAGACAAGTGTCACATAAGGTGGTGACATGTGTCTTGAGAGTTTCATGGGCTGCCATGTGGCCAGCCATGTGGGGCCCACCTTGGGTTTTGTGCCACTACCTCGGTTTGCATGCACAAGTCCTCAATATACATGTCGGTCTCGATTTACGTGCAATCGGGTATTATTTCTATTGTCCGGGTCCGAGTACGGGACTAAGTTAAGTCTTTCTACGATCGAGTCAGTGCGGTGATTACAGTCTAATTAGTAATTATATTACACTGATACGGTCACACAAATAAAATAATAATATAATAATATACCAGACATGAAAATTCATAAAACTCATAATATTGAACGTAGAGAAATTACAGGTATTACATATCAACAAACTACTGAACTGGTTGAGAGACAGAAGAATCACTTACGAGCCCGACCAACAATTTGAAGTGTTCATACTCCCTACGATTATCGCTGGTACGTTCTCTGACTATTTTTAGATTACCTTCTATTTGACTGATTTTGTATGTAATTGGTTTATATCTTTCCTTGGTTTCACAGAGATGCCTCTTAGAGACGCGACCACCCTGAAGGAGAAAGAAGCTGCCTTGGTCGCGCGGGCAAGCCAAAGGAGTAAAAGGTAGGATCCTACTGAAGGCCAGAGACTGAAGAGGATCCATAGGGGGCCCCGAGCGGATGTGATTGTGACATCAGCTCTAGAAGTGATGATTATTGCACTCCCCAGGTGCCTTGCTAATGCCACACCGATCGGTACCTTAACCTCTCGAGTTGAGGTCGTTACGCCCACCTGGCCACACAACACTCTAGCCGGGATACCGGCGGTGGAGACGACGAATGACATCCGAATGAGGGTTCGACCTAGGCTGCTACAGAGCCAAATTGATAGATGCTATGGGTTGGGCCCCGAGGCCCTGATCCGGTGGCTGTTAAGCATCGGCCATATGGTAAGTAACTTCATGTACCATTCTCTTTGTTTTCCTATTCATAATAACTAATGATGGCCTCTGTTTCTTTCCTACAGATCGGTTAACTGGCGGCAGGAGCCAAGGCTTACCTGCCCGGGGTGTCCGAGCGACTGGCCACTACTGAGGCTGCCCTCTCTATAGAGAAGGCGGCAGGGAGGCTTCGAACGTTACCCTATCCGTGGAGGAGGAGAAAACGAGGGCCCTAGCCCTAGAGTTGGGGACCACTCGGGAGGACCTGGTGGGAAAGCGGGTAGCTCAAAAGGCTACAGAAGCCGAGAAGGCGGCTACAGAAGCTGAGAAGGTAGCTGTAGAGGCTAGCAAGGCAGCTCTTTCTGAGGTCGTCGATACTCAGGAAGTGGGGGCAAAGGACGCGAAGGAAGAATTTGAGGCTGGCTTCCTCAAGGGCTACGTCGACTTGACTGAGTGGGCGGCTACTGACCATCCAGATTGGGACCTCTCGGGCTACTCCTGGACTGAGTCTGACTACTGGAAGGAGGAGCAGGTTGCCGAGGGGGCCCCATCCGAGGATGCTCCTCCAGGTGGGGAGGTTGGAGAAACTGACAAGGAAGTGGTCGTCGTTGACGATCCTTAGCTCCCTTCCTTGATGTACCATGCATAATTGCCCCCCAGCTATGTACTTGTTTTTTTTTTGGGGAAGGTTGCTAGTATTGCCCCCAGCTATATACTGTTTTAAACGTTGAATGACAAAGGCCCTCCGAGGCCACCTTTGTGCCATTTGTTGTCCATGTTCTTGTACTTGTATCCCTGTGTGTGTTTATAATTGCCTGTGTCTGACTGGTTGTTAGTCTTATTAGAACCCTGCCTAAGCAAAAGGTTTAAAACCATGACTGGTAGGGAACACTTGGTCTTTAGGGGACTTGTAATGACTTTAGATGTCTAGGGATTGTAGGTCCCGTCCGGGTAAGTGTTGGAGCTTTCAACCCTATTACTGCTCGGTAAGTGAACTCTGGGCACTATAGGTACTTAGGAATTCTATAAGGGTTTATGCTTTAGTTTATTCTAAGTCTTGTTAATGCTCGGTATGGTTTTCTGTATTAGTCTATTATTCCTTCCTGCCCCCTAGCCCTATAAGGACTCTCTTAATTGGGGGTACTAAGGAGGGGTTCGATAGAGGCGATGAGTGTAGGTAATCGACCTAGAATGTTGGTGGTTCCAGGGTCCTTTGACTCCTCTATTGTGGGCCACCTAGGAGGTTTGCCCCCATGGTAGGTATGGACCTAAGTGGATTTTGCACCTCAGGTGTGATCTTAAGGACTTTTGTGCCACGGGTGTGATCCCGAGGTCTTTTGTACGAAATACCGGTAAGACTTGTTGTAGAGGAAAATTTTATTAACTTCATAAAACCTCTCAAAAAGAGTTACAACTTGCATAAAGTATAGATTCCTAACCAACATAGATTCATTGATAGTACTTCCATAGATGCTCTACGTTCCAGGGGTGTGACAGTTCTTGTCCTTCTAGCGTCTGTAACCAGTACATTCCCGGTCGGTTTACCTGAGTAACTCTGTAGGGCCCTTCCTAATACGGACCCCGTTTTCCATGGCTCGGGATTTTAGTTGACCGATTGACTGCTTTGAGGACGAGGTCCCCGACCTGGAAACTATAGTGCTTTACCTTGTTGTTGAAGTACCATGAGACCCGCTACTTATAGGCTGCCACCTTCAGATATGCCTGTAGACACGCCATTTTGTCGACTATCAAATTTAGGAGACCCATAGCTTGGTGGTTCACAATGATTGATACGACTCAAAAAGGACTCCCGGAAGTTAGTTCTATCTCTCGAAATGCTTAAAATGACCTAAATGCCCCCGAAAGCCCAAAAACTCCCAGATTTGGGCCAAAAGCGCTGGAAACATACTATGTGATAAGAAAAGTACTAAAAATAAGTTTTCAAGCAAAATCAGAAGAAATCGTCGGCTCCCAGAGACCCCCAGAAGTCCCAGAAGTTCCCAGAAAGTCCCCGTTGATCGGTTTGACCAAGGTTTGACCAAGTTGACCAAGGTTTGACCAAAATCGTCCAAATTCTCCGAAAAGTTCTGGAATCATTCTAGATCATGTGAAAAGTACTAAAATGAGTTTTAAAAGAAAATCGGACGAAAACACCAGCTCCTGGGAGCTCCCACAGGTTCCCAAAACCTCCCAGGAATCCCAGGTTTGACCAGTTTGACCAAAAGTTGACTTTAAAATTAGAGCACCGTATCATTTTTCAAATATTTTTCATAGATACTAGAGGTCAATAGCTTTCCGACGGTATATCGCTGTAGACACCCATTTTGTCGGCTATCAGATTTAGGAGACCCATAGCTTGGTGGTTCACAATGATCGTAAAAGACTCAAAAGGACTCTTGGAACTCAGCTCTATCTCTCAGAATGCTCAGAATGACCCAAACGCCCCTAAAAGCCCAAAAACTCCCAGATTTGGTCCCAAGGTTCTGGAAACATGCTATGTCGTAAGAAAAGCAATAAAATTAGTTTTTAAGAAAAAATCGGATGAAATCGTCAACTCCCAGAGACCCCCGGAAGTCCCGGAAGTTCCCGGAAAGTCCCCGTTGACCGGTTTGACCAAGGTTTGACCAGGTTTGACCAAAGTTTGACCAAGTTTGACCAAAATCGTCCGAATTCTCCAGAATCGTTCTAGATCATGAGAAGAGTACTAAAATGAGTTTTCGAGCGAAAACGTCAGCTCCTGGGAACTCCCAGAAGTTTCCAGAACTTCCAGGGAATCCCAGGTTTGACCAGTTTGACCAGAATTTGACTTTAAAATCGGGGCGCCGTAACAATTTTCAAATATTTTTCATGGATACTAGAGGTCAATAGCTTTCCAACGGTATATCGCACATAATTTTTGGATTTAAAACGAGTCTATTATGAATTTCTGAAGGCAAAAAAGGCGATCATATCGACTTTTATCGCAAATACCGCAAAACTTTTCAAAGTAACCTATCCCCGAACTATTTTTTTATGTAAAGTAGACTCCATTACCTTTCCAACGGTATATCACAATCTCAGTTTGGAGTTCATACGCATTTTCTGTGAATTTCGGACGAAATAGGGCCTTTTTGCGAATACCGGAACCTCAGGGGGCCTAAACAGCATTATCTGGACGAAGGAGGAGTACTGCCGCCGCGGCACTGGCCCACTACCGCCGTGGCACTGGCCCACTACCGCCGCGGCACTGGCCCAGTGTCGCCGCGGCACTCCCCTCCAGAACAGTGTATTTTTGTAAATAATTTTGGGGTCCCATTTTGATTAATTAAAAACCAAAACGACATAGTTTTATGATTTAAGATGTTTGGAGCCAATGGGAATACTTCTAAAACCCCAAAACCACCCCAAGTTGGCCTATTTAAACCACCCATTGCTCTTCATTTTGGGGGTGTCAAAATGAAAGCTTAGAAAAAGTTTGGGAGAGAAAGTTGTAGAGATAAGGTTAGAATAGAGAGAAAAGAAGCTTCCTTCCTTGATTTTCAAAACAAAAGTGAGTTCTAAACTTTGTTTTTACTTCATTACTCCTGTTTACTTCAACATTGAATACACCCAACCATCATTTTAGTGAGCATTTAAGAGAGTGGAAGCTTCTTCCATGTCCAATGTCATTACATATGAGTGAAACACCATGCTACAAGTTCTATACATCATGAATATCATCTATTGATTGCTATCTATTTGCTTGTTTGTTTATACAATGTTCATCTCTTCTTATCTCATTTCTTTTTGATTTTCTTTATTTACTTACTAGTTCATCATCATCTAAATGATGACATGAAGTTTGAGGTGAGTGAATCCTTATGGATAGTAGCTCTTGACCTCAAAAGCATGTTTGATAGATGATGATCATAACTTCAATACCTCCAAGGTATTCTTGAAGTTATGATTCAAAATAAATAAATCTCTCCAACAAACTTGGAGGTTCTTGATGATGAGTTTGAGATTGGCATTTGAAGTGGCTATAACCTCCATTGAGTATTGAACATATGCTTTCAAAATATCTACTTCAAAACCCCTTTTAAAACCCTCCTCATTTTAATCTCAAGGAAGAAAACTCTAGTTTTTTCCAAAATTTTCAAAATAGTGAGTCAAAACAGTGAGTAATCTGAGTTCAAAGATTTTTCTAGAACTCAATACTCAACATATGGATGCAAGGCCACTTGGAAAGTCTTCCTAACTCATTGGAGAACACCCACGATTTTTGGTTTGACTCGGAAGTACTTGAAAATGGTCCATTTGGGCCCAAACATTCCTTCCAGACATTCTGCCTCTGCTGTCACAGCAGCTTGGCTAACTTCCAACTTCTTTTTCAGAAACTATTTCCGAAAGAGGTGGTCCCAACTTATTTTTCCCTTAAACTTCAATGTCTTAGGAAACGTTCTATATAAAATGGGCCCCTAGATCATCTGTTTTCATTTTCTAAGAGTTTTCAACATTTCAGTTGACAGTAAGGACTCTGTTTCTGAGTGACCTCCATTGTTCATATGATTTCTCTCAATCTGTGATAGTTATTAAAGATTGGCTTTTTGGTTTGTGTTCTAGACACAATAGGTAAGATCTCCATAAAAAATCATGCATTGAAAACATCCCTAACCCCTCTTTTCCATTTTCACAAGATCATGTTAATGTTTTGTCCACTATTCACAACAAGCACATTTTTTACTTTCATTCTTTGATTTGATGCTTATAGGCATTCCAAATTAGTTCACATCTTAGGAAGTAGTTCATACTACATTTGTACATATCCCATATTAATTTCATTCATTTATTCATACACATTTTAGACTTCTAAGTCATTCTAGAAATCCATGTACACAAAACACACTACAACCTTTGCACATTTTAGTCACATACATTGCATTCATGCAAGATTTGGAGTTTTTGTGAGTCTTAATCTAAGAGGATTATAAAGAACGATCATGATCACACGTTCATACTCCCCCTCGATCTAATCTTCCTTTCTCATCCATCCCGGGAACTGAGAAATCTTCTTTCTTCAAAGATTAACATGCATCATGCTAGCTTGCTAAGCATATTTAATTTCTTTGATTATTTGTTTCAAGAACAATTCATGTCCCCTTTAGATTAGGGAAACTTAATTACTTGACACATGATTAGACGATTTTTCCTAGGTTTATTTGTGTGATCTTTCACTTTTGCATTGTGTGATATTTGGCTTAGATCTTATGAATGATATCTTATCTTTTGATCTTCCAATTTCAAGATTCTTATGCAATGTAATATACTTATTATAAATATTAATTGTCGAACCATACATAGTATAAGATGATTATTTGGATGCTAATTGAGGCCCGTCGAAAGGCAAGGCGAGTTGAGGGTGTTTTAGTAGTGACAAAGGCTCCTTCCTCTCTCGTACCAAAACCCCGAACTAAGTTCTTCGGTTATGAAGGGCCGGTGCCCTTATCCGCTTGGGTGAGTCAAATTTGGGTTTCTTGGTTCCCTAAAGACCAAGTGGCGACTCTGTATCTGTTTTCAACAGACCATCTTCTTTCTTTGATCAATTTCAAACAAATTTCAAAACAAAACAAAGCGGTGGAATCCCGGTATCCACAATCGCACATAATTTCTGGATTTAAAATGAATTTATTATGAATTTCTGAAGGTAAAAAAGGCGATCAAATGGGCTTTTATTGCGAATACCGCAAAACCTTTTAAAGTGACCTACCTCCGAACTATTTGTTTTGTAAAGTAGACTCTATTACCTTTCCAACGGTATATTACAACCTCAGTTTGGAGTTCATACGCATTTTCTGTGAATTTAAGATGAAATAGGGCCTTTTCACGAATACCGGAACCTCTGGGGGCCTAAACAGAATTATCTGGACATCAGAGGAGCAGTGCTGCCGCGGAACTCTCCCCCAAAATGGTCCATTTTACAATTTATTTTGGGGGTCTATTTTGATTAATTAGAAACCAAAACAACGTAGTTCTATGTTGACAGATGTTTGGAACCAATGGGAACACTTCTTAAACCCCAAAACCACCCCAAATTAGCCTATATAAACCCCCATTGACTTCTCATTTAGGGGTGGCAAATACAAAGCTAGAGAAGATATAGAGAGATAGTTGTAGAAGATAAGGTTACGAGAGTGAAAGTGAGATTCTTCCTTTGATTTTCAACTAAAAAGTGAGTTCTAAACTTTGTTTTCTACTTCATTGCTCCCATTTACTTCACATTCAATACATCCAACCACCATTTTAGTGAGCATTTGTGAGATAGGAAGCTTCTTCCATGTCCAAAGTCATCATATATGAGTGAAACACCAAGCTACAAGTTCAAAATCATCATGAATATCATCTATTGATTACTTACTTGCTTGTTTACATATTTTGCTTATCCCTCCTTAATCCCATTTCTTTTTTTTGATTTTCTTTATTTACTTACTAGTCTATCATCATCTAGATGATGACATGAAGTTTGAGGTGAGTGAATCCTTATGGATAGTAGCTCTTGACCTTAAAAACATGTTTGATAGATGATGATTTCAACTTCAATACATTCCTATGTATTCTTGAAGTTGTCTTCAAAAATGAAAACAATGTCTCCAACTATATTGGAGGTTCTTGATATGGGTTCAAATGTCGATATTTCAAGTGGTCACAATCTCCATTTAAGTGCTAAAAATATACTTTTAAAACCTCTATCTCAAAACCCCTCTTAAACCCCTCATTTTGATTTCAAAGAATAAAACCCTAGTTCTTCCCAAAATCTTCAAAAAAGTGAACAATCTGAGTTCAAAGATTTCTCTAGGACTCGATACTCAAAGTATTAACATGAGACCACTTGGAAAGTCTTTTTAACTTATTAGAGAACACCCATGATATTTGGTTTGACTTGGAAATACTTGGAAGTGGTCCATTTGGACCCAAACATTCTCTCCAGATATTCTGTTTTTACTGTCACAGCAGCTTGGTCAAATTTCAACTTGTCTTTCAGATAACTTTTTCAAAACTTGGGGTCCCAAATTATTTTTCCCTTGAACTTCAGTGTCTTAGGAAACGTTCAGTATAATATGGGCCTCTAGATCTTTTGTTTTCATGTCCTAAGATTTTTCAACATTTCAGTCAATAGTACGGACTCTGTTTCTGAGTAACCTCTATTGTTTACATGATTTCTCTCAATATGTAATAGTTATTGAAGATTGGATTTTTGACTTGTGTTCTAGACACACTAAGGATGATCTACATAAAAAATCATGCATTGAAAACATTCCTACCCCTACTTTTCATTTTCCACAAGATCAAGTCACTATTTTGTCCACTATTCACAGCAAGCGTTCTTTTACTTTCATTCTTTGCTTTGATGCTTATATGCACTCCAAATTTGTTCATATCTTCGGAAATAGTTCATACTACATTTGTACATATCCTATGATGATTTCCTCCATGCATTCATTTATCTTTTTAGACTTCTAAGTCACTTTAGAAAGTCCATGTACACAAACACACAACCTTTGCACATTCTAGGATCATACATTGCATCCATGCAAGATTTGGGGTTTTTGTGACTCCTAATCTAAGAAGATTATAAGGAATGAAGTTGGTCATACGTTCAAGCTTCCCCCCAATCTAATCATCCTTTCTCATCCGTCCCGGGGATTAAGAGGTCTTCTTTTCCCAAAGATTAACATGCATCATTCTAGCTTGCTAAGCATATTTTGATCTCTTTGATTATTTTTTTCAAGAACAATTCATGTTCCCTTAGATTAGGAAAACTTGATTACTTGATATGTGATTAGACAATTTTTCCTAGGTTTGTTTGTGTGATCTTTCACCTTTACATTGTGTGATATTTGATTTAGATCTTATGAATGATATCTTATCTTTTGATCTTCCATTTCAATTTTCTTATGAAATGTAATATACTATCATAGAATTACTTGTCAAACCAAACATAGTAAAAGATGATTATTTGGATGCTAATTGAGGCTCGTCTAGAGACGGGGCGAGTTGAGGGTGTTTTAGTCGCGACAAAGGCTCCTTCCTCTCTCGTACCAAAACCCCGACCCAAGTTCTTTGGTTGTGAAAGACTGTTGCCCTTTATCCATTTGGGTAAGTCAAATTAGGTTTCTTGGTTCCTTAATGACCAAGTGGTGCCCTTTATCTATTCCGCGTGTCCACAACGCCCGGTCCCTTTTTCTTCTACTAGGTCGACCTTTCCTCTAAGGGCTTCTTCGTTGCCTCGCTCACTGTAATTTACCACCCGGTATATTGGTAGTTCGAGTTCTATGGGGACCACTGCCTCGAAGTATAGGTGAGTGAGAACGGGGTTTCCCTATACCACTCAGGGAGTAGTGCGATAGGCCCACAAAAGGGTCGGTAGTTCTTCTACCTAGAGTCTTATGGCATTTTCAAGCCTAGTTTTATTGAACTGTAGAATTGTTCGGTTCATCACTTCAGCTTGTCTGCTGGCTTGAGGATACTCGGGAGAAGAGTAGTGATTTGATATTCCATAACCCAAGCAGAACTGCCTGAATACCGGTGTGTCAAATTATCGTCCATTATCGCTGACAAGTACCCAGGGTATGCTGAACCTACTGAGAATGTTCCTTTTGACAAAACTTTCCATCTTCTTCTCGGTGCTTGTTGCTAAGGGCTCGACTTCCACCCACTTGGTAAAATAATCCACAGCGATGACAGTGAACTTGACTTGGCCTTTTGCCATTGGAAGGGGTCTGACTAAGTTGATTCCCCATTTAGCAAACAACTAGGGGCTGAGAATTAAAGTTTGGAGCTACACCAGGTGGTTGATCATGTTGGCTTACCTTTAACACTTATCATACCTTTTGACGTACTCCTGAGAGTCCCTGGAAATTGTTGGCCAATAGTAGCCTTGTAATAGAGCCTTGCGGGTGAGTGCCCGACCTCCAACTTGGTTTCCACACATACCCTCTTGGATTTCATATAAGATTCCTTGGACTTGGGCAGGGTGGATGCATCAGAGATAGGGGATGGCGAGCCCCCTCTTGTAGAGCATGCCATTAACGAGGTGATATCTAGCCGCCGAATATTTCCCACCAGGCTTCATCTTTTCTGTCCAGTAGGCCACTGGTTGTAAGGAATCATGATCAGATACATCCAGATGGGCCCTAAATCGATTAGATCGACGTCCATTACCTCGGAGTTGGTCACGTTGGGTTCGGATAGGTATTCTACCCTTATCCCAGGGAGGTATGACTCAGAGGATGATGCTAAGCGTGCTAACCGGTCGGCCCTTGTGTTATCCTCTCTTGGGATTTATTTGATTAAAATGCCTTTGAGCCCTTTGGTAACAGACCTGACTAGGGCCACGTAGGTCACCATATTGTCTTCCCAGGCTTCATATTCTTGATTGACTTGGTTGACCACTAATTGGGAGTCGCTGTATCCTTGAATATGCTGCATGCCCACCGAAGTAGCCAACTATAACCCAACCAACAGGGCTTCATACTCGACTTTATTGTTGGATAACTGAAATTCAAACCTTAGTGCATACTCTAACTGGATCCCGTCGGGCGTGGTCAGGATAACCCTATTTGTTGGAGGACCTATCCACATAGAGTACCCAGGTTAAGGTGTCAAGCTGTAGGTCGGGTGTTAACTCAGAAGGGATGAGCTCCTCAACTGGATCCTCTGGATATGTGAATTCCATGAGAAAATCTGCCACAGCCTGTCCCTTGATTACCGTTAGGGTCTGTAGACCACTTCAAATTCTTCTAGCTCCAATGCCCACTTAACGAGCCTCCCAGATATTTTAGGCCAGCACAGAAATTGGTGAAAAGGCTGATTTATAAGGACCACTATGATATGGGTCTGAAAGTACGGGCAGAGTCTCCAAGCGGAGGTGATGAGTACAAAGGCGAGCTTCTCGATGTGGGAGTATTGGCTTTCCGCACCATACAGTGCCCGACTTGTGTAATAGACTGGGAACTGTATCCCGTGCTCCTCTTGGATGAGCGCCGAGCTTACTGCTAAGGGTGACACCGCCAGGTAAAGAAACAATTCCTCATTTGGAACAGGTGTTAGGAGCAGATGAGGTGATGTCAGGTACTTCTTGAGTTCCTAGAATGCCTCTTCACACTCTTCTGTCCACTAAAAAGCCTTGCGAAGGATCTTGAAGAATGGTAGGCACTGGTTGGTTGCTTGGAAAACAAATCTGTTCAATGCAGCTACCCGTCCGGCTAAACTTTGAACTTTCTTCATTGGCTTGGGTGACTGCATGTTGATGATGGCTTAAATTTTTTTGGGGATTGCCTTGATTCCTCGCTTACTAACTAAGTGTCCCAAGAACTTCCCGAATGAGACTCCAAATGTTCACTTAGCCGGGTTCAACCTCATCTGGAACTTTCTTAAGATGCTGAAGGCCCCGGCCAAGTGGTCAAGATGGTCGGACTCATCTCGGTTTTTGACCAGGAGGTCGTCAACATACACCTCCATCATTTTCCAGATCAGATCTTTGAACATATGGTCAAGCAGGTGTTGGTAAGTTGCCCTGGCATTCTTGAGGCCGAAGGGTATCACCTTGTAGCAATACGTCCCATGGTCGGTAATGAAAGAAGTCTTTTCTTCATCCCTGGGATACATGCTGATCTGGTTATATCCTGAGTAGGCATCCATAAAGGAGAGGAGTGAGTGACTGGCCGTGGCATCCATAAGGAGGTCTATTCTAGATAGCAGATAACAATCATTGGGGAAAGCCTTGTTCAGGTCCATGAAGTCCACACACATCTTTCATTTCTCGTTGCTTTTTTTGACTAGCACCACGTTGGCCAATTAGTCGGGGAATTACACTTCTCAGATGGAATTCGCTTTGAGAAGCTTCCCGAGCTCTTCTTGTACCGCTCGTTGCCTTTCAGGGGCCATACCCCTCCTCTTCTATTTTACCGGTCGACAGCTCCGATCAATGTTAAGCTAGTGGGACATGACCCGGGGATCAATTCTAGGCATGTCTTCATGGCACCAGGCAAAGATGTCTTGGCTCTCTCTCAGGAACTGGATTAACTTTTCTCTGAGACCTAGTCCCAGGAGAGTGCCAATGCTGACAGACCAGTCGGGGAATCAGGGGTCTAGTACTACTTGGTTGAGCTCCTCCACTGAGCTTACTCCATCCTTAGTGTCCCTCGGATCCATCTCCTGAATGTTTAGCATTTCTATAATTGCCTCTTTGTGCAAGGAGCTGACGTAATAGCTCTGGGCAGTTACTTGATCTCTTCATAGGATTCTCGAGCCCTTGGGGGTTGTGAATTTAACAACCAGGCTATAGATTGACACAACTGCTGTGGCTTTGTTGAGCGTTGGTCGCCTAAGGATGACGTTGTAGGCGAATGGGGCCTCTACCACTATGAAGTTAGCCATGATAGAGGTTTGCTACAGGTAGATTCCCATCAAGACTGGTAGCTCTATCATCCCGAGCAATTATATGCTAGATCTATTGAACCCTACCAAGGGAGTGGCCACTGGTCGAAGCCAATCCCTTGATATCCCAAAATGATCAAAGGCTGAGGCAAATAAAATATCAGAGGAGCTGCCCGTGTCCACTAATACCCTCTTGACCATATAATTAGCTATCTAGAGTGTTACCAGCAGTGGGTCATCATGGGGGTAGTGCAGATCCCTGATATCATCAGATGAGAACGTCAATACATCAGTTAGTGAGGAGTTGGATGGTTGGACTTGCAGAACATCTGCTTGGGATGCCCGAGTATGTCTCTTCTTGGACGACTGTGAGTCCCCTCCGCCCGATGTTCCTCCGGAGACCACATTAATCTGTTCGAGGGGTTGTAGCTGCTCGGGAGCTCGAATTTCTGGCCGCTGTCGCCTGTTAGTAGTGACAAACTCGATGAGGTGACCCTGCTCGATGAGCTTCTTAATGGCAATTTTGAGCTTGAAGTAGTCCTCAGTATCATGGCCATGATCTTTGTGATACCGGTAGTACTTGTCTCTTTTCCTCTTCTCGGGTGGACTTTTCAGCTTTGTCGACTTCTAGAGTAGTCTCTGGGCTTTGGCAGTAACCATAACTTCTTGGATAGGCAGGGAAAGTGGTGTGAAGTCAATCGGGGTATGGTCTTGACTGCCTCATTGCTGGTCCTGCTTCGGCTTATTTCTCGAACGTCTTTCAGAATCTTCCCATTTTTGTTTAGGCTTCGGGGAGCCATCCTCCATGAAGCTCAAGTGCTTAGCCTTTAGGAATTCCTCAGTGTCTATGTATTTCCCCACCCTCTTAGAGAGTTCAACCAAGGTTGCCGGTTGGTCTGAGTGAAATGACGTAGCATACTTTGTGTGTTGAACCCCCGAGCAGAAGGCCGTGATTGTGACCATCTCGTTGAGGTCGCGGATCTGAAGCTTTTGCTGATTGAACTGGTCAACAAAGTCCTTCAGGGATTCTCCTTTGTACAGCTTGACAACCAACAATTGGGTGTCTGGCTGTGATCGGTCCATCATACCCACGAACGAACTGGTTAATGAACAACTTATTGAATGCCTTGAAATCACCAACCGATCAGGGCTTTAGTGAGTAGAACCACTGTGCGACTGGCCCCTTGAGGGTTCTGGGAAAGGCCAGGCAGAGCAGTTCATAGGCATTGGTAGGTAACACCATCTGGGCCTTATAGTTCCGGACATGGTCGACTGGACTTCCCGTACCGTTCTAAGAGTCAAGGTGTGACTGGTTGAACTTGAGAGGATTGGGGAATCCTGTGATCCAAATGGTGACGGGTGACTCAGTTTTAGTATTGGTGTAGTCATGACCTGGCCTGTGACTTAACTTCTCAATCTATTTCTGCAGGTCGCTAATGCAGGCCTTAACATCCTCCAGATCGGTCCTCATTTTGTATCTGTGCGGTAGGTCGGGTCGGATGACGAAGCCTCTTCTTTGAAATGTGTTGTCCATAGAGATGGGGCATGGCTTCGACTCTGGGTAATCGTGTGCCTAAGATCTCCACAGCTCTTGGCCGGGCATTCCTAGGCTGATTCCCGGGTCGTTTGCTCTTGCCCCGCCCTTTTGGCAGCGCGTCTGCTGCTGATGATCTCTCTAGAGTCCTGATCTCGTCAAAATCAAGTTATAAAATATACTTTACTTTCTAAGAGTTATAGTGCGGAAGTAAAGATCGAACCCACAGGGATTGGTTATTTTTATCCTTTAATTAGAAAAACCTAAATCTATTTAGTTATTGAAAACAGAAGTTTGATTGGTTGTTGATTTAATTCCTACTATTAACTAAACTATGAAATTCAACTACGGAACTATGGAAGCAATATTCTAAAATTAAACTAAGTAAACGAATGCAAGATTGAAAGTTGTTTTGATATGAGTGGATGAGATCTAGGATTACAAATCCACCACTAACCATGCTTTGGGGGTCTAGACTTTCTACTTTAGGTTTTATGATTGGATAGTCACGATCTATCGTAGTTACAAGCCCAATAGTATCAACAAGAATCGCTAGTTTAACCTAAGCATAACTCATCTTCGGTTCACATGAATTATCTACCTATAGCTAGGGTGTAGCATAACTCATCTTTCCTAAGCATGAATTATAAAAGATATAAAGATCGCAATCACATAAGCACTATTGTATGTAAATATTCCTATCAATCACAGAAATCAAAGAATATTGGGTTCAATAAGCATAAGAAAAAATCTAAGACAAGAATAGATACAAAATACTCATGATTATTATCATTAAAACCGATTATATATAAATAATCCTCAAACACATACAATTGCTATCCAATACATAAAATCCTAAAATAAGAAAGAGATGAAATCCCCCTTTACATAGCTAGGGTTTCATTTAACCCTAGTAGAGTGGTTTAGTTGCGCATAATTGAGGAAAACATTGAGATGAAGTTGATTGTAGCCATCAGAAACCTTCAAACTAGATCTTCTTCCTCTCTTTGCCTCCAAAGTTGATGCCTAATAATGTGTGTAACCCTCTAATAGCTTTAGATTCATCTATATATAGTTTTAGAGGGTTTAGGAGAGCTTTTGTAAACCTACTCCGACTGAAATTGCTGTATTTTCCTTTCTGGACGTAATTAGGCAATTTTGTTCACATAGGGGTCTTCAACACTCAAAAATACACGTTTTCACTTTTTGTACGGATCACGCGAGCAGGCCGCACGAGCGCAATTTTGGGAGGTCGCGCTAGCTGGCCGCGCGAGCGAGGTAGCGAATTGTCGAGCGAACGGGCCGCTCGCGCGAGGTGGCTCTTCTTGGTTCACTCTTTTTTCTATGAAAACAAAGTAAAAATATACAAAACTAGGACAAAAAATTGCTAACAAATGTGAATTAAGCGTGTAATTCGGACTTGTTCTCTCTCGATCACACCCCCAAATCTACATTTTGCTCGTCCTCGAGCAAAAAGAATAAAATACTAAAACTACTAATAACAATAAAATTCCTATTCCATTTTTGCATGGATTGTGGTTGCACTTAGCATGTGCAACAAGCCTTTTAAACCTCTAGGTGTCCCTAGTCGGACGAGTGAAGTCTCGTGAGGGTTCTCGTCAACAAGCCACTCACAACCATCTTTATTAGCTTTTAAAAAGAAAACTTTATTCAAATTTTAAAACTTCAACATTGATATCTTTCCTTGATAAAACTGAATCTCAAATAAAAACTTTAAATTATCGAGAATAACATAATCGCGTGTCCACCTAAATCAGGACAATAATCCAAAAACATATATCGAGAGAATCAATAGAATATATCAAAGACCCGCATGTGTGTGAATGGTAATCAAGTGGATAACGATAATTATGAACTTGGAATATAACTCGGATGCCTCTCTCGTACTAGTGATGCTTTGACTACAAATCTCACCTTGAATCTGTTGGAAACATGTGTAATCACTCAAATATATACGCGAGGGAGATCATCTTATGTAAAGCAAATCAATCTTGCATATGACTCAGAACAACGTATGACACGACAGAAAAATAAAATTAGTCTCACGAATAGATATTGATCGTCAAGTAAATATCATTATTACCATATCTCACATTCCCTTTCTCTATCAATTCCATATTCAAGTCATGTGTCCCTAGGATCAAATAGGACTTTAACAAGGTTATAACATCGGTCAAGGGTTATGGATAAGAAAAGACAGGTAACCGAGATTCAAAATGTTTGTAAGTAGATAGGAATAGCCTTAACGTATAACACAAGGGCATAACTACAACGACTATTTATTTCTTCTACTACTACTACTTATATTTTTTTTTCTTCTTCCTCTTTTTTTTTTCTTTCCGACTCTTTTTTTTTGACATCGACTTCTTCTTTATATAACTTCTCCTTTTTTTTTTTTTTTATAAATTTTCTTCTTCCCAATACCTACTTTCTACTAGTCGTTCATTATCCTGATTTCTTTGTGAAAAACCATTCTTCAACTACTTTTGGATATGGGTTAGGTAATTTTCATATATCGGCGAACTTCATATCGGAGTGAGTAGGATAATAGGTGAACAAAGAAAAGGCTTATTCAAAGGCTTCAAAGGGCTAACAAAGGATATAAAAATATTTTGTTGGGTAGGTCAAAGGCCGAAAAGGGTTTATATAGACAAATGACCTAATATCATTTCCTAAAGTCACATGATTCTTCAATATTACTATATCAAAGGAAATAGATTTCTATTTTTTTAATATGGTAATTACAATACTAACTCGACTTTCAATCCAAGTAAAGAAATGTTGAGACTAAATCAATGAAATATTGCGCTTTGTCAAAGAGATTCGATAGGGTAATTTAAAAACGCTCAATAAAGATAAAAGGTTCTAATAAAGCTCACCGGATTTTAGTCTCCACACTATTACTATCTAGAAATCCAAGCTATATTATAATTCAATATAAACATGCATCCACATGACTACGTGCCGTGCAAAAGTAAATATGCAAGTTTAAGATATAGAACAATGATTCCAATGATATATACTTTCAAGACATACCTTCATAACTTCAGTAGACAATGGACTACATACTCTCTTAGACTCAAGTTTCAATGAAATCTAGTCGAACAAGAAATAATGGAACGTTGAACAATCTTAGAAAACATAAGCAAACGTACTTTATTTATTAATACTAGAGTTAGAGTTATGTTTTTGTTTTATTTTTTTTTATTATATTTTACAACGAATAAAAGGAATAATGAATAAAAGAAATTAAAAGAAAGAACAACTGAAACTACTAAAAGAAATAAAAGAAAAATACTTAACTACTAAAACTATTAACAATTGAAAATAAACGAAACAAAAATAGAAGACTACTCCTAAAACAAACGAAACAAAAATAAACAAGAATCCATATATTCCCCCAAACTTAGTCACCGCATGTCCCTATGCAGGTGGGAACATGACAATGAGATGGATATATGCCTCAGTGAAGATGACCAGTACGTCTACACCACAGAAAGCGCCTGAAGGAGGTGGCACATCAGCTCGGGTATACCAATCAATCAACTCCCACTTTGGATGCTCAGCAGGATCAAACGGCGGTCCTATCTCCTCATCCTCGTCCTCAGGAATCTCCGGAACCAAATCTACCTCATCCTCCTCAACAGCCTCTGGGGCAAAGTCAACCAAATCCACCTCATCCTCCTCAGGACCAGCATACGGTGCAAAAATAAAGGCTATGTCCTCAGGAGACTAGTCAGGATGACCCTGACGTTGTCGAACAACGTCCGACACATAATCAGGTAAATCCCTATATGGATAGGTAACCTTAGGTGCAGGGATAATGGTCATAAAAATCTCAACTGACTAAACAAGATCTAAACTCGGGATAGGTCCCTCATAATCCTTGGCCTCATCATCATGGGTCGAGTACTCGGTCGAATCGGACGAAGAAGAAGACTCAGAAGAAGTAGGTGGGGCACCATAAGGGCTATCGATAACTGTCGGGTCATTGCCAAACAGGTCGTCCTTGTCCAAAGAATCAGAACAGACATGAATAGGAATGCGAGGACAACAACGACACTAACCAGGGTGACCGACTGGACCGTAAGGTTTAGCTAGCCTAGGACTCGACGAAGTATCATCGTGGATAAACTAGAGTTGGTATGACAACTCGACCCACTAGAGGATCTATCGGGTAAAGACGGTGGAGATAAAGGATGGTCCATAATACAAGGATGAAAATAAGATCTGAGGATTAAGGTAAGCTATATGGATTGATTGAAACTATAAAATTGAAACAAAATATATCACAACTGAAACCTTATTAGTTTTAGTTAGTAGAATAAGAAACAAAATTAACGTTATTGATTACCGAGAATGTTTAGTATGAATGAGAAAAATTTTAACATATTCAGATTATTTTGAATCTCAATGAAAATCTGGGCATAACTTCCTCCAAACCTGAACCTTATTGATTCCTGGATAGTGCAATGGGGTTGGTGTACTCTTGATTAATAATTTCTAAGAAGGTTGCATAAGTGAATAATTCAAAACATTATGTAAATTACTATGGATGTGGAAGCATAACCAATAAGCAGTAACGTCAACTGTGCGACTAATATAAGTTTCATGAATATAACCAAACCACAAAGAAAAGAAAAGTGCGAAAATAAATAATACAGACCCAAATGAGAAAATTAAAAGAAGTACGAAATGAAAGACAATAAATAAACTAGAACGGTCATAGCCGGGTACATCTAAATCCTAATAATAAATAGAAAAAGTAACTGAAAGTAACAGCAAAGAAGTAACAGAATATACAGGCCAATATTCGATAATGTCCAATACCCACCCACAAAATACAAACAAAAGAGAAAAATATGTCCAATCATCCAACCAACCAACTCTAGTCGTCATCGCCCTCCACTAACACCAGCTCCAACCCTGTACTACCCTGGCCAATATCACCATCACCATCTCCATCGCTCCCATCACCCCCATCACCACCCTCGTCACCAGCCTCCTCCTCCTCACCAACCTCCTCAGCAACCTGCTGCACCGGTCGCGAAAATGCCGACTGATAGGCTGCCTCTCCCTAGGCTAAAATGTCCTCTAGCTAATCGAGATGTGCTAGCTGGAAATAGGATCACATGTAGGACTGCAGCCTGAGGGTCTCACCGTGGAAAGCATACACGTCTCCATAGGTCTAAGAATAGGGTGTATCCTCCGGTGGAGGTGGACGCTGTGCCTCTTGCTCTGGATGTGCATGGGCCTAGTCCCTGGCCCTCCTAACCTCCATATCTAAGCGATCCAGGCTCAACTTCCAATCGACAGAAGCGAACTCCGGGATATGTCGGGAAGGCCTTGGACCGAAGGATGGCAAGGGGAGTTTGGAATTGGAGGCATGGTCAATGGTGTGGCTGGCAGTACGCATGCCCTCCATAATAATAAGGCCTGGGTAAAACCAGTCACTACGGTAGACTGCATAAAGGGCATGGTAGATTTCTTTGGTGCGTTCTTGTTCGTGGCCGAGGGGGTAAAGGTTGCGTTTAAAGACATGGTCGACAAACCACATCTGGAGAGGCATGTGAGATCGATGTATAGTTTTCCTCGATCTAGTGTGGCTGCCGCAGATATCCTGGGTGATGTGGGTGAAAAGGTGCAATTTAGAGAGAACATTTAATTTTGGGACCTGGTAGGAGTGGGAGGGAAGCTGGAGGGCATCTATGATGTTATCTGGGTTGATTGTGACGGTGTGGCCATCTAGGGTGGTATTGAGATAGACATGTTGGCTTAGGGATTGTTTGTGGTATCTAAGGTTCTGGTAGAAAAGACGGACGAGACGTGTGAAACTAGGTTAAGGTTGCGGAAAAATAGCGGCGGGGCTAGTTTGTTGGCTGCTAAGGTGTTGTAGCCCTACCTTGTATCAACATCAGATGCGAAGAAGTCAGCGTCGATGGCAGTCTCATAGTTTAGGCCTCGGTTGGTGTATTTTGGTGAAAGGTCATTAGGGTTAGGGTCGTTCGGTGGAGGGTCGGTTGGGAAAGGGTTAGTTTGTTTCTCTTTTCCTTTAGATTTCTTTTGCAGTGGTTGGGAACTGGACGCTGATTTGACAGTTCTTTTAGTCATTGTTTAGAAAGGTGTATAGGTGGTAAAAGAAAAAATTTGGAAATGTCAGCTTTAAAAATTGGATAAGCCCAGAAAAAAGAAAAAGAAAAGGGATAGGGAAAAAAGGGTCACCTGCAAAGAAGAAATCCTTGCAAGGGATACAGTCAATATAATATCAACAGTTTAAATAAAATGGGGTTCACAGGGGAACACCCAGCAACTGTGAGAAGAGACAGCCCCTTCCCACTCATCGTCCTAACATGGGCACACATATTGCGACAAGTCACGAAGTACTTGTCGTGTGTTAAATGTGTTAGGAAACTGCATTCCCAGAATCCATTGACAGCGCGTATAAGTTGGTACGCAAAAAAAAAAATTACGTGAAAACTACAATAACCCTACAAGGGCGCAACTAGGGTTACCTTAAACTGCTAAAACGGATTGCTGTAGTAGACTAATCGAGAATACGGGCTCGATAATAGCTCACGATCTTCTACCGTATTCCTTTGCTGCCAGAATATTGAACTGAGTGTGGGCTCCTTCGAAATCCTTTATATTTCTGCTCTCTCTTTTTACACTCTCTTTTCTATTTCGAGTTATAATACTCTTGATGGAAAAACGCAAACTGAGGAGAGAGCCAAAGTAGTATATATATATAGGCTACGATAGGGACCATAAGAAGTCAATAAGGAATAGGCTTCCTTATGGAATTAGGAAACCCTAATTCGAATTGAATCAGATTCCTATTTTCATAAATTATAATTCATACCACTAAAGAATTATAATTGCACTCCTACCCTTATCTCAAAAATATATTTCGAGCTCCATGTTATTAAATGCTTATTATCTCCCCATGTTAAGATTACAGATATCCATTAATTAAATATAATTACTGACAATCATAATTAATTAATCTCTTAAAATTCCTTGAGATCCTCTACTTAACTTATTTGATATGTCGGATACAAAATCCACCTGCAGGGTTTGACATAATCAAAACTTATAATCTTTCTCAAGGGGATATCATCAATCCCAAAATTGAGACATGGATTCCATCATTAATTAATATCCACCACACAATTAATATTGTCACTCAATCTAATGAGTATTGACCTATTTAAGGATCTCACCCTTTTAGGGATCAAAGTGTAAATATCAAATGTACGTGTCCATAAAATAACTTAGGATTTAGAGCATAAGCACTCATAATAGTCATGAGGTATTAATTATCTTATAAGTCAGTATAAAGATAATTACCCTAAGTCGGTCCCGTTTAATACACAAAATGTACCAGCATGGTGAGTTGAAACTATACCGTTTTTTGCAGGTAAGACAAACCTACTACAACACCATGCTGCAGTCCTACCGATGGTGTGTCCAATCCATCTGAGACTGTAAACCAAAATCTTACATTCTACAAGATCCGATGGTCTGATCTTCCCTGTGCAAGCCGAACTGTACACACCAAACCACCTACTATGTAGAGTGAAAGACACACATGCATAATATTAAATAAACAATATAATACAAATATTGCCCACACAGATTCTCATAAAAAATAGATTAACTGATTTTATTAAATGAATAATAAATCAACTACATAAATCATGACTTTTAGTATATATCCTAACAAAATGAACAATGTAAAAAGATAAATAGGATAGTGACGCATATGCCGCAACAATGATTTGATATGTGTGGTAAGATAGTCAAGAGGTTGTGTTTAGTCATTGCTATTTTTAAATTCTTAAAGTTAAAGTTAAAGTCTTATTAAAGAATTTCAAAAATTGAATTCCATTCGTAAATATTAAATTTGGAAATGCTCTGATTTAATTTTGATTTTATCGACCTCAGGATCGTTAGTGTGCTTCTTACATAAGAGATTAGAATATTGAGTGCATACATTTAATGAATGTAAAATCAAAATTTTACCATGATTCGAGATGGTCTAGAGTATTAGGTTTAGAAACAATGTAAATGTATTATGTTTGCTGACTAGGTAATTGAAGTGCCGATTTGAAATTCACAAGTTCGTATTAAAGAATTCAGAAAATCGAACTCGATTTCAACATATGAAACTTTTTAAAAGGGGTGAATTCAAATGTGGTGTGGTTGTGATCACAAAATGATGAGTGTGCTTCTTTGAGTAAGATTGGAGAGTTTATTATGTATCTACTGGTTAAGTTTCAAAGTCTGAATTTTTTCAAGCATATAGCGAATAAACCTTTAGGTTCAAACACGTTCGTGTAACTGACGCAATCTCAAAAATTTTGAAAAACGTGCAGAAACTTAAACAGAATCAAGGAATGTGCTTACTTTTGTTTTGACAACCATTAGGATTTACTCTATTGATTTTAAACTGAAGCTATTGTGATGATTTCATTTACCCAAGCTAAAATAATCTAAATCCTAATGAATATGGGTTGAATTTAATATACACAGCAAATCACTGTGCATTACTCAATCAAGTATATCAGAATCATAGTTGAGAAATCATCACAATATTATCTTGATAGTTCATGTCAGGGGTAGGGTTTGGTGTGTTTATGTATCATTATGAGTCTATAAGTCTCAATCATAGTGGGAGTAAAGTGTAGGGTTTAAAGGGATTCATGTGAGTAGATGTAAGTGGGAAGGATAGATACAAATAAAAATTTGTAACTATATAATACATCTAAAATTGCTCTCAAATCTAACCCTAAATGTCATTAATTTACAAATCTTCATGCATAGATATTTAGGTATAGAAATCCCCCCTACAGTCTCAAATTTGGAATACATATGTTCATTACGCAGTGGGTGTGTATATAGGGCTGAATATACTCATAGGTAGGTGTGTATCAGTCCATAGATCTGTAAGTATGTATATGTAGAGCTGACTATATATACATAGACGTATATGTATCAGTGTATGTATCAAGATTTATACCTGTATATGATATATATACCTATATATGTACCTACATATAGAGATATGGAAAAACCCTAAATCAAGGGTTATGGATTTTTGAGCAAGCTAGTGTATATATATAAATAAAATAGATTAAAATTACTCTCTAGTTAAACTAGATATGTATATATCTGTCTGAATATGTAAATCGATATATGTATATACCTATAAGATGCGAGAGAAGGGGAGAATGCGTCGCGAATCGCGATGGCGGTTGTGTGTGTAGAGGCGTTGGTGGCGTTTGGTAGTGGTAGAAGGATGGGCGACGGTGGTCGGCCATGGTGTGGTGGTAGTTGGGTTGGTGATGGAAGAAGGAGGAAGGAGAGAAAGAGAGAAATTTATCGCGAGAGAGAGTGTGAAAAGAGAGAGTGATCTGAAAATTAGGGCTCACAACCCTATTTATAGGCAGAGGGGTATATCACGCGAGTGAGCTTCGCTCACGCGAGTCCCTCCACAAGGTGAAACTGAAACTTATTTTAAAGTTTAACGAAAAAAAATTTCTAAGTTTGAAGCTCGCTCGAGCGGGCCACGTGAGCGAGGGTCTTGCGCACGCGATATGAACCGTGAGAAAAAACTGAGGCCCTTCTAACAAAAATTTCAAAAATATTTCTAAGGTAGAACATCGCTCCAGCGGGCCGCTCTAGCGACAAACTCACGCTCGTGATTTTTGGCACGAGTTTATATAAAGAAGTGTGAAAATTTTGTCTAAGGCACAACCTCGCGCGAGCGGGCCAATCGAGCGACCTGTTGCACGAGCGGGTTGCGCGCGCGATCTAGGCTTTTTTTAACTTTTTTTTTTTCTTGTATAGGGGTTTAAATGATCAACTTTTCGTCTATTAGGTCTTCGAAAATTCAAACATTGGCCTTAAAACTCCTAAAAGGTGTACAAAATTACAGAAAAAGTCTATGAATGCTTGGGTTGCCTCCCAAGAAGCGCTACGTTTTACGTCATTAGCTCGAGCAATGTAAGCGCTCAGTTAAAGTAGATCGGATCTACCAGATCTATGGATTCAATCTCTCTTTTATCTATCTCTTCAGACCGGTACAGCTTAAGCCGTTGGCCGTTTACCTTGTATTTCAATCGCTCTATGGGTAAACACCTGCGTTATTACGAACGGACCATCCCATCGAGAACGTAGCTTACCTAGGAATAACCTTAATTTTGAATTAAATAACCATATGCTTTGTCCAACTTAGAAATTTTTTCTTATGATCACTTTATAAAGATTCTGGCATTCTCATAGGCCTCTTTTCGTAGATCCTCCATTTCTTGTATTTGAAGTTTACGGTGGCATCCTGCCGATTTTATATCTTGGTTAAGCAATTTTACGGCCCAGTAGGATTTATGTTCAAGTTCCACTAGTAAGTGGCACGCTTTTCCAAAGACTAATTGATATGGAGACATTCCAATATGAGTTTTATAAGCTGTTCAATATGCCCAAAGCGCATCGCTTAGTCGTTGTGACCAATCTTTGCTATCTGACATACCGTTTTTTCTAGTATACTTTTTACTTTTCTATTCAAAACTTCAACTTGACCTTGGGTTTGAGGATGGTATGCGGTTCCTACCTTATGAGTGATGGAATATTTTCTGACGAGGGCTTCAAAGTGACGATTACAGAAATGTTTTCCCCTGTCGCTTATAATCGGTCGTGGCGTACCGAATCGACAAAATATATATCTTTAATAAAAGAAACCACAACTTTATGGTCCTTGGTTCTTGATGTTGTCAAAATCAAGTTCTTATTTAACCCTATTAAAAATGTAGTATGTTGGAAGTAGGGTGTCGAGTCCATAGGGATTGATACAAGAACAACGTTTGGGAAGTTTAGTAACTAATTATAATGCTCAAAAGAAAGAAATAAGAAAAGATGATGAAAAGGAATAAAAATGACTTTGCGTCTTGCGGTTTTTTGTTTGGTTTTTGGAGGAGAAAAAGGGAAATAAATACTAATCTAAAAAGCAATAGGTTGGGATCATTCCCCCCATCTTGGGTCACAACAAGACGAAATGGACTAGTGTTTCAAGCACATTCTAAGGTAACACTTCATTGTAGCATATTATCAAACACAAGGAGTGCATCGATGTGACAGATAAAAGAAGCTTTGAGATTTCCATAGAAACGGATTTGAAGCTAACGTTTGACTATCAAGGATGCATGACATACAAGATGAAGCCTCTATGGCTTCTAATCCGAATGATTTGTCCGCCCTATACTAACTAATCTACTTGGTGGACAAATCACCTATGAAGCCTTCAAAAGATAGTATTTAAAACCAAAGAGTTTGAACAATCAAAGATGCTTGACATCAAAGATGAAGACCCCAAGTTATAAATCCCACACACAACATTTATCAAACACATGGAGTGTAAAACACAAGGTTACATAATATTCCATATGAAATACATAGGGTAGGATTCAAAGTCTAAGTTTTGACAATCAAAGATGCAATGCAAAGAAAATGAAGCCCCTAGTTTTGAATCCTACACAAATGAACCCTAGAAATGCTACAACACTAAATCCAAGAGTTCATAATCCACAACCTAAGTAAATCTAACTAATAATAGAAAGCATAGCAATATCATCAAAAGAGAAGAGATAGAAAATATACCTAGCCAATAAAACTTCAATCCAAGCTTCAAGTTTATACAAATGAAGAAGAAATGGAAGGGAACCCAGAGAAGAAGAAGAAGAATGTTGGGAGAAAAACACAAGAGAGATTATATATATCCCCACAAAAACCCTATCTCTTTCTATTTATACAAAACCCACACAATGGAAAACTTGTAAATACAAAAGGGGGAAAAACTGCAGGGGCGGACCGATCCCAGGCAAAATGCTGGATCGATCTGCTATTCCAAAACGCAAGCAGAATCTTTGTCCAAAATCGCAGATCCATCCGAGTGTAAAAGCCGGATCGATCCGACTTTGCGAGAAGACGTCTCTAGATCTTGGGGAAGCAGCAGATCGATCCGCCTTTGTTCCCGGATCGATCCGGTCTTGCTGAATGGTGATTATTGCCTCTTTTATGAGGTGAGAACCAAAATACTTAGTTCCAACATCAACCAAGCTCCCAAAATCTACAAGAAAGAGATTTTATTAACAAAAAAAGTGAACAACAACAAGAACAACAAAAGTACAATTTATCCATTAAATCTCCCAGTATAAGTGATAATTCGTGTCCAATAAGGGTAAAATCATGAAGTTAAGAATGCAATATTGGACATGAATCAGTTCTCGTCGCCACTGCCTCCACCTACTTAGAAACATAGTCGACTGCGACTAGAATTTATTCAAAACCACAGGACGTCGGGAATGGACCCATAAAGTCGATGCCCCACACATCAAATATTTCAATAATAAGGATCGGAGTAAGAGGCATCGCATCGTGACAGGGCATATTACCTATTTGTTGACAACGTATACACTTTAGACAAAATTCATGCACATCCTTAAATAGGGTTGGCCAATATAAACCACTTTGGAGGACTTTAGCAACTGTACGACGGCCACCAAAGTGTCCTCCATATTCCAAATAGTGACAAAGGTTTAAAATAGAGTTGAACTCACTCTCCGTAACACGATGTCGTATGATTTGATCAGAACAGTGTTTGAATAAAAGTGGGTCGTCCCAGTAGTAGTGTTTGATTTGTGAAAAGAAACGATCTTTATCTTAGGTAGACCAAGTATGTAGGGTATATCTCGTAGCTAGAAAGTTGACAATGTCACTGAACCACGGACGTTTCATGGCGGCTAGAGCGAATAATTGTTCATCCGAAAATGAATCTTAGAGAGGATTAATATCGTTAGACTCGACAAAGATTCGTGACAGATGATGGATGACAACATTTTCACAACCCTTTTTATCTCTTATTTTGCAATCAAACTCCTGAAGGAGTAAGATCCAATGAATTAGACGAGGTTTAGTTTCTTTCTTATTCAAAAGATGACGCAAAGCGACATGATCGGTATAAACAATAACCTTTGACCCTAATAAATAAAAACGGAATTTGTCAAGGGCAAACACGACCGCGAGCAATTCTTTTTCAGTAGTTGCATAGTTCAATTGCACATCATTAAGGGTTTTGCTCGCATAATATATCACATGAGGAACTTTATTAACTTTTTGGCCTAAGACGGCTCCAACGGCATAATCGGAAGTGTCACACATCAGTTCAAACGGAAGTGACCAATCAGGGGATTGAATCACTGGAGTTGTGGAAAGTAGAGATCTTAACATTTCAAATTCCCTAAGACATTCATTATCAAAGACAAATGGGACATCCTTGGCAAGTAGGTTACACAAGGGTCTTGAAATCTTACTAAAATATTTGATAAACCTTCGGTAAAAACTGGCATGACCGAGAAATGACCATATTTGACGAATGGAAGATGACGGTGGAAGTTTGTCAATTAATTCAATTTTTGCCTTGTCGACCTCTATACCATGTTTCATAATAACATGACCCAAGTCTATTCCTTCTTGAACCATAAAATGGCTCTTTTCCCAACTCAAAGCCAAATTCACCTCCTCGCAACGGGCGAGGAATTTCGTAAGGTTTTGAAGACACTCGTCAATTGTAGGACCAAAAATTGAGAAATCATCCATAAACACCTCTAGAAACTTTTCAACCATGTCCAAGAAAATTGCCATTATACACCGTTGAAAGGTGGCTGGCGCATTGCACAAACCAAACGGCATCCGGTGATAAGCAAAGGTGCCAAAGGGATATGTAAATGTTGTTTTCTCTTGATCATCAGGATAGATAGGTACTTGGTTATAACCAGAGTATCCATCTAGAAAACAATAAAAGCGTTGTCCTGATAGACATTCCAATATTTGATCAATGAATGGGAGAGGGAAATGATCCTTACGAGTCATAGCATTAAGTTTACGATAGTCAATGCATACCCTGCCAACTAGTAGTTTGACGGGTGGGTATAAGGACTCCTTTTTTATTTGGCACAATCGTAATTCCTGATTTCTTTAGGACAACCTGTGTGGGGCTGACCCAATTACTATCGTAGATCAGGTAAATAATTCCTGCATCTAATAGTTTAATGACCTCTTTCATGACCACCTCTTTCATATTAGGGTTAAGACGTCGTTGCATTTCTCTAGATGGTTTGGCATTTTCTTCTAAATTAATTCAATGCATGCAAACAAATGGGTTAATCCCTTTTAAATCAGCTACCATCCACCCTATCGCTTTCTTATGATTTCCTAAGACTTGTAACAATTGTATTTCTTGAATCATAGTTAAATTTGATGCAATTATAACCATGAGTGTCGTGTTAGGTCCTAGATATGCATATTTCAAAGAGTTTGATAACGGTTTAAGTTCAAGTGTCGGGGGACACTCGATGGATGGTAATGCAGGTTCATGCGCGAGAGGTGGTAGGGCCTCTATCTTGGGCATCCATGGAAGGACACTAGTCGTGTTCACTGATTCCAATAAGTTATTTAATTCTTCGATATTCGTGTCAATGTTGAAATCATTTGAGATAAACATGCTTCCAAGGCTTCTTTAGTTAAGATAAAAGGCGCCGCCTCTTCTACCAATTCATCAATTAAATCTATTGCATAACAGTCTGCCTCCTCGTCATCTCTATAAGGTTGATTCGATGCATTAAAGACGTTAAGACGAACGGTCATATTTCCATACATTATATCCATAACTCCAGTCCTACAGTTAATAATTAAATTAGCTATAGCTAAGAAAGGACGTCCTAGGATAACTGGGACGTGTTTACTAGCATCAAGGACTAGTTCAGTATTTAGCACAATGAAATCGACCGGGTAGTAACATCTATCCACCTTTACCAACACATCCTCTATCACCCCATGTGGAACTTTAATTGACCGATCTGCTAGCCATAAGGTAGCAGCGGTTGGTTTTAATTCTCCTAAGCCCAAATGTTCGTATACTGAATAGGATAATAAATTCACACTCGCTCTAAGGTCGAGAAGGGCCTGGTGGATATATTTGTCACCTATATGACATGCAATTGTTGGTGTACCCGGGTCCTCGTATTTGAGTGTGTCATGTCGAAACATAGAGCTAACCTTCTCCGTTACAAAGACTTTTTTAGATAAATGATTTCTTGATTTCCTCTTTTGAGTACATAAGTCTTTTAGAAATTTAGCATATGGAGGTATTTGCTTAATGGCATCGAGCAGTGGGATGTTAATTTTCACTTCTTTAAATGTCTCTAGGATATCCTCCGGTCGTGTTCCCTTCTTCGAAAGGTGAGATGGGACGTCCACATTTGGAGGAAACGACATCCTAGGCATATAATTCGATGGGTTTGTTGCTTTAGATGTGTTAGGTGCCGAGGGATTAGAAACCTTCATGACGGTATTATCCTTTCTATCTTGTTCTTTATTGATTTCTTTTCCTTTATCCCTTTTAGGTTCGGGAGGAGGTACGACCTCCTCCGGTCGCTCAGTTGTTCTTGTTGATACCGCATTTACTTGGTCACTCGCCGTACCTACCTCATATTTCCCTTTAGGGTTTTGAACTAGCTAACTCGATAACTTCCTTTCATTACGACAATTCAATGTACTAGCTAGTTGTCCCATTTGGGATTCTAATTTAGCGATAGATTGCGTATGGGAATTAACGAGTTGAGACTGCGATTGTGATTGGGCCTTTAGGTTTTTTAAAGATGCCAACACACTCTCTTCAAAAGATTTAGCCCTTGGGGGATTAGCACAGAAGGGATGTTGTTGGTATTGATTAGGTTGAGGCTTGTATGCATTTGGAAAGTTTGTCGTCTCAGGTTTTGAATACAGTCCTTCACTATTTGACTTCCATAAGAGGTTTGGATGAGGTCTCCATGTCGTGTCTTGTTTATAACCAGCGGGGTTATAACTGGGTCTTTGGAATTGTTGAACAACATTAATATGTTATTCCACAAATTTTGGAAACTGTGACACGGACGGACATGCCAGTGTAGAATGAAACAGATCAGAGCATAACTGACATATTTTGGCAGGAAGAGATGGGCCCTGCATGTGGCCCATCATCATGAGTTGGTCCATTTTCCAATTTAATTCTTGAATTTCAAATGAATGGCTTGACTCAACTTTAGCCCTTTTTTTTGGTTGTGGTGGAAGATAGACCTCGGGGCATACAGACATAGCTTGGTGTATCGAGTTTCACTTAAGGTTTTGAATATCTTCCAAGCTTCATCAGCACTTTTGTGGAGGAATGTCCCCACATAAACAGCATCGACTGTGTGGTAAATAGCGAGCATAAGCCCTTCGTAGAAAACCTGTACTAATTGCCATTTTGGTATCTGATGATGGGGGCAAGAGCGTAGAAGTTCCTTAAACTGTTCCCACGTATCGTAAAGTATTTCACCATCTTGCATCGTGAAATTCGTTTTAGATTTTCTAATTTGATTTGTTCTAGTGATGGGGAAAAACTTCTGTACGAATGCAATATGCAACCCGTCCCATGTTCTTATAGAGTTTGGTTCCAAAGATTGGAGCCAATACTTTGCATTATCTTTAAGGAAAAATGGGAAAAGACGCAATTTTAGCTCATCATCTGTGAAGTTTTGAATTTTTAGTGTAGCACAGATATCCTAGAATTCACCCAAATGATGGTAGGGATCTTCCTTAAAGCGACCATGAAATATCGGAAGGAGTGCCATAGTCGATGGCTTGATCTCAAAGTGAGATGCAGTCACTTTCGGTAAATCTATGCATGACGGTGGCGTATAAGCGGTGGGAGTAAAATAATCTTTTAAAGGCGGAGGTGGAGGTATGTTAGGGTTGCCTTCATTATTCTGATTCTTTTCGTTATTCCCGTTATTTCCAAAATCAACCATTGGAATAGGTTCGATTTTAATAGTTCTAGTTTTCCTTAGATGTTTAAGAGTACTTTGAATTTCAGACTCAAACAAAGATGACGGTTTAGATGTTGATTCGTCGTCTAGCATCAACCGAGCTCTATAAGCTTGGGTTGAAGACCTAAGGACTCTAAGGGTACGTTCAAGTTCAAGATTAAGTGGATGTAATTTCGGTTTACTCGAATGGGTACCAAACATAAACTAACAAACTGACACTACTGTAAAGACTGACTCAACCAAATAAGAAAATAAACTACGCAAATAACCAAACACGCAAGCACACAATACTACTATGATTCATGTATTTATCCTGTTATGCAGTGATTCGCGTCAAAGCCTAGCGCCCCGGGTTTCCTAGCTAATGTAGTACTCACTTCACACCTACCCTAATGCAAGTAATGCGTCTCAGCGCCCTGACTTACCATGGTTTGATGCAAAATTTAAAACAACGAGTTTACTTGATATTTTTAAATTGATTGCAATTTTTATTTTCAGGTTCGCGTAAGCTCCGTTGACGTGCACAGCTGCTCGACTCAAATTTGCTAGAATTTGATGACTTGTAAACTGCAAAAACACGGATAATTTTAGTGACTCAAAAATTAAACTAGAAATAAAGAAAATAAATCTAAGCTAATATTTACTAACTATCTGAATTAAGATTCTAAAAATTAATGGCAAAAATATTGCAATCCCCAGCAACGGCGCCAAAAATTGATCTCGTTAAAATCAAGATTTAAAAGTATGCTTTACTTTCTAAGATTTGTAGTGCGGAAGTAAAGGTCGAACCCACAAGGATTGGTTATTTTTATCCTTTAATTAGAAAAATCTAAATCTATTTAATTATTGAAAACAGAAGTTTGATTGGTTGTTGATTTAATTCCTACTATTAACTAAACTATGAAATTAAACTATGGAACTATGGAAGCAATATTCTAAAATTAAACTAAGTAAACAAATGCAAGATTGAAAGTTGTTTTAATATGAGTGGATGAGATCTAGGATTACAAATCCACCACTAACCATGCATCGGGGGTCTAGACTTTCTACTTTAGGTTAGTCACGATCTATCGTAGCTACAAGCCCAATAGTATCAACAAGAAGATGTCGCTAGTTTAACCTAAGCATAACTCATCTTCGGTTCACATGAATTATCTACCTATAACTAGGGTGTAGCACAACTCATCTTTCCTAAGCATGAATTATAAAAGATATAAACATCACAATCACATAAGCACTATTGTATGTAAATATTCCTATCAATCACAGAAATCAAGGAATATTGGGTTTAATAAACATTAGGAAAAATCTAAGACAAGAATAGATCCAAAATACTCTTGATTATTATCATTAAAAACCGAACATATATAATTAATCCTCAAACATAAAATTACTGTCCAATAAATAAAATCCTAAAGTAAGAAAGCGAAGAAATCCCCCTTTACATAGCTAGGGTTTCATTGAAACCCTAGAAGAGTGGTTTAGTTGCTCATAATTGAGGAAAACATTGAGATGGAGTTGATTATAGCCATCGGAAACCTTCAAACTAGATCTTCTTCCTCTCCTTGCCTCCAAAGTTGATGTCTAATAATGTGTGTAACCCTCCAATAGCTTTAGATTCATCTATATATAGTTTTAGAGGGTGTAGGAGAGCTTTTGTAAACCTACTTCGACTGAAACTGCTGTATTTTCTTTTCAGGATGTAATTAGGCAATTTCGTTCGCATTGGGGTCTTCAACACTCAAAAATACGCATTTTCACTTTTTTGTACGGAACACGCGAGCGGGCCGCACAAGTGAGGTAGCAGATTAACGCGTGAGCGGCTGATAGAAAATGGAAAATAAAGTAAAAACATACAAAAATCGGATAAAAAGTGCTAACAAATGTGAATTAAGGCGTGTAATTAGGACTTGTTCTCTCCCGATCACGTCACCTGCCCGACTTGATTGACCTGGGCAAGTTGCCGAGTCCACTCGGGCCAACGACTATGCTCATCATTCCCGGATTGCCCCAATGTCGGGTGGGATACTGGTGTGGTATGGCCACTCCGTCGAGTCCGCATAGGCAAGCGATCATGTGAGTCATTCTCGAGCTGATCCTCGGCTTGAGTAGGCTTATCCTGTTGGGCCAGAAGTGCTTTGATTTGCTGCTGAGCTTGACGCTGGCCCTCTAGGAGTTGCGCAAGAGCTGCGGTGATTTGCTCTGAGGTTATGGAGGCCACCAGTTACCCGACCTACGAATCCGCCTGAGCCGTTTGGGCAACAGTATTCTTACCCTTCTTCAATGACATGTTGATCAGTAATAGATTTGTTTTTGGGAGAAAAGCTGTCATTTCCCGCAGACGGCACCAACTGATGATGCCAAGATTTGGTTAGAGGCAAGAAAATGAACAAGAGATTTAAGTACGGTTCAGCCCTGTTAATCAAGAGACCTACATCCACGTGTGTGTCCAAGCACTTGCACTATTACGTTGAGTAGTCGGGGGTCTATGATGGACCAACAATGGATTGGAGCTACCAGAGATCGGTCAGGCATGCGTGTGTGTGTACGAGAGTTGCGATACAATGGTAATTGATCGATCCCCTACCATGGGGGTGAGGGGTCTCTGTTATAGATATAAGAGACCTGCTTATAGAGGGCAAGTAATTTGATATGGCAATACAATCTGATTGCAACTGATTAGCACAAATTTTGGAGGTTTCCTAATAGGATTAGGAAACAACCTACACTCTCTACTATTCTCCTAGCTGAGATAGGACACTGTCTGGAGTATACTAGAGCTTATCCAAGGATGTGGCCTAGCAGTGTCTGTAACGTCACCAAGCTTATACGGTAGTCTCGATCTGTTGCTCGAGACTGGGTAGTACCGAGTTAACCGCCCGGGCCGGGCGGAGTCTACACATTTCATCTTCACTGGATATTTTTGCATATATCAATGTCCATTCGCCTACATGCGTTGTTTACTATATCATATTGAGGTCATTCTATGTCCGTTTGCAAGTTTAACCGACTAAGAATTTGTTACCCATCCATTTTTATAAGAATGGCCAATGTTGTTGCGGAGTTAATACATTTGTTTTTGGAAGCCAAATTGTACCATGGGATCCACATCATCTTAAGAGTTTTTAATTATTAATTTTAATTGTTTAATTTGTTTTTATTGAATAAGATTTAGGGTACATATGATACAGTATAAATATGATATATATGTATGTGTGTATATAAACGTATCTACATATGTATTTAAGGGGCGTTTGGGCAAGCCCAAATCCCTATAGCAGCCAGTTTTAAGAGATAAGTACACGCATTGTTTTTCTACAGTCAAAGGTCCTTGTAACTTCAACTGGATGAAAATACCCACTATATATAACTCATCACCTTCATAAACGCACAACTCATTACGTCCCTTGAAATTCAAAACTATGACAAGTTTGCATGAGCCAAAAACCAATTTTTACATCAAAATCATCCAAAAAACTTTGAATTACTTGGTTATCGACAAGTAATCATCGTCGATTTGTCGAAGAACTAAGCACTTCATTCGTCATTGAAGTGAACAGAGAGAGATCAAAGTAAAAGGAAGATTAAACCCTACCGTCAACTTCAAAAAATTTCAACAGTAAGCAATGGCAGCAAAAGGTATTTTACTCCATTATAATCTAGTTCAATCATCTTAATAATAGTTCATAACTACATCAATAATCACTAATCGTTCCAATCAATGTAAAATCACTTGCATCATATTACTCTATAACCCTAATGTTTGTTACGCACAAGTCATTATATTATACTGTTTTAATCAATATTACTGTGTGAAAATTATGTCAATAATGAACATATTGAGATTTTTTGTAAGATATACCTAGGTATACAAATAATTTTGCATCCATGTCACTATGATTAAAAAGTTCAATTCCAAATAATTGAAAGTCACAGTGTTTTATGATCTCTTCATCCAGGTTAATCATCAATGTCACTGACATAAGACACATTTTTCCTTAAATGCCACTGTCTTAAAAGGGAATTCATAATCGATGTCACTGTCTTATTAATAGAATTAACATTTTCAATCAATGCAGCTGATGTAATTCTCACTTTGGATTCATGTCACTGTCTTAGAAGGGAATTCATAATCGATGTCATGGCCTTATTAATAGAATTGACATTTTCAATCAATGTCGCATTGATATAATTCTCATTTTGGATTCATGTCACTGTCTTAAAAGGAAATTCATCATCGATGTTACTGTCTTGTTAGTAGAATTGATAATTTAAATCAATGTCATTGATATAGTTCTCATTTTGAATTCATGTTATTGTCTTAAAATGCAAATTCATGATTAATGTTGCTTACTTAATAATACAATTGAGTTTTTTTTATCAATGTATGCTGATGCTGATATAATTCTCATTTTGGATTCATGTCACCGTCTTAAAAGGAAATTCATCATCGATGCTACAGTCTTGTTAGTGGAATTGACAATTTAAATCAATGTAACTGATATAGTTCTCGATTTGAATTCATGTTACTATATTAAAATGCAAATTCATGATTAATGTCGCTTACTTATTACTATAATTGAGTCTTTTGATCAATGTATGCTGATGCTTGTCATTATTATTTTCACATAATAATTTTACTAATTTTACTCTCAATGATTTACAACAGCATCAGTAAAGAAGAAAAGGAAATCAACCAAGGAAAAGATCCAAAGAACACAGCCCAAAGTATCACAAAAGAGGAGGGGGTAGAAAAAAAATACCTGCCTCAATTCAAATCAAATTTGCAAGCTGTTCAAAAAAATATTTTTTTAACAAAAATTCAGGAAAGTGCACATTGATATACTATGATAAACACCATTTTGGGGGGGGGGGGGGGTGTGGTTTCAAGGTTTTCTTAAAAAATAAGGTGCATTCACACTCATGCAGAAAAAGTGATGATGGCGTGATGTCTACGTACGCATGGCCGGATCAAATATGCAAATCATTGCTTCAATCTGTGCATGCTAGGTATTCAACCCCAACCAGGGTGATGAGGTATGTTATGGCACTAATGATAAATTACGCATACCTTCTTTATCTTACTGTTGTTACTATTAATTGTAGCACTAATGGTAAATTATAACGTGACAAGGGAGTGTTGTTACTATTTCTAACTATCATAATCATCCAAATTGATGAAATATCTATTTACGTTACATAAAGTTTTGGTTGTACGAACACACAAGAATCCAATCACCAATTAAAAGTTAAAGCAAAATACCCAAGATTTATAAAATGGAACCTTCAGAATTTGACTGCATTGTTGGCGAAGGAAAAGCTTGATGAACTCGATGAAAGTCAGGTAACAACTATAGAAAACATATGACTGCTTTTAAGTTCTAATAAATTGATACTGAATCTGTTGCTACATTTTGAATGCATGACACTGTGTTTAAGTGATTTTCATATAAAAATTGGGTTTATACTATTTCTTCATGAATGTCACTGTCTTAAAAAATGACCTTCATCATCAATGTCACTGTCTTATTAATAATATTCACATTTTTCTTTCATGTCACTTTGTTTATGGAGTTTTGATATCAAAATAAGGTTAGTAGGATTTCTTCATAAAAGGGAAGGCCATAAAGAATGTCAATATCTTGTTACTAATAATGCCTATTTGCATAAGTTTCACTGATATAATTTCCATTTTGAGAAAAATTCACTAGGATTATGGAAATACTTCATCAATGTCACTATCTTAAAACAAGGTTCATATCATTGTCACTGACTTATTACTAAAAATTACATTATCGCTATCATTTTCGAACCATATCACTGTGTTTAACAACTTTTCATTTTATGTCACTGTTTTAATTGACATTTTAATATCAATATCTTAACAAGTCATCAAAGGAGAAATCAATACCACCATATCAGAATTAATAGTGTGGTTACAGACCAATGTGTTGATAGAAAATGTAGCAAGTCAGAATACATCATAATCTACAAGAGAACATAGAAGTGCAGTAACCATGCTCAAATCAATGTGAAGGCCAACACCACAAGCTGATAAGGATGACAAAGAAACTGAAAGTGACTATGCATAGAATAAGCAAATGCAATATTCTCACCTTTATTCAGCACCACGGCTTAGTCTTGAACTTTCATCACAAACAAACCGATATGATCTTGAACCAACCAACAGTAACAATGGCAGTACAGAGCCAGATGATGAAGAGATTGAAAGAGTTTTAGAAAGCCTTGATGTGTTGTGCAATGTCACTGCCCAAGATGATGCTAACACAAATGTGAAAACACTGAATGACATGCTACAAAATTTGGAAACTGAGAAGGAGAAGCTACAGGCTTCAGAGTCTTATTGGATAAATGAAACAACAAGATTGAGCAAAGTCAGACAAGATTTCGCTACCAAGAATTACTCACCCTAGAAAAAAATTGAAGAAAGAGCACTATAAGAAAAATTGCTATTTATGTCATTTTTTTGCAGTAGAAAGTGACACAAATGGCGGCGACATAAATACTTTAAAAGTGACATAAATGTTTTATAAAAGCGACATAAGTGTTTCATAAAACCAAAACATATTTTAATAAAAAAGTGACATAAACACTTAAAAACAGCATAAATGCCATTTTTTTATGTCACTTTTAACTTAAAGTGACATAAAAGTATTAAAGCGATATAAATACCAACAAAAATATTATATTAAAGTCTTAAAAGTGACATAAATACTTCAAAAGTGACCTAAATAATTTAAAAGTGACATAAATGTTTAGTTATGTCAGTTTTCTTAAAAATGACATAAATGCCTGAAATCTATTTTTTTTAAAAATGATGATTGCATACCACTCTGTATAAAATTAAATCCAGCTCAATAATCTATTCCAATAAAAAAAAGTACTACCAAAACTATGGAATCAATGAAAAATATATATAATCAAAAAGGGACATAAAAAGAGCACGCGAGAAATAATTATGTCACTTGAAATAAAAGTGACATAAATACAATTTTAAAAGTGACATAAATAGCATTATTCCTTGTACTGGAGCAAGTGAATGTGCAAATTATAAGGAGGAGATAAAAAATCTAAAAAATGCCATACTTGAGTTGAATGCAAAAGAGGGAACACTACAACAACAGCTCAAAACACAATTGCATGGATATGGGAGAAGTGACCAAGTTAAAAGCCATAGTTTCAAAATTGGAAAATCACATCAAGGAATTAATAAATGCAAATGTTACTTGTATTTCAAAACAAGATGAAACTGATAGAATGCTCAAAAAACTTGAAGCAGAAAACAAGATAGTAGAGGATAGCATGAACAGCAAATTCAAAAACCTCAGGGAATGCTTATCAAGTAGAGATGTCCTGATAGAAATCCTCAACCAAACAATCAAAGAACTCCAAGAAACGATTCAATCATATTTGATGGAGATTGAACAGAGAGATGCAATTATAAACAACTTGGATAAAACCATTGAAGAGAAGGTGACTATTATAATTGAACATGCCACACACGAAGTTACACAAGCAGCAACAATTGCAAAACAGGTGACAAGGGAAATAGAAGAGGTCAGGAATAGAGAAAATACTGAAAGAATGGGACAAATGAACCATTAACTGAACAGGAAAAAGAGGTGGTGGCAAGCCAAATGGAAGAGGATATGGAACAAAATGAACCAGCAACTGTAAAGGAAAAGGAGGCTATAGCCAATATAGGTCAGGCATGAAGACACACAAGAAAGACAGGAAAGGGAGGGTGCACTCAATATTGTTGACAACATTGAAAGTGAAACTATTGGAGAAGATATAGAGGACGTAACCCAACTGTCATATGTTAAGAGGATAAAGGAAAAAAACAAGATAGGTAAAAAGAATACCAGAGTTCGATTATGACGAAGATCAGAGAAAGGCAGTAGGAAAAAGGAAGGACTGACAGGAGAAGGGAAAAGAAATCTTTGATGTCGATACAATGCCTGAAATAGAACCAAAGAAACCAAGATTTAATCTGAGCAAAATAGACAAGTATCCTTTTGGAAAAAGGCTAGATCTTGATGTCAAGGAACTTCTCAAATTGATAGATAAAAAGGAACCACAAGGGTATGCCACTATTTAATATATTCAGTATTATATCTCTATATTCCATGTCACTATTTGCTTGCATTATAATTCTTGCTAGAATTTCAATGTCAATATCATTTTGGATTCATACCACTGTCTTAAAAGTAAAATTTTCAACCAATATCACTAACTTATAAATTAATGTCATTTTGTTTATAAAATTTCTTATTGAATGTCACTGGCTTGAAAGAGAAGTCATCATCAATATCACTTTCTTCTTAGTAAAACTGATATTTTGAATTAATGTCATTAATATAACTGTCTTTTTGAATTAATGTCACTGTCTTAAGGCAAATTCATGATTAATGTCCCTGACTTATTACTATAATTGAATTTTTTGATCAATGTCACTGTGTGAATTTAATTTCTTCATCACTCTCACCATTTTAAAAATCACTTAATGATAATTGTCACTATCTTATTAGTAACATTCATATTTTAGATCAACATCAATGACACAATTTTAATTTTCAATGGCACTGTATTTCTAGAACAATTGTATGGAACGAATCGAGTGAAGGAATCTGTGTATCTACACTTGACATGTACTACCTTTATAGTGAAGGCGAGTTGACAAATAACGTAAGTAACTCATACGCACACAAGTGATACAATAAAGCACAAACAAATACTATCAACTATTATACTGCAACTATTATTCTCACATACAATCGTAAATGAACATAATTTCAACAGATAATTGATAGATATGTTGAGCAACTCTACAATCAACAAAGGACATGAATGAACCAAGAACAAGGGTAGCATATTGACAATTCCTATTTCTTAAGTAGCACATGCCTTGTAAGTAAAGAAAAAATACTATTATTCATTGCATGTCGCTGTCTACAAATATTTTATTACAACATTTCTGCATATTTATGATATTATAACATTTTACATATTCTAAGTCAATCTTATGCTATCCTTTTTTATTGTCCTTACCAACAAAAAGATCAAATTACACGATCACAACTCTCGGACAAATACTGGATACCATACTATCTAACAGATACCTTCATTTTCCATTGCATTCATGTGGGAACAAGGTTGAACATTACCACTGGACACTTTTTGTCTTGGACATAAGAGAGAACGTATGAAAATTCTACAATTCTATACACCAAAGAAACAATAGTGATCCATTCCTCAAAGATGCAAAACAATTGGTAATTTAAAATTTCAATATATTCAAGAACAATCATTTTCATTTAAATCTTACAAAAAAAATTAAGATTTCTCTCTTTTTTATTTATTAACTATAGAAAGGGTACTTTGACAAGCACTTGAGACAAAGGAGAAAGCTAGGAGAAACATCATTGAAGCTGGATAATGCAAGAATACGAATCATCAGTGGTAACCCACAACAAGCACCAGGAAGGTAACAAACACTCATCTACCTTTTAACCACAAAAACTTTTCTCAAAAAACATGTAAATATATAGCTTTTTACAATAATACAGTGTCGACTGTGGAGTTATTGTATGCTACCTCATGAAATAATTAAGCAAGGGAGAAGCTTATGACAGTAAAATGGACCAATCAGGAGCAAGGCAGTTAAGAAAGGAGTTAATTCACTCATTCCTATACGACAGACATTCATGGGCAGAGGAAGAGTGCAATTTAAGGCTGTCCTTTACAAGTTAGGGAGATTCTGAACAATACTTCATACTTTTGGCTAATTACCTAGAAGTTTGATAGTCTGTAATACAAATAGTATCATGTGATCGTGGTGTAGTTAACAAAATCTCATGGTATACAATTCAAACAGTGTCACATGGTCGTGATGTAACCACTACACATTTTGCATCAATGTCACTAACAAAAGTTGTTCTTTTGAATGAATGTCATCACTATGTTTAAAAATGTATTCATAATCAATGTCAATGTGTTTTATGGAATTTCCTCACCAATGGCAGTCTTAAAAATGCATTCATGATGAATGTCACTATTTTTATGAAATTTCCTCACCAATGTCACTGTTTTTAAAATGCATTCATGATGAATTTCACTATATTTATGGAATCTCTAACCAATGTCACTCTCTTAAAAATGTATTCATGATCAATGTCACTGTATTATTATTAAAATTGACATTTTCAATCATCAACAAAATTGCCATTTTCCCTGCAAGTCAATATCTTTTCAAATGTTTTGAACGTTTGATATATAACTACTCTGGCCTCTCAACCAAAATAACACCAAATCATAATTATCACACTTACAACACAAAATCATATATTGCCAAAAACAAAAACATTTCAATTCTTCTGGGGCACTGCCCCCAAAGCCTTGTTAAGACCCTTGAGCAAAAACATTTCCACAAACTAAATTCATGATGAATGTCACTATTTTATTATTAAAGTTGCCATCTTAGATCAATGTCAATAGCAATTGTAATTTTTGCCTACTAACACAACCACAATTTTGAAACAGTAACATAATGAACACACTTCTAGCACCCATTAATATATTTGACAAAAAAAAAATCAATTCTTCGGGGGCGCTGCCCTTGAACCCCCAATAGGACCCCTAACAGCAAACATTTTAATGCTTCAAAGGCAACGTACAGTCTAACAATCTCACTTTGTCAAACCACATTCCAATATGGTTTGTCACAAAAAAAATTAAATAAATAAATATAAGATACAAAACTATCACATAATTTCCTTGATTGACAAATCAATTAACAATCTGTTTTATTAGAATATCAATTCAAACAGTATCATGTAATAACTAGTCAGTTGCAAATGTAACTGCCTCACAAAACAAATGGTATCATGTCAATTAACAATCTGTTTTTATTAAACTACCAACTGTAACTGCCTCATAAACAAAACAATATCATGTCATAACTGATCCTTTACAAGTTTGCCTATCGTGAACACCACAAACACCACATTGGTTGCACTGTAAACTGCTCTTGAACTTCCTGGATGGAAACCTATGCTTTTTCGGCCTCCCAAGTTGTCTGCTAACAATAGGTGGCTTAATTTCATAGCCCTCACTACTAACACTTGGCTTCCAAATAGTAGCAATAGGGAAAATAACCTCAGCGTAAGAATCTCTAAAAGTACTCACATGGAAATAATCTTAACATAAAGATTTATATACTTAATTACCACTCTTCTGAATAACAGCAACTGCATGGCTACAAGAAAACCCTTTTAATTGCCATACATAGCAAGAACAACATCTCCTAACAAGTTCAATCAACACAGAACAGTGTGAGAGAACTTCATAAACAGATTCATTATACTCACAAACAATCCAAGATCTATACTCACTCAATGAAACAAGTAAAATCTTATCAAACTCGGGGCAATATTACTCCCTTCCACTGATTTGATTCTTTCCTCCTATTTGACATAATACCCATCATTTGTTGCCTCACCTTGTCAACCAAATCAATAACTGGAAACTGCCTAGCTTCAGCAATCCAAGAATTGAAACACTCAGCAACATTTGATGACATATCACCATAACGATTACCTTGTAAATGAGCATTTGTCCAGTGATAAAAAGGCAAATCACACAACAAAAAATGGGTTTTAGCGACGAAACATGATGACAAAATTTAAATTTCACACCAAAAGTATAGTTTTAGCGATAAAATTAAATTTCATCGCCTAAGAGGCTGAAAAAAACATAAATTTGGGGACAAAATTTCGTCGCCTAAAGTGTCAATTTTAGTGACAAAATATAATTTTGTCGCCTAAAGTGATGTCTATGGTGACGAAATGTTGATTTGCCGCCTGAAGTGATGCCTATGGCTATGAAATATTCATTCATTGCCTAAAGTGAGTTCTAAAGTGATGTCTATGGCGAGGAAATAACATTTTCATCGCCTAAACTGATGCCTATGGCAACGAAATAATAATTCATCACCTAAAGTGAGTTCTAATGCGATGTCTATGGCGACGAAATATTTCGTCGCCTAAAGTTATGCCTACAGTGACGAAATATTAATTCGTCACCTAAAGTGAGTTCTAAAGTGATGTCTATGGAGACGAATAATATTTCGTCGCCTAAAGTGATGCCTATGGCGATGAAATATTAATTCATTGCCTAAAGTGATGTAGTGAATCTAATATGAAAATATCATATTTGAAATTGGACCAATAGTTACAATGGAATGGCGGAAAGTCTGAAAAAATGATTAGGAGGAATAATTATAATAAAAATTAATTATGACCAATAAAATTAAATTCATAATAAATGTGTGTAAATTTATTTTTTAGGCATGTGTGTGTAAATTTATTAATGGGCATGTGTGTAATAAAATTAAATTCTTAAACATGTGTGTGGACCCAACACATGTGGCAGTGGAGCCAGTTGATTTTGATTGTTTGTGATGTTAAAGTGGTTCTACTGTGGTCCATTTCAACATCATTTGGGATGAAATTTTTTGAAGCATAGCATTACTCTAAATAATCACACTATTTTAGTGAATTAACAAATTAAATGTGATATCTACGACGATAAAACGTAAATTCGTCGCCTAAAGTAAATTAATAAATTAAGTATTTTCCCTTAGATTTGGTGACAAAAATGTATTTTGTCGCCTAAAGTGGTATCTATGGCGACGAAACTATAACTTTGTCGCCAAAAGTTAAACAATGTAATGTTAAATAACATTATGTTAAATAATATTATGTTAATATTAGTTTAATTTAATTAGTGATATCTATGTTAACATATATTATTTATAAATAATAAAATTTAAGTAGTTAAATAATAAATTAATTAAATATATTAAAGTAAATAATATTATACTATTATATATGATAATTAATTAAACAACATATAAATAATAGACCAAAATGGAGTATTTTTGGCAATTCAATTTCTTTTAGAATTGTTGAGAATTGCCTTATTTCCGAATAATTATATTAATTGCATATGTATATATATATATATATATTTGGGGTGTCTGATATATAGTGTTAATTTTTTTAATGTTGAAATCAAATTTATGAAAGATTTAGACATATGTTTTTGGTTCAGTGTCGGTTTATGATCTTGTCAAAATCAAGATATAAAAGATCAACTTTTCGTCTATTAGGTCTTCGAAAATTCAAACATTGGCCTTAAAACTCCTAAAAGGTGTACAAAATTACAGAAAAAGTCTATGAATGCTTGGGTTGCCTCCCAAGAAGCGCTATGTTTTACGTCATTAGCTCGAGCAATGTAAGCGCTCAGTTAAAGTAGATTGGATCTACCAGATCTATGGATTCAATCTCTCTTTTATCAATCTCTTCAGACCAGTACAGCTTAAGTCGTTGGCCGTTTACCTTGTATTTCAATCGCTCCATGGGTAAACACCTGCATTATTACGAACGGACCATCCCATCGAGAACGTAGCTTACCTAGGAATAACCTTAATTTCGAATTAAATAACCATATGCTTTGTCCAACTTCGAAATTTTTTCTTATGATCACTTTATCAAGATTCTGGCATTCTCATAGGCCTCTTTTCATAGTTCCTCCAGTTCTTGTATTTGAAGTTTACGGTGGCATTTGGCCGATTTAATATCTTGGTTAAGCAATTTTACGGCCCAGTAGGATTTATGTTCAAATTCCACCGGTAAGTGGCACGCTTTTCCAAAGACTAATTGGTATGCAGACATTCCAATATGAGTTTTATAAGCTGTTTGATATGCCCAAAGTGCATCGCTTAGTCGTTGTGACCAATCTTTGCGATCTGACATACCGTTTTTTCTAGTATACTTTTTACTTTTCTATTCAAAACTTCAACTTGGCCTTGGGTTTGAGGATGGTATGCGGTTCCTACCTTATGAGTGATGGAATATTTTCTGACGAGGGCTTCAAAGTGACGATTACAGAAATGTTTTCCCCTGTTGCTTATAATCGCTCGTGGCGTACCGAATCGACAAAATATATATCTTTAATAAAAGAAACCACAACTTTATGGTCCTTGGTTCTTGATGTTGTCAAAACCAAGTTCTTATTTAACCCTATTAAAAACGTAGTATGTTGGAAGTAGGGTGTCGAGTCCATAGGGATTGATACAAGAACAACGTTTGGGAAGTTTAGTAACTAATTATAATGCTCAAAAGAACGAAATAAGAAAAGATGATGAAAAGGAATAAAAATGACTTTGCGTCTTGCGGTTTTTTATTTGGTTTTTGGAGGAGAAAAAGGGAAATAAATACTAATCTAAAAAGCAATAGGTTGGGATCATTCCCCCCATCTTGGGTCACAACAAGATGAAATGGACTAGTGTTTCAAGCACATTCTAAGGTAACACTTCATTGTAGTATATTATCAAACACAAGGAGTGCATCGATGTGATAGATAAAAGAAGCTTTGAGATTTCCATAGAAACGGATTTGAAGCTAACGTTTGCTTATCAAGGATGCATGACATACAAGATGAAGCCTCTATGGCTTCTAATCCGAATGATTTGTCCGCCCTATACTAACTAATCTACTTGGTGGACAAATCACCTATGAAGCCTTCAAAAGATAGTATTTAAAACCCAAGAGTTTGAACAATCAAAGATGCTTGACATCAAAGATGAAGACCCCAAGTTATAAATCCCACACACAACATTTATCAAACACATGGAGTGTAAAACACAAGGTTACATAATATTCCATATGAAATACATAGGGTAGGATTCAAAGTCTAAGTTTTGACAATCAAAGATGCAGTGCAAAGAAGATGAAGCCCCTAGTTTCGAATCCTACACAAATGAACCCTAGAAATGCTACAACACTAAATCCAAGAGTTCATAATCCACAACCTAAGTAAATCTAACTAATAATAGAAAGCATAGCAATATCATCAAAAGAGAAGAGATAGAAAATATACCTAGCCATTAAAACTTCAATCCAAGCTTCAAGTTTATAGAAATGAAGAAGAAGTGGAAGGGAACCGAGAGAAGAAGAAGAAGAAGAATGTTGGGAGAAAAACACAAGAGAGATTATATATATCACCACAAAAACCCTATCTTTTTCTATTTATACAAAACCCACACAATGGCAAACTTGTAAATACAAAAGGGGGAAAAACTGCAGGGGCGGACCGATCCCAGGCAAAATGCTGGATCGATCTGCTATTCCAAAAAGCAAGCAGAATCTTTGTCCAAAATCGCAGATCGATCCGAGTGTAAAAGCCGGATCGATCCGACTTTGCGAGAAGACGTCTCTAGGTCCTGGGGAAGCAGCAGATCGATCCGCCTTTGTGCCCGGATCGATCCGGTCTTGCTGAATGGTGATTATTGCCCCTTTTATGAGGTGAGAACCAAAATACTTAGTTCCAACATCAACCAAGCTCCCAAAATCTATAAGAAAGAGATTTTATTAACAAAAAAAGTGAACAACAACAAGAACAACAAAAGTACAATTTATCCATTAAATCTCCCAGTATAAGTGATAATTCGTGTCCAATAAGGGTAAAATCATGAAGTTAAGAATGCAATATTGGACATGAATCAGTTCTCGTCGCCACTGGCTTCACCTACTTATAAACATAGTCAACTGTGACTAGAATTTATTCGAAACCACATGACGACTGGAATGGACCCATAAAGTCGATGCCCCACACATCAAATATTTCAATAATAAGGATCGGAGTAAGATGCATCGCATCGTGACAGGACATATTGCCTATTTGTTGACAACGTATACACTTTAGACAAAATTCATGCACATCCTTAAATAGGGTTGGCCAATATAAACCACTTTGGAGGACTTTAGCAACTGTACGACGGCCACCAAAGTGTCCTCCATATTCCAAATAGTGACAAAGGTTTAAAATAGATTTGAACTCACTCTCCGTAACACGACGTCGTATGATTTGATCAGAACAGTGTTTGAATAAAAGTGGGTCGTCCCAGTAGTAGTGTTTGATTTGTGAAAAGAAACAATCTTTATCTTAGGTAGACCAAGTATGTAGGGTATATCTCGTAGCTAGAAAGTTGACAATGTCACTGAACCACAGACGTTTCATGGCGGCTAGAGAAAATAATTGTTCATCCGAAAATGAATCTTGGAGAGGATTAATATCGTTAGACTCGACAAAGATTCGTGACAGATGATCGATGACAACATTTTCACAACCCTTTTTATCTCTTATTTTGCAATCAAACTCCTGAAGGAGTAAGATCCAACGAATTAGACGAGGTTTAGTTTCTTTCTTATTCAAAAGATGACGCAACGCGACATGATCGGTATAAACAATAACCTTTGACCCTAATAAATAAGAACGGAATTTGTCAAGGGCAAACACGACCACGAGCAATTCTTTTTCAGTAGTTATATAGTTCAATTGCGCGTCATTAAGGGTTTTACTCGCATAGTATATCACATGAGGAACTTTATTAACTTTCTGGCCTAAGACGGCTCCAACGGTATAATCGGAAGCGTCACACATCAGTTCAAACGGAAGTGACCAATCAGGGGATTGAATCACTGGAGTTGTGGAAAGTAGAGATCTTAACATTTCAAATGCCCTAAGACATTCATTATCAAAGACAAATGGGACATCCTTGGCAAGTAGGTTACACAAGGGTCTTGAAATCTTACTAAAATCTTTGATAAACCTTCGGTAAAAACTGGCATAACCGAGAAATGACCATATTTGACGAATGGAAGACGATGGTGGGAGTTTGTCAATTAGTTCGATTTTTGCCTTGTCGACCTCTATACTATGTTTCAAAATAACATGACCCAAGACTATTCCTTCTTGAACCATAAAATGGCTCTTTTCCCAACTCAAAACCAAATTCACCTCCTCGCAATGGGCGAGGACTTTCGTAAGGTTTTGAAGACACTTGTCAATTGTAGGACCAAAAATTGAGAAATCATCCATAAACACCTCTAGAAACTTTTCAACCATGTCCAAGAAAATTGCCATTATACACCGTTGAAAGGTGGCTGGCGCATTGCACAAACCAAACGGCATCCGGCGATAAGCAAAGGTGCCAAAGGGATATGTAAATATTGTTTTCTCTTGGTCGTCAGGATAGATAGGTACTTGGTTATAACCAGAGTATCCATCTAGAAAACAATAAAAGCGTTGTCCTGATAGACGTTCCAATATTTGATCAATGAATGGGAGAGGGAAATGATCCTTACGAGTCATAGCATTAAGTTTACGATAGTCAATGCATACCCTGCCAACTAGTAGTTTGACAGGTGGGTATAAGGACTCCTTTTTCATTTGGCACAATCGTAATTCCTGATTTCTTTAGGACAACCTGTGTGGGGCTGACCCAATTACTATCGTAGATCAGGTAAATAATGCCTGCATCTAATAGTTTAATGACCTCTTTCATGACCACCTCTTTCCTATTAGGGTTAAGACGTCTTTGCATTTCTCTAGATGGTTTGGCATTTTCTTCTAAATTAATTCAATGCATGCAAACAAATGGGTTAATCCCTTTTAAATCAGCTACCATCCACCCTATCGCTTTCTTATGATTTCCTAAGACTTGTAACAATTGTATTTCTTGAATCATAGTTAAATTTGATGCAATTATGACCAGGAGTGTCGTGTTAGGTCCTAGATACGCATATTTCAAAGAGTTCGATAACGGTTTAAGTTCAAGTGTCGGGGGACACTCGATGGATGGTAATGCAGGTTCATGGGCGAGAGGTGGTAGGGCCTCTATCTTGGGCATCCATGGAAGGACACTAGTCGTGTTCACTGATTCCAATAAGTTATTTAATTCTTCGATATTCGTGTCAATGTTGAAATCATTTGAGATAAACATGCTTCCAAGGCTTCTTTAGTTAAGATAAAAGGCGCCGCCTCTTCTACCAATTCATCAATTAAATCTATTGCATAACAGTCTGCCTCCTCGTCATCTCTATAGGTTGATTCGATGCATTAAAGACGTTAAGACGAACGGTCATATTTCCATACATTATATCTATAACTCCAGTCCTATAGTTAATAATTGAATTAGCTGTAGCTAAGAAAGGACGTCCTAGGATAACTGGGACGTGTTTACTAGCATCAAGGACTGGTTCAGTATCTAGCACAATGAAATCGACCGGGTAGTAACATCTATCCACCTTTACCAACACATCCTCTATCACCCCATGTGGAACTTTAATTGACCGATCTGCTAGCCGTAAGGTAGCAGCGGTTGGTTTTAATTCTCCTAAGCCCAAATGTTCGTATACTGAATAGGATAATAAATTCACACTCGCTCTAAGGTCGAGAAAGGGCCGGTGGATATATTTGTCACCTATATGACATGCAATTGTTGGTGTACCCGGGTCCTCGTATTTGAGTGTGTCATGTCAAAACATAGAGCTAACCTTCTCCGTTACAAAGACTTTTTTAGATCAATGATTTCTTGATTTCCTCTTTTGAGTACATAAGTCTTTTAGAAATTTAGCATATGGAGGTATTTGCTTAATGGCATCGAGCAGTGGGATGTTAATTTTCACTTCTTTAAATGTCTCTAGGATATCCTCCGGTCGTGTTCCCTTCTTCGAAAGGTGAGATGGGATGTCCACATTTGTAGGAAATGTCATCCTAGGCATATAATTCGATGGGTTTGTTGCTTTAGATGTGTTAGGTGCCGAGGGATTAGAATCCTTCATGACGGTATTATCCTTTCTATCTTGTTCTTTATTGATTTCTTTTCCTTTATCCCTTTTAGGTTCGGGAGGAGGTACGACCTCCTCTGGTCGCTTAGATGTTCTTGTTGATACTGCATTTACTTGGTCACTCGCCGTACCTACCTCATATTGCCCTTTAGGGTTTTGAACTAGCTAACTCGATAACTTCCCTTCATTACGACAATTCAATGTACTAGCTAGTTGTCCCATTTGCGATTCTAATTTAGCGATAGATTGCGTATGGGAATTAACGAGTTGAGACTGCGATTGTGATTGGGCCTTTAGGTTTTTTAAAGATTCCAACACACTCTCTTCAAAAGATTTAGCCCTTGGGGGATTAGCACAGAAGGGATGTTGTTGGTATTGATTAGGTTGAGGCTTGTATGCATTTGGAAAGTTTGTCGTCTCAGGTTTTGAATACAGTCCTTCACTATTTGACTTCCATAAGAGGTTTGGATGAGGTCTCCATGTCGTGTCTTGTTTATAACCAGCGGGGTTATAACTGGGTCTTTGGAATTGTTGAACAACATTAATATGTTATTCCACAAATTTTGGAAACTGTGACACAGACGGACATGCCAGTGTAGAATGAAACAGATCAGAGCATAACTGACATATTTTGGCAGGAAGAGATGGGCCCTGCATGTGGCCCATCATCATGAGTTGGTCCATTTTCCAATTTAATTCTTGAATTTCAAATGAATGGCTTGACTCAACTTTAGCCCTTTTTTTTTGTTGTGGTGGAAGATAGACCTCGGGGCATACAGACATAGCTTGGTGTATAGAGTTTCACTTAAGGTTTTGAATATCTTCCAAGCTTCGTCAGCACTTTTGTGGAGGAATGTCCCCACACAAACAGCATCGACTGTGTTGCGAATAGCGAGCATAAGCCCTTCGTAGAAAACCTGTACTAATTGCCATTTTGGTATCTGATGATGGGGGCAAGAGCGTAGAAGTTCCTTAAATTGTTCCCACTTATCGTAAAGTATTTCACCATCTTGCATCGTGAAATTCGTTATAGATTTTCTAATTTGATTTGTTCTAGTGATGGGGAAAAACTTCTGTACGAATGCAATATGCAACCCGTCCCATGTTCTTATAGAGTTTGGTTCCAATGATTGGAGCCAATACTTTGCATTATCTTTAAGGAAAAATGTGAAAAGACGCAATTTTAGCTCATCATCTGTGAAGTTTTGAATTTTTAGTGAAGCACAGATATCCTAGAATTCACCCAAATGATGGTAGGGATCTTCCTTAAAGCGACCATGAAACATCGGAAGGAGTGCCATGGTCGATGGCTTGATCTCAAAGTGAGATGCAGTCACTTTCGGTAAATCTATGCATGACGGTGGCATATAAGCGGTGGGAGTAAAATAATCTTTTAAAGGCGGAGGTGGAGGTATGTTAGGGTTGCCTTCATTATTCTGATTCTTTTCGTTATTCCCGTTATTTCCAAAATCAACCATTGGAATAGGTTCGATTTTAATAGTTCTAGTTTTCCTTAGATGTTTAAGAGTACTTTAAATTTCAGACTCAAACAAAGATGACGGTTTTGGTGTTGATTCGTCGTCTAGCATCAACCGAGCTCTATAAGCTTGGGTTGAAGACCTAAGGACTCTAAGGGTACGTTCAAGTTCAAGATTAAGTGGATGTAATTTCGGTTTACTCGAATGGGTACCAAACATAAACTAACAAACTGACACTACTGTAAAGACTGACTCAACCAAATAAGAAAATAAACTACGCAAATAACCAAACACGCAAGCACACAATACTACTATGATTCATGTATTTATCCTGTTATGCAGTGATTCGCGTCAAAGCCTAGCGCCCCGGGTTTCCTAGCTAATGTAGTACTCACTTCACACCTACCCTAATGCAAGTAATGCGTCTCAGCGCCCTGACTTGCCATGGTTTGATGCAAAATTTAAAACAACGAGTTTACTTGATATTTTTAAATTGATTGCAATTTTATTTTCAGGTTTGCGTAAGCTCCGTTGACGTGCACAACTGCTCCACTCAAATTTGCTAGAATTTGATGACTTGTAAACTGCAAAAACAAGGATAATTTTAGTGACTCGAAAATTAAACTAGAAATAAAGAAAATAAATCTAAGCTAATATTTAATAACTATCTGAATTAAGATTCTAAAAATTATTGGCAAAAATATTGCAATCCCCGGCAACGGCGCCAAAAATTGATCTCGATAAAATCAAGATATAAAAGTATGCTTTACTTTCTAAGATTTGTAGTGCGGATGTAAAGGTCGAACCCACAAGGATTGGTTATTTTTATCCTTTAATTAGAAAAATCTAAATCTATTTAGTTATTGAAAACAGAAGTTTGATTGGTTGTTGATTTAATTCCTACTATTAACTAAACTATGAAATTAAACTATGGAACTATGGAAGCAATATTCTAAAATTAAACTAAGTAAACGAATGCAAGATTGAAAGTTGTTTTAATATGAGTGGATGAGATCTAGGATTACAAATCCACCACTAACCATGCATCGGGGGTCTAGACTTTCTACTTTAGGTTAGTCACGATCTATCGTATCTACAAGCCCAATAGTATCAACAAGAAGATGTCGCTAGTTTAACCTAAGCATAACTCATCTTCGGTTCACATGAATTATCTACCTATAACTAGGGTGTAGCACAACTCATCTTTCCTAAGCATGAATTATAAAAGATATAAACATCGCAATCACATAAGCACTATTGTATGTAAATATTCCTATCAATCACAGAAATCAAGGAATATTGGGTTTAATAAACATTAGGAAAAATCTAAGACAAGAATAGATCCAAAATACTCTTGATTATTATCATTAAAAACCGAACATATATAATTAATCCTCAAACATAAAATTACTGTCCAATAAATAAAATCCTAAAGTAAGAAAGCGAAGAAATCCCCCTTTACATAGCTAGGGTTTCATTGAAACCCTAGAAGAGTGGTTTAGTTGCTCATAATTGAGGAAAACATTGAGATGGAGTTGATTATAGCCATCGGAAACCTTCAAACTAGATCTTCTTCCTCTCCTTGCCTCCAAAGTTGATGTCTAATAATGTGTGTAACCCTCCAATAGCTTTAGATTCATCTATATATAGTTTTAGAGGGTATAGGAGAGCTTTTGTAAACCTACTTCGACTGAAACTGCTGTATTTTCTTTTCAGGATGTAATTAGGCAATTTCGTTCACGCGGGGGTCTTCAACACTAAAAAATACGCATTTTCACTTTTTTGCACGGAACATGCGAGCAGGCCGCACAAGTGAGGTAGCAGATTGTCGCGCGAGCAGCTGATAGAAAATGGAAAATAAAGTAAAAACATAAAATAACAGGATAAAAAGTGCTAACAAATGTGAATTAAGGCGTGTAATTAGGACTTGTTCTCTCCCGATCACGTCCCCCGCCCGACTTGGGTTGACCTGGGCAAGTTGCCAAGTCCGTTCGGGCCTACGACTATGCTCATCATTCCCGGATCGCCCTAATGTCGGGTGGGATACTGGTGTGGTATGGCCACTCCGTCGAGTCCGCACAGGCAAGCGATCATGTGAATCATTCTCGAGCTAATCCTCGGCTTGAGTAGGCTTATCCTGTTGGGCCAGAAGTGCTTCGATTTGCTGCTGAGCTTGACGCTGGCCCTCTAGGAGTTGCGCAAGAGCTGCGGTGATTTACTCTGAGGCTATGGAGGCCGCCGGTTGCCCGACCTATGAATCCGCCTGAGCCGTTTGGGCAACAGTATTCTTACCCTTCTTCAACGACATGTTGATCAGTAACAGATTTTTTTTGGGAGAAAAGCTGTCATTTCTCGCAGACGGCACCAACTGATGATGCCAAGATTTGGTTAGAGGCAAGAAAAATTGAACAAGAGATTTAAGTATGGTTCGGCCCTGTTAATCAAGAGACCTACATCCACGTGTGTGTCCAAGCACTTACACTATTACGTTGAGTAGTCGGGGGTCTATGATGGACCAACAATGGATTGGAGCTACCAGAGATCGGTCGGACATGCGTGTGTGTGTATGAGAGTTGCGATACAATGGTCATTGATTGATCCCCTACCATGGGGGTGAGGGGTCTTTATTATAGATATAAGAGACCTGCTCATACAGGGCAAGTAATTTGATATGGCAATACAATCTTATTGCAACTGATTAGCACAAATTTTGGAGGTTTCCTAATAGGATTAGGGAACAACCTACACTCTCTACTATTCTCCTAGCTGAGATAGGACACTGTCTGGATTATACTAGAGCTTATCCTAGGAAGTGGCCTAGCAGTGTCTATAACGTCACCAAGCTTATATAGTAGTCTCGATCTGTTGCTCGAGACTGGGTAGTACCGAGTTAACCGCCTGGGCCGGGCGGAGGCTACACATTTCATCTTCACTGGATATTTTTGCATATATCAATGTCCATTCGCCTATATGCATTGTTTACTATATCATATTGAGGTCATTCTATGTCTGTTTGCAAGTTTAACCGACTAAGAATTTGTTACCCATCCATTTTTATAAGAATGGCCAATGTTGTTGCGGAGTTAATACATTTGTTTTTGGAAGCCAAATTGTACCATGGGATCCACATCATCTTAAGAGTTTTTAATTATTAATTTTTAATTCTTTAATTTGTTTTTATTGAATAAGATTTAGGGTACATATGATACAGTATAAATATGATATATATATATATATGTGTGTGTATATATAAACGTATCTACATATGTATTTAAGGGGCGTTTGGGCAAGCCCAAATCCCTATAGCAGCCAGTTTTAAGAGATAAGTACACGCATTGTTTTTCTACAGTCAAAGGTCCTTGTAACTTCAACTGGATGAAAATACCCACTATATATAACTCATCACCTTCATAAACGCACAACTCATTACGTCCCTTGAAATTCAAAACTATGACAAGTTTGCATGAGCCAAAAACCAATTTTTACATCAAAATCATCCAAAAAACTTTGAATTACTTGGTTGTCGACAATTAATCATCGTCGATTTGTCGAAGAACTAAGCACTTCATTCGTCAGTGAAGTGAACAGAGAGAGATCAAAGTAAAAGGAAGATTAAACCCTACCGTCAACTTCAAAAAATTTCAACAATATGCAATGGCAGCAAAAGGTATTTTACTCCATTATAATCTAGTTCAATCATCTTAATAATAGTTCATAACTACATCAATAATCACTAATCGTTCCAATCAATGTAAAATCACTTGCATCATATTACTCTATAACCCTAATGTTTGTTACGCACAAGTCATTATATTATACTGTTTTAATCAATATTACTGTGTGAAAATTATGTCAATAATGAACATATTGAGATTTTTTGTAAGATATACCTAGGTATACAAATAATTTTGCATCCATGTCACTGTGATTAAAAAGTTCAATTCCAAATAATTGAAAGTCACAGTGTTTTATGATCTCTTCATCCAGGTTAATCATCAATGTCACTGACATAAGACACATTTTTCCTTAAATGCCACTGTCTTAAAAGGGAATTCATAATCGATGTCACTGTCTTATTAATAGTATTAACATTTTCAATCAATGTAGCTGATATAATTCTCACTTTGGATTCATGTCACTGTCTTAGAAAGGAATTCATAATCGATGTCATGGCCTTATTAATAGAATTGACATTTTCAATCAATGTCGCATTGATATAATTCTCATTTTGGATTCATGTCACTGTCTTAAAAGGAAATTCATCATCGATGTTACTGTCTTGTTAGTAGAATTGATAATTTAAATCAATGTCATTGATATAGTTCTCATTTTGAATTCATGTTATTGTCTTAAAATGCAAATTCATGATTAATGTCGCTTACTTAATAATACAATTGAGTTTTTTGATCAATGTATGCTGATGCTGATATAATTCTCATTTTGGATTCATGTCACCGTCTTAAAAGGAAAATCATCATCGATGCTACAGTCTTGTTAGTGGAATTGACAATTTAAATCATTGTAACTGATATAGTTCTCATTTTGAATTCATGTTACTATCTTAAAATGCAAATTCATGATTAATGTCGCTTACTTATTACTATAATTGAGTCTTTTGATCAATGTATGGTGATGCTTGTCATTATTATTTTCACATAATAATTTTACTAATTTTACTCTCAATGATTTACAACAGCATCAGTAAAGAAGAAAAGGAAATCAACCAAGGAAAAGATCCAAAGAACACAGCCCAAAGTATCACAAAAGAGGAGGGGGTAGAAAAAAAATACCTGCCTCAATTCAGATCAAATTTGCAAGTTGTTCAAAAAAATATTTTTTTAACAAAAATTCAGGAAAGTGCACATTGATATACTATGATAAACACCATTTGGGGGGGGGGGGGGGGGGGGGGGTGTTTCAAGGTTTTCTTAAAAAATAAGGTGCATTCACACTCATGCAGAAAAAGTGATGATGGCGTGACCATGATTTTGATGAAATACATTCCAAAAAAGAAATCTTTCCTGATAAGAGGTCAATACAAAACAGTGACACCAACTGACATGTCTCTGATTTTTGGAATTGGAGGAGGAAAACAGCGAATACCAATGGAAGGTTCACCAAAACCAAGAACTGCATTTGTTAGAAGATGGTTTGAAGATGATTATAGGTTGACAACAACAATTGTCAAAAGTGCACTTTTGCAACCATTAAAAGGGAAGAAAAGAATGATATTAAAGATGTGGCACTATTGTAGTGCTTGTATGTGATTGGAACACTTTTTATTCCAAATGCTGGTGCATACATTGGATGGCTATATGCACACCATGTCCAAGACCTAGCTATGATGTCTACGTACGCATGGCCGGATCAAATATGCAAATCATTGCTTCAATCTGTGCATGCTAGGTATTCAACCCCAACCAGGGTGATGAGGTATGTTATGGCACTAATGATAAATTACACATACCTTCTTTATCTTACTGTTATTACTATTAATTGTAGCACTAATGGTAAATTATAACGTGACAAGGGAGTGTTGTTACTATTTCTAACTATCATAATCATCCAAATTGATGAAATATCTATTTACGTTACATAAAGTTTTGGTTGTACGAACACACAAGAATCCAATCACCAATTAAAAGTTAAAGCAAAATACCCAAGATTTATAAAATGGAACCTTCAGAATTTGACTGCATTGTTGGCGAAGGAAAAGCTTGATGAACTCGATGAAAGTCAGGTAACAACTATATAAAACATATGACTGCTTTTAAGTTCTAATAAATTGATACTGAATTTGTTGCTACATTTTGAATGCATGACACTGTGTTTAAGTGATTTTCATATAAAAATTGGGTTTATACTATTTCTTCATGAATGTCACTGTCTTAAAAAATGACCTTCATCATCAATGTCACTGTCTTATTAATAAAATTCACATTTTTCTTTCATGTCACTTTGTTTATGGAGTTTTGATATCAAAATAAGGTTAGTAGGATTTCTTCATAAAAGGGAAGGCCATAAAGAATGTCAATATCTTGTTACTAATAATGCCTATTTGCATAAGTTTCACTGATATAATTTCCATTTTGAGAAAATTTCACTAGGATTATGGAAATACTTCATCAATGTCACTATCTTAAAACGAGGTTCATATCATTGTCACTGACTTATTACTAAAAATTACATTATCGCTATCATTTTTGAACCATATCACTGTGTTTAACAACTTTTCATTTTATGTCACTGTTTTAATTGACATTTTAATATCAATATCTTAACAAGTCATCAAAGGAGAAATCAATACCACCATATCAGAATTAATAGTGTGGTTACAGACCAATGTGTTGAAAGAAAACACAGAAGAAGAAGAAATCATCAAAGACTCAAATGACACAGAGAATGAAATGGACATTGAGCAAGAGGATGAAATGGAAATTGAGAGAGGGAACAAGGAAGAAATGTACATTAAGGAAGGGAAAGAATCTCAAGAAACTGATAGAGAAATAAGATACAAAATGAGGAATCTGCCTGTTAATAGAATTTTAAAAGAAAAAAAGAAGAAAATGAAGCAAGTTAGAATACATCATAATCTACAAGAGAACATAGAAGTGCAGCAAACATGCTCAAATCAATGTGAAGGCCAACACCACAAGCTGATAAGGATGACAAAGAAACTGAAAGTGACAATGCATAGAATAAGCAAATGCAATATTCTCACCTTTATTCAGCACCACGACTTAGTCTTGAACTTTCATCACAAACAAACCGATATGATCTTGATCCAACCAACAGTAACAATGGCAGTACAGAGCCAGATGATGAAGAGATTGAAAGAGTTTTAGAAAGCCTTGATGTGTTGTGCAATGTCACTGCCCAAGATGATGCTAACACAAATGTGAAAACACTGAATGACATGCTACAAAATTTGGAAAATGAGAAGGAGAAGCTACAGGCTTCAGAGTCTTATTGGATAAATGAAACAACAAGATTGAGCAAAGTCAGACAAGATTTCGCTACCAAGAATTACTCACTCTAGGAAAAAAATTGAAGAAAGAGCACTATAAGAAAAATTGCTATTTATGTCACTTAAAAAGTAACATAAATAGGTATTTATGTCATTTTTTTGCAGTAGAAAGTGACACAAATGGCGGCGACATAAATACTTTAAAAGTGACATAAATGTTTTATAAAAGCGACATAAGTGTTTCATAAAACCAAAACATATTTTAATAAAAAAGTGACATAAACACTTAAAAACAACATAAATGCCATTTTTTTATGTCACTTTTAACTTAAAGTGACATAAAAGTATTAAAGCGATATAAATACCAACAAAAATATTACATTAAAGTCTTAAAAGTGACATAAATACTTTAAAAGTGACCTAAATAATTTAAAAGTGACATAAATGTTTAGTTATGTCAGTTTTCTTAAAAATGACATAAATGCCTGAAATCTATTTTTTTTAAAAATGATGATTGCATACCACTCTGTATAAAATTAAATCCAGCTCAATAATCTATTCCAATAAAAAAAAAAGAACTACCAAAACTATAGAATCAACGAAAAATATATATAATCAAAAAGGGACATAAAAAGAGCACGCGAGAAATAATTATGTCACTTGAAATAAAAGTGACATAAATACAATTTTAAAAGTGACATAAATAGCATTATTCCTTGTACTGGAGCAAGTGAATGTGCAAATTATAAGGAGGAGATAAAAAATCTAAAAAATGCCATACTTGAGTTGAATGCAAAAGAGGGAACACTACAACAACAGCTCAAAACACAATTGCATGGATATGGGAGAAGTGACCAGGTTAAATGCCACAGTTTCAAAATTGGAAAATCACATCAAGGAATTAATAAATGCAAATGTTACTTGTATTTCAAAACAAGATGAAACTGATAGAATGCTCAAAAAACTTGAAGCAGAAAACAAGATAGTAGAGGATAGCATGAACAGCAAATTCAAAAACCTCAGGGAATGCTTATCAAGTAGAGATGTCCTGATAGAAATCCTCAACCAAACAATCAAAGAACTCCAAGAAACGATTCAATCATATTTGATGGAGATTGAACAGAGAGATGCAATCATAAACAACTTGGATAAAACCATTGAAGAGAAGGTGACTATTATAATTGAACATGCCACACACGAAGTTACACAAGCAGCAACAATTGCAAAACAGGTGACAAGGGAAATAGAAGAGGTCAGGAATAGAGAAAATACTGAAAGAATGGGACAAATGAACCATTAACTGAACAGGAAAAAGAGGTGGTGGCAAGCCAAATGGAAGAGGATATGGAACAAAATGAACCAGCAACTGAAAAGGAAAAGGAGGCTGTAGCCAATATAGGTCAGGCATGAAGACACACAAGAAAGACAGGAAAGGGAGGGTGCACTCAATATTGTTGACAACATTGAAAGTGAAACTATTGGAGAAGATGTAGAGGATGTAACCCAACTATCATATGTTAAGAGGATAAAGGAAAAAAAAACAAGATAGGTAAAAAGAATACCAGAGTTCGATTATGACGAAGATCAGAGAAAGGCAGTAGGAAAAAGGAAGGACTGACAGGAGAAGGGAAATGAAATCTTTGATGTCGATACAATGCCTGAAACAGAACCAAAGAAACCAAGATTTAATCTGAGCAAAATAGACAAGTATCCTTTTGGAAAAAGGCTAGATCTTGGTGTCAAGGAACTTCTCAAATTGATAGATAAAAAGGAAGCACAAGGGTATGCCACTATTTAATATATTCAGTATCATATCTCTATATTCCATGTCACTATTTGCTTGCATTATAATTCTTGCTAGAATTTCAATGTCAATATCATTTTGGATTCATACCACTGTCTTAAAAGTAAAATTTTCAACCAATATCACTAACTTATAAATTAATGTCATTTTGTTCATAAAATTTCTTATTGAATGTCACTGGCTTGAAAGAGAAGTCATCATCAATATCACTTTCTTCTTAGTAAAACTGATATTTTGAATTAATGTCATTAATATAACTGTCTTTTTGAATTAATGTCACTGTCATAAGGCAAATTCATGATTAATGTCCCTGACTTATTACTACAATTGAATTTTTTGATCAATGTCACTGTGTGAACTTAATTTCTTCATCACTCTCACCATTTTAAAAATCACTTAATGATAATTGTCACTATCTTATTAGTAACATTCATATTTTAGATCAACATCAATGACACAATTTTAATTTTCAATGGCACTGTATTTCTAGAACAATTTTATGGAACGAATCGAGTGAAGGAACCTGTGTATCTACACTTGACATGTACTACCTTTACAGTGAAGGCGAGTTGACAAATAACGTAAGTAACTCATACGCACACAAGTGATACAATAAAGCACAAACAAATACTATCAACTATTATACTGCAACTATTATTCTCACATACAATCGTAAATGAACATAATTTCAACAGATAATTGATAGATATGTTGAGCAACTATACAATCAACAAAGGACATGAATGAACCAAGAACAAGGGTAGCATATTGACAATTCCTATTTCTTAAGTAGCACATCCCTTGTAAGTAAAGCAAAAATACTATTATTCATTGCATGTCGCTGTCTACAAATATTTTATTACAACATTTATGCATATTTATGATATTATAACATTTTACATATTCTAAGTCAATCTTATGCTATCCTTTTTTATTGTCCTTACTAACAAAAAGATCAAATTACACGATCACAACTCTCGGACAAATACTGGATACCATACTATCTAACAGATACCTTCATTTTCCATTGCATTCATGTGGGAACAAGGTTGAACCTTACCACTGGACACTTTTTGTCTTGGACACAAGAGAGAACGTATGAAGATTCTACAATTCTATACACCAAAGAAACAATAGTGATCCATTCCTCAAAGATGCAAAACAATTGGTAATTTAAAATTTCAATATATTCAAGAACAATCATTTTCATTTAAATCTTACAAAAAAAATTAAGATTTCTCTCTTTTTTTTTTATTAACTATAGAAAGGGTACTTTGACAAGCACTTGAGACAAAGGAGAAAGCTAGGAGAAACATCATTGAAGCTGGATAATGCAAGAATACGAATCATCAGTGGTAACCCATAACAAGCACCAGGAAGGTAACAAACACTCATCTACCTTTTAACCACAAAAACTTTTCTCAAAAAACATGTAAATATGTAGCTTTTTACAATAATACAGTGTCGACTGTGGAGTTATTGTATGCTACCTCATGAAATAATTAAGCAAGGGAGAAGCTTATGACAGTAAAATGGACCAATCAGGAGCAAGGCAGTTAAGAAAGGAGTTAATTCACTCATTCCTATACGAAAGACATTCATGGGCAGAGGAAGAGTGCAATTTAAGGCTGTCCTTTACAAGTTAGGGAGATTCTGAATGATATTTCATACTTTTGGCTAATTACCTAGAAGTTTGATAGTCTGTAAATAGTATCACGTGATCGTGGTGTAGTTAACAAAATCTCATGGTATACAATTCAAACAATGTCACATGGTCGTGACGTAACCACTACACATTTTGCATCAATGTCACTAACAAAAGTTGTTCTTTTGAATGAATGTCATCACTATGTTTAAAAATGTATTCATAATCAATGTCAATGTGTTTTATGGAATTTCCTCACCAATGACAGTCTTAAAAATGCATACATGATGAATGTCACTATTTTTATGAAATTTCCTCACCAATGTCACTGTTTTTAAAAAGCATTCATGATGAATTTCATTATATTTATGGAATCTCTAACCAATGTCACTCTCTTAAAAATGTATTCATGATCAATGTCACTGTATTATTATTAAAATTGACATTTTCAATCATCAACAAAATTGCCATTTTCCCTGCAAGTCAATGTCTTTTCAAATGTTTTGAACTTTTGATATATAACTACTCTGGCCTCTCAACCAAAATAACACCAAATCATAATTATCACACTTACAACACAAAATCATATATTGCCAAAAACAAAAACATTTCAATTCTTCTGGGGCACTGCCCCCAAAGCCTTGTTAAGACCCTTGAGCAAAAACATTTCCACAAACTCAATTCATGATGAATGTCACTATTTTATTATTAAAGTTGCCATCTTAGCTTAATGTCAATAGCAATTGTAATTTTTGCCTACTAGCACAACCACAATTTTGAAACAGTAACATAATTAACACACTTCTAGCACCCACTAATATATGGCCAAAAAAAAAAATCAATTCTTCGGGGGCGCTGCCCTTGAACCCCCAATAGGACCCCTAACAGCAAACATTTTAATGCTTCAAAGGCAACATACAGTCTAACAATCTCACTTTGTCAAACCACATTCCAATATGGTTTGTCACAAAAAAAATTAAATAAATAAATATAAGATACAAAACTATCACATAATTTCCTTGATTGACAAATCAATTAACAATCTGTTTTATTAGAATATCAATTCAAACAGTATCATGTAATAACTAGTCAGTTGCAAATGTAACTGCCTCACAAAACAAATGGTATCATGTCAATTAACAATCTGTTTTATTAAACTACCAACTGTAACTGCCTCATAAACCAAACAATATCATGTCATAACTGATCCTTTACAAGTTTGCCTATCGTGAACACCACAAACACCACATTGGTTGCACTGTAAACTGCTCTTGAACTTCCTGGATGGAAACCTATGCTTTTTCGGCCTCCCAAGTTGTCTGCTAACAATAGGTCGCTTAATTTCATAGCCCTCACTATTAACACTTGGCTTCCAAATAGTAGCAATAGGGAAAATAACCTCAGCGTAAGAATCTCTAAAAGTACTCACATGGAAATAATTTAACATAAAGATTTATTTACTTAATTACCACTCTTCTGAATAACAGCAATTGCATGGCTACAAGGAAACCCTTTTAATTGCCATACATAGCAAGAACAACATCTCCTAACAAGTTCAATCAACACAGAACAGTGTGAGAGAACTTCATAAACAGATTCATTATACTCACAAACAATCCAAGATCTATACTCACTCAATGAAACAAGTAAAATCTTATCAAACTCGGGGCAATATTACTCCCTTCCACTGATTTGATTCTTTCCTCCTATTTGACATAATACCCATCATTTGTTGCCTCACCTTGTAAACCAAATCAATAACTGGTAACTGCCTAGCTTCAGCAATCCAAGAATTGAAACACTCAGCAACATTTGATGACATATCACCATAACGATTACCTTTTAAATGAGCATTTGTCCAGTGATAAAAAGGCAATCACACAACAACAAAAAATGGGCTTTAGCGACGAAACATGGTGACAAAATTTAAATTTCGTACCATAAGTATAGTTTTAGCGATAAAATTAAATTTCATCGCCTAAGAGGCTGAAAAAAACATAAATTTGGGGACAAAATTTCGTCGCCTAAAGTGTCAATTTTAGTGACAAAACATAATTTCGTCGCCTAAAGTGATGTCTATGGTGACGGAATGTTGATTTGCCGCCTGAAGTGATGCCTATGGCTACAAAATATTCATTCATTGCCTAAAGTGAGTTCTAAAGTGATGTCTATGGCGAGGAAATAGCATTTTCATCGCCTAAACTGATGCCTATGGCAACGAAATAATAATTCGTCACCTAAAGTGAGTTCTAATGTGATGTCTATGGCGACGAAATATTTCGTCGCCTAAAGTTATGCCTACAGTGACGAAATATTAATTCGTCACCTAAAGTGAGTTCTAAAGTGATGTCTATGGCGACGAATAATATTTCGTCGCCTAAAGTGATGCCTATGGCGATGAAATATTAATTCATTGCCTAAAGTGATGTAGTGAATCTAATATGAAAATATCATATTTGAAATTGGACCAATAGTTACAATGGAATGGCGGAAAGTCTATGAAAAAATGATTAGGAGGAATAATTATAATAAAAATTAATTATGACCAATAAAATTAAATTCATAATAAATGTGCGTAAATTTAATTTTTAGGCATGTGTGTGTAAATTTATTAATGGGCATGTGTGTAATAAAATTAAATTCTTAAACATGTGTGTGGACCCAACACATGTGGCAGTGGAGCCAGTTGATTTTGATTGTTTGTGATGTTAAAGTGGTTCTACTGTGGTCCATTTCAACATCATTTAGGATGAAAATTTTTGAAGCATAGCATTACTCTAAATAATCACACTATTTTAGTGAATTAACAAATTAAATGTGATATCTATGGCGACAAAACGTAATTTCGTCGCCTAAAGTAAATTAATAAATTAAGTATTTTCCCTTAGATTTGGTGACAAAAATGTATTTTGTCACCTAAAGTGGTATCTATGGCGATGAAACTATAACTTTGTCGCCAAAAGTTAAATAATGTAATGTTAAATAATATTATGTTAATATTAGTTTAATTTAATTAGTGATATCTATGTTAACATATATTATTTATAAATAATAAAATTTAAGTAGTTAAATAATAAATTAATTAAATATATTAAAGTAAATAATATTATACTATTATATATGATAATTAATTAAACAACATATAAATAATAGACCAAAATGGAGTATTTTTGGCAATTCAATTTCTTTTAGAATTGTTGAGAATTGCCTTATTTCCGAATAATTTTATTAATTGCATATGTATATATATATATATTTGGGGTGTCTGATATATAGTGTTAATTTTTTTAATGTTGAAATCAAATTTATGAAAGATTTAGACATATGTTTTTGGTTCGGTGTCGGTTTATGATCTTGTCAAAATCAAGATATAAAAGTATGTTTTACTTTCTAAGGATTTGTAGTGTGGAAGTAAAGGTCGAACCCACAGAGATTGAATTACTAAAGCACTTTAATTTTAAAAACCCTAAGTCTAGTTAATTAAGAAAATAGAACTTTGATTTCAATTTTAATTAAACTAAGAACAGTGAAAATAAATCTAAACTATGAAAACAATTAAAAGTCGTTTGGATAAATATGGTAATTGAACCTAGGATTGCAAATCCACCACTAGCTTCATAATAAGGCTATTTATGCATTCAATTAGCTTATTAAATTGGATGATAATGGGGAATCGTAGCTACAAGCCTAATTCCTCCGCCAAGAAGATAACTACGATTCAAGAATCAACATAATTCATCTTCGGTTGGCACGGAGTGTCTCAACTAAACTAGGATTGTGACACACTCCATCTTCCCTAGGCATGAACTATTCGACTACTTGATATCACAATTCAATTAAGCACCATTAATGATTTGGAAACCATGGGGAGGTAGACGATGAACTCCTGCAACAATGGAAGAATAGATGTGGAAATCATGGGATGAAAATGATTTGCAGGATGTTGTAGCTGAAAACCACAATGCTGTCTTCACATTTGTTGATAACTTCATCACTATCGAGTTGGTCCCCTACATCTACGTGCACTTGAGTTATCTATTGTTTAAGCTTCAATGTCCCCTTCCAGCTAGTGCACATTGTTTAGTCATGCCAATAGTGAGGTTAGATTCATGTCACACTTCGTTTTATGTTGGTTTTCTTTGCTTCTTTACCTCATTTGATTCCTTTCTGCTAGTTCTTCCTTGTTTTATTCTAATTTAGTTCTGTCACTTGTTTTGTCTTTGTGTCTTTGTATAGGAATATCACTATGAATCTTAATCTACCAATCAGTATTCCTTCCACATTTGTAGTTTTATGGGCCTCCCGTGAGGTCCCCTAGTACCCCGCCACGAGAAGGAGAACAATTAAGGAGTTATATTCCATTATCTATGTCTCCATTGGGATCGCCACGATCACCTCTCACAAGCGCAGTCAATTCCATGGAGATTCCAGACACCCTTAATGATAACCTTGTTGCTTTCAGATTGTTCTGGGACCGTGAATTATCAAGTTTGGATTCCAACATAGAAGATTCGACAGAGTGCTCTTATGAGACAAATGTGGAAGATGAACTTTTCGAATTCGAGTAGTAGTGGTCCACTTCAGCTTGTAATTCTTCACTGATCAATTGTTTAGAGAGTTGAAGTGTAATCCTAGATTGAAATATTTTATCTGTCAATTTTAGTTTTAATTTGTAATAAGGTCTTAGTACCACCGGGGGAATAATTTTGTAATTGAATGCTTTACAAAATTGATATCTATGGAATTTGCAATTTTATAATAAAATGATGATAATTTCTGGCCTACATATTCTATGTCAAACTGCTATTATGGTTTTCCTATATGTCTAGAGTAATTTCTGTTGGTTGGGGGTACACAGGTGTTCTGCCTGAAGGGTTCCTAAAAATTTTGTGTTCGATCGATCGAGGTCTTTATACTCTCAAGCGCTTGACTGATGCTAAAGCGATCAGCAGTTCGATTGATCGACCATCCTCGATCGCTCAAGTCCTAATTTTTTAACGAGGCGTCTTCAGTACACCTCCTCATTTTCCTCACCCACTCTCAAGTGCTCGAGAGAAAAAGAGCTCAGGTAATTTCTGCATCTCCTCTCTACGTAGCCCTCCACAAACACACTATTGGGTCCTGATCCTCCACAAGTGGTCATCATCATCCTCCCATTCTCATTTGTGTGTATATTCCGAGGTAAGGTTCCTTTGAACTTCCCTATGTCATTTTTGTTAGAAACGAGAGGGGTGCCCCCCATTGGTCTTAAGACCAACTAACGAGTCTCTGTGTTGTAGATTTCTTTTATTTATCTTGTTTTGATGTTTTCTGAACGTTTTCGCAAACTTCTATGCTCGATCAATCAAGCTGGGCACAAGCGCTCGAGCCTGGCCCTATTTCAATTGATCGAAAATGTTCGATCGATCAAACACTTGTAGAGACAGATTCTTATTATCTCTTCACTAATTGTAATTCTTTCATTTTCTTTCCTTCTTCTAGGTCCCTCGCCATGAACCCAACAACAGGGTATCATAGAGAGAATCATTCGATCTTACCATTCTAGATTCGGTACCTGCCCACGGGTTCTGAAATATTCAAGACTAATTATGGTTTACTCATTTTTTCAATCACCGCAAAGTGATGTTAGAAAGGCCACTTGAGACTATCTGGCTATTAGCTCCGTGGATCCTCGCATGAGTACAGGATATGCCGCAATGGTTTGGGATGCTAACCCAAGCAAAACGAATCAACATTTCTTGGGTACGGCAAGCGTGTGCAACCATGATTAAGGATCCCACCGCGCCACTCACTTACCGAACTTTCATACGTGGGCGGGAGATCATTTTTAGTCCAACAACCATAGCTACAGCTTTGAGGGTACCAGAGGTACCGGATTTTGATTGTCCCCAGCGGTTGGGTGCCCCTGAGACCCCTCTCGCCACTATAGCTTGGGAGATTACCGGAGGGGCCGTGCAATTCTAGAACGGTGTTTCTCTTATTGAAGATCGGCACCTAACCGATAACTGCCATGACTATACATTGTTTTCATGGTGCAGCCCACGCGTTATATGTCTGCCAAGAAACACTTGAAAGGCGCATGGGCCATTCATAGAGTCATCGCCCAGGATTGCTCCCACTACTTGCAGACAAATTTTAGAATGCTTCTAGCCGGTTTGGTGAGATGGCTGCCAGACGCTCAGACGCACAGAAGCAGAAAAGAAAAGGGAAGGGAAAAGATAAAGTTAAGAAGAAGAGAAAAGACAGTGGTACAGACACCGAGGGAGCTGCTTATGGGATGCTATCAGAGGCTGAGAAGCATGATACTGAGGAGGAGGATGATGATCCTATAACTGCAGTGCAGCATTTCGAGTTGAGACAACAGGCTTAGGCTCCAACCCAGGGAGAGTCGTTGACTGTTTCTCTCTAGACTATTCATGCGATATTACTTGAGGAGCGAGCGGCTAGGTTACGACTTGAGGGTAAGGTTGATCACTTTACTGCATAGCTCGATGCACTTTTATTTCATTTGGGGGTCGCCCAGTCCTTACACATAGCTTCATATCCCCCAGCTACACCAGCCACCACTGTTCCTTCATCGGCGATACCTTCTAACCCATCTGCTCCATCTTCATCGTCGGCACCACCTACTATCTCCCAGACACCCCCTCTACCACCTCCATCTGTGGATGCTCCTTCATCTGCTCTACCTCATGGCACAGCTGCGAGTGACCAGGCGATAGGTCCTGCAGTTGCTGAGGGTGGATAAGGGACCATTACTACCGACGCTCTAACAGACGTTTCTGCTGTTGCCACTGATGATCCAATAGAGATTGATTAGGATATAGTAGTTGAGTGAGTGAGATTTTTTTATTGTACTTATTTTCTCTTGCTTTCTCTCCTCTCTCCATAGTTCGTATTAGCTTTTGGGATAGATTAGACTCAGATCACTGCTCTGTTATGTTATTATATTATAACTCCCGTGATTGGTTGTGATGCTATTTATGGATCATGTTTTGTAATTCTATATCTATTGATCATGGTTGTTTGGAGATTGTATGTCTTATTATAGGTTGCTCTGCTCGTTGTTATTGGTTTGCTTCTACCAGGTGCTACCCATCCATTTTATTTTGAAAATCAACTTCTGAGGACATTTTTGTTTTCAGTTGGGGGTAGGGTATAGATAGGTATACACCTATACATTTCACACTTAGCACTCTGAAACTTTGAAAAACTTCATTAAAATACAAATTCCATAAAATTTTCATATTAAATGATAGAATAACTTTGAACTTTCACTCCTGGTTAGTTGTTTATTATGCAATGACGCATTCACATTAGTATCATCCTTTTATGAATTACGCGCACGCATTTTTCTAGTATCACTAGGACGGCTGCATGTGTTGATCTTTCATGTATCCAAAACCCATATGCACTTGTTGATAGCCATGTAGCAATCTAAAAAGGAGTTACTACGACTATTGTGTTTAAAGAATGAGTAGTGGAAACACCCTTAGTGAGCTTTTGATCCATTCTTCGTTTCTGAGGGAATTGTCACACAAACTCGAATTGTTTTTTTATTGATTATGCGTATAAAAATTCGTTGAAATAGTCTCAACTAATTCTTCATTTTTGACTGCTTATTAGAGGAGAGCATTCAGGATCTATCAACTAAACTTGATAAACACCGAAGTGCCAAAACTAATAAATTAAGGAAATGATTTAAGCCATCGATGTCTGCTCCTTCGCCTTTTCATACATCTCTACCTACAGTCAAGAAACTATTTCACTTCTTAACCCCATACCGATTGAATATTGCCAGTTATATTATGGAAATACGAACTCCTAATCTTATACCTTAACCCCAATGGACCTCATTGCGCATCTAATATGATTGAAGTCAAAGTATATGATTGGAAGGGAGTAGTTGTGGGAGTTTCCTTGTAAAAAAGAATAATACAAAGAAACAGTCGAAGGTTTAGAAAAAAAAAGAGAGAAAAAAAAAAAGAAAAAGGGAAGAATATGCAAAAGTGGAGGCTGGTTGGATATGTGAAAGAATAAAATGAAAAGATAGACTCCATCGCGTATTCCCTCTCTTTTCATCTTTGTCTGCTATATAAATACCAAAAAAATTTAAAGTCTTAAGGATTCTTAATGAATTAGTTTGAACATGAATGTGTGGATTGAGTTATCCATGGTAGTTCGCTCCTCTAGTACGTAGCATTCTATTAGCGAGTTAAACGTCTATTTTTCATAGAGTTAAGTATGAACGTAGTAGTATCCAAATTCACTCTTATCAAAGCTTCCATGTAATGTGCGATCATTCTTAAGCAAGTTTCTATGAGACGTTCTTTATGAGTGCAAATCTATGTGAGAATTGAGTTGAAACTACAAGTTCTAGAGATACGATAGTCTAAAACTCTAAACAAGGGTAGATGCATAGCTATTAACTCCACACACACACAAAGGATGCATGAAGGCGATACATATGTATATCCATCTTAGTGGTATAAGGAGCATGTAGACTTCTTTCATGGTTTTATTGAGAATAATGTGTTATTATAGAGCAAAGTTATCAGTTGATCAGGAGAGAATAGTTTAAAGATGTTTTATCTATTTTTTTAAATATAAGAATTTTGTGGGTATATTTGCTGCAAACCCTCACGAGACGACACTCATCCACTAGGGGGAACCTAGTGGTTTAACGGCTTTTTGCACTAGCTAAATGCAACCGCGATTCCTACGAAAGTGAGTTAGGGTTTCATTTCCATGCATTTTTGTTTTTCTTTTAGTTGTTGTAGTTTAGCTTGTCTTTTTATAGCTTCATCGCTAAGGTCTAGCAATAAGCTAGTTGGGGGTTATGACAAGCTGGGTATTTGTAAAATACAACCGCACTAGAATATGAAAATATAATGATTTAGTTTGCAATTCCTCAATTTTACCTGTAGTTTTATTGCATTACATGTCTGGACACAATGAAATGAATCTATGATGAATTTTTTTGTTTTGGACTCTATTCTGTGCAAAATTGCTATGATGTTGTGTGTAGGGATGAATTCCAGGAAAAGGGTAAAGCCAAGATGCAAGCAAGACATTTCAAAAGTAAAAATGTGAAGTTCGAGCGATCGAAGAGAGCTCGAGCAATAAAGCATTCAAGCGATTGAAGTATTTTCAAGCGCTCGAGTTATCTGAAATTCAAGTGATCGAACATCATTCAATCGGTCGAATATGGGAATACCATAATTCTACGCGCACGCAGCAGACGTATCATTGTTAGCCCTAGCCTTAGGTTTATGTATATATAGCTGTTATAAACACATCCAGAAGGACACCCACACTTTTTTTTACCAGTTTATAGAGAGAGATAGAGAGTGTTTGCTTGGCTTTATAGGTTTAATCTTTGGATATTGCTTTGGTTTGGAGATTTCAAAGTTTAATACAAGTTTACTTTCATTCCAGGTTTATATATTATTGTTATTCACTTTTTGCTTGAAGTTCTAGTAGTTTTGATCAGTGCTAGCATAGGGTTGCATGTTAGTTTCTTCTTAATACCATAGTTTTCAATAGCTTTATGTTAAAAACACAACCAAACATATCCTTAATGTTTTCTTACGTTAAAAACCAATCTTTCATACTTAAAACAATGCCCAAGTAGTCTCAAAGTTGGGAGATCATAATGAAACAATGATCTCTAGTCTCTGCCATGCAAATTGTAGAAAACCTGCGTTTAATCGATCGAAGCTATTTTGATCAATCGAACGTGGGAACAGTCAAGCGATCGAAGACATTTCGATCGGTTGAGAGATGACGCGATTCGATCAATTGAAGGCGCGTCGATCGATCGAACCTACAGAATCTTGAGTTGATCCTTTTTAGTATTCCTAGACTTTCTGTTTTTGAAATATGTTATCAAACTGTCCCCATAAGCTCAGTTTGTCAAAACAGTTTCTTAACTTTAAGCCTTAACGCATTTTTCTCCAATAACTTTTGCAAATCACCTTAAATGCTTGCACCATTCATAGTGCGAGTCTCAACTATTGTTCTAAATCGCTTTCTACGTATTTTAAATCAACTATGAGGATATAGTCCCGGTCATGAAAGGACTATTGAATCTTTATATTTAGAAAATACAGAATACTATCAATGGATGTACTCCATTGAGCATTAAGGTAAGTGCATGGTAGATGGCTAGGTCACTGTGGATTCGTGTGAACCCAACGCTTTTCCTTTATTAAGTAAAACCCATTTTAAATATTGCTTTAGTTAGTTAACTATTAGTTTAATTTAATCGTTTTACTTTCGCTAGTTAGTAGTCTGTGGAACTTTGTGTTTCACATCTTATTTAAATCATTGAGTTTTTAATTTTCTTTTCGAGATTAGTCTAAGTTAGTACCTTTCCACCTTCCCTGTGGGATCGACCTGGTCTTATCCAGTTTACTACTTGCACATCCACCTACACTTGGGTGTTGCACACAAGAGCGCACAACTTTTTAGTCGTGTCAGTTTTCATTTGATTGGGCTGGATGAGGACATAATATATGAGGAAATAGGAAGCACATGTTGTAGCACCTGCAATTTCCCAAGAAATTCCATGTAGGAATATTAGAATTGGTGATGTCACCGTGGTACAGTTACAGAAGGTCCATTAGGTTTCCCTTAATTAGAAATCTTTTGGAGAAACTTTAGTAATCATCATATTAACGACTGTTAATAGACTAGAACTATTAGAATAGTGATAGACCTTACATTCAATGTTAGAATTCATAAGTTAGACTTGAACATAGGCTCGTACACGGCCCCGTACATAGGCACAATTGCATTTGTGCATGTATATCGGATATGCATGCAACCCCAAGCAATGGCACATAAATTGAGACATAGGCCCCACTCATGGCCACGTGGCAGCCATGCAGCCACCACCCACCCACGTGGCAAGCATGCTTGACCACCCTATATACGTGGCACACATGTTAGGAACACCTATGACACTTGTCAAACTCACCCCTTTTATATACATATATATACTTCATGTACACTAATATATACACCCCTCACCCTCATTTTAATCCTCTCATAGCCACCCCACCAAATCTGCCAATACAGATTATATAGAGAGAGTGATATGAGAGTGAGTGAGAGAGATAGTTCTTAGGGAGAAACCAAACATTACACGCATACTCACCTTTTTACACCCTCCCCCTCTCTATCTGATTCTCTCTGTCCACTCCCTCTCAGTACACCACACCCCCACGAACCAGAAGAAGAAGAAGACAGAACGAAGGAGAAGAAGGTAGAAGGAGAAGAAGTTGATCGGAGGATTTGAGAGGATTTAAGACCCCATTGAGGTAACCCAACCTCCAATTTACTTACTGACCCCTTGAATGTCATCTAGATGCCCTTAGGATCACTTGCATATTGTCTAATCAGAGCTTAGAGCTCTCTGTGTTTTTCGGCCAACATTAAAGCTCAAGCTTGAAAGCTTGATTTTCGAATATTGACCTAACGACTCCTATATTACACCAATCTGACCCCCTTGACCCCAGATAGACCCCCTATGAATGGTTTTTGATTTGTCGATCATTTGAATGGCCATGTAGGCCATTATTCTCATTAATGGTCGAAAGAATAATCAGTTGGTTGGTACATGAAATGAAATGAATGAACTGGGGTTTGAGCTAGGAGTATGTTATAGAGGACCAAATTCTGGTCTTTTTGGCATTGGTTAGGAAGATTTTTGTGGAGAGAGATGAGATAAATGAACATTGGAAGTTTTTCGGCGAAGCCCCGATTTTTCGGCGGTACTGTCTCACCGGAGAAGAAAATATATTTAGGGTTATCACATTCGGGTTTGGGTCGGGTCGGTTTTGGGTCCGGGTAGGGTTGTGTTGTGCGTATAGATGGGTACGGGTAGTGGGTTGGGTTTGTTTTATATAACCTGTGGGCCCTTTTTAATTGAAACGATGCCGTTTGGTGTCGGGTTAGGCGACGGGTGTTGGGTCGGGTTCTGGTGTGAGTGGGATTGGGTACCGGTTAGGTTAGGCTGGGGTCCGGGTTTGGTTAGGGTTTGGGTTTTCGGTTAGGGTTAGAATGTGAGTGTATTTGGGTTCGGGTACGAGTTCAGTTCAACCCAAATGGGTTTATGGTGTGGTTTAGTTTGTTTTTGTAAATGGGTGGTTCGTTTAGGTTGGATCGGGTTAGGGTTTGACCCGATGGGTCTTTCAGTTGGTTTTCCTTGTGTGAGAAAACGGGTTACCCGTTTGATTTGGGTCGGTGCGGGTTGACTCGTCGGGTTTGGCTAATTATTATTATTAATATTAATATTATTAATATTAATAGATTTAAATGGTTTAATAATTATAAATGGGTTATATTTGTATTATTAATGTTTTCATATTATAGAATATGTTCATGTAATAGTCTTTATATTCTGGAAATTATTAAAGTATTATAATATATATTTATTATTTATATGTTTATGATAAATAATAAATATTATGTTTTCTTAGTATTTAAATAGATTTTAAATACTTATGAGCTTTAATAAATTTCAGAAAATTAGACGAATGTCCCCAATGCTATTTTATGATATCCCCAAAGTTACAAAGCTGTAATACTACATCATAGTATTTTTAATAATTAATAAGGAACTATTATATTAGTATATTAATTATTAAAAATACCAAACGAGCTCCGAAAATTATGAGATAAATGCTGGGAGTATATTTTAATGTCTAGTATTTATTCAAAATACTGATTTCTCAGTATAGTCATATTAATGTATTTAATTTTCTTTTTCAGGTATTTTCTGGTACTTACAATCTTTAAAAATTCATAATAAATAATCTATGACTCCGAAAATTACGCGGTCAGTTTCCAGAGTCTTAGAATAATGTTTAGATCGTTCTCCTTAAGTTTTGTGACCTTTCGACTTAGTCGAAAATACAACCTATCTTTTAGGGCCCACATTAGTATAGCAAACCCTGCATTTTACCTCGTAAAACGCGACAGACTCTGATTTGATTCTAGTCAATGGCGTTGGACTTAGAAAGACACTTAGATCATTACCTTGAGGTTCATATCCTCATTTTGTATAATTACCATAATGCCCCTATAGTTGGTACTCATTTTTTATTTTATTTCTTCTATTTATTGTTGTAGCACTTTGACAGTTAGCTAAGGTGATTTTCCTAGCCTCACTCTAATCAGTATTAAAATCTATCCAAGACATCTACAAGCTACTTGTATGATGTATTGTATATATATAGTGTCGATTAATGTTGCTACATACCTTAATATCTGTATCGCTATGAATATTTGAGCTATGGTAAGTACTATCGCATAGATGAGCATGTCAAGAGTTTTATCTATATAATTGTTGGTATCAAATCCATGTTTAAACATCCATGAGCTATATGCTATACTTCTATTGCTATGAATATAATGTGATTTGACCATTTAGAGTTCATACCCAAGCTATAAGTATGTTGTATGGCACGATAATTGCATTGATAGTAATTGGGTAAGTTTCCATCGTACGTATGTTATAATATGAAATAGAGTGACGAATGTATAATGTAACTTCGAAAGTATAATGAATGTTATTATTAAACTAAACTACGAAATGTATGAACACGTAAGATAATGGCAAACCCTTCAATAATGGATTTATGCGAATAAGGGACGTTGAGCTTTGTTTCTCGTCGTGTGAATTCTGGTCAAAGCTGATTTGTGAACTTTCGTGTTGAGTTCGGATACTTCTTGTGAAGCCAGTCTTTCGGTAATTCCATGGATTCAATTGGGGAGTTGTGAAATGTTTTGTAGTCTTGATCTGAGGATCGGCATGACGTGTTCGGTCAAGTGCGGATGACCTGAGGATCGTCATGACGTGTTCGATCAAGTGGTTGTTAATTTTCTGCACCCTTGGTCTGAGGATTGGCATGGTGTGTTCGGTTAAGAACGGGTGACCTGAGGATCGTCATGACATATTTGATCAAGTGAGATTTAATATCCCGTACCCTTGGTCTGAGAATCGGCATGACATGTTCGATTAAGTGCGGGTGACCTGAGGATCGTCATGACGTGTTCGACTAAGTGATTGTTTATATCCTACATTCTTGATCTGAGGATTGTCATAACGTGTTCGGTCTTACGGGTGACCTGAGGATCATCAGTGACATGTTCTATCAAGTGATTCATTGTCAAGTGTTGTTCTTTCTTGACCCATAAATGTGTTTGGAGTTGAGTCTTCTTTCAAGCAATGTCGTTGGTCAGTCCAATTCTAGGCTAAGCTTTGAAGGGTATGGTTGGGTTTGAACGAGACATGGTTATGAGAATAAGAAATGATGAATCACTTACTTTAATGGTGGTAACCCTAAGGGTACCCTTACTTAACTTAATCACTGACGGCATTAACAAAAGGAGGATGTATTCTATGAAAGAAGTATTGAGATATGTGTACTGCCTAAATGTTTTGATTGAGACCTTTGCCATGCCCATGAAAGAATGCGTCTTTTGGTAAGAAAGTTACCGTATCTCAAGATACTAAAACTATGATGCAAATAGAGAAATGTTTTGTATTATGGATTATTGCGTGGTTATTTTACTCACTCAGCTTTGTTCCAAAACTGACGGCATTTTACGCCCTGGACATTCTCATGTCCAAAATGTTGCAGGTTTTCGTAGGGTAGGAGGGTGAGCTCTGGATGCAATATTGAGGAGCCAAGAAAGGTTAGAGCCAAGATAGAAAACAAGAGATAGTTATTTCAGTGTTTAAGCTTAAGTATGAATTTAGTATGGCCTCATGTAATAAGTTTGCAGTTATTGTTATCGTTATATCTCCCGTTGCTGTAATTATGTTTCAGTTTAGATTAAGTGATGTTTATGCTTTAGTACTTCCCTTACGAAGGAATGTGTGGAGTTAGAAAGGACAGAACGGTTAATCAACCAGCCACGTGTCCATGAACCCATAAAGGAAATTTATTTTCCCTATTTTTGGTACTTCGGGGCGTGACACATGTTACTATGAGAGTTTATTCTATTAGGTAAATTTTGTTTTGAATACTTTCTTTAGTATGATACTTTTTACTTTTACAATGTAATCGCAAAAAATTGCTTTTGGTTTGATTAGTATTAGAGATTTTTATTTTTTATTTTTCTAAATTATTGATTCAACTTGAACTTAACTGATAATCTCTATTTGTAGGCCTGGGGGTAACTCTTTCCCTTCTGCATTTGGAGAAGTACACTTTGCAAGCTATTGTTTGTGGTTTGGAAAAATATTACTCTGTACAAAGTCATTTTTTGGGTTAGTATAGGTTCATCATTAGATATTCATTACCTATACGAGCTTTTACTTTGTTTGGTATTTGGAAAATTTTCAAGTCTTCTGACAGTTTGATTTTAACTGATGTATATACGATAAGGAAGCAGAACCAGCGTACTATGGACACCGGGATTCACCTTTTTTTTCTCTAGGGAAAAAGGAAAAGGAATGAGAGGTTTTGTTTATTTTGAAATTCAATTTGAAATTTGTTTGCTTTCAAATGGTCCATGAAAACAGATATAGAGTAGTCACTTGGTCTTTTGGGAACCAAGAAATCCAATTTGACGCACCCAAATGGATAAAGGGCACCAGTCCTTCATTACCAAAGAACTCGGTTCAGGGTTTTGGTAAGAGAGAGGAAGGGCCTTCACAAAGACTAAAGTATCCTCTACTCGCTCCGTCCTTCATTGGACCTCAATTAGCATCCAAATATTCATCAAGTACTAAGTTTATTTCTACAACTAAGAACGTGATAGATATATTACATTGTATAAGAATCTTTAAAAAAAATCAAATGAGGCGTATATCATTCATAAGAAATAGGTCAAATACCACACAATATAAAGAGAAAATCCATACAAAATAAACCTAGAAAAAATCGTCTAAACAAATCCCACATAATCAAGTTCTCTAATCTAAGAGGGGACATGGATGGTTGTTCGAATAAATAATCAAGTAAATAAGACATACTTAGCAAACTATGATGGCATGTGGAATGCGCTGATTTTTAAAAAAGAGGACTTCTCAATCCTTGGGACGGACAAGAAGGGAAGGTTCGATCGAGGGTAAACATGAAGCGGATGATCAAGCTCATTCCATATAATCCTCTGTTAAGGAAGATTTACCTAATTCTAGGATTAACAAATTCTTGGTTTATGTATATATTTATGTATAGAATTCTTCCCTTAACATAGGACTAATTTTTAGGATCCAGATTGAGAAGCATATCAATAGGGCTGATCCTTAGGACTAGATTTATCCTTTTTCTTTGTATATAAACCTCATTATACTGATAATCAACATACTTTTAAGAGCAGCAAGCTTTTAATGGTATCAAAGTAGTAGAACTCGTCCTATAACTAAGCCCAGCAGCCACATTCTTCACCACTAGCTTCAATGGCAAAGGATGGCGAGAGAACACCGGAGAAATCTGAGGCGTCCGACCTTCAACCAAACAGATACGAGGACCCGAGTGATCCCCTCTACCTTCATCATTTGGATCAACCAGGCTTGGTCCTTGTCACATACTTGTTGACTCAAGAAAACTATCCCATTTGATGCCATGCCATGCTCATGGCCATCATCACCAAAAATAAAGATGGTTTCATTAACGGTACTGATGATGCCAAAAATTGGTCAGAGAGATTTAGAGAGAGATACAAGAGATTGTATGTGGTTCGGCCCCATTAATGAGATGACCTACGTCCACGGTTGTGTCAGTTCGCTTGCATTAGCAGATCACCGGTGGCGTTTGGTGAGCCAACAGAGTGGGCGGCACTACCAAGCCCAGATCGGGTGTATGTGTATAAGTGTTTGTTTTATGCTATTCTATAGGTCTAGAATGCAATTGGTTGATTCCTACCCCCTCCCCCTTTAATGGGGGTGAGTGGCCTCTTTTATAGGTACAAGATACCACCCGTACAAGGCAACTTATTAGATTAGGAAGCCTAATCTAGCTACAAATTGATTAGCATGATTCAAGAAAAGTTTCCTAGGTGGTTTAGGAAATTGTTAACAATTTCCATTAGCCTTCTGACTGAATAAGGAAACCGCTCAGAGGCCAGCTGGCCAAGCCAATCATGTGTGAAGTACAGTTGTATCGTATGCCTGGGCTATGGGCCCGTACCGGGCAGTTCTACCATAACGGCCCGGGATCACTAGAATAGGGGCCCCTCTTCCGAATTGCTCGGGGTTAATACGCTGACATGGTGATTTAACTTTGACTGGATATTTTTGGACATATCAGTTGCCCCCTATTTTTAAAGCTGATATGATGCTCTATCAGATGAGGATTGAAAATCAGTGCCGCTCAAATGACTGCTCGGGGTACCTTCCAGGAGCATTGCCCGGGACGGGGCCCACTTCCTTGGCCACCCAGAGATTGGACAGAGCGGCATCACTAGGCACCCGAGCTCAGTTGTTGCCATGTGTCAAGGAATGACTGGTCTAATTAGGATCCAATGAGGTCAGCGCAGAGGGATCTGAGTAATTGTGTGTAAACTGGACCGTCACATCACACATTTAATGCTCATAACTTTTTAGGCGACGCTCCACATGCCCGAGGTGACAGCTGTCAGGATGTTTAGGCGGGAAGATTTCCTGGCCGTTGGATCTGCTTTGATTAAAGCCGTTTGTACTGTATATATAAGGAGTACTTTCCCATTTCTTCCATTCCTTATTTCCAAACTAGAGATTACCGAGTGGTTTGAGAGCAAAAAGTCCCCGATCAAGCTTTCCCGAGCCCTTTTCTGCGTTGATTCGTGTAAGTTTTCACTTCCCAGTTTTCATTTGCTATATTCTTCCTTCTCCCCTTTCTTTTCCTTTTCCTTTTCCTTTTCCTTTTCCTTTTTGAGTGAGGCTGGAGAGAGCGAACCCACTTAGGTTAGAGCGGGAGTAGGATTTTTTCTTCCCTAGGTTCTGTTCCTTCTTCAAATCAGGAGGTACCTTAGGACAGTTGATTTGAGCGGGTGTCCCCGGGGTAGTTTTGAGCGTGTGTCACCTTGTCTTTAAGACTATATACTCTTTGCCTTTTAGGTTGTAACCCTGCCCCCTCTGTACATTAGGCTTGGGGTCTTTGACCCATATCTAGGTCGTCGCCTGCTTCCTGATCCCACTGTAGGAGTGGTAGGGATGGGACATTTTGACTTTAATTCTGTATCCCGGTCAGAGAGCAAGTAGTCCCAGTCGGGAACTCCTGACACCAGCCTAGACCCGTCCTCTGCTTCACCTTCTGACCACCAGAGTGAGGGCAGAATCCCTTATCGTTTGTCCGATAGTGAGTCTGGCCGAGGGGACCTCGTTGCCTCAGTTTCCCGAGGTTCAGGCAATGAAACATCAGGTGAACCTGACCCCGAGTTGGTGTTCACATGTGAGTCCACTTCTTCTCTACTGCACTCCCAAGACCTTGTCCGGATTAGAGAGAGCTACGCTCTCCCCCACGGTTGCTCTTTAGCTGTTAATCTTGACGGAGCACACCTTTACCAGCCGGGCTTTGTCACCCTGTACGAGGATGCCCTAATGGCTGGCTTTCGTATTCCTTTGCATCCAGTTGCTCGGGACGTCCTGATCTACCTCGAGATTGCCCCCGGCCAACTAGCCTCCAACGGCTAGAGGTTCTTGATGGGGTCCATCTCGCTGTGGCCCCAGGTCTTCGGGTATGAGCTCACCCTGTAAGAGTTCTTGTGGCAAGAGTTCTTGTGGACCCACCGACCGTTCCCTGTTCACCAGAAGGTTGGTTCTTTTCTCTGGCGGCCCAGCAGGGCAGGAAGATCATTGTCAACTGCCCGAGTAACAACAAGGGGTGGAAGAACAAGTTCTTCCAGATGTCCACCCTTGGTCTTTGCGATCGGGCCCTAGGAAGCCAGCTGAGGACTTCCTCGGCGGGGGAATTAAGGGGTAAGCTCACCCTGTACTCTTCTTTCCATTTTTCTTTACTTTGGATGGCCATCAATTTGCTAACTGTCTTCATTCCTTGTTTTGCAGCTGGGTCAACCCGACCTCCAAGGATTCTCGATGAGTGTCAAGCCAGGATCTTTGGTTTGGCAAATTTGCCCACCAATATCTGGAACGTTCTGACCTGATCGGGTGATTATGTGGCCACCTACAACCCAGACAATCCCGTTGTGCTCTGATCTTTCCCCCACTAATCCCTGGTGAGTACTTGGGTTGACTGTCCTTCTTGTTATATTTCTGCTTTCTTTTCTAATCATTGACCGAGCGATTTTCCTTTGCAGAAATGGCTCCAAAGAAGGACCTAAACCAGTTGAGGGCCAGGCAGGCCGCTGCTGCTAAAGCCGCTGCTGCTAAAGCCGCTGCCGCCCGATTGGGAAAAAGGCTTGCCGCGGAGGCCTCTGGCGGAGAACGCCCCCTTAGGCGGATTTGTCACAGGACGGCTAACCGTCTGGAGCCTGTGGGGATGTTAGTTCCCCACGTGGTGGTAGTGGAGGGGACAGTCCCCCGGATGGACATGCCGTCCTGATTGCCGATCGGGGGGTCTTCTGTGATACAGGAGAGGGTGAGGCCTATCCTTATCCCCAGCCAAGTGGAGGCATGTGCAGGCTTGTCTCCCCAAGACTTTCAGGACTGCTATACAACCTCTCTCATCTGGTAAGTACCTCTGATGGTTCAATACTGTGACTTTTCTTGCGGTTGTTGTTGACTGATCGGTTTGGGTTTCTTGCAGGTCGGTTGTATGGCTACTAGTGCGGAGTCCATCCTGCCCTTGTTGGTCGGGAGAGCCACTACTGTAGAAGATGCCCTGTCGCGGGAATGGGTGGACTCAGAGGCCGAGAAAATTGCCCTGGCAATGGAGAAAGAGAAGACCAAGGCCCTAGCCCTAAGCCTTGGCACAGCCCAAGCAGAGTTGGCCACTGCCCTGGTAGACCTAGAGGTCTCCCGAGCCCTCACGACGATGCTAGAGGCTCGAGCAAAGGCCGCAGCTGAGGTGGTAGTAGTGGGGTCCATGGAAGAAGCATTTAACGACAACTTCTTCCAGGGCTATGAAGACTTGAAGCGGAGGCTTGCCCGGGATCACCCCGAGTAGGACATCTCGTCTTACGAGGGGACTGATTTCGACTACTGGGACATCGGTCCCCCTTTTACTGAAGGCCCTGCTGCCCTTGCCGGAGCCATTGAGGAACCTACCCTGGGCGGTAGCTCGGGACCGGGAGAGGGAGCCGTCTGAGAGGGAGAGACTGGGGAGACAGAAGACGTGGTCGTGGTGGACGAGTCTTAGTCCCTAGCCTATTTCTTCCTCTTTTTGTTGTTGTTGTTGTCATTGTTTTTTTTTTAGGGAGGCTATTAGAACTGCCTCCCATGCAATGTACCAAATCTTTTAATTAATGAAAAGGTCCTTCGAGACCGCCCTTTCATCAATTGTTTACTGTTTTGTATTTGTATAACTGTTTGTGATTGCCAGTACCTGCCTGATTTTTAGCCGATGTAAATCCATGCCTTACCAAAATGATTTAGGACCGTAACCAGTAGGATACCTGGTCTTCTTGACCTGTTCTAAAGGTCCCGCCCGGTGTTTATAGGAATTTGTCCTGTTTACTATTCGGATGGCCCGGTGTATTATAGGGATATCCTATTTACTACCCAGGTTGCCCGGTGTACATAGGAATACCATGTTTACTATCTGGGTGTTTTCTCTGGTCACTGTAGGTACTTAGGAATGTTAGGATTCCAAGCCCTGTTAACGACCGATGTGATTTCAAATCGTTTTGCTAAGGCAGACGTTTGAGAAGGGAGGTTCCGTAAGAAACCGACCTGGAACATGGGTGGTTGCAGGGTCTTTTGAAGCTTGCCATCATCAGCCACCTAGGGGGTTTGCCCCCATCATTGGTCGGACCTAAGCGAAGTCGGTGCCCCGGGGATTAACCCGAGGTCAATTGTGCCTTGAGCTTTAGCCAAGGTTTTTTTTTGTGCACCTCGGGTATGGTCCCGAGGTCTTTTGTGCCTTGGGTTTTAGCCAAGGTCTTTGTGCCTCGGGTGTACTCCCGAGGTCTTTTTTTGTTACAGAACACTGAGAGGAGTAATTTCTTGAAGTGAAATAGAAAATCTTTTATTTCTTTTTGAGAATTCATAAAAATTACTCAAGCAGAGCTATAGAAATCCTAATTAGTGCTAATTCGCTCGTCTCCAAGCACTATTGATAGTACTTGCGGAGATGCTGTATGTTCCATGGGTGAGAAAGTTCATGCCCGTCCAGAGTTCGTAACCAGTTCGGTCCTAACTTTCCATGATTCGAGACCTTAGTAGATTCACTGCTTTAAGAATGAGGTCTCCCACCTGGAAAGTTCGGTGCTTAACCCTGCTATTGAAGTATCGGGATACCCGCTGCTTGTAGGCTGCCACTCTCAAATATGCCTGGTCTCTTTTTTCTTCTACCAAGTCAAGTTCAGCTCTGAGGGCATCTTCGTTGTTCTGGTCGCTGAAGTTCGCCACTCGGTAAGTGGGTAACCTGAGCTCTGTAGGGACCACCGCCTCGAAGCCATAGGTAAGTGAGTACGGTGTCTCGTCTGTTGCCACTCGGGGGTTTGTGCGGTAGGCCCATAGGAGGGTTGGTAATTCCTCTGTCCAAAGGCCTTTGGCGTTTTCAAGCCGATTTTGATTGACTATAGGATGGTCCAATTTGTTACCTCGGCTTGGCCATTGGCTTAAGGGTGCTCAGGAGAAGAGTAGTGATTGGATATTCCATAGCCCGAGCAGAACTACCTGAATACCGGAGTGTCAAACTGCCTGTCGTTATTACTGACCAGAACCCGGGGAATGCTGAACCTGTTGAGGATGTTTTTCTCCATAAAACTCTCCATCTTCTTATCGGTGATTGTTGCCAAGGGCTCGGCCTCTGCCTACTTGGTGAAGTAGTCTACAGCGATGACAGCAAACTTAACTTGCCCTTGTCCCATCGGAAGGGGATCGACAATGTCGATGCCCCACTGAGCGAACGGCTACGGGCTGAGGATAGGTGTTTGGAGTTCTCCCGGGCGGTTGATCATGGAGGAGTATCTTTGGCACTTGTCGTACCGCCTGACATACTCCTGGGAGTCCTGAGCCATTGTCGGCCAGTAGTAGCCCTACAGCAGGGCTTTTCGGGAGAGCGCCCGACCTCCTATGTGGTTACCGCAAACAACTTCATGGATTTTATGCAATATTGCTTGGACTTGTGTGGGGTGGACACAGCGGATATATGGGATAGAGAACCCCCTTTTGTAGAGGATGCCGTCAACGAGGTGATATCTGGCTGCCCGATACTTTATTCGGTGGGCTTCTTCCTTTGTGTTTGGTAAAGTGCCGGTCGTGAGGAACATTGTGATCGGATCCATCCAACTGGGACCCAAGGTGACCGATTTTACCTCCATGCCCTCCAAGTTGATCATACTTGGCTGGGGTAAGTATTCTATCCTTATCCTGGGTAAGTCTGACTCGGAGGACGAGGCAAGGTGGGCTAACCGATCGGCTCTCGCATTCTCTTCCCTAGAGATCTGTGTTATGGAAAAACCCTCTAGTTTCTTTGAGGCTGTTCGGACACGTGCCAAGTAAGCTACCATGTTATCTTCCCTAGCTTCATACTCCTGAGTAACTTGATTAACTACAAATTGTCGCGCACCCATTGATGTGGCCAATTGTAATCCAACCAATAGGGCTTCATACCCCTGGACTTGCCGCGCACGCATCGATGTGGCCAATTGTAATGCAACCAATAGGGCTTCATACTTGGCCTCATTGTTGGAGGCCCGGAACCCGAACCGCAATGCATACTTAAGCTAGATTCTGTAGGGGGTAGTCAGGATGATCCCCGCCCTACTGCCTTGCTTGTTGGAAGACCCGTCTACGTAAAGTATCCAGGTCAGGATGTCATTCTACAGCCCGGGCGGTAGGTAGGATGGATCGGGCTCTTCAACCAGGTCCTCTGGGTATGTGAACTCCACGAGAAAGTTTGTTATGGCCTGTACCTTGATCACCATGCGGGGTCTGTAGGTTACTTTGAATTCCTCTAACTCCAAGGCCCACTTGATGAGCCTTCTGGATGTTTCAAGCCTGCTGAAGATCTGCCGGAGAGGCTGATCTATGAGGACCACGATTGCGTGGGCCTGAAAATACAGGTGAAGTCTCCGGGTAGAAGTGATGAGGACAAAGGCGAGCTTTTCTATGTGGGAATATCTGCTTTCCGTGCCTTGAAGTGCCCGGCTGGTGTAGTAGACCGAGAATTATATCCCGTGTTCTTCCCGGATGAGAGCCGAGCTGACCGCTGAGGGTGACACTGCTAAATATAAGAACAATTCTTCAATTAGCACAAGTGTTAAGAGTAATGGGGGCGATGCTAAGTACTTCTTTAGTTCCTGAAACGCCTCCTCGCACTCTTCTGACCACTGAAAGGCCTTACAGAGGATTTTGAATAATTGCAGACACCGGTCGGTAGCTCGGGAGACAAATCTGTTTAATGCGGCGACCCACCCGACCAAGCTTTGAACTTCTTTGGTTGACTTGGATTTTCACATATTTATGATGGCCTGGATTTTCTTAGGGTTTGCTTCGATACCCTGTCTGTTGACTAGGTGTCCCAGAAACTTCCCGAACGTTATGCTAAATGTGCACTTGGCCGGGTTCAACCTCATTCCGATCTTCCTCAAAATGCTGAAGGCCCCGGCCAGATGTTCTAGATGGTCAGACTCGTCTCAGCTTTTGACTAAGAGATCATCAATGTAAACTTCCATGGATTTCCCAATCAGGTCCTTGAACATGTGATTAACCAGGCGTTGATAGGTTGCCCCAACATTTTTTAGGCTGAAGGGCATCACTTTGTAGCAATACGTTCCTTCTTCTATGATGAAGGAAGTCTTCTCTTCATCCCTGGGATACATGCTGTCTGATTGTACCCCGAGTAGGCATCCATGAACGAGAAGAGTGCATGACCGGCTATAGAGTCCACAAGGAGGTCTATCCTGGGCAGTGGGTAGCAGTCCTTGGGGCAGGCCTTGTTCAGGTCGGTGAAATCCACGCACATTCTCCACTCCCCGTGGCTTTCTTGACTAGTACCACATTTGCTAACTAGTCAAGATAGTGGACCTCTAGGATGGAATTTGCATTCAAGAGTTTCTCGACTTCTTCACATACTGCCATCTGCCTTTCGGGTGCCATACCGTGCCTTTTTTTGCTTGACCGGCCGGCAGTCGGGGTTGATGTTGAGAATGTGAAACATAACCCGGGGATCTATCACAGGCATGTCTTCATGGCTCCAGGCAAAGATGTCCTGGCTTTGCCGTAAGAATTCGATAAACTTCTCCTTGAGGCCTGGGTCTAAGAGAGTTCCAATGCTGACGGACCAGTCGGGAAACCGAGGATCCAACACCACCTGTTCCAGCTCCTCCACTGGGCCCACTCCGTTAATTTTGTCTCTGGGTCCATCTCCTGAATATTTAGTGTTTCTGTAATGGCTTCCCGGCGCAAGGAACTGACATAGCAACTCCGGGCGACCGCTTGGTCTCCGCGTAGGCTCCCCGGTCCCTAAGGGGTCAGGAATTTAACACTAGGCTGTACGTCGATACGACCGCCTTGGCCTTGTTGAGAGTTGGCCTCCCTAGGATGACGTTGTATGCAGATGGAGCTTCCACGACAACAAAGCTTGCCAGTATAGATGTCTGCTGGGGGTAGGCCACCAGAAGGATCAAGAGCTCGATGGTACCAAGCGATTGTGTATTGGACCCATTGAAGCCTACTAGGGGAGTGGCCATTGGTCGGAGCCGATCCCTAGATATCCCGAGCTGATCAAATGCTGAGATGAACATGATATCAGAGGAGATGCCCATGTCCACCAACACCCTTTTAACCCCGTAGTTTGCTACGGAGAGCGTCACCACTAGCGGGTCATCATGAGGGCAGTGCATGTCTAGCATGTCTTCGGATGAGAACATTAACACGTCGGTTAGAAGGGAGCGGGTGGAGTGGATATGCTAGACATCTGATTGAGATGCCCTAGCATGCCTCTTTTTGGCCGACTGTGAATCCCCGCCGCCTGAGATTCCCTCGAATATAATGTTGATCTGCCCGAGCGGCTGTAGTTGCTCGGGAGCTCTGTTGTTTGGTCGGGGTCATCTGTCTCCCACAATGAACTCAACGAGGTGACCCTGTTCTATCAGACTCTCAATGGCCATCTTCAACATGAAGTAGTCCTCCGTGTCGTGGCCGTGATCCTTGTGAAACCGATAATACTTGTCTTGGTTCCTTTTTTCGGGAGGGTTCTTTAGCTTTGTCGACTCCTAGAGAAGCCGCCGGGTCTCGACAACGGCCATAACCTCATGAATAGGCCAGGAAAGGAGTGTGAAGTTGATTGGGGGCTGATCCTGACCACTTTTAGGCTGATCTTGTTTTATCTTCTTTCCTGAGCCCTTCTCTTAGGCATCGCGCTTTCGCTTTGATCCCAAGGACTCGTCTTCTGCCAAACTAGTGCGCTTGGCCTTAACGAATTCCTCGGCATCGATGTACTCCTTACCCTCTCCGAGAGCAACACCAAGGTTACTGGTCGGTCGCGATGAAACGACGTGGCAACCTTGGTGTGTTGAATTCCTGAACAGATAGCCATGATTGCGTCCATTTCATTCATATTACGGATCTAGAGCCTCTGTTGGTTGAAACAGTCCACATACTCCCTTAGGGATTCCCCTTTTCGCTACTTGTCGGTCAATAGCTGGGTGTCCGGTTATTACCGGTCGAGCATCCCCACAAATTGGCTGATGAAGAGCTTGCTCAACGTCTTGAAGTTATCAACTGATTAAGGTTTCAGAGCATGGAACCATTGCGCGGCTAGCCCTTTAAGAGTGCTAGGAAAGGCCAGGCACAATAACTCGTTGATCGTGGTAACCAGAGCCATTTGAGCTTTGCATGTGTGGACATGATCCACTAGGCACCCTGAACTGTCATAGGAGCTAAGATGTGGCGGCTTGAATTTCTGCGGGATGGGGAATTCTGTTATCTGGGTGGTGTAGGGCAACTCGGTCTCTGCGTTGGTGAGATCCTGGCCAGACTTGCAATTCAACCTTTTGATTTGCTGTTGTAAGTCCTTGATCTGGGCCTTTACATCTCACCCAGTTTTCCTCTACATATCCGAGCGGTATGTCGGGTTCGATGATGAGGCCTCTTCCTCGAAGTGTGTCATCCTTGGGGGTAGAACCCGGCTCTGACTCCGGGTAATCGTATGCCTAAGATATCCCCGGCTTCTGACCGGAGGGTCTTTGGCCGATACCCGGGCCTTTTGTCCTGATTCTTCCCCTATGGCGGTGCGTCGTTTGTTGATGATATCTCTAGCATCTTCCACCCGGCGAGGATTGGTCAGAGCTTGCCGTCTTGTACGCCTGGACGCTCTACTACGATCACCATCCCTAACGTGTTCCCAATCCGACGGGGACACTGGACCAGAGTAGGTATGGTTTCAGACTCGTGCGGGCTCCCGGTCGGGGATCCCTGGCTGGTTATCGAATTGAGGACACTTTTCCTGTAGGGCCAACAGCGCTTCGATCTGCTACTGGGTTTGCCGCTGGCCTTCCAGAAGTTGCACGAGCACTGTTGTTACTTGCTCGGAGGTCATGGAAACAGCCTGCTGCTCAGGTTGCAAGTTCTCCTGACTGGCCTGAGCGGTATTCTTCTTACTCATCTTCGGTGGCATGTTGATCAGTCAAGAAATTTGTTGGTGAAAAACTTGTCGTTCCCACAGACGGCGCCAAACTAATGATGCTGAAAATTGGTTAGAGAGATTTAGAGAGAGATACAAGAGATTGTATGTGGTTCGGCCTCGTTAATGAGGTGACCTACGTCCACGGTTGCGTCAGTGCGCTTTTACTAGCAGATCACCGGTGACATTTGGTAAGCCAACAGAGTGGGTGGCACTACCAAGCCCCGACCGGGTGTATGCATATAAGTGTTTGTTTATGCTATTCTGTAGGTTTAGAATGCAATTGGTTGATTCCTCCCCTTTAATGGGGGTGAGTGGCCTCTTTTATAGGTGCAAGAGACCACCCGTACAAGGCAACTTATTAGATTAGGAAGCCTAATCTAGCTACAAATTGATTAGCATGATTCAAGGAAAGTTTTCTAAGTGGTTTAGGAAACTATTAACTATTTCCATTAGCCTTCTGATTGAATAAGAAAACTGCTCAGAGGCCAGCTGGCCAAGTCGATCATGTGTGAAGTATAGGTGTATTATACGCCCGGGTTGTGGGCCTGTACCGGGCGGTTCTACCATAACGGCCCGGGATCACTAGAATAGGGGCGCCTCTTCTGGATTGCTCGGGGTTACTATGCTGACGTGGTGATTTGACTTTGATTGGATATTTTTGGACATATCAGGTACCAACACCAAACCACTTTCCGGATCAATAGGAGAAATCAGGCAATGGACTCGATGCAACCGCCTTGTTAAGGGATGGATTCTCAACACCATCTCACCTAGCATTGCGCAGAGTGTCATGTATAACGATGATGCCTTTGAACTTTGGAGAGAACTAAAGGAGCGATTCTTCTATAGCAAAAGTGTGCATCTCTTTCACATCGAGCAGGAGATCCACGATTGCGTGCAAGGGACCATGAGCATTGGTGAATACTACACTAAATTAAAGAGCTTATGGGATACACGAGATGTATTATGTCCTCTTCTTCCTTACAATGGCAACACGGGAAAGGAATTGCAGCAATATCAATAAATGCAGTAAACGATAAAGTTTCTCATGGGACTAAATGAAGTTTACACAGTGGCTCGTAGATAGATCTTGCTTATGGAGCCTTTACCTGTGGTGAACAATGTTTTTTCTCTCATTATTCAACATAAAAAAATAGCGGCTGTTTCTTCATAGAAGTGATGCGAAAGATGCTAGATTTTGCGACTTTTGCTATCAAGGAAGCGCTGCATCATTCAAACAGGATACATCCCTCAAAAAATGCACACCTTAAGTGTGATCACTGCAACATTACTGGGCACATCACTAATAATTGCCGAGCACACCTCAAGTGGGATTATGGTGGCTTCAAAGGACACACTTGATGATGCCAAAAATTGACAAAGGGCAAGAAGAGTAATTTCAGGAGAGACAAGAAATTTGTATGTGATTCGGCCCTGTCAACTAGGCGGCCTACATCCACGGGTGCGTCGGGGCGCGTTTACTAACAGATCACCGACGGCCTTTTGGTGAGCCAACAAGGAGGTCGGCACTACCAGAAAATCGGCCGAGTGTATGCATGTAGGTAATATATATAGCAGTTCTTAGAAATAAGAATGCGATCCCTTTCAATGAGGGTGAGGGGTCTCTTTTATAGGTACAAGAGACCACTCGAACAAGGTAACTAGATAAGTTAGGAAACCTATCTTAATTACATGTGATAGGCACAAATCATGGAGGTTCCCGTAGTGGTTTAGGAAACTACTCGAATTAGACTTCTGACTAAGCTAGGGGACTGCCAGCTACTTCATAGAGCAACCAACAGGGCAGGCCTGGGCTACACCTACTGAGGATGCGTCTGCCTCGTGATCCCGAACTCTGGGCATAGACTGGCGGTATCGACGGATTAGCCCGGGATAGCTGAATTCCAGGCGCCTTCCCCGGCTGACCTAGCGTCTCTGTGTTGATGTGGCAAAATGACTTTTTCCGGACAATTTCTGACCTATCAACACTGTTGATGTATGACGGAAACTAAAGAAAGCCACCCCCATAGAAACAAAGGAGGAAACTCAAACTTTTCTTCCAAAGCTCACTATGCTGATGCAAAGGAAAACAAGGCTGAAACAACATCAACATCCTACAGCCTTACGGTGGAGCAGTATCATGACCTTCTCTCTCTTATTGATCGGACCAAGGCAACTAGCATGGCCAATCAAGTGAGCTCAGCCTCTACAGTGAGCAAACTTTCACCTACTGCAGCTTGTGCAAGCGTTATTGGTAACCAAACTCATTGGATTTTTGACACAGGAGCAACCGATCACTTTGTCTACTCATCTCAATTTACGACTTCCAGCACACCCGTCATCAATCATCATGTGCACTTTCCAATTCGTGCCCTTGCCCGTATAACACACATAGGCACCATACGGTTTTCTGAAAATCTCACCCTTCATAATGTGCTATGTGTTCCATCTTTCAGATTAAACTTAATATCAGTTCAAACCTTACAAAGACTTCTGCTTGCCATGCCATCCAGTAACAACCTTTGTTTTGTTCAGGACCAATGTTCGGGGAACACGATTGGGATGGGAACTGAACGAGAAGGACTCTACTACTTGGATATTCTAAAGAAGGCTGAGTGCTTCTCCGTTTTAGCTGTTCTTTCCACCAGCTCTAATCTCTGGCATCAACATCTTGGCCATCTATCCAATAAAATTCTAAAAGCCATGCCTTTGTTTACCAAAACTTTACCTTTTTGTTCCATTGATAATTGTTCTATATGCCCTCTTGCTAAACAAACTCTCAGGCCTTTTGCCTTGAGCTCTATTAATACAATGGCACCTTTTGAATTAATTCATGTTGATATTTGTTGGGGGGGGGGGGGGGGGGGGGGGGGGGGTTTACGACATACCAATACTCACTGAGGCGAAATCATTATCTTATCATTGTCGATGATTTTTCATGATGCATATGGGCCTATCCATTACACAAAAAGTCTGATGCATGTGATTTCCTTGTTACTTTTATCAATTTTGTTGAGACAAAATTTCCATCTCGCATAAAAATTATTCGTAGTGACAATGGGCCAGAATTTGAAATCACCCAAGTATTTTCTGATAAAGGCATTTTGCATCAAACTAGTTGTTTGTCTACTCCACAACAAAATGGAGTCGTCGAGCGCAAACATCGTCACCTCCTAAATGTCGCTCGTGCCTTACTTTTTCAAGCCCACCTTCCAAAACAATTTTGGGGTGAAGCTATACTTAAAGCCACATACCTCATTAACCGAACACCTATGTACACCTATCCTTAAGGGTAAAACACCATTCGAAGTCCTTTTCCATAAACCACCTGGGTATGAACATTTATGTGTTTTCGATTGTCTATGTCAATTGTCTATGCTTCGCATCCAATCACCATCACCGACCAAATAAATTTGAAGCTCAATCCTTTCGTTGTTTGTTCCTTGGATATCTATATGTAACCAAAGGCTATCGCGTTTATCACTTAGACACAGGCAAAATCTGTATTTCCAAAGATATAGACTTCCACGAACACATTTTTCCTTATCCCCAGCACAACTGTCGCCCCCCCCCCCCCCCCCTAAGTTTCACTTGTTCCTTTTGATGACGTCTGGACACCAACTATTCGCCCACACCCTTCCACCCGGACATATGTGGTCCCGGATCGAGCGTCCGTCTCTTCTCCCCAATCTCACCAAGACTCTCCCAGTCTAGCCGCACCTGCTTCTCCAACACATAACGATTATCCACAGACCCTGATCTTGTGCCACACTCACATGAACTTGCTTCTGTCATTCCTTGTTCCTCACCGCCTGTTTCCTCAAGCCCCCCAACCTCTTTGGCGTCCCCCTACTTGAACCATGGCTAAGATGCACTACACGTTTACCCAGTTATCTTCAGCAATACCACGTAGAAGCTTTTTTACCTTCTCAGTCCTTTCCTTTATTCAACTTGGTGTAGGCTGACATAAATGGTATACCTCATCCCTTATCTCAATTTCTTGCTTATGATAGACTCTCACATGCCCATAGAGTTTTTGCTACCTTTATTTCAGCTGTCAAAGAACTTACTTTTTGTGTTCAAGCTATAAAAAACCCAAAATAGCGTAATGCCATAGAACAAGAGCTCCTTGCTTTCACTACCAATAACACTTGGTCCCTTCAGCCCCTTCCTCCAAGCAAGAAACCTGTTGGTTGCAAATGGGTTTACCAAATCAAGTTTCATCCTGATGGCACCATTGATCGCTACAAAGCCCGTTTGGTTGCCAAAGGTTACAATCAAGTAGAAGGTTTCAATTATCAGGAAACATTTGCTCCAGTTGCTAAGCTTGTCACTGTCTGACTTCTTATTGTCGTAATAGCAACTAAGAATTGGTACCTTCGTCAACTTGATGTGAACAATGGTTTTCTTTATGGAGATCTTGATGAGAAAGTCTATATGTCTCTTCGTCTCAGTTTCAGATGAAAGGGGGAGACATGGGTATGCAAACTACGCAAGTCTTTGTATGGTCTCAAGCAAGCTTCTCGTCAATGGTTTATCAAGTTGTCCTCAGTTCTCAAACATGCAGGCTTCTATCAATCAAAGTTTAATCACTCATATTCGTCCGTACCCGTGGTAATTCTCTGACTGCACTTCTTTTCTATGTGGACGACATTATTTTGACCAGAGACAACTTGTGAGACATTGATGAAATAAAAGTTCATCTCATGCAACATTTCAAGCTAAATGATCTCGGTGACTTAAAGTATTTTTTGGGAATAGATATAGCTCGCTCCAAAATAGGCATCGCTCTTTCATAATGCAAGTATGCACTTGAAATATCGGAAGATTCACGTTACTTAGGGGTTAAGCCTGCCAATTCACCAATGGAGCAGAAATTGTCACTCAATAGGGATGAAGGTGAGTGCATCAGTGATCCTTCTTCTTACCGAAGGCTTGTTGGAAGGCTGATATATTTGACCATTACGCGGCCAGACTTAGTTTTTGTGGTACACATCCTTAGTCAGTACATGGACAAGCCTCGTATCCCACACTTAAAAGCAGCACATCGAGTCCTACGCTACATCAAGCACACACCAGGACAAGGGATTTTTCTTTCCGCAAACAGTTCACTTCAGTTAAATGCTTTTTGCGATGCAGATTGGGCTAGATTTCGAGACACGCGACGATCAACTACTTGTTATTGAATCTTTCTGGGCACTCACTTATCTCTTGGAAATACAAGAAGCAAACCACCGTTTCATGGTTAAGTGCCGAGGCATAGTATTGATCCATGGCATTAGTTTGTTATGAAGTCAGTTGGTTCCAATACATTTTACATGATCTCGGAGTTGAGCATTCGCAGCCTGTTAAATTGCATTGTGACAATCAAGTTGCTCTTCACATCACCTCCAATCCCGTGTTTTATGAATGTACCAAACACATAGAGATTGATTGTCATCTTGTAAGAGAGAAAAGTACAAACTAGAACGGTCAAAGCTTTCAACATAATTACATAAAAGCAACCAGTAGACATTTTCACCTAAGTCATTGGTTTCCTACAGTTTTCTAATTTACTAAGCAAGCTAGGAATGATTAATATCTATTCCAACTTGAGGGGAGTGTTAAGGAAGATTTTCCTGATTTAACCAATATTTTGCCTATGATATTTTTGTTCCATATTTGTCGGATAAGATATAAAGGCGAAATGATAAAGTATATCTTCACTGAATATTTTAAAAATTCTTTTACTATTTTTGGATAAAGTTTATGTTTAACCATACATTTATATAATAGGATACAGTGATACACAATACTGTAAAAATTCAAAACTAATTTTTTTTAAGGATAAGATAAATCCAACAAATAATATTATGCCAACTCTTTATTTCTAAATAATCAAAACTACCTATCAGTATTACACCTATATATATACATGGGATTAAATTCTAGCCGGCTCATCCGAACTAGAGGGGTAGTACGGCAGCCAATAAATTCTAGTCAAGTTAGCTTTTTACGTGGATTGCAATTGTGGGATAGTGTGCACTACTCATAGGAGTTGTTATTCTTTTGCTATTTTGAATTGGATGGACCCATTATTTTTACACGTTTCAAACTTTAATGACTTTACACTGTCCTAGTTTGTGTAGAATTCTAACAACTTTGCGTGGTGGGTCCTCTAATTTGATTCAATAATATTAGGTGAACACACTTTTTGACACACTATGCTTTAAATACATGTACCTTATGCTGTTTGAATTTTTCACACTTTTCTGTGCACCACTTACATAGCACATGGTACACGTAATTAAAGCAGTGTGTCAAAAAGTGTGTACAAAAGTGTGTACACCTAGCATTATTGAATTTGATTTTGTCCAAAACTCTATGATATGTCTCACGTTTGCATGTTTGTTTTGGATTGGACAATTACGGTGTATTTGATAACCCAATTTAACTACTTATTTAAAAAAAAATGTGAAAAAAAAATGCAAAATCCCACTAAAAATTTTAAGTCATATTTTTCTGCTGAAAACAATCATGAGTAATGCTATGCTTCCCAAATTGTTATCCCAAATGTGCATCCCAAATGATGTGGTAGTAGGACCAGGTAAACAACTTTCAATCAAAATTTGTATCCCAACTGCTTCTCAAATATATGTGGCAGTGAGTCCACTGGATTTTGGCAATGAATGAGCAAAAATGCTCTCGAAAACTTAGGGGGTGTTTGGACATCCACAAATTGGTAAGTCATCTTTACACACCTAGGTTATTTTTTAAATTTGGTAAGTACTTAATGTGTTAGCATAAAAAATGACTTTAAATTAACAAAAAAAAAATTACAAAAATAATGGTAAGAGCACTCAAATATAATAATTGAAAAATGTATGTAAAACAAATATGACATACTCAAGCTTATTTTTTTATTTTTCAAAAACACCCCAAAATCATTAATTACGACCCTATTCATAAATTAAAAAAAAAAGTGTACGACTTTAAATTAACAAAAATAAATTAAATTATGGACAACTAACACGAGTTTCCCAATCGTTAACCATGAGATTTACCAAAACTTCCCAATTAGATGCATCTTCAGATCGAATTTTATACCACCATGGCACAACCGGTGGAATTGGTGCGTCTTGTTTCTGAAAGATCTTCATGAAGTGGGAATCGTCATACAAAATAATAGGAATAATCTGGAAATCAGTTGTTGGTCCTGTTCTCAAAGGTAAATACGTGCAAGATTGTAAGGGCGAGAGAACACAACAAATACAGTTGAACGTGCTAGCAAATAGTGGTCCCATTTCAGGGAATTGCATCCAATACTTTTTCCAACAACCATGTTCTGGAAAATAATCTAACCCTTTCTCTACCAGCCTGTAGTTGTTTTCACTACCCAACTGATAAGTGTACAATTCTCTATGCTCTCTTAGTTCATCCAACATAGATCTCCTAACATCCTTCCATCCGTTATCCTTATTCTTACCCAATAATTCAGCGCAAGCTCTGAATCCACAATGGCCATCAGGTGCAACATCTTCCAATTTATACACAACGTGCTCTTTAATATTTGAATTGAAGAGAGGTAAAACTTGTTGAATAAAATCCTCATCGGTTAAATCTTTCAATTTTATCTTCATTTTATCAGATTGTTTCTTTTGAGTAGTATTTTTAGCCGACTGTAGTTCTTCGACGGTATTTGCATACTCAAACCCTGAAGGTTGCTCCTTCGTAGCCCACAACATTAAATCCTATTAGAGAATGACAAATCATATTACTTAAGTAATAAATCTCATGCTAAATAAAAAAAAGTAATAAAATCACATACCATAAAAGTTGAACATTTAGGATCTTCCAACGTAGAATACGTGGGAGATGAAACATAATGCATTCTTCTTGAAGATTCATGGAATAAACAATATGAACAATAGAAATTAACTCAATCTAAGTAACCCAATACATTTTAGAAGAATACTTTGCATTACCTCTAAACTATACGCATACAATATATAGTGAGCAAATAAAAATTCATTACCTCATCAAAATTAGTATGGTAAGATGCACCTTAGTTTGTAGGTGACAAGCTTGTACTAACATTATGCCTGAATTTGGAAAATAAAAAAATTAAAAAAATAAAAGAGAGAAAGTATTGGATGCCAGAATAGCACTAATAAAAATGAAAATATGCTAAATTGAAAAGTGATTTTAGTTACCTCATATTTTTCTCTGCGGGGCAATTGCCTTTGAAGTGCCCTGTTTCCTTGCAAATGCTACCCTTTCTCTTCTTTTTAGCCTGATTTTCTATCGGATGTTTTTGTCTTAGTGATTTTGGACGTCCTTGTGAAGGAACATGATGAGGGTCTGCTAGAGTAAACTCCAAATCCGAAAGTACTTTTTTACTACACTCATGCATTGTTTTACTTCCTAGATCACCTTCATCATCCATTGACAAAAGCTCTTTATGCACCTTTTCCAAAGCGATTTCAAGGTGCTTGTATTTTTTTTCAGACTTTTTCCCTTCTTCAACAACTTGTAAAAATTGTATTATAAGACTATTTCGTCTTATAGTGGAACGAACATGTGGATCTTCTTGTATCACATCAGTAGATATTTCATGTATAACTCGTCACTTGGCATTCATTGTCCACCTTTCTAGAACATACTGTTGGGGAAGAAAGTTAGCAAGAGACTTTTTTATAAAAACTGCGAGTATGTGCCTGCAAAGGATTCCAATGAACTCGAACATGTGACATGTACAAATGGCTTTGTTCTCAAGAAAATTAAGTGAAACCTCATATACTGGACCATGATTCTCATAGGACAACACTTTGTATGTCTTTTTTATGCCATCTTCATGATCCTTGCATGCTTTATATTTCTGACTTGAGAATAGTTCTTCTTGAAACAATTTAAATAATTTTCTCGTATAAACTTCTGCCGCCTCTGCTTCTATTCTATAACACGTTTTTAATATTGCACAAGAAGTTTTAGTTTTCACATCTTTCTCTTTCTCTTTCAGATATCTTGCATTTATCGCTTTCTCATATTGAAAAACAAAGTCACTTACCAATGTACTAGAGCCTACGAAATCCTTAAAAACTTATTCATACTCTCACTTCTTTGTGTCGTTGACATCCCAGCGCAAAATGTTGTGCGTAAGTAAGCAGGAATCCATTTCTCACGCCTCGCATATAAATCTTGTAGCCAGCTGTTTTCCCCAAGATCATGTTTCAAAATCAATTCATTCCATGCCTTTTCAAATTCTTCAACTGTGACAGTCATGAATGCACTGGTGAAATTCTCCTCGAAAAGAAGGGTATTTGTTATACACAAAAGCCAAGTGTTCTGGAACCTTTTGCTAAATATGCCACATACACAAACGGTGAGTGCTTTTAGGTAACACATGGTTAATTGCCTTTGCCATGGCTTTGTCATCGTCTGTAATGATTGTAGATGGAGCTTGTCTAAGCATGGCCTCTAGCCAAGTTTGTAATAACCATATGTAGGACTCTGTTGTTTCATTCACTAGTAAAGCACATCCAAACATGATTGACTGGTGGTGGTGGTTGACCCCAGTAAATGGAACAAAAGGCATGCTATAACAATTAGTCAAGTATGTAGCATCAAATGAAACAACGTCTCCAAAGTATTGATATGACAATCTTGACCTTGCGTCTGCCCAAAAACAATTCCCCATTGTGTTATTTTCTTCTACTTGAATTGCATAAAAGAAACCTGGATTTTTAACTTGACTCTCTTTAAAGTAATTGTACATTCTTTGAGCATCTCCACATTCTAAAAGTTTTCTCCTTTTGCTTCCTATGTAGTTTTGAAGATCAACTGCTACACAACCGACATTATAATCACCACCAGATTCTTGACTTAGCACTGACATTATCTTTCTACTAGGCACGCCAGCCTCATTAAGAACATTAACAAGACTCTTCTGAGCTGATGTTATACCTCTATGTCCACGAAGCAAACGCGTACTTTTTGGAGAACATAAATCATGATTGTGCCCTATTACAAACTTGCTAACAATCCATTTTGTTTCATTTCTTTGCAAACCCATCATTGCTTTACATCCAATCCGAGTGATGCTGTCCATCTTTTTGTAACATTTACGACGATATCCTTCCCTTGAACAAGCATAATCCACTCCAATTAAGGACTTATCTTTGCGCGATAAACGTGTATAATTTTTCTTAATACTAAATCCTTTCCTTAATGCATATGCCTTATAGCATGTTTTAGCATCTTCAAGTTCATCAAAAGTCATCCCTTCACACGGCTCAGAAGGACCACTATATGCACATGATTTTATGACATCCCGCTGCACATTTTTATTTGGTAATTAAATTTGCATCATTCAAATCATCAACCATTGTTGGCTGAACAACTTGTTCTTCTTTTACTTGATTATCAGAGAGTCTCATTTCTGGTATTTCATCAGATGTGATTGACATAGTGATTCTACAACACAAAATATAAAATTTTCAAAGTTTTAATAAAAATGACATTAAGATACAAGTAAATGACCTAATATCACAGATACATACACACAAAATATCAATCATGTTGCAAGAAGCTTCTAAATATTGCTATAAAAAAAATTCACTTTGTAACATTGGTACCATAGGTGCATAGATCTCGAACAAATATATGAAATCAAAAAAAAAAAAAAACACACACACACACAAACACACACACAAAATCCAAAAAACAAAATTTGATAAAATAATCTATTTGCTAACAGATTAAATATCAAAATTAGACTGCAAATTACTTCTTTTTTTTTTGTAAAGTTTCCAAGTCGAATGCGTAGATCTAAAAAAAATATGAAAAAAAAAAAATCACCCCAAAAAGGCTAAAAAAAAAAAAAACGAGTAAGTTATGGTGGTTTCACAAATAATATTATGCTAGCCATTTTTTTTTGTTGGAGCGAGGGGCTTTTCACCAAATTAAAACAGTAGCAAGGGGCTTTTTAAAAAATGGCCAAATCGTGTGGGTTTTCGGCTCATCCAACTAATTGAGGGGTACTATCACCTAATATCCCTAAATATTTTAAGCGACTGAATTTGCAATTCTGAAAACATTGTTTCTAGTAATCAAATAGACTGCACTCAATGATTATACCCTTGGACAAATCATCAAAAAAATTATCTACTACCTTTTAAAAATGATAAAAAAAATACTAACAATTATGAAAAAAAATATTAAAAATTCATCGACAAAATATCAGTATATACCAAATCAAGCTTTTACTAAATTTTTTTTTAAAAAAAATATCAAAAGTACTTTAAAAAACCTACAAATCATGAACAAAATTATCTACTACACTTTAAAATGAAAAAAAAAATAATAACAATGAAAAAAAACATCAACAATGAAAAAAAAAATGAATAGTTATATTGTATTTTTGTCTGCTTTATATTTTCAAAATTGTGAACTTGCTCCCAACATTGTGAATGAGCTGATCCAATGAAACTTAATTAGTACAAGCCTTGCACGGGCATTGCCCTAGTGTGTGTGTGTGTGTGTGTGTGTGTGTGTGTGTGTGTGTGTGTGTGTATAAGACACCACTAAGCATTTTTTTAAAAAAACATAAAGTAGACAAAATTGCAATATAACTATTCATTTTTAAAAAAAAAAATTTGTTGATTTTTTTTTTATTGTTATTATTCTTTTTATTTAAAGTGGTAGTAGATAATTTTGTTGATGATTTTTTTTATGTTTTTTAAATTATTGTTGATATTTATAAATAAAAGAGTAATGCTATGCTTCCCAAATTTCTTTCCCAAAAGTGTTTTCCAACACATGTGGTAGTGGACCCAGTTGATTTTGATTGGTTATGATGTTAAAGTGGTTCAACTATAGTCCCGCTTCAACATCATTTGAGATGAAAATTTGGGAAGCATAGTATTATTCTAAGTAAATGTTATAATATCTTTCACCTACTACTTGGACAAAAAAGTTAAATGGCTTAAATTAAAAACTAAATCTGTAAACTATTGTAAGTTAGGCTAAAAATTATAAAACCTAAATTTTAAATTTTTATAAATTTTTTTTGAGCTGTAAAATCTGTAAAATTTGTAAAATTCATACCAATGCGCACGGACACACACAGTCACACAAATACACACTCACATGTATATAAATATAATGAGATAAGGGGTAAATTTGTAATTTTACACTGAAAAAGTAGGTAGAGGGGTGATGAGTGTTATTTTCCAAATTAGAGGGGAGATTCCTGTAATTGTCATATACCCCAAGAGAGGTCAGTGTAATTTTGCCCTTTTTCTTTTTTGTCTTCACCAAATTAATTTATTTGTTGGTATGTCACTGTGAGCTCATGGATAAGGAAAAAACCAAATCTTGGTGGCAAGCACATGGCTACCCATGTGGTACGTGATTTATTTATTTATTTATTTTTATTTTTCTATGGATTGACCACCACTCTTGATATTAGTACAAGCTATAGTCTATAGACTATGGAAGTTGTACATAAAACTATAATAAGATCTGAAGAGAGAAAGAAATAGCAATTATATGGCTGCCCATACTCTCCATATAAGGGCAATGTTTGGCACATACACTTTTTGACATATTTGTTGACATACTATGCTTTAAACACATGTACCTTGTGTTGTTTGAATTTTTCACATTTTTTTGTGCATCACTTACATAGCACATAGTACATGCATTTAAAGCTGGGAGTGAACTACTCCTCCATATAAATACATGCATATACAGGCCTGTAATTCATACCAAATAATTATATGTATATTTTATAGCTACATTAATATGGGTATATACCTGGAGAGAGAAAGATATAGTATTTTCAAGCTTCTCAGTGATGCCTATAGAAAGACACTTTGGAATTTGAATCATAAACCTTGGTCCAGTAGTGGTCTAGGGTGTCATATGAGAATTTTTTTTTTATTTTTTGCTCAGAGCATCAGATGGAGATTTTTTTTTTTTTTTTCTAGGTTTATATAGATAGAAAGTCAAGTGTCCTACTAGAAATAGAGTTTAAATTCATTGCTATTATTTTTATCGAAAAAAAAAGGATTAACTAAGAAAAAGTGACACAATCATAATAGGACCCGTAAAAGTTGTTAGAATTCTACACAAACTAGGATAGTGTAAAGTCATGAAAGTTTGAAACGTGTAAAAAAAATGGAGCCATCCAATTCAAAATAGCAAAAGAATAACAACTCATATGTACTGTGCACGTTATCCCACAATTGCAATCCACCTAAAAAGCTAACTTGGCTAGAATTTATTGGCTCCCGTACTACCCCTCTAGTTCGGATGAGCCGGCTAGAATTTAAACCCTATATACATAAATATAATTTTTAAAACAATTCTGTTTACTGAGAAATCATTTATATCATGATGTGTGTACGTATGAATTCCTTTGTATTCGAGTATCTACATATTTATTTGAGAGGTAACCAATATGTTGCCTACAATATTTTAATTTTAAATTACACTCCCGTGCAAATGCATGAGCTTCACATCTTGGAAGTGAAGAAAGAGAAACTTTTTTGTTTTTGTTACTCAAAAATGATAATACGTACACTATTTGACACACTAAATGACCCACATGTCTCTCTAAGCAACACTACAAAAAAATGTCTTTTGTGACGGAAAAAATCCGTCACAAAAAAGGTGTAATTCCGTCACAAAAAGTATTTGTGACGAAATTGCACCTTTTGTGACGGATTTGTGCCCGACACAAGTTAAAGGCGTCACAAAAAGTCTGTGTCGGTCAAATTCCGTCACAAAAAAGTATTTGTGACGGATATTGTGTCGGATTTGTGTGTGACACAAAAAATAGTGTCACATATACCTATAATTTGTGACGTTTATTTGTGTCGACCCAAACCGTCACAAATAGTATTTGTGACGGATTAGTGTGCGACACAAATAGTAGTGTCACATTTGATTTGAGGCACTTTATTTGTGTCGACCCAAAATCGTCACAAATACTATTTGTAACAATTTTGGACAAATAGTATTTGTGACGGAATAAATAGTATTTGTGATAAAATTTTAAATGTTGTGACCACAATTATTACCAAAACCGTCACAAAATATTATTTGTGACAGAAATTTATATATTGTCACTAAAAATTATTATTTCTCCATCACAATAAATTATATCATACTTATTTTTAACGACAAGAACCACATAAAATTTAAAAACATATTAATTAAAGATAAAACAAGAGACAATAAATGTGTTCTGCACTAAGCTATCAGATAATCACAATATTGTCACTAAGAGAGATAGAGCATCTGAAGAACAACTATTAGAACAGGTAGTTCAATTATTACCTTGACAAGTAACAACTCAGAGTTCCAGCTTCAGTATCATCTAAGCCATAGTAAGTCTTCATTTACAAATGACATAGAGTCATATAGATTACAGTAAAAAACTTTGTCTGACCATGAGAAAAGACGGAGAAAAAAAAAGTAAAAGAAAAAGATGAGGCATAACGAGATCAAAATTCTAATTCATTATTTCCCTTATCAATTGACAAAGTCAATACATATATAGGATTTTTTATCTTTGAAAATTACATGAATCTGAAAAATATTAAATGCTAATTCACTGGATAACACTTAGAAGCCTAAATCAGAAAAATCAAACTCAGTGGATAAACCAAGCCCTAAATCTGGGCAAACCAAGACGTAAATCTGCCGTAAATCACACACACACACGCACACACGAGAGAGAGAGAGAGAGAGAGAGAGAGAGAGAAAGAGAGAGAGAGAGTATGTGTACCATGTAATGAACTACCGATCCTTGCGAATAACCGAGAAGGAGCCGGAAGAAGACCAATTTTGGACTGGTTCATCTTTGTAGGTAAGGCCATGTATGTGTATAATCTATATATATGTATAATCTATACGATCTATATATCAGTTCAGAGAAGAGAGAGAGAGAGAGAGAGTGAGCTTCCGGCGGCAGGAGTGGTGGTCGGCGGAAGTGGTGGTCGGCGAGAGAGAGAATGAATCGCCTCAATGTATTTTGGGCAGAGAAGAGAGAGAAATATTGGGGAAACGTTTTAGGGTGGGAAATGTTGTTTGTCCCGAAATCTTTAGGTGGGAAATTTTGGGAAAAGTTTTGGTGTTCCATTTATTTACGAAATTGCCACAATGTATTTGTGTCGGATAATACATTTTCGTCACGAATATAAAAGTATTTGTGTCGGATAGGTACATTTTCGTCACGAATATAAAGTATTTGTGTCGGCTAGGTTCATTACCGTCACGAATAAAAGTTTATTTGTGTCAGATAAATTTCCGTCACACTGTCCGTCACGAAAACACTTTTTGTGACGGATTTTGATCCGTCATAAAAACTTTCATCACAAAAGGCATGTTTTCTTGTAGTGAAAAAAACTAAAACTTATTATGGGACCCACACTCCTCTTTCTCACACAGACAACCCTAATTTGACTAACATTTTCCTTCCCCCAAATTTTGAAATCAAACACACAGCCGGAGACCCAACCCCAACGCCTCCACGTTGACCTTGACGCCAAATCCGTCGCCGAAGCCTGCCCTTGCCGGAGCCGTGCTCGCTCTCCTTTCTTATTCTCCTCTCTCTCTCTCTCTCCATGACTACTCAAATGTCTATAACAGTATGCGCTTCAAAATTATTGCTTTGTTTTTCCCCTAAAACATGAAGCTGAAAGTGATATATTTTTTTCTTTTCTTTTTTCTTTTTTTCAAAGGAATAGCTGCTTTGTTTTTCCCCTGAAACATCAAGCTAGAAGTGGTAGCTTTTTTTCTTCTCTTTTTTTCCTTATTTTTATTTTTTTCCAAAGGATTGGTTGCTTTGTTTTTCCCTGAAACATCAAGCTAGAAGTGGTAGCTTTTTTTCTTCTCTTTTTTTCCTTATTTTTATTTTTTCCAAAGGAATGGTTGCTTTGTTTTTCCCCTGAGACATCAAGCTGGAATTGGTACCTTAGGATGTAAAGCTTTGCAACCTCCACAACCAGGGGAATCGAAGTCAACTATAACCAATCTATCCCCTACATTTGACAATGATTCCACCAGTTCTTGAGCAGATTTGATCTCAATCATGTTGGGTTTTAGGCTTTTTTTCCTCCATCTGATAGCTTTGCTTATGCAGAAAGCTTCTTACAAGGGCGAATTTATTTGGGGGTTTTGGAGTCCATTCTGTAAAACGCTTTTGATCTACGAGATTTAGATGATTTCCCATTAATCTTGATTTTGATTCAGCAAATTGCAGAGAATGGATTGAAGAACAAAACCCAATAAGCCTTTTGGATTTAGACCTAACATGGTCTTATTGGACCCAGAAACATAGAAACTGGTCTTCGGTGAACTAGTCATAGATGCAAAAAATCAAAGAGCTTTTCATGGTTATAGAAACAAAGAAAAACCCACCATAACCCAAATCTGGTTTTTTTTTTTTATAAATAAATCAGTAGATGCTGACAGAGACAACCAACAAAAAAAAAAATTGTTTCATATGTCAAGAAAAACAAGGCTTAAAAGCACAGAAAAATAAAAAAAAATAAAAACTAACCAAGTCCCACTTGTTTTTTTTTTTTCAGTATAATAAAAGGCAAAGGCCGGATTGGAATAAGATGTATTCTTGCTTGACTCAAAATTTGGGAGTCTAGAGAGAGAGAGGGCGAGATTTAGGGGTTTTGTGTTCTTTTCAAAGCAGGTATCAAAGGAGGCGAAGAAGATGAGCGAATTGCTAGCAAAATGGGGAGAACTCAATTAGTGAAATTGATATTCCGGCAAGGGCTGGCTCCGGCAAGGGCTAGCTCCGGTGACAAATTTGGCGTCAAGGTCCACGAGAGGGCGCTGGGGCTGGGTCTCCCATGGTGTGTTTGATTTCAGGATTTGAGAGAAGGGAAATGTTTGTCAACTTAGGGCTGTTTGTGTGAAAAAGAGGAGTGTGAGTTCCACGGTAAGTTTTACAGTAGTTTTTTTGCTTAGAGGAGCCTGTAGGTCATTTAGCGCATCAAATAGTGTGTGTATGTATAATTTTTGTTTATTACTAGAGAGAAACTTAACTAAACTGCATATATACATACAACATTAACTCAAGTGCTCCATGATGTGCTCATTTCCAGACACAAACTTGATAATTAAGAGGGTGTTTGGGGGCCGTTTAGCTGCGTTCAAACAGCTTAAAATGTTCAAAAAGCCAAACGTGCTCCGTTTAGCTACATTTCCCATGCCCCTACACATTTCCAAGAATTACAGCCTTGTCCTCAGTACAATACTACAATTCAAAGCAATTTGTGCAAAGCTGAGACAACCCAACTTATGGAAAGAGCAGTCAAACTGGGTTCAAAAGGTGCTAAAATGACCGATATGGCCCTAGGCATTTCCAAGAATAACAGCCTTATCCTAGCTACACGGCAAGAGTATACCTGTTAGTGCTATACATATTGATATGGGTAATGCTATGTGCACATAAAGATCTAGCCCATTTATTTTGGTGGGTCTCATGTGCAGGGATAGACCCTACCAAAATGAATGGCCTAGATATTTATGTATTACTCTATTGATATTCAATTCACACTCTGACTAGTCTACGGTTATAATTGTGAGTTTTGTCGTCTTAGATACCCATGTCGTTCTAATTTTATACCAAAATATTCCCTTCAAAATTTAAAATTTATTTTTCACAACATGAGCATCACAAAAATCATAAGAACAGAAAACACAATCACAAGACCACGGGGTCCTCCTAAAGATTCATTTGCAGATGATTTTATTGGGGATCAATGGAAGCAGATGCGTTGTGATCCCAAAAAATCACGATATCATAGAGATGCGAATGGGGACACTCTTGACGCTGATAACTCGCACGAGCAGACCAAGCTTGAGCTTGCTTGTGCAATGCAGCAGTTGGGTAAGTGCAAAGAGAATATCACTAATCTTTGTAACCGCAAATCCGTAATCTCCTTGGATGAGGAATCTACTGACCTAGAAAATGCTTTACCCATTGATTTTGAGATTGATTGTTGGAAGGAACAAATGTATGATTGTATGAAAAAGATTGATGATCTCAAACCACGGCTGCTCAGATTTGAGGATCTAACTACAGATGAAGCTCCTTCCTGTGATTTTAGCCTTCCGACTGAATATAATGGGGTCCCTTCCTGCAAGGTCGAGAGGCCCCCTCTTGAAGGCGTTCAAACAAAAATGCCCAATTGTACTCCTTTTGATCTTACAGACCCTAGGGTTACGCATACCGATGTGTTGGTCGCGTGTGATCCAAACGCCCATGTTGAAGCTGCTCATGCAAGTGATAACCACGCGTCCTTCTTTGCGAACCAGATTGATAATCAGGTAACCAAGTCTCTTCTTTTGACCATTGATGAGATGTCCCATCATGGGCCCATGTCATCACATGGCCCAAGTTCTGATATTCTGCGTATGAATACTCAAGGACCCATAGATGTCCGTGGGGCCCACTCCAATGCTAATGAGTTGGCGCCTAAAGCTAAAGATTCTGCATTGTTTGTAAAAGATGGTCAAGTGGGCTCCGCTGCTCTTGTAGGGGGTAATGGACCTTCCCAGGGTCCAATTAATTTGTCTCCCTGTAACATTAAGTTCGCAGATTTGTTCAAAGACAATCATGTCCAGAAAGTTCTTTTGGACTGTCAGTCCGAAAGAGGTGAGAGTGCAGATGACAAGAGCTCTATTAGCGAAGATCTTAAGGAGTTTTCTCTTGATTTTGTGGCCCATGGACCTCGAAATGAAAACCTTCACCTCAAAATTCCATCCGAACTGATCGAAGAAGGGAAAAAGGAGTGGCAGTCCACATTAGTAGTACACTTTGTGGGTAAGAAAAGGAATCCGCCATATAATATTGTTTACAGCACTACAAAACGGCTCTGGGGTAATAAAGGCCTTATTGATACCCTTGGCAATTCTGGATTTTATTTCTTCACATTCTCTAATGTGGAGGAAAGGGATGCTGTGCTTGAAGGTGGCCCATGGTATATCTTGGGTCAACCTCTTATTCTTAGTCCTTGGAAGCCAAATATGAAGCTAAGTAAAGAGGAGGTTCACGCTATTCCTATCTGGGTCAATTTATTTGGTATCCTCTTGGAACTTTGGAACCGTAAGGGTATTAGCTTCACTGCTAGCTACCTTCGAAAACCTCTGCGGATGGACAGAGTTACTGCTAGTCGCAGGCGTGTGTCCTTTGCTAGGGTCTGTGTGGAAGTGAGTGGAGCGCATGATCTAATCACTAAGTTTGCCCTTGAGACTGAGGATGAGATGGGCGGGAGTGTTTTAACTGACATTACTGTGGAATACCAGTGGACCCCTCCCAGGTGTGCTAAATGCTCCGCGTTTGGTCATGATTGTTCTAAAGAAGTGCCTCCGAAACCTGCCCCGGTTCGTCGCATCTCCCGTCGTCGTCCTCCCCATCCCTCCTTTCCCTCTTGTTCCTATAGCAAGAAACCAGATATTGGGGAATGGATAGTTGTGAAAGGAAAAGGTAAAGGTAAGTTGGTTGAATCTGTGGATGTGCCCCAGAGCGAGGGCAATATGTTTTCTGCGCTTTCTACTGATATTGATCAGGGCCAAAGTGAAGTTGTGGTCTCTCCTCTTGGGAAAGATCTGGGTATGGCCAATCCTTCTCACCACCACTCTACTGGGATTGATACAGGCCGAGAGGCTTCCAGCTCTCCCCCTGGTGAGGGATGTGATGTTAGTGAGTCTGATTATGAGGAAGGTCCCCCGTTTGTCAAGAGCGTTGCTTCTAACAGACAAATGAAACGGGAGGCGAAAATAAAATTCAGTGGGAGTCGTCCTAAGGGTCGGCATAGAAACTGAATGTGACTGTTTTGTTGTGCCTTGCTTTCTATGATTGTTGTTAATTTGGCCTTGTTTAGCCTATTTGGGCATTGTTTGCTAGTTTAGAGGTTGAATCTGTCTCCTTTATTTTCTTTAGCTGGTTTTTTGAGCTTATTGTAATATCTTAGGGTATGGCCCTTTTTTCGTAAATTAACCATTTTCTGAAAAAAAAAAAAAAAAAAATCGATAACATACAATCCTAAAAGTATGAGCAAGACTTCTACCATAGCAGACAATCCTAAAAGTATGAGCAAGACTTCTACCATATAAGACAACGGCAGAGCACGATCTCAGAACCTTAACCAAACAAAAATCAGAGTGCGAAAACACCCAAGCAAAACACCCAATTTAATTGGGGGACAAAATTTAGGTTAGCACATGACAGTAGGCCTACAATTAGGAAACCCACTTTAAGTTTAAGTGCCTATAAACTAATAACTGCAGGGATGTCTTAAAAATTTCATTGACCTCCAATAAAATATCCATTCAAATTTACTACAGTATACCACTTAAGACTGCCATATCGTATCCTCCCCTGCGCTTAAAGATTCCTCCTATTTTATGATCGGTCGAAAATAATGTTGGGGTAGGGTCACCAATTTTATGATCCACGAGAAACTAAATTGGGGTAGGTTCACCAATCTGACCTTAAGACCAAGCCCCATGTTTTTAGAGTGACTTGTCAACTTGGCTTCACAAATGGGACCATCTTCTTTGTACGAATGAATTGTTTATGCATTTCTTCTCTGCCTCCAAAGTCCAAAGTAAGTGGACCCAATTTAGGGTTTGATGAATTTCGGCTATCTTCATAGTTTAGAGCTTGTTTGGAAGTGTTGATGAACGCGTTTGTCAACATCTTCTAATCCCTCTGACTCAATCATTGGGCTGTTTTTGGCGAATGGCGAATTTTTGCATTAGATTTACATTTTCTTTTCCAATTAATAGCAGAATGTTTTTTTTTTGTCAAATAGCTTCATTTTAATTTTTGAAATTTCATAAACAATCGGGGACTCCTAAAATTTGTCAGATGAGGTAAAAGTGAACTGGTCTTTCATATAAAAATATATATATATATATATATATATATCTGTTTGGTAGATGGTGTTTTCATTTGCGCACAAAAAATTGCCTTAAAATGGAACACAATGGAATTGTTGTTTTAAAACCAGATAGAAAATTACAGTGAGACAAAACGCAACTACCTATTGATTCCAAAATAGGCTCTAATTTTGCAAAAATTGTAATTCAATACATATGCAAAATTCAGTAATACAAGCTAGTAGTTTAAGATGTGTCAATCATTCCCTACACGGTAGAACTATTCAACAATTATACACCACTTTAATGCCAAAATGTTGTACTATTTGAAAAAGGGTCGTTTTCCAAAACAATGATAGTTTTTGTCTTTTGGGAAGTCAATGTCCTCCTACATTAAATAAATTTTCTTCTGTAATATTAATAATTAAACGGGTGCCACTCACTTTATAAATACAAGTGGGTGGGTGGGTAAATGGTTGAGGGAAGTTACGTTTTTTGTTTTGTTTTTTGTTTTTTTTTTGGTCGAAACAGGTGCCACTCACATGATTTAGTTTATCTGATTTACAACTTATTATGTATACAATAATAATAAGATTAGAATGACACAATTGTGTTTTGGATATATATTAAGATCACTTTTACATTTTTATAACTAAACACTTAGGGCTCGCTTGTTTGTCGGATTATTTGGGCGGATTAGACTATTTTAGTCCTATCCAGGCTTATACTGTGTTTGTTTGCACATTTAAGGGATTAAACTAACTCATGATAAGAGGGCATTGAGTTAAAAATAGTGCTGGTTAGGAGGGATTAAATAATAACAGGTGGGGGGGGGGGGGGGGTTATTAAAAATAAGGGGATAAGGGGTTTAGTAGTATTAAGACATAAAATGACCAATTTACCCCTTCTATTTAACTACCCCAAAGATACTCAGTGGTTAGATCTTTATTCTTAGAGAGAGAGAGAGAGGACCAGTAGATCGAAGAGATCGAGATCGAGATCGAAGACCAGATTGATGATGAAGGGAGAAGATCGAAGACGAAGATGATTTTTAGGCCCAGATTCGAAGAGAGGATCGGATCGAAGACGAAGGGAGAAGATTGAAGACGAAGACGAAGACACAGATCTATATACATGTTTTATTTTGTATTGTTTGATTTTTTTTTCTTTTGTTTTGACCCACATGGAGATCCAAACGTGGATCTATATACATGATTGTGTTCTATATACATGTGATTTTTTTTTTTTGACCCTCATCCAGAATGAAGGTTCTGTTTTCTCATTTTTTTTTTTTTTTCAATCAGATTTTTTTTGTTTTGGCTCATGGAGAACTATATACATATGATTCTGTTTGTATTCTTTTATCATGGAGAATTATATATATATATATATACATGATTGTACTATATTGTTCTGTTTTGTTTTGTGTTTTTTTTTTTTTTGCAAAACATGTTCATCTTCCAAATTTATATACATGTTCTTCGTGGTGGTGGTGGTGGTGGTGTTTTTTTTTTTTTTTTTTTTTGTGTGTGTGTATCAAATTGTGGAATGCTTAGCATATCTTATAATATGAATTTGCTTTTTTTTTTTTTTCTACTTAAATGACATTTTGGTAAACTTATAGATTAATCCAGCCTTATATCATGGTCATCCAAACATAACATTGGACTATTTTAGTTTTATACCTAGTATTATCCGGTACAAACCAAATGCATTATAAAAATAATGCTACAATGTTTTATCCTGTGGTTAGTCTTTCCACGATAACTAACTACACTTTTATACAATACACATTTATCCTATCCGGCAAATAAACGAGACCTTATATTATCTATTATGTCCCCATGCCATAACCACTTTACATTACTTTAGCCAAACACCACAACTATCATAATCTATTCTTAACATAATCTATTATCATAAAAGCTATGGCGGTGCCAAATAAACTCTAAGCTAGCATACAAGAAACAAACCTATAGTATGGGGCACTAAAACTGTCATTCGGCATCAACAATATCATTGTCAACAGAGATCGGAATATCAATACCAACAGTGGACGCAAGTGTTATTCGAAACAATATTGCAGCCCCAGACTTTAACATTCTCTTCCAGCGCGGGGTTTCTTTAATAATCTCAATCTCTCCGAACCTGTAAGCAATATTCAACACTCCCTGTGATTTCTCAGAACCCTTTTGCACAGGAAAGACCTGCGTTTCACTTCCTCCGTTCTGGCTAGCGTGATCAAACAAGTCCTTTATCGATGTCCCCACTTCACCGATGTATCTGGTGCATGCAGGACAAAACAGTGAATGATACAAACTGAAAAAAAAAAAAATCAAAAAGTAGAGAGCTGAAAAATACAGTTACCTAATGGTTACTCTCAAAACCCACTTCGTTTACTCAACTAGCTCAATGAATTTAAGATCTTATACTTATCTCCTTCAAATATTCTAATTAACGATTCTTTATATTATATATAAGTGAAACTAGTTAAATAAACAAACCAAATTACACATATGAAAACAACTTTGTCTTAAAACAGCTATGAACATATTTGTTTGTCTTCCAATAACTATGTGTTAACCCTCAACCCATATATGGAACAACCACACAATTTACAATTTAAGACTCAAAATTTTTGCATTTGAATCGGGCAAAGAAAAATGAACAAAAATTAGTCGGGCTGTTGCCCCTCCCCCGCTAAAAAAAGTAGAACATGATTTAGCCTAGCTAGTCATATTTGAGACATCCCAAACAGGTCTCATGTAAGTGTGTGCTCCCCTCCCCTAAGAAAAATCCAAGCTCCACCCTCTGTCCGTCCGCTGCTAGCCTGCTACTTAACTTTCATAGTTAAAAACTCAAGTGCAATTTCGGTATGTATAAGAGAAATTCCTGTATTAATGACCTCAAAAGAGATCATTGTATTTTTTTTTTTTTTTTTTTTTAAAAATGTACAAAAATTTGCTTCTAGATTAACAAAAAAAAAAAAAAAAATCAAAATAAAATAGTGCTTGTCTTCCGCATAGTACCTGTCACCGAGTGTACGCTTGCAATATAGTTTGATGACAACCATTACGCCCTGGTGTTGTACCGCTCCCTGGCCTATGATGTATTTCACTGGGTAGTTCCACGCGGGATTAAGCTCGTTCTCCAAGTCGGCTGGAGTTTCCTTCTCTGTCCTGCTTTCGTTGCCTCCGATTGAAACTTTTGCATAAACCTTCATTCTCAAAGTAGATCGAACATTCTCCAGTCCATTTGCTGATATTAGGGTTACCTGGAATTTTCTGCACTCCATGCTTTCTGAACTGAGGTGTGCTGTACGTTCAAGAGAAGGAACTAATTTAATAAAATTATTTCTCTTGTATTTTCTTGGTTAAGGGTGATTGTATCTCTCTTGACCTTCTGATTAATTTAATAAATATTCTTTACTGTTAAAAAAAACGAAGATGGAACTAATTTTATAGTACCCAAAAAAAAAAAAAATGAATAGAAAAGACAAGAAATAACGAAGAATGTTCGTCATTGAAGTGAAGTCTACTTCGTGTTGACAAAGTAAACTGGTGCATGCACTGAACTCCACACATCAAAGTACTTCACGTGAATTTAGGAGGTCTTGACTCAGCCAAAGGTCAATGAGTTTAGATGGGCCTAGCCCAAGGTAGGGGTCGAACTAGATTTCAGGTCTCAAGCAATATTTGCATGCCTCCAATTCCAAATCTGAAGAATTATGGTAGGATTTAGGGATGGACATTGATAAAACACAATCCAAAGAATCAAAGCAATCACAGAAGGAATTGATAGCAATAAAGGATTTGGTCAAACAAAGCCCATCATGAGCTTAGCTTTATTTTAGGAGAAAACATCTCTTGATTAAGTGACTGCAATACGTTTTGTATTTATAACAAGGGTAAATATCACCCAAATTCCTTGAGATTTGTCACAATCACAGACGCCACCTCTTACATTTTAGTAATATCACCTACACCTCTTGAGGTTTAAAGTGCGTATCACCTAGACCCCCTCCTTTAATTTACCGTTAAAAAAGTAACGGACTAACATAAATAATTACAAAACATACCCCTAAAAGTTTGGTCCTTGTGTTATTTTAGTCCCTGTAGCTTCAATTGGGTCAATTTGGGCCTTGGATTCCAAGTATTTGGGTCTCCCACTTTTTGTGCAAGGTAACAAGAAGCAAGCTTTTCGGAATGTGACTGAAAAGGTTGGTGCCATACTTCAAGGATGGAAAGCCTCTCTGTTATCTCAAGCAGCCCGTAGTACTTTGATTAGGACGGTGGCCCAAGCTCTCCTGATTTACACCATGTCAACTTTTCTTCTTCCTGATTCTATTTGTACCAATTTGGACCACCTGTTTCGTAACTTTTTCTGGGGTTTTCCGTCCTAAAAAAAGAAAGGTCTTTTCCTGAAAGCTTGGGACTCGGTGTGTAGCCCCAAAAGTTGTGGAGGGTTAGGTTTTCGCCGTATGAAAGACTATAATTTGGCTTTGATTGCGAAGCTTGGGTGGTCGGTGTTAACGGGCGAGAGCAAACTGTGGGTGCGTTTGGTGCAACAAAAGTATCTCAAAAACACAAACATACTAAATCCCAGCCACTGCTACTCTCCCTCTTGGATTTGGCGTGGTATCTCTAAAGCAGCCTCCATCATTCACAAAGGTTCGTGCTTCCTCTTGGGCTGGGGGGATAGTGTTAATATTTGGAATGATCCGTGGATCCCTACGTTGTCCAAGTTCAAACCTTCTTGTCGGTTGCCCAACCTCCCCCCACTCTGGCGTGTTAGTGAGTTGACTACTTCTCTCGGGGGTGGCTGGAATGTGGGACTCCTGTTGGATATTTTTACTACAGAATCAGTGGATGCTATCCTTCGTATTGACATGCCTTCGGGCAGAGTTACTGACAAAATCATTTGGGTCCCGGAGAACGATGGCGATTGTCTGTTAAATCTGCCTATCTCACGGATCAGTCCCCGAGATTTGTGAGACATAGAGACCAACACTCTCTCTTTTGGACAAAAATGTGGAAAAATCATTGGAAAGCCAATCTCCATGAACGTCACAAGCTCTTTCTGTGGAAGGTTATTTCTGAAGCTATCCCTACCAAATCTACTTTGGCAACTAGGTTTCCGATTGATAACCTCCAATGTGTCCTATGTGGGCACCCCAATGAATCTCTTGATCATCTTTTTCTGGACTGCACGGTTGCTCGGATTGTTTGGAGAGAATCTCGTTGGCCCTTTTACTCCAATTTTTTTAGTGACACTGGAATTATGAAATGGGTCTCTTTCATTTTGGACCCTACACTTTCGTTGGGTGTTGCTTCGATCGAAGCTCGTGATTTCACCATCTTCGCCACCATTGCAATGGAACAAACCTGGGTTTTAAGAAATAAAGTAGTCCATGACAATTTTGAGGTTGACATCCCTCAGTGGATGGCCCGTATTGACACCATGGCCATGGAACATGGGACTGCCCAGGAATTTTTGCATCCTCAACAACCGAATCAAGTTCCCAAGTGGAACCCCCCTCCCCCTTTGTGGGTGAAAGTTAACTTTGATGTCGTTATTCGACAGCATTCTACTTCGCTGGCAGCTATCTTCAGAGATGACCGAGCCAATATCCTCTATTCACACACGTGGAAATGTCGTCCCACTGATCCACTAGTGGCTGAAGCTCGTGTGGCTGTTTTCTCTCACTACACCATTCAGCCATTTTTCTAACACAGGGGTTTTTGGTTTCCTAACGGTAATTTACCGTTACAAATTTGGAACGGTAAATTTCAGTTAGAAATTTATAAATTCCGTTAGTAATTTTCAACTCTAGCTATTTTAGAATTTTCTAACAATAACAAAATAAATACTAACAGTAAATTACCATTACAAAGTTTTACCTAAATTAATTATTTAAAAGAAAATATTAAAGAAAAAAAAATAAACTAAAAACTAGAGGGGGTCTTGGGCGGCAAAACAAAAGCCAAAAGGGGGTCTTGGGCGACTCTGTGAGAGAGAGAGAGAGAGAGAGAGAGAGAGAGAGAGGAGAAAAGGGGATCTGTGAGCTCCCACTGCCGCCGCCACTCCACCGTGGTCCTCTCGCCGTTGCCACTCCACCGTGGTCCTCTCGCCGCCGCTACTCCACCGTGGTCCTCCCGTCGCCACCACCAACCATCGTCTTCCCGCTGCCACCACTCCACCATGGTCCTCCCGCTGCCACCACTCCGCCATCATTTTCCCGCCTCCACCACTCCACCGTGGTTAGTCATCTCTCTCTCTCTCTCTCTCTCTCTCTCACACACACACACACACACACACACACAAACACCAGATCTCTCTCTCTCTCTCTCTCTCTCTCTCTCTCTCTTACACACACACACACATACACACCAGATCTATTATAAACACATACACGTATGCAAACTAGATCTGAAATCATACTGGTTCATCTTCTTTTGCTCAGTTTTATCTGTGTGTTGCGATTGTGTGTGTAGCGATTATGTACGTGTGTGTGTATTGCGACTGTGTGTGGGTTTTATCTGTTCATCTCCTTTTGCTCAGTTTTGGTGATTTTCCTTGGTTGTATTTCTGTTCATGAAAAGACTAATTTTCAGCTCAGAATTCATAATCGTCCAGTTTATTGTTTGTTTAGATTTAACTAGAATTTAAGTTGTCAATTATGTTTCTCCATCGTGGGTGTACACATGAATCCATGTTTTTGCCTGACTAGTGAATTGTAGAGTGATTTAGCACAACTAATTAAAGTGGTGAATTGCCATTTGGGAATTCCAGAGGAGTTTGTTCCTTCAACCTGATACTAAACTATCCTTATAAAGTATTATATTATATGTTGGCTGAACAATTTTTCTTTGTACTAAATTCAAATATAAAATTACTTGGTCACATCTTTTTCGAGTTGAAGTTTTATATTGCAAATTTTTGGGAGATGTTTTTGTGCATTTGAGCTATCTGGAATTGAAGCTCAAGAATGTATCTAAGTTACTGTGTTCTGTTTGCAGTGTGATACCACTGCTAGCACCCCATCCACAAAATTAAGTTTAAAAAAAAAAGATTTTGGACCATCAAAGTAGAGCCTGAACTTATAACATTAATAAGGAATCGAGTAATGCTATGCTTTCTAATTTTTTTTTTCCAAAAGTGTTTCCCAACACATGTGGCAGTGGGCCAGTTTATTTGATTGGTTGATGTTGAAGTGATCTCACCATTATTGAAGAAGGTCCCACTGCCACATGTGTTGGGAAACTTTTTTTGGGAAAAAAAATTGGGAAGCATAGCATTACTCTAAGGAATCAGAGGGGGGTTGTTTCTTTTCCACCATCTGCTGCTATTCTTTACAACATTACATATAGGGATGAATAATATAACCAAGAGTGCTTAAATTATGTGTGGAAATGATGCGTGATGACTACTTGAACTAGCCTAGCTAGCTATAGTGAGAATGCTTAAATGGACAGGTGGTAGTAGTATGAGAGAATAAGAATTAAACAACTTATGCTTGAATTTAAATATAAAATTGAATTAGTATAATGGGATAAGTCAGTTGAATGGCATTGTCGTATCATGTATGTTGTGGAGGCTTAAACCAACAAGGAGGGCTCTGACTTTGAGCTATATTGGAGTGTAGTATATACATATGAAGAATTTTGAGCATAGATGTATTTTTTCCCTTATTTGTAACATTCTTGAGTAGAATTCACACTCTTTACATATGTGTCTCATCTAAATAAGTCAATCATATCAACTGTAAGGTACCACATAGACATAAAGACATGGCATGTGATATATTGAAATTATGAAATAAAGGCAATTGAAAATTTAAGAAAAAGCAGTGACTTGACTGACGAGGGATATAGTAATAATTGTGAAGACTTTGACAATGACGAGTTAACTCAAGTATTTGGAGGACAAAAGGGAAGGGGTTCGTGCTGTGGGTTCACGCATCTCTAAGAGGCAACTACTTCATATCGGGTTGCCAATGTCCAAAAGTGAGGGAAAAAAGAAGATAACTAAAGAAGTTGCCGCATTGGAGGATAAGATCATTTCTCACGTTGACTCAAAATTTCACGATATGCAAGGTATAATTATGTCTTTAGTTTCGAAACTCTCAATGTGAGTACCCCACCTATGGTTACTACTCCCTCAAGTGATTATGGATCAAATTCAGTTAATTTTGCTACTCATTTAGCTCAAAACTTGAATAATGTTTTTGCCACGGGTGTTTCACCTTCTACTCATCATATGCCTCCTCCCATGCCTCCTCCCACCGACATGCCCCCATGTGTATTATTTGATAAGTTTGGTAAACAATTGGCAAAAGGGTATGTTGTGACGGATGCTACAGCTAATGTCTGCCACTCCAAACAAGTTGGTATTGGCGAAAAGAAAGTTTATATCGAGGAAGTGTTTGAGCCCGATGCTCGTTTGTGGGATCGTCAAGATGGACAAGATACATTGGCAGACTTTGTTCAAGGGGGATTTGTGATTTGGCTTGAGTGTTGGTTAAAGATTGGTTGACTATTCTTGTCTTATTTTCTCTGACTTTAAATTTCAGACATGGTTTATTTGTCAGTTGGTTTAGTTTAGTTTTGGATGGATTTACTCTTTCAATTTCAGACATGGTTTGTTAGTTTTAGTTTGGACTTAGAAACAGTTTGTATTTAAGGATAATTATGCCTATTTTGGATTATATTTTTTGTATTTAATAAAGATTGAGCTTGTATTTATTATGGTTTGGATTTGAGCTTATTATATATGTTTATAGTAAATGTGATGTGGCTGTGATGGAAAGTAGGTGCAAATAAAATTTGGGAGCATATTTTAGTATTTATGTTTTTCATATTTAAAATAATTACTAATGGATAATTTCCGTTAGTATTCTTACACATGTGTTAGAAAATAAACCGTTAGTAATAAAATTACTAACGGTTTATATCCGTTAGTAATTGTCTCGAAAGTGTTAGAAACTGTCATATTACATACCGTTAGTAATTTAACGGTAATATACCGTTAGTATTTTGTATATAAAAGTGTTAGAGAATAAACCATTAGAATAAATATTACTAACGGAATATTTCCGTTAGGAATAATAAATTACTAACGGTAATTTACCGTGAGTAAACATATTACTAACGGTAATTTACCGTTAATTACCGTTAGTAAAAATAATTTGCCTAATGGAAATTTACCGTTAGAAAATCCGTTAGAATTATTAGCCACGCTCTATTTCTAACGGTAAATTACCGTTACGAATAATTTTACTAACGGTAAATTACCATTAGTAATGAGCCCTTTTGGTGTAGTGTCTCTTCTTCATGCCAGCCGTTTGGGTTTTAAGAACATCATCATTGAAGGAAACTCCGTGATGGCCTGTGACGCAATCAGAAATTGGACAAGTGCCCCCGATTGGTCAATTGACTCCCCTATTTCCGAGGCCAGATCTCTGCTTCGTAATGAATTTTTGTTCTGGAATGTTTCTTCTATTCACAGGTCGGCAAATTTTTTTGCTAAAAACCTTGCCCAATGGGCCATGCTCTGTAATTTTTCTGGTCCCGTCCCAATTGACGACTTCCCTCCGTTTGTTCTTGAGGAAAGCCATCAATGGGGCTAGTGGATCCAGGTTTCTTGGCTTTTGCCTTGTGTTTTGTTTCTCTGTTAATGATATATTCACGTTCAACTAAAAAAAGAAAAAGACTAAAACAAACTTTAGGAGAAAAAAATAAACAAAATACTTAATTTGGTTGGTTTTATATGCAAACCTTAATGATCACCTCGATCCTATGATTTATAGGTGTTGCATATGGCGCAACCCTGTTCCGCATAATAGTGAATGTCAAAATAGTATGACATTTATGAGCGATGCATTTACCTTGTGAGGGCCATTTTGGGTTAAAACTCAGAAGGGACAAACCTGTGATGCCTCGCTATTGGGGTGGAAGCTCAGGTTCGCTAGTGTGACGATAGATCAAAATATCGGACAACACCTCGCATGTGGACTAGATGCTAATTCTAATGTGGTACATATCCGAACCCGCGGATGTGCCTCTCCCTCTTGAGGCCCCTTTAGTTTAGAATTCAAGAGGACGGACAAAACCATGACTAAGCTCGAAGCTCTTAATCGCCAGTGGGATTATGTAATCATAGTTGTTAGAATTTTACATTCACGAGTCGATTTGTAAGAATCACCTCAATTCATACCAGTCGATTTGAGTTTCGTACAATTTGATACCATTGACGATTAACTAGTTTGTAATTTTAAGTGAAAAACTTTAACACTGCATGAAACTTGTGTTAAAAATGTCATTTTGCTTTGTAATTTTAAGTTAAAAGCTATAAGGGTTGGGGGGCGTGTACATTAAGCAAAAAAAAATTTGAGTCTGTTTGTAATTTTGGGTGTAGATTAAACTTTTTCAATTATAAAGGCTAATTGTCGATTGTAATTTGTAAACTTGGAATCACGGTAAAATAATTTGGGTTAGACTAAACTGATACATAAGTGAGAAGAAAATGTGTTGAACCCAATTTTTAGGATATGTCGAATTACATTGGGACCAATATGTATTTCTTTTCTTCTTCTTTTTTTTAACAGCAAGCAATTTTTATTAAATGTAAGCAATTTTTACAATGGGACCAATATGTATTACACATACATTTTTTTTTCAATTTTTAGATGGGTTGAATTACAATTGGGCCAACATTGTCACGACCCATCCCACTACGCGTGGAAATAGGACACGTGGCACGCCACCAAGGCTCATCCAAACATCATCTAATAATACGCAGCGGAAAGAACTTCTTCAAAACAACCCCGGTAGTTTAAAACTTAGGAAACATTCCCCTCTGAGTTGTAAAATACATTGAAATCGGAGTTAGAAAAAGTTTTGACCAAGTGAAAACGCATTCAAAATAAAACAGTTTTGAAAACAGAGGCTCAGTCGACTGCCCCGTCGACTGCACTAAGATCCAGTCGACTGCTCCGTCGACTGTGTTAAGCAGAACCAAAAATACATCATATTGCATAGGGGTCCAGTCGACTGTTATGGGGATCCAGTCGACTGCTTTTCAATTAATGGATGCAGTAGCTAAAATAAACAGTGTTCAGTTGACTGCCCAAGGGATCCAGTCGACTGCTTCTCTATTATTCACTTTCAGTGTCTCCAACACACGAGATCCAGTCGACTGATCCAGGGTCCAGTCGACTGCTCCCCTGCTGACAGCCCTGTATTGAAAATTAACAAGTCCTGCTACTCATTTCCAACAACCACCACAACCAACACCAATACGAACATACCAGATATAACTACAGACGTTCCAATACAATATTACAATACTGAGAAGCTAATCCATGTTTCTATTACAACATACTACAATACTCGAATCCTTATACAAGTTTTAGGATTAAAAACAAAACATTTACAAAGGTGATCCCCCGGCGTTCATCGGCCTCACTCCACACACTTCTTCTTGTCTCTCTTCTTACCTGCAATGGAGTACATCTCCACTGCTCAGCTATATGCTGAGCGTACAATTCTAAATGTATGCTTATATGACAATTCATGGTTTAAGCATCTTAAAACACATAGAAATAGTCTCTAGGGTGAGTGGTACGCATTCATCCGGTCGATGCCATAGGAGGCCCACCTCTCCCACGCATCTCGTACACTGGTTGGGCCTTCCTCCATACCAGGTACCGTGTACTGGTTGGGCCCACCTCCAATCCAGACACAACAACAATTTCCAATTCCAATCAATCAAAATCACAATCCTCAAGGTTCGAGGAGCTTACCCCGGATGAATTTGCACCAAACTCCCCTTTGACCCAAGTAGACACATAACATGCTCACATAAACAATTATACGTGCTTTTATCATAATTTCACGTGCATAATTAACGGGCCTAACTAATACATGAATTTCGCCCGGATCCAAGAATATCAAAAGTGATGTCCAAAACATGAAAATCCATATATTTCATAGATCTAGAATTCATACCTCGTGCGATTCTCTTCAAACTTTGAAGGATCGTCTAGGGGACTAAATAATCACCGGATTTCAAATTATACGCGATTCCTACGAGTTTTACCTGATTTTTCCCAAAAGTCTAAAATTACTATTTTTACAAAAGTTGGCCAAACACGGCCTAAGTAGTATCAAAACGTAGGTCTTACCTCCACAAGTTCAAATCTGAAATCTAGAGAAAATCTGACAGACGAACGGTCGTCGATCGGCGTCGCAAAGCCCGTGGCCACCAAATCTCCTTTCTCTCTCCTCTCTCTAGATATTTGTTTGGATTTTGGATGAGATTGAAATCTCATCTCAATCTATATATATAGGCAAACTTTCGGGAAATTACGTTTACCTCCCCACAAGTTTCTCAAACTTCTAATTAATCCTTGAAACTTCGCACACGTCCATTTTATGCCTTTACAAGTGAAAACTATAAGTTTCAAAAGTTTTCGACTAGGTTTCGTTTGGGTCCAAAAATAACGTCTGAAAACTAAATTATGTGGAATCTCTACACAACCTACCTTTTTAGTTAACGTGACACTCACGTTCTCACCACAGTTCTCAAATCAATATATAACAATATCAAAGATTACTACAATTTACCAAACCCAGGTAAAATTTACTATTCACAAAATACCAGATAAAGTCAAATAACATTTAAGTCATATAAATGTCATTTAATCATGCCAATGCAACAGGTGTTACCAATTCCTCGTGTCTCCACTAGACACCTCACCGTTGACTCACGTCAACTCAACTCAATCAAATTATTAATAACGTTAATAATTCTAAAACTCGATGATGCATGTTTTAAAACCATGAAATTCTGGAACGGGTGTGACAACTCTCCCCTCCAAAAAGGAAGTTTGTCCCCAAACTTTACCTCATGCGTCGAACAAGTACGGATACTCATTCCTCATGTCTTCCTCATTTTCCCACGTAGCCTCTTCCATCGTATGACTACGCCATAACACTTTCACCATTGGAATAGTCTTGGTTCTCAAAACTCGTTCTTTGCGATCCAAGATCTCTACCGGTTGTTCCACATAAGTCAAGTCCCCCTGAATCTGTAGTGGTTCAGGTACAATGATTTTACTCGTATCAGTCATACATCGTCTCAACATAGACACGTGAAACACGTTGTGCACATGTTCCAACTCTGACGACAATGCCAATCGATAAGCTATTGGACCAACCCTCTCTCGGATTTCAAAAGGTCCTATGAATCTCGGATTGAGCTTTCCCCTTTTCCCAAATCGTACAATGCCTTTTGAAGGCGATACTCGCAAGTATACAAAATCTCCAACTTCAAAATTCATCGGTCGTCGTTTAGAGTCTGCATAACTCTTATATCGACTCTGAGCTACCTTGAGTCGCTCTTGAATCAATTTCACTTTCTCAGTAGTCACCTGTATTAACTCAGGTCCTAACAACTTCCTTTCTCCAACCTCGGTCCAACAAACCGGTGATCGACACTTACGGCCATACAGAGCTTCATATGGTGCCATACCAATACTGGACTGAAATCCGTTGTTATACGCAAATTCAATTAACGGCAAATGGTGTTCCCAATCATTTCCAAAGTCTAACACACACAATCTCAACATATCTTCCAAGGTCTGAATCACACACTCTGACTGTCCGTCGGTCTGAGGATGAAATGCGGTACTGAAACTCAACTTCGTACCCATAGCTTTTTGCAAACTTCCCCAAAACCTCGATGTAAAACTACTATCGCGATCTGACACAATCACTGCTGGTACCCCATGTAGTCTTACAATCTCTTTCACATACAATTCCGCTAATTTGGACGGTTTAGTCGTTTTGATCGGTAGAAAATGTGCTGACTTTGTTAATCGGTCGACTATAACCCAAATCTTATCATTCTTATTAGATGATCGTGGAAATCCTGAAACAAAATCCATCGTGATTTCATCCCATTTCCATTCCGACACAGGTAAAGGTTGTAATAACCCCGCGGGTACCTGTCTCTCCGCTTTGACCTGTTGACATGCCGAACATTCGGATACAAACTTAGCGACTTCACGCTTCATACCTTTCCACCAGAAATTTTCTCTCAGGTTTCTGTACATTTTGTTACTTCCCGGGTGTACTGAATATTTTGTGCTGTGAGCCTCCTCCAAAAGTTGTTCCTTCAAGTCTTTCACATTCGGTACACATAACCGATTTCCAAACTTCAGAATCCCTTGTTCCAATACCAAATCAAGTCGCTTTCCCAAAGGTATCTCGTCTCTCATTTTGCACAAATAAACATCGTTAAACTGTTCCTTCTTGATCTCATCGATAATATCTGGATGTGCAATGATTGCCATCATTAAACCATCACTAGTCTTTGGAATCACATCTAAGTCCAAAAGTTCCATCTCTTTTATCAATTCTTTTTGTTGTGTTAGCTCATCGGCTAAATTCCTCGGCGTCTTCCGGCTTAAGGCATCGGCTACTACATTTGCCTTTCTCGGGTGGTATTCAATCGAAAGATCGTAATCCTTCATCAATTCCAACCATCTTCGCTGTCTCATATTCAAGTCTCGTTGGGTGAAAATATATTTCAAACTCTTGTGATCCGTGAATATCTCACACTTTTCCCCGTACAGGTAGTGTCTCCAAATTTTCAAAGCATGAATTACTGCTGCTAATTCAAGATCATGAGTCGGATAATTTACCTCATGGGTCTTTAGCTGTCTAGAAGCATACGCAATTACTTTACCACTTTGCATGAGCACACATCCCAACCCTTTGTGTGAAGCATCACTATAGATTACAAATCCCTCAGTTCCGGATGGTATTGTTAGAATAGGTGCTCTCGTTAGTCGTGCTTTCAATTCTTGAAAACTGTCTTCACATTCCTGATTCCATTCAAATGTAATTCCTTTCCTCATCAACCTTGTCATAGGTAAAGAAATCTTCGAGAAATGCTCAATAAAACGGCGGTAGTATCCTGCTAATCCCAAGAAACTTCGAATTTCAGATACGGAAGTCGGCCTCTGCCAATTTGATACAGCTTCTACCTTGTGAGGATCAACTGAAACCCCATTCTTGTCAATCACATGACCAAGAAAAGTAATGTTAGGTAACCAGAATTCACATTTCTTGAGTTTACCAAACAATTGTTTCTCCCGCAATCTCTGAAGTATTAATCTCAAATGATTTTCGTGCTGTATTTCACTCGACGAATAGATAAGAATGTCGTCGATAAATACGATCACAAAATCATCCAAGTAGTCCTTGAAGACTCGGTTCATCAGGTCCATGAACGCAGCTGGTGCATTAGTAACCCCAAATGGCATAACTAAGAACTCATAGTGTCCATAACGCATTCTGAAAGCTGTTTTCTCAACATCTTCGGCCTTCACTTTCAATTGATGATAACCCGATCTTAGGTCTATCTTGGAGAACACTTGTGCCCCACGAAGTTGATCAAATAAGTCATCAATTCTGGGTAGTGGATACTTGTTCTTGATTGTCAACTTGTTCAGTTCCCGGTAATCAACACACATTCTCATCGAACCATCTTTCTTCTTTACAAACAACACTGGAGCTCCCCACGGCGAAATACTTGGTCGAATGAAACCTTTATCAAGTAACTCTTGTAGTTGAACTTTGAGTTCCTTCAATTCTACTGGTGCCATTCTATACGGTGCCTTTGATACGGGTCTTGAATCTGGCATAACCTCAATAATGAATTCAATTTCCCTCTCAATCAGGACGTCTGGTAAGTCATCGGGAAATACATCTGAATATTCTCGCACTATCGGAATGTCTTCTACTTTTAATTCGGTCGTTGAGTCATCATTCACTGAACATAGAAATCCCTGACATCCCTTTTTCAACAACTTCCCTGCTCGGATTGCGGAAATCAAGTACGGCGGCGGTGTAACCCCACTCCCTTGAAAATAAAAGTTCCTATATACCGGTGATCGAAAATTAACTTCTTTCCGTTCACAGTCTATTGTAGCTTGGTTAAGGGCTAACCAATCCATCCCCAATATCACATCAAAATGATTCATCACAATCGGGATAAGGTCTACGGTCATCAACTTCTCACCTAATTTGATCTCACAGTTCTTATATACAGTAGACGTCATTATCGATTTACTAAGTGGCACAGCAATAGACAATTCATATCCTAACGGTGCCGATTTGACATTCAAATTTTCAACAAAAGCATGCGATACAAATGAATGCGTAGATCCCGAGTCAACAAGTATGCGTGCTAAGTGCGAACATACAAGCACCATACCTGAGACCACTGTATCAGTAGCAGCCACGTCTCCAGGGTTCATCTGGAATGATCTCCCCTGACGTTGCTCCGTCCTTTGTCCCCCGTCACTAAACTGCTTAGGCTTCGAACCGCTAGAAGCCATAGAACTTGCCCCTTGTTGAGAACGCTTCTTTGGGCAATCCTTCGCTCGGTGTCCCAAGGTACCACAATCAAAGCACTTGAGTTGTGGGTAGGTCGCAGAACTCATACTGTTTCCCCCTGTAGATCTGTTCTGAAAATTAGTTAGAAAACATCGACCGGTGTGTGGTCGGTTGCAAAGTGAACACAACGGTATATTACTGGGTATTCTCCTGGAATCATTAAAACTAGAACCAGTGCCTCTTTGAAACGGCCTCTTGAAAGATCCGCCCTGGTTCCTATCCCCACTCTCATTGCTTCTTTTACCGTGTTGATTCTGCCTCGACCTTTCCATCCCACTCTCGGCCACTAGCGCCGTTTGTTGCACTGCTGCCACAGTCGAATGTTCATAGGTTTCCACCCTTGGACGGATATTTTCCCGTAAACCCTCTTCGAATTTCCTTGCCCTATCTTCCTCCTCTGGCACAGAACCCTTTCCAAATCTCAACAAAGCGTTGTACTTGGAAGTATATTCCGTTACAGTCATGTCTCCTTGTTTGAGGTTATCAAACTCTCGCTTCTTTGCATTGTAGGCGGCTCGTGGAAAGAATCGGCGATTGAATTCCGCCTTGAACCCTTCCCAAGTAATTGGTGCTCCTTGATCTAAAACGTTTACCCACCAGTTCTGAGCTTCACCCCTCAGCACATCACTTGCATTCTCAATCTTTTCCCTATCCGACATCGGAATAGATCGGAAAATTCTTTCCATGTCCATAACCCAATGTTCTGCCAATGTTGCATCAGGCGTCCCATGAAATTCCATTGGTTTCTTCCTCGCAAACTGTTCAGATATCGATCTCGTACCCCTATTCTCCGGCGCATGAACTACTACTATCGGCTCTGGTTCCAATGGAGGCGTTGGAGGTAACCGATCTGCTATATTTCGGATCATCATCTCCCCCATATTCCCCATCATTTCCGCCATTTCATTCATACGTCGAGTGTGCGGCGATAGTTCTCGCTCTTCATCACTCATGATTACAATCCTGTAGTTCTCAATGCATAAACACTATGCATGTACAACAATAACAATATCATGTATGTAAGGCTACATCCATATGCATCAAACATCTCTAAGATGTATAAATGTAATTGAAAGCATGTGACAATTCACTCAACACTCTACTCATCGTCGAACGTTCCCAAAGTTTTGTTACCTCTAGCTCTGATACCAATAAATGTCACGACCCATCCCACTACGCGTGGAAATAGGACACGTGGCACGCCACCAAGGCTCATCCAAACATCATCTAATAATACGCAGCGGAAAGAACTTCTTCAAAACAACCCCGGTAGTTTAAAACTTAGGAAACATTCCCCTCTGAGTTGTAAAATACATTGAAATCGGAGTTAGAAAAAGTTTTGACCAAGTGAAAACGCATTCAAAATAAAACAGTTTTGAAAACAGAGGCTCAGTCGACTGCCCCGTCGACTGCACTAAGATCCAGTCGACTGCTCCGTCGACTGTGTTAAGCAGAACCAAAAATACATCATATTGCAAAGGGGTCCAGTCGACTGTTATGGGGATCCAGTCGACTGCTTTTCAATTAATGGATGCAGTAGCTAAAATAAACAGTGTTCAGTCGACTGCCCAAGGGATCCAGTCGACTGCTTCTCTATTATTCACTTTCAGTGTCTCCAACACACGAGATCCAGTCGACTGATCCAGGGTCCAGTCGACTGCTCCCCTGCTGATAGCCCTGTATTGAAAATTAACAAGTCCTGCTACTCATTTCCAACAACCACCACAACCAACACCAATACCAACATGCCAGATATAACTACAGACGTTCCAATACAAGATTACAATACTGAGAAGCTAATCCATGTTTCTATTACAACATACTACAATACTCGAATCCTTATACAAGTTTTAGGATTAAAAACAAAACATTTACAAAGGTGATCCCCCGGCGTTCATCGGCCTCACTCCACACACTTCTTCTTGTCTCTCTTCTTACTTGCAATGGAGTACATCTCCACTGCTCAGCTATATGCTGAGCGTACAATTCTAAATGTATGCTTATATGACAATTCATGGTTTAAGCATCTTAAAACACATAGAAATAGTCTCTAGGGTGAGTGGTACGCATTCATCCGGTCGATGCCATAGGAGGCCCACCTCTCCCACGCATCTCGTACACTGGTTGGGCCTTCCTCCATACCAGGTACTGTGTACTGGTTGGGCCCACTTCCAATCCAGACACAACAACAATTTCCAATTCCAATCAATCAAAATCACAATCCTCAAGGTTCGAGGAGCTTACCCCGGATGAATTTGCACCAAACTCCCCTTTGACCCAAGTAGACACATAACATGCTCACATAAACAATTATACGTGCTTTTATCATAATTTCACGTGCATAATTAACGGGCCTAACTAATACATGAATTTCGCCCGGATCCAAGAATATCAAAAGTGATGTCCAAAACATGAAAATCCATATATTTCATAGATCTAGAATTCATACCTCGTGCGATTCTCTTCAAACTTTGAAGGATCGTCTAGGGGACTAAATAATCGCCGGATTTCAAATTATACGCGATTCCTACGAGTTTTACCTGATTTTTCCCAAAAGTCTAAAATTACTATTTTTACAAAAGTTGGCCAAACACGGCCTAAGTAGTATCAAAACGTAGGTCTTACTTCCACAAGTTCAAATCTGAAATCTAGAGAAAATCTGACAGACGAACGGTCGTCGATCGGCGTCGCAAAGCCCGTGGCCACCAAATCTCCTTTCTCTCTCCTCTCTCTAGATATTTGTTTGGATTTTGGATGAGATTGAAATCTCATCTCAATCTATATATATAGGCAAACTTTCGGGAAATTACGTTTACCTCCCCACAAGTTTCTCAAACTTCTAATTAATCCTTGAAACTTCGCACACGTCCATTTTATGCCTTTACAAGTGAAAACTATAAGTTTCAAAAGTTTTCGACTAGGTTTCGTTTGGGTCCAAAAATAACGTCTGAAAACTAAATTCTGTGGAATCTCTACACAACCTACCTTTTTAGTTAACGTGACACTCACGTTCTCACCACAGTTCTCAAATCAATATATAACAATATCAAAGATTACTACAATTTACCAAACCCAGGTAAAATTTACTATTCACAAAATACCAGATAAAGTCAAATAACATTTAAGTCATATAAATGTCATTTAATCATGCCAATGCAACAGGTGTTACCAATTCCTCGTGTCTCCACTAGACACCTCACCGTTGACTCACGTCAACTCAACTCAATCAAATTATTAATAACATTAATAATTCTAAAACTCGATGATGCATGTTTTAAAATCATGAAATTCTGGAACGGGTGTGACAAACATATTATGAATAAAATTTTTATTTTCAGCCAATGCAATATTTTGGGGACCTATGAAATAATCACACAATTTTTTTGGGTACCAATCTTAATAAAATTTGAACTTTGTAGAAACGATAATTACAATTTTGAAAATTCTAAAAACTTGGGATGCAACTTGTTAAATTGTCCCAATATCTATGTGTGTGTGTATATATATATATGCGCATAGATACATCTACACAAATGTGCTGAAGGAGCACGTGGCAGTTTCGGATCACTTCAAGTCTTTAACTACCTTGAGCTTAGAAATTAAAGTCAAAAGTAATAAATATTAATCTTTTAAAAAACTTTTTCTTTTGTGTAGCCTAATGATTTCTTGACAGCAATGCTAAAAATTCTCTTCTTTGAAGAGAAATAGTTGTTGATTCATTTGTGTGTCTCTGTTTTTTCTTATGCTTAGTTTGGCCCATATCGGTGTTTCTATTTTTTTTGAAGTATAATTTTATATTAATTTATTTGGTAATTAGTTTATGAGTTTTTTAAAAATTGAATTTTGGGTTTTTTGGGTAGAGCTTTTAAAAGCTCTAGAATGGAACTTTTAAAAGCTCAATATTATTTTTTGGTTTTATGATATTTTTTTTAAAGAGTAATGTATCACTTATATAAAATTATTAAATAACTTAATAATAAATTTCATAATTTACCGTTAAAATGCCAGATGAGGGCCAAACTAAGCCTTAGACCCAAAAAAATAAAAATAAAAAAAGTCTTGGTCTTTCTTTATGAAACACAGCGCGTCCTTTTCAGTAGTAGGAGCTCACAAATTATGCTGATTCCACTTGCACAGTCAGGCTCTAAAGAGGGCGCCCTCTCTTTAATAAAGAGAGGACTTCTGTTTTAGCCGTCGGATTGTGTTTTCATTAATGGTAGTTTTGTCATTTCACAATTTTTCAACACAATCTGACGGTCAAAACAAAGGTCCTCCCTTTAATAAAGAGAGGTGGCCCTCTTTAGAGAATCTTTGTCCACTTGCATGTATGTATGTGTATATATATATATATATAAAATATGTACAAATATATTCATACTTGTTAATATCTGTGTATGCAGGGAGTGTATAAAGAGGGCGCTCTCTCTTTAAGCGAGGACATTGACCCACTAAGCCCCACGTGACTCCGTCCATGATTGTATACATGTATGTATAATAAGAATATTCCTTTCAAGTTATCGCAATCTTTAGCATATCAGACTTGACATTGTGATCGCAATCAAGGTAATCTGTTAGCAATTTCGTTCGTGGTTGCTCGGTTCCATATTCCATTGACCCTCATTATCTTTCTTTAATTTGGAAGGAAAAAAAAAAAAGACTATCCATATACACATACAAAAAATACACACGTATAAATGCAAATTTTTTTCTATGGCTGTCCGCCCCTATTTATGACAAGTGAAGTGGGTGGAAGTTGGAACCTGTGGAAGTTTCAATGAAAAGTTTTGAGACCACAAAAATCTTCACCATGCATAACCGTGGAAGAAGAATATTATTAAATATTAACCCAAATCTTGCATAATTAGATAAGGGTAATGCTATGTGCACATAAAATGTGCACATAAAGTGTGCACATAAAGATCTGAGCCTTTCATTTTGGTAGGGTCCATCCCTGTACACATAGGACCCACCAAAATAAATGGCCTAGATCTTTATGTGCACACTTTATGTGCACATTTTATGTGCACGAATCATTACTCATTAGATAACGTATAATCAATGAATCAGCGACCTATTCAAAAGTAATCTGTCGGTAATTCACAACCGCATACATAAACTCTAGTCCTCCTGAATAAACCGTGTACGAAAGGAAAATGCTAAGTGTACATCTATTTTGTTTGTGCATTTAAACTGTACACCTGCTGATGTGTTGTGATAGTTTTGAAATTAATTCAAAATTTATTTGGTAACTGATAAATAATTTAAAAATTCACGTCAACAGACGTATTATTTAGGTGGTCATTTTAAGTATACCTACTAGCATTGCTACGTACGTACACAAACCAAATTATAATTACACAAGGAAAAGAAAAAGAAAAATTAGCATAGCCAACTTTCCAAAATTAAAAGTCAATGTTATTTCTTGTTTTACAAAAAGTCAACATCATTTTTATAGCACTAGTTTAATTATATAGCACTAGCTTAATCAAAGTTATCTTCAGTTATTGTATTAATTTTTATAGCACTAGCTTAATTATATTATCTACACAATATATAAAGCCCCCCAAAAAAATTGGTCGGGCAGTACTGCCTGAACCCCAAAAAACTCAACTACATCCAGGTATAACTTCGGTTAATTTTGCCCTTACTAAATCCCCCCAAACTACGTTTGTGCATCCACTCCTTACAAGGATATGTATGGTATCATTTTGAGGGCGTTGAAAAAGAAGAAGTAAAGCATGCAAGATCTTTTATGACACATCCTAGTGATTTAAGATATTTTAAATTAAAAATCATTGATATTTCATATTTTTACAAATGTTACGGTGTCAATTTGAAGTGGTCATTTTTCCCAAAAAAATTTTAAAAGCAACCTTAAAAGTTAAGGGCACATGGGTTCTTTTGAGCCGTGCAATGCAACATGTGTTGAATTTCATAAAAAAAAAATATAATTTATATATATATTTTTTAATGTGGATAAGAAAGAGAAATAAATTTTATTAATTCTTAGGATGGTGTTAGAAAAATATAGTTTAACAACAACTATATTAATTGATGTTAACTTACAATTTTAGGCTCTTTTCTTTAACTTATAATCATAGATAATAAATATATATGTAGATGTATATATACACATACATATATACAAAGGGTAATATGAAAAAGGCAAAAGGGCAATTTGGTAATTTGATTTAACAAAAGAGTATTTAAAAAAGGCTTAAGGGTAATTTGATTATTCAATTTGTAACTGTACATACTTTAAACTTTTAGACTCTTTTCTTTAACGTATAGATAAAAATGTATACATATATACACACAAACGCGTACGCGCACACTCGTATATTCAAAAGGGTAATTTATGAAAGATAAAATGGTAATTTGATCATTTGATTTAACAAAATGGTAATTTGTAAAAGGTATAAGGGTAATTAGATTATTTAATATATATATATATACATATATCGTAATATAATAATATAATAAAAGGATTTTTGGTATTTAAATTTAACAAACGGAAATTTATAATTGTAATTTGATAATCCTATTTAATAAAAGGGTAATTTGGTAATTCGATTTATAATTGTACACACTTTAAATACATAAATAATAATAATAATAAATTATTTTAATATGTCTTAAGGCTCAAACAAGCCTTAAATTTCAAAAGTAACCAAAGCCTTATTTAGAAAAGTGACTTAAGGCTTGTTGTAATTTAAAGATTCCTTAAAAGTTGCCTTAAGCCTTGCCAAACAAGCATTAATTTACAAAAGTAATCTAAAGCTTGTTTGGTAATTCAAAGATTCCCTGAAAACATGTCTTAAGGCTCAAAGAAGCCTTGCCAAATAAGCCTCAAGTTACTATTGGATAGTAGCTTGATGTAGATTGATTGATGTGAAATTATCAAATAACCAAATTAGAAAAAAAAAATGACCAATACGGCCAAATTAATTTGACATCTTTAAAGAATATTCCATTTAAGTCTCTTTCATATAATATAGGGGTGGGGCAGAGCAAGGCGCGGGACGACGAATTGTACAATATAATTAATAGGGTACTATGAAAGTATAAAATTAAATTTATAGGGTATACACAAATAAGTTTATGCATGTGTAGGCGTAATTTAAGACGTGTGTGAAATTAAATTTATAAATTACATTTTATAGGTATGTGTGGGTGTGTAAATTGGGGGGGGGGGGGGGGGGGGGGGGGGTGTAAATTAAATTTATTGGCGTGTGTTTGTGTAATTTGAAAATATAAAAGGTATTAATGTGGGGGGTAAAAGGGGGGAAAAATGAGAAAGATGAAATTAAATTTGTATGTGTGTGTAAATGAAATTTATATATATGTGTAATAAAATTAAATTTTTAGGTATGCGTATAAATTGAAGAAATTTTTTGAAAAATACAAACAAATGTTAGTGCTTTGATTGGGAAAGCCAAAAAAAAAAAAAAGAAAAACAGTGCCAAAAAACAAAACAAAACCAAACAAGGCATAGCCCAATTCAGGTTGTGTTGTGCCTTGTTTCTGTGAGTGGTTTGTTTGGAAAAACCCAAAAAAATAAAAACAAAACCTAACAAAACACCAAACAAAACCAAGCAAGTTAGTGACTTGTTTGAGGAGAACAAAAAAAACCTGCAAACCACAAAGCCGAAAAGCGATTGTGCCAAACAAGGCACAACTTACAATTGTTGACTTTTGGGTTTTTTGAACCAAATTGTAAACATTTGTAATTGTTGGTTGAAAAGTTGATTGAAATATCATTTATAGATTAATTTAATTTTAAAGTGGAACTAAATTGTAAATATTTATAAACATTATTTGAAAAATTTATTGAATTATCATTTCTAAATTAATTGTAACCATATTTTGTTGACATCTTAATGACAAGCACTCGGAACCTTACTATATAACATATGGTACCAAGGTACGACACATTGACATTCCAATACAAAATCTGTGAATAGGTACAATATGCGCGCTGTCATCTACTTACGAATTTTGGCATGCTTTTCAATTCATTACTTTTTTTTTTCCCTCATAATTTCAATTAATTACTTAGTTATGCATACACTTGGTACAAATAATCTGGGATCTTGATACAACATATTGACATCGTAATACAACACATTGACATGTTACAGCATATTGTACATTTGGAACTATACATGTTGGCATATTTTCGTGTAGGACATATATCTACATATGATCATGCTGTAAAATTTTGGCACCACATACTACAACATTAATTTTAGCATGAAATGATTATACTACATGCTATAATTGTTTGGTTGGAAAATTTATAAGTGTGTGCGGGCGTGCCAGGCAAGCAAATTGCCAATGTGTGTGAGTGATTATCCAAACTGCGCCTCACCAGGGAATTGTGGTGACGTTCGATGCCTTGAACAAGACTTTAATTGTGTAAAGATGTAACTAACTGAAGAACTTCGAACTAATTAAATTAAAATCTACTCCTAAATGGAAACAGTAAAGTAACTAAAAGTAATAAACTACTTTTATTAAATTAAAGCAACTACAATCTAACCTTGAAGATGACTTCGAAGGTATTCTACTCCTAATTCTAAGTACCTAGATAACAATACAATAGATGTATTGAGAGATATATGTTGATGTTTGATCGAAGGATCCTTACAAAGGAGCACAATCCTTCTATTTATAGACATCGAGGCCTCAGTAACTCAATTCGAATGTTCCCTCCTATTTTCAAACTGATAACTGCCTTTATCCGTGGCATTCCCTCACACTGACAACTGTCCTTCAGTTATCCCATGACGTTCAACACGTGTCCTCTATTAACAAAGATGAATTAACTTCAACTGCATATTAACGGTTTTCTTGTCAATCAATTTCCACCAATTATCTTGCCACATCACATCCTGCGTGTCAAACTTGTACTGGCTGAATATTTTCATCACAAACATTACCCCCCGCGCCATTTTCCTTTTTGTTTAAAAAAGATAATGGTGATCATGGTCTAACCATATTGGACAGTTACTACCTTATGCAGTACTTTAAATTTCACAATCATCTTCCTCAATCTATTCCAAACCATCGCTTTTGCTTGATCCTTGATCATGTCTTCTTCTCAATCTTCCTTCAATGTTAGCAATAGCTTTCCTATTGATCTTCCCGAAGAAGTGATGTTGTCAACCAAACGCCCTGATATTCCTCTTCGAACAAATTGGGATCCTCTTGAAACTCCTCCCGAACCTTTTACTTACTCGAAATGGGGAAAATGGCATAAAATGTTGAACAAACCAAGTGTTTCATCAAGGCAAAATTCATCTTCGACTTCTTCCAAATCAATCTATAATAATCAAACATTTCCTCCTGCTTGGGAACAACATATTTCCCATGGTGAAGGTGTAGGATATTACAAGGGAATGAAACTCGAAACTCCAATCACAGTACCTTCAGTTGTTCATCCAAGCTTCGAGTATCTTGAAACTGAAGGTATTATTCGAAGTAGAACAATAAAACCATATTATCCATTTTCGAATCATCTTTCTCGAGAACAAAATTTATTGAATGCCTGGCTGATCTCTTCAACCAGTCCTCCTAGTGAAAGATTCCAGAGAGGTAATATCTTAGTTCCTCAAGGCAGACCTCCTATTCATACATATGTAAGGACATCTCATGAAAAATTTTCCAATGAACATTACTCCTCAGCCTTTATTTCAAAATGCAAACTTTTTGAAAAAGATTATGAAGAGAAAGTACTTCTCTTTGATCATTCTGTATTAGGCTTTCCTGATACCAAAGTTCAGGTAATAGATCCTACTGAGGACATTAATGATCCTTTTTTAAAGCTTGACCAATTATGTAGATATGGTCCTACATTCGAGCATATTCCATCTATTACTTCACCTTCCCCATGCTTGATCGTTCAAGCTCAAAGGCTATTAGTTGCTTTTTCTCATCTTCCATTTTCTATTCTGCAAAATTCAAGGGCTCGAATCAATTTTGAATGGAGTTGTCATGTCTTATGTCATGAATGGAATATATCCACGCTTGTTCGAACTCAAATAGATTTTACCCTTCGAACTTTGGCTTCCCACATGAGATGGTATTCTCATCACCAAGAAAGTATCCATCATCTAAATTATCTTTTAGATCTCTATGAAAAACTCAAAGAAACTCCCAAAGCACTCCTTGATGAAGTCCTAGAATTCAAAGAGAAGTACATTTATGGTTGTGGAAGCTCTGATGAAGAAAGCATCATTTCTCATTATTCGAAGCCTGATCTCGAAAGTCGAATTGCATATCTCAAAGATGAAGCCAAAGTTGTTGGTGTTTCTCCTCGAGGCAAATCTCCATTGGCCAAAGAACTTCGAAGTCTCCGCAAAGCTCTATTCAAGATCAATTTTCAGTTAAACCAATATGAAGAACAACTTAAGGAAGCTTACATTTCCCTTCGAAGTGAAGACAAACTAGCATTAGAAACCAGAAACTTATGTTTCGAGATAGAACTAGAGGCAGAGTATTTTGCCTATTATTGGGCCATGTTTCATAACTTAGTTACTTATGGGTTTCCCCACTTTTATCAATTATGTCTTTGAATTGTAACTACACTTTCCTTTTAATGTAGTGAACAATGAAACATTCTCATTCCTTCAAATAGATTAGTTCATTCTGAACCAACATGTCTTTTATTTTTGAAATAACGGTCCAAAAGAAGGTTAACCGAATCAAACGGCTACTTTTCAATAAATGCAACTCTTTCCAATCGTCACCAAGGGTTCATCAAAGGTTATAAATAGATAATCACAAAAAGAAATAAACCTTCTAACTTCACCAATTTGCTTTGCCCTAATCTATTCATCTCGCACTTTTGTTTTTCTTTCTTGTTTATCTCTTCGTAATCTAAAGAATGACAAAATCTGATGACAATACCCAGCTTCAAAAGATTTGCGATGATTTTGGAAAGATCATAAAAGATGAGCAAGATCGCTATTCGAGTGGGCAAGAAACTTCTCTGGTTCACGAAATTTTTGTTCCCATTACTCTTCCCAACCAAGAATCTTCAATTGCTGTAGGTCCCTGCCTAAGCATCCCAAATTTGAGACTCCATGTCTATTACCCTAGATTAGGGGAACAACGTTTGACTTACCAACGAGAACTCCCAAATCCCAAATATGACTGGAAATTCAGGCACTGGCCTAAACCTGCAAAGGATTGGCCTGAATGGGTAGATAGAATTTTAGAGAGTAGGAGAGAAATTTTGATTACTACGGGGGTTTACCATGCTATCAATCTTTCAAAATTTCCCATCGAATCCAGTCCTAATTTAATAGCCGCAGCTCTCTATTTTTGGAACCCTATTTTCAATCACTTTCAACTTCGATTTGGTCCAATAGGTCCAACTATTCTAGATATTTGTCATTTATTAGGGTTTTTATCTCATGGGGAAGATGTTCATCCCTATATGACTGAGTCTGATAGTCCTTCAATTAACACTGACTCAAAATTATTAGGATACACCAACTTCTTAATTGCTCACAGAAAAACATCAGGAGTAGTGACTGATAAAGAATATTATTGCTTTCTTCTGTACTGGCTTTCGAAGCATCTATTTTGTACCTCTTCTCAGAGAGTTGTCCTCGAATATTCTAACATTGCCAAAGCTCTGGCTGCTGGTCGAAGGTTAGCCTTAGCACCTTTTGTTCTAGGATCTCTCTATAGATCTTTTTCTGATTTATGCTTTGATCCCTTCATTCTCACCCAAGGTGGTCCTTTTTGGATTTTACAATTATGGTTGTATGCTTACTTCCCAGAAATTCATAACCTAGGACCCCTATCTAATACTGTGGCCCATGGCATCTTTTTTGCTTTATTGCCAAGTACTGACAAAACTTTCAAAGAATGTCTCTCTCTCTTTTTTAATCTTCCTGAAATAAGATCAAACAAGCTATTCCAACCATTCGAAGTCCTTTACAATTCTGAAGACAAAACTCCTCTTTCTCCCCATTGGCTTTGTCAAATTTTGGATATAACAGCAAATGCTCTCGAATTAAAAGCTGCATGGGGAAGTTTTCTAATTAGTAGAGACTTATTCTTTGGGAACATTCTTAGCTTCAAATCTCAGGGTGAACTTTACCTTCCCAATCAATTTTCAAGGCAATTTGGACTTACTCAGTCAATTCCTTTCCCAATCAGAAGTCAGGCCAATATACTCATGGCCTATAAAACTCATTCGAAGGTGCCAGAATCTGTGATAACTGCTGCATTAACAGTTTATCAAAATAAAGTCAGCAACTTGGAGTTTACTTCTCTACCAGTGTATACCACTTGCACTCCTGCCTTTTCGAGCTGGTGGGAAATTTAAATGTCAGTAGAGATGGACAAATGCCATCTTTTGAGATACATTGATTCGATGAATCAAACAGGTAATCACAATTCTTATCAAATCCTTTCCCAAAATGATGAAAGAAACTTTGACTGATGACTATTTGAATTTCAAAACATAGGGAAAGCAGCTGGAGAAAGCTCTTCACCAATAACCAGAGCTTCAAAAGCTAAACCAAGCATTCAAGTCTCCTCAAAAGCTTCAAAAACTCCTGCTCAATCATCTCCTAAACCAAAGCGGAAACTAGTCCTATCACCAGAAAGTTCTCCTATAGCCTCTGAACATGTTGATTCTGTCTCAGCAATTCCTATTTCGAAGGTAGCACCCCATCCTGAGCCAGAAACAAAAGCTCAGAAAGCTCAGAGTCCAAAGATCCCAGAGATTCCAAAATCTCCTTCTTTGTACACTCATACTCCATTACTTGAATTCCAACCAATGGTAAGATATTCAGAATCCTCTCAAAAATCCTTTAATTTCTGATAAATTCTGAACTAAATCCCCAACTTTTTGTTGAACAGGTTGAATCTATTCCTGAAACTAGGGCTAGTTCTTCGAAGCCACGTGCAAGCCCTGATCCTAAAGCTGCTCCTACTTCCACTTCATTTAGACCTCAAGCTACCTCAAGGGTCTCAAGCTCTGAAGAATTTCATCTATCTCTTCCTCCTAACTTGACTCCTGAAGAAGTCAAAGATTTTAAGAAAAATTTGAAATTTGTTTTGAAGATGGAAGATGTTGCTTCGACCAATGTTCAAGAATTCTTTCAACGAATGACAGGTCGAAGCAAACCAAAATCACCTTCAATAGATCCAGTGGCTGCTCTTGCTACCTTGAGGCTTTTTAGTCAAGTCTCTTTTGAAGTTTTTGAAGACAAAGAAGTGCAAAGAGCTATGAAAGTCTTATGCCAATTTATGTTGGAAAGCTCTAACATTTCTGTTCCAGACAAAGAAACAATTTCTGCAATCATGTCAACTTTTGATTTCAATTGCTTTTTATTAGAAAAAGTTATCGAAGAAAGAGAAAAATTAGAGATTGACATGGAGTATACAGCAGAGAAAACTCTTGAGATGGATCGAACTTTGACAGAATTTGAAGGAAACAGCATATCAATTGAAAAAGCATCTGCCAAAGTGAATCAACTAAAAAAGGATCTTATGATTGCAGAAACTGAATTGGCAAATCTGAAGATCAAACAACAAGGTGTTGAAGCAAAGCTTCTAGTTTTGAAGACAGAATTCGAATCAAAGCCTTTAAAAACTCAAGAATCTATTTCAAGGCAGAAGTTCATCCTTAGTCAATCAAAACTGTACACCAGATCTTGGGATAACTTTAGGTTAAAAGCCGAATTCATAAGAAAGTTGATATAAATTATTTATACCAATGTACATTTTGTAATTTACCAATAGTTGGTTTTTGTATTCAACTTTCTATGAAATACATATTCTTGCTTCGAATGCTTTATTCTAAATTTCTTGCCTCCCAAATAGTGGGATAATATTGCTTGAGAAATTTACCATTGATTTTTCTTAAATGAACATATCCATTCATATTTTTCAAATGATAGAATCCACCTTTAAAAACCTTATTAACTTGAAAAGGTCCTTCCCATTTAGGGGACCATTTCCCAAACTTTGGATCTTTAGATCCAATAGGTAATATAGTCTTCCAAACCAAATCCCCTTCATCAAAGGTTCTTGGTTGTACTTTCTTATTATATGCCTTTGATGCTATTCTTTTATGTATCAAAATATTATTGAGAGCTTTGATTCTCTCTTCATCAATATTCTCTAACTCAATAGCCATGGATGTTTGATAATCATCTAAAGATAACTGATTCTGCTTCATCACTCGAAGAGAATTAATTTTTATTTCAATAGGTAAAACTGCCTCATGTCCAAAAGTCAAGGCATAAGGAGATACACATGTACTTGTTCGTTTCGAAGTCCTATATGCCCATAAAACTTCTGGCAAAACTTCATGCCATATTCTTGGATTATTCTTTATGATTTTAGCCATATTTTCTTTTATGACTTTGTTGGTGGCTTCAGCCTGTCCATTTGATTGAGCATAATATGGGGTTGATTTTGACATTGTAATCCCTAACTTATTTGCAAAGACAACCACATCCCCTTCGAATATAGAGGCATTGTCAGATACAAAAGTTTGAGGAATACCAAATCTATACACTATGCTTTCTAAAAACTTTACAACCATTGATTGGGTTACAGTTTGCATAGGTTCTGCTTCTACCCATTTAGTAAAATAATCTGTGGCCAAAATAATAAATCCATGACCCTTTGATGAAGGAGGACTGATCTTTCCTATTACATCTATAGCCCATCCTCTAAAAGGCCAAGGTTTTATCACACACTGAAGATCAACAGTTGGTAAATGCTTTTTTTTTTTTTTGAGGGATGGTAAATGCTTTAAAGGACCATGTTTCTGACACTCTTGACATCTTTTGGCAAACTCAATACAATCTTTCAAAATAGATGGCCAATAAATGTTGTGTCTTCGAAGTAACCATCTCATCTTAACTCCAGATTGATGAGCTCCACATAATCCTTCATGAATTTGAGCTATAGCTTCTAATCCTTCGAGGTTACTTAAACATTCTAGTAATAACCCATCACTTCCTCTTTTAAATAATTTCCCACTATATAAGATATAATTGACAGATTTAAGCCTTATACCTCGATCAGGCTTTTCATTGTATCCTGAGAGATATTCTATGATAGGCTTTCTCCAATCATCATGAGTTTCTATATTTAATATACCAACAAAAGATAATCTATTTACCAATATTGGTAATAATTTCCTATAAGTCACTTGCTCCATTTCAACATCCTCATTATTTGTTTTAAATCCAGATGCCTTTTGAGCTACATCATTAGCTTCTTCATTAAAACTTCTAGGAATATGCAACAAATTCACATTATCAAATTTGGATAATAAATCCATTGTAGTGTCATAATATATTTTCAATGTACTACTCATACATTTATAAGTCCCATTCATATGATTTATAACTAACTGGGAATCTCCAAACACATCTACAAATGTAGCTTTAAGATCTATCAAAGTTTCAAGACCCATGATAAGAGCTTCATATTCAACTTGATTATTGGTACACTGATTTGAATCTAATTTAAAACCATATTTAGTCTTAATCTTCTCAGGTGATTCAATAACAAAACCAATACCTGCAGCAAATTCAATTTTTGAACCATCGAACCATAATTTCCATGGACTAATAATTATTTGTCCAATTTCATAATTCCCTTCTGTTTCAAGGCAATTTGGATGATCAGCCAAAAAATCTGCCAAAGCCTGACCTTTTACTGCTTTTTGTGGCACATAAAATAAACAAAATTCTGACAAGGCCAGAATCCATTTACCAATTCGATTTCTTAGAATAGGTCGAGTCAACATATACTTAATCAAATCAAACTTAGCAATCACATACACTTCAGTGGGAAGAAGATAATATCTTAATTTCATAACTGCAAAATACAAAGACAAACATAACTTTTCTATAAAGGAATATTTGCATTCAACAGAATTTAAAAACCTACTAAGGTAATACACAGCTTGTTCTTTCTTATCATCATTATCTTGGGCTAACAAAACCCCAATCGATGCTTCTGATGCTGAGATATATAACTTCATAGGCCTATCTTTTCTTGGAGGCATTAACACTGGTGGCTTCACCAAATAATCCTTCAAGGCTTGAAAGGCAATCTGATGTTTATCTTCCCACTTCAATTCTTCATGATCCTTCAACTTTAAAAAGGGAGAAAAAATCAAAGTTTTTCCAGCAGTATTGGAAATAAATCTTCGAATAAAATTGATTTGTCCTAAGAATCTTTGCAATTCTTTTTTGGTTGAAGGAGGTTTACTTCGAATAATTGCTTGTGCTTTATTCTTATCCACTTGAATTCCCTTTTCATGTACCAAATATCCCAAAAAATTTCCAGTGCTGACTCCAAACGCACATTTTAATGGATTTAACTTAAGTTTAAAAAATCTCATTCTCTCAAATGATGATTTCATATGAATAAGATGATCATCGAATGTTTTTGATTTAACAATTATATCATCAATATAACATTCTAAAAATGTTCCAATCATATCATGAAAAATAGCATTCATGGCTCTTTGATAAGTAGCCCTTGCATTTTTTAAACCAAAAGGCATCTGAACCCACTCGAAGGTACCTATACTACCTGGACATCTAAATGCAGTTTTATGAATGTCTTCTTCGGCAATAGATATTTGATTATATCCTGAATGACCATCCATCATAGACATTATAGTATTTCCAGCAGATCTATCAATTAATAAATCAACTATTGGCATAGGATATTCATCCTTAGGTGTAGCTAAATTAAGGTTTCTATAATCAATACAAACTCTTAATTTACCATTTTTCTTCATTACTGGAACAACATTTGATAACCATTCAACATACCTGGCAGTCCTAATGAATCCTGCCTTAAGCAATCTTTCAATCTCTTCCTTAACCTTCAGAGTAACTTCTGGAGTCATCCTTCGAGGTTGTTGTTTCACTGGTTTGTAGCCAGCTTTGATAGGCAATTTGTGTTCTACTAGACTTCTTTCGAGCCCTGGCAATTCATCATAATCCCAAGCGAAACAATCTTGAAATTCTTTTAACAATTCGACCAATTTATATTGGGCTTCCTTTCCAAGTTTGGAACTTAAGTAAGTAACTCTCTTTTGTTGATCGGATCCTAAATTTACTTCTAAAAGAGGATCTTGTGATACTTCCTGTACTGAATTTTCTGGTAATACAGACAATTCTTCTCTGCCACCAATTTTTAACTCTTGTGAATCTTCTTCAAAAACATAATCTGACCAATTTATGGTCGAATCTTTTTCAATTTTTGACTCTAAATCTGTTATCATTAACTTTTGCAAGACCAGTTGAATGGTCTCTTCCACATCTTTCATTGCCATAGATGTATGAGTCATCATATTATCTTGTCATCACCCAATGGTTCCAAAGAACCAAATGACATTTCAGCCAAAATATCCCAATTTTCTTCTGAGGATTCGTCTTCTGACTCTTTTAGGTCAATTGGCCTGACATCCTCTTGATACAATTGAGCTTCGACACAATTAGAACTTGCATGAAAAGGCTGGACATCAGCCTTCACTGTTTCAATTTCACAGTTTTCCTTCACTAGCAACAATTTCTCAGAAACATCCTCAGTAAATGCTTCTACTTCCATTTCTTCAACTAACTGTTGATCTTCTGCTGCCTCGAAAATTTTTGGCAACATAAATGTAGCAGTGTTAACTTCCATTTGTTCAGGAAATGTACCAAATTGAATGAGCATATTCTCATTATTTATCATCTCATTTTCTGGTTTCATTTCAACATTTCCCAAATCTTGAGATTTCACCATTGTCATTGCTTCACTTTCATCTTCAATACTCATTGCCTTTTCTAATTCCAATACTTTGGCTTTAATAATACTTTCTTCAGACATAGTGTCAGTATCACCTTTTGAATTTCGATCGAACCTAGGATTAGGCTTTGAATCATCACTGAAATCTTTCTTCATTTCATTTCCTAATTCCTGGTTTCTATTTTGCATATTAGAAAATTCCTTCCACATGGTAAACTTCCTCTGCAATCTTCTCTGTTGAGTCCTATTTATCATAGGTACCATGTTCTGGTTTTTTCCCTTGGGATGTTGAAGTACATGCCATGTATTCTTTTCAACATGAGGAGGTTTAACCATCCTATTTTTGTTTTGAAGGCCTTGCTGTTCGATCATATTTTTTACCCTATCATCTTGCAAAACAAACCAATTTGGCACTCCTGGTACCAATATAGACTCACCTGATTGTGATGTTTCACCATCTTTTGGTGATTTCTCTACTATTTTCATATTTTTCTCAGCCTGCACCACATGTGCTGGTACCACTTTCGATGATATGAACTGAATCTGCCTTTCTCTCTGCTCCCCATAATATTTCTTTGGTGTATGAAGGAACCTTGGTCTCACATATTGCATGTTCCTCGATGGTCGACCATGACTACCAAAATGAAAATTTCTTGAAAAATTAGCTTTAAAAGGAGCCACTGGTTTTGATACATACCTTGCTGTCATAGGTCCAGAATATGTTGAAGCTTGATAAATTGGTCCTCTAAACTGTCCTCTCTCAACATTCATGATTGGTTGGAAAGGAGGTCCACCAAAAGTGCTTGGTTTCTTTTGTTCGAACAAAGACTGCTTGTCTTTCCTGCCTGCTTTGATTCCAACCCTTTCATCATAGATTTCAGCATATCTTTTTCCACAACCAATGCATAAATTCTTTGCATATTCATGGTTGAAAACCGATACATCAGGTTTTTTCCTTGTTATTTCTTCGACTCTTTTCATATGGTCTTCTGACTTTGCACTTTCTCTTTCTTGGACCAGATCTTCGAAGGAAATGTCATGAACATTGATTGACACCTCCTGTACTGCTGGAAATGGATCTTCATCAATCCCCATTTGTTTTTCAGGGAATTTCAATTTCCCTTTCTTGATCAAATCCTGAATCCTGTCTCGAAAAACAGTACAATTATTAGTCGAATGAGTCCCAGAACTATGCCATTTGCAATATTTCCTATCTTTTAATTCATCATTCGAAGGTAATTTTGTCCCATCAGACAATTTAATAATTTTTCCTTCTAACAGGTGATCAAATATTTCATCCAATCTATAAACATCGAATGAATACTTCTTAAAAGTTCCTTTTGATTTATATACTTCAGCAGAAACATTTTTCTTTACAAGACTTTTACATGTAAAAGGCTCTTTGCCTATTATTTCTGCAGCATCTATCTCATAATTAGGATCTTTATAATATGTTTTTATTGAAGAAGCATTTCTTTCATTTTCTTCTTCCAATAAAGCTTCGTATCTAGAGACTCGAGCGGTTAATTCAACAAGATCTCTAAATTCCAAAGCATCGAATTTCTTTCTGAGTCTGAATTCGAGACCATTTTGAGCCAACTTAACAAATTCAGATTCAGGCAACATGATTTTACATTTTGTTCTAGCCCTTTTAAACCTATTTATGAATTGAGTTGCCTTTTCATCAGACTTTTGACATAATCTGGCTAAATCAGCCATTGATACTTCTGGTTCTGTCTGAAAAAACTGAGTATGAAAAGATTCTTCCATCTGAGCCCAACTATAAATCGAATTAGGGGCTAGATTAGTAAACCAAGCAAATGCAGTATCTGTTAATGAACTAGGAAACAAACGAAGTCTAAGATATTCATTATTTCCTGCATCAGCACACTGACTGACGAATTTTGCTATATGTTCAACTGTGGATTGACTTCCATCCCCTGCAAACATAGCAAAAGTAGGAAATTTAAATCCCCTTGGGAATTCAATCCTATCAACCCAATCAGGATAAGGCTTCCTATAAACTGGAGTTTGTACCCCCCGAGCCATAGGTCCACAAATCTCATGGATTAAATTAATCATATCATTCCTATCAACCATATTAAATGGTTGTTGATGACCTGGTTGGCCAAAAAGGTGATTTATTGGTGGTATTGGTGGTGGTTGAGGATTATTATCTATCCTTCTAATATTTTCATTCCTTCGACCCATTCCTATCCCAGTAAGGTCTGGTTCGAACATAGGATTATTATTTACTCTCCTATTTTGACCTATCATATTTTCTCTAGGTCTTGGTTCTTCAATATTTATTGTTCTATGACCATGATCTTGGCCATTCACATGATTTCCTTGGGTCCCTTCGAATACTGGGAATGTATTATTAGGGACAGACATATAAAAACTTTCTTGGGAATTAGGCCTGATAGAAGGCCCATTTATATGATTAATAGAATTTGGCTGAAATAAGCCATGTCTATAACCCCTTTCATTCTATCGAATCGTAGAAGGATTTCCACTTGACACCATTGTTGGTGCAAATTGTGGTAAACTATTATTAAGGGAAGTAATCAGAACATTAACATTCTGAAGCATATTTCCCAAGTGATCAAATATTGGTGTCAATTGACTCACCAAATCATGTTGATTCTCTGAATCAACATTCCCATTATTTTGAGTCGAAGTTAAATTTTCAACTCCAACTTCTGGGTTTTCATTGGTTGTATGATTTCCAGTATTGCTATTCTGAGGATCTTGGTGTGAAGAACCACCAATCTCAGCAATATTAACACCAACATTAGCATTATCAACAGACCTGTTACTTCGAAGGTTTCTGTTTGCCATCCTTTGACACTAGTGTCCCACTGGGCGTGCCAAAAATGTTTGGTTGGAAAATTTATAAGTGTGTGCGGGCGTGCCAGGCAAGCAAATTGCCAATGCGTGTGAGTGATTATCCAAACTGCGCCTCACCAGGGAATTGTGGTGACGTTCGATGCCTTGAACAGGACTTTAATTGTGTAAAGATGTAACTAACTGAAGAACTTCGAACTAATTAAATTAAAATCTACTCCTAAATGAAAACAGTAAAGTAACTAAAAGTAATAAACTACTTTTATTAAATTAAAGCAACTACAATCTAACCTTGAAGATGACTTCAAAGGTATTCTACTCCTAATTCTAAGTACCTAGATAACAATACAATAGATGTATTGAGAGATATATGTTGATGTTTGATCGAAGGATCCTTACAAAGGAGCACAATCCTTCTATTTATAGACATCGAGGCCTCAGTAACTCAATTCGAATGTTCCCTCCTATTTTCAAACTGATTGTTGGATTTGTGAAGTCTGATCCACGCTGATACCGGGGGTTCGGGGGGCGGGCCCCCCGAGTTGGATGAGGGTATTTTAGTAATTTTCAGTGTAACCCTAGTGGGATATATTATCCCTTCTATGTGCAGCCGCAGTATGTTGAGAGCTGCGTTCTTTGAGAGAAAACTCTGTAACCCTGTTTCTTGAATATAGTGAACTGGTGTGAGAGGCTGTGGAAGTAGGCAATTTGGCCGAACCACAGGGTATATCTGGTGTCGTGGTTTGTCTGTTTATTGTTTCTGTGTGTGTTTGCATTGTGTGTGTTACAGGTCATATTCACAACACTGATAACTGCCTTTATCCGTGGCATTCCCTCACACTGACAATTGTCCTTCAGTTATCCCATGACGTTCAACACGTGTCCTCTATTAACAAAGATGAATTAACTTCAACTGCATATTAACGGTTTTCTTGTCAATCAATTTCCACCAATTATCTTGCCACATCACATCCTGCGTGTCAAACTTGTACTGGCTGAATATTTTCATCACAAACATTAATATTTTGACACCATATTACAATATTTTAGCATCTCCATAAATATTATTTGTTATCATAATTATTTGGACGAATTAGTATAACAAATAAATCAAAACCCTTTTTATTTATATATTTTTCCCCCTATTTTTAGAGCAAACGTTTCTAACATAAATGTAAATGAAAAAATTTCTTTGCAGCTTACAACTAATGATCGATGTACGTAATATTTCCATTGTTCTTAATTTTTGAGAGCATTTTTGCTCACTCAATTTTTAATGTACCAATGCTCACCCAAGTCCCCCATTGGTCAATGCAGTGGAACCCAGGATTAAATCCCATTAATTAAATCCTGAGTTTCACTGCATTGATCATTGAGAAGCTTAAATGAGCATTAATGCACCAAAAATTGGATAAACAAAAGCATTTTCTTAATTTTTACTCCATAAATCTAATTTGTTATAACAAGTTGCAATATTAGTGTAACTTTACAATAAGTACTGGTCAAACAATGTCTATAAACTAAATCAAATGGTCCAAAAAAGTGGCAATATGAAATGTACCACATGATACATCTTAGCCAATTGGGATTTTATAATAGAAGGAAATTTCCAGGATATTAACTTGGAAAAAATGGAAGGTCAATAGAATTTCTTGCTTTCATCAGCCACTTCTGTGATGATGAGGTATGGGCTATGATGCAATTTCACGTCAATATCATTCTTGGTTGCGGCTTGACCTGGCCACCAACTTGACGTTTGTCCCATTTAATAAATAAAGATAAAAACCAAAATTAAATATCACCACGTTTCCATACGTCTCCTAAGCAATTCGATTAGAACGTCTGCAACAATTATGCTTAATCCCCACCCAATGATAAATTAAATAGTATACTAGCCAAATTAACCCTTTTCAATGCCGTCACATTTTATATACCATTTTTTTGCACGGGCATGTGCTACATTTCGCAAATTAGATGTCCACAAGGACCACAACCAATTTTTGAAATAAAGATGAATCAACGACTCTTTTTAGTAGTTTTTTTTTTGGGTTCTTCTTCTTCTGATTCCGAACAAAGATTTTTTTTAAGAAAACTGAGAACCATCAGTAAGCATAGCATCAATTACAAGCCGAGGAAGAGAGAAAGGGGAAAGAGGTCCAGAAAAAGCTAAGCGAGCAGATCATATAACAAGTTAGGCTTAGTTTGGCTCTATTTGGTGCCTCTTTTTTTTAAGTACAATTTTATGTTAATTCATTTGGTAACTAGTTTACGAGTTTTGCAAAAATTGAACTTAGTGCTTTTTTGGTATTGATGTTGTAATTTAACGTTTGCACTCATTTCAGTCAGTGAACTAGTGTACCTAATACATTACTTGGTGTACAACGAAAATAAGTACTGTGTCAAACAAGAGCTTTTGTTTTAACAGTGTACCATTAGAGCATAAATGTCAACTGTAATTTTTTGAATGCATTTTTGTTCACTCAATGCTCACCCAACTCTTCCATTGGCCAATGCAGTAGGACCCATGATTAATTGAGAATTAATTAATGGTATAAATATCATGAATCCCAGTGCATTGGACAATGAGAGAGTTGGGTGAGCAATGAGTGAACAATATTTAGGTGAGCAAAAATGCTCTCTAATTTTTTCAACCACTGTACGTAGCAACGCCAAAACATAAGTTTGACATGGATAAACGACATTTTACATTGAAGATGCGATAATTTGAGAGGAAGGATAAGCTATAATTTGAGATCGAGGGGGTAAAAGCCCATTGGAGTGGGATTTTTTTTTTATTCTTTTATCCTTTTAGACTATAATTTTATTTTGGCACTCATTTTAATGATGTAGTGTATAAAACACTGAATAGTTATGCCGAGAGTCAAGATCTGATTTCATGAGAGGTACACGTATGTAATATTTCCATTGTATTTAATTTTTTAGAGCATTTTTGCTCACCTAATTTTTAATGCACCAATACTCACTCAAGTTTTTATTAGTCAATGCAGTGAGATCCAGGATTAAACACTATTAATTAAATCCTGAGTCCCATTGCATTTATCAATGAGAAACTTGAATGAACATTAATGCACCAAAAATTGGATGAACAAAAATATTTTCTTAATTTTTACTCCATAAATCTAATCTGTTATAACAAGTTGCAATATTAGTGTAACTTTACAATAAGTGGGGTGAAACAATGTCTATAAACTAAATCAAATGGTCCAAAAAAGTGGTAATATGGAATGTACCACATGATACATCTTAGCCAATTGGGATTGTATGATAGAAGGAAATTTCCAGGATATTAACTTTTGTGATGAGGTATGGGCTATGATGCAATTTCACATCAACATCATTCTTGGTTGCGGCTTGACCAGGCCACTAACTTTGACATGTGTTTCATTCACTATTTATGTTAATAAAGTAGGTGTAAAATAAAAATGGGAACAGAATATGATACGTATCAAGATGGTGAACCTTAGTGAGGAATAAGGGGGCAAAAATGCTCTCAGTAGAAAGGCCTAATAGAATCTCAAATTCCTCTCCTGGCAATAATATAAGATACACACACACACATATATATATAATAATAATAAAGAAAGACATCTTAAATTCATAAGAAGTTCTCTTCCCCTTTCATACCTTTGTGGGGGAAGATCCCACGTACAAAGTGCTCAATAATAGTCTGAGCTACAGTAATAATAGCATCAGGCACAGGAGTTGGTTGCCCATCATCTATTTCCATTTTAACACTATCAGTAATTGCCTCTCTTTGGGCATTGGTTAGGACATTATCCCACCAACCTTTGAGACATCCTGAAAATCCATTGGTTAAAAGGATTACAGTGTTCTTTTCACTATTACCACAATTTTTACTCATTGTGGCGCACATAAGCATTTTATGAATGCAATCATAGATCTGATATTTAGTATATCCATCTCTGTTCCATTCATATAATTCTTTTCCACTATAAGAATTTTGTGAATTTCTCCAAAAACTTTCTTCAAATAAAAGATCCCGTGGAGAATGTTTATGATAATAATATGGGACAGGTAAATTATCTGTTGTTCCCATTCTATTTATTTGGAGAGAGGGGCTTGGAAAATGCCTTTCTTTAAAATTACTTTCTGTAATATAAAAAATTTTCCATAACTCTTCCTCTTTTATTACTTCTTGTTCCTCTTCTTCTTCTTCATCTTCTTCTGATTCTTATATATCAAAAGAGGGTTCTTCTTTAGAAAGAACATTTAGAGAAACATTTTTAATTTTATTTGTAAGAAGTTCTATGAACTCTTCTTTCTCCTTTTTACTCTGTGTTCTGAAAGTGTCTACTTTCATAGGAGGTTTAAATGTGGCTTTTTCAAAAGAGGAAGAACTAGTTACAGGCTTTTGAAGTACCTATTGCTTTTTTATGTTCTCTCCTCGCTCTATGATTTTATTTTCAATTCTTGCTAATTGGGCCTCCATAGATTCTGTGGAACGGTTTGTCCAATTATTTTGATGGGCAAGATGACTGTTAAATATAGAATCACCTGCACCACCAGTTTTATTAATATAAGCAACTGCTTCAAGATCTCTATCATTTGACTTGAAGTCTATGTGTAAAGGAGGAGGATGCAGGCTTTCAATAAAACCTTTGTCCCCATGTAATCTCCATCTGGTTGAATTAATGGTATTCAACACCTTTTGGGTAGGAAACCACTTATTAAACCAGTCAACAAACCAGATTATAATTTGCTTTTGTTCTAGATCTTGGTAATAAATTTTCTTTATAAGATCTAGATCTGTTTTATTGAAAATTTTAAAATATTCTTGTCGGAACTCAAGGTTTTTGTCCAACATAAAATCTCTACTTATAACTTGTCTCAAAAATGAATTTGGACTAAAATCCATTAAACATAAATGGAGGAAATATCATGAGAATAAGAGGGATCAAATGGATCTCTTTTTTTCTTTATTCTCACTATTTTCTTCGGGACCATAAACTCCTTGAGGTATTTGATGGTTTGAGTTTATAAATCCTTTTAAAACATTTTTCCTTTCCATATTCTAGAGATGTTCAAGATCCATGTTTGACCTGGGTTGATCAGACATGGATTGCCTTGAAGAAGAAGGGTAAGAAACTGTGTAAGGAAGTTTAGAAGGGGCAGTATTAAAACTCCTTACAGAATTACTCCTACTTAACGATAATTTACTAAATTTATTAGGAGTAAAAGAAACTTCAATATCACCATCTTTAGATTGGATGATTTGATCTAATTGAGACGGAGGGACAGGTGCTGGTGGAACAGCATTAGGTAAAGTCCAGTTCGTAGGGAAATCTATTTCATCCCACTTTATTAACCTGGGAGTAGCAATATTAGTGGTAATACAATTACTGTCAATCGCTACTGTTTTTCCCGGAGTACTTTTTAAGATAGCATTAGGACATAAAGTATTCATAACTTTATAATATATCATATATGTAGTATTTACAGTACTTGTACCAGGTAGGTAATTATACCCTGCTGTTTGAATTTTCAAAGTAGTAGCTTCAAACAGATTTTTATCTTTTAAAGAGAGTGTCAAGTTTGGATAAACATAAAAATAGACTGGACCATGACACAAACTTGTCTGTATAATTCCCATGAGAGATGGTACAAAGTCTGTACATCTAGCATCCCTTAAGTAAGCTAAAATAGTTGCATTAAGACCTAACAAAGTAAGGGGCTTAAATGCTATTTGAATACATCCTATATGGATGTAATGATATTTTTCTAAACTTTTCTCAGTATCTCTTAGACATAATAATCTGAGAGTTTGTTCATTATTTTCAAGAATAATATCATGTTCAACAGTTTTAATATGATCTTGAGATATAAAAGAGAAAGTGCCACTTTTATATATTTGTTTAGTAGAGATGGACGGGATTGTCCATTGATTTAGTTGTTCCGTTTGATCAAACGCAACAAGTTCTGTATTAATAATATTAGTTCTGGATCTTGAAGATGATCCAGGTCCAGGCTTGGTTGTTCTCTTGAACATGACCAAGATGAGGCAACCTTGGTATATACTATTTCACATATTATGATTCTTATTATAAATTTCTATAATAATTCTTATAAGGTCTGTTCCAGTCAACAATTGCAATAGCCAAACAGCCACTCCTTGGCAAACAGGCTTATGCATTCATGCGACTAACGGAATCTCATGACCTCCAAAGAATTATTGCAGTAATTTATTTCTAATATTCATAATAATTCATAAGTATATACCATGGTGGCCTCAAAGAACTAGCCACACATGGCTCTGATACCAAATTATGACAGGATCAACAAAATATATATAGAAAAGAAAATTTTATTACTTACTTGTGTTTCACCACAATTACAGAGTAGCTGAAGAAGGAGGTTAAAGAGAGAGAGAGAGAGAGAGAGAGAGAGAGAGAGAGAGAGAGAGAGAATGGGATTCAAAACGAGATGCCCATCAACAAATCTGAGGGTCATCTTAAATACAAAATAAAATCTACAGTCATCCGACAAGGTACTGTAGATGTCTAATAAAGGATCAAAAAGTAGAATACGTGTCCATAGATGGTGGAGTCATTCCAAACTACATTTTGATTAAAATCAAAACCATGGGTGCAAAACCAGGGGCGCAAAACCATGGGCAGAACAATCTATGTCACTGCATGCGTCATCATTAGGGGATGCGTGTGGACACGCCAAATTCCACCAGCTTGTTGCTTTTGTTTGAAATTTGATTTGGGTCAAAGAAAGAAAATGGTCTGTTGAAAATAGATACAGAGTCGCCACTTGGTCTTTAAGGAACCAAGAAACCTAATTTGACTCACCCAAACGGATAAAGGGCACTGGCCCTTCATAACCAAAGAACTTGGTTCGGGGTTTTGGTACGAGAAAGGAAGGAGCCTTTGTCATGAATAAAACACCCTCAACTCGCCCCGTCTTTCGACGGGCCTCAAGTAGCATCCAAATAATCATCTCATACTATGTTTGGTTCGACAAATAATACTACAATAGTATACTACATTACATAAGAAACTTGAAATGGAAGATCTAAAGATAAGATATCATTCATAAGATCTAAGCCAAATATCATACAATGTAAAGTGAAAGAACACACAAATAAACCTAGGAAAAATCGTCTAATCATATATCAAATAATCAAGACTTCCTAATCTAAAAGGGGGACATGAATTGTTCTTGAAATAAATAATCAAAGAAATCAAAATATACTTAGCAAGCTAGTATGATGCGTGTTATTCTTTGAGAAAAGAAGATCTCTCAATCCCCGGGACGGATGAGAAAGGAAGATTAGATCGAGGGGAAGCATAAACGTGTGATCATGATCATTCCTTATAATCTTCTTAGATTAGGAGTCACAAAAGCCCCAAATCTTTGCATGGATGCAATGTATGTATCTAGAATGTGCTAAGGTTGTAGTGTGCCTTGTGTTCATGGATTCCTAGAATGACTTAGAAGTCTAGAATGTGTATGAATGGATGAATGAAATCATCATGGGATATATACAAATGTGGTATGAACTGCTTCCTAAGACATAAGCTAATTTGGAGTGCATATGAGCATTAAATCAAAGGGGGAAAAGTAAAAGTGTGCTTGCTGTGAATAGTGGACAGAACAGTAACATGATCTTGTGAAAATGGAAAAGAGAGGTTAGGAATGTTTTCAGTGCATGATTTTTTATGGAGATCTTCCTTATTGTGTCTAGAACACAACCCAAAAAGCTAATCTCTAATAACTATCACATATTGAGAGAAATCATATAAATAACAGGGGTTATTCAGAAACAGAGTTCGTACTGTCGACTGAAATGTTAGAAAATCTTAGAAAATGAAAACAAATGATCTAGAGGCCCATTTTATACAGAACGTTTCCTAAGACATTGAAGTTCAAGGGAAAAATAATTTAGGACCACTCTTTTTGAAAAAGTGTTTTTGTAAATAAAATAAGTTGCAAGTAGACCAAGCTGCTGTGACAGCAAAAACAGAATATCTGGAGAGAATGTTTGGGTCCAAATGGACCATTTTCAAGTATTTCTGTTTGCTATGTAGTTATGCGTGGGCGTGCCAGAACCAAAAGTGGTTCGGTGTGTGCAAACTAATTTCCTATATGCTTGAGTCAGTGATACTCAAGGCTTTTAGATCTGACTTCTAAACTAAACAATTGTGTGCGGCGAGTAGGAAAGTACCCTCACCAAAAATCCATTGGCAGTATTGAAGCGTACAAGCCAAATAGTGTATGAATTTACCAAGTAAACAGTCACAAACGATTAATAAAATACAGATTTTATTAAATGTTTGGAAAATACAACTAAAGAACAGATTCAGAACAGACTGATTGTTCGTGAGAATGAAAATAGTAAAAGAAAAATAACAAAAAGAGAGTAGACCTATTTGCTATGAATGCAGAAAGAACATAAAAGTTGAATGCTTTTGAATGTTGTTTTCGAGAGTGACGCGGAGTCCTTTGCAGTTTGGCCTGCCTCCATATTTATAGCGGCCATGATTGAATTCTGATTAGGAAAGGACTCCCTAGCTTGCGCCTTAAGCTATGTAATTGATTGGCTAATTGAAGAAATCCTTATATCAATGATTCCTTCCTTATCAAGAACTTGATTGCCTCAATCCCTTTAATTTAGGGATCAGACGCATCAATCCTACTGGCAAAAAACAATCCCTTTCCTAATCGGACTCCTGTTTCTAAAACTTTGAAAGTGATGTCACCCTGCCAGCTGTGAACAGCACCGCCCTCTTCTCATCAACCGGCCTCATCACTGATTCTCTTGACCGAATCGGGCTTTATTAGCTTCCATGCCCGATCCTCTTTCTTTCAACCGCCCATAGCCAATCGGACTTAGATTCTGACTTTATCTTTCATCTTCATTACGCATTGCCCGATTGGCTATCCTGCTGCTTTCCACCATCGGGCTTTCAACATGATAAGTTACGTTTTCCCATAACCCATCGGGCTCTACCGGTCACACCAACCGGCCTTATCCCAATCATTGGTCTTATGTCTATACTTGAGCCCAGTAAATCACACTCCTTAGCCCGGCCTCTCCCTAACATAAATCGGACTCAAAACCCATTGACGGTTTTTGGGTGCAAACAATTTCCAAGTCAAACTAAAAATCCTGGGTGTTCTCTAATGAGTTAGGAAGATTTTCCAAGTGGTCTTGCATCCATACATTGAGTATTGAGTTCAAGAGAAATCTTTGAACTCAGATCACTCACTGTTTTGACTCACTGTTTTGAAGATTTTGGGAAAAACTAAGGTTTTCTTTCTTGAGATCAAAGGGGTTTTAAGAGGGGTTTTGAAATAGAGGTTTTGAAAATATATTTTCAACATCAAATAGAGATTGTGATCTCTTGGAATATCAACATCAAACTCATCATCAAGAACCCCCAATATTATTGGAGAGATTCATTTTTATTTTGAATATAACTTCAAGGATACCTTGGAGGTATTGAAGTCATAATCATCATCTATTAAACATGTTTTTGAGGTCAAGAGCTACTATCCATAAGGATTCACTCACCTCAAACTTCATGTCATCATTTAGATGATGATGAACTATAAGTAAAACAAAGAAAATAAAAAAGAAATGAGGTAAGAGGAGATGAACATTATATATAAGCAAGAAAATAAACAATCAATAGATGATATTCAATGGTGGAACCACAAGCTTTCAACCTCTCATATATGTGTGTATGTGGGTGTAGATTGCTCTCTAACTCATTGAAAACTCAAAGAAGATGAAGAAAATGAATTGAAATCTTGTAAATACTAGTTTAGTTTTGAGAAAACTAAATAAAAACTCACATTTGGCTTGGATTTGAAGAAGAAAATCTTGATTTCTCTCTCTATTTCTTCCTAACTTTCTATATCTCTCTTTAATGGCTTCCAAGCTCTTCCCTAAATGGAAGTAAATGGGTCTCCTTTATAGGCCAACTTGGGGAGGTATTTTGGGTTTTACAAAGTCTCTAATTGGTCCAAAATCCCGAAATAATCAAAACTATGTCATTTTATTTGTTGAAAATTTGAATTAAAACCCAAAAATTAACCAAAAATTACAAAAAAAAATTAAAAAAATCACTCAGAGTGCCGCCGCGGCAGTCAACTCCCCCGTTGACCAGAAATTGCATTTTGGCCCCCGGAACTCCCGGAATTCGCGAAACGGCCCTATTTCGTCCGAAATTCACAGAAAATTCATACGAAATACAAATTGAGATTGTGATATACCGTTGGAAAGGTATTGAGGTCTACTTTCCATAAAAATAGTTTGGAGTTGCGTCACTTTGGAAAGTTTTGCGGTATTCGCGATAAAAGCCGAATTGATCGCAGTTTTCACCTTCAGAAATTCATAACAAATTCGTTTTAGATCTAGAAATTATGTGCGATATACCGTTGGAAAGATATTGACCTCTAGTATTTGATAAAAATATTTCAACATCGAAAAGAAGACTTTAATTTTTGGTCAAACTTGCAGTCAAATCAGTCAAACATGCTCCTTCATTTCTAGAACTTATTGTGCGAGGAAAAAGATGTAAGAAACAGGACCCAAAACGGGATCCTGAAGTCTAGATGTGGCTTCATACACAAGGGAGTAGATAGTTTGTCGATGGTCTGCCTCAGATACCCTTTCAATAAGGTGTAAAAAGCTCGTGCTTCCCAAGAACTCGTGAATGGCTTCATAATCCCTCATACTTCCTGCATACTGAAAGTAGGGAGCCAAGGGACAATCACTTCTGTACCGTCTTCTATTATACTTACAGGCACCACAACGATTTGTGTTAAAAGCCATTTTGGTACGATTCTCTGCTCCTCTTCACGATCTCTCTGGGAAGCTCCTGTACAGGGTTTGTTTCAGATCTAGGTTGGGTGAGGTTTTTTTTTCAAGAAGAGAGACGAGTTTGGAGATAGAAGAGGATGGGAAGAAGAAGAAAGAGAGGAGGAGAGTGAGACTGAGAGAGGGAGACCAGAGAGAGGTTCATTAGAGAGGGAGAGAGAGAGAGAGAGAGTGGGTGAGAAAGACATATAGAGAGGGGGATACGGAGGGTTTTTAAAAGGAGGGAAAGAGAAAGGGGGAGTAGATCGATGAAGAAAAAAGAGAGGGAGTAGGTGAAAAAAATAGAAAAAGAGAGAGACAGTAAGAGTGATAGAGAGAAAGAAAAAGTGAAAGAGAGAGAGGGTCGGTGAGAGTGACAGAAATAGAGAGAGAGAGAGAGAGAGAGAGAGAGAGAGATAGAGAAAAATAGAAAGAGCAAGTGGAGAGAGTAATGTATCGATGTTGATGCACACATATAGAGTGAGAGCATGTGAAGAGAGTGATGTATCAATATTGATGCATGTGTAGAGAGTGAGAGCATGTGGAGAGGTTGATGCCTAATACAGACTTAAATCAAGCCAGGTACCCAAATCTTCAAACCTCCAGCGCCGAAGCAATTTCTTAGGTTGGTGGTTCGAGCGGGAGAGTTTTCTGTGCGGTACCGACGGTGACACCGCGACGGCCATGCCACATACTCATCTCCCTATCTAATCTTACAAGGTTTACTCTTGAGGAAGGGTTATGTTATGCTTGCATGCTAATGTGTAGTGTGCAAAATGATTTAGGCATTGGCCTTTGCAAATTTTGGCATTGGCCTTGCAACTTTATTTCAGTCTGAGTCGTGAACACCTGTACAAAAGAATACGAATTCACAAAAGAAAAGATAAAACAAAATTGTTAGTAAAAGAAAAATGCCCCATTGTAATGAGAATCACTAAAGTGACGGCCTGAGTCCTCTTAAGTGTGAAAATCCCCAGCAGAGTCGCCAGCTGTCGCGCCCGCTCTTTCGGCACCTGCGTGGCTGTCGGTGTGGGCCTGGTTTTTTTTTAAAAGTGGGTGAAATGCGACGAATTTTATTGGGAGTGGTGAAAAGAGTATGGTAGGGCCTATTTGAAATGTTCAGAGTCGCCACCTAACATTTGGAGTGTTAGGACCCCTGCAAAGACAATTAAAGTAATTCATCTTTGACTTTTAAAAAACAGGTTTTAAGAAAGTGGGCCCTTTAAAAGTATGACTCTGAATAGCCATGCGAAAATCAGAGATCTTTAAAATATGAGTTCGGGGACTCGATTATGTCGAGGGAAGGTATTAGGCACCCTCGAACATCCATGCAAAGCACAGTTACCAATTCTAGTGATTTTCATGACAATGGGGCATAAGTGAAAGATAATAGAGTGTGAGGATGTACAAGAAAATAAAAAAAAAAGATATGGTTATGACCGCACCCAAGTGAGGGGTTGCATACGTATCTCAGGTAACTAGTATTTTGAAAAGTGTGTGTGTGTGCAAGTGTTTTGAAAAAGTTGGTCGATTCAGACCGTGTGAGTATGAAGTAGTATTTTGAGCAAAAAGATGGTGTAACTAGGAACTTTAACCTGTACGGTGTAGTCCTAGACTTTAACCTTTGAAGTAGTGAGTTTTGAAAAATGATTTGAGTGAAAAAATGGTGTAACTAGGAATTTTGAAAAGTGATTGTGATTGAAGCGAGCTTGTGCAAGTGAGTGGAGAATGAAGTGTTTTTTTTTGTATTTTTGTATTTTCCATTTTTCTGTTCTTTTATTCCTATGCCGGAGGTAGGGTCGGTGCCCAAAAGAAAGAAAAATGATTTTTTTTTGTATTTTATTTTTTATGCCGGAAGTAAGGGTTGGTACCCAAAAGAAAGAAAATAGATTTTTTTTGTATTTTATTTTTTTTTATGCCGGAAGTAAGGGTCGATGTCTAAAAGAAAGAAAATAGATTTTTTTTTGTATTTTATTTTTTATGCCGGAAGTAAGGGTCGGTGCCCAAAAGAAAGAAAAATGATTTTTTTTTGTATTTTATTTTTTATGCCGGAAGTAAGGGTCGGTGCCCAAGAGAAAAAAATAAGATTTTTTTTTGTATTTTATTTTTTTATGCCGGAAGTAAGGGTCGGTGTCCGAAAGAAAGAAAATGTTCGAATTTCCTTTTATCAAAGTCATTGATCAACTTGATAAGTTAGGCATATTCGATTTTAATAAAAAGTGGAAAAAAGCTCAAATTTTCATTTTATCAAAGTTATTGAGCAACTTGATAAACGTGAATATTTGGTGAAAAAAAAAACAGATTTTTTGCTTTCTATTTTTTTTATTCTTTTTTCTAATACATTGGACTTTATTCGACTTTATTCACTTGAAAAAGATCAAACCCCAAATGAAAGAGATAAAAGAAAAGTTTTACAAAAATTCATGTCAAAATGCAGTTTTCTCACAGTTTTGAGAGAAGTCTCCCAAAAATGGAAAAGGGGGGGGGGGGGGGGGGGGGGGGGGAGGGGTTCCGATGCTTCCAATTTTTTGAAATTTTGAGAGAAAGTTCCCAAATGAGTCTAGTTTCCATGGTAGAAACCTTTTTGCAATATCTTTTGGGGATTTGGAGAAATTGAGTTTAGATGCACCCTTACTCAGAAATAGGGACTGCACTGTCGACTGAAATTGGACGATTTTTTACAAAAATTAAACTGATCAAAAAAAAAATCAAAAAATTTTACATACGTAGTTAAGAGGCTATAATTAATGGACAAAAAAAAACGGAGTGAAGAAAAAATCTTGAAGTAGTCCAAACAGTGAACGTGATATGGGCGTCACTGCTGTGATGTTTATGGCAGATTGTATGCCTTGTGTGTTTGTGCTTTGAAAATGGGTCATATGATTTTTTAAAATTTTGAGAAAAATCATAGACCTATATCATTGAGTTAAGAACACTCTCCAATTGGTTTCAATTGATTTGAATCAAAAATGAATTTGTGGTGATACCTTGATTATCATCACAGCAATGAACTTTAGCAAAAATGGGTTGTTTGGTCCTTCAATGGTGATTGAATTTTGGAGAAGAGAGATGAGGAAGAGATGAGGGAGTGGGGTTCTCCCCCCCTTTGTGCAGATGGGAATGTGGTGTATGTATTGAAAAGAAGAAGAAGAGGGGGAGGAATAAAGAAAGAAAAAGAAAGGAGAGTGAGAGACAAAGAAGTGAGTGATAGGAAAAAAAAAAAAAAAGGAAAGTAATATGAAGATGGGATCCCAACATTGTGTTGGGTGTTTTTTTTTTTATTACTTTGTTTGTTTTTCACTTTTGATAAATCCACCGAAAGTTTTCTCAAAATTTTGTGGAGCAAAAATCATGCGTGGTCAGATGCATGCGAGATTGTTGACCTTTTGACCCCATATCTTTGATTGGCAATATCTTTTCTATTTGAGATCAGATTGAGATGATTCAAAAAATGCCAGGCTAGTGTCAATGAGCACTTTATTTTTGAAATGATAGGGTTGAAAAAAAATGGGGTGTCTACACAACCACTAGACATTTTCACCAAGTCATTGGGTTTCCCACAGTTTTCTAATTTACTAAGCAAGTTAGGAATGATTAATATCTATTCCAACTTGAGGGGAGTGTTAAGAAAAATTTACCTGATTTAACCAATGTTTTGCCTATGATATTTTTGTTCCATATTTGTCGGATAAGATATAAAGACGATATGATAAAGTATATCTTCACTAAATGTTTTAAAAATTCTTTTAATTTTTGTTGGATAAAGTTTGTGTTTAACCATACATTTGTAGGATAGGATACAGTGATACACAACACTGTAAAAATTCAAAACTAATTTTTTTTTTTAAGGATAAGACAAATCCAACAAATAATATTATGCCAACTCCAAGAAATCATTTATATCATGATGTGTGTATGAATTCCTTTGTATTCGAGTATCTACGTACTTATTTATTTGAGAGGTCAACCAATATGCAGTAATGCTACAAGCACAGAAAAATGTACAGAATTTGTGCACAGAATTGATCCAGACCACTCATTTCGGTAGGCCCCATACCAAAATGTGTGGGGGCCATCAAAATGAGTGGTCCAGATCAATTCTGTGCACAAATTATGTACAAGTATTCTGTGCACAAATCATTTCTGACCAATATGTTGCCTACAATATTTTAATTTTAAATTACACTCCCGTGCAAATGCATGAGCTTCACATCTTGTAAGTGAAGAAAGAGAAACTTTTTTGTTTTTATTACTAGAGAGAAACTTAACTAAACTGCATATATACATACAACATTAACTCAAGTGCTCCATGATGTGCTCATTTCCGGACACAAACTTGATAATTAAGAGGGTGTTTGGGGGCCGTTTAGCTGCGTTCAAACAGCTTAAAATGTTCAAAAAGCCAAACGTGCTCCGTTTAGCTACATTTCCCATGCCCCTACACATTTCCAAGAATTATAGCCTTGTCCTCAGTACAATACTACAATTCAACGCAATTTGTGCAAAGCTGAGACAACCCAGCTTATGGAAAGAGCAGTCAAACTGGGTTCAAAAGGTGCTAAAATGACCGATATGGCCCTAGGCATTTCCAAGAATAACAGCCTTGTCTTAGCTACACGGCAAGAGTATACCTGCTAGTGCTATACATTTTTTTTCGGAAAAAGGGTTAATCGATATGGGTAATGCTATATGCACATAAAGTGTGCACAAAAAGATTTAGGCCATTCATTTTGGTAGGGTCTATCCCTACACACACACACATGAGACCCACAAAAATGAATGACCTAGATCTTTATGTGCACGATTCATTACTCTATTGATATTCAATTCACACTCTGACTAGTCTACAGTTATAATTATGAGTTTGTTGTCTTAGATACCCTTGTCGTTCTAATTTTATACCAAAATATTCCCTTCAAAATTTATAATTAATTTTTCACAACATGAGCATCACAAAAATCATAAGAACAGAAAACACAATCACAACCAAAAAACTCAGTCTGCAAAAGCGTACCACCATCCACGAACCAGCCAAAGTTCACAAGCATATCAATTTCTCCACCCAAATCGATAACGTACAATCCTAAAAGTATGAGCAAGACTTCTACCATAGCAGACAACCGCAGAGCACGATCTCAGAACCATAACCAAACAATGCCAGAACAGAGCCAAACAAAAATCAAAGTGCGAATTTTAGTGGACCTCCAAGCAAAATACCCAATTTAATTGGGGGGACAAAATTTAGGTGAAAGGAGGTTAGCACACGACAATAGGCCTAATTGACTACAGTGTACCACTTAAGACTGCCATATCGTATCCTCCCTGCGCTTAAAGATTCCTCCTATTTTATGATCGGTCAAAAATAATGTTGGGGTAGGGTCACCAATTTTATGATCCACGAGAACCAAAATTGGGGTAGGTTCACCAATCTGACCTTAAGAGTTAAGACCAAGCCCCATGTTTTTAGAGTGGCTTGTCCTTTTCAGATCCAGGTCAATGGGCTACAACTTGGCTTCACAAATGGGACCATCTTCTTTGTACGAATGAATTGCTTATGCATTTCTTCTCTGCCTCCAAAGTCCAAAGTAAGTGGATCCAATTTAGGGTTCGATGAATTTCGGCTATCTTCACAGTTTAGAGCTTGTTTGGAAGTGTTGAGGAACGCGTTTGTCAACAACTTCTAATCCTCTGACTCAATCATTGGGCTGTTTTTGGCGAATGGAGAATTTTTGCATTAGATTTACATTTTCTTTTCCAATTAATAGCAGAAGGTTTTTTTGCCAAATAGCTTCATTTTAATTTTTGAAATTTCATAATCAATAGGGGACTCTTAAAATTTGTCAAATTAGGTAAAAGTGAACTGATTTTTCATATATATATATATATATATATATGTTTGGTAGATGTTTTTTCATTTGCGCACAAAAATTTGCCTTAAAATGGAACACAATGGAATTGTTGTTTTAAAACCAGATAGAAAATTACAGTGAGACAAAACGCAACTATCTATTGATTCCAAAATAGGCTCTAATTTTGCAAAAATTGTAATTCAATACATATGCAAAATTCAGTAATACAAGCTAGTCAGGGGCGGAGGCTTAGAAGGGCCAGTGGGGGCACGTGCCCCCACTCATTTTTTGGTAATTAAAATTTTACCCTACATGTGTTATAAGTTTTACATTTAGGCCCCCTCAACTTATGTTTAGGCCCCCCCTCAACTTATGTTTAAGTCTCTCCAAGGGGTCTAAGGCCCAATTTAATGTCATCAACTATATGTATATTGATATACAGGTATATACAACTCAAAGGAAATGCGCCTAAATTTTTTAAAAATTACACTTTTAGTGTGATAATTTTATGCATTTTAGAAATAGACCCCCTTAAAACTTTGAAAGACACTACTCAATATTTACGTGTCACCGAATAGACTTATATTATAAGCATATCCCAAAAAATCACAATTATAGACAAGTAGACCCTAAAAAAATTATCAATTATGTATAAATAGACCCCAAAATTTTTTTTCGGGGACGCTGCCCCCGAACCCCCGCATAGCCTAGGCCCCCCCTGGCCAAAATTCCTGACTCCGCCCCTGAAGCTAGTAGTTTAAGATGTGTCAATCATTCCCTACACGGTAGTACTATTCAACAATTATACACCACTTTAGTTTTCGTCTTTTGGGAAGTCAATGTCCTCCTATATTAAATAAATTTTCTTCTGTAATATTAATAATTAAACGGGAGCCACTCACTTTATAAATACAAGTGGGTGGCTGAGTGAATGGTTGAGGGAAGTTATGTTTTTTGTTTTGTTTTATTTTGTTTTTGTTTATATTTTTGTTTTTCGTTTTTTGTTTTTTGTTTTGTTTTATTTTGTTTTTGTTTTTTGTTTTTTGTTTTTTTTGGTCGAAACAGGTGCCACTCACATAATTTAGTTTATCTGATTTACAACTAAACTTATTATGTATACAATAATAATGATACGCCCAAAATTATGGGCAGTTTCCTACTCAAGCTAGAAGACTAATGGAAAGTGCATCTATTTCCTAATCCAATTGGGAAACCCCCGCAATTAATGTCAATCAATCCTAATACAATTAGGAAGCTTACTTGATTGGTGTCAATCACACCCTAATAGGATTATATTTCCTTATCCATGTATGAGTAGGTCTCTTACATCTATAAAAGAGACCTCTCACCCCCCATTGAAGGGGCGGCCAACTCTGTAGTCTACACAGCACCTCTACAAAATTCACCATTATATGCGTACACCCGGCCGGTATTACTGGTAGTGCCGCCCCTCTTTGTTGGCTCACCAGGCCCGCCGGTGATCTGCTAGTGAACGTGCTCAGACACACCCGTGGACGTAGGTACCTTCATTAACAGGGCCGAACCACATACAAAAAATAGTCTCTCACTCTCTCTCCCTCTCTCCTAAATTACTTTACTTTACTGTTACCAATTTTTGGCATCATCAGTTTGGCGCCGTCTGTGGGAAACGACAATTCTTCTCATCAACAAATTCTTGACTGATCAATATGCCACCAAAGAAGGGTAAGAAGGCTGCGCAGCAGTCCGACCGGGAAGTTCCTTCGGCCCCGGTGTCGACTACAGCAGTCCTGACATCTGAGCAAATCACTACAACCCTCACACAACTCTTGGAGGGCCAGCGTCAAATCCAGCAACAGATCGAAGCACTGCTAGCCCAGCAAAGCAATCCTCCAATGGCCGGGAAACGACCCGGGAACGTTGCGTACGGTCGAGAACCGATCTTGACCAGACAACGGGCCCGAGCCAACCCGTCCCGTGTTGAGGATGTCAAAGACGTCAGCAGTGGGCTTGCTGCCCGAGGGGAAAGGCAGGAGCATATGGCCCGGGAATCAGTCTTGGGTCACTCGGTCAAGAGCCGAGTCGTCCTTAAGCGAACGGTTACCCGGGGTCACAGCCGAGCCCGATCCCAGAGGACAGCACTCCGCCATGAAGAAGAAGCCTCTTCCACCAACCCGACCAATTCCTCAGATACCGGTCGGGAAGGAGTGGAAGCCCAAATCAAGGACTTACAGAAGCAGATCGACGGAGCGGCCAAAAAGCTTGGTCAAAACTGTGTTCCGAATCAAGTCAATACCGAGACAGAGTCACCGTTCTTCAGCCAGATCACGAGGTTCTTCATCCCGCGCAAATTCAAGCAGCCTCATCTAGATTCCTACAACGGTTCGGGAAGCCCGGTCGACCACGTCCGGACCTATAAGGCTCAGATGGCCGTAGCCACCAACTCCGATAAGCTACACTGCCTAGCCTTCCCCAGCACTTTGAAAGGCCCGGCCATGCAGTAATTCTACTCCTTGGAGCCCCGATCGGTCTGCAGTTTCAAACAACTCAGCAAGCAGTTCATCAACCAGTTCGCCGGTATGCATGAGCGGCCAAAGCCAGACATGCAGCTACTAACAGTCAGACAACGGAATAATGAGTCCCTCAAGGAGTTCACTGACCGGTTCAACCAACAGAAGCTTCAAATCCGCAATCTGAACGAGACAATTGCCATCCTAGCCTTCTGCTCGGGAGTTCAACACACCAAGTGCGCCGCGTCATTCCACAAAAATCGACCGGAAACTTTGGTTGAGCTCTCTGAGAGGGTTGGAAAATACATCGACACTGAAGAGTTTTTGAAGACCAAATGCACCGGGCCAGAAAGCAACGAGTCTTCCAGAAGTAAGCGAAAGCGAGATCAGCCCGGGAGTTCTTACAGTTCTTCCAGTTCACAGGGGTTTGAGTCCGGCAATCCCGACCCGACCACCGGTTCGCAGCAGTCTGGGTCAGGCGGCCCCGGCCGGATCTCCAGCTCACAACAAGCATGGTTCGACAGTTCTGACCCGACCTCCAGTTCACATCGGTCAGGATCAAGCAGTTCCGGCTTTGCCTCCAGCACAAAGAGATCTGGAGCCTGACGATCCTGATCCGACTTCCTGTATCCATCGGTCTAGATGAGCCCGACTACAGTGGTACTTGCCTGATCACTACGTGAGGCTCCACCGATTGTCAGAGAGCTCATCCAAAGACCTCGGGCCTAACCCCGAGGCATCCAAAGACCTCGGGCCTAACCCCGAGGCACCAAAAAGACCTCGAGCTCCGAACTCAGGCACTAAAAGACCTCGGGCTCCGAACCCAGGCACCAAAGACCTCGGGGTCACGACCGAGGCACCGGCTTCGCTTAGGTCCAGCCGACGATGGGGGCAAACCCCCTAGGTGGCTAATGATGGCAAGCTTCAAAAGACCCTGCAACCACCATGTTCCAGGTCGGTTACCTACAGATCATAGCCTCTGTAAGACCCTCGTCTTAGCGAAAGCTTGGGGGGCAAGATGGCGCAGTGAACTAAACAGGTAATCACACCGGGTATCTACAGGCCTCGCGGATAACCAAGTCAAAATCTTGGACAACCCGAGCACCTACAGTACTCAGAGACATTAACTCCACTTAGGTCCAGACCGACGATAGAGGTGACTAAAATCTCTTAGGTTGGCCGACGATAGAGGAGCAAAAGGACCCTAAAGCACCGTGATTTAGGTCGGCTCCGCCAACATGGTCAAGCTCTTCTCCCAACAGCCTTGACGAAGGCTGGCCGGGCGGAAGACAACCATCCTGGGGAGCTAACAGTAAAAAGGACCCTAGAGCAATACGCTCTAGGTCGGCTTTTCCAACATGGTAAAATCCTTCTACCCACAGCCTTGACGAAGGTTTACGGGTAGAAGATAACCATCCTGGGAGCTAACTCAAGCAAAAAAGACTCCGAAGTAGGCCGAGTCTCAACTCTCGGTCACTTCCCGAGCATTCAAAGACTCCGAATTAGGCCGGGTCTCAACTCCCGGTCAGTTCCCGAGCACCTAAAGGTCCCGAGCTAGGCTGGGTCTCACCTCTCAGTCAGTTCCCGAGGACTCATCAGGCTCAAAAGCCCCAAGGCAGCTTCCCGAAGCACTCAAACAGCGGCAAGTAACATCAAACTGATTTCTAAACTTGCCCCGATATAACATCTGGCCAATCTTGGAAATGGGGGGCAGCTGATACGCCCAAAATTATGGGCAGTTTCCTACTCAAGCTAGAAGACTAATGGAAAGTGCATCTATTTCCTAATCCAATTGGGAAACCCCCGCAATTAATGTCAATCAATCCTAATACAATTAGGAAGCTTACTTGATTGGTGTCAATCACACCCTAATAGGATTATATTTCCTTATCCATGTATGAGTAGGTCTCTTACATCTATAAAAGAGACCTCTCACCCCCCATTGAAGGGGCGGCCAACTCTGTAGTCTACACAGCACCTCTACAAAATTCACCATTATATGCGTACACCCGGCCGGTATTACTGGTAGTGCCGCCCCTCTTTGTTGGCTCACCAGGCCCGCCGGTGATCTGCTAGTGAACGTGCTCAGACACACCCGTGGACGTAGGTACCTTCATTAACAGGGCCGAACCACATACAAAAAATAGTCTCTCACTCTCTCTCCCTCTCTCCTAAATTACTTTACTTTACTGTTACCAATTTTTGGCATCATCAAATAATATAATACTATATTAGAATGACACAATTGTCTTTTGGATATATATTAAAATCACTTTTACATTTTTATAACTAAACACTTAGGGCTCGTTTGTTTGTCGGATTATTTGGGTGGATTAGACTATTTTAGTCCTATCTAGGCTTATACTGTATTTGTTTGCACATTTAAGGGATTAAACTAACTCATGATATGAGGGCATTGAGTTAAAAATAGTGCTGGTTAGGAGGGATTAAATAATAACAGGTGGGGGTGGTATTAAAAATAAGGGGATAAGGGGTTAGTAGTATTAAGACATAAAATGACCAATTTACCCCTTCTATTTAACTACCCCAAAGATACTCAGTGGTCAGATCTTTATTCTTAGAGAGACAGAGAGAGGACCAGTAGATCGAAGAGATCGAGATCGAAGACCAAATTGATGATGAAGGGAGAAGATCGAAGACGAAGATGATTTTTAGGCCCTGATTCGAAGAGAGGATCGATCGAAGACGAAGGGAGAAGATCAAAGACGAAGACGAAGACCCAGATCTATATACATGTTTTATTTTGTATTGTTTGATTGTTTTTTTCTTTTGTTTTGACCCACACGGAGATCCAAATGTGGATCTATATACATGATTGTGTTCTATATACATGTGATTATTTATTTATTTATTTATTTTTTGGACCCTCGTCCAGAATGAAGGTTCTGTTTTCTCATTTTTTTTTTCAATCAGATTTTTTTTCTTTTGGCTCATGGAGAACTATATACATATGATTCTGTTTTGTTTTCTTTTATCATGGAGAACTATATACATATACATGATTGTATTGTATTGTTCTGTTTTGTGTTTTTTTTCTTTGCAAAACATGCTCATCTTCCAAATTTACATACATGTTCTTCGTGGTGGTGGTGGTGGTGGTTTTTTTTTTTTTTTTTTGTGTGTGTGTATCAAATTGTGGAATGCTTAGCATATCTTATAATATGAATTTGGTTTTTTTTTTTCCTACTTAAATGGCATTTTGGTAAACTTGTAGATTAATCCAGCCTTATATCATGGTCATCCAAACATAGCATTGGACTATTTTAGTTTTATACCTAGTATTATCCGATACGAACCGAATGCATTATAAAAATAATGCTACAATGTTTTATCCTGTGATTAGTCTTTCCAGGATAACTAACTACACTTTTATACAATACACATTTATCCTATCCGGCAAACAAACGAGACCTTATATTATCTATTATGTCCCCATAATCACTTTACATTACTTTAGCCAAACACCACAACTATGATAATCTATTCTTAACATAATCTATTATCATAAAAGCTATGGCTGTGCCAAATAAGCTCTAAGCTAGCATAGAAGAAACAAACCTTTAGTATGGGGTACTAAAACTGTCATTCGGCATCAACAATATCATTGTCAACATAGATCGGAATATCAATACCAACAGTGGACACAAGTGTTATTCGCAACAATATTGCAGCCCCAGACTTTAACAGTCTCTTCCAGCGCGGTGTTTCTTTAATAATCTCAATCCCTCCGAACCTGTAAGCAATATTCAACACTCCTTGTGATATCTCAGAACCCTTTTGCACACGAAAGCTCTGCCTTCCACTACCTCCGTCCTGGCTAGCGTGATCAAACAAGTCCTTTATCGATGTCCCCACTTCACCGATGTATCTGGTGCATGCAGGACAAAACAGTGAATGATACAAACTGAGAAAAAAAAAAAAATTTAAATAAAATAATAATAATAATAATTTTTATAAAAAAAATAAAAAATAAAAAATAAAAAAGTAGAAAGAAAGTAAGTAGAGAGCTGAAAATTACACTTACCTAATGGTTACTCTCAAAACCCACTTCGTTTACTCAACTAGCTCAATGAATTTAAGATCTTATACTTATCTCCTTCAAATATTCTAACGATTCTTTATATTATATATAAGTGAAACTAGTTAAATCAACAAACCAAATTACACATATGAAAACAACTTTGTCTTAAAACAGCTATGAAGATATTTGTTTGTCTTCCAGTAACTATGTGTTAACCCTCAACCCATATTGGAACAACCACACAATTTACAATTTAAGACTCAAAATTTTTGCATTTGAATCGGGCAAAGAAAAATGAACAAAAATTAGTCGGGCTGTTGCCCCTCTCCCGCTAAAAAAAGTAGAACATGATTTAGCCTAGCTAGTCATATTTGAGACATCCCAAACAGGTCTCATGTAAGTGTGTGCTCCCCTCCCCTAAGAAAAATCCAAGCTCCACCCTCTGTCCGTCTGCTTCTACTACTGTATTTTGCCCAAGATGATAACGACAAACTAAACCTTCATAGTTAAAAACTCAAGTGCAATTTTGGTATGTATAAGAGAAATTCCTGTATTAATGACCTCAAAAGAGATCATTGTATTTTTTTTTTTTTTTTTCAAAAAAATATGTACAAAAATTTGCTTCTAGATTAACAAAAAAAAAAATCAAAATAAAATAGTGCTTGTCTTCCGCATAGTACCTGTCACCGAGTGTACGCTTACAATATAGTTTGATGACAACCATTACGCCCTGGTGTTGTACCGCTCCCTGGCCTATGATGTATTTCACTGGGTAGTTCCACGCGGGATTAAGCTCGTTCTCCATGTCGGTTGGAGTTTTCTTCTCTGTCCTTTCGTTGCCTCCGATTGAAACTTTTGCATAAACCTTCATTCTCAAACTAGATCGAACATTCTCCAGTCCTTTTGCTGATAATAGGGTTACCTGGAATTTTCTGCACTCCATGCTTTCTGAGCTGAGGGTGTGCTGTTCAAGAGAAGGAACTAATTTAATAAAATTAATTCTCTTGTATTTTCTTGGTTAAGGGTGATTGTATCTCTCTTCACATTTTGATTCATTTAATAAATATTCTTTTCTGTTAAAAAAAACGAAGATGGAACTAATTTTATAGTACCAAAAAAAAAAAAAAAAAATTAGAAAAGACAAGAAATAACGAAGAATTTTCGTCAGTGAAGTGAAAAGACTACTTCGTGTTGACAAAGTAAACTGGTGCATGCACTGAACTCCACACATCAATGATAGATGCACAAAAAAAGTGCACAATAAAATGCACAACCTGCTTTAATTTATTGGATCTCGTGCTGAAAAAGTTGTACACTCTTTTTTTTGTCTTTTTGTGTGTACAGACTTTCTAGCACGAAGTCCAACAATTTTAAACTGATTGTGCATTTCGTTGTACATTTTTTTTGTACATCTAGATTTTGGAAGTACTTCACGTGAATTTAGGAGGTCTTGCCTCAGCCGAAGGTCAATGAGTTTAGATGGGCCTAGCCCAAGGTAGGGATCGAACTAGATTTCAGGTCTCAAGCCATATTTGCATGCCTCCAAATCTGAAGAATTATGGTAGGATTTAGGCTTAGTTTGGCCCCATGTGGCTTTTTAAAAGGAGCTTATGAAATTTATTATTAAGTTGTTTGATAATTTTATACAAGTGACACAATACTCTTCAAAAAGACATCATGAAACCAAAAAGCAACCTTGAGCTTTTAAAAGCTCAATTCTAGAGCTTTTAAAAGCTCCCCCCAAAAAAGCCCTAAGTTCAAGTTTTGCAAAGCTTATAACCTAGTTACAAAATGAATTAACATGAAATTGAGCTTAAAAAAAGGAAAAGCACCACGTGGGGGCCAAACTAAGCCTTAGGGGTGGATATTGATAAAACACAATCCAAAGATTCAAAGCAATCACAGAAGGAATTGATAGCAATAAAAGATTTGGTCAAACAAAGTCCATCATGAGCTTAGCTTTATTTTAGGAGAAAACATCTCTTGACTAAGTGACTGCAATACGTTTTGTATTTATAACAAGGGTAAATATCACCTAAATTCCTTGAGATTTGTCACGATTACAGATGTCACCTCTTACATTTTAGTAATATCACCTACACCCTCTGAGATTTAAAGCGTGTATCACCTAGACCCCCTCCTTCAATTTACCGTTAAAAAAGTGACGGACTAACATAAATAATTACACAACATACCCCTAAAAGTTTGGTCCTTGTGTCATTTTAGTCCCTGTAGTTTCAATTGGGTCAATTTGGGCCCTGAAGTTTTAAATTGAACCAATTTGATCTAAATGTTCAATTGTGTGAGAAAAATTGACAGAATTTACTCACATATTATGCATTGTCACACTTTTTAAGGGCAAAAATGGAATACCACCAATCTCCCAACCTGCTTGTTAGCGTAATTGTGCATACAGTGGGTAAATTTTGTCAATTTTTTTCTCATATAATGGGGCATTTGGATCAAATTGACTCAATTTAAACTGTCGGGACCAAATTGACCCAATTGAAATTACAGGGACTAAAATAACACAAGGACCAAACTTTTAGGGGTCTGTTTTGTATTTATTTATGTTAGTCCGTCACTTTTTTAACGGAAAATTGACGGAGGTGTTCTAGGTGATACGAGCTTCAAACCTCAGGAGGTATAGGTGATATTACTGAAAACGTGAGGAGTGACGTCTGTGATCGGGACAAACCTCAGAGGGTCTAGATGATATTTACCCTTATAACAATAAAGGATTTGATCAAACAAATTGAGCTTAGCTTTATTGTAGGAGATAATATCTCTTGTTTTGGTAACCGCACAAATTATGGAGGATATATCTCCTACACGTTTTGTATTGATATGACTTAAGTATAAAATAAGAAAACAATGATAAAGTCAATCACCTTTTTGAGTGATTGTCAATTTCTCTCTATCTATTCTATCTACCTAATCAGACATTTGTTTTCTTTATGGTATTAGAGCATACCTAAGCTCGTGATACAAACCCAAATCTGAAATGGCAGCAAGCTCAACAGCCTTATCGATCTCCACCTCCACCCTTCATCAGCTGATTTCTATTTTTTCTGTCAAACTAAATACTTCCAATTATCTCATATGGAGGATGTAGATTTTTCCTCTTATTCGGAGTCATCAGCTCTTGGATCACCTCACCAATTTACCTCTGGTTAATCCAACGATTACTGTTGAAGATAAAGAAGTTTTCAACCCAAAATTTGTTGACTGGAAGAAAAATGATCGCTTGCAGCGAAGCTGGATAATAGGCACATTATCCGAAGAAGCCCTTGTTCACGTTATTGGCATGAATACTGCTCGAGAAGTGTGGTTATGTCTTGAAGAGACTTATCTACAAATTACCAAAGAAAATGAATTGCATCTTAAACGACAACTTCAAATTTGCAAGAAAGACTCTACACCCCTTTCTTCCTTTTTGCTGAAGTTTAAGAATCTATGTCATAGTCTTACAGCAATTCAGAAGCGAGTTTCTGATGAAGATAAGACAATTCAATTATCTCAAGTTTTATGACCAAAATATGATGTTTTTGTTAAGCCACCATTGCCTACCTTCACCCAATTTGTTATGGCTCTTCAAAGTTATGACATGCGGCATGAAGGCTCCATCACTGAGGAACGTGATTCATCTAATTCAAATCCCAACCTTGCTTTTGCGGCTCATCGCACCAACAGCAACGGGAAGTCATTTGGCTATGGACATGGGAGGCACTTCTTTAACTCAAGAGTTCGTGGTTTTCAGCAGGAAAATCGCACCACTTTCTCTTCTCGTACTAGTCATGATAGAACTCAATTCGCACATTCAAACTCACACCACAAGCAGGATTCTACTTCCTCTCGATCTCCAAATCATATTCAAGGTGAGAAATCATCCTTGGTCCCACAATGTCAGATTTTCCAAAGACTTGGTCCTGCTGCATCTCGGTGTTGGTATCGGTACGATTACTCTTATGAGTCTACCGAGCCAATAACTCAAGCTTTGGCATCTACCACTTTAACGGAGTGTGGATATCGCATTTTTTGTCTTTACCCACAGCTTTTCAAAACGTTTTCACTTTCAAAATCAAAATACGAGTCGCCACTTAATTTTTAAAAGGAAAATTAAGAAACCATTTTAAAAGCAAACTGATCTATTGGAAACCAGAGTTTTTTAGGTCCGGGGATTATAGAATGAGAGGGGAAGGAGCCCAACGGACTAAAACACCCCCTCTCATCCTATCTCGCAATAGGCCTTTGCTCAACATCTTCTTTTTTTTTTTACATGAAAACAGAAAATACATATAGAATTGTGAGGAAAAATCTCATTTTTAGATTTGATTTTTAGTTCTGTGGGTACTGCATTATCATAGATTGACATATCGTTTTTAGTTTCTCATATAGTGACAAATTCTCACTGTAATGAAATTTTTTTTAAAAAAATTAACCACCCATCAACTAGTGTAAGTGAGAAATTCTCACTACAATACTGGTAATAGATAGAAAATCATAAAACTAAATGAAAAATTCTCGCTATATTGTTTAAAATTTCTCACTTTTTTTGTACACAGACACAAGTGCATTACTCCCAACATGTGAGAAATTATCGTAAAATAAATTAGAAATTTTAGTTTTAACCCTCATCTCCATAAAAGTGATAAATTCTCCCATTGCAGTGATGATTTTTAAAAATCATCACATAGCCACTCAATTTGAATTTCACCCTACTGTGTCACTATTCATATTCAGGAAGTCATTTTGTGCTCTTGTTTACAGGTCAATCAAATATTGTCAAACGTCCTAAAGCAAAAAAGCATACTGACTCCAATCCGATGTTCAGGTTTAGCTTACTTGTATTTGGTAAGACAATTGATGACATCGAACTTCAGGAAGATCACATCGTCGAGATACAAAAGACCCCCTTCTAGTATCTTTTTGAGGCATTTGTACATAAAAAAGTAACCGAACGGTGAAAGCGCGCATGCAGACTTTACAATGCGAATTCTTGTAAAAAGTACTCTCGTGTGAATGGTTGAGTTTGTATAAAACGTGGGAAATTCTCACTTCTATTTTTGTTTGGTGCAAAAATTGGTGATTTTTTTTTTCATTTCTAATTTAAATGAGATATTGTACATGATCAGTATGTTAAAGTGAGACACATTGAATCATCATCAGCCAATTTATTCTAGTAACCAGAAGTGTGAGAAATTGTCACTAGTTGTTAATAAATCGAATAAATTTGTGAGAAATTGGCATTCATTAGACTAGATGGCCACAATGTTTTATGAATTTCACTAGTTAAATAGCGAGAAATTTTCAATGGTATGAAAAGTATGTGAAATTCTCATTACTAATGACTTTAAGTATAGTGAAATTCTCATTACCAATGACTTTAAGTATGTGAAATTCTCACTACTAATGACTTTAAGTGTGAGAAATTCTCACTATAATCAGACAAACAAGTGAGAAATTCAAAGCGCTAATATTTGATTTTCCATGTATGACGAGTGAAAAATTGTCACACAATTTTCATGGAAAAAAATGACAACTAAATTTTCTCACCTCAATTCAAAACGGACCAACAATAATATAAACAATCATGAAATAGACTTACAGTAATGGAAACAACTAATATACTGCACAAGTATCGAGCTGTGGATATCGCAGTTTTCTTTCTTTTACCCACAACTTTTCAAAATCAATTTCAAAAATAAATGAGTCGCCACTTAATTTTTAAAAGGAAAAATTAAGAAACCATTTTAAAAGCAAACTGATCTTTTAGAAACCAGAGATTAACTAGGTCCGGAGATTATGGAATGAGAGAGGAAGGAGCCCGTCGGACTAAAACACTCTCTCTCATCCTATCTTGCGATAGGCCTCTACTCAATATCCTTCTAATCGAATTATTAATTTAGATGTGCCCTCAACTAATATATATGTATAGATATACGTTACAAAAAGCATGTCCAAAGGGGTGTAAAATTGCAATTGATAAAATATCATTCAAAAATCACATATTTCAAGTAGCAAGCAACATGATATGCACTAGGGAATAAGAGAACTTACCCGGGATCCAGTAGCGATATTAAACGTGCAATGCATACAAACAAAAGAAAATCCTAGAAAGAGTCTCTAATCACGTATACACATAAGGCAAGTCCTAGTCTAAGGTGTCGCGCGTGGAGTCGAAAATCAATAAAATCAACAAATAGAATAAACTAGAGAAGAGATGCGAAATTGTACCTCAAATGCGCTACAAAACAATGAGTTAGTCCACATGATATACAAAATGTAAAGTTGGATCTAAAATAATAATCCTAGACTTCTAGCTTAAATCTATAGAATATAGTTAAATCTAAAACAAATAAATCTTAACTACAAATGTCGATCCATGCGGATGAATATGTCATGAGCAAGAATGAATTATGAAATACTCAATGGTTTGGTTCACTTAAACTTTGAATTCAAGCTTAACTAATCATTATTGAAATATGGTTTGAACCTTGACTCATGAAAATTTCATCTAAGCCATTATTCACAAGATTTGATGAAAACTAGTGCAGAATTCTGGAAATTGCTGAGAGGAGATCATAACTTTAAAAAATGAAAAAGCGTGGTTCCCATGGTTTGATCTTGATGAATTTTGGACACAAGATGCCTATATGTGTCTAGTTTTTAACCCAAAAAAGAAATCAAAATTTCAACGGTTGGATCTCTGGGAATTGGACAAAAACCAGACATCACTTAGCATTCTACAACCTTCTGTCCAGAGTTCTTGCACGATTTTCTAAAAATAGCAAAAAGATCATAAATGCTTTGTTCGTTTTAGGGTGACTTCCTAACACATTAATCTACTCGGAAAAAATTATTTTGGGTCACAAACACTTTATTAAAGCATTGGTTTACTTATTTCAAAAGAGTGTTACTATTTTGAAACTTTGGACAGATTGTAGTGTCCTTACAAAACTCACAACCGAACCACTTTAGACATGAAACCACCTTAAAACAAAAATTACAGTGGTAGAATATTGTGTTATTGACACTTTCCCGTTGGTTTCACTTGATTTCGACGGTTAGATTTCAAACTCAAAATCTTCGATCAAAAACAGTTTATGAACTCACTGTTTTCATTTGTCAAGTTCAACTTTTATTTGTTAACTCCAACTATTGAACCATGAAGTTGGACTTAAACTAAACCATCTTTTCCTACCATTTGATGGTCATTGGAGACTAAAGACCTTTATATTTATAGATTTCAAGTGAAGTATGAATGAACTTCATGAAATCTCAAGATAAGGAATCTAAACCATGGGGATGGGCTTAGACTCAAGACCACTTTCTCCTACCATTTGATGGTCATTGGAGATGAAGACATGACTATACTCATGAGTCTCAAAGGAATATAGAAAGGATTCCATGAAACATCAAGTTTAGAGGATCCAAGTCATGAGTGTGGACTTAGATCCATCTATTTGCCTATGAAATGGAGTGATGATCAAACTTTGATTCCCATGTGAAGCACAAGCTTACATGGGATTCAAAAGATCATGTTCAAGAGATTTCAAGAGAGATATTGAGAATCTCTAAGAGTCTCAAGAAGGAAGTATGATCAACAAAAGAAATCGAGCAAAGAAAATAAAAAAGGTTTGAGGATTAGAGATTTAAGAAAAGGAAGAATGTAAATAGACAACTTATGGTTAGAGGATCACCTCCAAACTATCCTCAAAGTTTCCCTCCTTTGAAGATCTTCCAAACTCTTCTTCAAGTTCTCCAAAACTCTCTCTTTTCTTTCTAAAAAATATGTTAGTATAGTGGTGGTTATCTCTCATGTATTGTGTTGTATGTCTCTCTCCTTCCTCAAGGAAGATCCTCCCTCTTTTATAGACAAAAATTACCAAGTATTTTCAGTGAATTCGGAATAAAAAATAAGTGTAAATGTCTCATTTGGTGGTACAATACGTACTTCCTTAAATTAGACAGACTGCTGCCCACTGCGGCAGTCAAAAGTAATCTGCGGCAGTCCGTGGATGCCGCGACGGCATTCCGTGACTGCCGCGCGGCTCTCAGTGAGTGCCGCGCCAAACTATTGATTGCCGTATTTTTGTCAATCTTACTTTATCAGTTTTTTGTTCTTATCCGCATACATATACGTATTGTACCACAAAATACGGACTTTAAAAGCAAACGGCAGTCAGAAAATGTCGGCGGCACTCAGTAAATGTCGGGCCAACACTCACTGGATGCCGTTCGGCAATCACTGAGTGCACTCACTGAGTGCCGCGGAATACTGCCGTGTGCCGTTTTCTGTTGAACTTTCCTTTTTAGGTCTTTTCTTTCTTCCCTTTTTTTTAAAGAAACTTATTTTTGAAGATCTTTTCCAAAAATGGTGTTTTATACCTGAATTCTCCCAAATACCTGGTATTTTCTTCTTTCTGTGAAATTTTATCGCGTTTGGAGAACTTTCTGAAGAGTTTGGAATACTTCGAATCTTTTCGGTCCTTATCATCATTGGACGTGGAGGTGACGCTCTCCTAAATTCGACGGTCGGTCAAAATTGGGGTGTCTACACTAGCCAAAGCAATCATTTCAAATTTTAAAGACCATGATTTTAGCATACAAATATTGGGATCACGCATGAATTAAGGGCACATAACTCCACCTCCCTATTATTAAGCAACTCATTATCACGTTTTAAAAGTATACCTACAAATCAGCACAATAGATAATGCTCTCTAATAATAGTATATTTTGAAATTAAATACAACAATTAACAATATAAGGGTATATTCGTCCAGTTCATACATCACAATATTGGGAAAATGACTAATTATTAATGTTTTTTTTAAATAAAGGGTTCAATTTCATAACACACAATTCAAATTAGACATAATCTATTTTAGGCGCCACATTCCTTCACCTATAAAGGAGAAGTTATTCAGTAAGCCCGTCACGCCATGTCAGCATGTTGACATGGTGTGACTATTTAATCCTAACCACTCACTTGTTCCTTCCTTCTAGGGAGATCATGACAAGTGGTTGGTGAAATTTTAAATTTTAAATCTGATAACCACTTGTCATGATCCCCCTAAAAGAAGGGGACAAATAGATAGCTGAGATTAAATAGTCACACCACGTCAGCTAACTAACATGACGTGACAGGCTCACTAAATAATATCTCCCTATAAAGACAATCCTCCCTAAAACTTGGAATTCGCCTCAAAAGTGCCGCAACACAACATGAGCATGAAAGAATCTTAAGAACAGAAAAACTCAGTCTGCAAAAGCATATATCACCATCCACGAACGAGCCAAATTTCAGAGGCATAACAATTTCTCCACCCAAATCAATAAGAGTAATGTTAGATGTACAACAAAATGCACAATTAAATGTATAATCAGCTTGTTTAAAATTGTTAGACTTCGTGCTGAAAAGTCTGTACACAGAAAAAGATAAAAAAAAAAAAAAAAAAGGGATGTATAACTTTTTCAACACGAGGTCCAATAATTTTAAACAGAGTTGTGCATTTAATTATACATTTTGTTGTGCATCTAGAATTACTCAATCGATTACATACAATCCCAAAAGTAAGAGCAAGACTTCTACCATAGCAGACAAAAACCGTCGAGCACTACCTTAGAACCTTAACCAAACATAGCCATAACAGAGCCAAACAAAAATCAGAGTGAGAATTTTAGTGGACCTCCAACGAAAATGACCAATTTAATTGGGGGAGAAAATTTAGCTGAAAGTAGGGTAGTACTGGTACATTACAAATTAGAGTGAGAATTTTGACTTACAGGGCCTACAATTAGAATCCCACTTTAATTGCCTGATAAACTATTAGCTTCAAAGATGGTATCACGTGATAGCCTTAAAAATTTCATTGACCGCCAATAAAATATCTACTCTAATTGATTACAGTATATCTAGTAAGACTGTCACATCGTATCTCCCTGTACCTAAAGATTCCTCCCATTTTATGATCTGTCAAAAATAATGCTGGGTAGGGTCACCAATTTTATGATCCACGAGAACGGAGAAACAAAATTGAGGTAGGGTCAACAATCTAACCTTGAAAGACCTAGCTCCATGTGCGTTGAGTGGCTCGTCCTTTTTAGGTCAAGGTCAATGGGCTACAATTTGGCTTCACAAATGGAACCATCTGCTTTGTACGAATGAATTGTTTAAGCATCTATTCTCTGCCTCCAAAGTAAGTTGATCCTTGATTGGAGAAGCCTCCTTCCGTACTCTTTTGTTTTTTTTTTTTGACATTTGTGAAGATTCATAGATCGATAAATTTTGTTATTTCACAATTCAGTTCAATGGGCCATTCGTTGTAATGTTTCTGAGTCTATCCTGGTTGATGATATTCTTTGTTCAGTTTAGACTATTGTTTGTACTTTTCTTTTCTTAATGGATTGTTTTTCAAGCCAAAATAAAAAATAAAAAAAAATGCATTTGTCAACAACTTTTAATCTTGTGACTCAATCATTGGGCGGTTTTTGGTCAATCTTGAATTTTTATATTAGATTTACATTTTATTTTTTAATTAATAGCATAAGTTGGTTTGTCAAATAGTTCACTTTAGTTTTTGGAATTCCATAATCAATTGGGGACTCCTAAACTTTGTCAAATGAGGTAAAAGTAAATGGGTTTTTCATATATATGTATGTATATATATATATATATCTGTTTAGCAGATGTCTTTTCATTTGCGCACAAAAAAATACCTTAAATTGAGTTCTCTTTTGAACCAACGTACATAATGGAATTGTCATTATAAAACAAGATAGAAAATTACAGTGAGACAAAAGAACTATCTATTGATTCCAAAATAGGCTCTAATGTTGCAAAAATTGTAAGACAATACATATGCAAAGTTCAGTAATACATGCTAGTAATTTAAAATGTGTCATGTATTCCCTAAACGGTACTATACAACAATTGTACACCACTTTGATGCCAAAATGTTTTACTGTTTGAAAAATGGTGGATTTCCAAAACAGTGGGAGTTTTAGTCTTTGGGGAAGTCAATGTTCTTTTGTAATTATAATAATTAAAGGGTGCCACTCCCTTTTTGAATGCAAGTGAGTGAGTAATGGAGGGAAGTTATATTTTTTTAAATTTTTTTGAAATAACATTTTTAATAGACAATTGCCCTTAAATCTCCTATTCATGTACTTTCGTGGATGGAGGACACCTAATATTTTTATTTAATACTACATCACTAGGACCCTAGTTAACACACCTAATCATAGTTAATGATTTTGTTGTCCCCATTTTACCCTTCTATATATTCTGTGATATACATATAGATGTAATATATATTTAGTCATTAATTGGAATTTTGGGAGTAATAATTGTATTTATTCCCCACTATTGCCATGTGTGTTTGTGTTTTGAATGTTAGAATTATTTCTACCATTTACATCCCTTAACACATGCTGATTGATCATTCGTATTTATTACATCATAAAAATATGTCAAATTAAATGTTTGACTATTTAATTGTGTGTTCATGTGGATCATTTTTGTTTTTTAATGATTGCTTTTGGTCTTCTTTCGTATTTATATTTCACAGCATGTGAGACATACCTTATTTACACAAATGTTATTAATACAGATTGGCTAATATCACTACCATAATCGATTGTTCAGCTTTATAAAAAAAATGTTGACTCTTTGACTCTTTAATTGAGTATTCCTTCAATCATTGACCCTTGCATTGTGGTATTTTTATCTCTATTAACTACATACATCTTAAACAATATATATCACCAAAAATCATTACGCCCAACCTGGAACAAAAAGAACATCATCAATTTTTTTGGTCATTACTTTGCTTGTGAAATTCACAAAACAAGTTGTTTGTATATGAAGTAAATAAAAAAGGATTACAAGTCCCACAAGTGAGACAGGTTGTTGCCAACAATCGTGCTGAACACCTTTGCGACTCAATGGTGCAGTGGTGATGTGTTGGCAGTGGTGGTGGGTGCCATGGCGCTATGGTGTCTAAGAGTGGTGGTGGGTGCAATGGCGATGATATCAATGGTGGTGGATGCGATGGTGGTTAATAGTGGTGGTCTCTCTCTCTCTCTCTCTCTCTCTCTCTCTCTCTCTCTCTCCATGTTCCCATTTTCCATAACATGTTATGAGATTCACAAATCATGTTGTGTCTCTCTCTTTCATTTCCGGTTTTTCCAGAACATGTTGTGAAATTCACAAATCATGTTGTGACTCTTTGTCCCTTTCATTTTCATTTTTCAGAATATGTTGTGAAATTCACAAATCATGTTGTGACTTTCTCTTCCATTATCATTTTACATAACATGTTGTGAAAATTCACAAATCATGTTGCGACTTTAGTCACTTTCATTTTCATTTTCCAAAACATGTTGTGAAATTCACAAATCATGTTAGGACTCTCTCTTCCATTTCCATTTTTCTAGAACATGTAGAATTCACAAATTATGTTGTGTCTCTTTATTCCATTCTCGTTTTCCAGAATATGTTGTGAAATTCACAAATCATTTTTCAGAACATGTTGTGAAATTCACAAATTATGTGGGACTCTTTCTTCCATTCCCATTTTTCCAGAACATGTTGGGGAATTCACAAATCATGTTGTATTTCTTTCTATTTCTCTCTCTCTCTCTCTCTCTCTCTCTCTCTCTCTCTCATTTTCATTTTCATTTTTCAGAACATGTTGTGAAATTCACAAATCATGTTGGAACTCTCTCTTCCATTCCCATTTTTCCACAACATGTTATGCCTTTTCAATTCAAAATGTGTTCCACAAATCATGTTGTTGGACATGATTGTGGATGAAAATGGCTGTCATTATGAGTAATAATGACTTTCAAATTTTGATCCCCATAATTTTTTATTCTCTTAATTTTTGGGGAGAAATTTTGGTTAGAAATATTAATGGAGGAGGTTACCATTTTTAAGAATACCAAACTTGATGAGGAAGGGGTATTTTAGTCCGTAAAAAATTTAAGGGACTTAATTATAAACATGTTTTAACTCAAGAACTTAAAGCTATTTAATTGCAGTATCTAGGGATTTATCACTAAATCACCCCATTTTTAATACCCTTATGAAATAATATTAATTAGAAAATTATAAAGGCTGTAATGTAATAAGTGTCCTTTGGTTATAAGTCCTAAATTTGGAACTTGTTTAACTAGAGGTTCCTGTCCAAAATAGTTCTTTTAAAAGGTCCACACTTGTTTTCTTGGGTCCAAAATACCCCTCAAATTAAAAAAAAGATATCAAGAAACATATCCCTTAAGTACCTCCTCATTAAATTCAAACCTTTAACACTTGTTACTCAACCTTCTTCCTCATTTCTAAAATTCGTAACTCTCCAAAGTGTTCAAAATAGAAATTTTCTAGAAAATTATTTGAGAAAATTCACAAAGTGTTCAAAATATTGATATTTTCCAGAAAAATAGATGAGAAATTTCACAAAGTGTTCTAAATATTGTGTTTTCGAAAAAACTGTTTGAGAAAATTCAAATGTTCAAAATGCTAATTTTTTTTTATTTTGAAAAAAGGTTGAGAAATTTTACAAAGTACTATTCAAAATGTTAATTTTTAAAGAAAACGATTTAAAAAATTTCACAAGGTGTTAAAAAATGTTGTGTTTTGAGAAAATTCACAAAGTTTTCAAATTGTTAATTTTTGTAGAATATTTTTTTGAGAAATTTCGCAAGTTGTTCAAAATGCTGTAAGTATATATGAATGTAACACCCGTACCCGGAAAAATGTTAAACAATCATTTTAATATGCATTAATTGTCATCATTAGTATAGAAAATGGATTAAGGTGGGGCAGTGGACTCACCCGAGGAAAAGTGTTCAGTGAGGAACACAGTTGGAAAGTCCATTGTTAGTTGGGACATGTATTGAAGTGGGATCCAGAAAGGGCCCAGTCGATGTAATTTGCATTCAAATACATTTATATGATTAATTGGATATATGTATAATGACTTTCATATCATATTGTCTAATATGTTAGCTTTCGGTATCAGTTTGATTATTCAGATAACAGTGTTTTTGCAAAAGGTGCATAATTAGTAGATACAATAGCAACTTCATAAAATATTTAGGACCACGTATGGGACCCATACATGACTTAGACAAACACCCACTTAAATAATTGGGTAGTTAATGGAATGTTTGGTGGATTTCTTAATAAGAAGTTGAAACTATCGGGGGTGTAAATAAAAGAAATGAAAAAAAAAGGGTGACACATCACTTGCATGCTTGACATGATGTTGTGTAATAACCTGCATTTTTTTTTGTGCTTAATTGAGCATTTAAATACATGATATGAAAATGGAGGCTAATTTGAAACTTTTCTGAAAAATTAGTCACAGGGATATTTTGGTCATTTGTACCTGTGATGTTAGACTTGACCTGAAATTCGAAAATGAGATCTTTGGACTCAAAGGAGCGTGTGCTCAAATGATTCACTATCTATGTTTTAAATTTTGTCATAACTGGTACGGTTAGTGAGATATAGCAGTTTATGCGAGCGGTACCACGTGCTATAAGAGTTGTACCTAATCACTTACTATAAATAGAACATGTTGGGTTTTATTTTCATAAGTTATCATCTTTTCTCTCTTTATATCTCTCTCTTCTCTCTCTCTAAGGCCTCAAACCCTTGAAACCCTAGAAGCTTAGGTATAAAACCCTTGGTATCAACTGGATCCGACGATCTCCGGACAAATCTCTGTGCATTAAAGTTACTCCTTACGATGAGGAGCACGCATAAACACCAAAGTTTTCTCTCATCTGCCTACTTTTCACTACACCATATGGCCCGATTTGTAACGGGAATATCCGTTACAAATAATTTTTGTAACGGATATTCCCGTTACAAATAAGGCGTTGCAAATTTGTAACGGATATTTGTAACGGATATATCTGTTACAAATTAGTAACGATTTTTTGTAACGGATATACCCGTTACTAATATCAATTTTGTAACGGTTATACCCATTACAATTTAGTTTAGTAACGGATAGATATTAAACTTTTTAGATTTTTGGAAAAGAATACTAACGTTTGTAATGAATTAGTAACGGTTATATCCGTTACTGATTTCCAAAATGCATTAAATTAGTAACGGATTTTATAACAGATATTCCCGTTACAATTTTTAATTATAAAAAAAATCATAGATTCCCCAAATAAATTTATTTTGTGCACCTAATTAACAAGCATAATAATCCATACAAACACAAAAATAACAAGCTCAATCTATACCAAATACAAGTAGAATACAAAATATTTCATCTTACAAATCTTTGTCCATACTCAAGTTCTTAGTTTAACTACATTACTTCTTACACATGAAATTATCTCAAGAAAAATAAAATACACAAATCTCTTTGTCCATAACCAAGTTCATCAACTTAACTTTTTACAATTGCTTCATCTCTTCCTTCTTCACTGCCCTTGGATCATTACCACCCTATTTTTCATCATAATCGATGGTGGTGTTAGAAAAAGAAATCACAAATGAATAATAATCAAATTAGTTTAATAAATAAGGGAAAGTTAATGTGAAACTCACCATATTGTTAATTGGGATCACACCCAATTTAAAATTCTTGTTTGGAACACCTACAAAGTCAAAGTTGAAAATTTCAAATTCATAACTCAAACAATGCAATAGCCTAAATGTGCAAGTGCTAAATATTGAGCATAAGAGTTATCAAAATCTATATCTATTCAACAGCCAAACAAGAACAAAATTCAATCAATTGGAATGAAAAACATCTATGAATTCACAATAAGAGAGTAAAATAAATTAAAACAAACAACTAAAAGAACTGTTGTCAACAATCTTTGGAGGGAAAAAAAAGAAGTGGAAATCGAACCAGTCTCTATAGAGGAGCTTGATCCCGTCAAAACAAGAAAGTCAAGCCTTGTTCTTCTGAGTATGCATTCTATAGAGTTTTTACATTCCATATGCATTCTAGATAGATACTACAATCAATGTTACAACTGTGATAGATACTACAATCAATGTCACAAAATTTGCAAACTTGGGTCGAACCAAAATCCAAGAAGTTACAAAAACAACGATTGAAATGATTTTTTTTTTTTTTAAAATGGAGTTTCTACATTCCATATGCATTCTAGATAGATACTACAAGCAATGTCATTGTTACAAGTGTGAGTAAGTGACACTAAACGCACAAGCTAGACTTATTACCAAAGATTGTCACATCTTCTTATCTCTGGGAATGTTCATCCATTTGTCCTACTTGAGGGCGGTCATTTGTCATACTACAATACTTGACTCAGTAATAAGTTCTTCAGAATTTTCTCCAAGTAAAGTGGTTGTGTGGCCATGTGCTGCTGTGCACGCGACTGTGGAGCCATGTGCTGCTGTGCATCGCCTTGTGCATGGACCTATGATGTGCTGTTGTGTACGCGGCTATGCGGCCATGTGCTGCTGTTTGTACACGGCCCTGTGCACCCTACTGTACACCTTGTTGCATTTTTGGGGGTTTCTAAATCTGAGGAGAGGAGAGGAGAGGAGAGGGAGAGATTAGGGAGAGATATGAGGGAGAGGAGAGGAGTGAGAGAGAGAGAGAGATTACGGTGAGACAGAGAGAGATTAGGGAGAGATTAGGGCAGTCGGTGCTTGGTGTTAGATTATCTTTCTAGATTTCGCAAATGAATACATAAGTTTCAATAAGATCAATGAATAAAACTAAATCCATCAAGGAAATGCTCAAATGTTTTGGCATAGAAACAGAGAACTTAACGGGAAGTGTACCTTCATGTGTGACATTATTTAACACAGCAGTAACTTCTAGCCTAATAGAAAACACTAAACATATCTCGTGTCTACCTTCCTAACTATGTTTTGCTTTATTGGTCTGTTGTACTGTTTGTTCGTGGCCTATAAATTTTAAGGTTTTTTTCTCATTATTTAACACAGCAGTGATGTCTGGGAATTGGACAAAAACCAGACATCACTTAGCATTCTACAACCTTCTGTCCAGAGTTCTTGCACGATTTTCTAAAAATAGCAAAAAGATCAGAAATGCTTTGTTCGTTTTAGGGTGACTTCCTAACACATTAATCTACTTGGAAAAAATTATTTTGGGTCATAAACACCTTATTAAAGCATTGGTTTACTTATTTCAAAAGAGTGTTACTATGCTGAAACTTTGGACAGATTGTAGTGTCCTTACAAAACTCACAACCGAACCACTTTAGACATGAAACCACCTTAAAACAAAAATTACAGTGGTAGAATATTGTGTTATTGACACTTTCCCGTTGGTTTCACTTGATTTCGATGGTTAGATTTCAAACTCAAAATCTTCGATCAAAAACAGTTTATGAACTCACTGTTTTCATTTGTCAAGTTCAACTTTTATTTGTTAACTCCAACTATTGAACCATGAACTTGGACTTAAACTAAACCATCTTTTCCTACCATTTGATGGTCATTGGAGACTAAAGACCTTTATATTTATAGATTTCAAGTGAAGTATGAATGGACTTCATGAAATCTCAAGACAAGGAATCTAAACCATGGGGATGGGCTTAGACTCAAGACCACTTTCTCCTACCATTTGATGGTCATTGGAGATGAAGACATGACTATACTCATGAGTCTCAAAGGAATATAGAAAGGATTCCATGAAACATCAAGTTTAGAGGATCCAAGTCATGAGTGTGGACTTAGATCCATCTATTTGCCTATGAAATGGAGTGATGATCAAACTTTGATTCCCATGTGAAGCACAAGCTTACATGGGATTCAAAAGATCATGTTCAAGAGATTTCAAGAGAGATATTGAGAATCTCTAAGAGTCTCAAGAAGGAAGTATGATCAACAAAAGAAATCGAGCAAAGAAAATAAAAAAGGTTTGAGGATTAGAGATTTAAGAAAAGGAAGAATGTAAATAGACAACTTATGGTTAGAGGATCACCTCCAAACTATCCTCAAAGTTTCCCTCCTTTGAAGATCTTCCAAACTCTTCTTCAAGTTCTCCCAAACTCTCTCTTTTCTTTCTCAAAATTATGTTAGTATAGTGGTGGTTATCTCTCATGTATTGTGTTGTATGTCTCTCTCCTTCCTCAAGGAAGATCCTCCCTCTTTTATAGACAAAAATTACCAAGTATTTTCAGTGAATTCGGAGTAAAAGATAAGTGTAAATGTCTCATTTGGTGGTACAATACGTACTTCCTGAAATTAGACAGACTGCTGCCCACTGCGGCAGTCAAAAGTAATCCGCGGCAGTCCGTGGATGCCGCAGCGGCACTTCATGACTGCCGCGACGGCATTCCGTGACTGCCGCGCGGCTCTCAGTGAGTGCCGCGCCAAACTATTGATTGCCGTATTTTTGTCAATTTTACTTTATCAGTTTTTTGTTCTTATCCGCATACATATACGTATTGTACCATAAAATACGGACTTTAAAAGCAAACGGCAGTCAGAAAATGTCGGCGGCACTCAGTAAATGTCGGGCCAACACTCACTGGATGCCGTTCGGCACTCACTGAGTGCACTCACTGAGTGCCGCGGAATACTGCCGTGTGCCGTTTTCTGTTGAACTTCCCTTTTTAGGTCTTTTCTTTCTTCCCTTTTTTTTAAAGAAACTTATTTTTGAAGATCTTTTCCAAAAATGGTGTTTTATACCTGAATTCTCCCAAATACCTGGTATTTTCTTCTTTCTGTGAAATTTTATCGCGTTTGGAGAACTTTCTGAAGAGTTTGGAATACTTCGAATCTTTTCGGTCCTTATCATCATTGGACGTGGAGGTGACGCTCTCCTAAATTCGACGGTCAGTCAAAATTGGGGTGTCTACACTAGCCAAAGCAATCATTTCAAATTTTAAAGACCATGATTTTAGCATACAAATATTGGGATCACGCATGAATTAAAGGCACATAATTCCACTTCCCTATTATTAAGCAACTCATTATCACGTTTTAAAAGTATGCCTACAAATCAGCACAATAGATAATGCTCTCTAATAATAGTATATTTTGAAATTAAATACAACAATTAACAATATAAGGGTATATTCGTCCAGTTCATACATCACAATATTGGGAAAATGACTAATTATTAATGTTTTTTTTTTTAAAATAAAGGGTTCAATTTCATAACACACAATTCAAATTGGACATAATCTATTTTAGGCGCCAATTGGAGGACTTATTTGTAGGTTTCTATTATTTTTTTTTGGGTCAAAACAGTAAAACACCACCATTACCCCTTTACCGATTTCCCATTCCTTCACCTATAAAGGAGAAGTTATTCAGTAAGCCCGTCACGCCATGTTGACATGGTGTGACTATTTAATCCTAACCACCCACTTATTCCTTCCTTCTAGGGAGGTCATGACAAGTGGTTGGTGAAATATTAAATTTTAAATCTGATAACCACTTGTCATGATCCCCCTAAAAGGAGGGGACAAATAGATGGCTGAGATTAAATAGTCACACCACATCAGCTTACTAACATGACGTGACAGGCTCACTAAATAATATCTCCCTATAAAGACAATCCTCCCTAAAACTTGGAATTCGCCTCAAAAGTGCCGCAACACAACATGAGCATAAAAGAATCTTAAGAACAGAAAAACTCAGTTCAATGGGCCATTCGTTGTAATGTTTCTGAGTCTATCCTGGTTGATGATATTCTTTGTTCAGTTTAGACTATTGTTTGTACTTTTCTTTTCTTAATGGATTGTTTTTCAAGCCAAAATAAAAAATAAAAAAAAATGCATTTGTCAACAACTTTTAATCTTGTGACTCAATCATTGGGCGGTTTTTGGTCAATCTTGAATTTTTATATTAGATTTACATTTTATTTTTTAATTAATAGCATAAGTTGGTTTGTCAAATAGTTCACTTTAGCTTTTGGAATTCCATAATCAATTGGGGACTCCTAAAATTTGTCAAATGAGGTAAAAGTAAATGGGTTTTTCATATATATGTATGTATATATATATATATCTGTTTAGCAGATGTCTTTTCATTTGCGCACAAAAAAATACCTCAAATTGAGTTCTCTTTTGAACCAACGTACATAATGGAATTGTCATTATAAAACAAGATAGAAAATTACAGTGAGACAAAAGAACTATCTATTGATTCCAAAATAGGCTCTAATGTTGCAAAAATTGTAAGACAATACATATGCAAAGTTCAGTAATACATGCTAGTAATTTAAAATGTGTCATGTATTCCCTAAACGGTACTATACAACAATTGTACACCACTTTGATGCCAAAATGTTTTACTGTTTGAAATATGGTGGATTTCCAAAACAGTGGGAGTTTTAGTCTTTGGGGAAGTCAATGTTCTTTTGTAAATATAATAATTAAAGGGTGTCACTCCCTTTTTGAATGCAAGTGAGTGAGTAATGGAGGGAAGTTATATTTTTTAAAAAATTTTTGAAATAACATTTTTAATACCTTGTGAAATAATATTAATTAGAAAATTATAAAGGCTGTAATGTAATAAGTGTCCTTTGGTTATAAGTCCTAAATTTGGAACTTGTTTAACTAGAGGTTCCTGTCCAAAATAGTTCTTTTAAAAGGTCCACACTTGTTTTCTTGGGTCCAAAATACCCCTCAAATTAAAAAAAAGATATCAAGAAACATATCCCTTAAGTACCTCCTCATTAAATTCAAACCTTTAACACTTGTTACTCAACTTTCTTCCCCATTTCTAAAATTCGTAACTCTCCATAGTGTTCAAAATAGAAATTTTCTAGAAAATTATTTGAGAAAATTCACAAAGTGTTCAAAATATTGATATTTTCCAGAAAAAATAGTTGAGAAATTTCACAAAGTGTTCTAAATATTGTGTTTTCGAAAAAACTGTTTGAGAAAATTCAAATGTTCAAAATGCTAATTTTTTTTATTTTGAAAAAAGGTTGAGAAATTTTACAAAGTATTCAAAATGTTAATTTTTAAAGAAAACGATTTAAAAAATTTCACAAGGTGTTAAAAAATGTTGTGTTTTGAGAAAATTCACAAAGTTTTCAAATTGTTAATTTTTGTAGAATATTTTTTTGAGAAATTTCGCAAGTTGTTCAAAATGCTGTAAGTGTATATGAATGTAACACTCGTACCCAGAAAAAGGTTAAACAATCATTTTAATATGCATTAATTGTCATCATTAGTATAGAAAATGGATTAAGGTGGGGCAGTGGACTCACCCGAGGAAAAGTGTTCAGTGAGGAACACAGTTGGAAAGTCCATTGTTAGTTGGGACATGTATTGAAGTGGGATCCAGAAAGGGCCCAGTCGATGTAATTTGCATTCAAATACATTTATATGATTAATTGGATATATGTATAATGACTTTCATATCATAGTGTCTAATATGTTAGCTTTCAGTATCAGTTTGATTATTCAGATAACAGTGTTTTTGCAAAAGGTGCATAATTAGTAGATACAATAGCAACTTCATAAAATATTTAGGACCACGTATGGGACCCATACATGACTTAGACAAACACCCACTTAAATAATTGGGTAGTTAATGGAATGTTTGGTGGATTTCTTAATAAGAAGTTGAAACTATCGGGGGTGTAAATAAAAGAAATGAAAAAAAAAAGGGTGACACATCACTTGCATGCTTGACATGATGTTGTGTAATAACCTGCATTTTTTTTTGGTGCTTAATTGAGCATTTAAATACATGATATGAAAATGGAGGCTAATTTGAAACTTTTCTGAAAAATTAGTCACAGGTATATTTTGGTCATTTGTACCTGTGATGTTAGACTTGACCTGAAATTCGAAAATGAGATCTTTGGACTCAAAGGAGCGTGTGCTCAAATGATTCACTATCTATGTTTTAAATTTTGTCATAACTGGTACGGTTAGTGAGATATAGCAGTTTATGCGAGCGGTACCACGTGCTATAAGAGTTGTACCTAATCACTTACTATAAATAGAACATGTTGGGTTTTATTTTCATAAGTTATCATCTTTTCTCTCTCTATATCTCTCTCTTCTCTCTCTCTAAGGCCTCAAACCCTTGAAACCAGCTTAGGTATAAAACCCTTGGTATCAACTGGATCCGACGATCTCCGGACAAATCTCCGTGCATTAAAGTTACTCCTTACGACGAGGAGCACGCATAAACACCAAAGTTTCTCTCATCTGCCTACTTTTCTCAGTTAAGAAAATTCTAAGAATCTAAGGTAGTTCATATAACTCTGTAATATAGTGTATTTTATGAAAACTAAGCTTAATCTAGAACACTACAAAGTTTGGAGTAGAGCTGCACATGGGTCGGGTTGGGTCGGGTCTTTGCAGACCCAGAACCGACCCGATTATGAATGGTTCCCATGTTTGAGACCCAGACCCAACCCGATGAGCTTTGGACCCGACCCAACCCGACCCAGTCACTTTGGTTCGGGTCGGGTCGGGTCTGGGTCAAAACCCGGTTTTTTTTTTTTTAAAAAAAAAAATTAGTTTATTTATTTATTTATTTAATTTAAGTTTTTTTTTAACTCTATTATTATTATTATTATTATGTATATTTTATACTTTTTTATATTATTTATTTGTTTATTTAATTATATAGATTAGTGGATGCCTGTTCTTCTATGTATAATAACTTACATATGGGTCATGAAATTAATAAGGGTTGAGAGTCGTGAAAATTAATTCCACCATTAGAATGTGAATCTCCATTTTCATTTTAAAAGCAAAAGCAAGTTGGAGTTTTTGAGAAAATAGACATTCCAAACAAACAAACTATTAGACATATTTGGGCCATGGCTCAATTTATTTTCTATACTTGATCTCACTACCTAACTTGACTGTTGGCCAAAATTCACAAATACAGCTTGATTCCTCACTCACTCACATAAATTTAAGATTCACACAATTCGAAATTCGAATCACATGCGCACAAATCAACACATCAAGTGTTTCCACCCTTTATGATCAACAATTCAAGAACAAAGGCATTTATGATCTACATCACAAGCTATTCCATCTTTACAAATATTCCAGCAAGAGAAGGATGATTCTCCAAGAAGGAATCATCAAAATCACCACAGGACTTAAGAAGCTGATTACAAACCTCAAAAAAAAAAAAAAAAAACAAAATGACAACTCATAGGAATTTGACTAGTAGATTATTGATAACAATAATAAAGATACTCGTTAAAAATAGATTTTCAAAAAGGGATAGAAAGAGCAAAGGTCAAGCCATCAGAAACATGAATCGTCCTAAATTTGTTAACATGCCTAAATCCGATCTGACATACAATGTCATAAACAGTAAGACAACTCTTCCTACCAAATTGCTCATAGCGTAATCCATTCGTAAGAAAACTCTTCGCTACCAAATTGCTGCCACAACTAGAAGAGGTCAATTCAAAATAAAAAATAGTATATGGTGGCAAAAACAATAGTGCCAACTCCAATCAAGTCAAAATAAATAATAGTATATGTTGGCAAAAACAATAGTGCCAACTGCCAACTCCAAGCAAGTGAAAATCCGTAGCCACCTCCTCAAAGACTGAAGCTCCAACAAAAAAGAAGGAATTATTAGAAGCATTTAAAAGCAATGAAGTAAAAGACACAAACAAATGTCAATCACCTACCTCAGATTAACGACATGTGGAAATGCATCAGTAAGATCAGAAGCTTCCAATGTAACTACAAACAAAAAGAGGAAAAATTAGTATAATAATAAAAATAAAGAAAAAATTACTTAGTAAAGAAAAAATTACTTACCCAACTCAAAGTCATCAAACTCTTCAAATTTTTCCTCACTTCCAACCGGGAGAGGTGAAGCTCATAGCCAATCTTGTGTACAAACCAAGCCCTCCACTACTTTAGGTGTTAGGGAACTACGAAACTGTTCCAATACGCAACCTCCGATGCTGAAGGCGGATTCTGAAGCAACGGTGGAGATCAGTATAGCAAAAATATCTCTTGCCACTTGGGCAAGTATCCTATACTTGGAACAATTCAACTTCCACCATCCCAAAACTTCAAAATTCTCATTCCCCTTTTGAAACCCTTCGTCTATATATCGATCTACCTCGGATTTAGAACTAGCATTTTCTTCTTCTTCCAATTCTTTAAAAAACTCAAGTTAAAGTGAAGTGTCATTTTGACCTAGATCAAGATCCATATCACTTGGACATTGAGTCCTTACTAGCGGAGAAGTAGAAGTAGAGTCGAGCAATTGATAGTGCTTGTACAAATCGATAACTAAGTCTTTCACTTTCTTAACCAAGGCATTCACCTTCTCTAAGTCATAAAGTCTACGATAGCAAAAGTTCACATATTTCAACTTGTAACGTGGATCTAACACCACGGCAACTAATAACATCATATTCATTTTGTCCAAACTCCCCCAATACTTGTCAAACTTTTGCTTCATTTTCAATGCCATTCTACATAAACTAAAATCCTCACTTCTTGTCCAATCACTTAAATTTTTTTCTATTTGACAAACCTCGTGGAAATAGGTATTTGATGTCACATACAATGACCCGGACATGCGCTTGGTAGCATCATAAAAGCTTTTCAAGAACTTAACCAACACCTTTGCATAGTCCCAATTAATCTCATTAGGAACCGCGCCCACGAGATCAGAAGAGAAATGTGAATCTTCCTCATTCAAACGTTCAAATGCCTTTTGGAACTTCAATGCGCTTTCTAGCATAAGATATGTAGAGTTCCATCTAGTTGGTACATCCAAGCATAAACCACTTTTTGATTCGATTCTCTCTTTCTCACAACATATCTTAAATTGTTGTGACCATTGTGGAGAACTCCTAATGTACCTAACCGCACCACGAATTCGTGATATTGAATCCTTCCCTCCTTCTATTCCATCTCTCACAATCAAATTTAATATGTGGGCACAACATCTAACATGGAAATGCTCACCACCTAGAACAAACCCATTTCTCTTTATTATCTTTTTCTTCAAGTTGGAAATAGCAGTGTCATTGGCGCTAGCATTATCAACCGTAATTGTTAAGACCTTTTCTATACCCCATTGAAGCATACACGACTCAATCGCCTGAGCTATTCCTACACCTTTATGATTAGAAATTACGGAAAAGTTGAGGATTCTTTTATGTAATTTCCAATCATTGTCAATGAAATGTGCCGTTATACAAATGTAACTAACATTTTGAATCGAAGTCCAACAATCGGTGGTGAGACAAATACGTTGGCTAGAATTGGAAAGTGCTTCCTTTAATTTTTTCTTTTCAATCAAGTGTAGATTTACGATATCTCTTGCTATAGTCATCCTTGATAGCATCTTGAATTTAGGTTGCATAGAAGCACAAAAATACTTAAATCCTTCAGTCTCAACAAATCTAAAAGGTAATTCATTTACTACTACCAATCTAACTAGCGCCTTTCTACACACCTCTTGATCAAACTTCCAAACAATTGATCCACCATCCACTTCTTGTCCCTCATTCTGAGATGATGACAGTTTTTGTCTTTTCTCCTTGTTGCAAGGATACTCATTGCACCTCTTAAGATGCTTCCATAAGCTACTAGTGCCATTTGCACTTCTACAAGAAAACTTAGTACCGCAATAATTACATTTTGCGGTATTCGGCTCTCCCCCATCCTCTCTTTCACTTTTCGTGAAATGTTCCCACACCGCTGACCTAGATCTCTTAGTCTTTCTACTAGTTCCCCCTTCTTCAGACGTAGCACAAGTAGCAGAGAGACTATTAGACTCCATTTTATAACTGAAAAATCAATTTTGGTAGTATTCTTGTTACACACCAACTAAATAAGGATTCTAGTAAAGGCAACTAAACATTTATATACATACTAAAGTTATAAATGGATTAATTAGCATTGAGAATTGAGCATTGAGCATTGAGAATAAAACACCCAATTAGCATTGAGAATAAAAAACCCAACTCATAATGGATTAATTAGCATTGAGAATTGAGAATAAAAAACCCAATTAATTAGCAATGAGCATTAATTTGTGATATCACGTCATAAATACAACCGTTGCATCTAAATGAGGGGTGTAGTCTAGAGTAGTTCATAACTAAGGACTAGGGAGGTATGTGCAAGCGGATTAAGAATTATTGACATTTGCATAGTTCTACAAAGTTCTCTCTTAATCTCTTTCAATTACATGCCATTAATGCTCAAGGAAAGAACGCAGAAATGATTATGGGGCTTAGTCTATGTGCTTTCGTAATATTCTCGTATAATATTTTAGCTTTTTGGAAATGATAATATTCAAAATTGGAGGAATTTAATGAGACATACACTATTCACATTTTAATTAAAAACTACACACTAATTTTTATTTTATTTATGAAGACTAGACACAATAAATTTGTATCTAAGCAAGACTATAAAAGTTGAATTTGTCAGCTCCATTTAGCATTGAGCATTAATTAGCATTAATGCTTGGGTTTTTTATTCTCAATTAACCACACGGAGCAGAACTTCCAAAAATTGAATAACATCAAAAGTGACAATTGAATAACTAAACTCTATTGCAATGAGCAAGCTTGTAGAATATAGAACACATTCTTCACAAGGTGATTAAATTCAGAGATTTTAATGAACTGGTGATAGATACAACACTATTACCCAAAGAGGCATTTTCACAAACAGTTGCAATGCAAGAACAAAACATTATGGTCAAAAAAGCTTGTAGAATCGGGTCGGGTTTATATACAAAACCCAATTTCAGAATGAAAAAACCCAATACAGAAAAAATTACAAAACCCAATTTCAAAATAAAATTACAAAACCCAACTTCTCAAGTATTTGACCCAAAATATATATATATATATATATATTTATCTCAAGCAAGTGTCTGATATACCATTATATCAGTTAATAGTTTCTCAAACCAACACACAAAATCAACAATAAGCAAAAATACACCCTCCTCGATCTACTCAATCCACAAGAAAATACTAGAAAAAATGGAGATAGATAAGCCACATGATAAACAATCATAGAGATTAGAGATATATGATTCGGGTCTCACAATGATGGTTGTGTCTGTCTGGTATACCATTATATCAGACAATGAAACAACACTTTCATCTCACAGACACACACAATACACATATATCTATATACATAGAGATATATATACATATATATATACAGAGATCGTACGAAGTACGAACCTCTTCGTACACGATGAACTTGGGACGTCTTCGATGAAGAAACCCTCGATCGTCTTCGATGAAGTGATGAACCAGCGATTGTCTTCAATGAAGTGATGAACCAGCAATCGTCTTCAATTCAGAAACCAGCGATCGTCTTCGGGCAGTTCGCACTTCGCAATTCGCAGAGAGAGAGAGAGAGAGGGGGGGGGAAAACAGGGTTTCTCTGGTGTGAAATTGTGAATAAAATAGAAATCAAGTGGTTCTTGGGTCTGGTTCGGTTACCCGAACTTTGGTCCCGAACCGACCCGCAATAATACCCCTGATCAGACCCGAACTAAACCCGACCCGATTCATCCACAGACCCGAACCGACCCGAACCGTTCGGGTCGGGTCCGCGGGTCTTGGGTATTTTGTGCACCCCTAGTTTGGAGCACGTTTGGCATGTCATTAATCCAAACCTATCTTTCTTGAAAATTTTGCTTAAGTGCTATGTGTTCTTGGTGTTGTATATTTTCTTCCTTCCTGATTAAGTGTTTGTATGTGCTTAAATGGAAGTTAAAACCATGGCTATGAGCTTTATTTAAGTTTTGATAAATATGCTTAGACTACACTTCATACCTTTGGTTATGTTTGAAGTTATGAAATATTGTTTATTATGCGTGTTTCGTTAGCATATTATTGCTTATTGGCATTTCATAGCATGAGATTTGTATGACTATGGTTGTGAGCATAACATGTGCATAAACATGAAAGTGCACGAAAAAGGATTTTGATTGAAAGACCTCCATGTGTTGGTCTTTTGATTTAAAAAGGGTCAGATCTCCATGCGAGGGACTTTCGGATTTTAAAGATCATAAAAAACCTCCGCAAGAGGATTTTGATTTGAAGTTTAGATAATCCCGGTTGTGGGTGTGAAATATGGGGTTTGGATCCATTAGGAACGCGATCTCCTGGTCTTGCAAACCATAAGAATTGTAAGCTAAAGACTCGTATGAGGTGGTCAAAGGCCCCATAGTGTGGTGGCCCATAAACCGGGTGATGTATTGAGAGTGAGTGTTTGGAAAATACACGAAAAGACCTACGAGCAACATCTTTTTTTGCTTCAGCAATGAACCATTGCATTCACGCATTCATGCATAGGGTTCATTGTATTATTTGAAGTATATGACTTCCGGCCGTCGTGCTCATGAACTATGTTTAAATGATTTTTAGGTGAAATGGCTAAGGGTAAGGCCCTTGAATGAGCATGTGCCATAGGCTTAGTAAAGACCCCATGTGTGGGGAGTTTTTTTTTAATGTAATACATAGCTCATCTAGTGTAATTTAGCTCAATTTGAAGCTTTCATTCCTAGGTTCAAATTGTAATAATTACATGTGTTGATATTGCAAGTTATGTATTCATGTTGTAGTTTTGTTACCGAATGCTTGATAGTCCGCTTTCCTAAAATTTTTATATTTGAACTCCTCAAAACCTGTTAGAACTTATTATATTCGTGTTGGCATGTAATCATGGCATATGTCACTATATTTTCACAAGTTTACATGTTTTTACTATTGTTGTTTAAACGTTAAAATACCACCTATAGTATGCTTGATTTGGGAGGGTGTCCCATAGCTTTTACTTCTCCTTCGATTGAGTTAAAACCATCCGTTTGGGAGTGAAGTAGGGTGAACATAGAGATTCTTGTGCTACAAAGTCTTCTGCTGCTACAATCTAGTCGACCGATCGGACGTCCAGTCGACTGGATTCTATACTCAATGGATTTGTACTCTCTGTATTTATAAAAATAGTCGATCGGGTGTCCCTAGGCGACTGAACTTTTCATGCCCATTCGACCAGACTTATCCCAGTCATATAAGTCAGATGTTTTATAAACTCTACGATTGAAAACCAGCCGACCAGACCTTTTTGTCAGTCGACTGGGTTAGGCTGTTAAAAAAATGCTCTTACTATCTTGCAAAACTAGTCGTCCGATGTACCGATCAGTCGACTGGATCTTCAGACATTCAAATTTTCTTATTTTAAAATGTTTTTAATTGGATTGTTTAGTTATTTAACCACCCTAATCCCCCATTTTTGGGATTTGGGGCATTACAGAATGGTATCAGAGCTTGATCGGGTTTGAATACTTTGGGACGGAGGATATTCATTGAACATTGTATCTGTGCTAAGAGACATCTTATTTGCAACTATCTTCCTAGTCAGTTAGCATTTTATTAAATCATCCATCTCTTTTATTTCTTGTGTCTTTAGTTATGCTGCCGCGTACTAGAGCTCGTGCTCGTGGCCAATGGATGGGTGGTCGAGGAGAGGCTATTGACCCGACATCGGTTGCATCTATATCGGCATAAGAAAGAAGTCGAGGTTGAGTGCATGGGGGCCATGGAGGCCGAGGGGTTGTGATAGAAGATTCTGCCTATTCTTCTGGGCATATGGAAGCTCCCGTAGGACCCTAGTTCCTCCAAGCTATGGCAGATGCCATAAGGGACGTTATGAGAGTTGTTAGAGATAAGATTCCTCCACCTCCTCCACATCGTTCTTCGGGAAAAAGGTACAAATCCACCTGTAGGCCCCGATACTTCTGAGTCCCGTCACTGATAGGTGATGAGGGATGTTGAGCGCCGTAATCCACCTTCCTTTGTAGAAGGACCCAATCCAATGGTAGCTGAAGATTAGCTCCAAAGGATAAATCGTATCTTCATTTGTATCAATCTGCGGGAGGATGCCACACGCATTAATGCTGCTTCGTTCATGTTCATCAAAGAAGCTATTCATTGGTGGGACACCACTGTTTTGGCCAACCCTTTGGCTGGAATGACTTGGGTCAATTTTTGAATGTCTTTTCTTAGACAAATATTTTCCTAGATCTTTTCGTGATGTGAAGAAGACTGAATTCTTCCAACTCACTCAAGGGGAGATGACGGTATCAGAATATAAGACTTTTTTCTCTACCTTAGGACGTTTTGCCTCAGCCCAATTCACCGATGATAAGTTTAAGGCAGAACAGTTTGAAGGTGGTCTAAGGCCTTACATTCAGAGGGGCTTAGCTGCCTTTAATATTACAAGCTTTGTGGAAGCTTTGACCCGAGCCTTATCTGTTGAGAGCAAAGACACGCAACTGAAGAAGAATCATGAAATGATTCCTCTGGCAAAGAGCAAAATGCTTATTTTCTCCAATCAACCTTGGATGAAATAGAAACAGGATCATTCTTTTACTCCGGTACCCCAACCTCAACAAAGGTCCTTTCAGTCTAGATAGAAGACTTCCTTTGGAGGTTCTTAGTATCCGAGCAAGTTCTGCGAAGGAAATTCTTCCAATGCAAGGACATGCCACCATTGTGGTGATCTAAGCCACTTCATTCGAAATTGTCCCCATCCTTCTAATCCAACAAATTCTATGGGGTCGATAGCATTCCGATCATCTCCACCACTATAATCTTTGGCCTCATCTTCTTAGAGTGTTCAACAGAACTTTGGTAAGGGGGCACAGCATAATCAGGGTAATCGTGGGGGTCACTAATCTCAAGCTTAGGGCCGTAATTATGCACTTCCTATTCTTGATCCGATTCTTCCAGAAGTAGCGAGATCTTTGGTTATTCGAGGTACCATTTTGTTGTTTAATTCTTGGGCATCCATCTTATTTGATACAGGTGCATTTCATTCATTCATGTCATACTTTTTTGCTATGAATTTGGGTTTAATAATAGAAAGCTTTAATTTTCCTTTAAGTGTAGATACTCTTGTCGGGGATACTAAATGCTTAGACCGTATGTGTCGTGGGTGTGTGCTTATTATAGCCGATCAAAAGTTTGAGTGTTGATTTAATTCTTATACCCAATCTGGGATTCGACATCATCCTTGGGATAGATTGGTTGTCGGTATACCATTCTTCAATTGATTGTTTCATGTGATAAGTCACTCCTTTTACTCCTGAAGGAGAACGCCTTTGATTCAAGGGTGATCACTTAAAATTTTTTGTCCCTCTTCATCTTGTCATGGTAAAAACGAGTTTTCTTTGGGATTTTTGGCTAGTTTGGCGGCTACCGATAGTGAGGTTACCTTTGGAGATTTACCTTATGTGGTTTGCTACTATCCGGATGTGTTTCCAGAAGACCTATCGGGTTTACCCCTGATTCGCTCTATTGAATTTTTGATTGATCTTATACTGGGCACTTTACCTATTTCCATCCTTATCTACCGTATGGCACTGGCCAAATTGAAGGAGTTGAAGCTCCAGTTAGAAGACCTCCAACACAAGGGTTTTATTTGCCCTAGTGTATCTCCGTGGGGGGCTTCGGCCCTTTTTGTTAAGAAGAAGGGTGGAACACTCTGTTTGTGTATCGACTACTATAAACTCAATTGTGTTACCGCGAAGAACAAGTATCCTGTTCCTAGGATTGACGATTTGTTTGGCCAACTTCGAGGGTTAACATATTTTTCAAAGGTCGATCTTCGATCGGGTTATCATCAACTTCGAGTAAAAGATTCTAATATCTCTAAAATAGCTTTTTGGTCTCGTTATGGCCACTTTGAATTCTTGGTTATGCCCTTTGGGCTGACAAATGTTCCAGGTGCATTCATGGAATTAATGCAATGAATTTTTCACTCTTATCTTGACAAGTTTATCATTATGTTTATTGATGACATTCTCATCTACTCGAATACTTGGGAACTCTATGAGGAGCATTTGCACATTATTTTACAAACCTTACGAGAACATCGCCTCTTTGGTAAACTTTCCAAGCGTGAGTTTTGGTTATTGGAAGCTAAATTTCTTGGGCATTTGGTTTCGAGCAATGGTGTAACGACGGATTCCTCTAAGATAAAAGCCGTGTTAGTTTGGAAATTGCCATAGAACGTGTTTGAAATTCATAGTATCTTGGGTCAAGCAGGTTATTATTTTATTTTATTTTATTTTATTTTTTTTGGTAATCGGGGGTGTCCGGGCCAGCTTGCGCGCACCTCGACTAATCCCCCGAGGCCTGGAGGCGCCGGGTGAATACTCCAGTGGCCACGCTCCCCATGACTCGAACACTAAACCTCTTGGGTAGTACACCCAAGAAGCTTACCACTCGGCCACAAGGGACTTGGTTACTAGCAGGTTATTATTGCTACTTCGTGAAAGACTTCTCTTGTGTTGACTCTCCTTTGACAAAGCTTACTCGTAAGGGAGTGAAGTTTGTGTAGAGAAAGGAATGGAAGAAACTTTCCAACTTCTAAAAACTTGTTTGACCTCAGCATGCATTCTTATCATTCTTGAGCAGGGTGTTGGTTATACCGTTTATTGCAACGCTTCTCTTAGCGATTTGGGTTGTGTTCTTATGCAAGAAGGCAAGGTTGTGGCCTATGGTTAGAGGCAATAGAAACCTCACGAATAGAATTATTCGACTCATAATTTAGAACTCGCCGGGGTAGTTTTTGCATCGGAGAGTTAGCAACATTACTTGTATGGTGAACATTTTGAAGTGTTCTCCGATCATAAAAGTTTTAAATATATCTTTGCTCAGTGTTATCTAAATCTCTGTTAATGACGTTGGATGGAATATCTAGAAGATTACTATTTTAATTTGTAATATCATCTAGGAAAGGCTAACATTGTAGCTGATGCCCTTAGCCGTAAGACTTAAACTTCTTTGGTTAGTTAGTCATTCTTGAATGGAAGGTGATGGGGAATCTTAGCGACTTTCGCTTAGATTTGAATAGTTCTAAAAAATTGCATCTCTTTGTATGCCGTGATTATACAACCCACCCTTGTGCATCAAGTTATTGGTATGCAGAAGTCTGATGATGAGGCTGATCCTTGAATACCCATCTATCTAGTGGTGAGATTTTGGAGGGAGTGGACTTTTGATTCTGATCGTGATCTTGTCCTAATGGAATTTTATCACTCTCCTTTAGCAGTTCATCCGAGAGGAACCAAGATGTACCATGACCATCATCGTCAGTTTTGGTGGAAGGATTTGAAGCGTGACATCACTAGCCTTGTTTCTCGTTGTTTGACTTGTCAACAGGCTAAAGTCGAACATCATTGATGTCTAGGTTTGTTGCAACCCTTACCTATTTCAGGCAACAAGGAAAAATAGAGAATATAATACAACTACTCAATAACTAAATTTGGTTAATCAAGATTTTTATCATAGAGTAATAACCAAATTATTTTAGGATCTTCCCAGTGAAATAATTTAACAGTGAGAAGACTTTTGGGATCCTCATAAAAATGAAACTCCCCCTATCTAATGTCAGGCTCAAGGTCAGAACAGATGATGCAAAACCTATGGCCTCTATATTTATTATAGATAATTATAAGAGATATTACACACTTTTTATGAATTATGTGCAAAAAATGATCTTTGATGTTGGTAGTTCCTATAATAGCCTCTATTTTAATACAAGGAGGTGGCCACGGTTCGATAAAAGGGGCAGTGTCAAAGTAACATTCTAATAAAGTTTCATTACCCTCCTCTTGTTCTAGAACAGAATCTATAGAAATATGATCATAGGAATTTAATTTCTGTTCTATGCACAAGGTTTTGGACTGGACTTGGATAAAGCTATAAATTTGGGCCTCTATGTCATTATCAGTCAAGAAGGTTAAGCAGTCTAGAAGATTACCAGCTTCTTGTTGGAGTTTAAGATCATCTAATGTGTGCCCAATATTTTCCAAGTCTTCTCTCACAGAATTTTGAAAGTTAAAATTTTGTGAAGAACATGTGCTAGAATCCTTACCATCCTCTTCCACAACACATTTTATTTGTTTAACATTATGGTACACATGGCTTTCACGTTCGGGATGAGAGCTTTGATTAATAGAGAGGATAGGTGATGGGCAACTTGGTGACACCACCTCTTCGGCCGAAAGAGGTGAGGGTTCATGAATATCACATGAATCTAAATCGGATTTAGATTTTTTAGTTATGTTCTCCCTAGGGTCACTTTCAACGGTAGGGGCAGAGTCAACAGGTAACTCCTCCTTTCCTAGTTGTGTGTAATCACCTAAACTCTCATCATCTTTTAAATCCTCATTCTCATCCTTGTAACTCTCCTCACTATGTTTGTCGTCTATTGAGTTGCTCTGGACAAAGAGATTGTGCAATTTTATCCAGGCAGTGAAGGAGTTGATGTCTGGGGTTGTATATTGAGGAGAAGATGGTTCTACAACTTCATGTTCAATGGTTTGGTTTTGGAGTTCTTGTTGGGTTGTCACTTTCTTGAGTGAGTTGTTAACCTCATTCGGTATAAACCCGTCGTTGTCTTCTAATTCCATTCCATTGTTAGTGTTATGAAATTTAGGTTGTAGTGTTGAAGGACTGGTATAGTCTTCTAAAGGTTGGCTAGCATATCCTTGTTGATATCTAGTTTCTAATTTATCAAGTACACTATCTATCCTTTTCATTTCACTAAGCAGCAATTTTAACATACCATTATCCAGAGTAAGAAAAATTGGAAATAACTTAGTACAATCCTAACCTAGTTGCCTTCACCGGCAACTACGCCAAAAACTTGGCACGATTAAAAAATTGTGCGCTCTTGTACAACACCCAAGTGTAGATGATCGTGCAAGTAATACTGGATAAGTCGAGGTCGATCCCACAGGGAAGGACTAGGAAAAATATATACTAAGTTACAACATAAAGAAAAAGAAAAGAAAATAAGAATGTAGGAGTGAAAGTTCTAACGAATCCTAATTAATAAAATTAAACTAAAAAAGAAACTAAAGTATTGTAGACACCCCATTTTGTCGGCTATCAGATTTAGGAGACCCATAGATTGGTGGTTCACAATGATCGAAAAGACTCAAAATGACTCCTAGAAGCTAGTTCTATCTCTCAAAATGCTCAGAATGACCAAAATACCCCGGAAAGCTCGGAAACTCCCAGATTTGGGACCAAAAGCTCTGGAAGCATACTGCGTCGTAAGAAAAGTGATAAAATGAGTTGTAAAGTAAAACCAGATGAAATCGTCGGCTCCCAGAGACCCCTGGAACTCCCAAAAGTTCCCAGAAGGTCCCTGTTGACCGTTTTGACTAAAGTTTGACCAGGCTTGACCAAGGTTTGACCAGGTTTGACCAAGGTTTGACCAAAATCGTCCAAATTTGCCGAAAAGTTTTGAGATCATGCTAAATTATGTGAAAGGTACTAAAACAATTTTCAAAAGAAAAACATACAAAAACGTCAGCTCTTGGGAGCTTCTAGTGGTTCCTAGAACTTTCTGGAGGTCCCTGATTTGACCAGTTTGACCAAAAGTTGACTTTGAAACTGGGACACCGTATCATTTTTCAAATATTTTCATGAATACTAGAGGTCAATAGCTTTCCAACGGTGTATCGCACATAATTTTTGGATTTGAAACGAATTTATTTTAAATTTCCGAAGGTGAAAAAGAAGATCAAATCGGCTTTTATCGTGAATACCGCAAAGTTTTCAAAGTGACCTATCTCCAAACTATTTTTTATGAAAAATTGACTCCATTACCTTTCCAACGGTATATCACAACCCCAGTTTGGAGTTCATACACATTTTCTGTGAATTTCGGACTAAATAGGGCCTTTTCGCGAATATCGGAACCTCTGGGGGCTTAAAAAGAATTATCTAGACGAATGAGGAGCAGTGCCGCCATGGCACTTGCCCACTACCACCGCAACATAGGCCCAGTGCCACCGCGGCACTCTCCTCCAGAGCAGTCCATTTTTGTAATTTCTTTTAGGGGTCCATTTTGATTTTTTAGAAACCAAAATGACGTAGGTCTATGTTTTCAGTTGTTTGGGACCAGTGGGAGTACTTCTGAAATCGCAAAATCACCCCAAATTGGCCTAGATAAACCCCCTTGACTTATCATTTTAGGGGCGTCAAATGCAAGCTTTGAAAAGTTTTAGAGAGAAAGTTGTAGAGATAAGGTTAGAGTAGAGAAAAAAAGCTTCCTTATTTGATTTTCAAACAAAAAAGTGAGTTCTAAACTTTGTTTTTACTTCATTGCTTCTATTTACTTCATATTCAATACACCCAACTACCATTTTAGTGAGCATTTGTGAGATAGGAAGCTCCTTCCATGTCTAAAGTCACCATATATGAGTGAAACACCAAGCTACAAGTCCAAAATCATCATGAATATCATCTATTGATTGCTATATACTTGTTTGTTTACTTTGATGTTTATCTTCTCTTATCACATTTCTTTTTCTTTTTTCTTGTTTACTTACTAGTTCATCATCATCTAGATGATGACATGAAGTTTGAGGTGAGTGAATCCTTTTGGATAGTAGCTCTTGACCTCAAAACATGTTTGATAGATGATGACTACAACCTCAATGCATTTCCATGTATTCTTGAGGTTATTTCCAAAATAAAAACAATGTCTCCAACAATCTTGGAGGTTCTTGATATGGGTTCAAATGTTAATATTTCAAGTGGTCATAATCTCCATTTAAGTGCTAAAAATATACTTTCAAAACCCCTATTTCAAAACCCCTCAAAACCCCAAATATTTGGTTTCCAAGAAATAAACCTTACTTTCCTCAAAGAAAATCTTTAAAATAGTGAGTTGTTTAATTTTAAAGAATTATTTTGAGTTCAATACTCAAGGTATGGATGTAAGAGCACTTGAAAAGTCTTCCTAACTCATTATAGAACACCCATGATTTTTGGCTTGACTTGAAAGTACTTGAAAGGGGTCCATTTTTGTCTAAACATTCCTTCCAAACTTTCTGTCTTTACTGTTACAGCAGCTTTGTTGACTTTCAACTTGTTTTCCAGAAAACTTTTCCAAAACGAATAGTCCCAACTTATTTTTCCCTTGAACTTCAGTGTCTTAGGGAACTTTTTGTATAATATGGCCTCTAGATCTTTTGTTTTCATTTTCTAAGATTTTCTAACATTTTAGTCGACAGTACGAACTCCGTTTCTGAGTAACCTCTATTGCTCATATGCTTTTTATCAATATGTAATAGTTATTGAGGATTGGATTTTTGATATGTCTTCTAGACACAATAAGGATGATCTCCATTAAAAATCATGAATTTAAAACATTCCTAACCCTACTTTTCATTTTCCACAAGATCAAGTCACTATTCTATCCACTATTCACAGCAAACATTCTTTTATTTTCATTCTTTGATTTGATGCTTACAAGCACTCCAAATTTGTTCATATCTTAGGAAGTAGTCCATACTAAATTTGTAAATATCCCATGATGACTTCCTCCATGCATTCATTCATCTTTTTAGACTTATAAGTCACTTTAGAAAGTTTATGTACACAAATACACAACAACCTTTACACATCCTAGGATCATGCATTGCATTCATGCAAGATTTGGGGTTTTTTGTGACCCCTAATCTAAGAAGATTATAAGGAATGAACTAGATCATATGTTCATGCTCCCCCTAGATTAATTCTTCCTTTATCATCTGTCCCGGGGATTGAGAGGTCTTCTTTTCTCAAAGATTAACATGCATCATATTAGCTTGCTAAGCATTTTTTGATTTCTTTGATTAATTTATTTCAAGAACAATTCATGTCCCCTAGATTAGGAAAACTTTATTACTTGATATGTGATTAGACGATTTTTTCTAGGTTTATTAGTGTGATCTTTTACTTTGCATTGTGTGATACTTGGCTTAGATCTTATGAATGATATCTTATCTTTAGATCTTCCATTTCAAGTTTCTTATGTGGTGTATTATGCCTATCATAAATATTAACTGTCGAACCAAATATAGTATAAGATGATTATTTGGATGCTAATTGAGGCCCATCGAGAGATGGGGCGAGTTGTGGGTGTTTTACTCATGACAAAGGCTCCTTCCTCTCTCGTACCAAAACCCCGAGCCAAGTTCTTTGGTTATGAAAGGCCGGTGCCCTTTATCCGTTTGGGTGAGTCAAATTAGGTTTCTTGGTTCCCTAAAGACCAAGTGGTGACTCTGTATCTGTTTTCAACAGACCTTCATTCTTTCCTTTCAAACCAGTTTCAAAACAAAAGGAAAGCAGAACCCCGCGTGTCCACAATCCGGCGACTCTGCTGGGCATTTTTATTTCAAAACAAAATAATACAGAGGTTTGACTCATAAGAAGCATCCTTAAAATCATCTTTTTACTGTCTGATTTACCGCATTACGTTCCTGCATTCACCCCCCTCCCCCTCCCCCTCCCCCTCCCCCTCCCCGACTGTGTCTGAAATGCAGCACTAACATTATTCAGGTCTTGCTGTGCCAGGGCACAAGTCACCATTGATGCTGTACCTTCCAAGGTATATCAAAAAGAGTAAAAACCTCTGTACTGTCTCTCTGACGGTATATTGGAACTCTCGTCAACGGACCCTCTTTTCAACAGACCTTCATTCTTTCCTTTCAAACCAGTTTCAAAACAAAAGGAAAGAAGAACCCCGCGTGTCCACAATCTGGCGACTCTGCTGGGCATTTTTATTTCAAAACAAAATAATACAGAGGTTTGACTCATAAGAAGCATCCTTAAAATCATCTTTTTACTGTCTGATTTACCGCATTACATTCCTGCATTCACCCCTCCCCCTCCCCCTCCCCCTCCCCCTCCCCCTCCCCGACTGTGTCTGAAATGCAGCACTAACATTATTCAGGTCTTGCTGTGCCAGGGCACAAGTCACCATTGATGCTGTACCTTCCAAGGTATATCAAAAAGAGTAAAAACCTCTGTACTGTCTCTCTGACGGTATATTGGAACTCTCGTCAACAGACCCTCTTTGACTAAACCTAACCTTTGCATATAGATTCCTGTAGAACCTTTCATAGGACTGTTCATTTATCTTTTCAGTTAGGACAATGTGATATAACTGCTGTATGCCCTGACAGGATTACCTGCGCAGTGTAGACGCTTATGTGGCATGAGGTAGAACCTCTTTCTTATGATTCCCAAGGCAATCACTCACATGTGATCACATTGAGTTGACCTGCCTAGGTACCATGACAAGGATGCCTGCTCCATGCTCACAAAGATATACACCGCAAACCTTGTTTGACACTCCTAAGACATAGGAGTATGAAAACCTGCTAGACAGTATGATCACCATCATCACATGCTCCTGTCATATGCACCTGTTTCTCCCAGAAACTCTATCCGGATATCCCAGATATAACATGTTTCTCCCGGAAACTCTGTCCAGATACCCTAGATATAACCTGTTTCTCCGAGAAACTCTGTCCAGGTACCCCAGATATAACCTGTTTCCCCCGAAAACTCTGTCCAGATTGACACGAATATTTTTCTGTGCGCTTGTGTGCTATACCCAAGTGTAGGTAATCGTGCAAGTAGTAAACTGGATTAAGTCCAGGTCAATCCCACAGGGAAGGATGAGAATTAATTTACTTAGATTAGACTCAAAAAGAAAAGAAAATTCAATGTTTTGAAAGAAGTGTAGAACACAAAGTTCTACGATTAACAACTACTAAAATTAATAACAACTAAATTAAATTAACTAACGATTAACTATTTGACTAGAACGAAATCTTAAAAACGGTTTTACTTAATAAAAGGAAGTGTTGGGATCACGCGAATCCACTGTGACCTAGCCATCTACCATGCAATTGCATTTTAAGCTCCATGGAGTACATCTCCTACAATATTCTGTACTTCTCTAAGGATCTAGAATCAATAGCCCTTTCATGACCGGGACTATATCATCTCAATTAAGTTTGAAATACATGAAAGCGGTTTAATTCAATAGTTAAGACTCGGACCTACAATGGTGTTAGCATTGAGGGTGGTTTGCAAAATGTATTGAAAGAAAATGCCTTAAGGCCTTAAGTTCAAAGACTGCTTTGACAAACTGAGCATTTGGGGACAGTTTGATAACAACTCCTCAAAACAAAAAGTCTTGGAATAATGTATTGGATGTTCTCAAGAATCTGACTGTTCGATCGATCGATGCGCTTTCGATCGATCGACAATCATCATCTCTCGATCGATCGAAATGTCTTCGATCGATCGACTATATCTCTGAACCGATCGATCGAAATAACTCCGATCAATCGAATACAGGTATTATTCTGGTGCATGGCAGAGGACTGAAAATCACAGTTTCATCGCGATTTCCCAACCTCGGACTACTCAGACATGGTCTGGAGTGTCCCAGATGCAATCTTAACATAAAGATTCATTAAGGGTTTGTTTGGTTGTGAGTTTTTCATTAAAACTTATGAAACTTACGATTTTAACGTATCTAACATGCAAATCAATACAAATAAACACTAAACTATAATTAACTAAATGCAGTATGTGAGTAAAACACTAACTAGGTAACCTGGAATAAAGAACTCGTATTACACCAAAGAGAATCCAAGCTAACAATGAAGAAAACTTGAGTAAAACCTACAAAACAAGATAAATCTCTCCTCTCTTATGAAAACTGATGAAAAACAAAGTAGGGCATCCCTCTGGACGCATACAAAATGAGTTTTTATAGTAGAAACTTCATGCTAGGGTTAAAAATCCCGTCTTTTGCTGCGTGCGCGTATTCTGCTAAAGGCATGTTCGATCGATCGAAAAACTCTCGATCGATTGAACTTCTGGATTATTCGATCGCTTGATAAAAGTTTGATCGATCGAATACTCGATCGCTTGAGACATCGATCGATCGATCTTCAGTTTTCAACTTTGTATTGTCTTCATTAAAGCCAATCACTCCCTTTTTATCCTGCTCAATCAATTATTCGCACAGCGACACTAATCTGCAAAAAATCACAGCTAAAACACACAACTCATCATAGATTAATCATAATGTGTAGAAACTGGCGTTGTACTCAAATCGTAGATAAATGAGAGAATTGTGAACTAAATTAATGTATTTTCTTCTTTTAGCGCGGTTGTATTTTACAAATACCCCCGCTTGTCAAAGATACCCCAGATATAACCTGTTTCCCCCATAAACTCTATCCAGATATCCCAGATATAACATGTTTCCCCCGAAAACTCTATCCAGATATTCCAGATATAACCTGTTTCTCCCAAAAACTCTATCCAAACCCCTCAAAATATCCTGGAAACTCCTATCCTCCCCTAGTGATCATTCTGGAAGGTAAGGTTAGCACACTCTATATGGCTAGGACCTTATTTGCTTAACTACTATCTGCTAGAAGTAGGAGCACCATATAGATTAGGGCTTACATCCGCATGCTTGTCTCGTTTGCATGCACTGTTCCCATCAGTCCGCATGCACTATTTCAGTCAGTCTGTACACAAGTCAGTCCACGTCTGTTAACACCACTATTTGTCTGTCTAAAGTCATTACTGTTAGAACTTGATGTGTTCCTTTCAAATCTGTAGGGTCACTATAGATTCTCAAAGTCAACAGTTGGGTTCTTCATCCTGGGTCAGAAATTCAGATAATCGTTTGGTCAGAATCAGCCCAACAAGTTATTTCAACATAAATCAAGAAGAGTTGGAAAACAAGGTCACCGAATTGGGAGTCACCATAAGCTAACACTCCGACAGCTTGGCCCAACTCTTGAGATTTATGGAAGAATTGAAACAGCAGCTGCCGCAATATCCACTTGGGTTCCCGCAACCACCAGGTTTCATGCCACCTCCACCACCAGGGTTTGTACCACCTGCTGAGAGTAATGGGGAAGAAGACTGGTTTCAAGGGTCCCTGCCGTCCGCATATGAGAAAAAGTTTCAAGAGAAAATAGACAAAGTCGACAAACTAGAAAGCGTATTGAGGAAGAGTAAAGGGGTTGATGATTACATGCTAGACTTGGAAGGACTTTTTGAGCTTGTTAAGCTTAAGCTGCCAGAAAACTTCAAGATGCCTGCCATTGACCGTTTTGATGGATCCAAAAATCTGAAAAGCCATGTAAAGCTGTGTATGAACATTTTTCAATTAATGGGCTGCACTCATGAGCACATTACGATGCTGTTCCCGCAAACTCTTGCAAAGTCTGCACTGTCATGGTTCCTTACCTTGGAAGCTTCCAAAACTCGGACATGGGAAGACATCATTCGAGTATTCGTTGATCACTATTCCTACAATCAAGAGTTGGATGTCACAATCAGGGATTTGGAAACTACTCGGCAAAACAACAATGAATCCTTTGCTACATTTTTGAGCAGATGGAGGAATAAAGTGGCCCAAATGACCCACCGACCGATTTTAAAGGAACATGTAAGGATGCTAATCTGGAATCTGCAACCGCTTTACTATGAAAAATTGTTTTACCAGTCCATCTCCACCTTTGAGGAATTATTTGAAGTTGGAACTCGAATCGAAGGTGCCATAAGGGAAGGAAAGATCAAAATAGAAGAGCCTCCGAGTCAGTCAAAAAGGCCCAACTACTCCCGTAACCCTCCGGATGCCAATGCCCTTAGCAGTCAACCTATGGCTTTGTTAGGGATATATACTAAAAGCCATGCTTTATGTAGTTGATTTATTATTCATTTAATAAAATCAGTTAATCCATTTTTTATGAGAATCTGTGTGGGCAATATTTTAATATTATGCATGTATGTCTTTCACTCTACATAGTAGGTGGTTTGGTCTGTAGAGTTCAGCTTGCATAGGGAAGATTAGACCATCGGATCTTGTAGAAATGTAAGATTTTGGTTTACAGTCTTAGATGGATTGGACACACCATCGGTAGGACTGCAGCATGGTGTTGTAGTAGGTTTGTCTTGACTGCAGTAAACGGTATAGTTTCAACTCACCATGCTGGTACATTTTGTGTATTAAACGGGACCGACTTGGGGTAATTATCTTTATACTGACTTATAAGATAATTAATACCTCATGACTATTATGAGTGCTTATGCTCTAAATCCTAAGTTATTTTTATGGACACGTACATTTGATATTTACACTTTGATCCCTAAAAGGGTGAGATCCTTAAATGGGTCAATATCTCATTGGATTGGATGACAATATTAATTGTGTGGTGGATATTAATTAATGATGGAATCCATGTCTCAATTTTGGGATTGATGATATCCCCTTGAGAAAGCTTATAAGTTTTGATTATTTCAAACCCTGCAGGTGGATTTTGTATCCGACATATCAGATAAGTTAAGCAGAGGATCTCAAGGAATTTTAAGAAATTAATTAAATATGATTGTCAGTAATTATATTTAATTAATGGATATCTGTTATCTTAACGTGGAGAGATAATAAGCATTTAATAACATGGAGCTCGAAATATATTTTTGAGATAAGGGTAGGAGTGCAATTATAATTCTTTAGTGGTATGAATTATAATTTATGGAAATAGGAATCTGATTCAGTTCGAATTAGGTGTTCCTAATTCCATAAGGAAGCCTATTCCTTATTGACTTCTTATGGTCCATATCGTAGCCTATATATATGCTGCTTTGGCTCTCTTCTCAGCTAGCGTTTTTCTATATAGAGAATTATAACTCGGAATAGAAAAGAGAGCGTAAAAGAGGGAGAGCAGAAAACAGAAAGGATTTCGAAAGAGCCCACACTCAGTTCGATATTCTGGCAGCGGAGGAATACGGTAGAAGATCGTGAGCTGTTATCGAGCCCGTGTTCTCGATTCGTCTACTACAGAAATCGGTTTTTGCAGTTCAAGGTAACCCTAGTTCCACCCTTGTAGGGTTATTGTAGTTTTCACATAATATTTTTTGCAGTACCAACTTATACGCGCTGTCAACGGATTCTGGGAACGCAGATTCCTAACAGTGGTATCAGAGCAACGTTGATTCTGCGTATGGGTTGGACGCAACCATGTTGTCCAATAAAACAGATCTTACGCGTGTTTTGATGGATGGATAAAACGTAGAACTGTGCTAACCCTTGTTTTGTAGCGTTCTTATTTCACTATTATGGTCACTAATTTTGTGTGATTAGATCCCACGATGGTTTTATCCGTGGTTAGTTTTGCTGTTTTAATATAGCATGTGAACTCCTTTATGGAGGCATAGGATTTGTGTGTATTGGATCCCACGCTTGATTGATGTGTGGTTAATTTACTGCAAATAAATAGCATGTGAACTCCTTTATGGAGGCATAGGGTTTGTGTTATATATCTCAAGTAAATCCGTGAAGACAGTTTTTGAAGACAGTTTACAAGCAGTTTCAGAAAGCAATCTGGAGGCAATTTCTGAAGGCAGTTCGATCCCCGCGAGCTGACCGGGCAGCTCGACCCCTGTTGCGTAGTGGCGACATAGAGCTAATCGGGTTCAATGAAGATTTTTCACAAGACTTGTAGCTTGACTATAATAGTGTGATTCCTATTTTATTGTGGTTTCCTTATTTATGTGTGATTGAATGATTATTATTGTTTCATGTTTAATGAATAGGACAACATGGATAATTGTTCCTAGATCTATTTCAGATGTCTAGCTGCATGTTTAATTTATATTAATTTAAAATGATGGACAACTACATGTGTATTTAGAAATAAAACTAATTCCATAATTTGAAAACATAAGTACTTATTTTCTAAATTCATGAGAATAGAATAATTTTATTATCTACACATATGGGTTTGACAAGTAAGGATGAATTAATCCTTGTCAAGTATTCCATTATTTTTTATTAATTAAATTAAAAATTTTTCTAGAAATTATAATCCTCAATTTTTTTTAAAAATTCTAAGCGGGAGAGGGAATTTATCAAGTATAAATCACATGGTCTTCATCATTGGTTTGTAGATGATATGATTAATTTTGTGTGATGGCTCTAGTGTCATCCTCCCCATCGGATGTAGTTGATCATGGAATCATCAGTACAAACTTCTTTAAAAGAATGTTTTGGGAGATTGTTAGTGTGGGCCACCTCTCAATCAGAGGTGTTCCTCACGGAACTCTTGACCTAGAATTAAGTGATGGTGTACACTTAGCTATAAATAATAATATCCTCTCCATCTGAGTCACTATTGTTATTTATAGGATCAAAGCAAGTCAGCAATTTAATTTTACTAGGCAAGGTACATTGCCTGGATAGTAAAATTAAAAGGCAATTGCCTATCTGAACAAATGATGGATAGTATATGGCTTCCCATCGAGTCATACTATTCGCGGTGTATCAGGTTGCTAGCAGATTCCTTTCAAATGTGGTAGAGGGAACCAACATTTTCAACTCGAATCCATAGTAATTTTTGCCCAAATGTAATTATTTATGTTATGTAAATCTCAGGCTTTTAAATGGGTACTTTCAATCCACTTGCTGTTATACTTAAAGAAAACAAACTTACTGGACCAAATTATATAGACTGGAAAAGGAATTTGGATATTGTGTTAATTGCTGAAGAGTACAAGTTTGTGCTTACTCAAGAATGTCCTGAGCAACCTGGTGAGGGGGCAACCGCTGAGGAAACCCAGGCTCACAAGCAATGGGTCAAGGCTGATGAGATGGCGCGGTGTTACATTTTGGCATCCATGTCAAATGTTCTACAACATCAGCATCAGTAAATGACTAGTGCCTATGACATGACTGAGAGCCTCCGAGAGATGTTCGGGGATCAAAGTCGTGCTGCTAGGCAGGTTTCCATGAAAGACTTGATGAACACAACCATGGCTGAGGGGACGCCTGTAAGGGATCATGTTCTTAAGATGATATCTCTTCTTAATGAACTAGAGATCCTTGGAGCTGAAATCGACGAGGAAACCCAGGTCGATATCGTACTCCAGTCACTGCCAGAGTCTTTTAAGCATTTTCGCCTCAATTACAACATGAATAAATTTAAATATACTTTGGCGGAGCTGCTTAAAGAACTCCAGGCAGCTGAGCGTCTCAACAGAAAGTCAGGGAGTGCTCTTGTGTTTGATAAAGGTTCTGCTTCAAATCCGAAAGGCAAGAAGAAAATGAAAAAGGCTCAAAAGAAGGCCGCGGGTCCTCTGCCAATCCAAAGGCCACGAGGACAACCGGAAAAGCCTAAAGGTAAATGTTTTGTTTGCAAGCAGCCAGGACACTAGAAGAAGCAATGTCCAGTTTATCTCGCCAGAAAGTTTAATCAAGGTAAATCTCATTTACTAGTTGTTGAATCGTGTTTAGCGGTCCGATCTACCGGTACCTAGTGTGTAGATATGGGAGCCACTGATCATGAATGCAATTCTTTGCAGGGGTTCCAGGGAACCAGGCAGCTTAGTGATGGAGAGATTTATCTATATATGGGAAATGCTACGAGAGTAGCAGCAGTTGTAGTAGGAGATCTACATCTTAGTTTTGGTAGAGATAGGATTTTAATATTAAGAAATTGCTTTTATGTACCTTCTATTAGAAGGAATTTAGTTTCAGTTTCTAGTTTAGTAAAGAATGGATATTCAGTTCATTTTAATAAAGTAGTAGTTATTAAAGAAAATAAACGTTTTATTTGTTCTGGTCAATTGGTGGATGATCTTTATATTATAAATCCTATCTCTCCTATACTGCAACTTAATGAATTGAATAACACAAATAGTTTGCCATTTAAGAGAAAAGAACCTTCGAGGATGAACCAAATGCATCTTTGGCACTTACGCCTTGGTCATATTAATTTGAAAAGGATTCAAAGACTGGTTCAAAATGGGGCATTAGGCTCATTGGAAGTGGAGGCATTTCCAGTCTGTGAATCCTGCTTGGAAGGTAAAATGACCAAAAGGCCGTTCTCGGCCAAGGGCTATAGAGCTAAAGAGCCGTTGGAACTGGTTCACTCTGATTTGTGTGGTCCTATGACTGTCCAAGCAAGAGGGGGATTTGAGTACTTTGTCACTTTCATCGATGATTACTCAAGGTATGGGTACATTTATTTGATGCGGCGTAAGTCTGAATGCTTTGAGAAATTCAAAAACTTCAAGGCTGAAACGGAGAAGCGTCTAGGTAAATGTATCAAGACACTACGATCTGATCGTGGTGGAGAGTACCTCTTGGGAGAGTTTAGGGAATACTTATTGGAGCAAGGGATTACATCCCAATTGTCTGCACCCCGTATGCCTCAGCAGAACGGTGTAACAGAAAGAAGGAACAGGACTCTCATGGATATGGTAAGATCTATGATGAGTTACTCGGATTTACCAATTTCCTTTTGGGGACACGAATTAGAGACAGCTGCATACATTCTAAACTTGGTACCATCTAAGTCAGTACCTACTACTCCCACGGAATTGTGGACTAGGCGAAAGCCTAGTCTGCGGCATGTTTAGATCTTGGGTAGTCCAGCACATGTGCTGAAAGGGAACGCAGAAAAGTTGGAATCAAGAACAGAAGTATGTTTCTTTGTTGGGTATCCAAGAGGAACTAAAGGTGGTCTATTTTATAGTCCTAAGGATCAGAAGGTTATTGTTAGCACCAATGCCACATTCTTAGAAAAGGACTATGTTATAGACCACAAGCCCAGAAGCCGTATTGTTCTAGAGGAAATGAGAGGAGAGACACCGACATATACTTCTTCGATACCATCGGTACGATAAGAAACATCATAAGACAGAGTTATCGATATTCCATTACCGCATCGTAGTGGGAGGATTATCGAAACTCGTGTAGACCCCGAACCAACCATTAACACGCAGGTTCATGAACCAGTATAACGTGCAGATAATGGTGTATTAGGTTCAGAATCTTCACAACAAAATATCAGTGGTACACAGACACGGGTTGTGCCTTGTCGTAGTGGGAGGGTTATTATTCAACCTGACCAGTATATGTTCTTGGGAGAGTCTTATGACCGGGTCCCTGATTAACAAGGTATCGATCCCTGTAACTACAATGAAGCACTCCAAGATAAAGATGCAGATCTTTGGCAAAAGGCTATGAAGTCTGAAATGAAGTCCATGTACTCCAATCAAGTCTGGGATCTTGTAGAACCACCCAATGAAATCAAACCCATTGGATGTAAGTGGATCTATAAGAAGAAGAGAGGAGCAGACGGTAAGGTGAAAACCTTTAAAGCAAGGCTTGTTGCAAAAGGGTTCACTCAAAAAGAGAGAATCGATTATGAGGAAACCTTTTCGCCGGTGGCCATGCTAAAGTCTATCCGGATTCTCTTATCCATTGCTGCACATTTCGATTATGAAATTTGGCAAATGGATGTCAAGACAACATTTCTAAATGGGAATCTTGACGAGTGCATCTATATGATGCAACCAGACGGGTTCATTGCGAAGGGCCAAGAACGCATGTTGTGCAAGCTTAAGAAGTCCATTTATGGACTTAAGCAGACATCTAGGTCTTGGAATATCCGCTTTGATCAAGCAATCAAGTCTTTTGGTTTTGATAAATGTGCGGATGAATCTTGTGTGTACAAGAAACATGATGGAAGAGTGGTGGTGTTCTTAGTACTATATGTGGATGATATCTTGCTAATCGAAAATGATGTGAGGGTATTATCTTCTGTAAGGGTATGGTTGTCCAGTCAATTCGATATGAAGGACTTGGGAGAAGCCGGTCACATCCTAGGGATCAAGCTTATGCGAGATCGCAAGAATAGGATGTTGGGCTTGTCACAAGGCACTTATATTGACAGTATTCTTGCAAGGTTTAGCATGCAAGATTCCAAGAAGGGATTCCTTCCCTTCAGACACGGAATTACTCTATCTAAGGATCAGTGTCCTAAGACACCTGATGAGATAGAGAAGATGAAGGCAGTTCCTTATACCTCAGCAGTAGGAAGCCTAATGTATGCTATGCTATGTACTAGACCTAACATCTACTTTGCTGTTGGCATGGTTAGTAGATATCAATCTAATCCAGGGCAAGAACATTGGACTGCGGTGAAAAATATTCTCAAGTACCTGAAAAGGACTCGAGACTATATGTTAGTTTACTAAGAAGACAGTCTTGTACCCATTGGGGTGCACAGATTCTGATTTCATGTATGATAGGGATTCCAGAAAGTCTACCTCAGGATATGTGTTTACCCTAGGAGGTGGAGCCATTAGTTGGAAGAGTATCAAGCAGTCATGTATTGCTGATTCTACCATGGAAGCCGAGTATGTGGCTGCTTCGGAAGCCGCTAAGGAGGCCGTTTGGCTCAGAAACTTCCTTTTGGATCTAAGAGTAGTACCTGTGGTACAATCGGCTGTTACTCTTTATTGCAATAATAGCAGAGCTATTGCTAACTCAAAGGAACCAAGGGCCCATAAGAAGGGAAAACACATTGAGCGTAAGTATCACCTGATACGAGAGATCGTGCAAAGAGGTGATGTTGAAGTGACCAAGATAGCATCAGCAAATAACCTAGCAGATCCTTTCACCAAGAGCTTACCGGCCAAGACTTTTGACAGTCATGTAGAAGAGATAGGAGTAAGGTGTGTCGCATCATGGCTTTGATTCTAAGTGGGAGATTATTAGAGATATATACTAAAAGCCATGCTTTATGTAGTTGATTTATTATTCATTTAAAAAAAATCAGTTAATCTAATTTTTATGAGAATCTGTGTTACGTAGTTGATTTATTATTCATTTAATAAAATCAGTTAATCCATTTTTTATGAGAATCTGTGTGGGCAATATTTGTATTATATTGTTTATTTAATATTATGCATGTGTGTCTTTCACTCTACATAGTAGGTGGTTTGGTGTGTAGAGTTCGGCTTGCACAGGGAAGATTAGACCATCGGATCTTGTAGAATGTAAGATTTTGGTTTACAGTCTTAGATGGATTGGACACACCATCGGTAGGACTGCAGCATGGTGTTGTAGTAGGTTTGTCTTGACTACGGGAAACGGTATAGTTTCAACTCACCATGCTGGTACATTTTGTGTATTAAACGGGACCAACTTGGGGTAATTATCTTTATACTGACTTATAAGATAATTAATACCTCATGACTATTATGAGTGCTTATGCTCTAAATCCTAAGTTATTTTATGGACACATACATTTGATTTTTACACTTTGATCCCTAAAAGGGTGAGATCCTTAAATGGGTCAATATCTCATTGGATTGGATGACAATATTAATTGTGTGGTGGATATTAATTAATGATGGAATCCATGTCTCAATTTTGGGATTGATGATATCCCCTTGAGAAAGCTTATAAGTTTTGATTATGTCAAACCCTGTAAGTGAATTTTGTATCCGACATATCAGATAAGTTAAGCAGAAGATCTCAAGAAATTTTAAGAAATTAATTAAATATGATTGTCAGTAATCATATTTAATTAATGGATATCTGTAATCTTAACGTGGGGAGATAATAAGCATTTAATAATATAGAGCTCGAAATATATTTTTGAGATAAGGGTAGGAGTGCAATTATAATTCTTTAGTGGTATGAATTATAATTTATGGAAATAGAAATCTGATTTAGTTCGAATTAGGTTTTCCTAATTCCATAAGAAAGCCTATTCCTTATTGACTTCTTATGGTCCATATCGTAGCCTATATATATGCTGCTTTGGCTCTCTTCCCAGCTAGCGTTTTTCTATATAGAGAATTATAACTCGGAATAAAAAAGAGAGCGTAAAAGAGGGAGAGCAGAAAACAGAAATGATTTTGAAAGAGCCCACACTCAGTTCGATATTCTGGCAGCGGAGGAATACGGTAGAAGATCGTGAGCTGTTATCGAGCCCACGTTCTCGATTCGTCTACTACATCAATCCTTTTATGCAGGTCAAGGTAACCCTAGTTCTGCCCTTGTAGGGTTATTGTAGTTTTCACGTAATTTTTTTTGCAGTACCAACTTATGCGCGTTGTCAACGGATTCTGGGAACGCAGTTTCCTAACAGGCTTACCCTCCTAGGCCATACCAACCTCCCAATCAAGCAAACTCCCCTAGTCGCCCTTTCCCGAGGAAGCCTCCTTGTAACTTCACCAAATTAGAATTCCCCCTCTCCTTAGCCTTAGATCGCCTCCTCAAAAAGGGTCACCTCCAACTACTCCAGCCTCGAAATACCCCGCTCCCGCTGAACTGCGATATGTCCAAACGGTGTACCTACCACCAAGCCCCTGGCCACAACACTGATGATTGCGTGCGCCTCCGCCATGATATCCAAGACCTCATTGACCAGAATATCATTGAGCCACCTCCAAAGCAGCCCCATATCACTCAAAATCCTCTACCAAACCACCAAAATATCAGCCTCATTGAGTCCAACCCTGTATCCTTCAAGCCTGCTACCTATATCACCCCTTTAGGTCATCCTTTACCCCTCATTGACATCCCAGATCCTATGGGAAATCATCTGATTGAAGGAGGGGATGATGAGTGGCAGCAACAGCTAGATGATGAACAAGATTTGTTCTTCCTGGAAAAACATAATCTAGGGGTAGTAGATCTCAAATGGTACGATCCTAACAAAGAAAGTGACACCTCCATATAGGACGAGCCAGAAAAACCGTTTGTGGGAATAGATTATGACTGGTTCAAAGAAGATGGGACTATAGAAGGGTCTACTCCTGCCGAGATTGATCATCTAACTAGGTCAGACCGTCATTATCAGCCTCCGCAGCCTACCACTGAAGCAATCAAGAAAAGTCCGGTCAAAGACAAGGGGAAGGGAAAAATGGATGAGATCATCGAAGAAGACAATGAGTTGATAAAGCAGTTGAAGAAAACCCAAGCACATCTCTCGATGTGGGACATCATGGTAACATCCTAAAAGCATAGTCAAGCTGTGTTGAATGCCTTGGATGGAATTGAGGTCCCCATCGACGCCGCACCGGAAGACATGGTGGCTTTCTTGGGCGCACTCACCCCTGACCCAATCATTACCTTTTCTGATGAAGACCTGCCGCCGAAAGGGTCTGCACATAACAAAGCTTTGTACATCACTGTTGGATGCAAGGTGCAGCAAGTGCCATTCTGTTTGGTCGATACAGGCTCTGCCCTAAATGTTTGTGCTCTAAGGACTGCCACCGCCTTAGGGGTCAACATTCAGGACATCACTCCGTCTGTGCAATCCGTGAGGGCTTATGATAACACCAAGAGAAATGTGATGGGGACCGTTTCTCTCCAGATTCGAGTATGGTCTTTGGTTTGCACTCAACTCTTTCAAGTCATGGATATACCTGCCTCATTTAATTTGCTGATTAGAAGGCCTTCGCTACATGTCAATAAAGCCGTATCATCCACTGTGCACCAAATGATCAAGTACATTCATGAGAACAAGGTGAAAATCATCCTCGACAACAGTTGGGGTAATGAAGGCTTTCCAAGCTATGCTCCCATCTTTGAAATCCAAATGCCTGAGCTAGAAGAAGGAGAAATCGGAGGATTCTTCATGGATGAGGTCCACATGATTAGTGATGGAGACAGGTTCCCTAAAATCCACATGAACAATTTTCCTGAAATGGGATTAGGCCGACGTCAGCAAGCACTACAAGTAAAAAGGCTTTTTATGTCACTTAAAAAGTGACATAAATAGGTATTTATGTCACTTTTTTTCCTGTAAAAAGTGACATAAATGGAGGCGACATAAATTTTTTAAAAGTGACATAAATGTTTTCGAAAAAGTGACATAAATGTTTCATAAACCCAACACATTTGTTAATAAAAAGTGACATAAATACTTAAAAGTGACATAAATACCATTTTATTTATGTCACTTTTAGCCTAAAGTGACATAAAAGTAGAAAAGTGACATAAATATCAAACAAAAAAATTACATCAAAGTCTTAAAAGTGACATAAATACCATTTTATTTATGTCACTTTTAACCTAAAGTGACATAAAAGTAAAAAAGTGACATAAATACCAAACAAAATTATTACATCAAAGTCTTAAAAGTGACATAAATACTATTTTTTTTATGTCACTTTTAACCTAAAGTGACATAAAACTAAAAAAGTGACATAAATACCAAACAATCAAAGTCTTAAAAGTGACATAAATACTGTAAAAGTGATATAAATACTTTAAAAAGTGACATAAATACCACCCTGTTAAAACAATATATACCACACTGTACATATATATATATATATATACAATACCACCCTATACAAAATTAAATCCAACTCAATTAATGATCTATTGCAACTACCAAATTTCATCGATTCATCTAAATACCAACCAATTAATATATTGGAATGAACAAAAAAAATATACAATCGATCCGAGTCAAAAGTGCTAAACTAATAACATATACACATTACATAATATTCATCAAAAAGTACTAAGAAAACTATGAAACCAACAACAAAAAATTAGCCCAGCAAAAAAAGTGGTTCACTTGTTAGCTTTCCATAAAATTGTGAAACTTTAATTTGTACCTACAAATTTTTTTTTTTTTTCATTAATTAGTTGTATATATAAAATAATAAAAGAGCAAAACTATGTTTGGGAGTTTTGAGAGACCAAAATGTGTTCGGGGACTCGGAATGATGTAATACTCATTTTTTTCGCATTATTTGTCAACCGTGAATATATCCGTTAGTTCCCGCAAGTTTATTTAGGCATGTTTGTGGTGCGTGTAAGGTTTCATGGCGTTTGGTTAAGCGGTTTACCGATTCACTACTCAAAATCTCAAAAACTAGGCGTTTTCAAGCCTAAGTGATGAAAGAGTCGCTTTTTTCGCATTTTTTGTGAACCGTGATTCCGTTATCCATTCCGTTAGTTCCCGCAAGTTTATTTAGGCATGTTTGAGGTGTGTGTCAGGTTTCATGGTATTTGGTTAAGCGGTTTACCGATTCACTACTCAAAACCTCAAAAACTAGGCGTTTTCAAGCCTAAGTGATGAAAAAGTCATTTTTTTCGCATTTTTTGTGAACCGTGAATCCGTCATGTATTCCGTTAGTTCCCGCAAGTTTATTTAGGCATGTTTGAGGTGTGTGTAAGGTTTCGTGGCATTTAGTTAAGCGGTTTACCGATTCACTACTCAAAACCTCAAAAACTAGGCGTTTTCAAGCCTAAGTGATGAAAGAGTCGTTTTTTCGCATTTTTTGTGAACCGTGAATCCATTATCCATTCCGTTAGTTCTCATAAGTTTATTTAGGAATTTTTGAGGTGTGTGTAAGGATTCTTGGCATTTGGTTAAGCGGTTTACCGATTCACTACTCAAAACTTCAAAAACTAGGCATTTTCAAGCCTAAGTGATGAAAGATTCGCTTTTTTTTGCATTTTTTGTGAACCGTGAATCCGTTATCCATTCCATTAGTTCCCACAAGTTTATTTAGGCATGTTTGAGGTGTGTGTAAGGATTCTTGGAATTTGGTTAAGCGGTTTACCGATTCACTACTCAAAACCTCAAAAACTAGGCGTTTTCAAGCCTAAGTGATGAAAGAGTCGCTTTTTTCGCATTTTTTGTGAACTGTGAATCCGTTATCCATTCTGTTAGTTCCCATAACTTTATTTAGGCATGTTTGAGGTACGTGTAAGGTTTCGTGGCATTTGGTTAAGCGGTTTACAGATTCACTACTCAAAACCTAAAAAACTAGGCATTTTCAAGCCTAAGTGATGAAAGAGTTGCTTTTTTTTTCGTATTTTTTGTGAACCGTGAATCCGTTATGCATTCTAAAAGATGCAAAATATTATGAAATAGAGATATGATCTAAATGCATTCCAAATATCTACCGCTCAGTGGAACTAAATCAACTCAAAAAGAACAAATGCTAACCTCTGCAAATACTACAACAATTTTAGGAAGATACTGATTGTTGAGACCCAAAAGTTCCCTCTCTGACCTGTAAATAAAAGCAAACAATAAAACTATAAGACCAAAGTATAATGCATGAGAGAGAGAGAGAGAGCGAGAGAGAGAGAGAGAGAGAGAGAGAGACTTGAGGTGCAAAGTGACAAGATCAGCAGCAATTAAGAATACAAATTTTGGAGAATAATTGCAAACATTAGAGATGTCAAACGATGAAATCTGCAGATTGTTTACTGTCAAGTTTTATAGGTTGGATTCATTGTACTTGCACAAGAAAGTCTTAATCTACCAACCATGTGCTACACATCTGCTGCAAGATGTATGTTATCTTTTATGGCATAGTATTATGGCAATTTATGCTTTCCTCTCAGAATCATTAATGAACTAGAAGTATAGCTCATATCTATAATAAGGCTCTACATGGAAATATTTTGAAGCAAAAAAAAAATCAACAATATTTATGAGCAGAATATAACATCTACCATTAGCAGCCTCTTTGCTTTGTTTCACCTCAAAACAAATATATGAAGACTAAGGGGAAACAGATTAAGGACATTCTGGAGTTGGAAACTAGCCACTCAAAATGATTTTCCCAATGTAAACTAATCTGTATTGTCTGGACATTCTAGACTCTCTGTATTTTAGTTTTTACTTTTAGCTTAGATCACTAATTCAATATAAACTAATCTATACATGTTCTCTACAAATGGAATAATCAGCAATTAATATGCATCAAGTAACATGCATATCCATTTAGTTGTGGAGCAACATGAACTAATTCAAAGATTAAATAATGGCCAGCCGCAATGTTTATAGTCAGTAATATTCACATCAATCTGAGCAAATTTCAGTTCCTATATATGAGTAGGTAAATTTCAGTTCCTGTGTCAAACATATGTTCAATTATACTTAAAACTACACGAAAAATAGCACTACACAAGACTGGACATGATAATTGATGCACGCAGAGAAAGAGAGGAGGGATTGAACCAAAAGTAAGAAATCTATGAACTACTCAACTTTATAGAGCCTTATTCAAATATAGAGGCATCCAATTAGAGTATAATGTCTTATAGGAAGTAGATGGTAATCTCACCATGAGGAACCCCAATAAAAAATGCAGTGTATTCTGGTGGACTGACTGATAGAAGTTGATAGACAACAAACAACTTAGTTAGATACATCAAAAGATTGAAGAAAATAAAGACAACTTGAATGGTATAAAGTGAACAAACGGAATGCATAACGTTTGGATATTACGAACTTGAAACAGGTAGAGACATAATAGACATCAATTGGGAATGGATAACACTACCTTCTCAGTTTGGCATTGTTCTCCAGACAAGAGTTTAGGTTATTCTTGCACTGATCTAGATCATTCTGATTCTTTTTCAATTGAAACCAAACAAAGTTGATGTAAGACATAATGTTCAAGTGGAAAAAAAGTAAGAAAATTCAACCGAACATAAGTAAACAAACTCCAAGTGAAGCGATTCATTCTCTTTACTGATATGTGGAACTTCCTGTGCCATTCATGAAGAATTTGTAAGGATTTAAGAAAAGGTGACACAAACAATTCACTTTTCTAGATTAGCTGGAGAAGAAGGAAAAAATCCTATTTATTTAGGTTTAACCTGAGCTGGCATAGTTGGAGGGTTATGAAGCTTCAAGTTCCCATCAAGCAAAAGAACAAGATGTAAGAAGAGGGATAATGTTTATATTGCTTCCCAACTACTACAGAAATTAAAAAAAAATAAAAATACACGCATTTCATTCAGATTCTATAGGGACCTGGTCACGCAGTTCAGATACTTCAGCTAACAGCATTTCTCTTTCCCCTTCTTCATAGAAATCTTGAAATCTATAAAGAAAAAATTATTAGGAAAAAAAGAAGTTTATAAATAGGTATTTGCTGTGCACGTGGGCTGTGCAAGTGCTGATGTGCTAGGCTACTATGCACGTTGATGTGTTGTGTGTGTGCTGTACATGTGCACGTGCGGGTGTTGTGCTGTATTGTGTGCGTGTTGCACTACTGCTGTGCACGTGATGTACTGCTTCTATGCACATGTGCTGCTACTGTGCAGTGCACATGGATTGTGCGCGTGCTGATGTGCATATGGGCTGTTGTGCACGTATGCACATGCTGCTGCTATGTGCATGCCGTATATTGTCACGCCTCGACGTAGCATAAATAAGGAAAGCGTTTAATTTCCTTTATGGACCCGTAGGTCGCGACAGTTTGAAGGATCGATTTCGTCCCAAACGTCGAACAATAAAACATAATAATCAAAGCAGAGCAATCAAGGCTTATAAAATTTTTCTAACTTATTACATATTACAGCACGGGGTCATCTAAAGGCACAGACCGCCTTGAAACAAAACAATATCTTAGTGTCTATTACAGTCATCCTCATAAAACAAACAGTTTAAAACTTAAAACATATAACTTAAAGCATATAATCAATAAACAGTTTTCTCATTCCAAAGGCAGCCATTCTCAGTTAGCGTAGTCATAAGGTCCTTCCTGATCATAACCTGAAAAGCCTGAACACGAATGTCCAGGACACATCAACGTCGTCAGCTTCAAGAAGCTGGTGAGTATTAAAAACATAACTTTAAATGTAAAACATACTCATTTACCTTTTTCCATTTTCAATTTTGTAAAATCAATCTTTTGGCCACAGAAAGAATTCATTTTATAAAAACAACAAGGAATACATTAAAAGTCGATCATTCATGAAACATATAATTGTGTATGAGACAATGCACCATACTCATCTTGCCGACTCTTTTCTCTCGACAGACACAACAACCCACTATCCTACTCCTGGTATCTTTGAAACGCTAAGATAGCCACACTTTAGCAACGGGGCGCCAGGGAGTGTCCAGTTTGCCTCACACTTTAGTCCAGGGTACCAGGGAGTGTCCATTGCCTCACACTTTGAATACCTAAACCGCCATGCAAATACCGGAGCAACCTCACGCAGTATCCAGACTCGGGTATCAGGGAGTGTCCGTAGGCCACACTTTAGCACTACCATGGGTGCCAGTGAATGTCCAAGTCGGCTTCACACACTTTAACGCTTCCATGGGCGTCAGGGAGTGTCCAAATTTGCCACTGTCGCATTTCAAAGATACCCTCACCGCAATCTCAACCACAACCACAACCGCAATCTCAACCACATCCACAACCGCAATCTCAATCTCAATCTCATACTCTTTTCACACTGATCATTACTCTTTTCCACACTGACTAACACCCACATGCATGTACCACTGACCCCACATGAATGCCATGAACTTAAATAGAAGGTAAATCGCTGAATTAAAGAAACAATGTACGTACGGGGATTGATAACTTGTAATTCATTACCTTAATCATTTCAAACATAACTAATAGCATTCTATATTAATAAAATTCCCAAACAGAACCTTAACAGTACTTAAAAATTGAACCAACCAGTCCCTTGACCCAAAACAAACAAAAACCACCAACTGGCAGATCGCGCGCGCAGGCCGCTTGCGCGAAAGGTCGCTCGCGCGGGCCGCTCGCGCGATCTGCCTCTTTTCCTTTTTATATATAAACTTTTCTGTCTGCCTGAAAAAGCCAAGGTCGCGCGCGCGGATCGCTTGCGCGAAAGGTCCCTCGCGCGACCTGCCTAAATTTCATTTCATATATATCAACTCTTATGTCTGCCTGGGGAAACGAGGATCGCGCGCGCGGGCGGCTTGCGCGAAGGGTCGCTCGCGCGGTCCGCTCGCGCGATCGTGGCGCGAGTTTTTACTGAGGCTTCTTTTTCCTCGCAGAAACTGCTCTGTTTCAGTTTCAAGGGTCCATTTTGACCCATTTTCAATTTCGGGAGTAATTAGGCCTTATAATATATGATTCTCTTTGTTTTTCAACAAGGAATAAGAATCCATAACCAATTAAATATGATTCAATCTATAGCTCTCACATTTTATGAAATTTTAAAAGATGACAAAACTTCATTTTCAATATACTTTGTGGTATGAACAAATTAGGCTCTACAACTTGAACTATATACTCTATATACTATAATCTTTGATATTCAACTCTGAAAACGAATTTAGATTAAGTTTTTGAGAATCTTGATTTCAAGCTATGAAATTCATACGTGAAATCAACCATGGTGTTTTACCAAATTAAGCAAATACATAGTAACTAAACATGTAATTACATTCTTAGTGAGTTAGTAATACTCACTGAGATTAAGAGGTGAAGTGTGTGTTGAGAAAGATAAGAAAATAAGAGGCCCAACTTCAAGCTTGGCAATGGTGATGTGCTATCTCTCTCTAAAATGTATAAGATGAACTCTCAGTTCTCTCTAAACTCTCTGTGTTTGTGAATTACAGAATGTGTAATGGAGAGAGAGGTGTGAGTTATATAAGCAAGTGCTTGAGTGGAACTTGGGCTCCAAGTTGATTCTCAAAGACTCAACAAATGATTTTAACTACACAATTTCTAATATGCAGAAAAAAAAAACACAGCACATATACATATATTACTCATATCTGCAGATTGTTTAACTCAACAATTTCCCAAGGGCCAAGCATAGGTATGTAGGGGGTCAAGTTGAGTTGTTTGGGAATAACAACTTATGGCCTTAGGAGTACATACACAAACAGCATTCTCAAATAAGCCCAACCCAATGATTAGTTGCCATAAATGGCAAGTAAAGTGTATGTCTAATCACACTTTACATCACTTCCAAAATCTGTGAAAGTTTAGCACCGCGCGGACAGTTTTGGACATAAACTGGTATTTTCGTGACGCGGTGTTCGTCACAAAAATACGGAAAATTAATTTTAATGTAGAAAGTGGTTTTCTGGTTTTATAAAAATACTGATTGAGTTGAAAGAAAACATTTCCACCGTTTTGAAATGCAGTTTTGAAATTCAACACAGGTATTTAAAAAAATTCAAATCAGGAGAACTGTAAAAATAAAAGCTGACAATGCCAATTAAATTTAAATATGCCAATGCAAATTCAGATTAAATATGTACATGCTAGAAATTAAAATTAAATGAAATGCAGGTCATTACACCCTTCCTCCCTTAAACAGGATTTCGTCCCTGAAATCAAGACTAACTAGTCATGAAACAATTCCGGGTACTTCTTCCTCATATCCGCTTCAACTTCCCACGAGGCTTCATTCTCATCATGGTGATTCCACTGAACCTTCACCAATGGAATGTCTTTATTCCTCAACTTCTTGATACTCTGATCTAGAATCTTTACAGGTCTCTCCTTGTAAGAAACGTTATGACTCGTCTTAATATCGTCATAACTAACCACGTGCGAGGGATCTCGTATATACTTCCTTAACATACTCACGTGAAATACATTGTGAACCCCAGACATCTTCGGTGGTAGCGCCAGTCGATAAGCCACTTTTCCGACACGCTCCAAAATCTCGAACGGTCCGATGAAACGCGAAGCTAACTTCCCTCTCTTGAGACCGAAGCGTACTACTCCTCGGGTCGGTGAAACCTTAAGAAGCACGTGATCTCCAACACTGAATTCCAAATCTTTCCGGCGTCGATCGGCATAACTCTTATACCGACTTTGAGCGGTTCTCATCCTTTCCTTGACCAAGGAAATCTTCTCGTTGGTTTCTCTAACCAAATCTGGTCCCAACAACTCTGTATCTCCCACCTCTGCCCAACATAACAGAGAATGACATAGTCGTCCGTACAATGCTTCGAACGGAGCCATACTGATACTCGTGTGATAACTGTTGTTATAGGCAAATTCAATCAACGACAAGTGTGTCTCCCAAGATTCTTCAAAATTGATCACACAAGCCCTGAGCATATCTTCCATGATCTGATTCACCCGTTCAGTCTGCCCATCTGTCTGAGGGTGAAAAGCAGTGCTCATCTTGAGCGAGGTTCCCATAGCTTCTTGTAGACTTTCCTAAAATCCAGAAGTAAAACGTGCATCACTGTCTGACACAATTGACACAGGTGCATCGTGAAGTCGCACAACTTGTTGTAGGTACATCCGACTCATCTTTTCTACCGGGTATGTCATACTATAAGCAATGAAATGAACTGACTTTGTCAATCGATCCACAATTACCCAAGTAGCGTCATGATTCTGTTGAGATCGAGGCAATCCTACTACAAAATCCATGGTTATGTGCTCCCACTTCTAACCAGGAATAGGTAATGGTTACAACAGTCCCGAAGGTCTCTGATGTTCAGCTTTGACTTGCTGACACGTCAAACACTTGGATACGAATTCGGCCACGTCCTTATTCATACCTTCCCACCAGAAATTTTTCTTCAAATCTTTGTACATTTTTGTTCTTCCCGGGTGAACTATATACCTTGACTTATGTGCTTCTTCCAGCATATCCTTTTTTAGCTCATCATAAACTGGCACACATAATCTCTCTCTGCACCGATATCCTCCATCGACTCCCACCTTCCATTCTGTCGGGTCTTTTTCTAACATCTTCACGAACCATGTTTGAAACTTCTCATCTTCTTTCTGAACTCTAATAATGCGGTCGATAAGAACAGGCTGTAGGATAAGACATCCAAAAAGTTGTCTCCTTCTTCAGCATTCTGTATATCGAACTCCGCCAATGTCTCCAATGCTCGCCATTCTCTAACCATTAAGGAGGCGATCGTCTCACGAGTCTGTCGACTCAGGGCATCAACAACCACATTGGCTTTACCCGGGTGGTATTCCAATGTGAAGTCGTAATCTTTGATCAACTCCATCCATCTGCCCTGCCTCATGTTCAACTCTTTCTGTGTGAACAAGTATTTCAGGCTCTTGTGATCAGAGAACAAATCAAACTTTTCACCGTAGAGATTATGTCTCCAAATCTTAAGTGCAAATACCACTGCCGCCAATTCCAAATCATGAATAGGATAGTTCAACTCATTCGGCTTCAGCTGTCTAGACCCATAGGCTATAACTCTGCCATCTTGCATAAGTACACACCCTAACCCTTGATATGATACGTCACTAAAGATAGTGAACTTTTCATCAGGCTTGGGTATTGTAGACACCCCAATTTTGACCAACCATCGAATTTAGGAGAGTGTCGCCTCCGCATCCGATGATAACAAGGACCGGAAGATTCGAAGTATTCCAAGCTCTTCAAAAAGTTCTCTAAACGCGGTAAAATTTCACAGAAAAGAGGAAAATACCAGGTATTTAAGAGAATTCAGGTATAAAACACAATTTTCGGAAAAAATCCTCAAAAATCATTTGCTTTGGGAAAAAGAAAATCTAAAAGAGGGAATCTTAGCTAAAACCGGCACACGGCGGACTGCCGCGACATTCACTGAGTGCCGCACGGCAGTCATAGAGTGCCGGGCCGGCATTCACCAAGTGCCGCCAACAATTTCTGACTGTCGTTCACTTTTAAAGTCTGTATTTTGCAGAGAAATACGTATGCGTATGCGAATCAGAACAAAAAACTGATAAAGTAAGACTGACAAAAATGCGGCAATCCATTAATTTCCGCGGCATTTGATGAATGCCGCGCGGCAGTCGCGTAGTGCCGCGACGGCAGTCATGAACTGCCGCCGCGGCATTCACGGACTACCGCGACAATTTCTGGACTGCCGTGCTGGGCAGCAGTCTGCCTAATTTCAGAAAGTACACATTGTACCACCAAATGAGAGAATTACACCTGTTTTTTGCTCCAAAATTCACCAAAAATACCTGGTAATTTTGCCTATAAAAGAGAAGGGATCTTCCTTGGAAGAGAAAAGAGGAAAAAAAGGACAACAAGTGCTACCCACTACATAAAACATCCATCACTTCACCAACATTTTTTTTAGAGAAAAGAGAGTTGAGAGAACTAGAAGAGCTTGGAAGATCTTCAAAGAAAAGAAAACTTTGAGGATAATTTGGAGGTGATCCTCTAACCATAGATTATTTATATACTCTCTTCTTCTTTTGGATCTCTAATCCTAAAACCTCTTGCTATTCTCTTTATTTGTCAAGCAAGCTTAGGAGTCTCTATTTCTAATTCTTCCTTCTTCTTTTTTGTATGTGTTCTTCTCTTGAGGGCCTTGGAGATCTTCAATATCTCTCTTGATCTCTTGAGTATGATCCCTTGAATCCCATGTAAGCCTATGCTTTACATGAGAGTCAAGAGTTTGATCATCATTTTATTTCATAAACAAATAAATGGATCCAAGTCCATACACATGACTTGGGTCCTCTAAGCTTGAGTTTTCATGGAGTCTCCTTATATTCCTTGAAAACTCATAAGTTTTAGTCATGCATTCAACTCCAATGGCCATTAAATGGTAGGAGGAAGTGGTTTTGAGTCCAAGCCCATCTCAATGGGTTAACTTCTTTCTCTTGAGATTTCATGAAGTCAACTTATACTTCACTTGAAATCCACAAATAGTCATGTCTTTATCTCCCATGACCATCAAATGGTAGGAGTAATAAGTTGAATTCAAGCTTTGGTCTATAAAGTTTGAGTCCATTGTTTGGAATTTTGAGAAATTCATTTCATACTTCATCAAAATCCATAAGTATAAAGTGTTTTTAGTCTTCAAGGGCCATCAAATGGTAGAAAAAGTAGTTCGGTTTAATCCCAACTTCATGTTTTAATAGTTGAGGTTAACCAACAAAGTTGAACTAGCAAAATGAAAACAGTGGATTCACAAACTGTTTTTGATCAAAGATTTTTAGTTCAAAATCTAACCGTTGAAATCAAGTGAAACCAATGGGAAAGTGTCAATAACACATCGTTTTACCACTGTAATTTTTGTTTTGAGGTGGTTTTATGTTTAGAAAGGTTTGATCATGGGTTTTGTGAGACAACCACAATCTGTCCAGAATTTCAGAATAGTTTCAGAACAGCAAACCGGTTTTAAAATTGATAGGTCAGAGCTCTAACCAAGTTTTCATGACCTCTAATAATTTTTTATAAGAACCTTAATGTGTTACTAAGGTTCCCTAAAAATAATGAAGCAATTCGGATTTGTTTTCTATTTTTAAAAAATCATACAAGATCTCTGGACAGAGAGTTGTTAAATGCTGAGTGATGCTTAGTGTTTTCCACATTCCCGGAGATCTAACCGTTCAAACCTTGATTTTCTTTCTGGGTTAGAAACTAGACTCACAGAGGCATAACATATCCACAAATCATTAAGCGCCAACCGTTGGAAGTATTTTATTTCTATTTTTTAAGATCTGGTCTGCTCTCTGTAATTCATAAAAAACTGCTACTGTTTTTGTCTAATCTTATTTATTTCAACTCAAGTGGTTCCCTAATGTCTTGGGATTCAAATCATGTTTTGCATAACGATGATTTAGCTTAAATTCGGAGGTTAAGTGATCCAAATTAGTGAATAAATCCATGTTTCATTCTTGTTTACATTCACTCATCCATGTTCATCTAATGCCCATGATTAGAACTAGGTATTGAATAAATTCATGCTTGTTAGATCTAAGCTAGGGAATTAGGATTGATTATTTGACATCATATTATTATGTGAAGCATGTGGACTAATCTTTGTTTTATAGCGCATTTGAGGTACAATTTCTCATCTCCCTTCTAGTTTATCTCATTCCTTGATTTTATTGATTTTTTAACCTCATGCGCGACACCTTAGAATTAGGAGCTTGCCTTATATGTATATATGATTAGAGACTTTTTCTTAGGATTTTCTTTTGTTTGTATGCATCGCACGTTTAAATATCGCTGCTGGATCCCGGGTAAGTTCTCTTGTTCCTTATTGCATATCATATTGCTTGCTACTTGAAATATGTGATTTATGAATGATATTTTGCCATTAGCAATTTTACACCCTTTGGACATGTTTTTGTTATGTATATGTATATATGTATTAGTTGAGGGCATGATTATATTAATAAATTTGATTAAAAGGATGTTGAGTAGAGGCCTATCATAAGATAGGATGAGAGAGTGTGTTTTAGTCTGGCGGGCTCCTTCCTCTCTCATTCCATAATCCCCGGACCTACTTTAATCTTTGGTTTCGCAAACGATCAGTTTCCTTTCAAAATGGTTTCTTAATTTTTCCTTTTAAAAATTAAGTGGCGACTCGTTTGTTTTGAATTTGAATTTTAAAAGAACTTTAAAAGAAAAGCTGTGGGTAAAAAAAATGCGATATCCACCATCTGGCGACTCTGCTGGGGATCGAACCCAGAATCTGACGAGTCGTGCGCCTAAGAGGCTCCTCCTCTGACTCGGTCCCGCTGCCTCCACCACTCTCTCCACGTCCGCTGTCTCGGCCTCTGCCACCGCTAGTGCCCTCGCCGCCGCCTCCGCCACGCCCAGTACCGCTACCTCCGGGGGCATCGCTGAGAGGGATGCCAAACTACTGAAGCCGCTGCTGGAGCTGACCCACCTGCTGAGACAGGACTCTGATCTCCTCCGCCTGAAATGAGAAAAATGAGTCTAGGAAATGGTGAAATGACTGATAAAATACCGAGAACAAAAGGAACAGAAGTCATACCTGGGCTCTCAACTGAGTCGCAGCAGTCGTCCGAGCTCCCTCAGCCTGAAAAACGAGAACCAAGAATGAAGGTTAGTAAAAGAAGAAGCAATCAAAGTCAAAACGGAAAGTGGAGAGAAGTCTCTTACCATCCACTCTCGCCCGAGGACCCACTGTCGCACACTGTGGGCATACGCCAAGCCCTCCTCCGCGTAGGCACGTGGGACGACATCATAATGGATAGGAATGGTGGGGGCGCCCTGTGATAGCCGGGGGATAGTCGTCACGTGGGGATCACCAAATGAGACGGTCGACATGGTCCAGTCCCACTCGGGCAAGGCAGGAGGTCGAACCGCAGCAGGAACATGCTACAAATAAAAGTAATAAAACATGGATGAAGAATAAAAGGAGAACTCACAGAAATAATAAAGGAATCATTGACTCACCCGAGTCACTTCCATCAGAGGGAAGTTCGGCATCAGCTTGGCGGCACGGAAAGCCGCGTATCCTGACGGGTCGTCCAAAAAGTCGTGGATACTGAAGCCGGCTCGAGCAGCCGTGAACTCGCTGCCCTGGAGTGTATCCGTGGCCCTCATGGAGTCAGGAGGAGGGAACGGCACGAAAAAACCAGGGGCCGCCAGTGACTGCCTGGTCACTCTCTCTCCTAGATACCATGCCTGGCCCTCTGACCCACCATCAAGAAGTCGTCTCGTCGGGTCATACCCGGCCGACTCTCGAATCCCCGCACTAGCCTCGGGCAACACCCTAAGCTACGGCTGCCAATGCATGTGCTCCTCCCTCAGGTTCGTCAGGAAATTCCTGAATGAAACAAAATTGTGGGCCCCGGTCTTGTGCCCGACTCTGTCCTTCGCCCACTTCAGCCCCTGGGGCATGACGAGGGCGTCAGCGTCACGTGTCTGAGGAGACATCATGCGAAGATACTCGTGGGACCAAATCTGTGATACAAAAAGAAGAAAGAGGGTTAGTCTCATATTTTTTTAATAAAAATAATAATGGGCAATGGAATATAGGAAAAGGTATACCTCCCACGCTCTCCAATAACCACCAGTGGATGCCGGCCTGTCCCGGGATATGTCACCCATATGACAGTACAAGATAGCTAATCCTGTACCAGCCCAATCAAACTCCGCAACCCGATCCAGGCACTCCAGCGATGCAAGCAAGGACACAGAAACACGATCACCCTTGGTGCTCAACAGAGAGCACCCCAGCATGTACATCAGAAAGCCTCGGGCCATCTGCTCGTCGGTGAAGCCGGGTTTTCCCCGGAACGTATCCATAAACCACCGGGCCGTGACCAAGGCCTCCTCCGGGACCACTCCTAATAAGGGCTCCACCTGGCCCCACTCTTGGTCTGTCAAGTGTCGCAGAGGCTCTTCGCCGAAGGGGATCCCGGTGATCATCGAGAAGTCTAGCGGGGTCATAGTCATCTCCCAAAAATCGAAATGGAAAGTGCTCGTCGTATCCCACCACCGCTCGGCCAATGCATATATCTGCTGTATGTCGTTGGAGCTCTTCGTCAAAAGTTTGACGAAGCCTCCAAACCCAGCCGCATCTACCAGGGCCCTCACCGTCCCACCCAGCTCTGTGTACCACTCATACCCGTGGGCCAGGCTGCCATATCCCTTCAGCACTTTAGGCTGTAGCTGCAAAAAAAAAAAAAAAAAAAGAATCACAAGATTCAGTGTTAGTAATCGGATAGAAGAGAATAATAAAATATATTTGTAATAAGCAGGCGATAATAAGGAAAAGCAACACGAGAATGAATGAAAAGAGAGAGAGAGAGAAAGAAAAGAAGAGTTCATAGAGAGTTTCCTAAACTTAGCACTCATTCATATAAAGCTTAGCTGTCGTTCATAAGATAATAAAAGAAGTGAGAATGTTCAAAAGTACTGGAAGAATTTCAAGAAAAATCAAAAGCAAAAAAATATAAATACATAATAAAATAAAATAAAATAAAAAGGGGGAAGAAGTAACGCTAAAAGATCCAATGAGTAACAGGATTCTTAATCGGTATACATCGCAGTCAAAGGACCCTTTTGGGAAAGTTAATAAAGTTAAATATGCGCGAGTACAGATGGGACATCCAGAAACTCGTAAACACAAGCATTCCTTCTTTTACATGAAATTTCGTCCCCATAGTCATGAAGCTCGTAAGAAATGAAAATGTATATATATAAAATTGAATGAACATGAATTAAAGCGTTCAAAGACGCACGAGGGCGTCACGAGCATGTCATTCAGAACAGGGTGTCTAAAAGATGTGGCAATCCTACGTTACGTTCACACAGAAAAGAAAATGCGAGAAAGAAATACGAGAAGTAAGAAAAGAGAAGCGTTTACCTCGCGCTTAAACGCGCGGGCCGACAAATGCTCATCGGTGTCACTCAGTAAGAGTGTAGTGTCCGGATGATGAGTGGCCGTATACTTGGCCTTCTTTTTGCGCCCTAAACCACTCGCCATAATCTGTCAAAGAAAAAAGAAATTCACGCGTTAAATTCATGAAAAATGCAGGAAAATAGTGAAATAAAAGAGATTAAGCAAGTATTGATCGAGTAGAACGAACCTGCTAATTCCCGGGTAGATCGATCTAAGCAAAGAGAGAAAAAGAGAAAAATTCTCCAGAGAGAAATCGAGAGAGGGAAGAGTGAGAGAATGAAAAAAAAATGTAATGAAGCCGGCAGTTTTAGCCACTGCCGCATAATCGCGGCACTCAGTTTTCCGTGCGCGGCAGTCAGTTAACTGCCAGGCGGCACTCACTGACTGCCGCAACGGCACTTCGTGAGTGCCGCACGGCAGTCACGGACTGCCGCGATAATCCGCGTGTGCCGCGGTTAAGTCGGTTAAAAAAACCTTCACTTTTCCCCCAAAATTCACATCAAGTCCCGAAAATTGAATTTGAGGCCCCCAAAATTTGCCCTCATTACCCTTTTTGCCCTCGGGGTCGTTTTTAGGTACACATTGACTACAAATTTCAAAATTTAAGAGTATATATGAGCCCGTGGGCCCCTAATTTTTTAAAATTGAAGATGTTTGAGCCCGTGGGCTCCCAATTCTGAAAAGTGAAAATATTTGAGCCCGTGGGCTCCCAATTTTTGAAAATTAAAATATTTAAGCCCGTGGGCTCCCGATTCTTGAAAAATTGAAAATATTTAAGCCCGTGGGCTCCTGATTCTTGAAAAATTGAAAATATATTGGGCCCGTGGGCCCCGATTCTTGAAAAATTGAAAATATATTGGGCCCGTGGGGCCCGATTTTTGAAAAATTGAAAATATTTGAGCCCGTGGGCCCCGATTTTTGAAAATTGAAAAGACATTGGAATATAACAGATTTATATTCTCGGTTCTCGCAACAGATTTGCGTTAACCCCCGTTTCGGAATATAACAGATTTATATTCTCGGTTCTCGCAACAGATTTGCGTTAATCCCCGTTTTGGAATATAACAGATTTATATTCTCGGTTCTAGCAATAGATTTGCGTTAACTCCCGTTTTGGAATATAACAGATTTATATTCTCGGTTCTCGCAACAGATTTGCGTTAATCCCCGTTTTGGGAATATAACAGATTTATATTCTCGGTTCTCGCAACAGATTCGCGTTAACCCCCGTTTTGGGAATATAACAGATTTAGATTCTCGGTTCTCGCAACAGATTTACGTTAATCCCCGTTTTGGAATATAACAGATTTATATTCTCGGTTCTCGTAACAGATTTGCGTTAACCCCCGTTTTGGAATATAACAGATTTATATTCTCGGTTCTCGCAACAGATTTGCGTTAACCCCCGTTTTGGGAATATAACAGATTTATATTCTCGGTTCTCGCAACATATCTGCGTCAATCCTCAAAATCAAATTGAGAACATTTTTACGACCCCCGTAACTTTGTACAACCGGTTCAATTCAGAAAGAACCGTGGCATGGCATTTGCATCACGATAGGATAGGTGCATTCATCCGTGTGACTACTTGCGTTTGTGTGTGTTCGGCCCCCGTGTTTGAACTATGCTCTGGTCTGATTCTCGATGGGATACGTAGGCAGCTCGCCGTCGAGCACGACCAGCATGAACCGTTCGTGCAGCCGATTTTTGCAGCGCATTTTGTTTTTACCTAAATTCGGCAGTCTGGTCAAAGGCTTGTCTTCACACAGGCTTTGACATTCACTTATGGGACGCGTTGCCCCACAAGCTCTGTCAAAGAGGGGCAAACTGTAAACACCCCAATTTTGACCAACCGTCGAATTTAGGAGAGTGTCGCCTCCGTATCCGATGATAACAAGGACCGGAAGTTTCGAAGTATTCCAAGCTCTTCAGAAAGTTCTCTAAACGCGGTAAAATTTCACAGAAAAGAGGAAAATACCAGGTATTTAAGAGAATTCAGGTATAAAACACAATTTTCGGAAAAAATCCTCAAAAATCATTTGCTTTGGGAAAAAAAAATCTAAAAGAGGGAATCTTAGCTAAAAACGGCACACGGCGGACTGCCGCGGCACTCACTGAGTGCCGCACGGCAGTCATAGAGTGTCGGGCCGGCATTCACCAAGTGCCGCCAACAATTTCTGACTGCTGTTCACTTTTAAAGTCTGTATTTTGCAGAGCAATACGTATGCGTATGCGAATAAGAACAAAAAACTGATAAAGTAAGACTGACAAAAATGCGGCAATCCATTAATTTCTGCGGCATTTGATGAATGCCGCCCGGCAGTCGCGTAGTGCCGCGACGGCAGTCATGAACTGCCACCGCGGCATTCACGGACTGCCGCGATAGTTTCTGGACTGCCGCGACAGTTTCTGGACTGCCGCGCTGGGCAGCAGTCTGCCTAATTTCAGAAAGTATACATTGTACCACCAAATGAGAGAATTACACCTGTTTTTTGCTCCGAAATTCACTAAAAATACCTGGTAATTTTGCCTATAAAAGAGAAGGGATCTTCCTTGGAAGAGAAAAGAGAAAAAAAAAGACAACAAGAGCTACCCACTACATACAACATCCATCACTTCACCAACATTTTTTTGAGACAAAAGAGAGTTGAGAGAACTAGAAGAGCTTGGAAGATCTTCAATGAAAAGAAAACTTTGAGGATAATTTGGAGGTGATCCTCTAACCATAGATTATTTATATACTCTCTTCTTCTTTTGGATCTCTAATCCTAAAACCTCTTGCTATTCTCTTTATTTGTCAAGCAAGCTTAGGAGTCTCTATTTCTAATTCTTCCTTCTTCTTTTTTTGTATGTGTTCTTCTCTAGAGGGCCTTGGAGATCTTCAATATCTCTCTTGATCTCTTGAGTATGATCCCTTGAATCCCATGTAAGCCTATGCTTTACATGAAAGTCAAGAGTTTGATCATCATTTTATTTCATAAACAAATAAATGGATCCAAGTCCATACACATGACTTGGGTCCTCTAAGCTTGAGTTTTCATGGAGTCTCCTTATATTCCTTGAAATTTCATAAGTTATTAGTCATGCCTTCACCTCCAATGGCCATTAAATGGTAGGAGGAAGTGGTTTTGAGTCCAAGCCCATCTCAATGGTTTAGCTTCTTTCTCTTGAGATTTCATGAAGTCAACTTATACTTCACTTGAAATCCACAAATAGTCATGTCTTTATCTCCCATGACCATCAAATGGTAGGAGTAATAAGTTGAATTCAAGCTTTGGTCTATAAAGTTTGAGTCCATTGTTTGGAATTTTGAGAAATTCATTTCATACTTCATCAAAATCCATAAGTATAAAGTGTTTTTAGTCTTCAAGGGCCATCAAATGGTAGAAAAAGTAGTTCGGTTTAATCCCAACTTCATGTTTTAATAGTTGAGGTTAACCAACAAAGTTGAACTAGCAAAATGAAAACAGTGGATTCACAAACTGTTTTTGATCAAAGATTTTTAGTTCAAAATCTAACCGTTGAAATCAAGTGAAACCAACGGGAAAGTATCAATAACACATCGTTTTACCACTGTAATTTTTTTTTTGAGGTGGTTTTATGTTTAGAAAGGTTTGATCATGGGTTTTGTGAGACAACCACAATCTGTCCAGAATTTCAGAATAGTTTCAGAACAGCAAACCGGTTTTAAAATTGATAGATCAGAGCTCTAACCAAGTTTTCATGACCTCTAATAATTGTTTATAAGAACCTTAATGTGTTATGAAGGTTCCCTAAAAAGAATGAAGCAATGCGGATTTGTTTGCTATTTTTAAAAAATCATACAAGATCTCTGGACAGAGAGTTGTTAAATGCTGAGTGATGCCTAGTGTTTTCCACATTCCCGGAGATCTAACCATTCAAACCTTGATTTTCTTTCTGGGTTAGAAACTAGACTCACAGAGGCATAACATATCCACAAATCATTAAGATCCAACCGTTGAAAGTATTTTATTTATGTTTTTTAAGATCTGGTCTGCTCTCTGTAATTCATAAAAAACTGCTACTGTTTTTGTCTAATCTTATTTATTTCAACTCAAGTGGTTCCCTAATGTCTTGAGATTCAAATCATGTTTTGAATAACGATGATTTAGCTTAAATCTGGAGGTTAAGTGATCCAAATTAGTGAATAAATCCATGTTTCATTCTTGTTTACATTCACTCATCCATGTTCATCTAATGCCCATGATTAGAACTAGGTATTGAATAAAGTTGGATTTCATGCTTGTTAGATCTAAGCTAGGGAATTAGGATTGATTATTTGACATCATATTATTATGTGAAGCATGTGGACTAATCTTTGTTTTATAGCGCATTTGAGGTACAATTTCTCATCTCCCTTCTAGTTTATCTCATTCCTTGATTTTATTGATTTTTTAACCTCATGCGCGACACCTTAGAATTAGGAGCTTGCCTTAATGTATATATGATTAGAGACTTTTTCTTAGGATTTTCTTTTGTTTGTATGCATCGCACGTTTAAATATCGCTGCTGGATCCCGGGTAAGTTCTCTTGTTCCTTATTGCATATCATATTGCTTGCTACTTGAAATATGTGATTTATGAATGATATTTTGCCATTAACAATTTTACACCCTTTGGACATGTTTTTGTGATGTATATGTATATATGTATTAGTTGAGGGCATGCTTAGATTAATAAATTTGATTAAAAGGATGTTGAGTAGAGGCCTATCACAAGATAGGATGAGAGAGGGTGTTTTAGTCTGGCGGGCTCCTTCCTCTCTCATTCCATAATCCTCGGACCTAGTTTGATCTTTGGTTTCGCAAACGATCAGTTTCCTTTTAAAATGGTTTCTTAATTTTTCCTTTTTAAAAATTAAGTGGCGACTCGTTTGTTTTGAATTTGAATTTTAAAAGAACTTTAAAAGAAAAGCTGTGGGTAAGAAAAATGCGATATCCACAGGTATTGCTAGTACTGGTGCGGTAGTGAGTCTCTCTTTCAACTCTAGAAAGGCTTGCTCATGCTTTTCGGTCCATTCGAACTTCAGATTCTTTTACATCAACCCAGTCAAAGGTGCTGCTATCTTGGAGAATCCTTCAACAAATCTCCGATAATAGCCTGCGAGTCCAAGAAAGCTCCGAACTTCTGTAGGGTTGCTCGGCCTAACCCAGTTTGACACAGCATCGGTCTTGGACGAATCCACTGAAATTCCTTGAGATGACACCTTGTGTCCCAAAAATTTCACTTCTTGCAACCAGAACTCACACTTACTGAACTTGTCATACAACTGATGATCCTTGAGCGTCTGCATCGCAATCCGTAGATGTTGCTCGTGTTCTTCTCCTGACTTAGAATAGATCAAAATATCATCAATAAAGACGATGACAAACTGATCTAAATAAGGCTTGAACACTCTGTTCATCAGATCCATAAACACTGCCGGGGCGTTCGTCATTCCAAATGGCATCACCAGAAATTCATAATGACCATATCGGGTTCTGAACGCAGTCTTAGGTATATCTTCCTTTCGTACCCTCAACTGATGATATCCCGACCTTAGGTCTATCTTGGAAAATGTCGTAGCTCCTTGTAGTTGATCAAACAAATCCTCAATCCGAGGCAAGGGATACTTGTTCTTGATAGTCACGCGGTTCAGTTCTCTGTAGTCGATACATAGTCTGAGCGTCCCGTCCTTCTTCTTCACAAATAACACTGGTGCTCCCCAAGGCAATGTACTTGGACGTACAAAACCTAGGTTCTTGAGCTCTTGAACTTGTCCCTTCAATTCCAATAGTTCTGTGGGGGCCATTCTGTAGGGAACCTTGGTGATCGGTACGGTACCCGGTATAAGCTCAACACAGAACTCTATACTTCTCTCTGGCGGCAAACCAGAAACGTCTTGAAATACTTCTTCGAAGTCCTTGACTACAGGTATAGATGAAGCTGTCACCTCTGTACTGACGACTTCGATGTTTGCTAAACATCTCGTGAGGAACATATCTCCCGAAGGATTACATTGAAAATCAAAGGGTTGATTCTCATTGTCGGGAAATGTAATTCTCTTCCTCGCACAATCCAACTTTACTTGATTCTGAGAGAGCCAATCCATTCCTAGGATTATGTCGAACTCTTTCATCGATAGGACAATCAACCTTGCAGGGATTTCACGGTCTCCCAGCCGTAAAGGACAATCCTTGCACACGTGTCCTAAACTGACTGCAGCTCCTAATGGTGATGTAGCCTTCAAAGCTTTCTCTAAGCGATGAGGTAAGATACCCAATCTCCAAATTGTATTAACAGATATGAACGAAAGAGCAGCACCCGTATCAAATAACACTTTAACATGAGAGTTAAACAGAGTTAATGTACCTTCCACTACTTGCTGATCAGGTTGAGCTTCTCCATAATCTCCTTCTTCGTACACAGTTCCATCATATCCAGCGGCATCAGGGATAACAACATTCACGCGAGTCTGACCCTGTTGACCATAAGTCACCTACTTAGGAGCAGTGCAGAACCTACTGATGTGACTTGGTTCACCACAGTTGAAGCAGACTATCCCTTGCTAAGCAGCACGCCTTGGTGCCTTGCAATCTCGAGCCAAATGACCAGGGTTGCCACAGTTGAAGCATTTTCCACCACTACTTCCTTCTCCTACTCGGGGTTGAGTCGGATAGGTAATAGCCTGGGTCTTCTTGCTCCCATCGAAATTCCTCTTCTGCCCTTGGGTACGATTCATTGGTGGTCTATTCCCAAAATTACCCCTTTGAGGCGGTCGAAATTCAAATTGTTTTCGGCTCACTCGGGCATCCTCTTCCAGATCGCTATCCAAACCAACAAGTCCTTCAAAAGATTTATCTAAGTGTCCGAGATTCAGGCGACGAATCTGCGGTGTCAGCCCTTGGTTATACTTACGGATCTTCTTCTCCTCAGTATCAATCAGGTGAGGGGCAAACCGAGACAGTCTTTCGAACTGTGTGGTGTACTCTTGCACCGACTTGGTTCCTTGCGTCAGATCCATGAATTCTTTCTCTCTTCTGTGCCTTTCCGTAGCCGGGAAGTACTTCTCCAAAAATCTCCCCTTGAACGCAACCCACGTCATCCCCATTGCAGCTCCATTCCCGATAGTAGCTATGACCGAATCCCACCAATCTGCGGCAGCATCGGTCAATTGAAACGTACCCAACCTCCTCTTGTCCATCTCGTTGCATTGGACAGCTTCGAACATGCGGTCCATCTGTCTTAACCACTGTTCCGCTTTCCAGGGTTCCGCGGTACCCGCAAACTGCTAGGGCCTTAGTGCACGGAATCTCTCCAGCAATTTGTCTCCAGTTTGACGGTCTCGTCGGTTGTCATTCGTATTACCGATTCTTTCCAATCGTCTGATAAACGCTTCGAACATCCCCGTAGGATCGGCAACCTCGGGTGCTCCCTCGATCAAGTTCCTGTTCCTCTTTAGTCCTCCAGCCATTCTATGCATGATAGTGATAGTAAAATGAGAAACATGCATGCATTAGTACTATGAAGCAATTCAAATGACGACAATATCCAAAAGAGTATATTATATATATAACTTCTTGTCAAGTTGATACAAAAAGCATGTATGGTCAGATCAATGCCTACCCTACCTGTATGGGTTAGGACGCATGCAAGAGTTAATGTTACAAAATGGATCATTGCCCTACACTCTAATGCATGTAATCACAGCTTGCAAAAAGAGATAGAGCGAATAGTCAAAAGTAGTTAATATGTACAAGTCATAACTAGAACGTCAATCATCTCCATAAGCAGCTATTAGGAGATCCAGCGAGTCGACGGGGCGAAATCGCTGAGCCTGAAAGGGGCCCACCCCATCATAGCCTGGAGAGGTCGAAGATGAAGCAGGCGCAGGGGCATCTGCCTTAACTAGCATCTTCTCAGGTAAGGCTAGCTCAAGTGCTAGCTCAGCCTCGAGCTCAGCGACGAGATCATCTAGACCTATGCCGTCATCTACAATCTCTCCACCTACTGGGACCACATGAACAATCCCATCATCGTCCTTAGCAATGGGAACCACTGGCGGAGGCATCTCTAACTGAGCCAGATGGGCATGCACAATCTGGATCTCGAGGGGGAGATAGAAAGCATCGCTATCGACCAACCTCAAAACCTCAACCAAAACCAAGCGCTGAGCCTCTGCAAAGTAACGAAGCTCTAGGCAGATACGAGTCAAGTCGACTAAGCCTACCACATGAACCTGGTGCCATAAATCAGATACTACGGTCGCTGTGGCCAACTGCTCAACAACCGCATGATACAAGTCGAGAAAGGCTGGGATCACTGCCCCAGGTGTCACAAAGTGTCCTCCAAATCTGTCTGGTACATATAGCGGATGAGCTGGATCCATACCTGATAAAAAGGTACTACTTAAGTCAGGACACAGATAATCTTAGGCGTTTGGGTTCTGAGTCTATCCTCCCTGTCGTATCATCGGGTGTGTAACACTTAATGGAATGTGGAATCGGGTCTATACTGGTAAACCCTAACCTGGCTAAACTATCTTGAGATAAATCATAACCTGGCTCTGATACCACTAAATCCTGTCACGCCCCGACGTAGCATAAATAAGGAAAGTGTTTAATTTCCTTTATGGACCCGTAGGTCGCGACAGTTTGAAAGATCGATTTCGTCCCAAACGTCGAACAACAAAACATAATAATCAGAGCAGAGCAATCAAGGCTTATAAAATTTTTCTAACTTATTACATATTACAGCACGGGGTCATCTAAAGGCACAGCCCGCCTTGAAACAAAACAATATCTTAGTGTCTATTACAGTCATCCTCATAAAACAAACAGTTTAAAACTTAAAACATATAACTTAAAGCATATAATCAATAAACAGTTTTCTCATTCCAAAGGCAGTCATTCTCAGTTAGCGTAGTCATAAGGTCCTTCCTGATCATAACCTGAAAAGCCTGAACACGAATGTCCAGGACGCATCAACGCCGTCAGCTTCAAGAAGCTGGTGAGTATTAAAAACATAACTTTAAATGTAAAACATACTCATTTACCTTTTTCCATTTTCAATTTTGTAAAATCAATCTTTTGGCCACAGAAAGAATTCATTTTATAAAAACAACAAGGAATACATTAAAAGTCGATCATTCATGAAACATATAATTGTGTATGAGACAATGCACCACACTCATCTTGCCGACTCTTTTCTCTCGACAGACATAACAACCCACTATCCTACTCCTGGTATCTTTGAAACGCTAAGATAGCCACACTTTAGCAACGGGGCGCCAGGGAGTGTCCAGTTTGCCTCACACTTTAGTCCGGGGTACCAGGGAGTGTCCATTGCCTCACACTTTGAATACCTAAACCGCCATGCAAATACCGGAGCAACCTCACGCAGTATCCAGACTCGGGTATCAGGGAGTGTCCGTAGGCCACACTTTAGCACTACCATGGGTGCCAGGGAATGTCCAAGTCGGCTTCACACACTTTAACGCTTCCATGGGCGTCAGGGAGTGTCCAAATTTTCCACCGTCGCATTTCAAAGATACCCTCACCGCAATCTCAACCACAACCACAATCGCAATCTCAACCACAACCACAACTGCAATCTCAATCTCAATCTCATACTCTTTTCACACTGACCATTACTCTTTTCCACACTGACTAACACCCACATGCATGTACCACTGACCCCACATGAATGCCATGAACTTAAATAGAAGGTAAATCGCTGAATTAAAGAAACAATGTATGTATGGGGATTTATAACTTGTAATTCATTACCTTAATCATTTCAAACATAACTAATAGCATTCTGTATTAATAAAATTCCCAAACAGAACCTTAACAGTACTTAAAAATTGAACCAACCAGTCCCTTGACCCAAAACAAACAAAAACCACCAACTGGCAGATCGCGCGCGCGGGCCGCTCGTGTGATCTGCCTCTTTTTCTTTTTATATATAAACTTTTCTGTCTGCCTGAAAAAGCCAAGGTCGCGAGCGCGGATCGCTCGCGCGAAATGAGGATCGCGCGACCTGCCTAAATTTCATTTCATATATCAATTCTTCTGTCTGCCTGGGGAAACGAGGATCGTGCGCGCGGACCGCTTGTGCGAAGGGTCGCTCGCGCGATCTTCGCGCGCGCGAGTTTTTACTGAGGCTTCTTCTTCCTCGCAGAAACTGCTCTGTTTCAGTTTTAAGGGTCCATTTTGACCCATTTTCAATTTCGGGAGTAATTAGGCCTTATAATATATGATTCTCTTTGTTTTTCAACAAGGAATAAGAATCCATAACCAATTTAACATGATTCAATCTATAGCTCTCACATTTTATGAAATTTTAAAAGATGACAAAACTTCATTTTCAATATACTTTGTGGTATGAACAAATTAGGCTCTACAACTTGAACTATATACTCTATATACTATAATCTTTGATATTCAACTCTGAAAACGAATTTAGATTAAGTTTTTGAGAATCTTGATTTCAAGCTATGAAATTCATACGTGAAATCAACCATGGTGTTTTACCAAATTAAGCAAATACATAGTAACTAAACATGTAATTACATTCTTAGTGAGTTAGTAATACTCACTGAGATTAAGAGGTGAAGTGTGTGTTGAGAAAGATAAGAAAATAAGAGGCCCAACTTCAAGCTTGGCAATGGTGATGTGCTATCTCTCTCTAAAATGTATAAGTTGAACTCTCAGTTCTCTCTAAACTCTCTATGTTTGTGAATTGCAGAATGTGTAATGGAGAGAGAGGTGTGAGTTATATAAGCAAGTGCTTGAGTGTAACTTGGGCTCCAAGTTGATTCTCAAAGACTCAACAAATGATTTTAACTACACAATTTCTAATATGCAGAAAAAAAAACACAGCATATATACATATATTACTCATATCTGTAGATTGTTTAACTCAACAATTTCCCAAGGGCCAAGCATAGGTATGTAGGGGGTCAAGTTGAGTTGTTTGGGAATAACAACTTATGGCCTTAGGAGTACATACACAAACAAAGCATTCCCAAACAAGCCCAACCCAATGATTAGTTGCCATAAATGGCAAGTAAAGTGTATGTCCAATCACACTTTACATCACTTCCAAAATCTGTGAAAGTTTAGCACCGCGCGGACAGTTTTGGACATAAACTGGTATTTTCGTGACGCGGTGTTCATCACAAAAATACGGAAAATTCATTTTAATGTAGGAAGTGGTTTTCTAGTTTTATAAAAATACTGATTGAGTTGAAAGAAAACAATTCCACCGTTTTGAAATGCAGTTTTGAAATTCAACATAGGTATTTAAAAAAATTCAAATCAGGAGAACTGTAAAAATAAAAGCTGACAATGCCAATTAAATTTAAATATGCCAATGCAAATTCAGATTAAATATGTACATGCTAGAAATTAAAATTAAATGAAATGCAGGTCATTACATATATGATAATTGATAGTAAGTGCATCTATGTGTACATATGCAGAACAATTAGCTTCAATTGTATATTCCTGACTGGACCTAAGTTCAATTACAACAATTGAACAAGTCTTTGTTTGTAGACATTGTCTAATTTTGCAAATTCAAAATTTCAAAGCCACCGACTTCGTCTTTGTTTGTAGACATTGTCTAATTTTGCAAGGAAGCAAATTCATTGAATTGTTGTGCAACATTGAAGAGAGCAAATTTGGGTGTTGTCAGTGTCGGACATGCGAACAAATGCACCTTAAATTTCTTTTTCTTTTTTTTAATTGGACACGCACTCGATATAGCCAGATAGGGGAGTAGGCATGGCACGGTGGTTACTTTGGAAGTGTTTATAAAAATTTGAGTTAAACCTCTGAATATAATAAAATTGAAGATAAGCATGGATATAGTTGAAAATTTAGGAAATGGGACTGGACACGCCACGTATTTGGTATACTAGAAAATATAATTATTTTGTTCGTTGTGTCCTAGTCGTGTTCATGTCCTACATGTTTGGGAATTGTTGTGTCATCATGCCGTGCCATATCCGTGCTAAACACATACACATAGGTCAAATGTGCTCCTTGCTAACAGATCAAATGTGTTCCGGGTAATATTTGTGCAAATTACGTGCATACTTGTCAAAATCAAAATTGGAACAGGAAACAACCTGCTAAGTTCATTGGTTTGAACAGTTCCAAGAAGTGCAACCACGCCAAGTACATTTCGTGTAAGCTTATTTTGCTGCTCTTGGTGAAGTTCTTTGAAGAGTCTACAGAGCACAGCAGCTGCAAAGTTTCCCTTGCTTTCAATCTGTTCCATCATTACCCCTTTCTCAAGATAGTAGCCTGAATTGTGAAACAAATCCGTTCCATAGAACCTGTGAGATGAGTTCATATTGGATTACCACTTCACTTTGAGCAACTGTATTAAGTATATATGTATCATAATCTTCACAGGGGAGAAACCGATATAAGGTTTCTTTCTAAACATTGAAACGAGGGGATTAATAAGACATTCAGAAAAAAAAAAAAAAAAAAACCTTGCAGCAGAGCCGTTTCTTGCTCAATTGTAGTCTGCCGATCATATAGCTTTTTCAGAGTCTCCTCATGATGTCCAATACACCGAGCCATGCTGAAAGTGACCTTCTCAAGCTCCTGTAGTGACAAGCATGTTAGAAACCTAGAAAACAGATTCTGCTAAGGGATTGCAATGGGAGAAAGTGGCTCTTTCAAGACATGGTAAAGTTTCAAAAGCAAAAAAAATTTAGAACCATATTATCAAAAGAGGGATAAGATTTTCGTAGTTATTTACTGTTACTGAGGATGAAGGTTAAAACTCCCAAGGAGACTCAAACTCAAACAAGAGTTATTACTATTGGTATGCACAACTTAAGCTAGTTGCTTACAAATAAATTATTGAGAGAGAGAGAAGTGGTGAAGCCAATCTGCTCTTTAGATAGAGAGAGAGAGAGAGAGAGAGAGAGAGAGAGAGAGAGAGAGATTGTGTGTGTCTCGTTTTGCAACAAAAGAAAATGTTGCCCAACTCTTTGCTTCCTATACCAACTCTTTGCTTCCTACATTCTAATTAAAATACCAACTCTTTGCTTCCTATACCATCCTGACTCATCAAATCCCAGGTCTCAAACATTTATACATTATATATACACTAAAGGTTTCAGAGCAGGACCACAAGTCCGTAAAAATTCCCAACAACCTCAGAACTATTGTTTTGAAGTGAGAGTATTGTCTAATGAAGAAAAAGTTCCTGCAAATAGCATAGAAATGATTCAGCAGTGTTGATTTTGAGTTATTGAAAAGATTATGTTGTTGACTGAAAGGACAATATTGTGTGTATGTGTATGTGTGTGTATACAGTATACACATTTTAAACTGCAGATTCAAATTGTATGTTCTCTGTCATTGCACCCTTTTTTTTTTCCTAACAAGGGGACAATGCAAACTTGGAATGTTGTCTAAGGAAAAATTAGCCCAACAAAAAAAGTGGTTTCGCTTAATAGAACTTTCCATCAAAATGTGAAACTTGCTAGAACTTTATTATGGGGATGGTTTGGGGCTGGTAAATGTTAATTTTTTCTGGGGTTGGGTAGTGTTTGTTTTCAGGACTTTATTATGCTCCGTTTGGAGCCTTGTTTGGGTGTTGTAACTTCCTTTGCCTTTAAGGCTCCTTAATACAATTATTGCTGTTAAAAAAAAAGAAAAAAAGATGGCCTATAACTTATAACAAGCAAACTAATGTTGGTCAAGCTTATGAACACCATAGCAATAATAGCAGTTAGCCAGTTGCATAAAAGGATAGGTACAATCTCAAAAATAACTTCAACGGCTAGTAATTATAAGCTAGTAAATCAACAATTATTGGGCAAAAGAACACACAAACCAACGCAAACCTTTTCAGGGGTGTAATCAGCAATATTTATTGGAGGAGCCTGATGGTGTAATCAGCAACCTTTTTAGGGGTGGCCCTTTCTTTGCATTCAGCTCCTGGAGTTACCATGCTTGGTTTCAGGAGTATTCCTTCAAACATGACATTGTTCTCTGCTAAGTATGATTGTGGAAGGATTCTTTTCAATAAAAGAGGTGGTAACCAAAATTAAGGTATGAAACTTAAAATGTAACTTTAGAACATTGAATAAGAGACACAACAGATAACACTATCAGTTGCATAGAAAACCCATAAACTATATTTGTGTCACATTCTATCATTTACCATGGCATGGAAAAAAATGAAATAACTGGTAAAAGCATATACATTGACCATAATAAAATGAGAGCCACTAAACCTCACCTTCAACATTGCTTGGACAAACTAAATCTCTCCAACTCAAATAGTGTTTAGTTTGTGCACTAAATTGTCAAATGAAAAAAATAACCTGAAGTGGTTTTAAACCACTTATAGCATGAAATGCGAGATATATACTGACCATAATAAAAAGAGAGCCAGTAGCAATATAGTAAGGGTGTATTCTTGGAGACCACCAATTAGAAGCAAGAAAAAAGAAACTAAAATAATTTCGAAATGTACAACTAAAAACCAATTTTCCTTTTTTCTCCTAAGAATTTGCCATGTAAGGCCTCACTTAAAAAACAACATATATATCTCGGAAAATCCTCTATACATGGTAATGCAAATCAACTATGAGAATCCATTTAAAATATGATTACGACTTTGTTTGGTTTGCAGATTCATTGAAGAAAAAGGTAAAGGAACACTAGTTCCCTTAGATGACATTAAATTTTTTTTAAAAAAATCCAAAATATTATTGTAAGTTCGGAAAAAAAAGGGAGGAAGTGACTCACAAAATTCAAAATTTTTAATTTGTTTCCGACTATGTTTTCTTTTCTTTCCTATTTTACTCATTGTTATTTTTGGTAACTAAACAAAGGAAAATGTTTTCCTTTCCTTTTTGCTCACCAAATCCATGAACCAAACAAAGCCTATCAACACAAGGTAAGTGAAAAATGATTACCTTTCCTTTGGTGCCAGCTACATGGATAACCTTCATTCGAGAAATTGCCTCATCCAAGCCCAGTGCTACAACTCATAAATAACATAAAACAAGCTCAGAAACTCAATAAACTTTGAAACAATGCACGCCCAAATTTGCAAACTCCCAGTTATAAAAATTAGAATTACCTTGAGATAATCAAACAACAATTCATATCGGTCACCCTTGTTGCTCCGGTCAGCCCTACTACGTTTAGTAATCAAAGAGGATAGGGCCTCCATTGCCTCATCATACCGAGATTTAAGCATTCCATCGTCACCTTCATCTACATCAACCACCAACCTCAACACAAATACATTAATTTCCCTAATAGAATCCAAAAAAAAAATCTGAAAACAAATACGAATGTACTTTATGAACACAATCTTCAGTCAAACTTATTAACGAACATGTTCAAAACAAATCTCAAGCTCTGAAGAATTAGGGCAAAACATACCTACAGGCATGTTATTTGTCAATGAAGACTCAACCCTAAATTGTTGATGAACGAATGTTAATTCAAACAAAACAAGAAAATGCATACATATCCACGTATATATAACATGTATATACATATAATGATAGATACAGAGAGAGGAAGGGTGACCTGAGAGAGAAGCTAAACAGAGGAGGTTGTGAAGGGGGATAGAAATTTTGGGTTTTACTCAAAATTCATGGCAATGGAAGGTGGAGTGGAGCAATCAAAGCATATTTCTACAATCAAACGAACAATAAATTCCAAAACACAAACACTCAGTTCTTTCCTAAATCCAACAAAATCCTTCAAATTAAATCAATCGAAAGTGAAATCAACGAGACTTATTCAGATCATATATATATATACACACACACACACATACACATACGCACACAACGAGAGAGAGAGAGAGAGAGAGAGAGAAAGAGAGAGAGAGAGAGAGAGAGAGAAACCTGGAGTGAGTGGATGAGTGGGAGAGGCGGCGGCGGCAGCTGGTATGTGAGTCGGCGGCTATGTGAGAGGGGGGCGGCAGCGGCTGTGTGAGTTGGTTTGTGAGTGGTGGGTTTGTGAGTGGGGGAGTAGGGGGTCTGAGAGAGAGAGAGAGAGAGATGAGGGTTTCACAATCCAGAGAAAGAGGGAAGTCTGGGGTCTGCGAGAGGGAGGGTTTCTAAAAATTAGCGGCTGATTTTAAAAACTTAAAAAAAATCTAACTTATTTACAAAAATGTCACCGCGTTTTTAAAAAGTGACATAAAAACTTTATTTATGTCGCTTTTACAAAAACCGACATAAAAACAGACTTTGTATTATTTACAAAATTGCCACCGCATTTTTATTTATGTCATTTTTTCAAAAAGTGACACAAATACTTTATTATTTATGTCACTTTTACAACAAAAAACGACATAAATACTAAAGTATTTATGTCACTTTTTTAAAAACCGACATAAATAGTTAAAAAGTGACATAAAAAGCACACATGAGAAATAATTATGTCACTTGAAATAAAAGTGATATAAATACAATTTTAAAAGTGACATAATTAGCGTTTTTCCTTGTAGTGAAGGGATCTGTGAGTTCCCTCAAATCAAAGGGCAACAAGGCACTTTTTGGTTGGGGTACAAGCCCACTGAAGAAGACATCAAGCTACAGAGGCCATGGAAGAAAAGAGTGAGGAGTCTCCCACCATACCGCAAGACCTTGAATGGGAAATTCATCAAAGAAGGGGATGATTTCCCCTATTTTGGATTCCCTGAACCTTGGATTCATGAAGCCACTGGAAAAAGGCACCCCGGGCTTGAAATCTTCGCTGACTGTGAAAGGCCCCCCTATCAAGATCCGTTCTATCCCGAAGAAGTTGTGAAAACCCAGAGGAAGACTGGTTGAAGTATCTGGACACTGAGGCCATCGAGAAAATGTTGGAAGAGTTCGCTGAAGAGAAGGAAGGAAAGAGGGCCAAGAGCCAAGATGATCAGATCAAGCCAACTGAGGAGCGTCTGAGCAACCAGGCTGTAGAGTCATCTGTCTGTGTCTCCCAATTCCCTGTTGCCCCAGAGTCTGTACTTCCAGTTATTGAGTATGTACTAGAGCCGGCTTCTATAAGCCCACCACTGTCTGATGTAATCACTCCACCTGTCATGAATGAAATGAAAGACGATTCTGCTTACTCCTCTGTGTCAAATAGTTATGAATGCACAAATCCCTCCGAGGATCTTCCAATTGAACTAAAATAACTAATTAAAAAGCCACCTGCTTATGAAATAACCGAAGATACTTTATCGATTAATCTAGGTGAAACAGATAATCCGAAAACTGTGCAAATTGGCTCAACACTTAATAAAGAAGAAAAAGAAAAACTGACTCTTTAGCTAAAAGAATTCAAGGATGTTTTTGCTTGGTCTTACGAGGACATACCTGGGGTTGACGCCGACATCGTCCAACATCATATATCCCTCCTTCCAGATTCTAAACCCGTCAAGCAAAAACATAGGCTCATAAGACCAGAATGGGCACTCAAGGTCAAAGAAGAGGTAAAAAAACAGTTCAAGGCAGGGTTCATCATTGCTACCGAGTATCCAGAATGGATTGCCAACATCATGCCAGTCCCCAAGAAGGCTGGAAAAAGTTTGTATATGCATCCAAAGGATGACTTCCCACTGCCCCAGATTGATGTTTTGGTAGATAACACCGCTGGACACAAACTATTGTCATTCATGGATGGTTTCTCCGGATATAACTAGATTCTAATGGCTCCAAAAGACCGAGAAAAGACGACATTCACCATACCATGGGGGACTTACTGTTATAGGGTGATGCCTTTCGGACTCAAGAACGCTGGAGCAACCTACCAAAGAGCTGCCACCACTCTGCTGCATGACATGATTCACAAGGAGGTAGAAGTGTATATAGATGACATGATCGTAAAATCCAGAGATAGAAAGGGACACTTGGAGGCCTTGGAGAAGTTCTTCGAAAGATTACGCAAGTACAAGATGAGGCTAAATCCCAAGCAATGCACTTTTGGTGTGATCTCCGGAAAGCTCTTGGGTTTCCTCATCACACAAAGGGGGATAGAAGTGAACCCCTCCAAAATCAAAACAATTTTAGAAATGGCACCGCCGCAAAATGTGGAAGAAGTACGGGGGTTCCTCGGGAGAATCCAATTAATCAGCCGTTTCATCTCCAAGCTCACAACTACATGTGATCCCTTGTTCCGACTTCTAAAGAAAGGAGAGAAGTTCTAATGGGATGACCAATGCCAAGTTGCCTTCGACAAAATAAAAACCTACCTCCAAAGACCACCCGTCCTTTCACCGCCTACCCCTCATAAGCCTTTACTTCTTTGCCTATTTGGCTCCGAGAATGCCATGGGATGCATGCTAGCCCAAGAAGGAGAAGAAAGCCACTCCAAAAAAGCCATATATTACCTTAGCAAGAGGATGGCTGGGTATGAGCTCAACCACTCTACCCTCGAAAAAACATGTTGGGCCTTGGTTTGGTGCACTCGCCGACTGAGGCACTACATGCTAGCCTTCCCGGTTGTGCTCATACCCCGCATGGATCCTCTAAAGTACCTCCTCAAAAAACTCGTCCTGACCGGTCGTATATCCCGTTGGTTACTTCTACTGTCCGAATTCGATATCAAGTCGTTACAAGCAAATTGGTAAAAGGGAAAACCATAGCTGAACATCTTGCAGAACATGCCGTCGACTCCAAAGAAAATGGAGACTTCCCGTTCCCGGACGAGAATATCATGGAAATCAAAGAAAAACAGTGGAAGTTGTACTTTGATAGAGCAGCTGATTCGAGGTGAAAAGTGCATATTCATAGCGTATTATATGGTCTTTTATGCATACTTTTATACCTAAAGTCCCTACATTTAGGTGCATTCTAATAAAAATGTTCTTTTCATTGTGTTAATGCTAAAACACATATTTTTGCAGTGTTTTATAGGTATTAGAATGCAAATCAATGAAGTGGAGCTAAAGAAAGTGATTCTGGTCAAGTGAACAACAGAAGCAGCTAAGAAAACACCAATTTTGACAATGAAGACTTCAGATTTGGAAGATTTTCTTAGAAATAAAAAATGTAGATCTTTGAGTTACAGTTATGTGGCCGTAAATGGGAGGTCAATCCGAGGTCCGAGTGAAAAGTTATGGCCATTCTACCATTAGTGCGTAGAGCTGTCAAAATCAGAGAGTTCAAGGGCTTGAGGAGAGTTCAATCGATCGAACCTTCGATCGATCGAACTAAGCTCGATCGTTCGAACTTTATTTTCTTCCAAAAGTTGCATAAACTCTGCAGGAACCCTATAAATAAGTCGTTTTGACATCAACACTCCAGAACACAGAAAACAACAGCTTAGGGTAGTTTTAGGGTTAGATTAGGTTAGATTCTTATTTTTCTTCCTCTTTTCCATTGTTTTATTGAAGATAATTCTAGATTCAAGTTGGTTTCCTGTTTATTACAAGTTATATTCAGATTATTCTAAGTTTTTTCTTTTCCTTTTCTCTATTTGATTGTTTATTAATCTAGCTATTATGATTACTCTAGTTTGTTATTCCTGTATTAGTTTAATCATGTTTCCGTAGTTTAGATGTTGCAAATATGTTATGAAATATTGATTCTTAGCCTCTACCATGTATGATATAGAAAACATGGGCTCGATCGATCGATCGAAGATATTTCGATCGATCGATTGAACCCAAGCAATAGTCAAGCAATCGAAGACATTTCGATCGATTGAAGGATGACGCTGTTCGATCGATCGAACCTGTGGATTCCTGAGATGATTCTTTTAAGTATTCCATGACTTTCTATTTTAGAAATCTATCATCAAATTGTCCCTATAAGCTCAGTTTGTCACAACAGTTTTTAGAACTTAAAGCCTTAAGGCTATTTTATTCAATGACTTTTGAAAACCACTTTGAATGCTAACACCATTTAGAATGCAAGTAATAACCATTGTTTAAACCGTCTTCCAAGTATATTAAATCAACTGTGATGATGTAGTCCCGGTCATGAAAGGGCTATTGTTTTTATATCTTTAGAAAAATACGGAATACTGAAGAGGAATGAACTCCATAGAACGTTAATGAGTATGCATGGTGGATAGTTAGGATCAATGTGGATTCACGTATTTCCAACACCTTTAATTTACCTATTTAATTAGTTATGTTTCTTTATACTTTAGTCTATTATTTAATTTAATTTAATTGATTAGGATTCATTAGAACCTCCACCCGTATATTGATATTTTCTTTTCTTTAGGTTGTAACTTAGTAGATATTCTTCCTATTCCTTCCCTGTGGGATCGACCTGGACTTATCCAGTATTGCTTGCACGATCACCTACACTTGGGTGTTGCACAAGAGCGCACAACTTTTTAGTGGTGTCAAGTTTTTGGCACCGTTGCCTTGGAAGGCAACTAGGTTAGGATTTTACTAAGTTATTTCCAAGTTTTTTTTTACTTTACAAAAAAAAACCTTTGGACTTTTTCTCTCACAAGTACAAAAAAAAATAAAGAAAAAAAAAATTTATTGTTTAAAATTTTTGGATAAGCATGTCTTATCCATAATACCCTCCATACAACACAACCACAAATGCCACCAATAGGTACACATTAGGTAATGAAAACTATCCCCCAAGTTGGCAAGCACCCACATATGACGCAGGTTATCAACCTGAGTGGTACCAACCACCCCAATGGGGAAATGATAGTGGTAATCCCCCGTATTAGAGCTCACATCGACGGGAAGGTTTGGCACCTCGATGTCGGCTCTTCTCCACCTGGGGCTGTAGTATGTTCCAAGGGTTGGTCTGTTCATCCATTAAAGCGGTACGTGAGCCATAGAATTTCTCAATTCTGACACAAGGTACTTATTAGATCGAATGTACTTATTCGTTCTAATAGAATGATTTTTCCGTATCCAGACTAATACCAATCCAACCCATTTCATGAATAAAATGTGACCAATTAACCAACCAACAAAACTACTTGTTACAAATAACATCTTGTTGTTGCATCGAAACATTATCAAACGTATTAAGAACCTCCATATGGAGAGTTCCATCAACCGCAATGGGGATATAACCAAGATAATAGTGTAGGATATAGTAGTAGTTCTCACGATTACCAAATGCACCAAGACTTTCCTTCTGGGGAGTCTTGTCCACAAATACAATGGGATGGGAATTACTACCGACAACAATGGGGTGAAACTTCATATAGTAATAATGAGGAGAATAACCAAGTTGAGGATAATGGTATGTTAAAATTACTACTTAGTGAAATCAAAAGGCTAAATAGTACACTAGATAAATTAGAAACTAGATATCAACAAGCATATGCTAGCCAACCTTTAGAAGACTATACCAGTCCTTCAACACTACAACCTAAATTTCAAGACACTAACAATGGAATAGAATTAGAGGACAATGACGGGTTTATACCGAATGAGGTTAACAACTCATTCAAGAAAGTGATAACGCAACAGGAACTCCAAAACCAAACCATTGAGCATGAAGTTGTAGAACCATCTTCTCCTTAATATACAACCCCAGACATCAACTCCTTCACTGCCTGGATAAAGTTACACAATTCTTTTGTCCAGAGAACCTCAATAGATGACATATATTGTCACGCCCCGACGTAGCATAAATAAGGAAAGCGTTTAATTTCCTTTATGGACCCGTAGGTCGCGACAGTTTGAAGGATCGATTCCGTCCCAAACGTCGAACAACAAAACATAATAATCAGAGTAAAGCAATCAAGGCTTACAAAAAATTTCTAACTTATTACATCTTATGATACGGGTCAACTAAGGCACAGACCGCCTTAAAATAAAACAATAACTTAGAGTCTGTTACAGTCATCCTTATAGTTCAAAACTTAAAACATAAATTAAATAAACAGTTTCTTCATTCCAAAAGCAGCAATTCTCAATTAGCATAGTCGTACGATTCCTCCTGGTTATAACCTGAAAAGCCTGAACACGAATGTCCAGGACGCATCAACGTCGTCAGCTTCAAGAAGCTGGTGAGTATTAAAAACATGACTTTGAATGTAAAGCATACCCATTTACCTTTTTCCATTATTAAATTACAGAAAGAATTCACTTTATAAAACAAAGAATATATTAAGAGTCTTTCATTCATAAATACAGATACTCGTGAAATGAGACAATGCACCACACTCATCTCGCCGACTCTTTTCTCTCGACAGCCACAACAACCCACTACCCTACTCCTGGCATCTTTGAAACACTCAGATAGCCACACTTTAGCAACGGGGCGCCAGGGAGTGTCCAGTTTGCCTCACACTTTGGTCCGGGGTACCAGGGAGTGTCCAATGCCTCACACTTTGAATACCCTAACCGCCATGCAAATACCGGGGCAACCCCTCACACAGTATCCAGACTCGAGTTATCAGGGAGTGTCCGTAGGCCACACTTTAGCACTACCATGGGTGCCAGGGAATGTCCGAGTTCGGCTTCACACACTTTAACGCTTCCATGGGCGTCAGGGAGTGTCCATATTTGCCACCGTCGCATTTCAAAGATACCCTCTCCACAAACTCAACCACAACCACAACCACAACCACAACTACAACCACAACCACAAACTCAAACTCATACTCTTTCCACACTACCATTACTCTTTTCCACACAGACTAATACCCCCATGCATGTACCACTGACCCCACATGTATGTCATGAAACTTAAACATGCGGCAATTTACTGAATTATAAATACAACATGCGTACGGGGCTTGATAAGTCATACTACAATATTTTAATCATTCAAACATAACCAAATAGAGTTCTGATTAACTAAATATCCCAAACAGAACCTTAACAGTACTAAAAAGTTGAACCAAACAGTCCCTTAACAGAAAACAGACAAAAACATAAACTGCTAAACCTCGCGCGCGCGGGCCGCTCGCGCGAAAGATCGCTCGCGCGGGCCGCTCGCGCGATATGCCCAAATTTCCTTTTTATTATAAACTTTTCTGTCTGCCTGTGGAAATCAAGGTCGCGCGCGCGGATCACTCGCGCGAAGGGGTTCTAGCGCGACCCTCGCTCGCGCGACCAGCCAATTTTTCATTTATATAATAAAACTCTTACGTCTGCCTGAGGACGCCTACCTCGCGCGTGCGGGCCGCTCGCGCGAGGGGTCGCTCGCGCGGGCCGCTCGCGCGATTCCTCGCGCGCGCGATCGTGGCGCGAGATGAAGCTGAGGCTTCATCTTCTCCGCAGGAACTGTTCTGTTTCAGAAAACAGGGTCTAAAATTGACCCATTTCAAATCTGTAAGTATGTTTATCATGTTATATATGGATCTCTTTGTTTTTAAACAAGGATTAAGAATCTATGATTAATTTAACACCATTTGATCCATAGCTCTCCAATTTTAGGAAAAACTAAAACATGTCCAAACTTCATTTTCAATATACTTTGCCATATGAATAAATTAAGCTCTAAAACTTCAAACATAACATTTGTGATGTATAATCATTCATAATCATCTCTAAAAACAGATTTTAGTTAAGTTTGGAAAATTGTGATTTTTGAAGCTCAAGCTTCCATGGACGAATTAGTAATGGTGTTCCAACTATACATACACAATATTAGTAAATAAGTATAGAATTACATTGGGAGTGAGTTAATAATACTCACTGTGATTAAGAGGTGAAATAATTGTTGAGAAAGAAAGACCAAATAAGAATATTGCAATCCAAATCAAACTTTCAAGCTATGGAGGTTGGGTTCTTTCTCTCTCTCAAGAACTAAGAACTCTCTGCTCTCTCTGTGTTTTGTGTATTGCAGAATGAAAGTATGTGTGTGTGTAAGGAGAAGGAGTGAAATGTATATGCCTATATAGAGGAGACAAACTTGGGGGCCAAGATCTTTGTTGTTTACTCAACAAATGAGTTGGATTAAAATGCTAAATCCTAATATACATGAATACTCAGCAGATATGAGATACGTATATACACTGATATAACTCTCCAGATTAACCAAGAGTTAAGAGTAGACTCCTAGGGGGCAATGCAATGTTGTTTGGGAAATTAGCTTATGGATACAACAATAACACACATAAGATAGGTAGATCCAAACAAAGCACAAGCCAATGATCACTTTCCATTAATGGAAATAAAGCATATGTCATGTCCAACTTTACGTCACTTCCAAAATCTGGGGAAGTTTAGTACAGCGCAGACAGTTTTGGACATAAACTAGTATTTTCGGGGCGCGGTGGTCACCACAAAAATACAGGAAATTCATTTTAACGTAAAAATTGATTTTCTGGTTTCATAAAAATACTGATTGAGTCAATAGAAGTTATTTTCACCGTTTTGAAATACAGATTTTGAAATACATACTGGTATCACTAACTTTATAAAAATTACAATTTAACCCCAACAACATTCTTAGCTTGCAATAATTCAAGAAATAAAATTTAGAACATGAGAAATGTAATTTAAATGAAGCAGTCAATACCCAATGAAATTAAATATACAATGCAATTGCCAATTAAATATGAAAATGTAATTTAGGAATAAATGGAAATGCAGGTTATTACATATATAGTGAAGAGAGTTACACGGATGAGAATGAGGTTTTTACAGATAATGAGAGTTTAGGTGACTGCACGCAATTAGGAAAGGATGAGTCCCCTGTTGACTCTACCCCTACCTTTGATAGTGACCCTAGGGAGGGCGTTATTAAAAATTCTAAATTCGATTTAGATTCATGTGATATTCATGAACCCTCACCTCTTTCGGCCGAAGAGGTGGTGTTACCAAGTTGCCCATCACCTATCCTCTCTATTAATCAAAGTTCTTATCCCAAGTGTGAAAGCCATGTGAACCCCATTATTGTTCAAATAGAATGTCTTGTGGAAGAGGATGGTAAGGATTCTAGCACATGTATTTCGTAAAATTTTATTTTTCAAAATTCTTTGAGAGAGGGCTTAGAAACTTTTGGGCCCACATTTGATGATCTTAAACTTCAACAAGAAGCTAGTAATCTTCTAGATTGCTTAGCCTTCTTGACTGATAATGACATAGAGGCCCAAATAGATAGCTTTATCCAAGTCCAGTCTAAAACCATGCGCATAGAACAAAAATTAAATTCCAATGATCATATTTCTATAGATTCTATTCTAGGACAAGAGGAGGGTAACGAAACTTTATTAGAATATCACCTAGACCCTGCCCCTTTTATTGAACCGTGGCTAGCCCCTAGTATCACAATAGAGGCTGTTATAGGAAATGCCAACACCAAAAATCGTTTCTTGCATCTAATTCCTAACAAGTGTGGTATACCTTTTATAATTGACCACAAAAAAATTAGAGGCCATAGGTTTTGCATCATCTCCTCTAACCTTGAGCCTGACATTAGTTGGAGGAAGTTGCATTTTTATGAGGATCCCTGCACTCTTCTCACTGCTAAATTATTTCATTGGGAAGATTCTCAAAAATTCTGGTTATTACTTTATGATAAAAATCTTTAACCGAATTTATTTACTGAGTAGCTGTATTATATTTTCTATTTTTCTTTGTTGCTATTAATGATTTTGCAGGTGTCTTATAAAAAAAATGGATATTAACACCTCGAGGTAACATCCTTCCTTCTCTCGATTTACTTTACATGTCCATATGCTTAGTTTAGAACGTTGAGGACAATGTTTAGTTTTAGATGGGGGGAGTGAGTCATTGCATGCCTCGTTTATTTCTTTTTATGCTTTCGTGTCAATGCACCTGCTTAGCAACATGCAACTCAAACTCAGTAAATTAAAATTATCAAAAATTTCAAAATTTATAATTTTTTTTAAAGATATTAAAACGGTTCTTGTATTTCTCTCTTAGTTAATGTAGTTAGTTATGATGCATTAGTGTTATTTTATGTATGTTATTAGTATGTGATACACTATGATAGTTTGTTTACTATCTTAGTTATAGTATATTTTATGCTTTTTAATCTTCAAACAACTTTGAGCACATTGTGACAACCTTGTACTTAGCTAAAATAGATTAGTAAGCATAACTTAGGTGTCTTGAAAGACTGTAGTGGAGACTAATAACCTAAGTGAGTTTTTGAGCCATTCTTTTGTTTTTGAGGGTTTTATAAAATTACTCTTACTTTTTTAAAAGCGTTTTATTTCATTGAAAGTCTCATTTTTTCTTCATCTTGACTGATCACTAGAAGAGAACGTTCAAGATTTACCAAATTTAGAGCTCTTGAATTTACTGAAATGAATAATCCTATTAACTTAGAAGATGATTTAGGCCATCTTTTGACCATACACACATAATAAAGCCTTGGCCTACCTCTATGATATTCCTTTATTTCACCTCTTGAGTTTATCATAATCGCCTTGTCTTCACATTCCTTAAGTCTATACCTAACTCCAAATTAGGAGTTCAAGCCTCAGTTCTTTATTTACGTGTGTGATTGGGAAGTGTTGTCTTGACAAGAAAGTGCTAGTGTGAATAAGGGAGAGTTGGCAAAGAAAAAGAAAACCATGAAAAAAAATGTCAATGGTTGTTAAAAAAGAAAAAAAAATAATAATAATAAAAAGAAGAGTGAAAAATAAATAAAAAAGAGAGAGAGAAAGAGAGATTGGAGATGTGGGGAAGTTTAAAAAGTTATAGCAGACATTCCAATCACATCCTTGGACCCAATTGAAAATCACAAGCCTCTTTCTTCTTAATCGAACACCTCTTTTTCTGAGACCTAATGATTTTAAGTAATTGGATTTGAAGTTATGGTAATGAGAGGATTCTCCACGGTATCTCGCTCTTCTAGTGAAAAGTATCATTTCATAAGACTTTGTGCACTAAAATTTCCGTTTTTCAATTTAGATATGAGAAGCATTTGATTCCATTCACATTTACTCTTTATAGCTTCCATATCATGAGTGATAATTATTACACCTAATTCGAAGTGATTTCATTTTGAGAGTGTAATCCCAGTGAGAGTTGAGTCAAAATGAACGTCTTGATAGTATCTTAGGTTATGCGAGTTTTGAAATTAAAGTTTGTATTTTGGTTATCCATTCACACACACACTTGAAGATTAATAAGTATGGAATATTTTAATGACTTTAATAGTAGATTAACTGTAATGTGTGTCTTGCATTGCTATGGCTTACTAGAGAGTTTCATGAGATTGTTGAGCTTAACCACATTTCTAAATGAGAGAAAAAAATTTCTTGAAACATTTAAACTAGAACCATTACCATAAACATGAATTTTGTGGGTAGATTCATTGCAAACCCACACGAGACAATACTCGTCCACTAGGGGTAACCTAGGGGTTTGAAGGCTTGTTGCATAGGCTAAATGCAATCGCGATTCCTGTGAAAGTGAGCTAGGAGTTTTACTTTCTCTTGTTTTCAATTCTTAGAGTTTAAATATGTTAAGGATGTATACTAAAAGCCATGCTTTATGTAGTTAATTTATTATTTTAATAAAATCAGTTATTCCATTTTTATGAGAATCTGTGTGGGCAATGTTTGTATTATATTATTCATTTAATATTATGCATGTGTGTCTCTCATTCTACATAGTAGGTGGTTTGGTGTGTAGAGTTCGGCTTACACACGGAAGATCAGACCACCAGATATTGTAGAATGTAAGATTTTGGTTTACAGTCTTAGATGGGATTGGACACACCATCGGTAAGACTGCAGCATGGTGTTGTAGTAGGTTTGTCTTGACTGCGGGAAATGGTACAGTTTTAACTCACTATGTTGGTACACTTTGTGTATTAAACAGGACCGACTTGGGGTAATTATCTTTATGCTGACTTGTAAGATAATTAATACCTCATGGCTATTATGAGTGCTTATGCTCTAAATCCTAAGTTAGTTTATAGACACGTACATTTGATATTTACACTTTGATCCCTAAAAGGGTGAGATCCTTAAATGGGTCAATATCTCATTGGATTGGGTGGCAATATTAATTGTGTGGTGGATATTAATTAATGATGGAATCCATGTCTCAATTTTGGGATTGATGATATCCCCTTGGGAAAGCTTATAAGTTTTGATTATGTCAAACCCTGCAGGTGGATTTTGTATCCGACATATCAGATAAGTTAAGGATAGGATCTCAAGGAATTTTAAGAGATTAATTAAATATGATTGTCAGTAATTATATTTAATTAATGGATATCTGTAATCTTAACATGGGGAGATAATAAGCATTTAATAACATGGAGCTCGAAATATATTTTTGAGATAAGGGTAGGAGTGCAATTATAATTCTTTAGTGGTATGAATTATAATTTATGGAAATAGGAATCTGATTCAGTTTGAATTAGGGTTTCCTAATTTCATAAGGAAGCCTATTCCTTATTGACTTCTTATGGTCCCTATCGTAGCCTATATAATGATGCCTTGGCTCTTCTCTCAGGTTGTATGATTTCACATTCTAAGCTTCCCTTGACCTCCTAGCTTTCTTCTAGAAGGGTTTCCACCAAACCCTAGTCTCTGTGAGCATTCAAGAGACATAGGAGTGAAGATCGCTAGCGTCGAATAACGCTCACTAAAAGAACTTTGGACTGCTCGATACTGATTGAAAGTTGCTGAATTTTTTACACGACGTTCCTGACGTCGAGACGGAGCTGCTGTAAAAAATTCAAGTAAATCAGAGATCGTTTAGTCCTCCTGACGAACACATCTTTGTCGGATCAATGTGATCGGGATTGAATCGTCACAGCAATCAAAGAGAGTGTTATAACTGGGATTAGAAAATAGAACGTAAAGAGGGAAGAGCAGAAAACATAAAGGATTTCGATAGAGCCCACACTCAGTTTGATATTCTGGCAGCAAAGGAATACGGTAGAAGATCGTGAGCTGTTATCGAGCCCGTGTTCTCGATTCGTCTACTACAGCAATCCGTTTTTGCAGTTCAAGGTAACCCTAGTTTCCGCCCTTGTAGGGTTATTGTAGCTCTCACCTAAATTTTTTGCAGTACCAACTTATACGCACTGTCAACGAATTTTGGGAACGCAATTTCCTGACAGTGGTATCAGAGCAACGTTGATTCTGTGTATAGGTTGGACGCAACCATGTTGTCCAATAAAACAGATCTTATGCGTGTTTTGATGGATGGATAGAACGTAGAACTGTGCTAACCCTTGTTTTACAGCGTTCTTATTCCACTATTATGGTCACTAGTTTTGTGTGATTGGATCCCACGATGGGTTTATTCGTGGTTAATATTGCTGTTTTGATATAGCATGTGAACTCCTTTATGGAGGCATAGGATTTGTGTGTATTGGATCCCACACTTGATTGATGCGTGGTTAGTTTACTGCAAATAAATAGCATGTGAACTCCTTTATGGAGGCATAGGATTTGTGTGTATTGGATCCCACGCTTGATTGATGCGTGGTTAGTTTACTGCAAATAAATAGCATGTGAACTCCTTCATGGAGGCATAAGGTTTATGTAATTTATCTCAAGTAAATCCGTGAAGATGGTTCGTGAGAGCAGTTTTACAAGCAATTTCCGAAAGCGATCTGGAAGCAGTTTCAGAACACAATTTCAGAAGGCAGTTTCAGAAAACTGTACTGGAAGGCAGCTGAACCCCGTGTGTAGTGGCGACATAGAGCTAATCGGGTTCAATGAAGAATTCTTCACAAGAGTTGCAGCTTGACCATAATAATGGGATTCCTATTTTATTGTGGTTTCCTTATTTATGTGTGATTGAATGATTATTATTGTTTCATGTTTAATAAATAGGACAACATGGATAATTGTTCCGAGACCTATTTCAGATGTCTAGCTGCATGTTTAATTTATATTAATTTAAAATGATGGACAACTACATGTGTATTTAGAAATAAAACTAATTCCATAATTTGAAAACATAAATACTTATTTTCTAAAATCATGAGAATAGAATAATTTTATTATATACACATGTGGGTTTCACAAGTAAGGATGAATTAATCCTTGTCAAGTATTCCATTATTTTTTATTAATTAAATTAAAAGTTTTTCTAAAAAATTATAACCCTCAATTTTTTTTTAAATTCTAAATGGGAGAGGGAATTTATCAAGTATAAATCCCATGGTATCCATCACTGGTTTGTAGATGATATGATTAATTTTGTGTGATGGCTCTAGTGCCATCCTCCCCATCAGATGCAGTTGATCATGGAATCATCGGTACAAACTTCTTTAAAAGAATATTTTGGGTGATTGTTAGTGTGGGTCACCTCTCCATCAGAGGTGTTCCTCACAGAACTCTTGACCTAGAATTAAGTGATGGTATACACTTAGCTATAAATAATAATATCCTCTCTATCTGAGTCACTGTTGTTATTTATAGGACCAAAGCAAGTCAGCAGTTTAATTTACTAGGCAAGGTACATCACCTGGATAGTAAAATTAAAAGGCAATTGCCTATCTGAACAAATGATGGATAGCATATGGCTTCCCATCGAGTCATACTATTCGCGGTGTATCAAGTTGATGGCGGATTCCTTTCAAATATGGTAGAGGGAACCAATATTTTCAACTCGAATCCATAGTAATTTTTGCCCAAACGTAATTATTTATGTTATGTGATTCTCAGGCTTTTAAATGGGTACTTTCAATCCACTTGTTGTTATACTTAAAGAAAATAAACTTACTGGACCAAACTATATAGACTGGAAAAGGAATTTGGATATTGTGTAAACTGCTGAAGAGTACAAGTTTGTGCTTACTCAAGAATGTCCTGAGCAACCTGGTGAGGGGGCAACCGCTGAGGAAACCCAGGCTCACAAGAAATGGGTCAAGGCTGATGAGATGGCGTGGTGTTACATTTTGGCATCCATGTCAAATGTGCTGCAACATCAGCATCAGTCAATGGCCAGCGCCTATGACATGATGGAGAGCCTCCGAGAGATGTTCGGGGATCAAAGTCGTGCTGCTAGGCAGGTTCCCATGAAAGACTTGATAAACACAACCATGGCTGAGAGGACGCCTGTAAGGGATCATGTTCTTAAGATGATATCTCTTCTTAATGAACTAGAGATCCTTGGAGCTGAAATCGACGGGGAAACCCAGGTCGATATCGTACTCCAGTCACTGCCAGAATCCTTTAAGCAATTCCGCCTCAATTACAACATGAATAAATTTAAATATACTTTGGTGGAGCTGCTTAAAGAACTCCAGGCAGCTGAGGGTCTTAACAGAAAGTCAGGGAGTGCTCTTGTGTTTGAGAAAGGTTCTGCTTCAAAGCTGAAAGGCAAGAAGAAAATGAAAAAGGCTCAAAAGAAGGCCGCGGGTCCTCCGCCAATCTAAAGGCCAAGAGGCAAATCGGGAAAGCCTAAAGGCAAATGTTTTGTTTGCAAGCAGCCAGGACACTAGAAGAAGCAATGTCCGGTTTATCTCGCCAGACAGAACAATCAAGGTAAATCTCATTTACTAGTTGTTGAATCGTGTTTAGCGGTCCGATCTACCGGTACCTGGTGTGTAGATACGGGAGCCACTAATCATGTATGCAATTCTTTGCAGGGGTTCCAGGGAACCAAACAGCTCAGTGATGGAAAGATTTATCTATATATGGGAAATGCTACAAGAGTAGCAGCAGTTGCAGTAGGAGATCTACATCTTAGTTTTGGTAGAGATAGGATTTTAATATTAAGAAATTGCCTTTTTGTACCTTCTATAAGAAGGAATTTAGTTTCAGTTTCTAGTTTAGTAAAGAATGGATATTCAGTTCATTTTAATAAAATAGTAGTTATTAAAGAAAATAAACGTTTTATTTGTTCTGGTCTATTGGTGGATGATCTTTATATTATAAATCTTATCTCTCCTATACTGCAACTTAATGAATTGAATAACACAAATAGTTTGCCATTTAAGAGAAAAGAACCTACGAGGATGAACCAAACGCATCTTTGGCACTTACGCCTTGGTCATATTAATTTGAAAAGGATTCAAAGACTGGTTCAAAATGGGCCATTAGGCTCATTAGAAGTGGAGGCACTTCCAGTCTGTGAATCCTGCTTGGAAGGTAAAATGACCAAGAGGCCATTCTCGGCCAAGGGCTATAGAGCTAAAGAGCCGTTGGAACTGGTTCACTCTGATTTGTGTGGTCCTATGACTGTCCAGGCAAGAGGGGGATTTGAGTACTTTGTCACTTTCATCGATGATTACTCAAGGTATGGGTACATTTATTTGATGCGGCATAAGTCTGAATGCTTTGAGAAATTCAAAGACTTCAAGGCTGAAACGGAGAAGTGTCTAGGTAAATGTATCAAGACACTACGATCTGATCGTGGTGGAGAGTACCTCTTGGGAGAGTTTAGGGAATACTTATTGGAGCAAGGGATTACATCCCAATTGTCTGCACCCCGTATGCCTCAGCAGAACAGTGTAACAGAAAGAAGGAACATGACTCTCATGGATATGGTAAGATCTATGATGAGTTACTCGGATTTATCAATTTACTTTTGGGGACACGCATTAGAGACAGCTGCATACATTCTAAACTTGGTACCATCTAAGTCAGTACCTACTACTTCCATGGAATTGTGGACTGGGCGAAAGCCTAGTCTGCGGCATATTCGGATCTGGGGTAGTCCAGCACATGTGCTGAAAGGGAACGCAAAAAAGTTGGAATCGAGAACAGAAGTATGTTTCTTTGTTGGGTATCCAAGAGGAACTAAAGGTGGTCTGTTTTATAGTCCTAAGGATCAGAAGGTTATTGTTAGCACCAATGCCACATTCTTAGAAGAGGACTATATTATAGACCACAAGCCCAGAAGTCGTATTGTTCTAGAGGAAATGAGAGGATTATCGAAACTCGTGTAGATCCCGAACCAACCATTAACACGCAGGTTCATGAACCAGTACAGCGTGCAGATAATGGTGTATTAGGTTCAGAATCTTCACAACAAAATATCAGTGATACACAGACACGGGTTGTGCCTCGTCGTAGTGGGAGGGTTATTATTCATCCTGACCTGTATATGTTCTTGGCAGAGACTTATGACCGGGTCCCTGATGAACAAGGTATCGATCCCTGTAACTACAATGAAGCACTCCAAGATAAAGATGCAGATCTTTGGCAAAAGGCTATGAAGTCTGAAATGCAGTCCATGTACTCCAATCAAGTCTGGGATCTTGTAGAACCACCCAATGAAATAAAACCCATTGGATGTAAGTGGATCTATAAGAAGAAGAGAGGAGTAGACGGTAAGGTGGAAACCTTTAAAGCAAGGCTTGTTGCGAAAGGGTTCACTCAAAATGAAGGAATCGATTATGAGGAAACTTTTTCGCCGGTGGCAATGCTAAAGTCTATCCGGATTCTCTTATCCATTGCTGCACATTTCGATTATGAAATTTGGGAAATGGATGTCAAGACAGCATTTCTAAATGAGAATCTTGACGAGTGCATCTATATGATGCAACCAGACGGGTTCATTGCGTAGGGCCAAGAACACATGTTGTGCAAGCTTAAGAAGTCCATTTATGGACTTAAGCAGGCATCTAGGTCTTGGAATATCCGCTTTGATCAAGCAATCAAGTCTTTTGGTTTTGATCAATGTGCGGATGAATCCTGTGTGTACAAGAAACATGATGGAAGAGTGGTGGTGTTCTTAGTACTATATGTGGATGATATCTTGCTAATCGAAAATGATATGGGGGTATTATCTTCTGTAAGGGTATGGTTATCCAGTCAATTCGATATGAAGGACTTGGGAGAAGCCGATCACATCCTAGGGATCAAGCTTATGCGAGATCGCAAGAATAGGATGTTGGGCTTGTCACAAGGCACTTATATCGACAATATTCTTGCAAGGTTTAGCATGCAAGATTCCAAGAAGGGATTCCTTCCCTTCAGACATGGAATTACTCTATCTAAGGATCAGTGTCCTAAGACACCTGATGAGATAGAGAAGATGAAGGTAGTTCCTTATGCCTCAGCAGTAGGAAACCTAATGTATGCTATGCTATGTGCTAGACCTGACATCTTCTTTGCTGTTGGCATGGTTAGTAGATATCAGTCTAATCCAGGGCAAGAACATTGGACTGTGGTGAAAAATATTCTCAAGTACCTGAAAAGGACTCGAGACTATATGTTAGTTTACCAAGCTGACAATCTTGTACCCATTGGGTACACAGATTCTGATTTCATGTCAGATAGGGATTCCGGAAAGTCTACCTCGGGACATATGTTTACCCTAGGAGGTAGAGCCATTAGTTGGAGTGAGGTGTGTCACTTCATGGCTTTGAGTCTAAGTGGGAGATTGTTAAGGATGTATACTAAAAGGCATGCTTTATGTAGTTAATTTATTATTTTAATAAAATCAGTTATTCCATTTTTATGAGAATCTCTGTGGGCAATGTTTGTATTATATTATTTATTTAATATTATGCATGTGTGTCTCTCATTCTACATAGTAGGTGGTTTGGTGTGTAGAGTTCGGCTTACACACGTAAGTTCAGACCACCAGATATTGTAGAATGTAAGATTTTGGTTTACAGTCTTAGATGGGATTAGACACACCATCGGTAGGATTGCAGCATGCTGTTGTAGTAGGTTTGTCTTGATTGCGGGAAACGGTACAATTTCAACTCACTATGCTGGTACACTTTGTGTATTAAACAGGACCGACTTGGGGTAATTATCTTTATACTAACTTGTAAGATAATTAATACCTCATGGCTATTATGAGTGCTTATGCTCTAAATCCTAAGTTAGTTTATAGACACGTACATTTGATATTTACACTTTGATCCCTAAAAGGGTGAGATTCTTAAATGGGTCAATACCTCATTGGATTGGGTGGCAATATTAATTGTGTGGTGGATATTAATTAATGATGGAATCCATGTCTCAATTTTGGGATTGATGATATCCCCTTGAGAAAGCTTATAAGTTTTGATTATGTCAAACCCTGCAGGTGGATTTTGTATCCGACATATCAGATAAGTTAAGGAGAGGATCTCAAGGAATTTTAAGAGATTAATTAAATATGATTGTCAGTAATTATATTTAATTAATGGATATTTGTAATCTTAACATGGGGAGATAATAAGCATTTAATAACATGGAGCTCGAAATATATTTTTGAGATAAGGGTACGAGTGCAATTATAATTCTTTAGTGGTATGAATTATAATTTATGGAAATAGGAATCTGATTCAGTTTGAATTAGGGTTTCCTAATTCCATAAGGAAGCCTATTCCTTATTGACTTCTTATGGTCCCTATCGTAGCCTATATATATGCTGCCTTGGCTCTTCTCTCAGGTTGCATGATTTCACATTCTAAGCTTCCCTTAACCTCCTAGCTTTCTTCTAGAAGGGTTTCCACCAAACCCTAGTCTCTGTGAGCATTCAAGAGACATAGGAGTGAAGATCGCTAGCGTCGAACAATGCTCACTAAAAGAACTTCGGACTGCTCGATACTGAACGAAAGTTGCTGAATTTATTACACGACGTTCCTGACGTCGAGACGGAGCTGCTGTAAAAAATTCAAGTAAATCGGACATCGTTTAGTCCTCCTGACGAACACATCTTTGTCGGATCAATGTGATTGGGATTGAATCGTCACAGCAATCAAAGAGAGTGTTGTAACTGGGATTAGAAAATAGAACGTAAAGAGGGAATAACAGAAAACATAAAGGATTTCGAAAGAGCCCACACTCAGTTTGATATTTTGGCAGCAAAGGAATACGGTAGAAGATCGTGGGCTGTTATCGAGCCCGTGTTCTCGATTCGTTTACTACATCAATCCGTTTTTGCAGTTCAAGGTAACCCTAGTTTCCGCCCTTGTAGGGTTATTATAGCTCTCACCTAAATTTTTTGCAGTACCAACTTATACGCACTGTCAACGGATTCTGGGAACGCAGTTTCCTGACAAAATAAACATTGTTGTCGTTTGCTTCATCGCTAGGGACTAGCAACGAGCTAGTTGGGAGGTGTGATTAGAGGTGAAAAGTGCATATTCATAGCGTATTATATGGTCTTTTATGCATACTTTTATCCCCAAAGTCCCTACATTTAGGTTCAATCTAATAAAAATGTTCTTTTTATTATGTTAATGCTAAAATGCATGTTTTTGCAGTGTTTTATAGGTATTAGAATGCAAATCAATGAAGTGGAGCTAAAGAAAGTGATTCTGGTCAAGAGAACAACAGAAGCAGCTGAGAAAATGCCAATTTTGACATTAAAAACTTTAGATTTAGAAGTTTTTCTAGAAATAGAAAATGTAGATCTTTGAGTTATGGTTGCGTGGCCATAAATGGGAGGTCAATCCGAGGTTCGAGTGAAAAGTTATGGCCATTCTCCCATCGGTGCGTAGAGCTGTCAAAATCAGAGAGTTCAATCGATCGAACCTGCGTTCGATCAAACTAAGCTCGATCGATCGATCGAACTTTATTTTCTTCCAAAACTTGCGTAAACTCTGCAGGAACCCTATAAATAAGTCGTTTTGACATCAGACGAAGGTAGGACGTTCCAGAACGCAGAAAGCAACAGTTTAGGGTAGTTTTAGGGTTAGATTAGGAGTAGATTAGGTTAGATTCTTATTTTTCTTCCTCTTTTCCATTATTTTATTGAAGATCATTCAAGATTCAAGTTGGTTTCATGTTTATTACAAGTTATATTCATATTGTTCCAGGTTTTTTCTTTTCCTTTTCTCTATTTGATTGTTTATTAATCTAGCTATTGTGATTACTCTAGTTTGTTATTCCTGTATTAGTTTAATTATGTTTCCATAGTTTAGACGCTAGAAATATGTTATGAAATATTGATTCTTATCCTCTGCCATGTATAATATAGAAAAATTGGGCTCGATCGATCGAACCCGAGCCATAGTCAAGCGATCGAAGACATTTCGATCGATTGAAGGATGACGCTGTCCGATCGATCGAGAGCGCTTCGATCGATCGAACCTGTGGATTCCTGAGATGATTCTTTTAAGTATTCCATGACTTTCTATTTTAGAAATCTGTCATCAAATTGTCCCTATAAGCTCAGTATGTCACAACAATTTTTAGAACTTAAAGTCTTAAGGCTATTTTCTTCAATGACTTTTGAAAACCACTTTGAATGCTAACACCATTTAGAGTGCAAGTAATAACCATTGTTTTAAACTGTCTTCCAAGTATTTTAAATCAACTGTGATGATGTAGTCCCGATCATGAAAGGGCTATTGATTCTATATCTTTAGAAAAATACAGAATACTGAAGAGGAATGAACTCCATAGAACGTTAATGAGTATGCATGGTAGATGGTTAGGATCAATGTGGATTCACGTGTTTCCAATACCTTTAATTTACCTGTTTAATTAGTTATGTTTCTTTATACTTTAGTCTATTATTTAGTTTAATTTAATTGATTAGGATTCATTAGAACCTCCACCCGTATATTGATATTTTCTTTTCTTTAGGTTGTAACTTAGTAGATATTCTTCCTATTCCTTCCCTGTGGGATCGACCTAGACTTATCCAGTATTACTTGCATGATCACCTACAATTGGATGTTGCACAAGAGCACACAACTTTTTAGTTGTGTCAGCAGCCAGCATGAAAGTTTACGGAGTAGGAATGATTCTAGTGTCACCAAATGGGGACCACACCCCACTGGCAGTCAAGCTCAATTATAACTCCACCAACAACACTGCTGAATACAAGGCATGCATTATGGGGATGGAAGCAGCCATAGAACTGAGAGTTCAAAAGTTGGATGTCTTCGGAGATTCAAACCTCATTATATGACAAGTTAGAGGAGAATGGAAAGTGAAAGAAGAAAGGTTGAAGCCCTATCATGATCATCTCGATGGACTCAAGAGACAGTTCAAGAACAGGAAAATTTTAAAATATTTTCTCTTTTGGACCCGTGGATACGTGGCAAGTTGAGAATCAAATGATTGTCCATAACAAAAGAAATGAGATAAAAAATAATAAACAGCAAATGGAAGCAATAATAATAGACATGGTGGTTCTAGGCATACATTTATATATACATCGGAGTCTTAAATCCCATTATCACAATCTCACAGAAACGGGAAAGAGAAAAGAGGGAATCATATCTTGTGCATAAAGCCCTACATAATAATAAAAGTCTGGCACCTAGTGCCTCAACAAAAGAAACAAAAGATTAATAAACTTAGAGTTTTCAACTTCCGCCAGCTAACTCGAAAACTCGTAGCCTTCTTCGACGTACTCCTTTTCTAGATAGTCTGTCTCTGCAAGACTTGGACGTTTGATTGTCCAGGACATGAAAGTCATCAACTTGCATCCAAGTTGAGTGAGTACACCTACTACAATTGAATCTGCTCAGAGAAATATTGTTAATCTGTTAAGAAAGTATAACGTTCCTTTTTATGCTTTTCAAAACATTATCATGAAGTCTTGCTTATCTTAATTTCGATATATTACATACGTTAGGAAACGTTCCAACAACATAATCAGATTTTGGAAACACGATAGACATCAGCCGACGGATCACTTTAGACTACTGGTCCAATCTGTAAATTACTTTGGACCACAGGTCCAAACTTTACTGACTAATACTTTGCATGCATCCAGCAAGAATGCCATTGGCCTAGAATATCTCTACCTTATGGCCGTTGGCCTGGAATATCTTGTTATCTCTGCCTTGCGGCCACTTACTTGACATCTCTTTGTTATGGCCTCAATACTTGGTAACCCCCATCTTATTCCATTCAGCCTTGGTTAACTTTTCATCTCTGTCGTACGGCCACTTGACATCTCTGTAAATTACTTTGGACCATAGGTCCAAACTTTACCGACTATTACTTTGCATGCATCCAACAAGAATGCCATTGGCCTAGAATATCTCTGCCTTATGGCCGTTGGCCTGGAATATCTTGTCATCTCTGCCTTACGGCCACTTACTTGACATCTCTTCGTTATGGTCTCAATACTTGGTGACCCCCATCTTATTCCATTCAGCCTTGGTTAACTTTTCATCTCTGCCATACGGCCACTTGCTTGACATCTCTGCCTTATGCCCGGTTAGCCATCTCAGCACAACTGACTTTTAATAGTACCGACAAGGTACCACTACGACAATTGCTACTATGGCATCCACAAAGAACTGTACCAATAAGGTACGACTACTCTTGTCGTTGTTGTCCCTATGGCTACGATGACATCTAAGCCACTGAATAGAACCCACTACTCTTTCTCGAATTGATCAAGTGAATGAAACATAAGGAGCAGACCGATGGATACGATCGTCTTGCTACCATGTTATCACAGCTTCTTGTAATCGACCAACGCGTGTGGTACAAATTGTTTTAGCACATTACTCTCGTATTATCGTCCTTATACTTATAACATTATAGTTCTCGATGTTCACACATATAGTACATATAAGGCTCATGGGTTCAACGCATCACTTGCTGTAGAGAACATACTCTTTATTGAAATAATGAGCTCGAGCTCTCGCCTTTACAATTTCCATAATTCCTTAGTCTTTTTCATTATAAAATGTTCATATACCATGGTACTACTAGTTAAGTATATGGTACATCTCCAAGAAACACAGAACTTATGAACATATACATACTTCTCATATTCAACTCATGATACAACTATCAGGGCATATAGCATCATCAAGCATAGCATGGATCCTCATAAAACCACCATGCAACAACTGATTTTCTGAACACGATAGAACCCGAGTGCTCAGGCCAGGCCTATTCGTGAGGCTCGATGCTAGGGTTTGAGTTGTTTCTAGCAATTTTGGTAGTTTAACAACATAACTCCATTTTTAACTTCATGCATGTTACATGCATGGCCATGGATCATGAATTAACTTAAGAAAACATGAATTAAAAGTGAGTAAGAGTACTTACTTAAGATCTAGATGATCAAAATTGTGTAAATGATGAAGATTGTGTGTTTGTTGAGTTCTAAAGCACTTCAATACAAGCTTTTGTGCTATGATTCTCCTTTGTCTCCTTTGATTCTTCTTGATTCTTCAAAACATCAACTCTAGGACTCCATGTAGTTGACATTCATGTGTGTGTGTGTGTGTGTGCTCTTATCCATGTGTGTGTGTGTATGTGTGTGTATGGGTGTGGGTGTGTGTGTGCGTGGCCATGATCTCTCAAGGTTCTCTCAAAGGACTCTTTCTGTAAACTCTATTTTATCAATGTAAAAGTAGGTCTAGGGGCAAAATAGTCTTTTTCACTCTTTTAATGGCTCGAGCACTCGCACAAAGCTCGAGTGATCCCGTCTGGAGCGCTCGGGGCTCCTGTTTCCAAAACCTTTCTATAGTTTACAAGGGTTCAAAGGTTCAAGTATTACAATATCCAAACAAGTCGTAACTAGAGTTTCCATACATACGATTGTAACTTATATATACGGACACAGAAATATGGAAAATACATTCATAACCAGATAAATACAGATAAATGGGTCAGTGTTACACCTTATTTTTGCACAAGCCCGAAATATATATTTATTTTTTCCTTCCGGGCATTGACTACTTTTTGTAAATAATCTTCTTCTTTTATTAAAATGTTTTTTGTAATATTTTTTCTTATATTTTCTCCTTGTTGTTTATTAAAACTATTTACTTTTACATATATTATATATATATATTTCAATTTTTTTGTTCCCCACTGATTAGATGCTTCCCAACAATTCAGATACTATTTTTTTTTCATTTCTCTTCTCTGTTTTATTTTTAGACATTCTTGTTCTACCCATTCTCATAGGTACTTAATTCGATTTACCAGAGAATTTGCGACAACTATTTCTCTTCCTATTTCTTTTAATCATTTTTCTTATTTTTCTTTAATATTTATATTTATTGGATAGGGTAGTTCATGGAAAAACATAATTAAATTATTTTTGTTTTTCCTATTTTATAATAATAGTTAAGGGTATTCACAAATAAAATTTTTTAAATATTCCATATTACGAATTTTTATATTGCTGAGCTTTCTCTATCATATTCTTGCTTGTCTATCCCCATCATACTCTTTTCCAATAAACTCTTCTTCTACATATTTTACAAATGTATTTAATAATGCTTCGAGTGTTGTTTCTTGTCTAAATGTTGCTTTACTATGTACATCTAAATTATCATATACCAATCTGCTACTTTTCCTGCAAGGTTATGCTATATATAATTTAAAAGGTATTGTACACTCCAACTACTACTATGTTTAGAATAGGTATAATGCATTCCTCGCTTCCACTAGTTTATAACGACTTCTGCATTGGTCGCACGAGCTATATCTAATATGTATCTTGAATTACTAATTAGTTTTAGGGAAACTTCTCGCATGTCAACTTTTTATCTTGGTAAATTTGTATGATTACGTATTCCTCTAAAACTTGGATTTCCTCTTGAACGATACAATTTTTCATGCTCTTTTTCTATTGCCATAATCCTTTGGTGTTTCTTTCATTCTGTCTCGACAAAAATTTCTAAAAAATTATTTCTTTGACTACTAGTACTCCCTTCATCTTTTATTATCATGGTGTCTACGTTATTATTTTCTATCATGTTATTATATTCTCCGAGAGGACAAGGCCATTCTTGAGTTTTCAAGGACCAATTAAAGCCAACTATCAAAATGGGGCCTCTTAACATACTTAAACTTTTTTCTTAGGCATTTACTTTGTTTTCTACGACCTACATTAAATTACGAGAATAATTAAACTACATAATTTTGCTCATTTGGATTAAGAAAAAAATCATTATACATGAACCCATAAAGATAAATCCTGCCCCAAAAACCGAAGCGCGAGGAAAGAGAAAAAGATAGAGAGGAAAGAATTAAAACCCAATCACAAATGCGAAAGCGACTTTGGAAACCCTCGGAAACTCCTACAAGGATGACTTACTAACACATAAGCCAAAATTGACTTACATGTCAATGAGTCAGACAAAGGTGAAGACTTTTGAAAATTAGGTTTAAAAGACTAATCAAGCAAGTTCAAGATTAAGAAATGCCTCGAAGAGTTTTATGGAAAAGTGTATGTTGAAAACAAGATATTAAATTATATATGAAGAGACATTCATTTTTAAAAAGGGTAAAGAACATAATTTTATCATAGGGAACTTATGTCCTTAATTAATTCAAAACGAACATTGGGAATGTGTGATAAAGTGTAAAAGCACTACTCATACGCTTTTGAAATCATGAACGAAAACCCTGTTTTGGTGGGTAAATAATCTTAATATCATATAGGAAGCTTAAGTGTTTAATTAGACCGGACATGGAATTTGGAAAATATGAGTCGTAGGCCAAAAACACTATGTATGAGCAGATTTTACTATTCACTGCTCAAAATTTTTTTTAAATGTAAGCTGTTTTTACTATTCACAAGTTGAAACTTCTCCCTTGTTGTAGCTAAGTATGGAAAATTCACATGAACATTATATAACCTTCCAATGGAGCTTCTAACAAGAAAAATATCGACGGCAAGTCGACGGAAAGAAGGTTAATAAGCATAATTTAAAAAAAAAAAACAACAAAATCCACCAAGGATTTAATTTAAAAGCAATAAATCCGGCAAGGACGAAACCAAACATAACCGAATCCGGCAAGGATTCAAATCAACACACATGCATAAAACTTTAAAAGAGATGCGACAATCTCAGAAAGATAATTACATAATACAAACAAGTTTAACAAGTATGAAAAGCAAGGACTAACATTTGTCCATCAAAATTACAACAAGGCTTCCAAATAACAAAATATGGAAGTCTAAGCTCAAGAAGTTTTGTAATAAAATTAATACAATAATTTTCTTTTTAGAGCATTAAACTATTACAAACTTCCCAAAAGACTAAAGTTCACATGAGAACTATCCATGTACATATCTAAGCACGAGTCTTCAAAATAGAACAAAATGTCTCAAAGTCTATACGTCGGGTCACATGTGCCCTTTGCCCTTATCAAGCTTACCTGAAAAAAAAATATTTTGTCATCATGCCCTCGTCTCATTACCGGACTATGAGCCACCCACATATGGAGTGTAGCATACCAACTTCCAGGAGCTAACTGAATATAGTTGGAATTTGAATGTTTCTAAGGGTCATTCTCCATGTCTCACATCACAACCCATATTCGGATTTTCTTAAATCAAATTCCCTCACATGTGGCTTTTCTCTTTTTCAAACAAAACGTTTATGTCGTGATAAATGAAATGCTTGCCAATTAGGCATCAATGCATATGATGTTAATAATGACATTAAGGAAGATCCACCACAACAAATTAAGCAATAATTCTAGTCCATCAGACATGATATCAAGGGCCTCAAAGAATGTAATTGAATTTCATAATTTGACATTCCTAACAAGGATTTCCAAACTAATATTCTAGTATGCTTTTACACATAAAAGGAGTATCCTAAGCACATCTACTATCACATAATCAAATTTAATATAACCAAAGCATGTAATTCACAATTTGGCATATAACCCTAAATTTAGAACTTTGAGAAAACCTAATACATGTGTCTAAATTATTCTCTTTGCATCATTCTAATCACATTTAACACTCCAAAATCACAACTTGCACAACCAAGGCATATAAATCATATTTAGGAAAAATAATCCTAACATTACAAATTTGGAGAAAATCCTAATGCATGTGTCTAAATCATTCTCCTAGCAATCCAATAAGCACAAATCACCTTTAAAGTGAAAATCATATTGAAAGGAAGTAATGACATCTACCTCAATGGAGATTTCTTCCAAAATAATTGGAAAAGCACAACATTCCCAGGAAAATCTAAAGAACTCCAAATGACTCCAAGAAGATGAAAAGAGAAGTTCTAGGAAGCCTAAGAATCCATTGCATATAATAATCCATCAATAGAACTCCATGGTTGAAAAAGAGAAATTTTGAGGCTCTATGTGATTTGGGTAAACTATGATAATGGCCCACCAAAATGACTTTTGAAGGCACCACTAGAAAGCCCTTGAAATTTTAAGACTAAAATGTGAAATAGCAAAATTCACGAAAATCACTCTTTGGTGGTCTATTGGAAGCTTTTACAAGTTGAACAATGGAGGTTTTGATATATGTATCATCATGTATAGTTATAGAGAGAAGGAGGAGGAGAAGAAGAGAGAGAAAGAAAGAAAAAAAAGTGAAAAGTCAAGAGAGAGAGAGAGAAGTGGTCGGCCATTTAAGTTGGGGGTGGGGCCCACTAGTTGTTTGGATTTGGTTTTGCTCTTTGAATTGACTTGAAATGGTATGTAGCATGTGTGTGTGGGGTCTAATATTACACACCCAAATTAAAACATGTACCTATTTTATTACCAAGATAAAAAAAATAAAAAAATAATAAAATAAGGTAAAATAAAATAAAATAAGAAAAGAAAATAAATAAATAAATAAACACAGTGGCACATGTTAAAGTAAATTAAACACTACACCAAAAATTAACGGGTTTGCACATAAGTATTTAAATACAATTTTACCCTTATTAAAAATTTTGAGTTATGACAAATCCCATCTAATTGCTTGTAAACTCAATAAAAATTAGTTTACAACAAGAAAAAAAAAAGTCTATTATACAAAATCTAAATAGAGAGCCAAATGCAGGTTTGATGTACTTATTAGGGTATGAGACATAAGTGACCCTTGTACTCAAATTACACTTCCTCACACTCTTGCATACATTAAATTTTCTTCATTGATTAATTCTTTGTTTCTTTAATATTTTCTTTTCATACTTTTTCCTCATTAGCTAAAATGATCGATTAGTGTGAAATGTGAAACAATGAAATTATGTGAAAAAGACAGGGTTCTATTTTTTGGAGTAATAATGTGGTACCCAAATTTATCGTTTTAGGTGTACAACCACCAAACCATTTTGGGAACCAAATTTGGTGTGAACCACATCATTATTCTATTTTTTAAGTTAGATTTGGGCCCTTTGGATTTGGGCTGGGGCCCTTTATTTAAACAAGTGCTCAAACAACCTTTTATTATTATTATTATTATTATTATTATTATTATTATTTTAAATCTGGACTATAAACAAATAGACATAAGGATATAAACGTTGGACTGAAAACATGACCCTTAAAATATCATAGAATTTGGGGGCACACAAATTGGTTGCTTTGCTGGCCTACCCCCATGACCAGCCCTGCTAGAGAAATGTGTTCTATTTCCTCAAGGCTTATTAAACAAAATTGTTTATATATGTTTTCTTCTATTTCTAGCCTATTAATATTTAATTCTTCAGTGTCATCCATGTTATCTAGTTTTTTTGCTATTCAAAAATTATCTTATAGTGCGTTCCTCGAGCTATTTTCTTCAGTTTTAGCATTTGTTCTAATGGTTATAGCGTGTAGTTATTAAGACTCATTTTGTTAATTTTTAGGCTTTTTATGGTTTACTAATTCAAAAGGATTTTATGGTGGATATTCTCTATATGGACAATGGTAAGAATAATTAAAGGTTGTTGGTCTAATTTCCTAATTACTAGTTGTTTTTCTGCTTTTCGTACAAAGGTTTGTAGATGTCTTACTTTGTTAACAATTTATAGTTGATAATTTTTAAGAATTTTTATTAGCTCTTTTTAAGTTTTTGTTAATGTGTTATTTTGTTCTATTATGATTTGTAATGATGTCGAATTGTTTAAATTATCAGATTTTACTTATTTTGTATATATAATATTACGCATATACTAATATATTTAGAATAAATTACAATAACATCCCTCAACTATGACTTTTTTTCAAATATCTCCCTAACGTATATAACTCGATAAATTAATTCCCTCAACTATTGAATTTTTCACTAATACACCTTGTAGTAAAATATCGTCGAGAAAACTAACATTCATATTCACAGGCATGATACAAAATATTAGGGTAAATTGCACTTTTCACCCTTGAAGTTTGGGTGGTTTGGCATTTGGACCCTAAAGTTCCAAATGCGACATTTTGGTCCCTAAAGTTTTAAAACTAAAGCAAAAAAACTCCAATTAGCTCTTTAGTAATGAATAACTTCGTCATTAAAAGTAAAAATTTCGTTGCAAAAAGTCTTCAAGGGTTTCACAACTACAGCAAATAACTCCAATTGCCTCTTTAGTGACGAGTAACTTCATCATTAAAATTAAAAATTCCATGGTAAAAAGTCTTCAAGGGACCAAATTGTGACTCATCCCAAACTTTGGGGACCAAAATGCCTCATTTGGAACTTTAGGGTACAAAGTACTGCCAAACCACGCAAACTTCAAGGGTGGAAGTGAAATTAACAAAATAATAACAACATGATATTTATTTATCCCTCCTTTGAGCTGTTGAAAATTTTAAGATATAATTATCATTTGTTGCACATACATATAATTGCATTTGGTCTACACAAAATAGAGGTGTCAAACGGGCCGGGCCGGGCTCGGTCAAAGAGGGCCCAACCGGGCTTTCGGGCTGGGCCAGGCCGGGCTCATTAACGGGCCGGGCTTTGGGCCGGGCCGGACTGGACGGGCCGATCTGGGCCGGGAGTGTTAGGGAGGGAGTTTTGAAATTTGAATTTTAAAAATTTGAATTATTGTTTTGGGGGAAAAAATTGGTTGGGAAAGTTTAGTTATATATCATATGTAAATTGTAAATTTATATTTGTTATTAAATTTTACTCTTTATTATTAATTTATAAAAAAATAAAGATTACCTAAGAAAATTATTTATTATTCAATAAAAATTAAAGATTACTAACAAAAACTAAACATTACATTAATTCATAAAGTAAAAAAGTTTATATTAATTCTATTAAAAACTAAAGATTACATTAATTCACATCAATACATCATATGTAAAATTTACATTATTATTAAACTTTAGTACTTTACTCTTTATTATTATTGTTATTATGTTTATGTAAACTTTACTCTTTATTGTTATTATTTTATAAACTTTACGATTATTATTATTCTGTAAAATTGGTTGTTAAAGTTTAGGTATATGAGTATATCATATGTAAATTGTAATTTACATTTGTTATTAAACTGTGCTCTTGATTATTATTGCATAAAAAATAAAGATTACTTAAGAAAATTATATTTTATTCAATAAAAATTAAAGATTACTAATAAAAAAGTTTACATTTATTCTATTAAAAACTAAAGATTACATTAATTCATAAAATAAAAAGTTAAGATTACACAGTTTACACTTAAAGGAATTGATTTTTTTTTTTAATTTTTTTTAAGCCGTTCACAGTTTAGACTCATGCGGGCCAGGAGTATTACATTTATTTGCGAATGGTTGATCTTCAATTCTTCATTCTTCAATTTCATTCCCCGTAACTTTCAATTTTTTGAATTCTTCTACAAAATAATCTTTTCGGTCTTGAGTTCGATATTGCGCAGCTTGCCAATCCTTCAAGCACCTCAAGCAGTCAAGCATATCAGGAGATAATCTGCTCCTCCTTTCCTCTAGCACTTTTCCACCTATACTAAAAGCAGACTCCGATGCAACTATAGAAGCTGGAGGAGTTAGTAAATCACGAGCCATGATGGAAAGAACAGGGAAAGCTCTTACATGTTCTTTCCACCATGTCAAAAGATCCAAATTTATCATTTCTTCGGGAGTTAATCGGTTGTCCCACTCGGTTTCTCTATACTTATTTAATTCACCAAGGATGTTAGAACTACTTACAAATGATTGAGTAGGACCCTTTTGTTTCTTTCGACAATTCAGAAACCTACTCGCATAAGAACTACCTGATGCTCCCGAGGTCAACTCAACAGTAGGAGTAGAAGAAGAAGTAGTACTTTCTTTATTTGCATATTTTTCATAGTAAATACGATATAAAGTTTACAAAGTATTTTCCATTTCAGAATTAGTTATTTCTAAACCAGGCTCACCTTCTGGTCCTTCCAACAATTCAGATATTTGTTTAACCACTTCACAAACACCATCAAAATTGAGTCTAGGATCCAAGATCGCAGATAAGTAAAATATAGGTGGAAGGTCAAACCAATATTTTTTAAACTTTTTTTTCCATATCCTTGCAAATGTCAATAAAAATAGAATTTTTTTGTTTATAAAAATTAAATGCATGAGACATATTAAGTAATTCCATAAGAACTAAACAAGAAGTGGAATAGTAAACACCAGAAAGATTATTTATAGCCTTGTAAAACACCTCTAAAAATCCATGAAATTCAAATGCCATATTCCAATCATGAGAAGTCAAGCCGAGTGATGGATAATTAACATTAATAAATTGAGTAATAATCCCACTATACTTTTTACAAGATTCTATCATAAGATAAGTAGAACTCCAATGAGTTTTAATATCCGTTTGCAATTTACGAGGATTAAGATGATTTTGTTTACAAAGATGAAGAAATGCTTGTACACGAGTAGGCGTTGCAGCACAATAGACCACTGCCTCTCTAACTTTAGATATCTGATTATTAATTTTTGATAATCCATCTTGGATTATCAAATTAATGATATGACATACACAACGACCATGGAATAATTTTCCATTCATGATTGGTTGTAGATGATCTATGAACATATTAATAGCACTTGTATTAGCACTAGCGTTGTCAAAAGTAATGCTCATAATTTTTTTCATAATATTATACTCATGAAAAACGTTAATTATATAATTATAGATATTTTCACTAGTATGAGGATAGTATAATGCACGAAAAGCAATAACATTTTTATTCATTTTCCAATTTTCATCAACAAAATGCGCCGTTATACATATATATCCTGTTTTATTACAACCCGTCCATAAATCAGAAGTGCATGCAATTTGCATATTAAAAGTAGAAAAGTCATCAATTAATTTTTTTTTGGTTTGTTGAAAAACAGATTGTATATCACTTCTAAGGGTATTTCTAGTAATAGGTTGGTAGGCGGGTTGTAAAAAAGTTTGAATAAAAAGTGTAAAACACTCTTCTTCAACCAAAGTAAAAGGCATATCAGATGCACAGACAAATCTTACCAAGCCTTCCCTCATTTTTTTTTAGTTATAAAGAAAAGTTCCATAACTTGTGCCAGTAGAAGCAGAAATTTGGGATTGTATTGGGCCGCCCGCTTCGGCGGTACCGGCCTCCCATGCAAGACTATGTTTGCTAACGACGTGCCTTTTAAGTGTGTTATTTCCACCACTTTTATAAGAAAAATCTTGTTTACATATGTTACAAATTGCTTTAGATTTATCCTCAGTTTTTGTAAAAAATTCCCAAACTTTTGATTTTAATTTTCTTTTAGTGGTGGTGGGATTTGAAGAAGTTGGATTAGACCCCGTAATTTCGACTTCATCATCATCCTCATCCAATTCCAAATCATTAATCTCATTTCTTTCCCCATAATCTAAATTTTCAAAGTCATAAGTTGGCCCTTCTCTATTTTTTGAAGATCTTGAACGAGATGCCATTTTTTTTTTTGAAAAAGAAAAAAAAAAGTAGGGGAAAGAAATATAAAAGATTTAAAATAACAACAATTAAATAAGAAAGAAGTGAAACAATAAATAAATTTACCTCAAATTGTTATAGAAGAAGAAGAAGCGAAGAACTATGAATAATAAATATACTTGATAGTTGTAGTCTTGTAGAAGTGGAAGTGCTAGAAGATTTTGAATCACCAACTTGAAGTTTGAACTTGAATCACCAATTTGTAGTCTTGTAGAGAAGTAACTAATTACGTAGAGAGAAAGTAGATAGATAATTGATTTTGCATTTGGTATGAGAAAATATGTTGTGGGAGTCTTGGTATTTATAGAAAATGGTTTAGGAGTTTCTAAAATCATTTTTACCCCCAAAACCAGCCGTTTTATAGCCGTTAGAGGAGTAAAAAGTGGAAATTTTTTTGGAAAAACCCCAAAGTAGCCGTTGGGCACCGGGCGGGCCAACCGGGCTCGGCCACAATGGCTATAAATATCTTAGGTTTTGGGCCGGGCCGGGCTTCGAGCTAGGTACCGGGCCGGGCCGTGGACACTAAATAGAGTGTCCGCCCCGGACCGAATGTATAAGGCCGGGCTTAGCGGGCCGGGCCTCGCCTCGGGCCGGGCCGGGCTGGGCTTTTGATCCGAAAAAAGCGGGCGGGGCTCGGGCCAACCCGACCCAATTGACACCTCTAACACAAAATTTTAGGCAATTTTGTTTCTAAAATGTTCAACAACTCAAAGGAGAAGCAAAAATGTCATGTTGTTAACACTTTCATATCATGCATGTGTTGGTAACATGATATAAAACTATAAATTTTTTTTTGGAGGATAACCTAATTAACCGAAGGGGTGTTACTAAAAAATTCTAATAATTGAGGGCGTTAATTTCTCGAGTTTTATAGTTGAGGAGGGAGTCAAAAGGTGATAGTTGAGGGGATGTTAGGATAATTAACCCATATATTTTATAAATAACCAGGCTCTGATACAAGTTTAGTGGAAGGTGGTGACTATTAAAAAGCTTTAGGAAAAGAAAGAGAAACCTTTATTTATTTAAGGATACTTTCATATCATGTGTTGGTAACATGATATAAAAATATTAAATTTTTTTTTTGGAGGATAACTTAATTAACCGAAGGGGTGTTACTAAAAAATTCTAATAATTGAGGACTAAAAAATTCTAATAATTGAGGGCGTTAATTTCTCGAGTTTATAGTTGAGGAGGGAGTCAAAAGGTGATAGTTGAGGGGATGTTAGGATAATTAACCCATATATTTTATAAATAACCAGGCTCTGATACAGGTTTAGTGGAAGGTGGTGACTATTAAAAAGCTTTAGGAAAAGAAAGAGAAACCTTTATTTATTTAAGGATACTTTTGTGGAGTCGGATATAATTCTATATTCTACTAGCTAGGGTTGTAACTATAATTATCATGTGCGTTATGGACCCAATTGACTTACTTCTGAAAATACGTGTATCTGATAGAAATAAAATAAAATACTACGTACTCAATTGAAAACATTTCTTTAGGATTGCATGTCTAGGTAAAGACATTAACATATCATTGAAGACAATACCATTTTTTTTAATATAGTAACATGATACTGTGCAAAGACAGTGATATGATTCTATGTTGAATATTTTTTTTTTCGTAGTCACTATAAATCTTATTTTATAGTTCTTTTCTTTTTCGTTTTTTTTTTAGGGTTTATAGTCCTTTTCTTATAGGTCATAGATATATCAATTTTATTCGAACTAGATTTATGGTTTGAAAGTTATGACTTTTTAAAAATTGAAAAAAAAAAAAAAAGAAAAAAAATGAAGGAAAGAGCGGTAACATAGAATGCAAAAAATTGAGAAATACAATTAGGGATGACAACGGGGCGGGTATGGGACGGGGCCCCCATACCCCGACCCTGACCCGCTAGAATCAACCCCCTCCCCGACCCCGCCCCGCCCCGAGGGAGAAATGGACCCAACCCCGACCCCGATTAATGCTCGGGAACCCGCCCCCACCCTGCCGAAACACCCAAGACAGAATCACAAACAGAGACATGGTTTTTTTTTTTTAGGAATGCATACTCTATTCAAGTCATAATAATCAGACTTGATGCAGATCAATTAAAACATAGACTAATTTTTGCCCCCAAACAAAAAACAACTAGATTCAAGTCACTTGAATCATAGGATTGAGTTTGCTTTTAGTAAAACAAAAAGAAACACACACGCAGATATATATACACACATACACATACACATACACATACACATACACATACACATACACATACACATACACATACACTGATACACAAGAACAAAATAAGAATGGAGAAAAATCAAAGCATAGAGTTTATAGAAATATGGGTGAAAATCAATTTATACAATTGAAAATTAAGAATGAAAAACCATAAGAACACACACTGCACACATGAATCATATACACACAGATACACGAAACGCACACACTGAAAGACACACACACACACATAAGAATCACACACACACGACATACCTAAATAAGAGTCATGACTCATGAAGTGAGTAAAGGGCCTTCGACGGCGCTGGTGAATGGTCGCCGACAGCGCATAGTTGAGAGAGAGAGAGAGAGAGAGAGAGAGAGAGAGAGAGAGAGAGAGAGAGAGAGAGAATCACTCCGATCAACCCCATCGCAATGTCGAAATGCCGAAATGGGGAGTATTGTAGCCTTGCGGCCTTCCAGAAATAAGATGCCCTAGTTTGAGTATATTTATACATACAGTAGTTTAGGGAATATAAGAAGAGGGGGCTAAGTATGTAAATTAGTAATATATCCGGGGCGGGTTCGGAAAAATCAGCCCCTACCCCGACCCGAACCCGATTCGGGTTAAAGATTTATATCCCATATCCGCCCCTAACCCTATTGGACCACCTCCATACCCTACCTATTAGGAGCGGAGTGGGACGGGGAACCCGAAAAACCCACCCCATTGCCATCCCTAAATACAACTCACACAAATATAGTGAGATTGTATGATTTGCAGATCAATCAGGTCACTTTGTATGAAAAAGAGGTCTGATCATAATATAAAATGCAGAACGAGGGATGGTCAACCAGAATGTAAACGGGGAAGGAGGTCTGATCACATGACTATTAAAAATGGGAGAATCACATTTTAGTGAAATTATTGTATGAACTTTAGAAGTCGATCTACTATTTTTTAAAAATTAAAAATATGCTAATAAATATAAAAATAAAAATATAAAGTCATCAATAAAATTAAAAAAAAAAATAAACATTTGATGAGTTATTTTGTGTTTAGTCTACTTTATATTTTCATCGTTGTGAACTTGCACTGAAATGTTGTGAATATTGCTCCCAAACGTAGTGAAGATTTTCTCTCAACGTTGTGAAGAGTTGCTCTAATTTTTCTAACGAGTTGATCTATATATTTTGAAGAATTGCTCCCGACGTTAAAAAGATTGTTCCAAAACATCAAGTAAAATTTGATAATTTTTTCATTTTACAAAAAAGATTAATATCTTTACAATTTCGAAAAAATAATAGACTGACTTTTAAATTTTATAGAAAAAGTAGATTATAAGTTAATTATCTCAATTACTATTACTAATCATCATAATACCTTAGCATAAAAAAAAAAGAGACAATTAGAGATATATCCTTTGCCAACTAAAAATTTAGCAAAAAGGACCTTCAATATCTGCATTTAATCAAAAGTTCTTATTTTGACAAAATGACAAAAATGAAATACACCCAAATATTTCTCACATTTCCCACACTCTAGCCTCCCTGCTCTGCGTGCATCTATTTGCAGCCGCTTGTACTATGCAAGTACTGTACCTTGCAACTTTAAACCTCCATAACTTTTGACCTACAACTCCATTTTTCTCAAATTTTATACCGTTAGAATCGTGTCAACGAGAGCTACAAAACTAGTACCATTGTTGATATGTTTTGAGCAAAAAAAAAAAATCAAAGTTTTACGTGCATTGTTTGAAAATTTCACAAAATAAATTTCAAAAATTTTGACAAAGTAATTTTGTGAAATTATCAAATTTCAAAAAACTTTTTTTTTTCAAAATTTCTTCAAATTCCACTAAAACATTTTTTGTAAAATTTCACAAAATTACTTTTGTGAAATTTAACAAAATAATTTTCAAAAATTTTGACAGTTATGTTGTGAAAATATCAAATTTCAAAAAACTTTTTTTTTTCAAAATTTGTGAAAATTATTTTGTGAAATTTCACAAAAGTAGAATAATTTTCAAAAATTTTGACAATTATTTTGTGAAATTATAAAAAAAAAAAAAAATTGCTCACAACATATCAACAATAGTACTAGTTTTGTAGCTCTCGTCGACATGATTCCAACAATATAAAATTTGTAAAAAATAGAGCTGTAGATCAAAAGTTATGAAAGTTTAAAGTATAAAAAACTTTTTCGAAATGAGAGCTGATATGTTGTGGCCACTCACATGGTGCGGGGGCGTGTTGAGATTGTCCCATATCAGAGACTTTTAACCTTGCTACTCAACTCAATATATAAATTCAATGTTTTGGGTTGGATGCTCCAATCAACTTGGTATCAAAGCAGGTTATTGTTGGGCCCAATTTGTTCACGTATGCTCCACATCATCCTATCTCAGTAATCCACGTGTTTGGCTCGCAATCATGCATGTCACACGTGCGGGGGCATGTTGAGATTGTCTCAAATCGGGGACTTATAACCTTGCTATTCAATATATAAATTCAAGGGACTACTCCACTCATTCTCAATTGGTTTTGGGTTGGATGCTCCAATTTAACATGGTATCAAAGCCATGTTATTGTTTGGCCCATTTGTCTATGTGTGATCCACGTCACCCTATCTCAGTAATCCACGTGTTTGGCTCTCAGTCATGCCACACGTGCGGGAGTGTATTGAGATTGTCTGTCCTACATTGGGGACTTATAACCTAGCTACTCATTATGTAAGTTCAAGGGTCGACTCAACCCACTGCCAATTGGTTTTGGGTTAGATGCTTCAATTTAACATGCTATCAAAGCCAGGTTATTGTTGGGCCAATTTGTCTATGTGTGCTGCACGTCAACCTATCCCAGTAATCCACGTGTTTGGCTCTCAGTCATGCCACACGTGCGGGGGGTGTGTTTAGATTGTATGTCCCAAATCGGAGACTTATAACCTAGCTACTCAATATATAAATTCAAGGTGCTATTCCACCTATTGGATGCTCTAATTTAACAGCTTAAAATGGACCAATAAATAATGATAATCTCTCTCTCTCTCTCTCTCTCTCTCTCTCTCTCTCTCTCTCTCTCTCTCTCTCTCTCTCTCTCTCTCTCTCGATCTCTCGTATCGATCGAAACTAAAATCAGATGATCTTCAATTATACAAGTTTAATTCATCTCTAATATCCTTTTGGGATTAATGAGTTAGGGTGGACCTATGGTCCAAAACTGTTAATATGACTATATGAGGGATCTCTAATTAATTTTCCCAAATAAAAAAAATACTGCAAAGAAACACGCATTAATATTTCTTCTATACAGTTAATTAATTCGTTCTTCATTTATTTTGTAAAATTTACACAAAAACGACTGAAATTTTGTCTTTTGTGTCTGTAGACATTGAAAATGTAAACAACTGTCATTGTCGACAAACAAAACTAAAATAGAAGTGACAACGAACATATGACTTAATTTTATTGAGTTAATTATTATTGATGTCCAGCAGGTAATCTTCCTTGAGCTTCTTAGCTAAATTGATGTTGGTGATAAGGCCAGTGCCCACTGCCCAGCAAGTCAACTAATTAATTACACAATATAGATGTCCATATATATACACATATATGTGTATACACCTCTATACATGATATATATATATATATATCAGTAAAATACACAGATACATAATGGTAAATAATTAATACTAAAAATTATGTATTGAATTTTTAATGCTAAAAATTAATTTTAAGCAACCTAATTTACAATATTGGAAATAACATTTTATTTTACTTTTAACTGGAACTTTTCGGTATAATTTTTATTTAAATTTTCAACTATTTTCTAGTTAAGTGATCGGCCCTTAGATATTATCATATATATATATATATATATATGCAAAAGAATATTTGATTGGGTTAACTTGTGTTTTCCCCCTCTTTTCCTCTTTCCCACCTTAAAAATTCTTCAAGAAGAAAAATCTGATATTACTAAATAGATTTAAAAAAAAAAAAAATTAACTTATACCTATCATCAACTTAAAAAAAAATACAGACTGTACAAATGAAAACTATCATCAACCAAATATTAACTAAATGAATGAACACTAGAATGACAAGCAAAATACAGAAATTAAAGCTTTACAATTGATAGGTACACAACATCATTGTACGTTTTTGGAGCTAGTTAACTTCTGTACAAACCTCATTTCCTAATTACCACACACACACACTCACAGAGCCCAGAGATATGTCACGAATTCAGGATCGATCTTACAAGCCCTCTTTGGGTTGCTGGATTTAGATAACTATAAAAAGGAAAAAGGAAAGGAAAATGAGACTAAAATATATTTCCTAAGAGTGATGGATTAGCCTTCGCATGCATGGTTTGCGGATTTAGGCTATGCTTTTGTAGATTTAGAGAGAGAAAAGAGAACAAATATAGAGAAAATGCTTTCCTTTGTTTGGTTAATAAGCACAGGTAGAGAAAAATTAATGTGAATGAAATGAGAGTATGATAAATAAAAGTTCTAAATTTTGTAAGTCACTTCTCCTCTTTTCTTTTCCTATTGTTTTTGAAAACTTCAAAGTTCTATTAACTTCGAGGGAAACACAAGAAAAAAAAAACGGACTTTCAAACGTTTTGCTTTCCCTTTTCTTTTCCTTCTAGTAATTTTCAAACCCTTTTGGGTGTGGGGGACCAAAACAAAAGGAATGATAAGCACGTAAAATAATTTTTCTAGCATTTGTTTTGTGTCTACTTTCATACTCAAATAACATCAGAAATTAAAAATTTTAAAATATAACAGGAACTCAAGAAAAGAGCAAAAGAAATTCGCTAAGTCCAAAATTCTATATTTATTCTAATCATTTTTTTGTTTCCTTATTTTTCTTATTAATAAAATAAAGAAAAATTTACTCCTCATTGTTTTATTTTCCTTTCCATCATTAATTCTATAAACAAACAGTGCCTTAATCTATGAACCAAATATATTATATATGGTAATTGAGAGACTTAATCAAGGATAATGATGACCTAGCACTCCAAACTGCGATACTTTCTGCAAGCAAAAGCTTCTCAACACACACACTCTCACCAAACTTATATGAAAACCTCAATACACCATGTGAACTCACTGAGCCCTTTAGCACCGGGTAGCTCACGACAGCACTGCCCCCATATCCACAGGCATGATCAAACAGGTCTTTGATGGAGGTGTGCACTTCACCCACGTACCGGTCCCCTAGCTTTCGCTTGCAATATAGCTTTATAACGAGCCTCACGCCGTGGTGGTGCACGGAAGACTCACCTAGAGTGTACCTCATCGTAAAATTCCACGCCGGATTGGTCTCACCGTGCTTGTCCGCTGGCGTCCTCTTCTCGGTTTCCGTGTCACTGCCAATGGAAACCTTAGCGTAGACTTTCATTTTGAGGAGCTTTCGGACATCTTCAAGATCATGGGCAGCGATTAGGGTTATCTCAAACTTCCTACACTCCATGTTTGCATATATGTTTTGTATGTAGATGTGTACAGATCGATCAGTATATATATTGAGGAGATAGGAGGCTTAGAAGAATGAAAGTAGACAAGTGATTAGAAATCGTTGAATGAAACTAATACATGTGAGGTGTGGAACTCTCTATGTATAGATGGCTAGTCATGCCTACCATGACCATTTCTTATATTTTGTGTTGTTTTCAATACGCACCCTTCTTGTATTTTCCTGGTTGGTACTAGTAATTAGATGTTAAAATATGTTTTCTTGTTGACTGACTAAAACAAACTTTAGGAGGAAAAAATAAACAATATACTTAATTTGGTTGGTTTTATATGCAAAACCTTAAGCACCTTGATCCTATGATTTATAGGTGTTGCATATGGCGCAGCCTTGTTCCGCACAGTAGTCAACGCCAAAATAGTATGACATTTAAGGATGACTCTATGAGCGATGCATCTACCTAGCTTGTGAGGGCCAAACCTGTGCTGCCTCGATGCTGGGTTGGAAGCTCGGGCTATCAAGTGTGACGATAGACCAAATTATCGGACAATACATCGCATGTGGACTGGATGCTAATTCTAATGTGGTACATATCCGAACCCACGGATGTGTGTGTGCTAAGTGAAGGATGCAGCAAACTTCAAGAGTTTGACATTTAAAAGTGATGCCTCTCCCTCTTGAGGCCCCTTAATTTAGTTTAGAATTCAAGAGGACGGACAAAACCATGACTAAGCTGGAAGCTTTTGCTCGCCAGTGGGATTATTTACTCCTGTATATATGTAATCATAGTTAGAATCTTACATTCACGAGTGATTTCTAAGAATCACCCAAATTCAAACCGGTCAATTTGAGTTTCGTACAATCTGGTACCATTGACGATTAACCAGTTCGTAATTTTTAGTAAAAACTTTCACATTGCATGAAACTTAATTATGTTAAAATGTCATTTTGCTTTGTAATTTTAAGTTAAAAACTATAAGGGCTGGGGTCGTGTATAGTAGGCAAAAATGTTTTGAATCTTTTGTAGTTTTGGGGGTAGATTACCACTTTTTTCAATTACAATCTATTGTAATTTGTAAAATTTGGAATCACGGTAAACAAGTTGGGTTAGGCTAAACTAGTAAGTGAGTTCAACTTTTAAAATGCGTTGAAATTACATTTGGACCAATAAGTATTATACGTACATTTTTATTTTTTCATTTTTTAGATAGGTTGAATTACAATTGGGCTAACATATTGTGAATAAAATTTTTATTTTCAACCAATGCAATATTTTGGGGGCCTACGTAATAATCGCACAACACAATTTTTTGGGGTACCAATCTTAGTAAAAATTTGAACTTTGTAGAAACTATATTTACAATTTTGAAAATTCTAAAAACTTGGGATGCAACTTGTTTAATTGCCCCAATATCTATGTATATATGCGCATAAATACATCTCTACAAATGTGCTGAAGGAGTACTTGGCAGTTTCGGATCACTAAGTCTTTTAACTACCTTGAGCATAGAAATTAATGTCAAAAAAGTAATTTTTAATTTTTTTACTTTTTCTTATCTTCTTCCACCATTGTGTAGCCTAATGATTTCTTGACAACAATGCGAAAAATTCTCTTCTTTAAAGAGAAGTAGTTGTTAATAGTTTAATCTCACTTAAAGACAATCACTCGATAAAAAAAGTAGTGCTACATATATATATATATATATATTTTGACACACAATTTGACACAAAGTGTCATCTACTTATTATATTGATTGGCACAGACTATATCACCGAATATATTCTCGATGGTCGAGATGCATTTAGTGGTAGAATCGGCTCCGATCAATGACACTGTATATTAAAAAATATGTTAAAAAATGGGTATGTCAAGCATTTCCCATTAAAAAATAGTACAACTTTCCACTTGCGGCTTACTACAAAGAGAAATGATAGATGCACAACAAAAACCCACAACTAATTGCACAACCTGCTTAAAAATGTTGGACTTTGTGCTGAAAAAACTGTACACCCTTTTTTTTGTCTTTTTGTGTGTACAGCTTTTTCAGCACTAAGTCCAACAATTTTAAACAGATTGTGCAATTGATTGTGGATTTTTGTTGTGCATCTATCATTGCTCACAAAGAAAGAAAAAAGTAATTAAGAGTTGTTTGAGGTCGTTTGTCCCTCTGTATAAAAAAAGAAAGAAAAAAGTCTTGGTCTGTCTTTGTGGGACACAGCGCGTCCTTTTCGGTAGTAGGAGATCACAAATTATGCTGATACCACTTGCATATATATATATATATATACATATATATATTAGCAGTGGGTCACACGCGTGTACAATAAAATTGGATTTTTCATCCATTCTTAAACTTAATAAAATGATTGGGTGTAAAATAATTTACATAAATAAAGAAAAAAAAAACTAATTTAAGGCAAAACACATAAATTTATTCATCCTTCAGTAAAAGAAATGCAAAACTACAGATTGTACTAAAAGAATTTTACTCTAACACAACAATGGGGTCACCCTCCAAAACAAAATAAACGAATCTGTCAAACATAAAGAAAATTACAATCTTCAATGGTAGTAGCATTTTAAAGGGAAAGTTTTGTGCCTAAGGCAAAATTGTAGTAAAATTATAAATGGGCATTGTGTCTTTCAAACATATGGAGAAAAATAATGTAACATGTGATGGAATATAATGCACAAAGATTGATCAGCACACAGATACATGCATCATGCATGAAGGGAGGGAGAGATACAGAGAGAATCTTCCCCAAGAAAATCTCTTTGTTTAACTTTATCTAACATATCCACTTCTAATACATTTAGGAATAGCTTCCATCCGAAGAAGGATGTTGAAATTTTGTGAGAATCATAACTACTATATGCAGTTTTGAGAGAGAGACAGAGAGAGAGAGAGACGTGAGGTAGTTTTTTCTTTTTTGTTATTACATGCAGTTTTTAGAGAAGAGATGTGAGACGATTTTTACTTTTTTGTTTTATAATTTGAAATTCAAATGGAGATAGTGAATGACATTTTAGTACCTTATATTTGTATTTTAGAGTATTATTTTTAGGGAAATACTAGAATTAGTCCTTCATTTGGCCACTATATGAGGTTTCATCCTCTTTATATTGGCTGTTTCAAAATTGATACCTGCATTAATAGTAGATTTAGAAATTGATCCTTTCCCTAATTTTTTTTTGTGTTATTTCGGACGTATATACCCCTAAAGTTTTATTAATTATCTGATACTCAATTAATGTGAATATTGACTTTATTGTTTCCAAATTGTAACTATCTCAGTAATTGAGGCGTGATATTAGCTACATGATTAAATCTCCTAAATTTCAGCCCATTAGATTAAATCAGCATTATTGTTCAATTCCAAACTGCCTTATTTGAATTTTATACGAACTAAACAAAAGAAGAAAATGGAGATGGGTCTAACGAGCTTGAGGGTTTGGTGAGTGAAGGGTATGAGCTACTTGGGATTTTCAACTGGAGTGACCATTTTCCTATTTTGGGTTGGTTGGATTTGCAAGGAGTGAGAAAGAGATGCAGAGAGTTGGTAACTAGGGTCAATGCTTTTGTTGGGAAAATTATAGATGAACATAGAGTGAAAAGGGTGGTTGAGAATGCAGATTCGGACCTTCCCAATCTCCCTTACCTCCATGCTGTTGTCAAAAAAACAAAAGAAGAAAATAATTCTCCAAGTCATCCACACACTCTCTCTCTCTCTCTCTAGCCATTTCTCCCCCAAATCTCAATGACCACCAAATCAACCACTCTCATCGCCGGATCTGCTCTCTCTCATCGCTGGAGAATCGATCGACAATCGTCGACGAGCCGCGGCAGTGATGGCCGGTCGGGGGAGGAGGCGATTGGCGGCGCGATGGAACATGGTTAGGGCAGTGGGATCGCTCGGCAGTGGGATCACACCAAATCCATGTGTAATGTTGCTGTATTTTAGTGTTTAGACAGGTTTTGTTTAAATTTTCGACAGTGTGAGAAATTTCTCACAAAGTGTGGATTTATACTTTTGAGTTTTGAAGGTGAGTAATTTGTTTTAATTTGGTTAGAAAAAAAGGTGAGAAATTTCTCACTGTAATATATAATAAAAAAAAGGTGAGAAATTTGTTTTATTTGGTGGGAAATTTCTCATCAAATACCTTAAAAAGGTGAGAAATTTCTCACTGTAATAATAAAATTTCTTTGTTAATTCTTTCTCTTTCTCTCTCTCTATACATATATATATATGTGTATAATTAATCAGGATTTTGAATTTAAAACCCTGATTTATGGGAGTTGGGCATTTATTAAATTTTCTCTTTTAATTCTCTCTCTTTCTATATATAGAGTAGGGGTATTTTGGTCCTCAAAATAAATGAGGGACCAATTTTTAAGTTAACTTAGAAGATGGATCAATTTCTAGATACGGCTACAATAAAGGACTAAAATCTAAAGGACCCTATTTTTTAATAGTTTTAATGTAAATATGGGTGGTAGTGAAAATAAATTGGGTACCCCTACCTCTCACTTTATATATTAGTATATATATATAGGAAATTGCTATGTATATTGGTGTATTTGCTATGTACACCAAAATTCCTTTATTCTAATCATTTTTCTTCTAAAATTTTTACTTTTGTAAAGTTGAGCGGTGTATATAACAAAACTAGCGGTGTACATAGCAATTCTCTATATATAACATGTACAAATACATTCATATTTGTTTATATCTATGCATGTATATATATAGTGAGGATCAGGTGCGGGTGTTAAGGGGCGGACTTTGGGGTGGATCACTTTTAGCGATGAAAATGTCGCTTTTAGTGACGAAATTTTTTGTCGCTAAAAATCTTGGTTTTAGCGACGAAAAATTTCGTCGCTAAAAGCGACATTTTCGTCGCTAAAAGTGGTCCGTCCCAAAAGTCCGTCTTTTGACACCCGCTTAAGATCCGGACTGTGTATATATATATATATTTATGTCATAAAATTGGGTTCTGTTGTAGTGGGGCGGGAGTGGTTTTGCTCTAGGTGGGGCAAAACCACTATATATGTGGCAAGTGTTGATTGAAAGGGAGATGAAAAGGCTAACATAATTCAATCCATTAAATGGTTGGGAAGAAGGAAAGCTGTCACAAACAATGTTAGGGCATTAAATGCCTTGCAACCTGTTATATTAGATTTGGACTTTCCTAAGAGCTGTTTGAACTTTGATGAGGATTGTTTGCCAAGTTTATAAAATAATATGCATCACTATGTTGTACCTCATAGAATAAATATTGTAGTCAACTAAATAAAATTCAAGTAAAAAAAAAAAAACGGGTAAATAGCAAATTTGGACTTTCATACGGGTTGTTTGGACCTTGCAAAAGAATTGTGCCAAGTTTACAAAATATTAATCATTACTATGTTGAACCTTATGAAATAAATTTTGTACACAACTAAACAAAATTAAATTAAAAAAAAGTAAATAGCAGGTGTGGACTTTTCTAAGGGTTGTTTGGACTTTGATAAAGGTTGGTTGGACTTTGCAAAGAAATGTGCCAAATTTGCAAAATACTAAGCATCACCATATTGTACCTAATGGAATAGATATTGTACACAACCAGCTAAAGTCCAACTACCAGCCATAGACTGAAAAATGTACAAGAATTTAAGGTTTGTTTTTATTAATGTTTGCTTTGCTTTTATTAAGGTTGTTGCATTAAACACCATTTAGTAAGCCAACTTTGGAGGCAAAGCTTGGACGTTTTTACGAGAAATCTAAAGAAGGATGTTAAATGGAGAAATATTTAACTTTCACCCTCTCTCTCCATTTTCACTACATCTTTGTATTTTTACTTTACCTTACAAACGTATATAAATTTCATTTCATTTCAACTCTAGTTCAAGATAGAAGACCACTCAAGTAAAGTTCTAATTTGAGAAGGCAAACATATCTTCATTTTACAGGTATTTAACAAATATTGTGAATAATTTTATTGTACAAAATATTATTATGAGTAATGTGTATCACTGAAAGAGTTGGAATATTATTCAATCAGAGTCATTTTAAATATATTAAGTAAAATAACTTTAACTATAATATCTTTCAATCATTTCTTTTCTTTATGTACTATATCTTGTATGAACAACACAAACACAACACAAATGAGTAGATTGCATAATTAGGAAAATAGATCGTCAAATGTTCCTTACAAAAGTCCAAATGTTTCTTAAGAAAGTCCAAATGTTCCTTACTAAAGTCCGAATGTTCCTTACTAAAATCCAAATATTTCTTAAGCAAGTCTAACTGTTCCTTACAAAAGTCCAAATGTTTCTTACGAAAGTCCAAATGTTTTTTTTAAGAAAGTTCAAATATTCCTTACTAAAGTCTAAATGGTTCTGAAGAAATACCAAATGTTCCTTACAAAAGTCCAAATGGTCCTTACAAAAGTCCAAATGGTTCTAAAGAAAGTCTAATTGTTCCTTACAAAAGTCCAAATGGTTCTAAAGAAAGTCCAAATGTTCCTTACTAAAGTCCAAACGTTTCTTAAGAAAGTCCAAATGTTCCTTACTAAGGTCCAAATGTTTTTTTAAGAAAGTTCAAATGTTCCTTACTAAAGTCCAATGTAACATAATAAAATCCATATGTTGCTTATAAAAATTCAAATATTCCTTACTCAAGTCCAAATATAACATAATAAAATCCATATGTTGCTTAAGAAAGTACAAAGTTTCTTACTAAAGTCCAAATATTGCTGAAGAAAGTCCAAATATTCCTTAAAAAAGTCCAAATGTTCCTTCTAAGGTCCAAATATTTTTTAAGAAAGTCCAAATGTTCCTTACTAAAGTCCAAATATTTCCTAATAAAGTCCAAGTGTTCATTCATTGCATCATTGTTTATCAAAAATTAAAAATTACTAATTATTGTTTTTAGAAAAGTACAAACGTTTCCGTCACAAAATAAATATTATTGCTGCAAAAAGTCCAAATATTTCTTAAAAAAAGTCCAAATATTCTTTACTAAGGTCCAAATGTTTCTTAAGAAAGTTTAAATGTTCCTTACTAAAGTCCAAATGTTGCCGAAGAAAGTCCAAATATTTATTAAGAAAGTCTAAATGTTCCTTACGTAGGTCCAAATGTTTCTTAAGAAAGTTCATATGTTCCTTAATAAAGTCTAAATGTTTCTTAATAAAGTCCATATGTTGCTTAATCAATAGGGCGGTAAAGACTAGTCACTGATTGAGCAGTGACTAGTTTTAATCAATCGGGCGGTACGGACTAGTCACTGACTGAGCAGTGTCTTAATCAATAGGGCAATACAGACTAGTCATCGACTGAGCAGTGACTAGATTTAATCAATAGGGAAGTCCAAACTATCCACTGACATATCAGAAATAATGAGTTTCCCAAGAAAGTTCAATTTTTTCTTAATGAGGTATGAAACATCTGTTAAGAAAAGTCCTTTATTCCTTAATAAGGTATAAAGTGTTCCTTAAGAAAGTACAAAGATTCCTTAGTAAGGTAGTACAAATAAAATCTAAAAAAAGTCCAAAGTGTTTTTAGCAAGGCAGAAATGTTCCTTTACAAAGTCCAAAATTTCCTCAGTAAGGTACAAACGTTTCTTTAAAAAAATCCAAATATTTCTTAGTGAGGTACAACGTTTTTCTTAAGAAAATCCAAATGTTCTTTAGTGGAATTTCCATTCATATCATCATTGTTTATTATAAATTACTAACTATTGTTTTTAGAAAGGCTGATTTATTAACGGGTGTGTAATTTTTTCATAGGTTGAATTATAATAGACCAGTATATTGATTTAATTAATGATTCCGACTTCCTTTTCAACGACGGTGTGGATTTATCCAAAGATGATGACGATGAAAAACAATACATATTTGGTGGATTTGAACGGGAATTTTTTTTTTCAGATATGTTTTTGTGTTTTTGTTTTGTGTGTGTGTGTGTGTGTGTTTTTCTTAGTTGCATATGTAGCCTTTATGTTTATGGGTTTATTGCTTGTTTGTTGTTATTAAGTCTTAATCCGGAAAAAATAAAAATAATTAAATTTGAAAACAAGTGTGTAATGCTAGAATTGTTCATATATAGTAATATCTTAAAAATCTATTTTTAATATTTTATATAAATACAACGCCGCACGCGTACTCTTGATTTTGAAAAATTTGCCGTACTCCCCACACCCGCATCAATGCTTCATAGGCCTAAACCCACTCAGCCTAAACCCCATAACATAGGACATGCACTCAGGAAAAAAATTGTTTTTTTACCTATTTATACATATTTTGTGTAGATGATATAAACTAATGCTAAAACAATTATCCCAAAAACATAAGAGGAAGGAGCGCTTTTATAATTACCATAAAAAAATAAGAGAAATGAGACTTAGTATGACAATTTTAAAATATCAGGGGGTTAATAGAAATTTTTAGGGGAGGCTAATTGTAAAAAAAAAAAATTTCGTACAAATGTAGAATTTTTTAAAAATTAAAATGGCCTCACGTAGGGGCAATACCACCATGCCCCACTGCAGAATTGCCCCATAAAAATCTAATCCAGTAACATGATAACACATGGAGCATGTAAAGACATTTGTTTGGAGACCCAGAAGTGAGGCACGTGGAAGAATTTGAATAGATAATATGAGTGCGAACAATTTTGTTATTCAACAGGGTTCGAATTCAAAAGGTAACTACCAGGGCACGTGTCACGAAGGGATCAAGTAGTTTTCAAGTAATCTTTATAGCACGTGGAGATCTAAGGGAGCAGTTACTTCGAAGGATTATAAATAGAACGAGGGAAGAAGAACAATAAGAGATGCAAGCACGCCAACAAACTCTTCAGAAATTCTTTTATGTTGTAATACTGTTTTCATTTCCTTCAAGAGTAGAATACCACTTCGAATCTTCTTCGAGGTTAGGATCTGTAATTTACTTTGTTTTCAATAAAGTATTTCCTTTCAGTTATTGTTTTAGCCTTTAGAGTAATTTATTTTAGTTTGTATTCTACCATTGTTAGTCATTTCACACTATAAAAGCGTGCTTGCATCTCTTTACTATTCTTCTTCCCTCGTTCTATTTATAATCCTTCGAAGTAACTGCTCCAACAAACTCTTCAGAAATTCTTTTATGTTGTAATACTGTTTTCATTTCCTTCAAGAGTAGACTACCACTTCGAATCTTCTTTGAGGTTAGGATCTGTAATTTACTTTGTTTTCAATTAAGTATTTCCTTTCAGTTACTGTTTTAGTCTTTAGAGTAATTTAGTTTAGTTTGTATTCTACCATTGTTCGTCATTCACACTATAAAAGTCTTTTTAGTTAAGGCATTTGAACGGTCATAATTGGCCTAGTGAGGTGCATTTGACTTACACAATCACACAGGTAACTTGCTTGCCTGGCACGCTCGCACACACATAATTACACAAATATCTTTCGAACAATAAATAGCCAAAGATAATTTTGGCATGCTCGGTGGGACACTAGTGTCAAAATGACCAACAGAGCACTAAGAAATAATAGATTTGTTGAAAACACCAGCAATGGTGTTAACACCAACAATGGTGAGAACATAGAGGTTGACAACAATCATTGATCATTTAGGGGGATATGATTCAAAATGTGAAAGTTTTGGTTACTTCATTTACCAATCGTGTATCACAAAATATCCTAGTGTCAATACCGAATGGTTATTCCCCTCCACTTCAAAGGGAAACAACTGGTATTCATCAGCACTTTAGTCCTTTCAATTGTGCGAATGGCTCTAAGATAAGGCCAAATACACAAGAGAGTTTCTATATGCCTACTCAGAATAGTGCAGGACCCAATTTCAAAGGTCATCAAGCATATCAGGTTGGGGGCTTCTAGGACCCAATGTTTAGGCCTGCAAATGTAGAAGATGGAAGGCCTAGAGATTTTACTATTAGTCAGAATAGGAGGGTGAACAATAACCCTATGTTCAAACCAGAAATTGGATATGGAAAAAGGGTTAACAATGAACCCTACAGAAGAGGAGATAACCTTCAACTCCCACAAGTTGCCCCAAATGTTGTTCCACCTCTAGGACAACCAATTCGACAACAACCTAATTTGGTTGAGAGAAATGAGATAATTAATCTCATCCATGAAATATGTGGGCCTATTGCTAGAGGAGTGCAGACTCCTGTGTATAGGAAACCTTATCCCAATTGGGTAGATAAGATCTAATTACCTCTAAGCTTCAAGTTTACTACTTTCACCCTATTTCTGATGATGGAAGTCAATCCACAGTTGAACAAATTGCCAAATTCACGAGTCAGTGTGCTGACGCTGCTTTGAATGAGTTTATGAAACTCAGATTGTTCGCAAGTTCATTATCAGACACAGTCTTCAATTAGTTTATCAATTTAGCACCAAATTATGTTCAAAATTGGGCTCAAATGGAAGATCTATTCCATGCTCAGTTTTTCAGACAGACCCAGATGTTTCGATGGCTGATTTGGCCAGGTTAAGTCAGAAGCCTGATGAAAAGGCTACTCAGTTTATAAATAGGTTTAAAAGAGCAAGAACCAAATGTAAAATCATGTTGCCAGAACTTGAATTTGTGAAGCTAGCACAGAATGGTCTCGAATTTAGACTTAGGAAGAAATTCGATGCCATAGAGTTTAGGGACCTAGTAGAATTAACTGCTCAGGTATCCATGTATGAAGCTTTGTTGGAAGAGAACACAGAAAAGAAAGCTTCTTCACTTAAAACTAACTATAAGGACCCTAATTACGAGATAGATACTGCTCAAATAATAGGGAATGAACCTTTTATTTGCAAAAGTTTGGTGAAGAAGAATGTGTCCGCTGAATCTTATAAAGCAAGAGAATCTTTCAAAAGATAGTCCTTTGATATTTATAAGGCAGATGAAGATCATCTTATAGAGGGAAAAGTTATAAGATTACTTGACGATGTTAAATTGCCTTCTTATGAAGAAATGAAAGATAAGATATATTGAAAATGGCATAATACTTGGGCATACCCCACTAACAAATGTGCTGTGTTTCGAGACATGATTTAAGTGCTAATTAAGAAAGGGAAATTAAAGTTCTCTCAGCAGGACAAGCAATCCATGGGGATTGATGAAGATCCATTTCCAGCAGTTCATGAAGTATCCATTAACATGGTACAAGCCTCAATATCCAAAACCACCAAGTTCCTTCAATCAAAGATCGAACGAAGGGAAGAGATGAATGAGATGAAGCATGCAAAGAAACTGGAGACATTGGCTAAGCACAAATTTGTGGGCTAAGTTCTGATCAAAAGATTCTCACACAATTATGTGTTAGGTGTGGGGATGAATACACTGATATGTGTAAGAAAAGAGATGTTAAGAAAAATGAGCCTAAAGGACAGGCCTCGAACATGCAACCCACATCATCTGGCTTGTTTTCTTAGCCAATGATGCATGCAAAGAAGGGACAGTTTCAAGGACCAATTTATCAGGCTTCGATGGACTTTGGTCCATTTTTTGCTGGGTATTTGAGGTTTTCTCATAACAATAAAGTGCATTACCAAAAGAATACAATGGAAAATCTATTTTATGGGCCAAGGAGAAACATGCAGTACATTAGGCCCGAATTAGGACCTGAACCCAAAAGACATCAAGTAGCCTTTGGGGCTAAGCAGAAAATGAAGTACTATATGATGGCACCTATAGTTATGCTTCCAAAAATGGATGACTCAACAAGAAGGTCACCAATTGTGCTTATTCATAAACCATAAGGCCCTTTCGAGCCAAATGTGTCTACGTTGGTACCAGGTGTACCTAATTGGTTTGTGTTACAAGATGAGAGAGTGAAAAACATGTTGGAAGAAACAGCAGAATCTGAGTCAAAGCTCAAGATGATTAAACCTCCTTTGGTTGATTCAAACCACTTCTATGTCCTTCAAAATCCAAAGAATAAGAACCAAAATTTGGTTCCCATCATCAATCGATCTTAACGAAGAAGGATCCAAAGAAAGTTTACTTTCTGGGAAGAATTCTCCCAAGTAAAGGATGAGAAAATAGACCAAGAATGTCACACCCCAACCCACCCCCCCGGCGGATTAGGACATGTGTAATAAGACTATACGCACCCAAAATACACTAATTAGCAAAGATACTTATGAATTACTAAGAAAAGCATGAATTAATCAACGTAAAAGAACTTTTCTGTAACAAAACAGCCCCAAGGGAAAAATGGTCATAAAAAAAGTATAGTAAAATTTAGATAAAAAGATATCTCTTTGAGTCCTGCTTCCAACACAAAAAACAGCGCGTGAGTCTGAGTGTTCTAGAAAGAGTCATGCATGTTTTCATAAAAGTCGATGTGCAGTAAAAACATAGGCGGATCGATCAGCCCTTTGTATTCGGATCGATCCAATTTGCTATTTTTCGGTAGAATGATCCACCCTTTATATTCGGATCGATTCGATTTACTGTTTTTAAGCAGAATGTCCCCTGAAAAGCCCGGATCAATCTGCCCTTTAGCCCGAATCGATCCGCCCTTTAACCCATCTGGGTTCTGCAGAACTGTTTTCTGCTGCTAAAAACCCCTATTTTCAAGTCTAAATCATAGCCAAACACAACCAAACTTCATGGGACTTGAAGAAAACATTTCAAAACTATTTCCAAACATTCTTAAACGTTTCCAAGTATGTAAAATATACACATATCACCTCAATTGGATCAAAACAACCATGAACTCATCTCTTTTGAAAGAAAACACGTTCTTGACATTCATCTCTTGTCCAAAACTAACATCTCATGAAAACTTGTTGAAAGTGGATTCAAAGCTATAACTAATATCATGATTTTTTTTATAAATGAAACTTGTCCAAAAACATTTGCGACACAATTCGAACTTTCTGAAAAGAGTCCAATGCATTAACATACACAAAACCAACCATAACATAGAAATTTACACAAGTTTACCAAGTTTAACTCTAAAGATACCAAATTGCAAGTTGGAGGAACAAAGTCTTATGATTTATAACAAGAGTACTAATATCTCCATATTATAAACTACATTTTACCACATATTACATGTTTAAAAAGAGAACACATAAACAGATCCCAAATCTCTCCCATACCCAAATGCACGTCATTTCCTCTCTGGGAATTGCTTTGAACCTGCGGTGTTTGTTATTTACAACAACAGAAAAAGGAAAATGATTTTCTTAAACATTATGCTTAGTGATCAATCTAAACATGATTGAATGCTCAACATGTGCATTGCTACAATTCAACACATAATTCATATTTGTAATCGCTGAACTATCGGTTCGATGATTCATTTAGATTAGAAGACCTTCCCTTGGCCCCGTGGTCACTTCTATTCCTTGGAATTTTGTTCTCAATGGATTCTTCTCCTTTACCATCTTATTTCTCCCAACAATGATATCTTTTACCCGGTATTCATTGATCAACACATAATATAAGTACATAAGCATGACAACTTTTACATAATTGACATGTAAATCTCAGAATAGCATGTTCATGACTACTAAGCATGAATTTACCAATTCTATTCATATTTGAAGCATTTAACAAGTTAAACCACAATTATTCTTAGTTCAAAAACTCACCTTAACAGAATTCTACCCAAATAAGTTAGAAAAGCTGAATTCCTTAATAATTCTTGTTCAATTCATACTCTGGAGTAAATCCTACATGGTTTCTGCAAAACCGCGTCTCACCAATTAAAATGGAGTACCAAAATTTGAAAATTAAAATGTAAATGAAAGGTATAGAGATGACCGTAACACCTCCACGAGTTTGAATATGGTTTCGGTTCTCGAATTGGATGACGAACGGCGACGGAACGGCAAAATTATGGCGTCGGGGTCTCGCGTCTCCTCTTCTCTCTCAGCGTCTCTTTATTTTATTTCTAATATTTTTGTAAATTTTGGAGAATCTCCTTTCCCTCTTGACACACAAGCATCACATGCAAGTGATGTGTCAACATTTTCCTCTATTTTTATTTACACCCCAGAATTTCTTACGTTCTTATAATGAAATCCCCCAAACATTCCATTAACTATACAGTTATCTAAATGAGTGTTTGTCTAAGTCCCATAGGGTCACATACGTCGTCCCAAATATTTGTAAAATTGCTATCGTACCTACCAATTATGAATCCTTTTCGTTTATGCCCTTATTTACAATAATAACTAGCATTTTGATAACTAACATAGTAATTAATGTAATATGAAAGCTATTAAATATATCTCCAAGTTATCATATAAATACATCTAATCATTTAAATGCAATTTATTTTGTTCGGGCTCTTCACTTGGTCTCACTTCATTACCTGTCCCACCTCTTTGGAGACTTTCCAACTTTGTCCTTCACTGAACACCTTTCCTCGGGCGAGTCCAAAGCCTCCCCTTAATCCATCACATACACTAATTATATTAGTTAATGCATATTAACATAATAACTAACCCTTCTTTCTGGTACGGGTGTTATGAAGAATCTCAAATGGATTCAAAGACGAATCCAAGTTTTGATAGAGGAAATGATACTGATGGTGGGACCACTTAAGAGGAAAGTGCTATCAAATTTAAAGTCAAAGAATTAGAAAAGTCTATGAGTATCGATGATGAGGATATCACTATGGGGGAACCCCACAGTTTGGGAAATGAGGAAGTTGAGGAAAATACTCAGAAGGTTTTGAAGGAAAAAAAGGAAAATGAAGAGACTGCGCACATACAATTTGGTTCATTCACAGCACAAATGGAAGTCAATACAACCTTTACTCTTCCAATTACCTTCGAAGCCAAAGAAAACTAGCAAATGGTTGAAGATGATGAAGAAAATAAGGCATGGAAAGCAGATGATCCAGATGTAAAATTATCAAAGTTTACCATCTGTAATGAATGTGATTTAGTTTATGCTTTTGGAGAACCATAAAAAGAAATGACTAAACATATCAAACCATTATATATTAAAGCTTTTCTTAATGAGGTTATCCTCAATAAAGTTTTAATTGATAATGGTGCTTCAGTAAATATCATTCCATTTGAAAATCTTGAGAAGATAAATAAATCTGGGTCCAAATTGACTCAAACTCACATTATAATATCTGGATTTACTAGTGATAAGAAAAATACCAAGGGAGTCTTACCCATTGATATGATAATAGGATCTAAAAAATCTAGAACTACTTTTTCGTTGTGGATGCTAATCCAAATTATAATACTTTGTTAGGAAGAGATTAGATTCACGCTAATAAATGCATTCCTTCTTCTATGCATCAGAAAATTCTAATTTTAAAAGAAGATGGAGGTGTGGAAACAATTTAGGCTAACACTCAACCCTTTATGCAAGTTTGAACTGTGCAAAAGCACAGTATTAAAAAAAAAAGGGTCCTTTGGATGTTAAGGAGCCATCTGATGATGTCCCAGTGGAGGATTGTGACTTTGGCTTGTTTGGACCATCTGAAGAAAATAGTGTTTAAATGGATCAAGCTCCATATAATATTAAAGATGTGGATGAGACCATCCAATTAATCTTGCAAAAAATGATGAAGGTTTATATCGAAGCAAAAATTCGCCGAAATATGACCATGAATTGGCCAGATTATATCCTTGACTAGGATGACAATGTAGCAGCAAGTTTGAGTCTACGTAAGATCTCAAAGTCACCAGTAGATTCCACGGAATTGGAAGTTGATTCTCAGGATCCCTTGGAGTAAGTAAGGAAGACATGGGAGTTACTTACTTAAGTGCTCGATTACCCAAATATGCCCAGAGTAGATTGATCAAGCTGCTTAAGGAGTTTAAAGACTCTTTTGCATGGGATTATGATGAGCTTCTAGGGTTGGATAGAGATTTGGTAGAGCATAAATTACCAATAAAAGAGGGGTATAAGCCAGTCAAACAGTTACCTCGAAGGATAACCCCCGAAGTCACTTTGAAGATCAAAGAGGAAATTGAAAGACTACTCAAAGCTAGTTTTATCAGGACAGCTAGGTATATTGAATGTGTATCTAATGTTGTTCCAGCTATTAAAAAGAATAGCAAACTAAGAGTGTGTATTGATTATAGGAGCCTTAATATAGCCACACCAAAGGATAAATATCCTATGCCCATAGTGGATTTGTTATTTGATAGATCTGCAGGACATTCAATTATGTCTATGATGGATGGACATTCAGGGTACAATCAAAATTGCATTGCTGAAAAAGATATCCATAAGACAACATTTAGATGTCCAGGTAGCATAGGAACCTTCGAATGGGTTCAAATGCCTTTTGAACTTAAAAATGCTGGGGCAACTTATCAAAGAGCAATGAATGCTATTTTTCATGATATGATTGGAACATTTTTAGAATGTTGTATTGAAAATATTGTCGTTAAATGTAAAGCATTCGATGATCATTACGATCACTTGATGAAGGTATTTGAAAGAATAAGAGTTTTTAAACTCAAATTGAATCCTTTAAAATGTACCTTTGGAGTCTTGGCTGGAAATATTTTAGGATACTTGGTGCAAAAATAAGGGATTCAAATTGACAAGAATAAAACTGTAGCTGTGATTTAAAGTGAACCATCTTTGAATAAGAAGGAGTTACAAAGATATTTAGGTCAAGTTAATTTTATTCGAAGAGTTATCTCCAATACTACTGGAAAAACTAAAGTGTTGCTCTCCCTTTATGTACCTTAAGGATCATGATAAATTAATATGGAAGGAAGAGAATCAACAAGCCTTTCAAGCTCTGAAGGACTATTTGGTTAAACTACCAGCGATGATGCCCCCGAAAGAGGATAGGCCTATGAAGTTATGTACATTAGTTGCAGATGCCTCAGTAGGAGTTCTTTTAGCACAAGACAATGACAAGAGGAAAGAACAAGTTGTTTATTATCTTAGTAGGTTTTAAATGAAGTAGAATGTAAATATTCATTTATGGAAAAATTTGGCTCGCTTTGTATTTTGCAGCTATGAAGTTAAGATATTATCTTCTCCTTAGAGAAGTTTATGTTATTGCGGAGTTTGATTTAGTTAAATATATTCTGACCAAACCCATTCTGTGCAATAGAATAGGAAAATGGATTCTAGCATTATTAGAATTTTGTTTTAATCTATTTTTCTCAAAAAGTAATCAAAGGGCAAGCATTGGCTAATTTTTTAGCAGCCCACCCTAATAATAAAGAACTACAAGAACAATGCGAATTGGGTATGTATCTATGAGCCCATGGAGATTGTGGTTTGATGGATCAAAAACTGAATTAAATCTCAGGAATTGGATTTGTAATTGAGTCTCTTGAGAAAATTAAGACCAAACATAGGTTTAGATTGAATTCGATGAAATGTACTAATAACCAAGTAGAGTATGAAGCTATAATCATGGGTTTGGACACTCTGTTGAGGATGACTACATCATCTATCGAAGTCTATGGAGATTCCCAACTGGTCATTAACTAATTAGAAGGTGAATTCAAATGTGCGAGCCCACTGTTGAAAATTTATTATGACACAGCAATGAGCTTATTAGCCAAATTCGATGATGTTACCTTGGTTTATATCCCAAGGTTTTTCAACAAAGAACCCAATGACGTGGCTCAAAGGTCTTCTGGTTTCAGAAGCGCATATATTGATTTGAAGACATCAGCCATGTGACTACTGGGAAATTGTTAGAAGACATATTACCACTGGTAAATGTTTCTAGCATCGAAATTCATGATGATTGGAGAAAACCCATTATTGATTACTTGTCTGGGTTAACATATAAACCAGATAGGGTTGTATGCTGGAATTTTGTTCAAGAGGGGAACTGATGGTATGTTGTTAGAATGTTTGAACAAACTAGAAAGTCTGGAGGCTATAGTACAAGTCCATGAGAGACTTTGAGGAGCCCATCAGTCGGGAATCAAAATGAGATGGCTACTTCAAAGGCATGGTTGTTATTGGCTAACCATTCTCAAGGATTGCATTGAATATGCTAAGGGCTACCAAGAATGCCAGAAACATGGTCATTTGAAACATTTACCTACTAATGATCCACAATATATGGTGAAGCCGTGGCCATTTCGAGGTTGGGCAATTAATGTAATTGGAAAGATAAGTCCTGTGTCTTCGAAAGGACATGCTTTTATTATTTTGGCCACTGATTATTTCACTAAATGGGTTGCTTTTATTAATCAACATTCAGTCATTAAGTTTCTAGAAAACATAGTTTATAGGTTTGGAATACCTCAAACTATTGTTTCAGATAATGCAACTATCTTCGAAGGAGAAGTTGTAGCTTTTGCTTCGAAATTAGGAATTACTATGACTAAATCAACTCCATACTATGCTCAGTCTAACAGACAGGCTGAAGCCACAAACAAAGTCATAAAAGAAAATATAGCAAAGGTTATCAAGAATAACCCTAGAATGTGGCATGAAATTTTGCCAGAGGTTTTATGGGCATATAGGACTTCGAAAAGGACAAGTACAGGAGTTTCTCCTTATGCTTTGACTTACAGGCATGAAGTTGTCTTGCCCATTGAAATTAAAATCAATTCCTTGAGGGTTTTTAAACAAAACTAATTGACTATGGATGCTTATCAGATAGCCATGGAAATGGAATAGGAAGGTGTGGATGAAGAAAGAGTTAAAGCTCTTAAAAATATTCTTGCTTAGAAGATGGTGGCAGTAAGAAGTTATAATAAGAAGATTCAAAATAGAACCTTTGATGAGGGAGATCTGGTGTGGAAAACCATTTTACCAATTAGGACTAAAGACCCATAATTAAGGAAATCGTCACCTAAGTGGGAAGGACCTTTTCAGATTCATAAAGTATTTAAAGGTGGATTTTATCATCTTAAGAATCTGAATGGGTACGTCCATTTAAGGAAAATCAATGGAAGATTCATAAAGCTATATCACCCAACAATTCGGGAAGCAAGAGAAAAATAGAAACAAAACACTAATATATTTTAATTATGTCAAAAAGTACATCCAGCATGTCATAATATATAAGCCAAACTTTGGACTTTTAACCTGAAATTATCCCAAAACCTATTATATAATTTGACTTGATTGAGGATGTATTGCTGTTCACCTACTGTTTGTTGATGTTTTCAGATTGAAGTTGCTAAATCAGCTTCCATAACTTGAAGATCTTCTCGAGATTTGCCTTATCTTGCTCTTACAGCGATAAGTTGATCTTCAACTTCTTGAAGGGAAGCTCTGAGTTGTGCGGCTTTGTCTTCGAGGGTCTTTAGTAGCTCTATGTTAGTTTTGGTTTGCTTCACCATTTCAGAAGCTTTTGCCCTGTGTTGAATCATCTCATCCATATCCTTTGCCAAGAGTTTTCTTTACTCAGTAACTCTAGATAATACAACACAATGCAGGTCCAATGAAGTCAGCAATTCACTAACTGATTATTTATCTTCAGCACTGACTTGATCCTTGGTAAGTAGAATAAGACACAAAAGCTTGAAGATTGTTTTTATCTCTTGATCTAGGAAAATCTTGAAATTAAAGGAACCCTATTGAAGGGTCTGAGAAATGAGGCAATCCCAATTGTGTCAAGATCGAGAGGTTGTAAGTCTGGAGGTCCTTCAATGAGTTTTTCAACTTGATCTTCAACATCTCCAGTCTTTGGAGTAGGATTAGGACTGCACTTCTTCATCACATACCTTAGAATTTTCTTGAATTCCTCTAATTTTGTTGAGGACATTTTGGGAGGAAGGTCCTGTGAAGGGATGGAAGGTGGACACTTGCTTAGCTATGAAGAGGAGGAAGCAGTAGCTTAAGAAGATGATGGGGAAGATGCCAGAGGGGTTGGACTCTTTGGAACTTCAGAAGTTATTTTGGCAGTTTTGGGGACTTCAATATGAAATTATAAAAGTGTTTAGAGTTTGATATGGATAATTTGTTCAAATAATTCAAAATTCAAAGGCATCACTCATTTGAGGAATTTCAGTAAGGATGAGTGCTATCATTTCTTCTATCACATCAGGCACATATATAATACTGGTTTTGATGGGCTCTGTTGGTTTCACTATAGAAATTAGTGTCGCCTTGATAAGAGAACCAACTTGAAGTATGTTTTTCATATTTTGAAGATGGATAAGAGGTGAATTATCATCTTCATCAGGATCTTCGAAACCACCAGAATGAGGAGGAGGCATTTCTAGTTGAGTTTGTGAAGGTAATTCATCTTCTTTAGCTTGAACAAATTTCTTTTTGGGCTTTGGAGCTGGAGGTTTCCCTTTGGTTGCTTTGGTAGGCTTCGAACCAGCTTTAGTTGGTTTTGGAGGAGGAATTATCTTGGCCTTGGGAATAGCAGAAGAAGTAGGTGCTTGGGAAGAACTGGAAGTTCCAGTGGTGATAGCACCTGTGAAGCACAAACACTTTTAAAAATTTTAAAATATCAAAAAAGTTAAAAGTGATTGCAATATAAGAATAAAAGAAATTTACCTTATTCCTCAGAAGCCAAGGCCTTGAGTAGATGGCTTTTGTCCATCAGTCCAGCCATTCTATTGGGCCACCATGCCTCAAAGGCACTAGTCTTACTAGGTAAGACTTGAAGGTTAGTGAATTCGAGGGTTCGAACCTTATTCTGGTAAGAAACTAAGGACTCAATGATTACCATTTTGGAGACTTTGGAAGATTTGATAGACATGAGGGGATTAACTAGGCTCTTGAAGGGACAAGGAATGGATTGGGCAAGTCCAAATTGCCTTGAGAATTGAGATGGAAAATATATCTCTCCAAAAGACTTCAAGGAAGCCTTGCTCCAAAAAAATAGATCCCAGGCTATTAGAAAACTTTCCCAGGCTTGTTTTAAATCATTGGAAAAAGCTTTTCGAGTAAAAAGTTGGACAAGCCAAGAAGGGAAAAGATGTGATTTATCTGAAGTGCCATTGAGAAGAGAGAAAGGTTGATAGAGATGTGGAGGTCTATCTTCAGGAAGTTTGAAGAAAAAAGCAGCCAAAACTACAAATCCTCTATAAGTAGCAGGGACAGCTGAGAAATTGAGTCCGTGTCTAATAGTTGTGTTTGGGGGAATTTCAGGGCTAAGGTCAAGGAAGTAAGCTCGAAGCCACAATTGAAGGGCCCATATAGGACCACCTTAAGAGAATTGAAAGGATTTTGTTGAAGGTTAGTATAGGTTCGATAGAAATGACCCAAAAAGAAGGGTGCTAGAGCCAATTTACGATTATTTACAAAGGCTTTGGCTAGAAAAGCAAATTTTGTGACTAGGTTTAGGGTTCGGAATGGGGTGAGTGTGATTAAAACTTGGGCCATATTCACATAATTATTCCAGTGCACGAATGGGGTCAATGAATGGCCCTTTGCAAAAAGGCTTGACTGTGGTAATGTGAAAGCCAAGTTGAGTGTAGTTAAAAAGAAGCACCTTCTCTTCATACTTTGGTAAACATGGCACACTTGTTCAGAAATTGGGTGAAGTAATGCTCAGTAGATAATTTTTCATGGGTGGCTCTAACAAAGGTGTGTACAGGAGGTCTTCCTTGAGGGAAAAAGGTGCTTCTCCAATTTGAATCGAAGACCAGGTGGACATGTGGAAGAAATGAGCCAATCGTTGAGAAGGTTTTGTTCAAGAGTAAGATTGTTTGCAGATGGGTAATAAGGATTGATCATTCTACTTCAAACAACATCTTCAGCAGCTTCGAAGTAATCAAAGTCAGGATACACTATTGAAGGATGGTAATAGAGGTTTCGAGCTTCATTCCAATGTAGTATCCTAACCCCTCTCCCTTCGAAAATGGCATAGTCCATGAAGGAGAAAATTGGTAGTCACCATATCTAGGCTTTGAAGATGAAGCTCCTATAGAATTCAAAGGCGACATGACCAGCCCATTTCTCCATCATGAGAGAGTGTAATGGCTAGAAGGTGGTTCGGTTGGGATACTTTCTTCCCAAGCCATAAAAACTTCAAGTTGTTTGAGTTTGGCGGCAGCTTTGATATCCTCAAGAAGATCGAGTGGAAAGTTGTCTAGGCTCCTTTTTTGGTCCATCGGTTCAAGATTAATAGAAAGGAATAAAGGGAGTTGGGGATAGTTGAAAAGTGTGGTGAAATTTTGAAGATGATTAAGGCTTTATAAGAGCAGAATGGGGAAATTTGAATTCAAATCATAAGCTTTGGTTATCGAAATTCATGGAAAAAGTGTAAACGTGCGATTACTAGCAGTTACTCACGAACCGCCAATTACACTTATGTTCAAAAGGTGATTGACATAGGGGTTATGTTTATGCCATAAAAATATAGTCCAATAACATGATGAGACATGGAGCATGGAAAGACATTTGTTTGGAGACCCAAAAGTGAGACACGTGGAAGAATTTGAACAGATAATATGAGTGTGAGCAGTTTTGTTATTCAACAATTCAATTTCAAAAGGTAACTACCAGGGAATGTGTCACCAAGGGATCAAGCAGTTTGAAGTAATATTTATAGCATGTGGAGATCTAAGGGAGCAGTTGCTTCGAAGGATTATAAATAGAAGGAGGGAAAAAGAATAAGAAAGACGCAAGCACACCAACAAACTCTTCAGAAATTCATTTTTGTTGTATACTATTTTCATTTCCTTTAGGAGCAGACTACCACTTTGACGTCTTCTTCGAGATTAGGATCTGTACTTTACTTTATTTTCAATAAAATATTTCCTTTCTGTTACTAGTTTAGTCTTTAGATTAATTTAGTTTAGTTTAATTTGTATTCTACCATTGGTAGTCATTTCACACGATAAAATGCATTTTAGTTAAGGCATTCGAACGGTCATAATTGGCCTGGTGAGGCGCATTTGGCTTATACAATCACACATAAACACATTAGCAACTTGTTTGCATGGCACACTCCCACACACACACAATTACAAAAATATCCTTCGAAGGATAAATAGCCAAATAATATTACACCTGTGACATTCGCTAATGCATGATGTTGGAATCCAACAAAATTAACGGTGTATGCAAAATTACGTAAATAACACTTGTCCACCAACCATCAAGAGCACACGGATTAGAGAAGCTGAGGGTCAAGCACAACCATGTGATCAAAACGATCCTAGCATCACAGATAGTTGTTGAAGAAGATGAGTGTGCACCTAATTAAACCATCGAATTTTTATTTTTAGAAGTATTACAATTTTGGGTTAAGAAATTGTGTAGTTATTTCGTGGGTTTCACACATAGTGGATTGAGAATTAAATCATATATAATTACTCAACGATAAAAGAATCTACATATAACTCTTTTTGAAAAAATTGCTTTCAAGTGCTTAATTTATTTTATAGTTTTGCTACTGTCACTTAAATATTTGGGGCTAATTGAGTAAATATGATTTTGATTTGGATAAAAATTATAAAATTTAAGGACCAAAGTGAATTTTTTTAATTTAAAAGGGTAAATAAAATTTAGGGTAAATATCAATGACCTCCCCTGAGGTTTGGCATAATATCAGCGACCTCCCCTCGGTTTTAAAAAATATCAGTAACTTCCCCTCTCCGTTACATTTAACTGATGATGTTAACAGAGTAAGTAAAGTTACACTTTTACCCTTTATTGATACAAAACCAAAAATAGACAGTCTCATTCTCATTGTCTCACGTTAGCATATTGAGAGAGTAAAGTTCAGAAGATTTGTTCGCCTAAACGACGATGATCCTGCACAACCTTCTGGAGAAGATCGGAGAAGGAAGGAATTAGCAACACAAGTAAGATATAAACACATACACACACTGATACATATACTGATACACACCATACACTCGCTGATACACACACACATAAACTCGCTGATACACACACCCTCACAGATGTCGACACACACACACACACTGTTTCATACACACACGCATATACACACACAACTACACACAAACACACACACATGCGCAGATACACACATGCATATACACACAAATACACAAACACACACACACGCAGATACACACAACAATTTTAGGGATTTTTTAAAAATATTTGACAATTAGGGTTTTTGATTTTGGAAATTTTAGATACACATGCAATTTGGGAGTTGACATTAGGGTATATGCAATTTGGGGGTGTGAAATTTAGGGATTTTGTTCAATTTTTCATTATAAGTAAAATGCTAATTTATTCCTTAATTTTTTTTTGTTACAGAAATGCCACCTTTTGGTCTTTACTTCTTGTTTGTTCACAGAAGTTCAACTATATCTTGCATTGGGAATGTGGATCCTGACAAGTACTGCTACTTTGACTTGATGGAAGATGTATGTAAGGCAATATTTTCTGATCCTAATACACAAGTGGGTTCGTAGGTAGTCATATATTGTGATATTCCTGATTTGAATGAAAAAATGTTGGTGGGGGGTGACATCGATATGCTTAGAATGTTTACTTTAAATGTGAATAAGAGGAATATAAATCTATATGTAGAGGTACAAAAAATTAGTACCCAATCTGCTGAAGTTAGATCTGTTGGTATTCCTTCACCTTGTAACAATGAAGGTGGAATTGGTGGAAATGAAGACCAATCTGAGTAAAGCAACTGAACAATCTAGGTTGTGCAGACTAACCTTTGCAGGGCATTCAGAGTTTGAGGTGAGGGATGAGGGTATGAGATATGTCGTGAACCTTACTTTTAAGACATGTAACTGTAAGGCATGGCAGATCTCAGGTGTACCATGTAAACATGCAGCTGCAGCCATTGCATACAATAGGGATAATATAGAAAGTTATTGTGATGGTTGTTTTTCCAAAGATGCATACCTTACATCACATGGTAAAATGATACACCCCATTGTGGATCAGAAGATGTGGCCGCCTGATGAATGTGATCCCATTCAACCTCCAAATCTTAGGCGATTGCCTGGTAGACCCACAAAGAATAGGAGAAGAGAGGCCGGTGAGGCTAGACCTTGGACAAGTGATGCAAAAAGAAATTTAACTGTGCATTGTAGCATTTGTGGTCATTTAGGACATAACAAGAGGAGTTGTCAAAGAGCTCCTGTTCGAGGAAAAGGAACTGTTGGGACTTCATCTAATATGGTAAACACTTGCCTTTGCTATGTGTATCACAAAATTTGCTTTAATATCTCATTGCCTTGTATCACATTATTTGCTTTGCTGTGTGTATATATAATCAGGGAGGAAGAGGATCAAGTGCTTCACAACCAACAAGAGGAAGAGGGTCTAGTGCTTCACAACCAACAAGAGGAAGTGGGTCTAGTGCTTCACAATCAACAAGAAGAAGAGGATCTAGTGCTTCACAACCAACTAGAGGAAGAGGGTCTAGTGCTTCACAACCAACTAGAGGAAGTGGGTCTTCACAACCAACTAGGGAAGTTGCAGAATAACTAGAGAAAGGTGCTTCACAACCAACTAGGACACATTTGCTGAATATATGCATAGTAGATGCACTTTTTGGATATAAATACTAATTTTTTGGGGACATGTAATTATGTTGTTTTTGGGCTTCATTTTAGTGGTATTGGGATATAGTTTTTTGGGGATAGTGAACTATGTTTGACCTACTTGGAGACCAAAAACTTTTTGTTTTGGGATGGTATACTCTGTTTATACTACTTGGGCTTGTAACTAGCTTTTTTTGGGGATATGAATGAAATGGTTTACAAGGGTTTATTATATACATGAGTGCATTAGGATTGTGTATTTTTTGTGATATTACATACATGTGTATCTCTATGTGTGTGTGACTGTATGTGTGTGTGTGTGTATGTGTGCGCAGAAGAGTGTTGGCACTGCCTTAGTTCTTGCAGAGAGAGAGAGAGAGAGAGAGAGAGAGAGAGAGAGAGAGAGAAGATTTTGGGCATTTTGGGAGACACAACTTTATATTGGATGCTTAAGGGTATTCTAGGTAAATTGGGGTGAATTTTTAATGATGTCATCACAATTTCTTCAACGCCGTGAAGTGCCATTAACGGAGGGGTGCTTAGTGATACTTGGTTTTCAAAATAAGGGAGGTTATTGATATTTTTTAAAACTGAGGGGAGGTCATTGATATTATGCCAAACCTCAGGGGAGGTCATTGATATTTACCCTAAAATTTAAGGAAGGACACAAATGCATATATTATGAATTATTAAGGGTAAAAAATATGTTTAGAAAGTTGAGATATAGGGGACATTAATACATAATACAAATTACATAAAAAATTTAAAAATTTGAGCGAGGATATGTGACCCACTAGGCCCCACGTGGCTATGCCCATAATTGTAGACGCATGTATCTATAAGAATATTCCTTTCAAGTTACCACAATTTTTAGCACATCAGACTTGACATTGTGGTTGTAACTTATTTTAGAGTAATGATTGGTGGATATAAAATATGCACATAGCATTACTCAAAAATACACGCATATAAATGCAAATTTTTTTTCTATGGTTGTCCGCCCCTATTTATGACAAATGAAGTGGGTGGAACCGTGAAAGTTTCAATGAAAAGTTTTGAGACCACAAAAATCTTCACCATGCATACACTAGATTGAGATAAATGTTAGGTAGTCTTGGGCCTTCTCAATCTCAAAAGCTAGTTTGTGAGGTGCGGCTTTCTCTCACACTTATAAATCAACCACATGCCCCTTCCACATCCGATGTGGAAAACCCCAACATTCTCCCCTTCACACATCGGACCTTTGATGAGCAAACTCTCGACCAGTCTCTCTTTATGATTGTTGGGCTGAGATGTTATAATCTGGGCTCTGATAGTACTTATTGGGAATGGGCCCACAATCACAACAAGAAAACCACACCCACAAAGATGGAGATAAATAAAACAAGAGCGACACAACCACAAAAGAAATATCAAGAAAACCAACTCAACAAGATTTAAATGTGGTTCGGCTCAACAATGCCTACGACCACGTGCAAAGGCGATCACCTCGATTAATATGAAGATTACAAGCACTCAAGACCTCATGTGTATGACTCTCCAACCAAGTTATATGACACACACAATTGTTAGAAACTAATCTCTCCCTTACTAGTTTGCATCCCTCTCTTGTGTATGTAGAACGCGGATTTTATCAAATCCCTTGAGTAAAGCCCTATATTTATGTAGATTATAGAGTCCCAATCCTAGTTGTAGTAAGATTTACCCCTATGGTAAGTCTTGTACAAAAAGAAATACTCTCACAAACATTCCTATATAAAATAGCTAACTTCCACCATCAAAAGAATCCTTATTTGATAAAGAAACCACCAAATAAGGAATCAAATCATAATTAGGAAACAATTACACTAGTGGAATTTTAGGCACAATCCTAACAATAGATTAGGAAGAAGAATGTTAACCCAAATATTGCATAATTAGAAGATGTATAATCAACAAATCCGCGACCTGTTCAAAAATCTATCGGTAATTCACAACCGCATACATAAACTCTAGTCTTTCTGGATAAATCGTGTACACAAGGAAAATGCTAAGTGTACATCGGCTTTGTTCGTGGACCTAAACTGTGTATTTGCTGATGTGTCATGGTAGTTTTGAAATTAATTCAAACTTTATTTAATTTGATAAATGATGAATAATTTTAAGAATTCACGTTAACAAGTATTATTTTGGTAGTCATTTTAGGTGTACCTAGCTAGCATTACTACATACACAAACCAAAGTATAATTACACAAGGAAAAGGAAAAATAAAAATTAGCATAGCCGACTTTCCAAAATTAAAAGTCAATGTTATTTCTTGTTTTACAAAAGTCAACGTCATTTCATGATTACAAGATTTAGTGAGGTACAAAAGGGGCTCAAGCCCGTACACCAAAAGAAAGTATCCCATGAGCCTGTCACATGTGTGACAGATTCATGGGAACTGTTAAATTTATGAATTTCACGTGGGCTCTACAGTGATCCAACGATTTTCAAGAATCCGTCACATATGTGACGAGCTCATGGGATACTTTCTCGTTGAGCACACACACACACATTACACTTAAGCAACCCTCTAAAAAATCAAAATCCCTATTTTATTAGTTTTGAAGCATTCCATAATTAAGCCAATCAAGTATGCTACATTCACTTTCTTAGTCTTAAATTATAGTAAAAATATTTCATTTTGTTGTACCTTTGGTGTCAGTCAATATTAACTTTTCTAATGTACCATTTGGTAGTAATTTTTTAGTATCATTTGTTAGTTATAATTTTATAATGGGTAGTAAAATCCCCTAAAAGTATTGTAACTTTCATATAATGGGGAAAGTTATCTTGAGTTATTGTATTAATTTTTGTAGCATTAGCTTAATCATATTATCTACACAGTTACAATATATATATATATGAGTATCAAATCAATTGCCATATGCATGACCTGGGATCTTTTTTGCTGGCTTGTTAAGGAATCAGACACAGGTCAGCATCTTTCGAACTAATGGCTCATTGGGTTTATCTTACGTTATCTTATGTGTTTGAGCTATGTCTGTTTATCTTTTTTCTGGTTTGATCTCTTTCAGTGGATGTGTACTGGGAAGGGGTGTGTAGGATAGTTTATTGTGGGTCTTATGGAAATTGGCTATTTGTTGGGGTTTTGTATTTGGAGTAGGGCTAAAAGGGACTATGGCTATATGGGCGTGGTCTGTAAGGAAGTTTCAAAATGTTGCTTGATCCACTTCTTTTATTCATGATCAATAAACCTACTGCTCAGAAAAAAAATAAAAAATAAAAAATAAAAAATAACCTCCCAAAAAAATTGGCTTGGCAGCGCTGCCTGAACCCCAGAAAACTCAACTATCTCTAGGTGTAACTTCTTGGTTAATTTTGCCCCTACTAAATTATTTTGTGTTTAACAAGTACTATAAATTTTCAGTCTCTAAAAACTTAAAAGAAATAGAAATTAAGATTTTGAGGTTTTCTCAATTGTAAGAAAGGGTTCAAGAGTGGTTAAGGTAATCTACCCTTTCTATGCATAGGGCATTACAATGATAATTAAATTGCTCAAATGGAAGCATTTTATATTAATAGAAAAAGAAAAGATATGTATTAGGAGAGAGCAATGTGGCTATAGGAAAAGGTAGTAACTATACAATGTAAAACTCCATTCACATTATTACAATTCTGTATTTTTTTTTGTTTGACAGTGAACAGTAAAACAACCCCCCATATAAATTAAGTGATTTCAATACCATTGAATGTAAACCAAACCTAGAATACAACAATAAAAAGAGATATGTATTTGGAGATGGAATTGGGTAGAACTATATTATGTACATCATTTTGAGTAGAGGAATTTGGAATAATTTTTATATACACTTAATTGGAGATGTAAGTATAATAGTGCGTATGATTCGTCTCCAGAACGATCAGGTTGGTGCTAACAAAAATTTCATGACTCTGTGTCATGTGTGAAAATGAATTGCTTAAGAAACGAAAAAATGAAAATACAAACAAAAACCAAAAAAATAATAGTAGTAGTTTTGTTAGTAAACACACATAATGTACAAATGTAAGAATATGTAAATACACGAAGATACATAGTTTTGCACCCAAAACAGTGATACACATACAGACTTAAAAAAGCATAACTTGGAGAGGCAGGAAGAGAGAGGAAAACATACACTTTCTATGATAAGAATCAAATAATTTAATATCTAAAATGTAAATTGAACTCAACTCACTAAATAAATTTTTATGGAAAAATATGGGCATCCTGTAACTTGGAGTGGACGTGGGAAGAGGAGTGGGAGAGTGGTGATTAGCTTTGGTGGTTAAGAGAGTGTTGGGGTAAGACATAAATGGGATTCGACGTGGGAAGAGGAGGGCTGTTTTTTTTTTTTTGGCAGTTTTCGATTTGAGCTAAGTTAGTGCTGATTTTGTTTTTATTTTTTGCTTTTTAATTCTTTCAGTCAAGTATATGATATATGTATACGATGTATCTAAATGTCTCTAACAATGTAATGATGCCATGTGGCATCTGAATTGTATTAGGAGTGCCAAGTAGATGAGGAACTACATTGTTATATATATATGTATATTTATAGATATATGTATGTGTGTTTCTATATATGCAATTGGGCAGCAGTAGTGGTAGTTAGTGATGGTGGAATAACAGTGATGGCTTTCACAAAGAGAGTCTTTAGGTCTTGTTTGTCTTTTTTACTAATTTTAAGTTGTTTCAGACCTTTTTGTAGAAAGAGGGGTAATTTTGGTATTTTTGAATGATATCATCATGATCCGTTTGTCAAATTAACGGTCATTTAACAGAGGGAGGTTTTTGACAAGCAATGAATATTGCATATTCATGTGCTAATATAATAGATATGTGCTCATTTAATCCCCAAATCCCTAGTTTTACATGCATTTTGGAATTAATATGATTTAATGATGATGTCACTCAAATGTGTGTAATTACATGCTTTTACATATTTTATATGCTTATGTGAAAATAAAGTTGAAATAATGCAATAAAAGAAAGGAAAGAAGTAACGAATACACATGAATATTTCCCATGATTCATATATGCTGATTGTAAAATTGACGTTGCCCAACTACCAGTCCAAGAGAAGGAACTAAAGAAAAGAAGATAAAAGAAACAAAAAGACAAAAAGGGGGCAATTAGTTTTCAGCTTTTAGTGTTATTGATGTTTTTAGTACAGTTGGTAGTTGTAGATGTTCCCTAAAATAGTTTAAAATCCTAAATTTCCAATTTTTTTAATAAAAATTTGTCACACCCGTTACAGGAAAATCAAAAGTTTTAAAATGTATAATTGAGATTTTGTGAATTATTAATGTCATTTTAAAATTGTTCATGGGGTTAACTGGAGGTCAACGGTGAGGTGTCAGTCGAGGACACGGTAATAGGAAAATCGTGTGGTATCAACATGAATAAATGACATTTATATGGCTTAAATGTTATTTGATGTTTATGGTATTTTGTGAATAGCAATTATACCTGTTTTGTACAATTTCTGGTAATTTTGATCTGATTTTAGATTATTTTGAATACTATGGTGAGAGCGTGAGTGATACGTTGCATAAAAGGTAAGTTACCTAGAGATTCCACGGAATTTAGTTTTCAGACGTAAATTACGGACCCAAACGAGAGTTAGACAGACACTTTTGTAAATTTTTAGTTTCACTCATGAAATAGTAAAATGGACATTTGCGACGTTTTAGGAGATAATTAGAAGTTACGAGAACTCGCGGGGAGGTAAACGTAATTCCCAAGAGTTGTGCCTATATATAGTGGAGGTTGAGATGTTTTCCAAAATATCTTACAACCAAGAGAGAGAAAAGGAAGTTTTTTGGCTTCGATCTTCATGACGCCAAGCGACGAACTTTCGATCGCCAGTTTTTTTTTTCCAGATTTCATATTCCGATTCCTCGAGGTAAGGGCTTCGTTTTGATGTCTCTTAAGCCATGTTTGGCATATTATTTCTGAAAAACTAATTCTAGAAATTTGGGAAAAACATGTAAATGCATGTGGAAATCACGTGAGATCGGAGATCCAATGATTAATCGGGCTGCTAGTACTACCCCTGAAGTTATAGAGTTATAGCTTATGGTATGAATTCTTAACCTATGTAATACAGGGAATTTAGGATGTTTTAGATATTTTGTATGAAATTGTGATCCGGGCAGAATTCATGTATTAAACTAGGCCCGTTAATTTTAGCGAGTGCGTATTGAAAAGCATGGTGATATGGTTATGTGAGCATGCTAAATGATTATGTGGGTCAAAGGGGAGTTTGGAATAATTTTATTCCATGGTGCACCTCTCAGTGGTTAAGAGTTATAGTAGTGACGACTACTTGGTTGATTTGGGAACCGGCCTAGCCAGAGCAGTTGGATGCAATGGCTGAGTGAACTTTGCTAACCATTGGCATCGCGGTTTAAGATTTAAGACTTGCCTATATGCCGGATGAATGCGTATCTCTCTCCGCAGAGACTAATTACGTGATTTAGATGTTTAAAACATAAATTACCTTATATGCATTTGTTTAGAATTGTACACCCAGCATATACCTGAGCAATGGAGACTTACTCCATTGTAGGTGATAAGAAAAAAGGAAAGAAGAAGCGTGAGGAGTGAGGCTGTGGAATGCCGGGAAATCACCTCTTGTTTATACTTTTATATTCTATTCCAAATGTTGTAATATGGATTCGACATATGTTGTAACTTGTCAAATTCGGAATGGTTTTGTAATATTGTAATCACTAGTAAAAACTCTCTTATTGTACGTTTTGAATTGTTGTATTATAGTTGTGAAATAGGGGAAATAGATTGGAAAACCTTGGTTTGGAGTGCTGCAGTTTGTGCAAAAATTAGAGGGATTAGTCTACTGGGGCACCGCCACAGTCGACTGGCCACAGTCGACCGGACCCTTGTGTTACGAATTATCTCTTCAGTTTTTAGGCTTCAGTCGACTGGAATACTGGAACCAGTTAACTGGTTTCTGCCCGAAAACTTGGCTTTCTGCTTGAATGGGTTTAGTCGACCGGGCAAGTGCCAGTCAACTGATAAATTGAGGCCCCAGTTGACTGAGTCCCCTATCCAGTCAACTGGGTCCATACAATAGTCGATTGGACCGCTGTTTTCAAAATGGGTTAGTTTTAAAATGTTTCAATTGGGCAAAACCTTTTCTAACTCTGATTTTAATGAATTTTACTTATGTTTTCCGCTACTATTTTACTTTAGTAAAATTGGATGAGCCTTGGTGGCATGCCACATGTCCTATTTTTGTGCGTAGCAGGATGGGTCGTGACATTTAGTAGTATCAGAGCTATAGGTAGCAAAAACTTTGTGAACTTTTGACGTCAAGTGGAGTTTTGAGTGTTTCGACACATAATTGAGATTGTATCCATACATGGTAGAGATGTTGATGCATATGGTATGTTGTCATACATACATGTTTATAATTCTTGTCATACATGCCTAGTGCTTATGCAATGAGATTAACAGGATTGCAATCATGAGTCACGATGACCAGGATCTATCGCCATATACTCAACGAATGAATCAAATGATAGAAATGATTGGAAGCATTAGAGACATGATACGGAATATAGCAGAGCAATTGCTTTCAGCACCTCCATTTGAGCCAGCACCGGTAGCCGTGGTACATACGCCTGAGAATAGGGGTATGAAATCGGTGTCTGAACAATTTACAAGGAAGAAGCCGATAGAGTTTCATGGGACTTCTGATACAACGCTAGCAGAGCATTAGATTATAGATATGGAGAGAATTTTTAAATCTATTCTGATGTCCGATGCATTGAAGTTGAGAACGCTAGTGTGATATACTCCGGGGTGAGGCCCAAAATTGGTGGGTGAACATTCTAAACCAAGGAGCACCGATCACTCAGGAGGGATTCAAGGCAGAATTGAATCGTCGATTCTTTCCATGGGCTGCTCTCAATGCGAAGAAGAGAGAGTTCGATAATCTTCGATAGGGGGATATGAATGTCACTGAGTACACTTCGAGGTATAATGCTTTGTTGAGGTTTGGAAAGGGGTCTATCTTGATCGAGGAAGACAGAGCAAGGAAGTATGAGGATGGGTTGAGAGAGAACATCTGCCTGAGGATGGAGACCTATGAACATTCAATTGTTACCGTAGTACAACAAACGATGCTTGTAGCCGAAAGTGGGATGGAGATATCAAGGAAAAATTAGCAAAGCCAACAAGGGAAGAGAAACCAAGAGAGTAATGACCGGAGCTATAGAGGACCTTTTAAGAGACCGTTTGCACGGGGTTTTGGTTGTAGCTTCAGTGGACCTAAGAAGCCGGTGAGTGGCATACCATTGTGTCTATTGTGCAATCGATCGCATACAGGTTAATGTTTTTATGACAAATTTTAGAATAAAATACAAGGGATGAATAGTGCAGGTGCTACACCGGATATTAGGAGAAAGTGCTTTGATTGCAGGATGTTTGGACATCAATCCAAGGAGTGCCCGAGGAAGCATCCCCAACAAGGAGCTAGTTCTATGGCTTTCAGTGGTTTGAAGACTACACAGACCAATGATTGGGTACAAAGGACAGAGCAATGTTAGAAAAGGTCATTTTAGATGAACCCAGGAGATATAGCTGCTTCGGAGACTGTGGTCTCATGTATGGTGCATGTATGTTCATATCTAGCATGCATACTTGTTGACTCAGGATCTACGCATTCATTTGTATCGCATAATATTGTTGAACATTTGAATGTTAGATCGGTACCGTTAGGATATGAACTATCTATTGCTGTACCACTTAGTAAGCCAATAGTGACGTCTACGGTGTACAAGGACTGTAAGATCAAACTAGGTGAGAAGTTGATGACTATAGATCTTATACCGATTGGGATAAACCACATCGACGTGATACTAGGAATGGATTGGTTGTCCCTTAACCAAGGCACGATAGACTGTAAATGGAAAGAAGTCAATTTTTGATCACCGGTACACAGAAACTTTTGTTTTCAAGGGAATAGGGTTACACCGCCACCGTATTTGATTTCGGCTATCTGAGCGAGTAGATTGTTGAGGAAGGGATGTCAAGGATTTTTGTTCTCTGTAATTGACACTATGGCAACCGAATTGAAAGTATAAGATATTCCAATAGTATGAGAATACCCAGATGTGTTTCCCGACGACCTATTAGATGTTTTTATCGAGAGGGAGATTAAGTTCACTATTGAGACAATGCCAGACTCAAGACCCGTATCAAAAGCACCGTATAGAATGACACCCGTGGAATTGAAAGAGATGAAAATCCAACCATAAGAATTACTTGACAAAGGGCTCATTCAACCTAGCATATCGCCGTGGGAGCTCCAGTGTTGTTTTTGTAAAGAAGAAAGATGGTTCAATGCGAATGTGTGTAGACTATCGAGAGTTAAATAAGTTGACAATCAAGAATAAGTATTTGTTGCCCAGAATTGATGACCTACTTGATCAACTTCGTGGGGCACAAGTGTTTTCCAAAATAGATCTTAGATTGGGCTACCGTCAGTTGAAAGTAAAGGTGGACGATGTTGAGAAGACAGCTTTCAAATGCACTACGGACACTACGAGTTTCTAGTGATGCCATTTGGAGTTACAAATGCACTAGCCGCGTTCATGGATCTTATGAACTGAGCCTTCAAGGACTACTTGGAAGATTTTGTGATTGTATTCATTGGCGATATTCTTATCTATTCACCAAGTGAGATAGAACACGAGAACCATTTGAGACTTATACTTTAGAGATTACAAGAAAAGTAACTATTTGGGAAATTTAAGAAGTGTGAATTTTGGCTACCTAGCATTGCTTTTCTTGGTCATGTGATTGGCAAAAATGGAGTTTTAGTTGATCCTCACAAAGTAGAAGCCGTGTCTAATGGGCAGAGACCAACATCAGTATCAGAGATTCAAAGTTTCTTAGGATTAGTAGGATATTACCGCCTTTTCATTAAGAATTTCTTCAAGATTTCATTACCTATGACAAAATTAATGAGGAAGGGTATTACATTTGAATGGAGTCAAGAGTGTGAAAATAGTTTTCAAGAGTTGACGTCGCTATTGACGAGAGCACCTATCTTGACAATACCATCCAGAACTGAGGGATTTGTGATCTATAGTGATGCTTTGCATCATGGTTTGGGATGTGTACTCATGCAAGGTGGCAAGGTGATTGCTTTCACTTCAAGACAGCTGAAGACACACGAGGTTAATTATTCGACTCACGATCTTGAATTGGTTGCGATAATCTATGCTTTAAATTTTGGAGACACTACTTGTATGGGAAAAGTGTGAGATCTTCAAGGTCCACAAGTGTTTGAAGTACCTATTCAAGCAAAGAGATTTGAATATGAGACAGAGGAGATGTAGTACCCTGTATTTTCATAATCTTATATACCCCTAGTACCTTGCTTATCCTTTGGGTAAGTTTGTATCCTAATCGATTGCCACTTTTGAGAGTCCAATTGATTGCCTTTTCGTCCCAATCAATTGGCATGCTGCCAACCTAAATCCATGATGTGGCCGTCCCAATCGATTGGCACCTGGTCCTAAATGATTGGTACTAGTTGAACTTGGTCACCACATTTGGTTTCTATGGTTGTGGTTATTTCCTTCCCTCTATATATACCCCTCCCCTTATACTTATATGGGTTTGTTGCGTGTGTGTGTTTGAGAGAGAGAGATATATATATACTCTCATATATATACACACAAACACATACTCCTGGGTTAGAGGGAAAAGAAAGAGAAGAAGCAGAGGAAGAAGAAGAAGAACTAGAAGAAGAGAAGGAGAGAGACAGAGAAGAAAGGAAGAGAGAGAGAGAGAACTCACCATAGCTGCCGTAGAGCTTGGGACGTCGTCACCGAAAAGCTAGAGAGAGGTGAGTTCAATAACTCACTCAAAGGATTGGTTTTGGGATGTTTATGTATGATTAAGAATGTACATCAGAAGAGAAGAGGATCCCCAAATTTTTATATAAAACCCGACTATTTGGAGGAAGAAGATGGAGTTCAATCAATTGCCATTGGATCCAATCGATTGGATATATTCCCAATCGATTGCCTTGGGTCCCAATCGATTGCTATTTTGTCCAATTAATTGTTATTATTTCCAATCGATTATGTTGTTTGGTCAATCGATTGGGTAAGAGCAGAATGGTATTTTTATGTTGTTGTATGTTATGAGTTTATTATGATATATCTGAGTTGTTAGTAGTTGAACAAACACATATACAATTATGTTACATATCATATTGTGATAGTTGGATATCAGAATAATCAACATGATGTTGTATTAGCTATATTTTATTAATTGTTCATATTAGATGAACTGTTTAGTTGGTTAAATGTTGTACCATGATTCCATATGTTGATATTGTTAAACTGAATAGTAGAATGGAACACAACTACATGTTAATAATCAGTAATGGGTAGATAAGTTGAACGCAGAGCATGTGATAATCCTGTATCTAAAGCATGAGCATTGCACAACATGTGGTCAGCATGCATGGGATAGTGGTATGTCGGTATAAGAAAATATGATGAGAAATGGGATATATGACTTATGTGGAATATAAGATATGTGTACTTTGGATCCGTGGGATTAACGGCTGACGAGTCGAGTGGACGTGGGATGGTTAGAGTTCCTAGTGCGCCTCTCACTGTTGAAGACGTCCAGTGATGCGTATGCACTATTGAAGACGTCCAGTGTACCGTTGACGATTACGTCCGGCTAGTGCCCTAATGTATACTCATCGTGTAGAAGACCAGTGAGAATATACACAGCATAGAAGACTTTCTCTGTGCCACTTCCATCATTTATAGATAGGTACCGTGCAGACGACCGATAACCCTATCAAGGGATTGTGGGACCTACTGCCTAGTCGGGTGATTTCGATTGTTATTATGGTATCGACATATGGATACAAATTGGTATTGTGGTTTCGAAGAATGGATATGAAAATGGATATGAATATGAGAATGGAAAGCAACCTGATTGTTTAGTCAGGGATTCAGAATCCCGACATGAAGATAGATGCATGGGATGGTTGCATGGGTTGCATGCATGGATTTGGTGAATACGTGATGAAATATTATACCCTGATCTTTTCATTACTTTATATGTTTCCTGCTATCATTAAATTCATGCATAGTTAACGAGACCTCTGCTATATCCGTGAGAGACGTCATTGATAAGAGATTAACCGCATTTTAAGATGCTGAACAGTAATGGGTGAGGAGTGTGTTTGATGTACTCACTCAGCTTTGTATTCCAAGTTGATGGTGTTTGTGCCCTAGACATTCCAATGTCTAGAGCTTCACAGGATTGATGATAGAAGACTGATGATTCGCCAAACATGGAGCTGAAGGCCTAAAGTCGAAGACGTGCCTCTTTGTAATAGTTAATTTATATATGTATTGTCTGCTGTTATATTTGTTGTAGGCCTCAGACTATAAGCCAGCTGTTGTAATAGATTTAGTAGACTTTTATAATTGGTACTTAGGCATCCTCCCTATCTTTGTATGTGCTGTTTTGAGTAGATGACAATGCGGTTATTCACTAGTCATGGTCCTACAGGACTAAAAAGGAACTTGTTTTTCTCTATTTTTGCTTCTCCGGGGCGTGATAGGGTTTTTGGTATTAGAGCCTAGGATTTAGTTGTAAACCGCTTGTGTTTTGTGATTAGAACATGAGTTCTATGTTAATGTTGATAGCATGAGGATTAGCTGAGATGAGATAGAACTATTATTTTGTCACATAGAGAAGAGGTTAGAAGAATCTACCTTAGGATGTTCTGTGGAGGGTAGTAGCTGCTGGAGTGAGTAAGAGATTGTTAGGACAGTTAGTAGCTGAGTTTATAGAGAACAAGGCATCGAGAGTTAGTTGTGGTTGTAGAGATCATAAGCGTAGAGTCGTTGGATTTTAGACACTGACAAATTCCTGAGCGATCTCGGGACAGTCGGTATGACCTAAAAATAGAAAGAGGTTCTGGATAAGATTATCTTGTTACCTTGAGCCACATGTTAGTTGAGTGGTCTCACATGTTAGTTGGGCAATATTTGTAGTCTGGAACCTGAGAATAGATATAGAATGTTTATATTTGACGCTACGCGTAGAACCTGTCATTTTGTGACCTTTGTTTTGAGCATAGATACCTTTAAGTGTACCTGGTAGGTAGACTGACCCTTGTGGTTAATATTATTATGTATGTGCGGTATCCGTATTGATGATGTGATCGTATTATATAGTGGTACTATATATTTGTTACCACATGTTTTATCCTTGCCTGAGCTATAAGATCGAATGTGACTGATCGAGTAGTTTTTCATTTGTAGGTAGAGACACTAAACACTACCAACACTCGTTATGGTTGAACGACTCGAAGAAACCCGTGCCAGCTAAATGGAGTACCTGATGTAGTACCTCCCGAGATAGATCCAACAGGAATGGTCGGAGTTTTCATTCATCGCTTGGAGCAAATTATCAATCGTGCAGATCATGTCATCGGCAATGAAGCACCAGTACGACAGACGAGAGTCAAGTTGCTAAAGGAATTTTGTGCTCTTCAACCAGGAAACTTCACTGGATTAACGGGAGCATGGGTAGCTGAGCAATGGATTCGCCAAATAGAATTGATATTTAAGATGCTCGAATGTACTGACACCGAGAAAAGACATTTGGCCGTATTTCAACTGACGTTCTTAGTAGCAGATTGGTGGGACGCAATGAAAGCTACAATTGGTGAAGAAGCTGTAGAAAGAATGACTTGAGAATCATTCAAGACTCGATTTCTAGAGAAGTACTTCGCAGAATCTGAGAAGAACAAAAGGGAAATGGAGTTCTTGCAATTAGTTCAAGGTAGTTTTATAGTACCGGAATCTACAACTTAATTCGAGAGGCTATCACGATTTGCACTGCATATGGTCGATACACCAAGAAGGAAGATCAAAAGATATCATCAGAGATTAGTTCCGCATTCGTCATATAACTATTGGACAATTAAACCAATCTTTTGAAGCTTTGGTAGAAATGATAACAAAACTAGAAGACGATACTCAGAGTAGCTAAGGACCATGCTTTGATCAAACGTATCCAGAAAATGACCAATTTTTCCTAATGGATCGGAGAGGAATGGACAGTCATGTTATTTTAGCAGCCAACCAAGTTCAATAAGGAAACACAAAGAGATGTTACATAGCCAACCGCCACAAGCGTAAGAGATTGGGAAACGACAAGAAAGAATCAAAACCAGTGGTGACTCTAATACAACATAGGGAATGAGATATCTGCTATAACTGTGGAGTACTAGGACATCATTCCAAAGAATGCAGAGCATTAAGGGAATCTAATAGATGAGGAATAAAATGCTTCAACTGCGATAAAGTTGGTCATGTTCGAAAGTTTTGTCCAGAGCTAGAGACACAACACAATGCTCTATCTCAACAATTACCACGAGGACAAACTTGCCAAACAAATAATTGATCTTAACTTAGACAAAGATAATAGACAGAAGTACAACCCTCACCACCTACATTTTGTATTACATATGATCTCGATATTGCAGGAAGTTTGTCAATCGTTTAATTTGATAGTAAGAGGATTAGACTAATCAGCTCACCCTACAATGTGGACCCTATACCATAAATTTTAGATACTTGAACAATTCGTTTGACACTGATCGACAGTAGTTATCCAAGTATAGATATAACATCAATTGCATCCCTATCTGACACCATTAGCCTCCCTACACGAAAGACTACACTAACCATTGGTAAGTTGGACAGAGACTGCAAATAAAGAATCTCAATTTTCATGAGATACAGCCTTGACAGGAAAAGATGAACTAGATGATTGCGAGTATACAAGAAGAGATACCAGTAACGCAGAGACAACACCTGAATTATAAAGAGTACCGCAAAAGGATTCTTTTCCACACCAATTGCCTGTTGTTTTCATCTAGACAAGATGATGGTACGACCTCAAAGAGATGACTATATCAATAGTACGTGGGAATTTGGAGACAGATGAAGAAGTTTAAGTCACCAACTACGATGCCAGAATCTTAATCCTTTCAAGTCAACATACGAAAGGATGATGGTGATAACACGGGAGTTAGCAAGGACGTCATGTACAATAAGAGACTGACTGAGTATGCTGACAATCATAACAAGGAGTCCAGAGATGGGAGACATCCAACTGATGATGCAGTAGAGACTTCGTTAGCATAGTTTGAAGCATCTTTAAAGACGGTAGTGGACAGCAATGCTTCGCTACAACTTAGATGAGATAAGAACACTTGATCAGTAGAACCCTCACACCGTAGAGTTTGACTTGAGGAAGGAACCTTATATATTTGGGGACTAGCCATTTCAGATTTGTAAGATGGTTAGATTATGCTACCTATAACCTTTTTCCCGAAGTTCCATATACAAATTTTATATAGCTAAACCTTGAGATTTGTAGCTGCCGCCCTAGTACTCATAGGTCGCTGATAACTTCGTATCGCGTGTTTAGAACTTAACCCTTTGGCCGCTGATGTGATCATTTATGTAAAACGAGAACTTGAGCATTTTATAGTATGTGTTGTGAGATGCTTTCCGTTTATTTTAGGACCACTGCTTCAGATTTCGAGGACAAAATCTTTTGATAAGTGGTGGGTAATGTAATACCCTGTATTTTCATATTCTTATATACCCTTAGTGCCTTTCCTAGCCTTTGGGTAAGTTTGTATCCCAATCGATTACCATTATTTCCCAATTGATTGCCACTTTTGAGAGTCCAATCGATTGCCTTTTTGTCCGAATCGATTGGCACCTAGTCCCAATCGATTGGTAGTAGCTGAACTTAGTCACCAGGTTTGGTTTATATGGTTGTGGTTATTTCCTTCCCGCTATATATACCCTACCCCTTAGACTTATATGGGTTCTATTGTTTGTATGTGTTTGTGTGAGAGAGAGATATACTCTCATATATATATATACACATACATATATATATATTATATACACACAAACACATACTCCCGGGTTAGAGGAAGAAGAAGCAGATGAAGAAGAAGAAGAATCAGAAGAAGAGAAGGAGAGAGCAAAGAGAAGGAGAGAGACAGAATAGAAAGGAAGAGAGAGAGAGAACTCACCATAGCCACCGCAGAGCTCAGGACGTCGTCACCGAAACGCCGAAGAGAGGTGAGTTCATTAGCTCACTCAAAGGATTGGTTTGGGATATTTATGTATGATTAAGAACGTGCATGAGAAGAGACGAGAATCCCCACATTTTTATATAAAACCAGACTATTTTGAGGAAGAAGATGGAGTTCAACTGATTGCCATTGGATCCAATCGATTGGATATATTCCCAATAGATTGCCATGGGTCCCAATCAATTACTATGTCAATCGATTGCCATTTTGTCCAATCGATTATCATTGTTTCCAATCAATTTTCTTGTTTGGTCAATCGATTAGGTAAGAGCAGAATATTATTTCAATGTTGTTGTATGTTATGAGTTTATTATGATATATCTGAGTTGTTAGTAGTTGAATAAATACATATACAATTATTCTATATATCATATTGTCATAATTAGATATCAGAATAATCAACATGATGTTATGTTAGCTATGTTTTATTACCTGTTGACATTAGATGAATTGTTTAGTTGGTTAAATGATGTACCATGATTCCATATGTTGATATTGTTAAACTGAATAGTAAAATGGAAAACAACTACATGTTAATAATCAGTAATGAGTAGTTAAGTTGAACACAGAGCATGTGATAAATCCTGTATCTAGAGTATGAGCATTGCACAACATGTTGTCAGCATGCATGGGATAGTGGTATGTAGGGATAAGAAAATATGATAAAAAATGGGATATGTGACTTATGTGGAATATGAGATATATGAACTTTGGATCCGTGAGATCAACGGCTGACGAGTCTGGTGGACGTGGGACGGTTAGAGTTCCTAGTGCGCCTCTCACTGTTGAAGACGTCCAGTGATGCGTATGCACTGTTGAAGACATCCGGTGTACTATTGACGATTACGACCGGCTAGTGCCCTCGTATATACTCCCCGTGTAGATGACCAATGCAAATATACACAGTGTAGAAGATGTCTGTTGTACCGCTTCCATCATTTTCAGATAGGTGGTACCATGTAGACGATCGGTAACCCTATCAAGGGATTATGGGACCTACTGCCTAGTTAGGTGATTCTGATTGGTATTATGGTATCGACGTATGTATATAGATTGGTATTGTGGTATCGACGAATGGATACGGAAATGGATATGAATGAATTCATGTATAGTTAACGAGACCTCTGCTATGTCTGTGAGAGACGTCATTGATAAGAGATTAACCGCATTTTAAGATGCTGAACAACAATAGGTGAGGAGTGTGTTTAATGTACTCACTCAGGTTTGTATCAAAGCTGATGGCGTTTGTACCCTAGACATTCCAATGTCTAGAGCTTCGCAGGATTGATGACAGAAGACTGATGTTTTGCCGAACATAGAGCTGAAGGCTTAAAGACGAAGATGTGCCTCTTTGTAATTGTTAGTTTTTATATCTATTGTCTACTATTATATTTGTTGTAGGCCTCAGGCTATAAGCCAGCTATTGTAATAGATTTAGTATACTTTTATAACTGGTACTTGGGCATATGCGGCTTCCTAACCTTTTATATTTTCGTTATAGCCCCTAATTATGTTAATAAGATATGTTCTATGAATAGCATCCTCCCTATCGTTGTATTTGTTGTTTTAAGTAGATGACAATGCGGTTATTTACAAGTCACAGGCCAATGGGACCAAAAAGGAACTTGTTTTCTCTATTTTTGCTTCTTTGGAGCTTGACAAGAGATGGCTAGAGTTGATGAAAGTTCATGATCTTTCAATCGAGTATCATCTAGGAAAGGCAAATATAGTAGCCGATGCATTAAGCTGAAAGACGAAAGGGAACCTAGCCGATGAGCTAACCAAGCAAAAGGAATTGATTAGAGAAATGGAACGTTTGGAGTTAGATGTAATCCAAGAGACCAGTGGTGGCTTAATGATGGCGATCCTAGCTCACCCAGATATTATAGATGAGATCAAGACCGAACAGTTTAACGATTGCTATTTAGGTAAAATGAGAGACGAGATACCTTTGGGGAAACAATCGAGGTTTATGATGGAATAAGGAGTATTAATGCTTGGGAATCGGTTATGTGTACCGAATGTAAAAGAGTTGAAGGAGCGACTTTTAGAGGAAGTTCACAGTACTAAGTATTCAGTTCATCCGGGAAGTAACAAGATGTACCAGAACTTACGAGAACTTTTGGTGGAGAGGTATGAAACGAGAAGTTTCCAAATTCATTTTAGAGTGTTCAACATGTCAACAAGTGAAGGCAGAAAGATAAGTACCTGCGGGACTACTACAACCATTACCAGTTTCAGAGTGGAAATTGGATGAGATTACGATGGATTTTGTATCTGGATTTCCACGATCGCCTAACAAGAATGACAAGATTTGGGTGATAGTTGATAGATTGACAAAGTTAGCTCATTTTCTACCGATCAAGATGACTAAGCCTTCGAGGCTAGCGGAGTTGTATGTGAAAGAGATTGTGAGACTACACGGGGTTCCAACTGTGATTGTATCGAATCGTTATAGTAGTTTTACATCGAGGTTTGGGGGAAGTTTACAAGAAGCTATGGGTATGAAGCTGAGTTTCAGTACCTCATTTCATCCTCATACTGACAGGCAGTCAGAGCGCATGATTTAAATGTTAGAGGATATGCTTCGATTGTGTGTTCTAGACTTTCGGAGTGATTAGGAGAAACACTTAACGTTAATTGAATTTGCTTACAACAACGGGTTTTAGTCAAGTATCTGAATGGCACCATATGAAGCGTTCTATGGGCGTAAGTGTTGATCACCAATTTGTTGTACTGAAGTTGGAAAAAAAGGTTGATAGGACCAGAGATAATACAGTTAACTACTGAGAAGGTGAATTTAATCTAGGAGCGATTTAGGGTGGCTCAGAGTCGTTATAAGAGTTATGCGGACTCTAAGCGACCACCGATGACATTCAAAGTGGGAGATTTTGTATATTTGCGAGTATCACCTTTGAAAGGCATTGTCTAATTTGGAAAGCAAGGGAAGCTTAACCCAAGATTCATAGGACTATTTGAGATCCAAGAAAGGGTAGGACCAGTCGCTTACTGATTGGCTTTATCATCTGAGTTAGCGTTTGTGCATAATGTATTTCACGTGTCGATGTTGAGATGGTGTATGACGGATATGAGTAAAATCATAGTACCTGAAACATTACAAATGCAAGAAGATTTGACTTACATAGAGCATCCTTTGGAGATTTTGGATCAAAAGGAGCAAGTGTTGAGAACGAAGACGATTCCAATGGTGAAACTATTATGGCATAGTCATTCAATCAAGGAAACTACGTGAGAGAATGAGGAAGAGATGAGAAATGAGTATCCGCACCATTTCGACTTATGAGGTATCAGTTTGGGGATAAACTTCTTTTTTGGAGGGGAGAATAGTCACACCCGTTCTAGGAAAATCAAATGTTTGAAAATGAATATTTGAGTTTTGTGAATCATTAATGTCATTTGATAATTGTGAATGGGGTTAACTGGAGGTCAACGGTGAGGTGTCAATCGAGGACACAATAATAGGAAAATCGTGTGGCATCAACATGAATAAATGACATTTATATGGTTTAAATGTTATTTGATGTTTCTGGTATTTTTTGAATAGTAATTTTACCTGTTTTGTATAATTTCTAGTAGTTTTGATCTGGTTTTAGATCATTTTGAATACTATGGTGAGAACATGAGTAATACGTTGCATAAAAGGTAGGTTATCTAGAGATTCCACAGAATTTTGTTTTCGGACGTAAATTACGGACCCAAACGAGACTTAGACAAAAACTTTTGTAAATTTTTAGGTTCACTCATGAAATAGTAAAATGGACGTGTGTGACATTTCAGGAGATAATTAGAAGTTTTTAGAACTCACAGGGAGGTAAACGTAATTCCCAAGAGTTGTGCCTATATATAGTGGTGGTTGACATATTTTCCAAAATATCTTACAACTAAGAGAGAGAAAAGGGAGATTTTTGGCTTCGATCTTCATGACGCCAAACGATGAACTTCTGATCATCAGTTTTTCTCCAGATTTCTCATCACTTCCTCATTCTCCCACGTAGCTTCCTCGACTGAATGACTACGCCATAATACTTTCACCATTGGAATTGTCTTCGTTCTCAACACTTGCTCCTTTTGATCCAAAATCTCCACTGAAAGTCAAATCTTCTTGGATTTGCAATGGTTCAAGTACTATGATTTTACTCATATCCGTCATACACCATTTCAACAATGACACGTGAAATGCATTGTGCACAAATGGCATATCCACTGATAATGCTAGGTGATAAGTTGTCCTACCTTCTCTAGGATCTCAAACGGTCCTACAAATCTTGGGTTAAGCTTCCCTCGCTTTCCAAATCGGACAATGCCTTTAGAAGGCAATACTCACAAGTATACAAAGTCTCCCACTTCGAATGTCATCGATCGTCACGTAGAGTTCGCATAACTCTTATAATGACTCTGAGCCACCTTAAGTCGCTCTGGATTAACTTTACTTTTTTCGCAGTCAACTGTATTATCTCTAGTCTTATTAATTTACTTTCTCCAACTTCAATCCAACAAATCAGCGATCGACACTTATGGCCATATAATGCTTCATACAGTGCCATTCCGATACTAGAATGAAATTCGTTGTTGTAAACCAAATTTAATTAACAGTAAGTGATCGGGAGAGAACAAATCCCAATTATACGCCTTAATTCACATTTGTTAGTCGTTTTTATCCTGTTTTTGTGTAGTTTTACTTTATTTTCTATTTTCTGTCAGGTTTTAGAAGAAAACATGGAGTCCAGGTTAAATAAGGAGAAAAAGTAAGAAGAAAGAAGCTGAAAAAGGCACATAGTGCGAGCAGTCCGCTCGCGCGAGATCCCAGAATTCGCTCGGGCGACCCACATGCGCAACCTTTCCAATTACGCGCTCGCGCTGCCCGCTCGCGCGATCTGTACAAAAATCAAAGTTACGTATTTCGCTATACTGAAGAATCCTATGCAAACGAAACTGCTTAATGACGTCCGGATTGGAAATAACAGCTGTTTTAGTTAGTTTCGGGATAGGAAAGCTTCCAAAACTCCTTGTAAAATTTATATATACTTACTTTTTATAATTTTTAGGGGTTACACATTCTTTCATAGAGAATTTTGGAAGGCAAGAGGAAGGAGAAGAGCAACTTTGAAGGTCTCTAATGGCTTCCATCAAATCAATCTTCATGCTTTCCTCCACAATGTGCAACTAAACTCCTAATCTAGGGTTTCAATGAAACCCTAGCGATGTAAAGGGGGATTCTATGCTTTTCTATTTTAGGGTCTATGTATTGGATAGTGATTGTATGTTGGTGGATTATTTATAATCAGTTTTTAATGTTAATAATCAAGAGTATTTTGGATCTATTCTTGTCTTAGATTTTTCCTTATGCTTATTGAACTCAATAGTCCATGATTTCTGTGATTGGTAGGAGTATTTACATACAATGGTGCTTATGTGATTGTGATGTTTATATCTTTTATAATCCATGCTTAGGAAAGATGAGTTATGCTACACCCTAGTTATAGGTAGATAATTCATGTGAACCATAGATGGATTATGCTTAGATTGAACTAACAATATCCTCTTGACGATACTATTGGGCTTGTAGCTACGATAGATCATAACTATCCAAACATAGAACTTAGAATAGAAAGTTTAGACCCCCGATACATAGTTAGTGGTAGATTTGTAATCCTAGACCTCATCTACTCATATTTAAACCAATTTTCAATTTAGCATATAAGTTTACTTAGATTTAATTCTAGACTCTATTTCCATAATTTCATAGTTTAATTCGTAGTTTAAATTAGTAGTAATAATCAAATTCTAAACCAACCAAACTTTCGATTTTCTTATAATTAAATAGATTAGATTTTAGTAATTAAAGGATAAAAATTAACAATCTCTGTGGGTTCGACCTCTACTTTCACTACTGCAAATCTTTAGAAAAGTAAAGTACACTTTTCATATCTTGATTTTGACAAGATCAATTTTTGGCGCCGTTGCCGGGGATTGAAATAATTTTTGTCGTTAATTGTTAGAATCATAATCTACTTAGTTAGTAAATATTAGTGTCTATTTTATTTTTGAGTCGCTAAAATTATCCTTGTTTGCAAATTTTGAAGTATCAATTCAAGCACAATCGAGTGGAGCAGTGGTGCACGTCAACGGAGCTTACGCGGACCTGAAAAATAAAAAAAAAATCGCAATCAATTTAAAATCACCAAGTAAATCCGTTTTTTAAATTTCGCATCGAACCACTGTAAGTCAGGGCACTGAGACGCATACTTGCATTAGGGTAGGTGTGGAGTGAGCATTGCATTAGCTCGGAAACCCGGGGCACTGGGCTTGACGCGGTCATTGCATTACAGGATAATTTCATGCATCATATTAGTCTTGTGTGCTTGCATGCTTGGTTATTAGCGTAGCTATTTTTGCTTCAATTGAGTCAGTCCTTAGTTTATGTTTGGTACTCATTCAAGCAAACCTAAATTACATCCGCTTAATCTCGAACTTGAACGCACACTTAGAGTCCTTAGGTCATCAACACAAGCTTCGAGAGCTCGGTTGATGTTAGACGACGAGTCCACACCGGAACCGTCATCTTCGTTTGAATCGGAAATCCGTAATACCCTTAACCGTTTAAGAAAAACTAAAACGATAAAAATCGAACCTATTCCAATGGCCGATTTTGGACATAACAGGAATAATGGAAACAATCAGAATAATGGGGATAACCTTAACATACCCCCACCACCACTGTTAAAGGACTATTTTACTCCTACTGCCTACACACCACCGTTGTGTATTGCATTACCGAAAGTGACTGCAGCACACTTTGAAATCAAATCATCAACTATTGAGCTCCTTTCGTCATTGCACGGGCGTGTTAAGGAAGACCCTTATAATCATATAGGCGAATTTTAGGGTATCTGTGCGACTTTAAAGATTCAGAACTTAATAGATGATGAGTTAAAAATGCGTCTTTTCTCGTTTTCACTTAAAGACAAAGCGAAGTACTGGCTCCAATCTTTGGAGCCAAATTCAATAAGAACATGGGATGAGTTGCAGACTGCGTTCCTACAAAAAAATTTCCCCATCACTAGAATGAATCAGATTAGAATGTCAATAACTAATTTTACAATGCAAGATGGGGAAACACTTTATGATACATGGGAACAGTTTAAAGAACTTTTACGTTCTTGCCCTCATCACCAGATACCCAAATGGCAGCTGGTGTAAGTCTTCTATGAGGGATTAATTCCCGCCGTTCGTAACACCGTCGATGCTATTTGTGCGAGGACGTTCCTCCACAAGAGTGCCGACGAAGCATGGAAGATATTCGAAACATTAAGTGAAAACTCTATGCACCAAGCAGTATCCGTACGACCTGTGGGACACCTTCTACCTCACCCAAAGAGAGAGGCTAAAGTTGAGTCTAATCACTCTTATGAAATCCAAGAATTAAATAGAAAAATGGACCAACTCATGATGATGGGCCGCATGCAAGGCCCACATCCTCCTGCTGAAGTATGCCAGTTATACTCAGATTCGTCGCATTCGACATTAGCATGCCCGTCCGCGTCCCAGTTCCCGGAATTTGTAGAACAACATATAAATGTTGTCCAACAGTTCCAACAACCCAATTATAACCCCGCGGGTTGTAAACCGGACTCGACATGGGGATCTCACCCGAACCTTTCATGGAACTCTAATAGTGAGAAATCGTATTCGAAACCCGATACGACGAATTTTCCTAATGCCTATAGGCCACAATCTAATCAGTATAAGCAGCCTCCAAGTCAACAAAATCAATACCAACAGCCTCCCTTCCGTACTAATCCTCCTAGGGATAAAACTTTCAAAGAGAGCGCGTTGGCGTCATTAAAAAACTTAGAAGCTCAATCACAATCACAGTCGCACCTTGTTAACTCTCACACGCAATCAATAGCTAAATTGGAATCCCAGATAGGACAGCTTGCTAATAACCTAAATCGTCGAAATGAGGGAAAGCTACCAAGTCAACCGGTCCAAAACCCTAAGGGACAATATGAGGTAAGCTTGGCGAGTGATCAAGTTAATGCGGTGTCGGCTAGAGCGACTGAACGTCCGGAGGAGATTATACCTCCTCTCGAATCTCAAAAAGATAAGAGTAAAGGAATTAGTAAGGAACAAGATGGAGATAATGATAAGGTTACGAAGGACCCTGATCCTTTGGTACCTAATACATCTAAAGTGACAAATCCATCAAATTATGTACCTAGAATGTCGTTCCCTCCAAGCGTGGATGTTCCAGCACACTTCTTGAAAAAGGGAACACGCCCGGAGGATATTCTTGAGACATTTAAAGAGGTAAAGATTAATATTCCACTACTCGACGCTATTAAGCAAATACCTCCGTACGGTAAATTCTTAAAGGATCTATGCACTCAGAAGAGAAAGTCCAAGCACCATTTGTCTAAGAAAGTCTTCCTAATGGAAAAGGTTAGCTCCCTGTTTAATAACAACACTTTAAAATACAAGGACCCGGGTACTCCAACCATCGCTTGTCACATCGGTGATAAATACATTCACTGGGCCCTTCTTGATTTAGGAGCGAGTGTGAATCTGCTACCCTATTCAGTATATGAACATTTGGGTTTAGGAGAACTAAAACCGACTGCGGCCACCTTACAATTAGCCGATAGGTCAATTAAAGTTCCACGGGGGGTAGTAGAAGATGTATTGGTCAATGTTGATAGATGCTATTACTCGGTTGATTTTATCATACTAGACACCGAACCAGTCCTAGATGCTAGTAAACAAGTCCCAGTCATTCTAGGACGCCCGTTCCTAGCCACGGCTAACTCTATTATTAACTGTAGAACTAGAGTGATGGATATAACTTTTGGTAACATGACCGTGCGTCTTAATGTCTTTAATGCATCTAATCAACCATATAGAGATGATGAAGAGCTAGACTGCTATGCCATAGACTTAATAGACGAATTAGTCGAAGAGGCAGCGCCTTTTATGTTAACTAAGGAAGCTCTGGAAGCCTGCCTATCTCATTTCAATTTTAATGATTTCAACATTGACACAAATATTGAAAATGTGAATACCTTATTGGATTCAGTAAACACGACTAATGAGCTTCCATGGAAACCTAAAATAGAGGTTTTACCGCCTCTTGCACATGAACCAGCATTACCATCCATTGAGTGTCCTCCAACACTCGAACTTAAGCCATTGCCGGATTCTCTGAAATATGCATTCCTAGGATCTAACGCAACCCTTCCTGTTATAATCGCGTCAAATTTAACTGAAATTCAAGAAGTACAGCTGATAGAGGTTTTAGGTAATCATAAGAAGGCGATTGGATGGACAGTCGCTGATTTACAAGGAATTGACCCGTCAGTTTGCATGCATAGAATAAATTTTGAAGAAAATGCTAAACCATCTAGGAAAATGCAACGATGTCTCAACCCTAACATGAAAGAGGTGGTTATGAACAAAGTTATAAAACTCTTAGATGCCGGTATTATCTACCCGATCTCCGATAGCAATTGGGTCAGCCCAACCCAGGTTATCCCAAAGAAATCAGGTATCACGGTCGTACCAAACGAAAAGAGAGTCCTTATAGCCACCCGTCAAACTACTGGTTGGCGGGTATGTATTGACTATAGAAAACTTAATTCGATGACTCGTAAGGACCACTTCCCTCTTCCATTTATTGATCAAATCCTAGAACGTCTGTCCGGTCAGAGTTATTATTGTTTCTTAGATGGATACTTTGGTTACAATCAGGTGCCCATTTATCTTGATGATCAAGAAAAGGCGACGTTCACATGTCCCTTTGGAAGCTTTGCCTACCATCGTATACCGTTTGGTTTGTGCAATGCACCGGCAACCTTTCAACGGTGTATGATGGCAATTTTCTCAGACCTGGTTGAGAAATTTCTCGAGGTATTTATGGACGATTTCTCATTGTTCAGATCTACATTTGATGAATGCCTCCAAAATCTTACAAAAGTCCTCGCCCGTTGCGAGGAAGCAAATTTGGTATTAAGTTGGGAAAAGAGCCATTTCATGGTTCAAGAGGGAATAGTCTTGGGTCACGTTGTTTCCAAGCGAGGTACAGAGGTTGATAAAGCGAAAATCGAGTTAATAGACAAACTCCCACCGCCATCATCCATTCGTCAGATCTGTTCCTTCCTAGGTCATGCCGATTTTTATAGATGATTTATCAAAGACTTTAGTAAAATTTCATGCCCCTTGTGCAACCTGCTTGCCAAGGATGTCCCTTTTGTCTTTGATAACGACTGTCTGAAGGCTTTTGAAACATTGCGAACCTTACTATCCACGGCTCCGGTAATCCAATCCCCTGATTGGTCACTACCGTTTGAATTGATGTGTGATGCGTCCGATTATGCCATTGGAGCCGTATTAGGACAAAAAGTTAATAAAATCCCTCACGTGATTTATTATGCAAGCAAAACACTAAATGACGCGCAATTGAACTATACAACAACTGAAAAAGAATTACTTGCGGTTGTGTTTGCCCTCGACAAATTCCGTTCTTATTTATTGGGTTCAAAGGTCATTATGTATACTGATCACGCCGTAATACGTCATTTATTGAATAAGAAAGAAATGAAACCGAGATTAATCCGATGGATTTTACTCCTTCTGGAGTTTAATTATGAAATACGTGATAAAAAGGGTTCTGAAAATGTTATAGCTGACCACTTGTCACGAATTCTTGTAGAATCTAACGATATTACCCATCAAAAGGAATCGTTTCCGGACGAGCAATTATTTGCTTTATCTACTGTAAATGGTCCGTGGTTCAGTGATATCGTCAATTTCTTAGCTACGAGACATATCCCGAATACGTGGTCTCGTTTAGACAGAGATCGGTTCTTTTCTCAAATTAAACATTACTACTGGGATGACCCACTGTTATTTAAATACTGTTCTGATCAAATTATACCACGTTGTGTTCCAGAAAGTGAGTTCAAATCTATATTAAATTTTTGTCACTCTCTAGAATGCGGAGGTCACTTTGGAGGCTGTCGAACGGCCGCCAAGTCCTCCAAAGCGGGTTATATTGGCCAACACTGTTTAAAGACGCACATGAATTCTGTCAGAACTGCGTACGTTGTCAACAAACAGACAACATGTCACATCGTGATGCGATGCCCATGACCCCAATCCTTATTATAGAAATATTTGACGTGTGGGGCATCGACTTTATGGGTCCGTTTCCCTCGTCTTGTGGTTTCGAATATATTTTAGTCGCGGTCGACTATGTTTCTAAGTGGGTGGAGGCAGCGGCGACGAGAACCAACGACCACAAAGTAGTGGTTCAATTTATAAAAGATAACATATTTTGTCGATTCAGTACGCCACAGGCAATTATAAGCGACTGACCGATGCGCTTTGGGCATATCGCAAAGCTTATAAAACTCCTATTGGAATGTCTCCTTACCGACTAGTTTTTGGAAAAGCGTGCCACCTACCGGTGGAACTGGAACATCGATCCTATTCGGCCGTAAAAACGCTTAACCAAGATATAAATGCGGCAGGATGCCACCGTAAACTTCAACTACAAGAACTTGAAGAATTGAGAAATGAAGCGTATGAAAATTCAAAAATCTATAAAGAACGATCTAAAGCTTTCCATGATAAAGTGATCATAAGAAAGAATTTCGAAGTTGGACAATGCGTCTGGTTCTTTAATTCAAAATTAAGGTTGTTCCCAGGAAAGTTACGTTCCCGTTGGGACGGTCCGTTTATTATAACACATGTGTTCCCGCATGGAGCAATTGAAATCCAAGATACGAACGGTGGAACACCTTTTAAGGTAAATGGCCAACGGCTTAAGCCGTATCGAACCAAGGAAACAGACGAAAGAGAAATCGAATCTATAGATCTGGTAGATCCAATTTATTTAGACTGAGCTTTACATTGGTCGAGCTAACGACGTAAAACTTAGCGCTTCTTAGGAGGCAACCCAAGCTTTAGTTAGAATTTTCTTCAATTTTGTACACTAGCTATTAGTTTTTGGCCAATGTCTGAGCTTTTAAAAACCCAAAGGATGAAAATTTTAAATTATAGAACATTTATACAAGAAAACAGAAAAGAAAAATGAGAAACCTACATCTCGCGCGAGCGGCCTGCTCGCGCGAAAGGTCGCTCGCGCGGCTCGCTCGCGCGAGAATGCCCCCTTAGACAAAAATTTTGGAAATTTTGAAACCTAGCCTCAGCTTTAGTTCGCGCCTCAGATCGCGCGGGCAAGGACCCCGCTGGAGCGGTCCGCTCGCGCGGATTTAGCACTTAGAATTTTTTTTTAAAGATTCTCAAAAGAAGCCTCAGCTTCTGTTCGCGCCTGGAATCGCGCCCGCGAGGACCCTCGCTGGAGCGGTCCGCTCGAGCGAAAATGTGACATAGACAAATTTTTCAAACAAAAGAAAACTGAACCTCAGCTTCTCCTCGTGGAGGGACTCGCGCGAGCGAAGCTCGGTCGCGCGGTCCGCTCGCGCGAGGGTTCCTTCCCTTTAAATAGAGGGCTGAGCCCTAATTTTTCAGAATTCCCTCTTTCTCTTCGTTTTCTTCTCTCCCCCTCTGGCGATTCCCTCTATCTCTCTTCCTCCCCTCCACAAATCACCACCACAAACCACCGCCGGCCATCATCACCTCCACTACGCCACCACAGAGCCGCCACCGGACCACCAAACCCGCCGCCACCGCATCAACACCACCCACAATCACCGAAACTGCGGCCAAATTTTCTTCCCCTAACGTTTGATCCTTCAACCACAGGTATACATATAAACTTATACTTATATGTATACACATATAGATAAAATATATACATAAATCTATACGTATAGCATATATATATGCACACTGTATAAGTTAAGGGTTTACAATATGAGGGGTTTTTCTGAACCCACACACACATATATGTATACACATATGGATTTTCACATACAGAGTTTGATTTACACACAGATTCATATACACGAAGTCTCTCACTCATGAGCTCTAACCTATATGCACCACTGATCATGTTCGGGTTAACGATTTGGGGTTTCTTGAAACCTTGAGCTTTACTCATACATATACCCAGATACCCCCAAACCTGTGTATATATTCGGACACACACACACTCACTGATATAAGTTAGGGTTTGTGTTTGGGGGTTCAGATACCCACAGCTGTCTTTATAAACTTATACAAATTTCTATCACCCTAACCCTTGCTATGAACAATATTGTTTATTATTAGGGTTTCTACATCAGGCTTTTATACATGTATTCACACATATAACAAATAAAATGTTCCATTTAGTTATAGATCTATGAATACAAAGATTGTTGGAAAAACAGGTTTAAAATTTATTTAAACACGCAGCGGAAAAACAAAGTTCAAAACTTTTATTGGTTTCCTGGATGTACTACTCATTAACTCTATAGATGCGTACAGGAGAGGGGACAGGTGTAGTACCTTATGGTCTTGAACCCAATTCTGATTTTGTCCTTCTCCTTCTATGTGCAGCAGCAACATCTAAGAGATCTTCACCCTTATGTCTCCTTAAATGCTCCCAGAGTGGCTAGGGTTGGTGGGAACCCTAATAGTGAGAATAGGGAAGGTTTGGGAACTCTAAACAAGTTCTGCAGCAACTGGTATGTTAAAAATGACGAACTCACTTTTCTGAACGTAGCTGCCCAATTTATAGATTCCCAGAACCGACCTTACTTTCAATCGATCGAAGTGACTTCGATCGATCGAACCACGTTCGATCGATCGAACCTGTCTAGACTTCAATCGATCGATAAAATCTTCGATCGATCGAACCAGTCTTGACAGCATTCTCATTTGCCTTTCCAAGCATTCTGGCGGAGCTAAGAGTGGGACCTCCTAGGTTCTTAATTACTGGCTCCGATTAATTATTATTCCATCTAGTCAGTACTCTTGACTAAGGAATCAATAATTAATCAATTATCATTAATGCCACTATAAAATGATAATTGCACTCCAGTGCATAAGAACATAATCACATATACATAAGTGATTGCTAGACTTGTATAATATGATACGGATGTCCCTCTACCAGGCAGTATTCGTATCTATCATTGGGATGTATGTCTTAAGATACTGTCGACCCAATAGATAGTACATCTTATATTCCTCAAGTATCATTCACCACTCTTGGTTACTAAACATGTCAACAATAACACTTTGTTGACAAGGCTGGCCAGCTCTCAGTAATCACACCTAGTGACATTCTCGAGGGAATACTTACTCTTCATTTTATTGAAGAGGGTAGAATTCCATCTTGACAATATATGTTCCCAACGTTGCATACTTGATTACCCAAGATACCCAGGTGTTGATCTTGCAAGACCTCACTGATTGGTAAGTCAAAACAACCAAGCATACAACTTGCGTCCATAACTGTCTCAGGATTGAGGACATGTATCCCTATACAAGTTTTGAGTTCCTATTGACAGTGACAGCGTTTAGGTGTCAATAGGTATAACTCAGGTCCGTCAATGCAGCGAGTGCACTAGCATATTAACCAAGAGTCAAAGACTCTTATGAATGAGATTCATCATTCTACCCTGTAGACGTTAATCATGCTACAGTGTATACCTGATAAGTTATCCAGACTTATCATCTACTGTGACTTATTTGAAACAACAAGGATTTGTGATTCATATCTCACATATGTAATCACATACACAAATGGACCACATACAATGTTATTTAAGGATTCTAGTCTAATATTCATCTCATGAACTAACATGCATAAATGCATTATGATATTCCATTGTCCAACTAATTGGTTTGAGGGCATATTCCCAACAATCTCCCACTTGCACTCATAACCATATAGCGTTAGCACTAACACTAACATAGTCTCTGTAACTAGTCAAAATCCTTAACCCGTAAGGTTTTGCATAGGGACTGATGATCATCGACTGAAATAATCCATAGTAAAACATCTTCATGTTATATGATATCCCTAGACAAAAGATGTCACATGACATGTATCCAGTAAAGCTAATTTGAACATTGTCCAAAACACCATCACCCTGCATATATCCGCTAGTTCTTTCTCAAGCCCTAGAGAATATATACTTTGTGATAGTTTAGAAAACTGAACATTCAATTGGACTGATATCTGTGAACAACCTCAACAGTATAACTGATATCCATACCTAGCATCACATACAAGGTTTATCAATAGCGAAGGCTTATGATATACCTTTCATGCGATCTCTTTCATCTTGTATCCCAAGATACAAGTCTTGAAAGAGCAGTAGGTGATGTTCAAAGGTGAAAAACCTTTATTGAAATGGTCTACGTTGAATCTAGCCAGCAACTTTCTGATATAGAAGTTTGAGACAATCTCATTATCTTAACTTTCTGATCTTGAATGAGCAAAAATCTTAATATTATAGCTCGCCTCACCGAGATCATAAATATCAAGTATACTGTAGAAACTTAACCTTAATCATTGATGACACTACTTTAACATATCGCAATGATAAAGATATCATCAATATATGAAACCATAATCACCACCACACTTCCTTTGTGCAAGGATCCTTTCATCCATTTAAGCTACATCCATACTTTAGATGAATCCAAAGTATTTTGACCAATATGTCAAAACAGATGTCCTTATCTCTGGATGATTGCTTAAGTCTGTAGACTTATGCAAATCATATACCAGAGCTTCCTTATCACAAAACTTCAATGCACAAAGAGATTTTAGCAACGCTAAGAATTCTCCCACTAGAATGAAGTACCGATATAGGAACGGATGAAGAGGTAGTAGATTTTAGTTCTAGATGATTTATAGATTACTTAAAGATATAAATTACTTTACTCTTTAATATTATATCTTTCCTTTGCAAAATTTGGTCTCCAACTAACTTTGTTTTCTCTGGAAACACTACAAAAGTATTATACTTCTAATCTAGATTCAAAAGGCTCATCATTTCTTTACACTAAAGTGCTAGACATCCATATCCAAAGTTACCATAAGAAAGAAGTCGCATTCTTTTCACAACTTTGGGGATGTCTATCGAAAAGATTTGCTTTTGAATAAGATCCAGTATGTACATTGTAGTACCATCGAGAAAATCAAGGAATAGTAGTAACTCTAAATAACTCATCCCATGACCCAGTCATATCTAAAAGAAGATAGTTCCTTCTACCTGCTACACCATCCCGTGGAGGCACACTAGGTGTAGACTATCGGGAAAGAATTTCATTCTTATCTCTTATAGACAATAAACGCATTAGACAGATACTCACCATTTTTATCAAATCAAAAGCAATGATATTCTTTTACCAACAACTTATCATTCCAAACCTTTCGAATTTCTTCAAAAGATTGAAGAAAAGGTGCAATAGGTAAATTTATATCAGTATCTAGAGTAGCCAAAACTACTTTTCAACTCTAATGTTTATTGGCCCACATACGTAAGTGTGCCTTATTCTTATAAGTCTTTGGTCGTGTGATCTTTCAAAAAGAAAAATCACCTGATATCATTACCCTCTAAATAGGATTGACAAATAGGCAGCGGTCTTAGCAACCAAAAAGAGTTTAGGATCCAATCCTTTACTCCCCATTTATCCTATTTAGATTAAATGCGATCTGACCTCTAAACCAAAAGTTATAGAATTAGTTGAAGGTGCTATCCTTTTAGATGGTAAAATACCCATGAGTTATTTAAATACTACATTAGATAATATATGAGAAACAAGAGTAAATAGGTGAGATACTTGCTTGACAAGTTATTTAGATCACATAAAAGAACGCTTTCTTTTAATCAAGAATTTCAGTACCAAAATCAAAAGAATAAATATTATTCATTAATTCAAAACTGAAATCGATCTAATAACTCCAAAGTTTTATTACAATACAAAGCTATTAATCTAATAGCAACTTTTGCATCAGATCCCAAAAGCAATCAAGATCTTCTAATCACTGCACATTCTTATTTTCCAATTCCCTGCAACAATTACAGATATAATTAGAAAATTTAGAATTAGTGCCCATAGTAGTTGAAGTATCAGTTTTTCAACTTACTTCAAAAACTAGTGAAAGGATCGTACCTTGCCTTTTGGCAGTCAAGTATTCCACACAGTTCCTTTTCCAATGCCCTCTCATGCCATAATGAAAACACTTTCCTTTTGGCACTGCACCAGCCTTTCCCTTTCCAAGTCTTGCCTTCTTCCCAATAGTTGGCTTAGGCTCACCTATCCCTGAGTCTTGCTTCTCCTTCTCTGAACTTATGCCCTCAGGCTTAGTTCCAGAAGATGAAGCCATTCCAGTGTTCTGAACATATGACTCCTGTTTGACTATATCCAACGTTGCCTCAAGAGAGCTCATCAATTCACTTGGTGAAAAAATTATTTTACTCATTTTAAAAACCTTTTTAAATTGAGTGAATGATGAAGGCAACGAATGCAAGATTATGTCAACTTGAGTCTCACCATCAATGTCGGAACCCAGAACTTCCAGTACTTTAAAATAAGTAATCATTTTAAAAACATGCTCTCTTATTGAAGTTCCTTCCAACATTCTGGTGTCCATGATTAACTCCAAGGCTCTAAGCCTTGCAGTTTGACTCAGTTCCCCAAACATCTCCTCGAGGTTCAATATTATAGCACGGGCAGTGTTCAAAGGTTGATGTTGCTGCTTCAACACATCAGACAAAGAGTCTAAGATGCTAGAGCGAGCTATACCATCAAATCTTATCCACTGCCAATATTGATCCGCAAGATCAGTTGGGGTGTCATGGCATGGAATAGGTGGACAGGGAATGGTAAGAACGTATATACATCCATTAGCAGTTAACAATTCATCTAGTTCCAGTTTCCATTCAACGTAGTTGTTTCCAATTAGCTTATTCTGGATCATGGTTATAGCAAGTGGGCTAGACATTATGAATCTGAAACACAAATAATGTAACAGAATTACAATATGGAAATCATGAATATGACAATTTATATGATACATTGGAATTCCCTTAACCAACTCATTATTTGTCTTCAGGATGTCAAGCCTATGAAATTAAGTCTCCGTGTGGCGATCATAACCTCATAGCCTGATTGGGAAACCCGTCATGAATGTCATGCAACTCTTACAAAACAATTCATGACTCCTGAACTTTTGGTCTCTAAGTTTCTGGATAATGCTCCGTGTGGAATCCCTTACCCATACCTTAGCTAGTGTTTACCATTAACTAGAATCCAATGACAACCGCCTCAAGTAGTGCCTCAGTGTAGTGGTCACCCTCTAACGTGTCTCATTGATTCTATCTAAAGGAAGTTCATATCTAGTAACCAATGAATAGTCTATCCTCCGTATGGAATGATCACCCATGGCTGGGTGACACAGAATATACTACCCACCTTACAATGAACCGTTTATGGAAGACCGTGGGAGTTATAAAATAAGTCCCTCTCCCACTTGATTTTTATAAGTTCATATCTAGTAATCAATAAGAAATACCCTCTGTATGGAATGATCACTCATAAATGAGTGACACAGAGTATTTTTCATACTTACAATGAACTAATAGGAATTTTTCAATTTGAAAAAAAAATTGTTTCTTCACATTGCCCATAAACATCAAGTGTTTGCTAATGTATTGGAAAAAAAAAAAGAAAAGGTTTTTGAATTTCATTTTAGAAAACCTGTTTTACGTGCATGCAAGTAGTAACAGTATATAAAATGCCAATCACAACTAAGCACATAAAACCAAAACTAAAATGGAATAAAAGCATTCAACAATGCCTCTATCTCCCATGGCTCTATCTCCATAGAACCTCCCTCTTGGTTTGATTGCCTCTGACTCCATCTTCATGGACAACGGCTTGCTCCTCCATCTTCATGGATTTTCTAATTCTATTACATTGGTCCTATGCTTCTCTCGAAGCTTACAATTTATCTAGAAATAGAAATAACAATAATAAATACAAGGCTAGGGAAATCGGTGCGACTTTCCTTTTCATAGGATTGAAGTCGCAGCGCCCTTTACATATGCCTTATAACCAAACCAACAATTAAAACATAATAAATACCAATCTCAAACAATTAAATACAAAATTTAAAAGTCTTGGTTCCATAGGAGATAGCGGACTAAGCTTGCTTCAAAAGAGTTAGTCACACGCACAACCACGCATATATATAACAAATATATGTACCATTGGAACCCCTAATTGATTCACACAGTATATAAACTCTTTACATACTGAATTAGAACTTAAAAACAGCATCACAGTTCTCTGTCTCACTTCAATCGATTGATAAAGGTTCGATCGAGTGAACCTTCGATCGATTGAACATAGTTCAATCGATTGAACTTTCAGTTTCACAGAATGTCTTGAAAAACTTACAGAATAAATAAAAATTTAAAGTAAATATTTTAAATCCTTTAAATCTGTAAACTGAACACCTGGACAAAAGAGCAGTCTCGATCGATCGATCACCATTCGATCGATCGAACAGAACCAAAGTTCGATCGATCGAAAAAGGTTCGATCGCTTGAGAACAGATGATGCTCGATCGATTGAGACTACTTCGATCGATCAAACCCATCTTGCATCCAATGCAATCACAGATTTGTATTCTGCTACATAAACACTGCAAAAACGGATCTGTGACGATGCAATTTTGAAAACAGTCCTAAAATCAACATGTAAATCAAAACTAGTGTTCCAAAACACATCTATAGATCCAAACAAGCGAGGCACTGATACCAATTGTTGGAAAAATAGGTTTAAAATTTATTTAAACGCGCAGCGGAAAAATAAAGTTCAAAACTTTTATTGGTTTCCTGGATCTACTACTCATTAACTCTATAGATGCGTACAGGAGAGGGGACAGGTGCATTACCTTATGGTCTTGAACCCAATTCTGATTTAGTCCTTCTCCTTCTATGTGCAGCAGCAACATCTAAGAGATCTTCACCCTTATGTCTCCTTGAATACTCCCAGAGTGGCTAGGGTTGGTGGGAAGCCTAATAGTGAGAATAGGGAAGGTTTGGGAACTCTAAACAAGTTCTGCAGCAACTGGTATGTTAAAAATGACAAACTCACTTTTCTGGATGTAGCTGCCCTATTTATAGATTCCCAGAATCGACCTTACTTTCAATCGATCGAAGTGACTTCGATCGATCGAACTTTCGATCGATCGAACCTGGCTAGACTTCAATCGATCGATAACATCTTCGATCGATCGAACCAGTCTTGACAGCATTCTCATTTGCCTTTCCAAGCATTCTGGCGGAGCTAAGAGTGGGACCTCCTAGGTTTTTAATTACTGGCTCTGATTAATTATTATTCCATCTAGTCAGTACTCTTGACTAAGGAATCAATAATTAATCAATTATCATTAATGCCACTATAAAATGATAATTGCACTCCAGTGCATAAGAACATAATCACACATACATAAGTGATTGCTAGACTTGTATAATATGATACGGATGTCCCTCTACCAGGCAGTATTCGTATCTATCATTGGGATGTATGTCTTAAGATACTGTCGACCCAATAGATAGTACATCTTATATTCCTCAAGTATCATTCACCACTCTTGGTTACTAAACATGTCAACAATAACACTTTGTTGACAAGGCTGGCCAGCTCTCAGTAATCACACCTAGTGACATTCTCGAGGGAATACTTACTCTTCATTTTATTAAAGAGGGTAGAATTCCATCTTGACAATATATGTTCCCAACGTTGCATACTTGATTACCCAAGATACCCAGGTGTTGATCTTGCAAGACCTCACTGATTGGTAAGTCAAAACAACCAAGCATACAACTTGCGTCCATAACTGTCTCAGGATTGAGGACATGTATCCCTATACAAGTTTTGAGTTCCTATTGACGGTGACATCGTTTAGGTGTCAATAGGTATAACTCAGGTCCGTCAATGCACCGAGTGCACTAGCATATTAACCAAGAGTCAAAGACTCTTATGAATGAGAATCATCATTCTACCCTGTAGACGTTAATCATGCTACAGTGTATACCTGATAAGTTATCCAGACTTATCATCTACTGTGACTTATTGAAACAACAAGGATTTGTGATTCATATCTCACATGTGTAATCATATACACAAATGGACCACATACAATGTTGTTTAAGGATTCCAGTCTAATATTCATCTCATGAACTAACATGCATAAGTGCATTATGATATTCCATTGTCCAACTAATTGGTTTGAGGGCATATTCCCAACAAAGATACGTACGGAGATATATACATATACAGAGTTGATATATAGATGGACATTTTCACACAATCTCTCCCTCGGAACCCTAATCCCTACAATGGTTATAGACCAATTCGTTACTTAGGGTTTGAGCAGATGAAATTGTTTGTTATCTATGATCACGCAAACCGTAAGTATTGAGAATGGTCAATTTGAATTAATTCGTGATTAGGGTTGCGTGTAATTGATTTCAAAATCTTGGTTTGCTTCCATCTCGAACCCTCACCTCGCACTTGAATAAATCTATCTGATCAAAGGCTCTTCTTGGAACATTATACACATATCCCTTGATTAGGTCACATATAAGCAATCAGATACAACTACACACTCACAAATTCTTATACTAATTTAGTTGGATTGTCTATATCTAAACCCTAACTTCACCTGTGGTGAACATAGTTTCAATTTATGGTGTAGTGTGGGGCTTCTTATCTCTGTTTACCTAGGCATATAGATAGATAGATATTCATGTATATCACCACACATTCACTCCTGAAATGTTATAATTATTATCATGTTCGTCACTTAAAACATTAAAGTACGCTTAAAATGGAAATGTCCCTCATATAAAGTATATTCTAATTTCCTGATAGCGGAACAATACTGAAAACAGCAAATTTGGATAGCTACGTTACCAATTTACTAATTCATGACCCTATACAAAATTGGATTAGTCAAGTGCATGTTTGGCTAATTTTTTAATCTACACACAACGATGGAATATGCTTGAATTTGATAACACAAATCAGAATATGAAATTCTATTAACTAGTTTGAACGAACATTAGAAATTTTGGATATTGCATTTTGCGGAGAGTAACGACGAAATCAAATTCGAAACACCACATAACCATGCTATGTCTTTATTTTAGCACTTGAATAAATGTCTATTTCTTTACATTATGCAATAAACATACGGCAAGTACCCCGTGACTTGCCGCAAAGTGTGTGCCCTTGTCGGGATAGTGGGTGAGAAGGGATCGGCTCTTCTCACAGTTGCTGGTTGTTCCCCTGTGAACCCCAATTTCTTTTAAACTGTTGAACTGTATATTGATTGTGTCCCTTGTTGGGACGTTTTTCTTTGCAGGTGACCCATTCCCCTCCCCTCTCTTTATTTTCTTTTTCTGGGCATAGACCAAAATAAAGCCCGCATTTCCAAATTTGTTTCTAAAAATTGTCATCCATTTCTTTTCAATATGACCAAACGAACTGTCAAATCCGCCTCATCCTCCCAACTGCCCCAAAAGAAATCTAAAGGAAAAGAAAAACAAACGCCACCACCACCTCCCCCAGACGACCCTAACCCAAATGAGCTTGGCCCTAGGTATGCCAACCGCGGTCTCAATTACGAGGCCGCTATAGACGCTGAATACTTCACGTCTGATAAAGACACGAAGTGGGGCCACAGCAACCTAGTCGCCCGTAAGCTGGCCCCACAGCTCTTTTTAGAAACCCTGATCTAATCAGCTATCCCCACTTCATCCGCCTCTTTTACCAAAACCTCCGCTACCATAAACAATCCCTCAGCCAGCACGCTTTTCTGTCAACAGCCATAGATGGCCATGACATCACCCTCAACCCAGACAACCTCGCTGAAATCCTCCAACTCCCCTCCCACTCTTATCAAGTACCAAAATTAAATGTCCTATCCAAAGCCCATTCCTTCATACATATCATCCAGGACATGTATGGCGGCCGCTCTGGGTCGGGGCAATCTATACGACACTCTCACATGCCCCGCCAAATGTGGTTCGTCGACCATGTCTTTAAACGCAACCTGTACCCCCTTGGTCATGAGCAGGAACGGACCAAGTAAATTCACCATGCCCTCCACGCTGTTTATCACAGCGACTGGTTCCATCCTGGTCTTATTATTATGGAGGGCATGCGTCTTGCTGCCCATGCCATTGACCACTCCGTCGATTCTAAGCTCCTTTTGCCCTGCCCTCGCACTATCACTGCTATTCTCTGGGCTAAGGCCTTTCCTATCCCATCCGATGAGCCTATAGATGCACATATCCCGGAGTTCGCTTTCGCTGATTGGAAGTTGAGCTTGGATCACCTAGATCTGGAGGTTAGGAGGGCCCGAGAGCAAGCCCAGGCCCGTCGCGAGCAGGCATCTCAGTGTCCACCTCCTCTCGAGGATACCCCTTATGCTTGGACGTATGGGGACGCTTGTGCTTTACGAGGTGAGACTCTACGCTTGCAGTCCTATATGCGTTCCTTTTTCCAGCTTCATCATCCTGACCAGCTGGAGGACATCCTTGCTCAGGGAGAGGCGGCTTACCAGTCGGCGTTCCCGCGACAGGCACAGCAGGTGGCCGAGGAGGGGGTTGAGGAGCAGGGAGAGGTGCAGGGAGAGGAGGAGGAGACTGGAGATGACGATGGAGATGATGGAGATGGGAGTGACGATGATGGGGATGGTGATGGTACGACAGGCCAGGGGAGTACGGGTCTGGAGTTGGTGTTGATTGAGGGAGGTGAGGATTAGGTTAGGTTTGGAGGGAGTGTGTGGACATTTCTTTTCATTTTTTATGTATTTGGTTGGGTGGTTTAGACATTTTCAGACATTTGGGCCTGCATATTATTTTAGTATTTCTTTGTTTTTACTTTTCGTTCCGTCTTTTGATTATTATTAGGATTTTGCTGTACCCGGCTTCGACCGGTTAGTTTATTTTCTGTCTTTTGTTTTTTTTGGTTTACTTTTGCTGCATTGGTCTATAATTATATCATTTTGCATTTCTTGTTTTTCGTGTATGGTTGTTTTATTCCTGTTGCCTCTGGTTAGCCACATCAGTAACGTCACTGTTAATTAGTTCTGTTTCCACTTTCGTGTGTGGCTATATAATGTCTTCATTTATTCATTTAGAAGCAATTGTCATTGAATTAATATTGCACAGCAATTTCACAACCCATTCCACTATAACAGGAATCTCTTAGATTCAGGTTTGGGGGTAATTCTGTCAGAATTTCTATTTAAATTCAAACTTACATTGCCTAAGTTTAATATTTGAGTTCATTACGGCTACACAATCAAGCAAATAGTAACGTTAATTTTATTACTCCGACTAATATAGTTAAATTGTGACTTAATTTTTGGTTTCAGGTTTTTTTTTTTAATTTTCCGATATCCGTATAGTTCCCTTGACCCTCATATCTCATTTACATCCTCACATTATGGACCATCCGATTTCTCCTCCTACTTCACCTGATAGGTCCCCAAGTCAGTCGAGTTATGATTCTGACTCTAGTTCTTCTGAGTCTGATACCATACCGAGTCATAGGGTAGCCAAGTCCTACGCTGCAGTCGGTCGTCCCGGCATGAAGTGTCGACGTCCTCGTTCACCCAGTTATATCAGTTCTTATTCTTCGGACGAGGATGACCTTTTTAGCGATGACCCTACCGTTATAGATGGTCCTTATGGCGCTCCGCCGACGTCTTCAGACTCTTCTTTCTCTGATTCGGTTGATTCCTCGACCGAGGATGATGATGCGGACATTTCTCCCGGCACAGCCGCCATTTCATTATCTGAGCCGATTTCGACCGAGTTACCTACACCTCAGGTTACCTATCCTTATAGGGATCTCCCTGAGTATGTGCCGGGCGTTGTTCGACAACGTCCCGGTCACCCTGATTGGTCTCCCGAGGATGTTACCTCGTTCTTTACGCCTTATTCCGGTCCTGAGAATGATGCGATTTATTTGGGTCTAGGTACTAGTGAGGAGTCTGAGATAGATATGGTTCCAGAGATGACTACTGATGACGATTTTGATGAGATGGGACCACCTTTTGATCCTGCGACGCATCCGGAGTGGGAGCTAGTTGATTGGTACTTTCGTTCCGACGTACGACCTCCTTCAGACGTGTTTCGTGGTGTGGATGTTCTGGTGATCTTCTATGAGGACTACATCCATGTCATTGTCATGTTCCCACCTGCATAGAGACATGCGGTGATTTGGTTTGGGGGAGTATATGGATATTTGTTCATTTTAGTATAGTCGTTCATTTTATTTTTAGTACTTCAGAATATTTTTGTTTAGTTTTCTTTTGTTAGTTCGTTATTTTGTTATTTCGTTCATTTGTTATTTCTTTTATTCATATAAAAAAAATGCAAACAGTTTCTTAAATAGTTTCTTAATATCGTTCAATGTTGCGTTACTTCTTTTTGTAATTAGATTTCGTTGAAATTTTGGAATTTAGAGAGTATGTAATTCGATGTCTACCGAATCTATGAAGGTATGTCTTGAGATCTATATATCCTTAGAATCATTGTTTGATATCTTATACTTGCATAACTTTTTGCACGGCACGTAGTCATATGGATACATGTTAACATTGAACTATAATATAACTTGGATTTCTAAATAGTAATATTGTGGAGACTAGAACCCGGTGAGTTTTTGAGCCTTTCATCCTTTTGAGGGTTTTCAATTTATTATTATCGAATCTCTTTGACATATCGCATTATTTCGTTGATTAGTCTCATTCTTTCTTCATCTTGATTGAGAGTCGAGTTAGTATTATAATTACCATGTTTTAAATAAAAAAAATAAAAATAGAAAAAAAAATCTATTTCCTTTGATATCGTAACATTGAAAAAATCATGTGACTCTAGAAAATGACACTAGGCCATCTGTTGTAATAACCCTTTTTGACCTTTGGCTTATCCAATATAAATATTTTTATCCCTTGTTAACCCTTTGGGCCTTTAAATAAGCTATTTCTTTGTTCACCTATTATCCTACCCACTCCGATATGGAGTTCGCCACTATTAAAATTGACCTAACCCATGTCCAAGAGTAGTTAGAGATAGTTTTTCATAAAGAAATCGGGCTAGTAAATGACTAAAAAAAATGATGTATTGAGAAGTAAGGAAAAAGGAGTGTGAAAAGTATAAAAAAAAAAGAGAAGAAAAATAAAAAGGAGATGAATCTCTTGAAAGAGATAAAGAAAAAAAAAACAAGTGAAATAACTAGTCGTTGTAGTAAAGCTCTTGCATTACACATTAAGGCTATTCCTATGTATTTACGGACTCTTTGAATCCCTTTTTGCCTTTCTTTTCTGAACTTTAACCCTTAACCAACATTACAACCCGTATAAAGTCCTAGTTGATTCTATGGAAACATGATTTGAATATGGAACCGATAAAGGAAAGGGAGTATAAGCATGATAGTAATGGTATTCACTTGACGATTGATATCTATTCATGAGACTATTTTATTTTTGTCGTGTCATACGTTGTTGGGAGTCATATGCGAGTTTATTTGTTTTGCACAAGAATTCTTTCTCATATATATATGAGTGGTTACACCTGTTTCTGAGTGATTTCATTTTAGAGAGTGTAATTGACAACGTGAGATTTATAGTCGAAGCATCACTAGATAGTCATCTGATTTATATTCCAAGTTCATAGTTGCCGTGTATCCACTTGACTACTATTTCACACACATACGGGTCTTTGATATATGCTATTGATTCTGGTGATATATGTTTTCGGATTATTTTCATAATGTAGGAAGTCATACGATTGTTTTACTCTTGATGATTTAAAAAGTTTCATTCAAAGTTGATGTTATCAAAGAAGGATGTTGACAACTGGAGTATTTTAAAATTTGAATAAAATTTTTATTTTCACAAGTTAATAAAGATGGTTATGGGTGACTTGTTGACGAGAACACTCATGAGACTTCACTCGTCCGACTAGGGACACCTAGAGATTTAAAAAGCTTGTTGCACAAGCTAAGTGCAATCGTTATCCATACGAAAATGGAGTAGGACTTTTATTAGTAGTTTTATTCTTTTTGCTCGAGGACTAGCAAAATGTAGGCTTGGGGGTGTGATCGGGAGAGAACAAATCCCAATTATACGCCTTAATTCACATTTGTTAGCCGTTTTTATCCTGTTTTGTGTAGTTTTACTTTATTTTCTATTTTCTGTCAGGTTTTAGAAGAAAACATGGAGTTCAGGTTAAATAAGGAGAAAAAGTAAGAAGAAAGAAGCTGAAAAAGGCACATCGAGCGAGCGGTCTGCTCGTGCGAGATCCCAGAATTCGCTCGCGCGACCCGCACGCGCGACCTTCCCAATTACGCGCTCGCGTGATGCGTACAAAAATCAAAGTTACGTATTTTGCTATACTGAAGAATCCTATGCAAACGAAACTGCTTAATGACGTCCGGATTGGAAACAACAGCTGTTTTAGTTAGTTTCGGGATAGGAAAGCTTCCAAAACTCCTTGTAAAATCTATATATACTTACTTTTTATAATTTTTAGGGGTTCCACATTCTTTCATAGAGAGTTTTGGAAGGCAAGAGGAAGGAGAAGAGCAACATTGAAGGTCTCTAATGGCTTCCATCAAATCAATCTTCATGTTTTCCTCCACCATGTGCAACTAAACTCCTAATCTAGGGTTTCAATGAAACCCTAGCGATGTAAAGGGGGATTCTATGCTTTTCTATTTTAGGGTTTATGTATTGGATAGTGATTGTATGTTGGTGGATTATTTATAATCAGTTTTTAATGTTAATAATCAAGAGTATTTTGGATCTATTCTTGTCTTAGATTTTTCCTTATGCTTATTGAACTCAATAGTCCATGATTTCTGTGATTGATAGGAGTATTTACATACAATGGTGCTTATGTGATTGTGATGTTTATATCTTTTATAATCCATGCTTAGGAAAGATGAGTTATGCTACACCCTAGTTATAGGTAGATAATTCATGTGAACCATAGATGGATTATGCTTAGATTGAACTAACAATATCCTCTTGACGATACTATTGGGCTTGTAGCTACGATAGATCATAACTATCCAAACATAAAACTTAGAATAGAAAGTTTAGACCCCTGATACATAGTTAGTGGTAGATTTGTAATCCTAGACCTCATCTACTCATATTTAAACCAATTTTCAATTTAGCATATAAGTTTACTTAGATTTAATTCTAGACGCTATTTCCATAATTTCATAGTTTAATTCGTAGTTTAAATTAGTAGTAATAATCAAATTCTAAACCAACCAAACTTTCGATTTTCTTATAATTAAATAGATTAGATTTTAGTAATTAAAGGATAAAAATTAACAATCTCTGTGGGTTCGACCTTTACTTTCACTACTGCAAATCTTTAGAAAAGTAATGTACACTTTTCATATCTTGATTTTGACAAGATCAGTAAGTGTTTCTCCCAATCACTCCCAGAATCTAGAACACACAACCAAAGCATGTCTTCCAATGTCTGGATCATTTGCTCTGACTGTCCGTCGGTCTGAGGATGAAAAGCAGTACTAAAACTCAGCTTCGTAAACATAGCTTCTTGTAAACTTTCCCAAAACTTCGATGTAAACTATCCGATACAATCACCGCACGAACCCCATGTAGTCTCATAATCTCTTTCACATACAATTCTGCTAACTTAGACAGCTTAGTTATCTTGATGGGTAGAAAATAAGCTGACTTTGTCAATCTATCAACTATCACCCAAATCTTGTAATTCTTGTTAGGCGATCGTGGAAATCCGAATACAAAACCCATCGTGATCTCATCCCTTTTCCACTCTGACACAAGTAATGGTTGTAGTAGTCCCGCAGGTACTTATCTCTCTGCCTTGACTTATTGACATGCCGAACACTCAAAAACATACTTGGCAACTTCCCTCTTCATACCTCTCCACCAAAAGTTCTCACATAAGTTCCGGTACATCTAATTGCTTCTTGGATGAACTGAATATCTAGTACTATGTGCTTCCTCTAGGATTCGCTCCTTCAAGTCTTTCACATTCGGTACACATAACCGATTCCCAAGTTTTAGAGTTCTTTGCTCGAATAAAAAACCAGGTCGCTTTCCCAAAGGTATCTCATCTTTTATTTTGCACAAGTAGTACTCGTTGAAATGTTCCGTCTTGACTCATCAAAAATATCCGGGTGAGTCATGATTACCGTCATTAAACCACCATTCGTCTCTAGAATCACATCTAAGTCCAAATGTTCCATTTCGCTAACCAGTTCCTTTTGTTGTGTTAGCTCGTCGGCTAAGTTCCTTGTCATCTTCTAGCTTAAAGCGTTGGCTAATACATTAGCTTTTCCCGGATGATATTCAATCGAAAGGTCGTAATTCTTCATCAACTCTAACCATCTCCTCTGTCTTATGTTCAAGTCTCTTTGCGTGAAAATGTATTTCAAACTCTTGTGATCCGTGAAGATCTCACATTTTTCCCCGTACAAGTAGTGTCTCCAAATCTTCAAAGCATAGATTACTGTGGCCAATTCCAAATAATGAGTCGGATAATTAATCTCATGTGTCTTCAACTGTCTTGAAGCATAAGTAATTACTTTGCCATCTTACACGAGTACACATCCTAAACCCTGATGCAATGCATCACTATAGATCAAAAATCCCTTGGTTTCGGATGGTATTGTCGAGATAGGTGCTCTTGTCCATTGTAACTTCAACTCTTGAAAACTATTTTCACACTCCGAACTCCATTCAAAAGTAACACCCTTCCTCATCAACTTTGTCATAGGTAATGAAATCTTCAAAAAATTCTCAATAAAACGGTAGTAGTATCCCGTTAATCGTAAAAGACTTTGAATCTCTGATACTGATGTCGGCCTCTGCCAATTAGACACAACTTCTACTTTGTGAGGATCTACTGAAACTCCATTCTTGTCAATCACATGACCAAGAAAAGTAATGCTAGGTAGCCAAAATTTACACTTCTTAAATTTCCCAAATAGTTGCTTCTCTCACAATCTCTGAAGTATAAGACTCAAATATTGTTCGTGCTCTATCTTACTCGGCGAATAGATAAGAATATCATCTATGAATTCAATCACAAAATCATCCAAGTAGTCCTTGAAGACTTGGTTTATAAGATCTATGAATGTGGCTGGTGCATTTGTAATCCCAAATGACATGACTAGGAACTCATAATGTCCGTAGCGCGTCCTGAAAGCTGTCTTCTCAACATCTTCCGCTTTTACTTTCAACTGGTGATAATCCGATCTAAGATCTATCTTTGAAAATGCATGTGCCCCACGAAGTTGATGGAATAGGTCATCAATTCCAGGCAATGGATACTTGTTCTTGATTGTTAACTTATTTATCTCGGTAGTCAACAAACATATGCATTAAATCGTCTTTCTACTTCATAAATAACACTGGAGCTCCCCACGGCGATATGTTAGGTCGAATGAAACCTTTATCAAGTAGTTCTTGTAGTTGAATTTTTAGCACTTTCAATTCCAGGGGTGCCACTCTATACGGTACTTTCGATACAGGCCTTGAGTCCGACATTGTCTCAATGGTGAACTCAATTTCCCTCTCAATAAGAACGTCTGGTAGGTCGTCGGGAAACACATCTGAATGCTCTCGTACGATTCGAATATCTTCTACTTTCGATTCGGTTTCCATATTGTCAATTATAGAGCACAAAAATCCTTAACATCCCTTCCTCAACAATCTACCCGCTCGGATCGCCGAAATCAAATATGGTGGCGATGTAGCCCCACTTCCTTGGAAATAAAAGTTTCCTTGCACCGGTGATCGAAAATTAACTTCTTTCCGTTGCAATCTATTGTGCCTTGGTTAAGAGACAACCAATCCATTCCTAGTATCACGTCAAAGTGGTTCACCACAATCGGTATAAGATCCACGGTCATCAACTTCTCACCTAGTTTGATCTCACAGTCCTTATAGACCATAGACGTCACTATCGACTTACTAAGGAGTACAGCAACATATAATTCATATCATAATAGTGCCAATCTAATATTCAAATGTTCAACAAAGTTATGCGATACAAATGAATGCGTAGATCCTGAGTCAACAAGTATACGTGCTAGATATGAACATATAGGCACCCAGCCTGAGACCACTAATCTCTGAAGCAGCCATATGTCCTGGGTTCATCTGAAATGACCTTCCCTGACATTGCTCTATCCTCTGTCCCCCGTCGTTGGTCTGTCTAGGGATCGATCTACTAGAAGCCATAGAACTAGCTCCTTGTTGAGGACACTTCCTCGGGCACTCCTAGGATTGATGTTCAAACATCCCACAATCGTAACATTTTTTGCTTGTATCAGGTGTAGCACTTGTACTATTCATCCCTTGGGCTTTGTTCTGGAAATTTGTCATAAAACATCGATCAGTGTGTGGTCGGTTGAAAATTAGACACAACGGTATGTTACTTGCCGGCTTTCTGAACCCACTGAAACTAGAATTAGAGCCCCTTGCAATCGGCCTCTTGAAAAATCCACCATAGCTCCAGTCATTACCCTTGTAGTTTCTTTTCCCTTGTTGGCCTTGCTGATTCTTCCTTGATCTCTCTATACCACTTTCACTTACAAGTGCCATTTGTTGTACCGTGACAATAGTTGAATGTTCATGGGTCTCTACCCTCAAGCAGATACTATCTCTCAACCCATCCTCGTACTCCTTGCTCTGTCTTCCTATGTCAATACCGACCCCTTTTCAAATATCAACAAAGCATTATACCTCAAAGTTTACTTAGTGACAGTCATATCCCCCTGTCGAAGATTATCAAATTATCTCTTCTTTGCATTAAGAGCAGCCCTTGGAAAGAATTGGCGATTAAACTTCGCTTTGAATCCCTCCCAGGTTATCGGTGCTCCCTGATCTAGGACGTTCACCCACCAATTCTGGGCCTCACCCCTGAGTGTATCACTAGCGTTCTCAATCTTTAATGCATCAGACATCGAAATAGATCTAAAAATCCTTTCCACATCCATGACCCAATGCTTTGTGAGGCTAGTGTCAGATGTCCCAGGGAATTCCATCAGCTTCTTTCTAGTAAACTATTCTGACACAGACCTTACACCCTGTTCTCAGATACTGGCACCATGGTAATCGGTGCTGGCTCAAATGGAGGCGTTGGAGACAATCGCTCCGCTATATTCCGTATCATATCCCCTATGTTTCCAATCATTTCTGTCATTTGATTCATTCGTCGAGTATGTGGCAATAAATCTCGATCATCGTCATACATTATTGTATAATTCTGTAATTCTCAATGCATAAATACTATGCATGTATGACAATCAACAATTCATGTATGTAAAACAACATACATATGCACCAAACATCTCTACCATGTATGGATGCATTCTAGAATATGTGTTGATTCACTCAACACTCCACTCGCCGTCGAACGCTCTCAAAGATTTTGTTACCTATAGCTCTAATACCAATAAATATCATGACCCATCATGCTACGCGCAAAAATAGGACACGTGACATGCCATCAAGGCTCATCAGTTCCTTTAAAGTAAATATCTACGGAAAACATAAGCAAAATTCATTGAAACCAGAGTTATAAAAGTTTGTCGCAATTGAAAACTCTTAAAGAAACATTCTGATTGAAAAACAGTGATCCAGTCGACTGACCCGAGATCCGGTCGACTGGAAAGGCAAGATACAGAGACTCTACAATCTCAGACCTCAATCCAGTCGACTGTGTCGGGAGCCCAATCAACTGTGGTCTTAGAATCCCAGTTGACCGATGCTGTCTGGTCGACTGGTACCCTATTCAAGCAGAACTTCCTATCCCGGAACATAGTCCAGTTGACTATTTTCTTAACCCAGTTGACTGTCCCTAAACATATTAAAGTAGTGGTTAGTTCAAAATAGTGATCCAATCGACTATATCACAACCAGTCGACTGATCTGTATCAGCACACTAAGTATGCTGTAGAATTCCATACTATGGTTCTCCAATCCAAATCCAAAACCATTCACAACTATAACCAATGATCTAAAATATGATTATAAAAGTTCTTCTACGGATTATAATACTACTAATCCTCCCCAAGATTCAGTTACAACATGTTACGAATTCAAAGTTATGATTACAAGGTTGAAAAGGAAACAAAACATAAATAACACTGTTCGCCGTCGTCGTCTCGACCTCACTCTTCACACTTCTTCTTTCCCTTTTTCTTTTCACCTGCAATAGAGGAAGTCCCCACTGCTCAGCTATATGCTGAGTGTACAATTCTAAACAAATGCATATGAGGCAATTCATATTTTAAACATCTAAATCACAAAATTTAGTCTCTGGGAGAGAGATACGCATTCATCTGGTATATCGTTAAGTCTTAAATCTTAAACCACAATGCCAATGGCTAGCCAAGAATCACTCAACCATTGCATCTAACTGCTCTGATTAGCCACTTCCTACACCAAGCAAGTAGTCGTCACTACTATAACTCTCAAACACCGAGAGGCGTACCCCGGCATGAAATTATACCAAAATCCCCTTTGACCTACATAATCATTTAGCATACTCACATAATCATATCACCATGCTTTTCCATACGTACTCGCTAAATTTAACGGGCCTATTTTAGCACATGAATTTTGCCAGGATCACAATTTCATGCACAAGGTTCAAAACATCCAAAATTGCCTATATTACATAGGTTCGAAATTCATACCTTAAGCTATAGCTCTATAACTTCAGGGTAAGTACTAGGAGACCAATTGATCGTTGAATCTCATATCTTAAGTGATTCCTACAAGTATATACATGTTTTTCCCAAATTTTTAAAATTAACTTTTCAGAAAAAACTTTGCCAAACGAGGCCTAAGAGGTATCAAAATGAAGCTATTACCTCGAGGAGTCCAAATATGAAATTTGGCTGAAAAATAATGGACAAACGGTCATCGTATGTCGTCGACAAGGTCATAGGAATAAAATCTCTCTTTCTCTCTCTCTCTCTCTCCTAAGATATTTGGTTGAAGATATTATGAAAATATCTTGAGTTGTCTATTTATAGACACAACTCTCTGGAATTACATTTAACTCCCCACGAGTTCTCAAAACTTCTAATCAATTCTTGAAATGTCGTACATGTCCATTTTATTACTTCACGAGTGAAAACTAAAAATTATAAAAGTTTCTGCCAACTTTCCGTTTGGGTACAAAAATCACGTTCTGAAACTATTTTTGTGGAATCTCTAGATAACCTACTTTTTATGCAACGTATCACTCATGTTCTTACCATAGTATTCAAAATGATCTAAAACTAGATCAAAACTACCAAAATTTATACTACACAGGTATAATTACTATTTATGAAAATTAGGTAAAGTCAAATAACATTTAAAATCATATAAATGTCATTTCCTCATGCCAATGCATCATGACTTTACTGATTATCGTGTCCTCACTTGACACTTCACCGTTGACCTCCAGTCAACCTCATTCACAATTTTCCAATGACATTGATAGTTCAAAAAATTCACATATGCCTTTTAAAACCATGATTTTCTCAGGACATGTGTGACAACCGTAAACTACTAAAATATCACGCCCCAGAATGGCAAAAATAGAGAAAAATAAATTTTCTTTTTGGGTCCAAAGGCAGCGACTGGTGAAGTCATATGCTTGTCCTCATCACGCAGTACTAAGCAACAATAAGTAAAAAGGATAACAAGAATGAGATCTAAGTTCTGGTTAAAACATAACTTAATGTCAAAAGAGGTCACTAACTATTATACATCAGAGTCTCAAATCAAAATAAAACACAGCAGAAGTACAAATATCAAGGCAACATATGCCTGATTACAAAAGGCCTAGAAAGCAGTAAAGATAATTAAACTACAGTCTAGCCTAATCTTCAGTTGGCGTAGAGATAGTTCTCGGCATAATAGTCCTCTTCTGCCTGAACTCCTTCGGGGTAGTCCTCTGTCGGAACATCATCACCGGCATAGTAGTCCTCGCCTGTAGGTCCTTCACCTATATAGTCATGACCAGGGTGCGCTAGAACATAGAAATGTCTAGCAGCATAAACGCCGTCAGCTTAATGAAAGCTGAGTGAATTAAATACTAACAGGGTATCAACTATTGAAGTTATAACAAGTTGTAAACGATAACCATTAAGATTCAGTGAGGATAACTCCTTTAATCATTATGATGATCCGATTACTAATGTCTTACTCATCTTAAGTCCGACAATACATTATGATAGAAGAAGAGACTCGACAATAGTTCACTCTTAAGGATACACCATTGCTCTTTCCACCGCTTTTAAGAATATATGCCTAGTCCACCGTAGTCGTGGATAACACGTCAGTCCATCCCTAGCTTTTAAGAACATATGCACAGTTTACCGCGCTACAGGGATATAATGCTTTAAGCAATAGTACATCATTCTATGCCATGACTTAGCGACGTCTACTAGTGATCACGGTCCACCACAGTCATAGACACCTTCGTCTGTTTACCGCTTTTAAGAACATATGATTAGATCATCTGGCTATCTTAGGGAAAATGGTCCGGTCCACCGCAATCGTAGACACCTTCGTTTGTCTACCACTTTTAAGAACATATGATCGACAAAAGCCCGACCATGCAAGATTCCCGAATCTTAACAAACTTACTTAAGTTCAACTCTAACATCGATACATGACACTCCCAATATGGCCTGACTACTCTGAATGAAATGAACGTTAACTCCAAAGGATTCACAATTATTACGTTATCTAACGTCACAACCATTATTCGTTAATCTCGTCGTTACTATGATCCTATAATGCATTAACTCATTATCACGTCTGTATTACAACAATATAGCATGCTGGGAGTACTGAACAGTAAATAAACAACTAAACAATTATAATATAAATTAAACAAGAATATTAACATTCTGCAACTTCCAATCGATTAGGACATGGGTCCAATCGATTGGTATAAAAATAGTATCAATCGATTGGTAAAAAGTCCAATTGATTGGATCACATGCCAATCGATTGCTAAAAATGGCAATCGATTAGGATGTCAATCAATTGGGAAAAATCCCAATCGATTGTGACTTCATTTTATTCACAATGAAGACTGTCCAACATGAATAAATGTGAGAAATCATCATTTAAACTCCATTTCTTCATTTAAACACGTTCTAACATCAGTATATTGCTACTCAGTGAGTCTAGAACTCACCTTATGATTCTAGGGTGTGTATAGGAGGGTGTATTAAAGCTTGGAGCTTCAATGGCCTCTTCTCTCTCCCTCTCTATCAGTCTTTGTCTTCTCTTTTCTTTCTCCTTCTCTTTCTTCCTTTTTTCTGATCTTCTTCTTCTACTCCTTCAGTCCATCTGGGTGTGTATGTGTATGGATGTATACATATAACTGTATATATATAACACACAAACACTCCCTCTCACTCTCTCTGCTTCTGAAAAACAAAAAATGGACGAAAAGTGTCTAATATATATAGAGGGAGAAGTGTGCACGTCGCCTTTCTCTAGCCAAGGCAAGAGAATCTGCCCAGCTACTATCAATCGATTGGTATAAATGTCAATCGATTGGTATTAGGTATAAATGCTCAATTGATTGATAAAAGTGTAAATCGATTGACATTGGCAATCGATTGGCAAACTTGTCAATCCATTGGTATCCAAATTATACCCAAGGTAAGGGAAAATTCATACAAGTATTACAAGAAGCATACAAGGTCTTATTCATATAATATAATACAATAATATAGGGTATTACATCATCTACCACTTATTAAAGATTTCGTCCCCAAAATTTGAAGTAAGTAGGGTTCAAAACAAAAATGAAAACTTCTCTCGCATCTCCGACTCTAATTCCCATGAAGCTTCTCCCTCGTCATGGTGCTTCCACTGAATCTTTACTAGTGGGATCTCTTTGTGTCTGAGCTTCTTCATTCCTCGGTCTAGAATATGCATGGGTCCTTCACTGTATGTCATGTTCTCGTTTACCTCAATATCTTCTAAACTGATCTCGTGTACTGGGTTGTGGGCACACTTTCTCAACATGTTGATATGGAAAACGTTGTGCACTCCTGACATCTTCGGTGGCAATGCAAGTCGATAAGCAACCTTTCCAACACGTTCTAGAATCTTGAACGGTTCGATGAATCGTGGCAATAGCTTGCCTCTCTTCTATTCGAATCTGACGATACCTCGAACTGGCAAAACTTTGAGTAGTATATGATCTTCAATTGCGAACTCTAGATCTTTCTGTCGCTTGTTAGCATAGCTCTTGTATCTGGATTGCGCCATGTCATCTTCTCCCATAAGATTTTGATCTTCTCGCTGGTTTCTTGATTCATCTCAGGCCCAAGTAGTTGACTATCTCTGACTTTGGCCCAACATAGCGGTGATCGGCAAGGTCTTTCATATAAAGCTTCGAACGGTGCCACCCCTATGCTCGTGTGATAGCTGTTGTTGTAGGCGAACTTAATCAAAGGTAGATGTGTCTCCAATGAACTCTCGAATTCAATGACACAAGCTCGTAGCATATCCTCCATAACTTGATTGACTTAACTTGATTGACTCGTTCTGTTTGGCCTTCTATTTGTGGGTGAAAAACCGAACTCAAATTCAATGAAGTTACCATTGCTATCTAAAGGCTCTTCCAAAATTCTGTGGTGAAGTGTGAATCTCGATCTGAAACTATTGAGACAGGTACATAGTGCAGCCGTATAACTTGCTGTAGATACATCCAGCTCAATCCTTCAATTGGGTACGCCATGTTGTTGGTGATGAAATGTGCTGACTTGGTTAGTCAATCCACTATTACCCAAATAGCGTCGTGGTATTGCTGTAACTTTGGCAATCCAACCACGAAATCCATGGTGATGCGTTCCTATTTCGACTAGGGAATCGATTGCAATTGTAGAACTCCAGACGGTCTTTGATATTCTGCCTTCACTTGTTTGCAAATAAGACATTGCGACACGTACTCGGCCACTTTTCGCTTCATTTCTTCCCACCAGAAGTTCCTCTTCAATTCCTTATACATCTTGTTTCCTCCGGGGTGAATAGTCACCCTCGACTTGTACGCTTCATCCAAAATATCTTTTCTGAGGCTATCGTCGTTTGGCACATAAAGTCTACCTTTGCACCTTAATGCTCCATCCATACTAATACTCTATATCTCGGGTTTCTTCGTGTACATCTTAGCAAACCATAGCTTTAAATCTTCGTTTGACTGTTGAGCGTCCAAGATATGGCTGATGAGAGTCGGTTGTATGACAAGACATCCAAAGTGTTGTCCTTTTTTTGATCCCACTGGTTGGAGGTCGAATCCGGCTAACGTCTCTAATGCTTGCCATTCTCTAATCAAAATTGAAGCGATTAAGAGGCGGGGTCTCCGGCTCAAAGCATCAGCTACAATATTTGCTTTACCTGGATGGTATTGCAGAGAAAAGTCATAGTCCTTGAGTAGTTCCATCCATATTCGTTGTCGCATGTTCAACTCCTTCTAAGAGAATAAGTACCTCAAACTCTTGTGATCCGAGAACAGATCAAACTTTTCTTCATATAAGTAGTGTCTCCAAATCTTCAGGGCAAACACAATTACAGCTAGTTCCAAATCATGTGGCTTTAATTGTCTTGATCCTTATGCAATAATGTTTCAATCTTGCATTAACACATATCCAAGCCCTTGGTGCTATGCGTCGCTATAGATTATGAATCGTTCACTACTCTTGGGTACCGCAAGTACAGGTGCTGGGGTTAGTATCTCTTTTAATTCATGAAATGCATCTTCATGCTTATCAGTCCATTCATACTTTGTCTCCTTCCTTGTCAAACTTGTCAATGGTCCTGCAATCTTGGAGAATCTCTCCACGAATCTCCGATAATATCCAGCCAATCCAAGAAAACTCCTAACTTTGGTTACATTAGTCGGTCTATTCCAACTCAAGACTGCATCGATCTTGGATGAGTCTATAGAAATTCCATCAGGTGATATCACATGTCCCAAGAATTTGACTTCCTGAAGCCAGAATTCACACTTGCTGAGTTTCGTATACAAACTATTGTCTCTGAGAGTTTGTAGAGCAATCTTAGATGCTTCTAATGCTCTTCTTCTGTCTTTGAGTAAATCAGAATATCGTCGATGAATACTACAATGAATTGATCCAAATAAGGTCTGAATACTCTATTCATTAGGTCCATAAAATACTACTGGGGCATTGGTCAATCCAAAAGACATCACTAAGAACTCATAATGTCCATACCTCGTCCTCAAGGCAGTCTTTGGTATATCTTCCGATTGAACTAGTAACTGATGATAACCTGCAATCCTTAAGAATATCCTTGATCCTTGTAATTGGTCAAATAGGACATCTATCCGGGGAAGTGGATATCTATTCTTGATCGTGACCTTATTCAGCTCTCTATAGTCGATACAGAGTCGTAGCTCTGTGTCCTTCTTCTTCATGAATAGGACTGGTGCTCCCCAAGGTGACGTACTCGGGCGAACAAAACCTAAGTCTTTAAGTTCCTGAACTTGCTTCTTCAATTCTAACATCTCCGTTGGTGCCATCCGGTATGGGTCTTAGAAATTGGCAACGTTTTAGGTGCTAGCTCAATGTAGAAGTCTATCTCTCTCTTCGGAGAAAGTCCAGAGATGCTTCAGAAAACATCTTCAAAATCTTGAATAACGGGGATCTGGTTGATACTAAGCTCCGTGCTTGAAGTCTCAATCGCGACTAAGCAGCTCGTAACGAACATATTGCTCAATAGTTGGCATTAAAATCTGATCTGTGGGCAACCAAGTGTCAAAAAGAAAATGGTCCGACTAACACAGTCCAGAATGGCTCCATACTTGGTAAGCCAATCCATTCCTAGGATCACGTCGAACTCAGACATTGACAAAACTATCAAGTCTGCCGAGAGATTTCTATCTTCTAGGGTTAAGGGACAATTCTTGCATACCCTACCCAACTTAACAGTTACTCCCAAGGGTGAAATGGCACTAAGGGCCGGTTCAAGTGCTAGGGGTACCAAACCCAAGTCACGCACAATCTTAATAGCTATGAAAGTACGGGCAGCATCGGTATCAAATAAAGCTCTAACTTGATTATGAAATAAAATGAGTGTACCTTCCAAGTTCTGATGTTCCTCAGCAACGTATCCTGCATTGCCAGGGATGATGGCATTCACCCTAACATGTCCTTGTTGTCCTTGAGCAGGCGCTCCATAGTAGCCGCCACGAGGTGTTCAATAATCCTTGCTCATGTGACTAGGCTTGTTACAATTGCGACAGATGATGTCATTACAACGGTTAGTCTTGCGAGTTGTGCAATACCTTGCAATATGTCCGGTTACTCCACAGTTGAAATATCCATCAGTGTTCTGCCGCTGGGCAACGGGCTGTACCTGAGGTGGTTCTTGCTATCGAGGAAAGTTTGCTTGGGGCTTCCTTGTACCATCCCAAGTTTGCTTGGTTCCTTGATAGTTATTAACCTAAGGTTTCCATCCCTGATTGCTCCTTAATGACTGTGTTGGAAAGTTCCTCGGTTGGAAGGTCCTGGGTGGAGGTCGATTCGCTTATGGTCCTTGCATAAGATAAGCATCCTTTTCCAAACTTGAAGCGAGACGGACAATCCCTTCAAATGATTGGCCTTGATGGCCTATCATCATGTGTCAAAGGTCTGGGTTAAGTCCTTGGTAGAATCGCTTGACCTTCTTAGCGGGGGTATCTATCATGTGTGGAGCAAACCAGGAAAGTCACTTGAATTGTGTGGTATACTCCCTGATTGTCTAGTTCCCTTGAGTCAGACTCAGGAAATTCCTCTCTTGTTGGTCTCTTTCGTCCTCGGGGAAATACTTCTCGAGAAATCAAGTCTTGAATGCTTCCCAAGGCATTCTCCTTACAGCGTTGATCCCAATTGTGGCTCTCTCAGCTTCCCACCAGTCTGCGGTGGAGTAAGTCAGTTAAAATATGACAAGACGTCTTTTGTCAAGCTCACTGCACTCCAGGGCTTCATAGCTCCAACTCTCGTATCTATTGCTCGGCTTTCCATGATTCTTCCATGCCATCAAACTTCTCAAGTTGCAGGCCCCGAAATTGTTCTAATAACTTATCGCCTGTCTGTCTCAATGGAACAACGTGGTTGTTGCCATTGTTGTTGATGGCATGATTGTAGGGATCGCCAACGTACTCCATCCGTTGCATGAATGCTTCAAAGACTTCGATCGGGTCCATACCCTCAGGAATGGGTGCTCCTAGTCGCGCTTGATATCTCGTGTGTCCAACCATAGTGATCCATGTGAGGTGTACCTATGAAGGATCTAATGGTTAGCTGGAAATCTTCTCGGGGAAACCAACATAATTTAAAACAACAAGGAGCATAGTACCAATCTAAATCACAACATAATAATGAGAAGACAACAGAAAATCAAAAGGAACGATCTGCCATATATATCCAAAAGATGTACAGCGGTGTACACAAAAGATCATCTGTATACCGCGTAGTACATGATCCTATACACGATCTAGCAAAAGAACATAAACAAACCACCACTGGTGGCTACCTATACAAAGAGGCTATGGTCAATAGTTGTCTATATAAGCGTTAAAAGTAAGTGGACAACATGTCCTGAAGTCAAAAGAAAAAGTCTAAGTCCTAAAGGTACTGGACTCAAAAGTTGTCCACATCAGATCCATAGATGGAAGCCTCGTCCTCTGGGGCAACCTCAGACAACACTTCGTCCTCATCCATATCATCGTCATCCTTCAGGTCGTTATCCATATCATCGTCATCCATCTGGTCCTCATCCTCCATCACAACATCCTCAACCACCTCAGGTCCATCGTGCTCTACAATAACTCCCAAGTCTCCTATATTGGCAGCTATGTCAGCCTGGGCCGCATCAAATGCAGCTGTAAGTGCCTCAGCCTGTGCCATAGCCTTTGCCAACTCTGGTGTACCTATCTCAAATCCATGGGGGTGTGCAACCAACTCTGTAGCCCACTTTGCTGCCAACTATGCTATAACTCCGCCTGGTAAGACTGGTACTACAGCGTCATCACTAGCATCATCATCTACTATAGCCTCATCCTCTATCGGATAACCCTCTGCTACTACAATATCTACACCAACTGGCACATCTATACCAGCTGAGTCCTCGGGGTCCTCCTCTGGATCATAATCTGGCTCCTCATCGCTGGTGTCGTCATCCTCCATATCCTCGTCCTCGTCCTCGTCCCCTGGCTCATCATTCTCGTCGTCGCTGCCCCCGTCTGAATCATAATCCTCTAGGTCCTCATCTACTGGGGGTGCATCAACCATGTCCTCCTCTGGTGGGGGTGGGGGTGTCTGGGGTGGTGGCTCTGTCGGGGGAGGTGGACGCGCTACTCTAACCTCTGAAAGTAGAATCTAATAAGAGAAATAGTCTCGCAACATCTGTAGTGAATCCTCCTCGATGAGTTTGAAGGTCTCCTTACAGTAGATCATCTCGTGACCTATCACCTCCGGATCCTGGGTCCCAAATCTCTGTTGCTCAATCTACATGTCTCTTACTGTCTCGGTGAGGGCTCTCTGCCTAACCTTCCAGGCATAGTATTGTCGATCTGCCGGCACAATACTGCCCTACACATAGTGTCCTCCAAACTCATCTGGAACGAACAGCGGTGGTGCCATGCTACCTGATAAGAGACTACCTTAAGTCAGAACTAATCTTAATGCTCATCTATAGAATCTCAAGGTTCTAGAACCAAATGGTATGGAACAAACCTGTGAGCGAAGAGGTATAAAACCTAGGCTCTGATACCAAAAATCCTATCACGTCCCAGAATGGCAAAAATAGAGAAAAATAAATTTCCTTTTCGGGTCCAAAGGTAGCGATTGGTAAAGTCACATGATTGTCCACACCACGCAGTACTAAGCAACAATAAGTAAAAAGGATAACAAGAATGAGATCTAAGTTCTGGTTAAAACAAAACCTAATGTCAAAAGAGGTTACTAACTATTATACATCAGAGACTCAAATCAAAATAAAACACAGTAGAAGTACAAATATCAAGGCAATATATGCCTAATTACAAAAGGCCTGGAAACCAATGAAGATAATTAAACTACAGTCTAGCCTAATCTTCAGTTAGCGTAGAGGTAGCTCTCGGCGTAATAGTCCTTTTCTGCCTGAACTACTTCAGGATAGTCCTCCGCAGGGACATCATCACCGGCATAGTAGTCCTCGCCTGTAAGTCCTTCACTTGTATAGTCTTGACCAGGGTGCGCTAAAACATAGAAATGTCCAGCTGCATAAACGCCGTTAGCTTAATGAAAGTTGAGTGATTAGATACTAACAGGGTATCGACTATTGAAGTTATAACAAGTTGTAAACGATAACCATTAAGATTCAGTGAGGATAACTCCTTTAATCATTATGATGATCCGATTACTAATGTCTTACTCATCTTAAGTCCGACAATACATTATGATAGAAGAAGAGACTCGACAATAGTTCACTCTTAAGGATACACCATTGCTCTTTCCACCGCTTTTAAGAATATATGCCTAGTCCACCGTAGTCGTGGATAACACGTCAGTCCATCCCTAGCTTTTAAGAACATATGCACAGTTTACCGCGCTACAGGGATATAATGCTTTAAGCAATAGTACATCATTCTATGCCATGACTTAGCGACGTCTACTAGTGATCACGGTCCACCACAGTCGTAGACACCTTCGTCTGTTTACCGCTTTTAAGAACATATGATTAGATCATCTGGCTATCTTAGGGCAAATGGTCCTGTCCACCGCAGTCGTAGACACCTTCGTTTATCTACCACTTTTAAGAACATATGATCGACCAAAGCCCGCCCACGCAAGATTCCAGAATCTTAACAAACTTACTTAAGTTCAACTCTAACATCGATACATGACACTCCCAATATGGCCTGACTACTCTGAATGAAATGAACGTTAACTCCAAAGGATTCACAATTATTACGTTATCTAACGTCACAACCATTATTCGTTAATCTCGTCGTTACTACGATCCTATAACGCATTAACCCATTATCACGTCTGTATTACAACAATATAGCATGCTGGGAGTACTGAACAGTAATAAACAACTAAACAGTTATAATGTAATTAAACAAGAATATTAACATTTTGCAACTTCCAATTGATTGGGACATGGGTCCAATCGATTGGTAAAAAGTCCAATCGATTGGATCACATGCCAATCGATTGCTAAAAATGGCAATCGATTGGGATGTCAATCGATTGGGAAAAGTCCCAATCGATTGGGACTTCGTCTTCTTCACAGTGAAGATTGTCCAACATGAATAAATACCAGAAATCGTCATTTAAACTCCATTTGTTCATTTAAACACGTTCTAACATTAGTATATTACTACTCAATGAGTTTAGAACTCACCTTACGATTCTAGGGTGTGTCTAAGAGGGTGTATTAAAGCTTGGAGCTTCAATGGCCTCTTCTCTCTCCCTCTCTATCAGTCTCTGTCTTCTCTTTTCTTTCTCCTTCTCTTTCTTCCTTCTTTCTGATCTTCTTCTTCTTCTCCTTCAGTCCATCTAGGTGTGTGTGTGTGTATGGATGTATATATATAAGTGTGTATATATATAAGTGTATATTTATATTACACACAAACACTCCCTCTCACTCTCTCTGCTTCTGGAAAATAGAAAATGGATGAAAAGTGTCCAATATACATAAAGGGGGAAGTGTTCACGTGGCCTTTCTCCAGCCAAGGCAAGAAAATCTGCCCAACTGCTATCAATCAATTGGTATAAATTTCAATTGATTGGTATTAGGTATAAATGCTCCAATCGATTGATAAAAGTGTCAATCGATTGGCATTTGCAATTGATTTGCAAACTTGCCAATCGATTGGTATCCAAATTATACCCAAGGTAAGGGAAAATTCATACAAGTATTACAAGAAGCATACAAGGTCTTATTCATATAATATAATACAAAAATATAGGGTATTACATAAAAAAATAGCCTTTTAATTATGTTTTACTACAAAAGTATAAGAACTAGTAGTTTAGGAAAAGCCCCAAAAATCCATCATCTATCATTTTCTTTTTTAGGGAAAAAATTGTTACTTCCTATCTTAAAAAAATCCTTTTATCATTGTTGTGGGTTCGACCTAGTCTTACCAGAACTTTATTACTTGTACAATCACCTACACTTGAGTGTTGATAAGAAAATGCGTTAGTAGGACGTCGTCAGTTCTTGATACTAGAATTCAAAAAGAAGGGAGGTCAGTGATATTTTTGAAACGTGAGGGGGTGGCGAGTGATATCTGAATAAACCTCTAGGGAGGTAAATGATATTTACCCTATATTTAATAGGTAACCAGACTGAGTAACCAAGCTCTGATACCGGTTTAGTGGAAGGTGGTGATTATTAAAAAGCTTTAGGAAAAGAAAGAGATACCTTTCGTTATTTAAGAATACTTTGTGGAGTCTAATATAATTCTATGTTCTACTAGGGTTGTAACTATAATTATCATGTGGCTCATGGACCCAATTGACTTACTTTTGAAAGTATGTGTATCTGATAGAAACAAAATAAAATTTATGTACTCAATTGAAAACATGTTCTAACGATTGCGTGTCCGTGTAAAGAAAGTAACATATAATTGAAGACAATAACATTTTTTGAATATAGCAACATGATACTGTGCAAAGACAGTGATATGATTCTGTCTTAATTTTTTTTTATAGTCACTATGAAACTTATTTGATAGATCTTTTCTTATAGGTCATAGATATATCAATTAACTTAAAATGGAATTGTGGTTTGAAAGTTATGGTTTTTAAAACTTTGACCCAAATATATATATATATATACAAGTGGTAATATAGAATGCAAAAAATTGAAAAATGTAACTCATACAAATATAGTGAGATTGTATAATTTGCAGGTCAGGTCACTACGTATGAAAAAGAAGTATGATCATAGATTCATAATATAAACAACAATGCTAGGGTGAAAAACACTTACAAACATACTCTATCTCTTTCCTGGGTGGCACTGTGGAGTTCACTGAAATTATCCGGACCCCACAGTGCCACCTAGGAGAGAGATAGATTGTGTTTGTAAGTGTTTGCTACCCAAATATTACTCTAATATAAAATGCAAAAGAGGGATGGTCAACCAAATTATAAACGAGGAAGGAGGTCTGATCACGTGACTTTTAAAATAGGATAATCACATTTTGGTCAAATTTGTGCATGAAATTTAGAAGTCGGTCTACTACATTAATTTTGAAAATTAAAATATACCAATAAAAGTAAAAATAATAAAAATTAAAAATAAAAAGAAATCAAAGAGTCATCAATAAAATTTTTTTAAAAAAATCAACATTAATTTGATGAGTTATTTTGTGTTTTAGTCTACTTTATGTTTTCATCGTTGTGAATTTGTACTAAAACGTTGTGAAGATTGCTCCCAAACATAGTAAATATTTTCTCTTAACGTTGTGAAGAGTTGCTCCAATCCTTCTAATGAGTTGATCCATATGTTTTGAAGAGTTGCTCGCGACATTATAAAGATTGCTCCAAAACGTCAAGTAAAATTTGATTACTTTTTTATTTTACAAAATATATTAATATATTTACAATTTCATAAAATATAATAGACTAACTTTTAAATTTTATACAAAAGTAAATTGAAAGTTAATTATCTCCATTAATATTACTATATAGCCTATTGGATGAATCATCATAATACCTTGACAAAAAAAAAATGTATGAATCATCATAATACAATTATACAATGCGATATTGGATCACTCTCGAAAGTGGTGAACAAATTCTTTTCCCTTCCCAACCTCCACCACCAGCCGTCACAAAGCACCATTCCTGACCACTGCTATGCACCTCTTTCTAGCTCCTCTCTATGATGACATCGAGATCCTCCATCGAGGCCATTATAGTCAACCGGTCAACAATAACCCGGACGTTATCATTCGACTTTAGAGACTTTGGAAAATCCGAGACAAGATCCATCATGATATACTGTTATGCCCCGCGGTAGCAAAAATAGAGAAAATAAAATTCATTTTTGGACCTATAGGCCATGACAGTTGAAAGTCATCATACTGTCCACAAACAAAGTCTAACTACAAGAGTAATGAATCAAACAATGCATCGGGTATGTCTAAGCTCAACATATATATAAGCAGAGTGTAATACTAAACAATTACAACCCATAAGTATCTGCAGAAACATAAATAAAGTATTTTGGCCACATATGTCTATAACAAACTTAACTTAGTACAAAGTCTCTAACATATAAACATGAACTAACTAATCCAGGACTTCATCTCCCGTAGTAGTCAGCACCAACATAGCCTCCGTCGTAATAGGCTTCCTCCTTTTAGCCTCTGGTAATATATTCCTCCTCTGTATACTCATAACAGTGGCCAACTGGACATAGAATATCCAGCGGTATAAAACGCCGTCAGCTACTAAAGCTGAGTGAATGTAAATACTTATAGAGTATCAATAGATATGCAGTATATATAAAACAACATCATTAAAATATCGTCTTGTCATTCGTATTCATGAATGCACAAACTCTATATATAACGACAAACATCGTCCCAACCAATCCCAAGCGCAATATGGACTCTTGGGTCCACATTCTGCATGTAGTTGTACATCCCATAGTTACTCATCTTACATCTTGAACCACACTTTGCTAACCTGGCACGTAGTCCAAAACATCATAAGTACTATCCCGACACGTAGTCCCAACTCTCTCATATGTAAGTTTGATGCGTAGTCCAAATTTTCTTACCAAACACCGTGATATACTCTGGCCACCACGCCCTAATACCTTCTAGCCAATACACCCCACACATTCTGACCAAAATGCCCACCTTATCAATTCCAACACGTAGTTCAACTTTACCATACGTAAGCCAGACACGCAGTCTCATACCCCATAATCTATTAATCCGGACATGCAATCCTATACCCCACAGTTTATTAATCCGGACACATAGTTCCAGCCTACAACTTCTTCTAGTAACCTGCCTACTTTATAACCGAACACACCTAACTATTCAAGCACATTAGGATCCTACCCTAGATAGGGTATGATCTTCCCGATTGCATCCATGCACTCTATCATGAATGGAGTCGACCTCGGTAGCCGATCGACCTACTACTATGCACTTCGGCTTCTCGATTCGGTTAATAGTATTATATCATTATCATAAAAAGGGTTTTACCGTTTAATGCATTAAACCCATTATTCAATGTGTGCATTGTTCAATACTGCACTAGCAATCCACAAATAACATATATCGATGAAATAGTGCAACGTCTATAACTTATATATTCCAACCACTGAAGTGCTCAATCGATTGGGTTAAGATGGCAATCGATTGGGATAATAAGACATGCAATCGAATGGAAAAAAGAGCAATCAATTGGGATACAAAACTTGGCAATAGATTGGGATCAGATGGCAATCGATTAAATTTTGTCTCAGGATCGGTCTCCAAACGTGAAAACGCAGCCATGATTGCTCTCTCTCTCTCTCTCTCTCCCTCTCCCTCTCTCTCTCTCTCTCCAGTATCAATTGAAACTAAAAATCAGATGATCTTCATGTTATATTGGATTTTTTATTGCTTTTGCTGTCAAATCGCCGATTATACCCCTACATACATGGTTAGCAAATACCAATTTTTTTATTGCTTTTTCATTCACATACATGGTTTGCAGATTTAGGCTATGCTTTTGTGGATTTAGAGAGAGAAAATAGAAAAAATATAGAGGAAATGCTTTCTTTTGTTAGGTTTTAATTAGCACAAGTAGAGCAAAATGTGAATGAAAAGAGAGTATGATAAATAAAAAGTTCTAAATTTTGTAAGTCACTTCTCCTGTTTTCTTTTTCTATTGTATTTGAAAACTTCAAATTTCTATTAACTTAGAGTGAAACACAAGGGAAAATAATTAAAAAAATGGTTTTTCATACGTTTTGCTTTCCCTTTTCTTTTCCTTCTCGTAATTTTCAAACCAAAAAGAGTCTTAGAGAAGAGGGAAAAAAAGGAAAGAAAAATGATAAGTACGTAAAATAATTTTCTAATATTTGTTTAGTGTATACTTTCATACTCAAATAACATCAGAAAATAATTTTTTTTAAATGTAATAAGAACTCAAGAAAAGAGAAAAAGAAACTCGCTCAGAAAGTCCAAAATTCTATATTTATTCTATCCATCTTTTCTTTTCCTTGTTATTTTTCTTATTAATAAAATATAAAAAGCATATTCCTCAGTATTTTATTTTCATTTCCCTCATTAAATCTATAAACAAACAGTGCCTTAATCTATGAACCAAATCTTTTATGCTAACAAAAACGTAAGGCACACAACACATTCCACTAAACATTTCACAACAGAGCTTTGAATGTTGAATGTGTTGTGTGCCTAACATTTCTCTTATGCTAATTGGGAGCCTTAATCAATGGATAATGATTACCTAGCGTTCCAAAGTGCAAAACTTTCTGAAAGCAAATGCTTCTCAACACACACACTCTCGACAAACTTTTATGAAAACCTCAATACACCCTGTGAACTCACCGAGCCCTTTAGCACCGGGTACCTCACGACAGCACTGCCCCTATATCCATAGGCATGGTCAAACAAGTTTTTGATGGAGGTGTGCACTTCACCCACGTGCCTGTTATACCTGTAAAAATTTCAATGTTAATCAAATGGGCTTCCGTATTTCTAGAACCCTGTGTATATATATACATATTTATAAATTTATAACTTAGGTTATAAGTTACAGACCTAGACTAACTTATTACGCAAACTCGTAAAATTCGCATCAAACCTAGACTATACAGCACATGGTTTCAAACCAGGACAAGATTATACAAAAATGGAAAGGTAAGTACAACCTAAACTACCTTATACCTTTTGGGTAATTCCTCTCCCCAAACACCCCCTCAAGCTGCCGGATTACAACCCCCCCTCCCTCTAATACCTCTCGGACAAACACCACCACCCCCAACCGCTGGCTCACTCCCCCTCCCAAGTCCGCCCTCTTAAATCAATCCACCTTCATCCTTTCCATCCAGATCAAATAGATTTGCAAAATCTATGTATATTTTTGTGTGTGTATGTATAGGTGTGTTTGTGTATATATATATATGGAACCACCGAGAGAGAGAGGGAGGGAACAAATGAAACACATACACACCCTCTATCTCACATCATTGCCTCAACACACCACACACACACCAAGGAGACTAGAGAAGAAGAGCAGACTCAGAGGAGAGATAGAGAGACTGACTTGAGAAGAAGAAGAAGAAGAGAGAGATTGCACTGAGGTACAAATACCCCTACACCTCCTCTGTTATTTTTGTATGTTTCAGGCACCTCACACACATCCCCAGACCCCCAGGCATGAACCAAACAGAGCCTTATGCTCTGGTAAGGGGTAGACTGCCATTAAAGCTTCCTTTGAAGCTTGAAATTCCAACCATCACCAAAGCTTGTAAAAGCTGTACCAAACAGATCCCCATTGGACCCCTATAGATCCCCTAAGAATAGTTTTTGAATTAGGTAATGCTTTGGGTACGCATGCAGGCCATTATTCTTTAAAATGACCGGAAGAATAATGGGTTTATTGGGACCTTAAACGAGATAACCAGACCCTAGGCCCCTGGTATGTGGTAGAAGAGGACAAATCGGTCAGTTTGGCGTTGGAAATAGCAATTTCCATGGAAGGGTGAGAGAGATATGCACGTTGGAAGTTTTTCAGGCGACTCGCGTCTCGCCGGTGGCGAACTGGTATGGCCGGAGATGGAGAAAAGGTGATGGGTTTCGGGTTAAAACATTTAAGTATGGGTCGGGTTCTGGTCGGGTTAGCATGTATGCATATGTGATTAAAAGGATAGCGTGTATGGTTGTTTAATTAACCCATGGGTTTTTCTACTTACACGAAACGACGTCGTTTCAAGTTCGGGTCAGGGTATGGACCCGGATATGGATAAATGGATCAGCTATCTCCCTTAGGAGATATGGATAACCCGTTTACATTTGGGTCAGGCTAGTTTGACTCGCGAGTTATCCAATTTGGATTCTTCAGAGTGTACAAACGGGCTACCCGTTTGGCTCGGGTCGGTTCAGACAGACCCGCGGATCTTTTATTTATTATTATTTAGTTTTACTAAATCTTTTTTTTCTATAAATGGATTTTATATGTCTATAATTGTTTTAAAACTTGTAAATATAGTTTTAATGTTATTTTAAATTCTATAATGTTATAAATTAACATTCTTAGCATTCTGAAATTATAATTTATATATATTATATTGATTATTCACTTTGTTTTAAATAAACAATAATCACTAGTTTTATCAAAATAAATAAATATTTGTTTTTGTTAAATATCCTGAATATTTTATTAAATAATATTCTTATATTCTAGTATTACAAGGTACTAAGTTAAATATTATACTCCATTAAAATAAATAATAAGAATTAGTTTTAAATCGTAATAATTAGGTAATAAATACTTAATGATCACTTTAAAATATAGAAAAGCCCTTGTATTATAAATCATCCTAAGGCCTAAATGCCCTTGTATTATAAATTATTATTTATAAACTTTGGTATTTTTAATATTACTTCATTATTTATAAAGGACCCGTTTGGTTTTTTTAATTAGTTTAAATACCTTACCAATTCCGAAAATTGTGAGAAAAATACTCCTAGCCTGTTTTAAGGTCTAGTATTTAATAAAAATATTTCTAAGGATCAAATATCTTTCTAAAATATATTTTATAATTATAGGACTACTAAGTCTATTATTACGTAATTAAGACTTCAATCATTCGTAATAAACAAACCGTAGCTCAGAAAAATATGCGGTCAATTCCTAAATTCCTAGAATAATGTGTAGATCTATTTTCCTAAGTTTAGTAACTTTCTGACTCAGTCAAAAATACAGTTTACTATTAAGGCCCACAATAGTATAGGAAACCCAGCCTTTTATATGACGGACTACGATTTGAGTCTAGTCAACGGCGTTAGACTCAGAATGATGTCAAGATCATCATGTTGAGGTTTAGGAACCGATCCGGCACAATTACCATTATGCCCCTATTACTAGTATGCATGTTAATCGCCATTCTATGTATTGATATGAATTGCAGGGACCAAAGCAATACTTGTATTCGCGAATTCGCATTGAGGTGAGTCGTCCTAACTCACTTGGTATATTATAGAAATGGTCCTTGAGTAATATATGAATATCCCGTGTGTCTTGTGTGAACATATTTGATGAGTATTGTATGTGCATAAGTTAAGATTAACTGCTTATATGAAACGCATGTCTAGAAAACTATACCCCCATGCTTAATGGATAATTGTTGTTATGATTCATGTTTGTTACATAATACATCATACAAACACTCACATGAACGTAGTTGAGTCGTGATGTCAAAGTTGACGTCTGCTGTCACACTCGTTCCAGAATTTCATGCATTTTTAATAAACATATGTGGTATACTGAGAAATTATTAACGTTGATTAATAATTTGAGGTGGAGTTGATTGTGAGTCAACGGTGAGGTGTCAGTGAAGACACAAGAACGTGGTGATGCATTGGCATGGTTAAATGACATTTATATGATTTAGATGTTATTTGACTTTTTCTGATATTTTATGAATAGTAACTTTACTTGTGTAGAGTAATTTATGCTAGTTTTGATATTATTCTATATCATTTTGAATACTGTGGTGAGAACATGAGTGATGCATTGCGTGAAAGGTAGGTGGTTTAGAGATTCCACGGAGCTTAACTTTTGGATCCTTGTTTTTGGAACCAAACGGAACTTAGTTGAAAACTTTTGTAAATTTTAGTTTTCACTCGTGAAATAATAAAGTAGACGTTTAAGACGTTTCGGGAGATAATTAGAAGTTTTGATAATTCGTGGGGAGGTAGACATAAATTCCAAAAGCCATGCCTATAAATAGATAAGCTTCAGAATTTCATTAGTCATAACTTCCAATAATATCCTATAGGAGAGAGAAAAGGGATATTTAGTTGCTACGGGCTTTGCGCCACCGGTCAACGACAGTTCGTCCGTCAGATTTTCTCCAGATTTTAGATGGACTCCTAGAGGTAAGACCTTCGTTTTGATACCTCTTAGGCCACGTTTGCCTAACTTTTTTTTCTAAAAAACTAATTTCTAGAAATATGGGAAAAACCTAGTAAAACTTATAGGAATCACCTGAGATCTGAGATCCGACGTTTATTTGGACCTCTAGTCGATCCTTCAAAGTTTTAGAGAAATTGCACAAGGTATGAATTCTAAATCTATGAAATATATGAGATTTACATGTTTTAAATATTGATTTTGATATTTTGGATCCGAGCAAAAATCATGTGTTAATTAGGCCCATTAATTATGCACGCGAAAATGACAAAAAACATGTATAACTGTTTATGTGAGCATATTATGTGTCTACTTGGGTCAAAGGGAAGTTTGGTGTGATTTCATCCGGGGGTAAGCTCCTCGAACCTTGAGGATTATGATATTGATTGTGGTTGTGTCTGGTATGGAGGAAGGCCCAACCAGGACACGGTACCTGGTATGGAGGAAGGCCCAACTAGTGTACGGGGTACGTGGAAGAGGTGTGCCTTCCACAGTATCGGTTTCATTTACCGGATGAATGTGTACCACTCACCCTAGAGACTATTTTAATGTGTTTTAGATGTTTTAAACCATGGATTGTCATACAAGCATACATTAAGAATTTTGCACTCATCACTTAGCTAAATAGTGGATATTTACTCCATTGTGGGTGATAAGAAGCGAGAAAAGAAAGCGTGAGGAGTGAGGCCGAGGAATGCTGGGGAATCACTTGTTTATACTTTTTGTTATTATTCTAACTTGTAATAAGAATTGAAAAATGTAATATGCTATAGCAGAATTCTTGACATGGGGTTGAAATCTTGTAATCCGTAATAGAACCCTTATAATTATGTTTCGAATCATTGTAATTTTGGTTGTGTTGCGTGTTGGTGCTGGTAATTGTTTGGAAAACCTCAGCTTGGAGTTGCTGCAGATTGGAAAATTCTGAGAGGGATCAATTGACTGATCCTTGGTTCAGTCGACTGGACCCCAGTTTTACAGAGTTATTTCTTCTAGTCCTCAAAGTCTTCAGTCGAATGGAGGTTTAAGGTCAGTCGACTGGTTTCTACACAAAACTTGTCATTCTGTTGGAGATGTTTAGTCTACCGGATATCGCACCAGTCAACTGAAAGATTGAGGCGACCTAGTCGACTACACGGGGCTGCTGAACTTTTCATACTTTCTGCTTCTGGTCTCCAGTCCACCAGACCCTCAATCAATCGACTGGACCTCTGTTTTCCAAATGAATTATTTTTTGAAGTGTTCTCAATCACGCCAAAATTTTATAACTCCGATTTTAATGAAGTTTACTTATGTTTTCGCAGCTATTTACTTTAATGGAATTGGATGAACCTTGGTGGTGTGCCATGTGTCCCATTTCCTCGTATTACGGGATGGGTTGTGAGTGTCGATTACCAATTTGTTGGACTGAGGTAGGAGAGAGAAAGTTGGTAGGACCTGAGATAATGCAGTTGACTACTGAGAAGGTAAAGATGATCCAGCAACGACTTAAGGTATCTCAGAGTCGATATAAGAGCTATACGGATTCTAAATGACAACCGATGGTATTTGAAGTGGGAGATTTTGTATACTTGAGAGTATCACCTTTGAAAGGCATTGTACGATTTAGAAAGAGGGGAAAGCTTAATACAAGGTTTGTAGGACCGTTTGAGATCCTAGAAAGAGTAGTACCAGTGGCTTATCAATTAGCTCTTTCGTCAGAGTTGGAGCATGTGCATAATTTTTTCCATGTATCGATGTTGAGACGATGTATGTCAGATAATAGTAAAATCATGATACCGGAACCGTTGCAAATCCAGGAGGACTTGACCTATATAGAACACCCTATATAAATCTTGGATCGCAAAGAGCAAGTGTTGAGGACGAAAATGATTCCAATGGTGAAAGTGCTATAGCGTAGACATAAGGTTGAAGAGGTTATATGGGAGAGAAAAGAATAAATGAGGAATGAGTATCCGTATCTGTTCGACGTATGAGGTATAAGTTTGGAGACACACTTCCTTTTTGGAGGGGAGAATTGTCACACCCGATCCAGAATTTTATGCATTTTTTATAAACATGTATGGTATCCTGAAAAATTATTAACGTTGATTAATAATTTGAGGTGGAGTTGACTGTGAGTCAACGGTCAGGTGTCAGTGAAGGCACAAGAATGTGGTAATTCATAATGCATCGGCATGGTTAAATGAAATTTATATAATTTAGATGTTATTTGAGTTTATCTAGTATTTTGTGAATATTAACTTTACCTGTGTAGAGTAATTTCTGCTAGTTTTGATATTACTCTATATCATTTTGAATACTGTGGTGAGAATGTGAGTGATGCGTTGCATAAAAAGTACGTGGTTTAGAGATTCCGCAGAGATTAGTTTTTGGATCCTTGTTTTTGGACCCAAATGGAACTTAGTCGAAAACTTTTTTTAATTTTAGTTTAACTCGTGAAATAATAAAGTAGATGTTTAAGACGTTTCGGGAGATAATTAGAAGCTTTGAGAACTGGTGAGGTGGTAGACGTAAATTCCGGAAGCCGTGCATATAAATAGGTAAGTTTGAGAATTTCATTAGTCATAACTTCCAATAATATCCTAGAGGATAGAGAAAAGGGAGATTTAGTTGCTACGGGCTTGGCGACACCAATCGACAACTGTTCGTCCGTCAGATTTTCTCACGATTTAGATTTGGACTCTTGGAAGTAAGACCTTCATTTTGATACCTCTTAGATAGGGATGTCAAAATGGCCCATCAGGCCTGGCCTGACCCGACATTGATCGGGCTTGGGTGGGCTTGGCCCACGGGCTCCTTCTCTCTTTCGGGTCGGGTCAGGCCGGGCTCGGGCTGGGCTAGAGGGTTCATGCTCTAGGCCCTACCCAAGGGCCTAGGGCTTCAGTCTGGGCTTAGGGCCTAGGGCCTCGGGCTGGGCTTAAGGCCTCAAGTCGTGTAGGGCCGGGTCTAAGTTGTCTTCTTATTTTTTAATTTGTTACTCCTATGATATATAAAGACATTACAAATATGTAAACAAGTAAAAAAGTAACGAAAGATATAAAGGGTTAGAGTCTAATTAAATAAATAAAATAAAAATATTGTCTTTTATTAAAAGAAATTAGAAGTAAAAATAATGACGTCCCAAATTTGGCATTACTTCTATATATAATTGTATTATATCCTTAAATTATTCGAGTAACACTATGCTTCTTTTCCTAAATGGTTCCCAAGAACAAGTGGTAGTGGGCCCACCTTCAATAATGGTAGGACCACATCGTCCAATCAAGTAGGCTCATTGTCTCATATTTTTGGGAATCAGTTGAGATACAAAATTTTGGCAGCATAGCATTCCTCAATTTACTCGCATGCTGGCAATACTATAAATTTTATCACTTGTAATTTTGATTATTTTAAACTCTTGGAACTGGCAAAAAAATTTATTGTTGGAAAGCTTCTGGCTTGATTGGTCGAGCCTCGGCCTGGGCTTCGGGTCAGGCTTGATCGGGTCGGGCTCGGGCTTCAAGAGATAGGCCCAGGCCCTACCCGGCGATGTAAGTGCCTAGGGCTGGGCTGGCCCTATCTCGGGCTTGGGCCGGGCTTAAGGCCCATTTTCTCGGGCTGGGCTTCGGGCTGCCTGTCGGGCTATGTTTTTTTTACATCCCTACTCTTAGGCCACGTTGGCTAACTTTTTTTCAAAAATCTAATTTCTAGAAATTTGGGAAAAACCTAGTAAAACTTGTAGGAATCACCTGAGATCTAATATTCGACGTTTATTCGGGCCTCTAGTCGATCCTTCAAAATTTTGGAAAAAACGCACAAGGTATGAATTCTAGATCTATGAAATATATGAGATTTACATGTTTTGAATTTCAATTTTGATATTTTGGATCCGGGCGAAAATCATGTGTTAATTAGGTCCATTAATAATGCAAGCAAAAATGTTAGAAAAGCATGTATAACTGTTAATGTGAGCATATTATGTGTCTACTTGGGTCAAAGGGGAGTTTGGTGCAATTTCATCCAAGGGTAAACTCCTCGAACTTTGAGGATTATGATATTGATTGTGGTTGTGTCTGGTATGGAGGAAGGCCCAACTAGGACACGATACCTGGTATGGAAAAAGGCCCGACCAGTGTACGGGGTGCATGGAAGAGGTGTACCTTCCACGACATCGGTTTCATTTACCGGATGAATGCGTACCATTCACCCTAGAGACTATTTTGATTAATTTTAGATGTTTTAAACCATGGATTGTCATATAAGCATACATTTAGAATTGTGCACTCAGCATATAGCTAAGCAGTGGAGATTTACTCCATTGCAAGCGATAAGAAGCAAGGAAAGAAAACGTGAGAAGTGAGACCGAGGAATGTCAGGGAATCACTTGTTCATACTTTTGTTATTATTCCAACTTTTAATAAGAATTGGAAGTTATAATATGTTGTAGTAGAATTCTTGACATGGGGTTAAAATCTTGTAATTCGTAATAGAACCCTATTGTGTTTCGAATCGTTGTATTTTTTATTGTGTTGGTGTTGGTAATTGTTTAGAAAACCTCAGCTTAAAATTGCTGTAGATTGGGAAATTCTGAGAGGGATCGGTCGACTGGTCCTTGGTTCAGTCGATTGGACCCCTGTTTTACAGAGTTATTTCTTCCAGTTCTCGAAGGCTTCAGTCGACTGGAGGGTTGAGTTCAGTCGATTGGTTTCTGCACGAAAACTTGTCATTCGACTGGAGATGTTTAGTCGACCGAATATCGTACAAGTCGACTAAAAGATTGAGGCCCCAGTTGACTGGACTGGGCTGCTGAACTTTTTATACTTTCTGCTTCTGGTCTCTAGTCGACCGAACCCTCAATCAGTCGACTGGACCTCTGTTTTCCAAATGATTTCTTTTTTAAAGTGTTTTCAATCGCACAAAACTTTTTATGACTCCGATTTTAATGAATTTTACTTATGTTTCTGCTGCTATTTACTTTAATGGAATTAGATGAGCCTTGGTGGCATGCCATGTGTCCTATTTCCGCGCATAGTGGGATGGGTCGTGACATCTGCATGGTTAGTCGAGGAGACTAACCAAATTACATTGTCACACATGTTTGAGTGGACCGCAGAGGTCCGAGTAGTACATTCAAATCAATAGGAACAACGATAAGTGATATTGGGCCCTATTAGGCAATGATAACAAAAGTACCCATTCATATTAATGGGGTTAATCATGAGCTGATGGTTTATACGCTATTGGGCCATGTTAGGCAACAATAGCAAAATATCCATCTAGGTCTTGAATACAATAGTTACCAATTATAATGCTATTGGGCCCCGTTAGGCAATGATAACACTGTAACTATTCTATCCTTCAGGCAAGGTCACGAGGGACTACGAGTAAAGTGATTACCACATTTTAAACCAAAACTGGTATTGGGCCCTGCTCGGCGATGATAGCAACATGATCATTCCACTCTGAGCTAACAGTATTACACTGGTAATGTAACAAGTCACATGAGTCACTAATAGTGTCTGGGTAAAGTCGAATATATTGATACTGCATTATGTTGTCACTATCTCTCGCATATTATAATGATATATGCTTATCAAATGTTTAGTTCGGAATATTTGTTGTACTTGTATATTATTGCTTGTATTAAGAGTGAACGGTTAGGCCAACTCATTTAGCCTCAAAAGCTAATGGCTCTATTGCCCTAGACATATTACGTCTAGGTTATAATGAAGAAGCCCATCCAGGTAACTACAAAGAAGAGTATCGAAGAGTATCCCAATCCTCAGGAGGGGGACTATCAGAAAGGTTACCTTGAGGAAGACTATTCAGAAGAGTACGCTAGTGAAAGGCATGGTTATGCATCCTGAGCAAAAAATTCTAGTCTATTATCATCTTAGGATTTCCTTTACGCTTCAGAACTATTTTCTGTCTGTTGTAATAAGCTAAGTGGCGTCGATTACTGAAACCTATATTTTGTGATTTTCATTTGAAACTGTTGTAATAGCCTAGTCACAAACACTTAAAGTTCCCCCATGAATAGTATTAGACGTTTTATAATTCCTTCTCATGTTATAATCATGTTAGAATATTTGCAATGACAGGTCAGTCTTATGTAACTAATTATGGCTCACGGATCCGGAAAGAAAAATTTTATTTCCCTCTAATTTTTGCTACTCCGGAGCGTGACATACCGGATCCCAAGCTTTCGCTTGCAGTACAGCTTTATAATGAGCCTCACGCTGTGGTAGTGCACCGAAGACTTGCCTTGGGTGTACCTCATCGTATAATTCCATGAGGGATTGGTCTCACCGTGCTTGTTTGTCGGCATCCTCTTCTCGATTTCCGCATCACTTCTAATGGAAACCTTAGCGTAGACTTTCATTTTGAGGAGCTTTCGGACATCTTCAAGATCATGAGCAGCATTAGGATTATCTGATCAAACGTCCTACACTCCATGCTTGCATATATGTTTTTGTATATAGATGTGTACAGATTAGCATATACATTGAGGAGATAGGAGGCTTAGTAGAATGAAAGAGGACAAGTGATTAGAAATAGTTGAATGAAACTAATACATGTGAAGCGCGCGTGGAAATTTCTTTGTATGTTTGGCTAGTCATGCCTACCATGACCATTTCTTATATTTTGTGTTGTTTTCAGTAGGAACCTTTCTTGTATTTTCCTGGTTGCTCTGATTAGTAGCAAGATGTTAAAATATGTTTTCTTGTTGACTAACTAAAATAAACTTTAGGAGGGAAAAAAAAAAAAAACAAAGTACTTAATTTGGTTGGTTTTATATGCAAACCTTAATGATCACGTGGAGCCTATGATTTATACGTGTTGCATATGGTGCAATCCTGTTCCGCATAATAGTGAATGTCAAAATAGTATGACATTTAAGGATGACTGTACGACCGATGCATTTACCTTGTGAGGGCCATTTTGGGTTAAAACTCAGAGGGGACAAACCTGTGATGCCTCGCAGTTGGGGTGGAAACTCGGGCTCGCTAGTGTGACGATAGACCAAAATATTGGACAATACCTCGCATGTGGGCTGGATGCTAATTCTAATGTGGTATATATATATATATATATATATATCCGAACCCACGGATGTGCCTCTCCCTCTTGAGGCCCCTTTAGTTTAGAATTCAAGAGGACGGACAAAACCATGACTAAGCTCGAAGCTCTGACTCGCCATTGGGATTATTGACTCCTTTATATATGTAATCATAGTTGTTAGAATCTTACATTCACGAGTCGATTTGTAAGATTCACCTCAATTCATACCGGTCGATTTGAGTTTCGTACAATCTGATAACATTGACAATTAACCAGTTTGTAATTTTAACTGAAAAACTTGCACATTACATGAAACTTGTGTTAAAAATGTCATTTTGCTATGTAATTTTAAGTTAAAAACTATAAGGGCTGGGGCGTGTATATTAGGCAAAAAAAATTGAGTCTTTTTGTAATTTTGGGTGTACACTACAACTTTTTCAATTATAAAGGCTAATTTTCGATTGTAATTTGTAGAACTTGGAATCATGGTAAAACAATTTGGGTTAGTCTAAACTGGTACATAAGTGAGAAGAAAATGTGTTGAACCCAATTTTTAGGATATGTTGAATTAGATTGGACCTTTTTTTTTTTTTTTTTTTTTTTTAATTTTTAGATGGGTTGAATTACAATTGGACAAACATATTACGAATAAAATTTTTATTTTCAGCCAATGCCAATATTTTGGGACCTATACTGTAATAATCACACAATTTTTTTGGGTAGCAACTTAATAAAATTTGAATTTTATAGTAACCATAATTACAATTTTGAAGATTCTAAAAACTTGGAATGCAACTTGTTAAATTGTCCCAATATCTATATATATATGCGCATAAATACATCTACACAAATGTGCTGAAGGAGTACTTCGCAGTTTCGGATCACTCTCAAGTCTTTAACTACCTTGAGCTTAGAAATTAATGTCAAAAGTAATAAATCTTTTGTGTAGCCTAATGATTTCTTGACAGCAATGCAAAAAATTCTCTTCATTAAAGAGAAATAGTTGTTAATAATCTAATCTCACTTAAAGACAATAACTCAATAAAAACAGTAGTACAACTTACAACTTGCGGCTACAAAAACGTCACTAAGAGTTGGTTGAGCTCGTTTGTGTCTGTCTGTTTTTTGTTAGGCTTAGTTTGCCCGCGCGCACCACCACCACCACCATCCCCCCACCCTATTTTCGTGCTTTTATTTTTTTAAAGCATAATTTTATTTTGTAATTAGTTTATGAGTTTTGTAAAAATAAATGTTGTTTTTAAAAGTTCAATGTTGCTTTTTTGTTTTATGATATTTTTTTGAAGAGTAATGTATTACTTGTACAAAATTATTAAACAACTTAATAATAAATTTTATAGGAAAATCATAATGCCAGAACAGTTTTCTTTAATGTCAGAGCAAATTCTAACACTTTTTTATTGTAACGGAAAAATCTGTTAGTAATATTAAAAATCCGTTAGAAAAATTGTGGGTTACTCTAGTATTAAAAAAAATTCCTAATATGAGCAGTCAATTTCATAAACTAGTTTTAAAATACCACATGAGGGCCAAACTAAGTTTTAGAGGAAAAAAAAAAAAAAAAAAGTCTTGGTATTCCTTTATGAAACACAGCGCGTCCTTTTCAGTAGTAGGAGCTCACAAATTATGTTGATACAACTTGCATGTGTGTGCATATATATAATATATGTACAAATATATTCATATTTGTTTATATTTACGTATGTATATATACAGTCAGGCTCTAAAGAGGGCGCCCGCTCTTTATTAAAGAGATGACCTCTGTTTTGGCCGTTGGATCGTGTTTAAAAACTGTGATATGACAACACTGCCCTTAATGAAAGCACGATCTGACGGCCAAAACAGAGGTCCTTTCTTTAATAAAGAGAGGGCGCCCTCTTTAGAGAATTTTCGAGTATATATATATTTAAATTACATCAAAAATTCTCTAAAGAGGGCGCCCTCTCTTTATAAAAGAGAGGGCCTCTGTTTTGGCCGTTGGATCATGATTTCATTAAGGGCAATGTTGTTATTTCACAGTTTTTAAACACGATTCGACAATCAAAACAGAGACCCTCTTTTTAATAAAGAGAAGGCGCGCTCTTTAGAACCTGACTGTATATTACACCTGTGACCTTCGCTAACGTATATATGATATTGGAATCTAACAAAATTAACGGTGTATACAAAATTACCTAAATAACACTTTTCCACCAACCATCAATAGCACAAGGATCAGAGAAGCTGTGGGTCAACTGGTCAAGCACAACCATCTGATCAAAACGATCCTAGTATCACAGCTGTTGAAGAATATGAGTCTGCACCTAATTAATTAAAAATAATTGGTTAGAATAAGTTTTACGTAGAATAGGAGTTTGAGCTGCATGTCAATTGAACTATGAAGCAACTATGCAGTACGGACACGGATACTAACATACAGACACAGATACCGACACGTGAATATGACAAAGTCCTATAAAAAAACTACACGTTGACACTGTAAAAAAAGTGTCTGTGAAGTATCATATCTATGTGTATCTGACACGACATGATACGTGACATTTTATCTTCTTTGAACTGAGCCAGGATTTAAACTTAGTGTGGCACAAACCTGTTCAGCCCCTGCACCGTGATTTTTAATTTTATTTTTTATTTTTAGAAGTACTACAATTTTGGGTTTAAAAATTGTGAAGTTGTTTCATGGGTTTCACACATTGTGAGTTGACAATTAAATCATATATAAACACTCAAAGATAAACGAATCTTTATATAACTCTTTTTGAAAAAAATGTTTTCAAGTGCTTAATTAATTATTTTCTAGTTACTACCTTCACTTAAATAATTTGGGCTAGTTGATAGTAAATATGATTATATTTTGAACAAAAAATATAAAATTTTAAGAACCAAAGTTATTTTTTAGTTTAAAAGGGCAAATAAAATTTAAAGAATGATACAAATGCATATATTATGAATTATTAAGGGTAAAAAAAAATATGTTTAGAAATTAATTGAGATCTAGGGGACACTAGTACATAATACAAATTACATAGAGAGTAAAAAAAAAATTACAAATTTGAGTGAGGACATGTGACCCATTAGGCTGATACATACCATAGCCCATGACCATCATTCAGCACATCCCCTACATCCATCACATATCTCTTTGATTTGGGCAAGAGCTACTTTCTAGTCTTATTGTAAAATACCTTAGAGACATTATTTCATGATCCCTTTATTGTATGCATGTAGTTAATAATGCATGATTAGTGGAGTCCATCTCCATAGGTATTAGGAACTTTATTATCACTGTTTCCATATTGGTGCATGCATGCAAGGCTATATATATGAGTCTTGAATTGTAATAAGGATATAATTTGAATTCCAATTAGCCTTCTCTCCTCTCTGTCTACTCTCTCTAACCTTAAGCTCTTTCTCAATTGGGTTCCATAATTATCATAGACCCCACGTGACTCCGTCCATGATTGTATACATGTATGTATAATAAGATTCTAAGAATATTCCTTTCAAGTTACCGCAATCTTTCGCACATCAGATTTGACATTGTGGTTGTAACTTGTTTGAATTTCAAGGTAGTCTGTTAGCACAATTTCGTTCGTGTTTACTCAGTTCCATATTCCATTGACCCTCATTCTCTTTCTTTCAATTTGAAAAAAAAAAAAAAAGGGCTATACATATACACATACAAAAAATACACGCATATAAATGCAAAAAAATTTCTATGGTTGTTCGCCCCTATTTATGACAAATGAAGTAGGTGGAACTGTGGAAGTTTCAATGAAAAGTTTTGAGACCACAAAAATCTTCACCATGCATAATCGTAGATTGAGATAGATTAGGAAGAAGAATATTAACCCAAATCTTGCATATTAGATAACGTATAATCAATGAATCAGCGACCTGTTCAAAAGTACTCTGTCGGTAATTCACAACCGCACACATAAACTCTAGTCTTCATGAATAAACCGTGTACGCAAGGAAAATGCTAAGTGTGCACCTGTTTTATTTGTGCACCTAAACTGTGCACCTGTTGATGTGTCGTGATAGTTTTGAAATTAATTCGAACTTTACTTGATAACTGATAAATAATTTTAAAAATTCACGTTAACAAGTGTATTATTTAGATAGTCATTTTAAGTATACATAGCTTTACTACGTGCACAAACCAAATTATAATTACACAAGGAAAAGAAGAAAAAGAAAAATTAGCATAGACGACTTTCCAAAATTAAAAGTCAATGTTATCTCTAGTTTTTCAAAAAGTCAACGTCATTTTTACAGAACTAGTTGTTCACAATGAAAATCTGGTGTGGTGTGGTGTGTGTTGGGTGTGCCAGAGTCCACGTGGACTTGAAAGAGGTTGTGATAACCTAATCTGGGGCTCGGCAGCCGGGGATTGAATCCCACCTAACTTCTAATTCAAACGGCTTCTTGTTAAAAATACCCTTAAAACAACAAAATGAACTTTTACTCTACTCTGATGCAAGCAAGTAATTACAAATGGAAATAGAAAAGGAAACAAATCAAACACTGGAATTCAAAATACCCCCATGCACATCATCATCTTCATTGATCAAAATCTGAAAAGCGTTTACAATCACTCTTATAAGACGATAGAAATACTTGCAATCACTCAAGGACAATGGTAGAAATGCTTGAGGAAAATAAATAAGTCTGCCAGAGCAGAAATGACGTGTGTTTTAGCCCCCCTCAAATGTTGCACACCCTGCCTTATTTATAGACTTGAGAGTAAAGACTGTTAATGTTAGTGGGGTTAATGGGTTAGTGGGTGGTGGCTCCTGATTTGTAGGCATGAACCAGTTGCTGCATCCACTCTTTGTCCCATGATTATCCTCCATGATCTGTTCTGTGATCCCATTTCTGCGGCCACGTTTCCCCTTTATGTAACCGCCTCTCTTCCAGCTCAGCATAACCTATACACAAGTTTTTATCCATACTTGACTTCCTAAAGTACCGTGCACATATGCCCTGGTTGACCGATTACATTCCCTGAGCTGCCTGGTGCTTTGCTGGCTGGTAGTTCTCGGTCTCATTCTGCATGAGAAATCCATTAGTGTATCGGTATTGGTGACTGATATCTTCATTAGACTCCCAACCATCTTCTGAATCCCTTGCTAATCATTCTTCAAGCCCGATCCAACATCCTTTACATACCTGCTCTGTTGATCGCCATCCTTAGATTCTATAGGACCATTCGGATGGTCATCGGCCTTATTTGTTAAGGCCGATGTATCTCTTTTAACAGGTGTCATAGCTACTCACTGTTCCTACTTCGCAACCTCAGTCTCAACATTGGTCTTATTTGTTGAGACCGAGGTTTTTTTTCTTAGATAGCCCCAATGTCATCCCATTCACCGATGTTTATGTTTTGGATGTATCTCCTTCCCGGTCAGTAGCACCCATATCGGTCTCCTCGTGTTTGGACCTTATTCTGTTCCTGTTCTGACGTCACTAGGCCACGTGATTACCCTGTGTCTTGGAAAATCCCAAATTAGGGTGTAAACAATGCCCCCCAAAAGTCTTGTCAAACGTTGTGCATCAGTTTGATTAGACGTTTGAAATTCAAATTGATTGCTAACGCAGCAAATGACGGCGTACAGCTCCACGTGTCCCTATCTTAGTAGCTCTTCTTGCCTCGTTTCAAGAATCGACGCATGTCTCTTAGGACTCCGTTCCTAAGTCATGATGACCCCTTTTCTTTTCCTATATAAGCCACAACTCCTTGTCCCTTTTCACTTTCTTTTGCCTTCATCTTTTCGGAAAAAAATCTTTACTTTCTCACCCACAAACTTGCATGGCTTCCTTCTCTGCAACCAGTGCTTCTCAAACCGCCGGTGCTACTTCTTCTTCTCCTACTGCTGGTGCTACTTCTTCTTCTCCTACCGCCTATGGTACTGCATCGGCGACCAAAACCACCAATGCCACTGCTGTTTTAATAAGCCATCAATGCCACTCCAGGGGTGATCAATCCTCAGGTATTGATTTCTATGCCTTTTGGTTCTTCCATGGGGCTTGGTCCTGCTTTTAACTCCTTTCCTTCGTCATCCCTAGATCCCTATTTCCCTCTGGTTGTAGAAGATAACGAGTTGTTCTATCAATCACCTGATTTTGAATGGGGCTTACAGTATGCCCCTTCGAATCGGCCTATCCCATATGCTGACTAGATCTCTTGGGTAGACCGATTAGTGGAGGTAAAGAAGGACCTATGGAGGGTCCTTGACATCTATGATGCTATCATGCTTAGCCGAGAGAGATTCTTCCTTGATAAGCCTCTCTTCTTTTCTTCTCTCTTCTTCTGGTCGACCTCGGCCAATGTTTTTTTCTTTCGTTGTGGCCTTATGAGCCCAACAATTCAAGATGTCTGTTTCCTTACCGGTCTACCAACCCACGGTGAAGAAATTACTCCCAACCTTTCTTCTTCTCTAGAGTTTGAACACCCTAAGACCAATAAGGGTAAAGGGTTTAGGTTCATTATTGCCTTCGAGCAATTCATCTCAGCCAATATGGGACAAGGGGAGGTCACTGACCAAGTACATATTGCCTTCTTGGTCTACTGGCTCAATCGCTTTGTCTTTTGCTCGTCCTCTTATGGCGTTACAAAAGAGTATCATCATATCGCCCTTGCTTTGGCATCGGGCCAAAAACTTGCTCTTGCTCTTCTCATCCTCTCCCATCTCTACTGTGGAATCCTCGAACTTATTTTTTCCAACTTTAAAACTTTAGGGGGAGCTCTTTGGCTCCTCCAATGCTGGCTTCAATCTTAGTTTCCTGAGAAAAGCATGGTTGATACTTTTAACTCTACTACTCTTACAGAGCATTTTTCTACTTTTGTGTTTCATTTTGCTGGATTCGGCCCGAAAGGTCTTTCCTTTGATCATCTTTTTCTTTCTTTTATGAACACATGGGCACCCCAGCAATTTATTCCTTTTCACCCTCAGCTTCGATATCCGAGCTGGCTTCTTCATAGTCTTGGCCAGGCTCCTGAGGCCGAACGAGAAGAACACGAAGCCATCTGTGCTAGCTTCTTAGTTAGTCGAGATCTCTTGTATAGCCCTGTTATACCTCAACGTCACAATAACAAGTGTGGGGTAGAGTATTACAATTCTCTAGCTTTAGCCCGACAATTTGGGTTAAAGCAACTAGTCCCTCTTCCCTCCTTCAGAACCTTCAACCAATCCATGGCTGGGCGATCCCTTTTTCTGATCTAGTTAAGATTGGGAAATGCGAGTCAAACAACAGGGCTGCTCGGGCAGGCCTGGAATTCGTTTCATTTCAAGAGCTTCCTTCAACATCCACTGAGTTTGACACTTGGTGGTCCAAAATTATTTCGGGCTTGAGATCTGAGCCTATTTTCTCTGTACTTAAACGAGTTTTTCCCCCTATCTCTGAAAATTCTTCTTGTTCCACTAACCCCTCTTTGGTTCAAACTGCAAGTCAGAAGAGGATAGCCCAAACACCCAAAGGTAAAAACACCTATCAGGCCATTCTTGCCTTTGACAAGTTTTTTAATTCAAGTTCGATCCTAGAGAGCCCGAGATTATACGGTCTGATATGAAGTGGCATCTGAGAGCGTTTGAATAGGAACATAAAGAAAGGACAGTAAGGACATACAAAAAATACTTGCAAACGGCTGATTATTCATCCGTAATCCCTTTCAAACAGTTCCTCAAGCCTTTTGAGTGTCAGCCTCCTCCATTACCCGAGGTCGATTTTGCCATTGCCATTCCATTGACGAAGAAGAAGGTGTCCTTGACAATGGAACCTTGGGAGAGGGTCATTTATACCGGGCTGCATGATTTAGGCCTGGTCGATCACTCATCGGTCATCTGGGTTATAGAAACTGGAGAACCAGTTTTAGGTATTTCCTTCTTTATGTTTTTCATGCTCTCCACTTCTCTAACTGATTTTTATTTCTAACCCTGTTCAGATGCCCTTCTACGAGAAAATCCCTCCGGCATGACTGATATAGAGTTCGATGAAGATGTTCCTTTATCCACTCGTCAATGCCGGAATGTGACCCCAGCTACCCTCAAATCGGGCAAGGTACAGGTTCTTTCCTTATATTTTCCTTTCTTCTTACTAATGTATGGGGCTGATTTGTCTTTTGTGTGATCATAGGGGCCACCGGCCTTGCATCTAAGAAAACTAGGCAAGCTCAGATGAAGCCTCAGGTTTCTCGAGCTAAGATGCCACCCCCTCCCTCGTCACCCTTCCGTCCTCTTGTATCAGCCTCTACTCAAGCTGCTCAGGCCAAAGTCACTCCCCCGATGAGCTATGAACAATTAATGGCCGAGCTCCAAAGGCTAAAAGGACTTGACGAAGCTAGGCAGGCTATTCTCAAAGGTGGGGCCAATGTCATGACATCCAATACTGATAGTACAGCCGCCGATGATACATCGGAGACTACTGGGGACGAGAGGCCCTTGGGATTAGATCACAATAACCCTAGCCTTGGTGACTCTGGGACTCTTGTTGATATGGAGATCCTGATTGAGAAAGACGTCACTGAGGAGCCTCCATCTACCGACTGCTCTCATACTGAGACATCGGCCTCTCCTCAGGCACCAGTACTGAAACTTATCGTTCCACCACCTCCACCGGTTATTTCTTCTACCTGCTTCCCTTCAGTCCAGGTAACATGGCTTCTTCCTTTTCTTTTCTCCATATGCTTTTTGTTTGTCTCTATGCTTATTGGATCTTCTCTTGCACTTTTCCAACTCTTTTCCAATTCCTGACTTCAGCTCGATCTCATCCATCGATGCCTTCTTCACTCTTTTGAACCCTGAGCAACTTCTTCAGGCCAAGCCAAAGGTGGCTCAGGCCAGTGCAGCTCCTTCTACTCCTGAATACCAAAGGGTCGAGGAGTGGTTTAGGACTACGGTCCAAAGGAAGCTTTCTCAACTCCTGGACTTTGAGGAGTTTCAATCGGCCATGGGCCTCTTGCTCTCTTGCCTGGCTATATCTGATGAAATGAAGGCCGATCTTCGAAATATGCAAGTAAGGCTGCTCGACTATTTGAACAGACATCGAGCGGCCACCAAGCTTGTGTCCGAGATCGAAGAAAAGTCCAGGGAGCACAAAGCCCGAATTGAGAATCTAGGAGCTTGCAAGAAGCAGTATGAAGCCTCCAAGGCCATGAAGGAATGCCTTCTGCAGGAGAAGTCGAGGCTCGAGACCGAGTTGGCCAAAATCCAGGCCGAACTGGACAATGCTGATGTTGGGCTTGCTATTTTCGACAAGGCCATCCTCGATATTGGTCGCACCGTGTAGGGGCATGTTGAGGCCTTGACCAGAACTGGAATACTTAAACCAGGCTTGGGAGGAGCTAAGGCTCAAATTTGCAAAGAAATAAGTAGTGTTGGATGTATATATATATTTTATATACAAATATATATAGCCGTTTTTCTCATACAACGGCTAATACTGTGTAAATTTCTTCGAAAATTAATGAAAAGGAAATTTTTTATTTTACTCATCTAATTTTGCTGATTCCCAAAGAGATGGTACATATTGCTTTAAATATTTTCCATTTATCGGTCTTGCATGCATTTCACCATCTAGATCCATTAAACGATATATATGCTCTACCTGTAATGACTAACATTACTTGATATGGTCCTTCCCACTTAGCTGACCATTTTCCATGTCGGCCATCTTTTTCTCCTAATGGCAAAATAGCTTTCCAAACTAGGTCACCTTCGCCAAAAGACTTGTGCTTGACCCTTTTGTTGTATGCCCGAGTTACTTTGTTCTTCTATGCCTTAATGCAGTCCAAAACTTTAAGACGAATGTCATCAAGCTCTTCTAACTCGGCCGAGATTGCTTTAGTGTACTCGGCTGATTCAAGGCTGAGTTGAAATGCTCGTCTTACTGACCGGACAGTAACTTGCATAGGTAACATTGCGTCATGACCATAGGTTAACACAAAAGGGGTAACATTTGTGGCCGATCTCTTGGATGTCCGATATGCCCATAATGCTTCAGACAATAAGTCATGCCATACCCAAAAAGTGTCTTTCACCATTTTCTCCACAATTCCTTTGATTGTTTGATTCGAGAATTCGGCCTGTCCATTTCCTTGATCGAAGTATGGGGTAGAATTCAGGATCTTGATACCTCGACTTTCAGCGAATGCTTTTACTTCGTCTCCCATAAAGACTGATCCTTGATCCGCTGTGATCGTTTCTGGAAGCCCAAATCGGTGAATTATGTGCTCGTTAATGAACTTGATTACATATGCTTAGTTCACTGATTTGGCCGGCACACCTTCCACCCATTTTGTGAAATAATCAGTAGCCACCACTATTAAAATAGTGTTGACCCGATGATGGTGGGTATATTTTCCCAATTAGGTCCATGGCCTAGCCCCAAAACGGCCATGGTCTTATGATCACCTGCATCTCGGTAGCTGGTGCTCGTTATATTGGCCCGTGCCTTTTGGCAAGCTTGGCATCCCTTTGCGTAATTAATGCAGTCTTTTAACATGCTTGGCCAATAGTAATTGTATCTTCTAAGAAGCCACTTCATCTTTGTACCTGCTTGGTGTGCCCCACAAATACCTTTATGTACTTTCAGCCATTACTTTCATGGCCTCGAGCTTGTCCTAGCATCTTAGTAACACTTCGTCCTTTAGGCTTTCCTTAAACAATTCTCCATCTAATAAAACGTAATTGATCGAGGATAACTTTATTCTCTCTCGGTCTATCTACTTGGACATAAAAGGCACCTGATTGTTGGAATTCTCCAGTCCTGATCATCCATGAACACCGAGAAAACTTCTGTTTTCATTTCTCATTGTTTTACTAATGGAAAGATCCTTCTTTGTACTTTTATCAGCTTTTCATTATCCATTATTTCCAACTTGGTCCCTGATGCGATTTGTACTAAATTGTCAGCCTCGGAGTTATAGGTGTTGGCCCAAATATGGAAACCTTAGAGGGGGGGTGAATAAGGTTTTAGCGGAATTTTAACCTTTTAAAAACTTAATAGAAAATTAAACACAATCACAAACAATTATGTAAAGAGATAAGGGAAGAGATACTTGCAAACCAATTATTCAAGTGGTTCGGCAATCGCACCCCGCGGCCTACGTCCACCCATCAAGAATACCTCTTGAGGATTCCTTTAATCCGATCTACTTCACGGGTGTAGACCAAACCGTTCCCGGAGCACTTACGGGTGTGCACCAAACTGTTACAAGAGCCTTCAATCTCTCCCAAAGAAGAACACCTCTTCTTTGCACACAAGGGTTCCTAACCCTCACTCTTTACAATTGATTTGGATACAAATTGAAAACTCTCTCTCTAGAGTGGATAATACAATTAAAGCTCACTACAATTTTGCTCTCTCAAGAAATACAAATGAAAGATTTGAGCAAATTGATAAACTCACACAACTAGGGCTCAAATGATAATGTTTAAAGATCAAAGAGATGTGTGATCAATACTATGTTTTCCAATCAAAATCTCAACCCCAAATTGCTTGGGAAAACATGTATTTATAGGCCTTGGAAGATTATAGCCGTTGGTGGCAAGTTTGGTAATTAAAAGCCCCTTTAAAAACTAGCCGTTATTGCCTTTCAGGTCGATTCAGTCGACTGGACCTTGAAGCAGTCGTCTGGGCCTTGAAGTAGTCGACTAAGATGTGTTTACAGAGGGTTTTGTTTGCATTCTGCTTACTTCAGTCGACTGCATCGGGCCTTCAGTCGACTGCCCCTCCCTGTTTGACAGCCTGACACATCTCCACTAAAATGGTCATAACTCCCTCTACAAAAATCGAATTTGCGATCCGTTTGAAGTTTTGGAAAGTAGATTCAAATACCTTTCCAACCATATAAAATTCAACATTTAATTATTTTCCAATTGGTTGGGGCATTGCTTTAAAGATGACCTTCTTAAAATTTATTTCCAAAACTTTAACTCTTAGAGTTTGTTTGAGACCCTATGAGTGTGAAATCAAGATGCCTTACAATGATGGTCCTAGACTTCAACCAAGGATAAAATATCTTCAAGTCTTCAAGCTTGATCCTTGTTGAGCTCCTTGTAATCTTGATCTACATCAATTAAATCTCATGCACACAAGGATGTTAAAACATTGATACAAAATTAATACATGAGATTATATATGAGCATAAAAATGACTATGATAATAACAAAGAATGAAACAATATGAATCATGTAATTATCATAGCATATTTGACATCATCAAAACATAATTAAATATGCCTTAATATATCTTAAGGCTAACAATCTCCCCCTTTTTTATGATGGCAAATAACCAATGAAGGATATGCCAATATAAGCACATTTGGTCATTTTCTGTCACGCCCCGGAGTAAGCCAAAAATAAGGAAAATAAAAATTTTCCTTTATGAGTCCGTAGACACGTGACTAGTTTGTTAACCGTCCTGTCCTTCTAACTCCGCATCATACAATCATAAGGGAAAATACTAGAGCATAAGCATGATCTAAACTTATCAGAGTATAAATACAGCAACGGAAATTAAACAAGGGTTACAATAACTTCAATCTTAATACAAGAGGCCATACTAAACAATTTACATAATCTTAAAACTTGAGAAACTGTCTATCAGGTCTTGGGCAAGGCTTTATTCTCATTGGCTCCACGGTACTGCATCCTGAACTCTTCTATCCATCTCCAAAACTGCAACACTCTGGGCATACGAATGCCCAGGGCGTAACATGCCGTCAGCCTTGGAACAAGGCTGAGTGAGAGTCTCAACCGCACCATAATCAATAAATACAGAATATCTCTCACCTCACGTCATAATTTAATACTTTAAGGTATGGTTATTCTCTTATCAAAAGACGCATTCTCACCACGAGCATAGCAGAGGTCTCAATAAAACAGATAAACAGATAATCATAACATCATAGAATACATTCTCCTTATTATAAACTCGTGCGTGCAAATGCATGGCCAATGTGACTCACTCCCCAACTCTTTTCAAAGACATTTGCTTTTCAAAATAGATACTTTTCAAAACCATTTCATTTTAAAACCAAAACTCTCCAACACCAAATCATTTCGAACTAAACTCTTTTTGCTCATCAATTCAATCTCATCATTCACTTTCTCTTTCTCATCCACTTGACAACACACGGTATATCAAGGATGATAACATGCTATCACAGTCAATTCATACTCATCCCTTGATAGGCCACCGGACGTCTTCACGGCGCACACTATCTGTAAATAATGAAACTGGCACATGGGACGTCTTCAACCATGTGTATACTCTCACCGGTTGTCTACACGGCTGAGAAGTATATTAGAGCACTAGCCGGACGTCTTCAACGATACATGAGACGTCTTCAACCATGTATGCGCATCACCAGACGTCTTCAACGGCGAGAGGCGCGCTAGGAACCCTAACCGTTCATGTCCACCCGGCTCGTCAGCCGTTGATCCATCGGATCAAGCAATCACATTCACATATCTCATATCGTTCACATTCTCATCAATCCTCTCTCTTTCCCATACAATGCATGCTAACATATGTCATGAAATGCAAGTGAGTCCACTACCAATACCCATATGCAAAACCACTTTCATTCTCTTTATTATTATCATAGTATGCGTTATTTGTTCCAGTCAACAACATCGTAAAACGTGCATTTAACAGTTAGCAGTAGAAACGTAACATATAGAGCATGGATCACATAACATGGATTTGATACCGATAACCATATAGATAAAACCCTTGACTTGCTCACGTATGCGATAGCACTACCATAACATGCTTTGCATAGTCTTACAATTATTGGAAATACACGTGACATCATAAATCAGCATATCACTTATACAAAATATCATACAGGTAGCTTTTAAACATCTTATATTAATCTTATTAGGATTAGAGTGAGGTTAGGAAACTCACCTCGAGTCACCGATCCTCGAAAAGCGGATAGCCGTCAAGTTCTACAACAATAAACGGAATAAACAGTAATAATGTATGAGTACAACTATAGGGGCAAAATGGTAATTTTATCAAATGAATTCATAAACCTCAAGGTAGTGATCTACGTGTCATTCTAAGTCCAACGCCATTGACTAAACTCAAATCGGAGTCCGTCGCGTTTTACGAGGTAATATGCAGGGCTTACTATACTAATGCGGGTCCTAAAAGACAGGCCGTATTTTTGACCGAGTCGAAAAGTCACCAAACTTTAAGGGAACGTTCTAGACATTATTCTAAGACTCTAGAAACTGACCGCGTAATTTTCGGAGTCCTAGATTATTTATTATGAATTTTTAAAGATAATATATACCAGAAAATACCCGAAACGGGATTTAAATACATAATTATGATTATAAACAGAAATCAGTACTTAGAAATATTTTTATTAAATACTAGGTATTAAAATACACTACCAGTATTTATCTCATAATTTTCGGAGCTCGTTTGGTATTTTTAATAATTAATATACTCATAAAATAGCTCCTTATTAATTATTAAAAATACTAGACAATAATATTATAGCTTTATAACATACAATATATAATAAAATAGTTCCAGGGTCATTACCCAAATTTTCTAGAATTTATAAATATATATAGGCATTTATTAACTATTTAAAACTGATATTTTACTATTTATATTAGCCATATAAATAATATATATAATATAATAATGATATATATAATATTAAAATAATATTATATCATACCAAACATTAATGGTATTAATTATAAACCATATACAATTATTAAAATAATTTAAATCATTTTTAAACTAATTAAAACTAATAATAATAATAATAATAATAATAATAATAATAATAATAATAATAATAGTAATATTGTTATTATTATTAGACCCGACGGGTCAAACCGAACCGACCCATGGGTAAACGGGTTACCCGGATACACTCTCAAGGGGACCCAACCGCGTGACCTGATGGGTCAGACCCGACCCAACCGAAACCCAAACGGACTACCCAGATACACACTCACGCAAACCCAACCCGAGAACCCATTCGGGTTGAACCTAACCCGGAACTGAAACCCAGATACACGCATAATCTAAACCTACCCATTTACCCAAACCCTAACCAGACTCTAACTCGAACCTAACCCGACTACAGACACACACCAGCCCGCCCCAACTACCCGAACCTGACCTAGACCCAGCCCGACGTCAAAATGACGTCGTGCTACTTAAACCTACCCACGGGTTTTATAAAACCCAACCCGAAACCCAATTACACTCACACGTCAACCCACCCTGATCCAAACCCGACCCAGACTAAACCCGAGACGTCAAAACGACGACGTCTAACTTAAAAAGACCCATGGGTTATTTTAACCCGGCCCAAACCTATACCCTGACCCTTTTACACACACACTCTAACCCAACCCAGACCCGACCCGGGCCCGGGTCTTATAACTCGAAACCCAGACGGGTTTCTTCATCTTCTCCGGCGAGTTAGCGTCGCCGGAAAGTCGCGGCTCGCCGGAAAATCTTCAAGCCTTTATATCTCTCTCGTCTCTCAATGAAAATCCATGAAACCAACGGCATTGTGACTGGAACGGGGTCCTCTGTCACATACTAGGAGCTGATCACGGGTTTCTTTCATTTTGACCTCCTACGAATGGATTATTCTTTCGGCCATTAAAGGGAATAATGGCCTGCATGGCCGGCCAAACATTGCCTAAATCAAAAACTGCTATTAGGGGGCCTATCTGGGATCATTAGGGTCAGATTAGTGTAAATTTTAGGGGCTTTGGTTAATATTGGGAAAATCAAGCTCAAGCTTTGAGCTTTAATGGAGGCAGGAGCAAGAACTAGAGCTTAAGGCTCTGTTTGGCTACATGCATGCAGGTCCTAGGCTCTCTAGGTGACATGCAAGTGCATCTAAGGGTTCCTAGATAACATGCAAGGGCCCAGGATGAAAATGGAGGTTAGGTTTTACCTCTAGGTGTCACAATCTTCTTCTTCTCTTCTCCGATCTTCTTCTTCTTCTCTCTCTATCTCTCCTCTGCGTGCTGCTTCTTCTTTCAGTGCATGCGGGTGTGTGTGTGTTAGAGGGAGTGGACAGAGAGGGAAAAATGCAGAGATGAGGGTGTTGTGTGTATTCACAATGTAAGTATGTGTGTGGTGTCCTCTCCCTAGCTCTCTCTCGGTTCTCTCTCTGTGTAGCAGTCCATTTGGACAGCTTGGTGAGGTGTGAGTTGTTGAATATCAGGGTTTAAATGAGGGGAGTGTGTTCCTTATATAGAGGGAGGGGTGAGGGAGATTTTGTTGTGTGTAATGGGTGCACCAATGTATACCTATGTATATGTGTTTGTGTGTTTTTAAGGGTAAACACAAGTGGGGGTCCACATGACCATCAAGGAATGGTGTGGGTCCAATTCTCGGGTTGTGTACTTAAGGCAAGTACCAGTGTCTCAGTTTGTGTATACAGCAGTGAAAATGAAGACAGGTATAGATGTAGCTATTAACGGGGCTGTGAACAAGCCTAAGTTCCAGTACGTCTACAATTTCTAACTTAGAAACTATGCGCGTCGGGGTTACTTCTATTCTAATAGGCACTAGATTCGAATCAATGTAGTCGTCGTCAAGACGATTACTAAGGATCCTAATACAGACTCCTAATTATGGTCATCCTAATGGACCTTCTGTAACCGTACTCCAGGTGATGTCATCATTTCTAAATTCCTACGTGGATTTTCTGCGGGAAATTTCTGGGTGCTACATCTCTACCCACCTTATTTGAGGATTTCGTCCTCGAAATCTAGAGTTTGTTAGATCTTAAGATGTACGAATCCTTATCCATTAGGTTAATCGTTCTACACTAACTCAGGCGCTCTTTTCAATCTAAATGGTCTATCGGACCATAAGTTATTGTCAACTGCTTAGGGGTCTAATTTCCTGGAAATGCATCAGCTCCTTCTCATAATTTCTCTCGAGTGTCCCAAATATCTTGTAATATCATCCCATATAAGATTCAAAATTCTGGCAGTGGGCATGGTACCTTCGGTCTTCCATTCTGTTCAGTGCTGGGATTGATTTACTGATCTGCGAGCTCTCTGTGGTGGTGGAGCGTTGTTCTGAACATCTTGTTCGGGACAAACTTTGCGTACATGGCCAGTCTTTCCACAATTGAAACACTGCACTTGTTGCACTGTAAGTCGTCTCGGTGCTGCACATTCTTTAGAGTGGTGTCCAGGTATTCCGCAGTTGTAACAGATATCACGTTGCTTTGTCTGTGTCTGAACGGCTGGCTGACTAACCTTTCTGTCACTGATTCGCTGTCTCTTGTTATGATTCTGGGTGTGTTCAGAGTTTCCTCCGGTGATTGCAGACTGCATTCGAGTGGTTGTCCGTGACACTTGATTGCCTCTTCGACTTCCTCCTGGTTGGTGGATCTCTAGTTTCTTGCTGTTCAGAGCTATGTTCTCCAATTGTGTGGCTAATTCGACCATTTCTTCGAATGGTTGGTCGAGGTATACTGCTGCTATCTTTTGAATATCCGAGTTAAGTCCTTCGTAATATTGCAGCGTCTTATTTCGCTGAGTATCTACCATGTAGGGAGCAAATCGCGATAGTCTCTCAAATTTTGCCGTGTATTCTTGTATTGTCATGTTGCCTTGAACTAGCTCTATGAATTCATTTTTCTTCTTGTTTTTCTCCGTCCTTGGGAAGTACTTTGCTAGAAATTCATTTTGAATGCTTCCCATGTCATTCTCCTTGCAACATCTTCGCCTACTGTAGCTTTGACAGATTCCCACCAGTCAGCTGTCGAATACGTCAATTGGAAAATAGCCAAGCGTCTTTTCGTAGTCTCGTTGCATTCAAGGGCTTGAAACATTCGTTCCATATCACGAAGCCATTGTTCAGTTTCCCATGCTTCTGTCATTCCAGTGAAAGTTCCTGGTTTAAGTGCACGGAATCTCTCAAGTAGTTTATCTCCTGTCTAACAAGTATTTCCGCTGTTGATGACGCGGTCCAGGTGATCACTTGCTTGTTCCATACGTCGAACAAGAGCTCCTATCAATTCTGTTGGATCTACTGCTGGAGGTATTACATTTGTTGGTCCGTTGGGTGAATTCTGAGTATTCCGTTTCCTCTTAACCATGGTGTACGCTAGTAAGGGTTATACCTATGAGTTGACACCTATTTGGTTAATACCTTATCTTATCTCGTCTGATCACATGACAAGTAACAGTATTGAGTCAACAGAGAATTCTAACAAATAACGGTTGTTACAACTGCTACTAGGATCAAGGGAAAGGCATCCATATCCTTGGTTTTTCTAGACTCTAGGTTGAGCTGATTGTTCCGAGATCCATCTCAGAAAATTCATCAGTGCATAAACTTCCCATCAATATGCCAAGTTGTTTCAACAAGGTCATCTAAGGACACTACTCATGCATACTTGATGTCCATCTACTAATGGTCGGTCTTATATCCTTAGTATATAGAAGTATACAAGGGAGACATATAATAACAAGAATACGTGTAATCATCAGAGTCATTTCGAATACGGAGTAAGTTGAAATAGGTTTTCATTAAAATACTGATTTTACAAATACTGAGTCTTAATTATAAGTCCTACCAGACCCTAGACTCATACTATAATTCAAAAGCAAGATTCACACTTATATTCATACATCTCCGTGGATTTCTATTACATCTACTTCTGTTAGCCGCTATTTACAACAAAATTTATCTGATATGGATAGGGAAATATCTTAGCTTATACTTAATACTCTTGTGGGGCACTAGATGCTGTGAGCCCTTCTCCTCTGAGCTGGGGCATCATCCACTTCCATCAGCTCTAGCTGGGGCTCTGGTGGGTTGTCCACTTCTCCGTCGCCTAACTCCATAAGATCTTCTTTAGGTTCGAGCCCTCCTACTTGACCTACTGGGTTCTCTTGAGCAGCAGGTCCAAAATGAGGGTGATGCATTGGGATAGGAGGTTCTGGTTCCATCCCCGGCACTTCGTGGAGTGCTGCATGGAGTGCCCAACCATAGACTGCATGAAATAGCTCATCAGTCTCAGCTCGACGAACGACTTCTCTATGTATCTGTTCTCTAGCGGAGGATCGATGGGCAGCTCTAAGTCGTACTTCCCACGCATCTCGAATTCCATGAAGGTGAATAGACGTCCAAACATCCAGCATCAGAATCTCTTGAGCCCTTCGTCCAACTACGTAGTTGTACTGTGCTAGGTTGGCAGGCTCTACTCGATCAGGAAAGACAACATATCCTCCATAGGTGTCTGGCACTATATATGGCTCCATCATTTACCTGTTCAAACTAACTACAGTCAGTATTGGTGAAATCAATCTTAAGGTTCGTAGCTTATGAGTGTTGGACAGACGGTATTAGCCTAAACCTAGGCTCTGATACCACTAAAACCCTGTCACGCCCCGGAGTAAGCCAAAAATAGGGAAAATAAAAATTTTCCTTTATGAGTCCGTAGACACGTGACTAGTTTGTTAACCGTCCTGTCCTTCTAACTCCGCACCACACAATCATAAGGGAAAATGCTAGAGCATAAGCATGATCTAAACTTATCAGAGTATAAATACAGCAACGGAAATTAAACAAGGGTTACAATAACTTCAATCTTAATACAAGAGGCCATACTAACCAATTTACATAATCTTAAAACTTGAGAAACTGTCTATCAGGTCTTGGGCAAGGCTTTATTCTCCTTGGCTCCACGGTACTGCATCCTGAACTCTTCTATCCATCTCCAAACCTGCAACACTCTGGGCATACGAATGCCCAGGGCGTAACATGTCGTCAGCCTTGGAACAAGGCTGAGTGAGAGTCTCAACCGCACCATAATCAATAAATATAGAATATCTCTCAACTCACGTCATAATTTAATACTTTAAGGTATGGTTATTCTCTTATCAAAAGACGCATTCTCACCACGGGCATAGCAGAGGTCTCAATAAAACAGATAAACAGATAATCATAACATCATAGAATACATTCTCCTTATTATAAACTCGTGCGTGCAAATGCATGGCCAATGTGACTCACTCCCCAACTCTTTTCAAAGACATTTGCTTTTCAAAACAGATACTTTTCAAAACCATTTCATTTTAAAACCAAAACACTCCACCACCAAATCATTTCGAACTAAACTCTTTTTGCTCATCAATTCAATCTCATCATTCACTTTCTCTTTCTCATCCAATTGACAACACACGGTATATCAAGGATGATAACATGCTATCACAGTCAATTCATACTCATCCCTTGATAGGCCACCGGACGTCTTCACGGCGCACACTATCTGTAAACAATGAAACTGGCACATGGAACGTCTTCAACCATGTGTATACTCTCACTGGTCGTCTACACGGCTGAGAAGTATATTAAAGCACTAGCCGGACGTCTTCAACGATACATAGGACGTCTTCAACCATGTATGCGCATCACCGGACGTCTTCAACGGCGAGAGACGCACTAGGAACCCTAACCGTTCATGTCCACCCGGCTCGTCAGCCGTTGATCCATCGGATCAAGCAATCACATTCACATATCTCATATCGTTCACATTCTCATCAATCCTCTCTCTTTCCCATACAATGCATGCTAACACATGTCATGAAATGCAAGTGAGTCCACTACCAATACCCATATGCAAAACCACTTTCATTCTCTTTATTATTATCATAGTATGCGTTAATTGTTCCAGTCAACAACATCGTAAAACGTGCATTTAACAGTTAGCAGCAGAAACGTAACATATAGAGCATGGACCACATAACATGGATTTGATACCGATAACCATATAGATAAAACCCTTGACTTGCTCACGTATGCGATAGCACTACCATAACATGCTTTGCATAGTCTTACAATTATTGGAAATACACGTGACATCATAAATCAGCATATCACTTATACAAAATATCATACAGGTGGCTTTTAAACATCTTATATTAATCTTATTAGGATTAGAGTGAGGTTAGGAAACTCACCTCGAGTCACTGATCCTCGAAAAGGGGATAACCGTCAAGTTCTACAACAATAAACGGAATAAACAGTAATAATGTATGAGTACAACTATAGGGGCAAAATGGTAATTTTACCAAATGAAGTCATAAACCTCAAGGTAGTGATCTACGTGTCATTCTAAGTTCAACGCCATTGACTAAACTCAAATCGGAGTCCGTCGCGTTTTACGAGGTAATATGCAGGGCTTACTATACTAATGCTGGCCCTAAAAGACAGGCCGTATTTTTGACCGAGTCAAAAAGTCACCAAACTTTAAGGGAACGTTCTAGACATTATTCTAAGACTTTAGGAACTGACCGCGTAATTTTCGGAGTCCTAGATTATTTATTATGAATTTTTAAAGATAATATATACTAGAAAATACCCGAAATGGGATTTAAATACATAATTATGATTATAAACAGAAATCAGTACTTAGAAATATTTTTATTAAATACTAGGTATTAAAATACACTACCATTATTTATCTCATAATTTTCGGAGCTCGTTTGGTATTCTTAATAATTAATATACTCATAAAATAGCTCCTTATTAATTATTAAAAATACTAGACTATAATATTATAGCTTTATAACATACATTATATAATAAAATAGTTCCAGGGTCATTACCCAAATTTTTTAGAATTTATAAATATATATTGGTATTTATTAACTATTTAAAACTATTTAAAACTGATATTTTACTATTTATATTAGCCATATAAATAATATATATAATATAATAATGATTTATATAATATTAAAATAATATTATATAATACCAAACATTAATGGTATTAATTATAAACCATATACAATTATAAAAATAATTTAAATAATTTTTAAACTAATTAAAACTAATAATAATAATAATAATAATAATAATACTAATAATAATAATAATAATAATATTGTTATTATTATTAGACCCGACGGGTCAAACCGAACTGACCCATCGGTAAACGGGTTACCTGGATACACTCTCAAGGGGACCCAACCGCGTGACCTGATGGGTCAAACCCGACCCAACCGAAACCCAAACGGACTACCCAGATACACACTCACGCAAACCCAACCCGAGAACCCATTCGGGTTGAACCTAACCCGAAAGCGAAACCCAGATACACGCATAATCTAAACCTACCCATTTACCCAAACCCTAACCAGACTCGAACTCGAACCTAACCCGACTACAGACACACACCAGCCCGCCCCAACTACTCGAACCTGACCTAGACCCAGGCCGAGGTCAATATGACGTCGTGCTACTTGAACCTACCCACGGGTTTTATAAAACCCAACCCGAAACCCAATTACACTCACACGTCAACCCACCCTAATCCAAACCCGACCCAGACTAAACCCGAGACGTCAAAACGACGTCGTCTAACTTAAAAAGACCCATGGGTTATTTTAACCCGGCCCAAACCTATACCCTGACCCTTTTACACACACACTCTAACCCAACCCAGACCCGACCCGAGCCCGGGTCTTATAACCCGAAACCCAGACGGGTTTCTTCATCTTCTCCGGCGAGTTAGCGTCGCCGGAAAGTCGCGGCTCGCCGGAAAATCTTCAAGCCTTCATATCTCTCTCGTCTCTCAATTAAAATCCATGAAACCAACGGCATTATGACCGGAACGGGGTCCTCTGTCACATACTAGGAGCTGATCACGGGTTTCATTCGTTTTGACCTCCTACGAATGGATTATTCTTTCGGCCATTAAAGGGAATAATGGCCTGCATGGCCGGCCAAACATTGCCTAAATCAAAAACTGCTATTAGGGGGCCTATCTGGGATCATTAGGGTCAGATTAGTGTAAATTTTAGGGGCTTTGGTTAATATTGGGAAAATCAAGCTCAAGCTTTGAGCTTTAATGGAGGCCGGAGCAAGAACCAGAGCTTAAGGCTCTGTTTGGCTACATGCATGCAGATCCTAGGCTCTCTAGGTGACATGCAAGTGCATCTAAGGGTTCCTAGATAACATGCAAGGGTCCAGGATGAAAATGAAGGTTAGGTTTTACCTCTAGGTGTCACAATCTTCTTCTTCTCTTCTCCGATCTTCTTCTTCTTCTTCTCTCTCTCTCTCTCCTCTGCGTGCTGCTTCTTCTTTCAGTGCATGCGGGTGTGTGTGTGTTAGAGGGAGTGGACAGAGAGGGAAAAATGCACAGATGAGGGCGTTGTGTGTATTCACAATGTAAGTATGTGTGTGGTGTCCTCTCCCTAGCTCTCTCTCGGTTCTCTCTCTGTGTAGCAGTCCATTTGGACAGCTTGGTGAGGTGTGAGTTGTTGAATATCAGGGTTTAAATGAGGGGAGTGTGTTCCTTATATAGAGGGAGGGGTGAGGGAGATTTTGTTGTGTGCAATGGGTGCACCAATGTATACCTATGTATGTGTGTTTGTGTGTTTTTAAGGGTAAACACAAGTGGGGTCCACATGACCATCAAGGAATGGTGTGGGTCCAATTCTCGGGTTGTGTACTTAAGGCAAGTACCAGTGTCTCAGTTTGTGTATACAGCAGTGAAAATGAAGACAGGTATAGATGTAGCTATTAACGGGGCTGTGAGCAAGCCTAAGTTCCAGTACGTCTACAGTTTCTAACTTCGAAACTATGCGCGTCGGGGTTACTTCTATTCTAATAGGCACTAGATTCGAATCAATGTAGTCGTCGTCAAGACGATTACTGAGGATCCTAATACGGACTCCTAATTATGGTCATCCTAATGGACCTTCTGTAACCGTACTCCAGGTGATGTCATCATTTCTAAATTCCTACGTGGAATTTCTGTGGGAAATTTATGGGTGCTACATTTTCATATTATCATTTATAATGGATATCATATGTTAAAGAACATGAATGATAACTACCCAAATACTTCTCCCCAATACTTCTCATATTTCTCCCTCTTTGACATTATCAAAAAGATTTTGGGATAAAACACAAAGTTCCCCCTCACAATAGGCATACAAATCAAAAGATCAAAATGAAACCAAAAATAAACAAATATAACCCCATGTGAGAAAATGAATACATGAGAGTGTTCCCCCTAAGCATGTGCAATGATAAAAGATACCAAAAGATATGAATAGAGAGCATATTCTCCCCAAAGATACCAATAATAAAGTTGGAGAACTCAAAATATAAGATAAACAAAAATTCAGTCGGATCAGTCGACTGGAGAACTCCTTTAGTCGAAGAAAACAAAAAGGCATCAGTCGACTGTACATTCGATCAGTCGACTCCTCAGTTGACTTAACAATGCAGAATCAAAAAGTTTAAAGCCTCTGTGGATATCGCATTTTTCTTACCCACAGCTTTTCAAAATCAATTTTTAAAAAACAAATGAGTCGCCACTTAATTTTTAAAAGGAAAATTAAGAAACCATTTTGAAAGGAAACTGATCTTTTGCGAAACCAGAGATTAACTAGGTCCGGGGATTATGGAATGAGAGAGGAAGGAGCCCGTCGGACTAAAACACCCTCTCTCATCCTATCTTGCGATAGGCCTCTACTCAACATCCTTTTAATCGAATTTATTAATCTAAGCATGCCCTCAATTAATACATATATACATATACATCACAAAAGCATGTCCAAAGGGTGTAAAATTGCAATTGACAAAATATCATTCAAAAGCCACATAATTCAGGTAGCAAGCGATATGATATGCAATAGAGAACAAGTGAAACTTACCCGGGGTCCAGCGGCGATAATAAACGTGCAACGCATGCGAATAAAAGAAAATCCTAAAAAAGAGTCTCTAATCATATATACACATAAGGCAAAACCTAATTCTAAGGTGTCACGCATTAAGTCAAAAAAAATCAATAAAAACAAGAAATTAAGATAAACTAAAGAGGGGTTCTAGAAATCGTACCTTAATAGCGCTACAAAACAAAGAGTTAGTCCACATGATATGCAAAACACAATGTTAAAAAATGACAATCCTAAATTTCTAACTTACATCTATCTAATGTAATTAAATCCAAAGCAAATAAGTCTTAATTACAAATGTCGAATCATATAGATGAACATGTACATGGACAAGAATGAACTATGAAATACTCTTAAACTTCGGATTCAAACTCAACTAATCATTATTAAAGCATAGTTTAAGCCTTAGATCATAGAGAAGTCATTTAGACCCTTATTCATAAGGTAAGTCAAATGTGTCATAAAACTCTGAAAAATGCAGAGAGTAGAGCAGAACTTAAAAGAAATAAAGAGCATATCTCTCATGGTTTGATCTTGATGATTTTTGGACTCAATATGCCTCTGTGAGTCTAGTTTTCAAATCAAAAAGAAAATCAAGATTCCAACGGTCGGATTTCCGGGAATATGGAAAATACTAGACATCACTCAGCACTTTGCAACCTTCTGTCCAGAATTCTTGCACGATTTATTAAAAATAGCAAAAAAATCCGAATTGCTTTGTTCTTTTTAGGGTGACTTCCTAACACATTAATCTACTTGGAAAAAATTGTTTTGGGTCATAGAAACTTTATTAGCACTCTGATTTAATTATTTCAAAATAGTGTTGCTATTCTGAAACTATTCTGAAATTCTGGACAGATTATTGTTGCTTCACAAAACCCATGATCAAACCATTCTAAACATGAAACCACCTTAAAACAAAAAATACAGCCGTAGAATATTGTGTTATTGACACTTTCCCGTTGGTTTCATTTGATTTCAACGGTTAGATTTCGAACTAAAAATCTTTGATCAAAAACAGTTTGTGGATTCACTGTTTTTATTTTGCTAGTTCAACTTTTATTTGGTAACTCCAACTATTAAACTATGAAGTTGAGTTGAACCAAACCATTTCTCCTATCATTTGATGGCCATGGGAGACTACAAACCTTTATTCTTCATAGATTTCAAATGAAATATGGATAGACTTCATGAAATCTATAAGATAAGGAGTCTAGACCATGGAGATGGGTTTAGACTCAAAACTACATTCTCCTACCATTTGATGGTCATTGGAGGAGAGACATGACTATGACTCATGAGTCCTAAAGGAATATTGAAGGGATTCCTCAAGACATCAAGTTTAGAAGATCCAAATCATGGGTGTGGACTTGGAGCCTCTTATGAAGTGCTGATTAAACTTTGACTCCTATGTGAAGCACAAGCCTACATAGGATTCAAAAATCATGCTCTAGAGGTCAAAAGAGATATTGAAGATCTCCAAGACCTTCAAGAGAAGAAAATAAACAAGAGAATGGAAGAAAATAACATGGAAACAAAAGAAACTCCTAAGTTTACTTGATAAACAAAGAAAATAATGAAAGATTTTGAGACTAGAGATGAGAAGAAAGGATAAGCTAATAATCTATGGTTAGAGGATCACCTCCAAGTTATCCTCAAAGTTTTCTTTTCTTTGAAGATCTTCCAAGCTCTTCTCTAATTCTCTAAACACTCCCTTTTCCTCTCTAAAAGAATGTTGGTGAAATGGAAGTATATGTTCTCTCTCCCAATATCTCTTGGTGTTCTTCTTGGTCTCCCTTTTGTGGAAGATCCCTTCTCTTTTATAAGCAAAATTACCAGGTATTTTTGGTGAATTTCGGAGTAAAAAACAGGTGTAATTCCCTCATTAGTTGGTACAATGTGTACTTTCTGAAATTATGCAGACTGCTGTCCAGCGCGGCAGTCCAGACACTGACGCGGCAGTCCGTGACTGCCGCTGCGGCATTCATCAAATGCCGTTGCGGCACTTAATGACTGCCGCGCGGCATTCACCAAATGCCGCGGCAATTAATGGATTGCCGCAATTTTGTCAGTCTTACTTTATCAGTTTTTTGTTCTTATTTGCATGCGCACACGTATTGCTCTGCAAAATACAGACTTTAAAAGCGAACGAAAGTCAGAAACCTGTGGCGGCACTTGATGAGTGCCGTGCCGGCACTCTGTGACTGCCGTGCGGCAGTCACCGAGTGCCGCGGAAGCCCGCCGTGTGCCGTTTTTGACTAAAACTCCCCTTTTAGGTCTTTTCTCTTTTTGAAACAAATTATTTTTGAATATCTTTTCCAAAAGTTGTGTTTTATATCAGAAATTTCCTAAATACCTGGTATTTCCCTCTTTCTGTGAAATTTTATCGCGTTTTGGAGAATTTTCTGAAGAGCTTGGAATACTTCGAATTTTTCGGTCATTGTCATCATTGGACGTGGAGGTGACGCTCTCCTAAATTCGACGGCCGGTCAAAATTGGGGTGTCTACAGCCTCACACCTGAATCAATCGACTGTGTCGGGTTACCAGTCGACTGCTTTGTTCAGCAGTCCATAAAAATGACAGTATAGCAGCAAAAATTTGAATGATTCACAAAACATCATTTTGTCTAACCATTCTTAAAACTATGTCTAATCAAACAAAAGCATATCATCATTTTTCAAATAAGTAATATCAAGAGCATGATGATTTATGTAAAGACATATCCAAATCACAAGGGGATGAAACAAGATTATGAAAAAAATCAAGTATGCATATCTAAACAAAATCATAGTGATTTGAAACAAATTAATCTAACCTACTCCTACTAGGCTTAAGGTGAGAGATTTAACCATTGTCCAAGTGCCTCTTGGATGCAACATTTGCCGAGAAAGTAGGAGAGGATCCTTTTACAACCCAAATCATGTTAATTTTCTTACAAAATGAACATTTGTAATTAACATACCCCTTTTTCATGCAATAATGACAAGTTACATGGGGGAGGGTCTCATTTGAGATTGATTCCTTAACAAAGAAATTCTTGTGAGAATTTGAAGTAGAAGATGTGGACTTTACAAAGAAGCTTTTATAATTCTTTTCCTTGTATGTGGGATTAAAACCCAAACCGGCCTTATCAAAAACACATTTTTGTTTTCCCAAAAGCATATTCAAATTTTGTTCACCTAGGGTAAACTTGGCCAAAGTTTTTGTCAAATCATCCACTTCCTTTCTCAATTCAACCTTTTCCTTTTCAATAAATTCATTTGAAGGTTGATTGGTTGAAGTAAGTTTTTCTTTTCTCAAAATTTCATTTTGAGATTTTAACTCATCTAATTGCTTTTTCAACTCCAAATTTTCTTTTTCAAGCTCATTTGAAGATTGTGCTCTTAAAACATGTTTTTCATTTTCAATCTTCAAAGATTTATTTTGGGATTTCAAAATATTTAACTCATTTGAAAGTTTGGAAAAATTCTTTTTAAGAGTTTTATATTTAGATCCCATATTCTCCAACTCCTCATGTAACTCCTCAAATGCACATTGAAGTTCATCATAATTAGCGGATGAGTTGGAGTTTACCTCTTTTACCTTATTTTCATGGGTGGCTTCTTGGTCGCTTGACTCATCCTCGGAAGCATCATTATCTGAATCGCTCCAAGTGCCCCCTTTTGCCATTTTCTCATTCTCCTCTTCTTTTTCATTGGCAAATAGGCATATATAACTTTCTTCTTTCTCTTGTACAAAATCCTCTTTTTGCACTTCTTGTTGATGGGTTAGGTTTTCAACATTTCAACTCAAGGATTTGGTTAGTAGCATTATGAATATTTTCTAAACATAACCAAATTTCATTAGCATTAGAGCATGAACGAATTCTATTATATGTGGTATTATCTAAAGCTTCATATAGAATTTTCATAGCTCTAAGATTCAATAGAAAATTGTTTTGATCACTTTCATTCCACTCAATCTTTGGTTTAGGAGAAAAACCATTTTTGACAATACTCCAAAGATTGTAGTCAAGTGAAAGAAAATAAATTTCTATTCTCCTCTTCCAATGATCATACTTATGATCACTCAACGATGGAGGAGTGCTAATACAATATCCATTTTCAAAAAATGTAGATTCCATGGATCTTAACTCAAAATTTTCAAAAATCTTTTGAAAAAGAAGAGTCGAGGCTCTGATACCAATTGTTGGCCCAAATATGGAAACCTTAGAGGGGGGAGGGGGGAGGGGGGGGGGGGGGGTGAATAAGGTTTTAGCGGAATTTTAACCTTTTAAAAACTTAATAGAAAATTAAACACAATCACAAACAATTATGTAAAGAGATAAGGGAAGAGATACTTGCAAACCAATTTTTCAAGTGGTTCGGCAATCGCACCCCGCGGCCTACGTCCACCCCTCAAGAACACCTCTTGAGGATTCCTTTAATTCGATCTACTTCACGGGTGTAGACCAAACCGTTCCCGGAGCACTTACGGGTGTGCACCAAATCGTTACAAGAGCCTTCAATCTCTCCCAAAGAAGAACACCCCTTCTTTGCACACAAGGGTTCCTAACCCTCACTCTTTACAATTGATTTGGATACAAATTGAAAACTATCTCTCTAGAGTGGATAATACAATTAAAGCTCACTACAATTTTCCTCTCTCAAGAAATACAAATGAAAGATTTGAGCAAATTGATAAACTCACACAACTAGGGCTCAAATGATAATGTTTAAAGATTAAAGAGATGTGTGATCAATACTATGTTTTCCAATCAAAATCTCAACCCCAAATAGCTTGGGAAAATATGTATTTATAGGCCTTGGAAGATTATAGCCGTTGGTGGCAAGTTTGGTAATTAAAAGCCCCTTTAAAAACTAGCCGTTATTGTCTTTCAGGTCGATTCAGTCAACTGGACCTTGAAGCAGTCGACTGGGCCTTGAAGCAGTCGACTGAGATGTGTTTACAAAGGGTTCTGTTTGTATTCTGCTTACTTCAGTCGACTGCATCGGGCCTTCAGTCGACTGCCCCTCCCTGTTTGACAGCCTGACACATCTCCACTAAAATGGCCATAACTCCCTCTATAAAAATCGGATTTGCGATCCGTTTGAAGTTTTGGAAAGTAGATTCAAATACCTTTCCAGCTGCCATATAAAATTTAACATTTAATTATTTTCCAATTGGTTGGGGCATTGCTTTAAAGATGGCCTTCTTAAAATTTATTTCCAAAACTTCAACTTTTAGAGTTTGTTTGAGCCCCTATGAGTGTGAAATCAAGATGCCTTACAATGATGGTCCTAGACTTCAACCAAGGATAAAATATCTTCAAGTCTTCAAGCTTGATCCTTGTTGAGCTCCTTGTAATCTTGATTTACATCAATTAAATCTCATGCACACAAAGATGTTAAAACATTGATACAATATTAATACATGAGATTATAAATGAGCATAAAAATGACTATGATAATAACAAAGAATGAAACAATATGAATCATGTAATTATTATTTGACATCATCAAAACATAATTAAATATGCCTTAATATACCTTAAGGCTAACAATAGGCTTAAGCAATATGTTGAATTCTGACATCATCGAACTCACGTAATAATTGAAGAGCAATTGAGTTAAAAGGCAACAACTCCCATCTCTTGCATCTAAACTCACCATTGAGCTGGTTAATAACAAGGTTTGAGTCACCGATAATATGAATCGCTGATATATTTAATTCATCCATGATTTCAAGGCCGATGATTAACGCTTCATATTTAGCTTGATTGCTTGAGCACTCAAACTCTAGTTTGAATGAGAACACCGTCTTTCTTTTTCTCGGCGATACTACAATTATCCCTGCACCTGCTCCATCAGTTTTCCTTGATCCGTCAAATATTAATGTCCAAGGGGTTAAAGAAATTGTTGACAAAAGGGTGGAATCGATGGTTTCATTTAATTTTGGGCCAATATCCAAACAAGGATGATTAGCTAAAAAATTGGCAAAGGCTTGTCCCTTCACCGATCTCTGTGGAAGGAATTGAAATGTGAACTCCATCATAGCCAGAGTCCATTTTTTGATACGCCCACACATTATCGATCTCAATAACATGTATTTAATGACGTCAGTTTGGTAAATCAAGTAAACCAACACAGGAAGCATGTACACTCTTAATTTTTGTGAAGCAAAGTATAAGGCTAAGCATAATTTTTCTATCGGCGTATATTTACGCTTGATAGAAGTTAAAACTCTACTCAAGTAATACACAGCTTGTTCCCTTCCCAACTCATTGTCCTATGCTAGCATGCATGCGATTGATTCATCTAAGGCTGATATATAGAGTTTTAGCGGCCTTTTCTTTCGTGGAGGCATGATTACTGGTAGATCGGATAGATATTGCTTGATAGCTTTGAAGGCTTGTTGGTGCTGAGCCTCCCATCTGAATTCATCTTTGGACTTGAGCTTGAGCAGCGGGGACCATACGTGTGTTTGTCCTGAACAATTTGAGATAAACCTCCGCAGAAAGTTGATCTGGCTGAGAAGCCTTTGTAGTTCCTTTTTGTTCTTTGGGGGCTCAGCTGATTGAATAGATCAGACTTTATTTTTATCGATTTCAATCCCTCTTTGGTGTACTAGTAAACCAAGGAAATTTCCTGTCGATACTCTAAACGCACACTTTAAGGGATTCATCTTCAGCCTATGGGTCCTCATTCTTTCAAATGATTTTCTTAAATCGGCCAAATGCTTCTCTAGTGTGGCCGATTAACCATTATGTCACCAATGTAAACTTCCATGATCTTTCCTATCATATCGTGGAAAATTGCATTCATAGCTCGTTGATACGTTTGACCCGCATTCTTCAAATCGAATGACATAACCACCCATTCAAACGTTCCAATTGCTCCTGGACATCTGAATGCAGTTTAGGGGACATCATCTTCAACTATATATATCTAGTTATATCCTAAATGCCCATCCGTAAAAGATAAAATTTTATGTTTGGCCGCAACATCAATTAGCTGATCGGCCACCGGCATTGGGTACTCATCCTGTGGAGTTGCCATGTTCAGATTTTTGAAGTCTATACAGACCCTTATCTTACCATTTTTCTTTACCACTGGTATGATGTTGGAAATCCAACCGACGTATCTTGTCGTTCTTATAAAATTGGCTTTTAGTAATCGTTCAATTTCTTCTTTGACTTTGAGAATGACTTTAGGGGACATTCTCTTGGGTAACTGCTTGAATGGCCTAAACCCTTCCTTGGTAGGTAACCAGTGTTCCACAAGTTCCCTTGATAACCCTGGTATTTCATGATAATTTCAGGTAAACAATCTTTGAATTCCCTGAGGAGGGAAATTAGGGATGCCTGGAAGTTGGGCTCAAGTAACTTGTTTATGAAAGTGGGTTGGTAGTCTTTGCTTGCCCCCAAATTAACCTCAAGGAGAGGATCTTGTACATCAGCCTTCAAATCATCGAGCTTTATGGGAGCCGATGCTAGCTCGTCCATATTTATGCAATCTTCCATTATTCCTTCTTGATAATCTTCTATGACATTGGCCAAATTGGTCGATGACACTTGTACTCGCCTGAAAAGCCTGTATTCTGGTTATGCTGGCCTGTACGGCCAATACCCTTCTATGCTTCATTGATGATGGGTTCTGGTCCATTGGGGATGTTGAGTTCTGCATCGTCATTAATCGGTGTGATCACGATTGATGGCCAATCGAGTTGTTTGTATACTTGAATTAACTAATTCTTTTGATCCTTCACCATGGTGGCCGATCTCGGCCTATCGTTCTTATCTATTCCAATAAACTTGACAGGGCCAATATCGTCTTCATACAAAACGGCCTTAGAGCAGTGAACCATGGGGACAAAAGGCTTGTGATCTGCCCAAACTACCTCTACCTCATCACCATTCCAGAAAATCAAGAATTGGTGTAAAGTTGATGGGATACACCAACTGGTATGAATCTAGTCTCAACCGAGTAGGGCATTATATGAGGCTCCAGAGTCCACCACAAAGAAGGCTGTCATGGTGGTCATTTTCCCCACAGTGAGCTCCATTGGGAGGATTCCTTTCGTCTTCGCTGGTGTCCCTGTGAATCCACAAACTGTGAGTTCGGTTGGGATCAACTCATTCTCGTCACCTTGTAATTTCAGCAACATGATTGATGGCAGAATATTCACCACAACACCATTATCGATCAGCACTCTTGAGTAGGGCATTTCGCCAATGGCCGTGTTGATGTATAATGGCTTCAAATGCTGTGACATTCCTTCTGCCGATTTTTTGAAGATGACTTTAGCAGGCTTTTTTCCTGTTTTATCTTCAGTTTTCAACCTTATTACGGATACCTTTGGTTTTTCTGCCTTCACTTTGTTATTGACAAACACGGTCGTGGATGGACACTTGTCTTCATGCACATTACTCGCCATTTGACTTCCCTGATCAGGTTTCGCCCCGAAAGACATAGGCTACGTGTAGACCATATTCACCGAGAAGTCTTTTGGAATGCTTCCGAATTGGATACGTTTATCTAATGGTTTTTCGTAATCTGAATCGAGATCGGTCATTTCCACTTTCGATTCGTTTACCTCAGCAACAGATGGTGCTTCAAGCCTTCTTAGTTTATTTCCCACGCATTCAGTCTCAACCTTTTTCTTTTCCTTCCGGCCCTAGGCTCCATGTCTTTATTTTCATCGTTTCTTTGGTCCGCCAGTCTTTTCTCCAATCGGTATTTAGCTTTCTAGCCCCGAGCAGACTACCTTAACCTTTGCATTATCCTTTTTTGTATCTTAGTAAAGTAAGCTTTCTCTAGGAACTTAGGGTGCTCCACCCTTTTCTAACGGTTCACTTATGTTTGTGGTGGAACAACCATCCATGGGGATCAGTTTCGGCATTGGTAAGTTTTCCTTCTTAGATCCCTGTTTTCCTACCTTGATTCGTCCTGACGATGCTCACATCTCTGGAAATCATGCTTCATGCGGTACTGCTAATTTGGATAAGTGAGACGGCTGTGAATTGGCCTCCTTAGGCTAGGTGACCGATACGCGCTTTCTCTCTTTGGTAAGGAAGGAGTAATTACTTCGGTCTTGCACTTAGGCCATAGCCCTTGTTCAATCAAATCGACCATCCATTGCAATGTTGGGACCTTACCCGCCTCTGCCTCAGCACTGTCTGACTTAACTGTTGAAGACAATTTTGCCTTTGACTTTTGTTCGTTCACGCTCGTGCTTGTTTTAGCAGTTTCAGCTCCTCTGAGGTCAATTTTTTCGCTTGGCCTGCACAAAATTGCAAAGTTGGGTGTCACCATATTCACCCCTACCAGTTCTGGAAATGGATTACTATCAACTCCCATTAGTTCTTTTTCTTTCTCAGCAAACTTCAAATTTCATTTGTCGATCATATCCTGCAAAACATTTCAGAATACCAGATAATTGTTAGTGGTGTGGTGCCAAGAGTTATGCCACTTGCAATACTCTTTTCCTTTCAGCTCATTAGCCGAAGGTAATTTTATGTCGTGAGGTAGCCGAATTTGCCTATCAGCCATCATGAAGTCAAAAATTTGTTCAGCCATCGCAATGTTAAATGAGTACTACTTGCTGGCATCAAAAGGCTGTTTCTTGACCGATGATAGCTTCGCATCAGTCGGCTTTGGCAACGGCTGAAATAAATATGGTCGTTTTGACACGATCTCGGCCACATCCACTTCGATGTTGATCTCACATTCAGTAGTGTATATATCATAGTTGGGATCCCTGTAATAGGTTCCCTTGGAGGAGCTTTTCCTTTCTTGTTCCTCCTCAAGCATGCACTCATATCGGGCAGCTCGAGTTGCCAGTTCGAAGAGGTCGCGGAAGCCCAAACCCTCAAACTTTTTTCTAAGTTCGAAGGCAAGTCCTCCTAATGCTATATTGACAAATTCTTCTTCGGGCAACATGACCTTGCAGCGATGTTTAGCCTGTTTGAACCTGGCAATGTATGCTGTAGCTGATTCGCTTAGAAGCTGAATAGACTAGTCAGATTGGCCATAGAGACTTCGGGCTTTGTCCGATAGAATTGGGCGTGAAAAGCTTCTTCCATTTGGTTCCAAGTATGGAAAGAATTTGGTGGTAAGTTGATATACCAACTGAAAGCTACCCCAATTAACGAATGAGGGAATAACTTTAAAAGCATATCCCCTCGGTGGCTCACCTCTCCACTCTAAAGCAGGAAACGACCGATATGTTCCACAGTCGATTGGTTGCTTTCACTAGAGAACATTGTAAAGTTGGGTACCTTATATCCCCGTGGAAGAGACACTCTCTCAATGGCGTCACTATACGGCCTCCTACATACGGGCCGCTAGGTTCTGCGGAGCAAGCCACCAAAGTCTTGGTGGATGACTTCGGCGATCTGCTCTCCGTCAACCTTGACCGTTTGGGCTGGGGTACCCATTCTCATGTCGGTCCCATGTCCTAGAATTGGTCTATCATTCCCAGTGGGTTCATCCTCAGTGACTAAGTTGTCTCCAACCAATCAGTTAATTCTTCCTCACTGATGGTATGAATCTTGCCCGGTTAGACCGATCACTGGTTCCTTGATGGTGATGCCTGGTCGGACCACAACCTTGTGTGTATTCACGGTCTCCCCTAAGATCTCTTTGCCATTCCTCTTTGGAGGGGTAATGTATTTTTCGGTCTGGGAGGAAGAAGGGGCATTCTGACTTGCCCCCAATCCAACCTGAGACAGCAAGGTTGGTGGAACGGATGGATGTGAGGGGATACTCACCTGGTGTTCTTTCCACTCTTTGAACTCACGAAGCATTTCATTCACTTTAACGAATGTTTGGTCTTGTCTAACGGACATTTCAGCAAAACGCTAATTGAAATGTTCTAACATACTACTTCACATATTAGACAAGTTAGCCTGACTAGCTACTAAGCTGTCTGGGGACTCCACAGTAGGCTCGCGTGAGCCTACCTCCTGGGATGGTCCCCTAGACCTTGTTCCCTTTCCAGCCATTTGACACAGGTCCCACCGGGTGTGCCAAAAATTGTTCACAATGAAAATCTGGTGTGGTTTGTGTTGGGCGTGCCAGAGCCCACGTGGACTCGAAAGAGGTTGTGATAACCTAATCTAACTTCTAATTCAAACGGCTTGTTGTTAAAAATGGCCTTAAAACAACACAATGGGCTTTTACTCTACTCTAATCCAAGCAAGTAATTATAAATAGAAATAGAAAAGGAAACAAATCAAACACTGGAATTCAGAATACCTACATGCACATCATCATCTTCATTGATCAAAATCTGAAAAGTGTTTACAATCACTCTTACAAGAGGATAGAAATACTTGCAATTACTCAAGGACAATGGTAGAAATGCTTGAGGAAAATAAATAAGACTGCCAGAGCAAAAATGGCGTGTGTTAGCCCCCCTCAAATGTTGCACACCCTGCCCTATTTATAGACTTGAGAGTAAAGACTGTTAATGTTAATTGGATTAATGGGTTAGTGGGTGGTGGCTCCTGATTTGTAGGCATAAACCAGTTGCTGCATCCACTCTTTGTCCCATGATTATCCTCCATGATCTGTTCTGTGATCCCATTTCTACTGTCACGTTTTTCCTTTATATAACCGCCTCTCTTCCAGCTCAGCATAACCTGTGCACATGTTTTTATCCATACCTGACTGCCTAAAGTACCCTGCGCATATGCCCTGGTTGACTGATTACATTCTTCCCCGAGCTGCCTGATGCTTTGTTGGCTGGTAGTTCTCGGTCTTATTCCTCATGAGAAAACCATTAGTGTATCGATATTGGTGACCGATATCTTCATTAGACTCCCAACCATCTTCTGAATCCCTTGTTAATAATCTTCAAGCCCGATCCAACCTTTACTTACCTGCTCTGTTGATCGCCATCCTTAGATTCTATACGACCATCCAGATGGTCATCAACCTTATTTGTTAAGGCCAATGTATCTCTCTTAACCGATGTCATAGCTACCCATTGTTCCTACTTCGCAACCTCGGTCTTATATGTTGAGACTGGGGTTTTTTTTCTTAGATAGCCTTCACCGATGTTTGATGTATCATCCTTCCCGATCGGTAGCACCCATATCAGTCTCCTCGTTTTTGGACCTTATTCTGTTCCTGTGCTGATGTCACCAGGCCACGTGACTGCCATGTGTCTTGGAAAATCCCAAATTAGGGTGTAAACACTAGGTTAATTATATAACACTAGCTTAATTAAAGTTATCTTGAGTTATTGTATTAATTTTTATAGCACTAGCTAGCTAGCTTAATTATATTATCTACACAATATATATATATAAAGTCCCCCAAAAAATTTGGCTCGGTAGTGCTGCCTGAACCCTAGAAAACTCAACTACCTCCAGGTGTAACTTCTTAGTTAATTTTGCCCCTACTAAATCGCCTCCCCCGCCTATGTTTCTACATCCACTCCTTACAAGGGTGGTATTTTTTTAGGGCGTTGAAAAAAAGAAGTAAAGCATACATTTGAAGTGGTCATATTTCCCAAAAGAACTTGAAAGCAACTTTAAAAGGTAAGGGCATATGGGTTCTTTTATATGATACTAGGAAGATGACCCGTGCAATACAACGGCGTTGAATTTCATACAAAAAATATAATGTATATATATATATATATATTTTTTTTTTAACATGGATAAGAAAAAGAAATAAGTTTTATTAATTCTTAAGATGGTGGTAGAAAAATATAATTTAACAACAACTATATTAATTGATGTTAACCTACAATTTAAGGCTCTTTTCTTTAACGTATAGATAATAAATATATACATATATGTATGTATATCTATACATACATATATACAAAAGGGTAATATGAATAAGGCAAAAGGGTAATTTGGTAATTCGATTTAACAAAAGAGTTATTTAAAAAAAGCTTAAGGGTAATTTGATTATTCAATTTGTAATTGTACATACTTTTTAGGCTCTTTTTTTTAACGTATAAATAAAAAATATATATTCACACACGCGCGCGCGCGCACATTCGTATATGCAAAAGGGTAATTTATGAAAGACGAAATGGTAATTTGATTTAACAAAATGGTAATTTGTAAAAGGTGTAAGGGTAATTAGATTATTTCATATATATATATCATAATATAATAAAATAATAAAAGGATTTTTGGTATTTCAATTTAATAAACGGAAATTTATTATTGTAATTTGATAATCCTATTTAACAAAAGGGTAATTTGGCAATTCGATTTATAATTGTACACACTTTAAATACATAAATTATAATAATAGATTATAATATATCTTAAGGCTCAAACAAGCCTTGCCAAACAAGCCTTAGATTTCAAAAGTAACCTAAGCCTTATTTAGAAAAGTGACTTAAGACTTGTTTGGTAATTCAAAGATTCCTTAAAGGTTACCTTAAGCCTTGCCAAGCAAGCATTAATATATAAAAGTAATCTAAGGCTTGTTTGGTAATTCAAAGATTCCCTGAAAAAAGATGTCTTATGGCTCAAAGAAGCCTTGCCAAACAAGCCTCAAGTTACTATTAGATAGTAGCTTGATGTAAATTGATTGATGTGAAATTACCAAATAACCAAATTAGAAATCAAAAATGACCAATAAGGCCAAATTAATTTGACATCTTTAAAGAATATTCCATTTAAGCCTCTTTCATATAATATAGGGGTGGGGCCAGAGCAAGACGCGGGGCGACGAATTGTACAATATAATTAAAAGGGTACTATGAAAGTATAAAAATAAATTTATAGGGTATACAAAAATAAATTTATGTGTATGTGTAATTTAAAGACATGTGTGTGAAATTAAATTTATAAATTACATTTATAGGTATGTGTGTATCTGTAAATTAAATTTATTAAATTAATTTAAAGGTGTGTGTATAGAGAGGGTGTGTGTGTGTGTGTGTGTAAATTAAATTTATTGGCTTGTGTTCGTGTAATATGAAAATATAAAATGTATTAATGTAGGGAAAAAAAAAAGATGAAATTAAATTTGTATGTGTGTGTAAATGAAATTTATGTATGTGTGTAATAAAATTAAATTTCTAAGGTATATGTATAAATTGAAGAAAATTTTTGAAAACCACAATACAAAAAACACAAACAAATGTTAGTGCTTGAATTGGGAAAACCAAAAAAACAAAAAACAAAACCAAAAAACAAAACAAACCAAACAAGGCATAGCCCAATTCAGATTGTGTTGTGCCTTGTTTGAGTTAGTTGTTTGTTTGGGAAAACAAAAAAAAAATAAAAAATAATAAAATAATAAAAAATAATAAAAAAAAAACAAAACCAAAAAAGTTAGTGACTTGTTTGGGAAGAGCGAAAAAACACGCAAACAACTAAGCCGAAAAGCGGTTGTGCCAAACAAGGCACAACTTACAATTGTTGACTTTTGGGTTTTTTGAACCAAATTGTAAATATTTGTAATTATTGGTTGAAAAGTTGATTGAAACATCATTTATAGATTAATTTAATTTTAAAGTTGAACCAAATTATAAATATTTGTATTAATTGTTTGAAAAGTTGATTGAATCATCATTTCTAGATTAATTAAGTTTTAAAAGTTGACCTAATTGTAATAAAGGTTGTTTTGTGGGTGAAATGACCAACCTACTCTCACAAAATGACAAAAACTCAAAGTAACCATTAAAAAAAAATGGAACAAAAAAGAAAAATAAAAGTAAAATTATCATTTCAAATAAATCCAAAATACCCAAATTGGACAATGCCAATTGAGGATAACCTCTTTTATATAAAGGGGTTTATATCTTTGTGGTTTAGGGTATACTACACGTATGATAATATCAACCATGGGATTCAAAACCATCGATGTTTTTAAAAAAACTATCATAATATGTCAACCGTATACTTATAAAAGTTTCGCCCATTTATACTTATAATTATCTCAACCGTATCATAATATGTCAACTCACCTTCTTCCCAAACAAGTGATCAGCACAAGTTTGATCAGAATGATATTATGGCGAAGTCAGTCGTCCTATAGTAAGAACATTCTATTTCCAAACCATGCCAGTAACAATATTTTGGTGTTAGGGCGGACTCAAGATGTCTTTCTCACAAATATTTGAGACCAATTTATAATATGTAGACATCTTAATGACAAGCACTCGGAACCTTACTATATAACATATGGTACCTAAGGTTTTTTTTTTTTTTTTTACGACACATTGACACTCCAATACAAAATCTGTGAATAGGTACAATATGCTGCCATCTACTTACGAATTTTGGCATGCTTTTCAATTCATTACTTTCTCTCTCTTTTAGTGGTCCTAGTGGGGGTTTACTGACACTGTGGGATCTGTCAAGAGAGAGATAGACACAAAATGAAGGTTGTGTCCCAAAGTTGTGTCTTTTGATTGTCTCTCAAGTATTACTCTTCTTTTTTTTTCCTCATAGCTTCAATTAATTACTAAGTTATGCACATTTGGTACAAATAATCTGGGATCTTGATACAACACATTAGCTTCGATCAATTAATTACTAAGTTATGCACATTTGGTACAAATAATCTGGGATCTTGATACAACACATTGACATTGTAATACAACACATTGACATGTTGCTACAAATATGTTGAATTAAAGTATAACATATGGCACAATATTACAGCATATTGTACATTTGGAGCTATACATGTTGGCACCAAATGTACAATATTTTCGTGTAGGATATATATCTACATATGATCATGCTGTAATATTTTGGAACCACATACTACAACATTAATTTTAACATGAAATGATTATACTACATCCTAGAATATTTGGACACCATGTTACAATATTTTAGCATCTCCATAAATATTATTTGTTATCACAATAATTTGGACGAATTAGTATAACAAACAAATCAAACCCTTTTATTTATATATTTATTCCCCTATTTTTAGAGCAAACCTTTCTCACATAAATACAATTAAAAAAATTTCTTTGCCGCTTACAATTAATGATCATGTTCGTAATATTTCCATTGTATTGAATTTTTTAGAGCATTTTTGCTCACTCAATTTTTAATGCATAAATGCTCACCCAAGTTTTTCATTGGTCAATGCAGTGGGATCCAGGATTAAACATCATTAATTAAATCATGAGTCCCACTGCATTGATCAATGAGAAACTTGAATGAACATTGATGCACCAAAAATTGGATGAACAAAAGTATTTTCTTAATTTTTACTCCATAAATCTAATCTGTTATAACAAGTTGCAATATTAGTGTAACTTTACAATAAGTGGGGTGAAACAATGTCTATAAACTAAATCAAATCTACACTATACTATAAAAGAGGCTAAAAGTGGTTTCAATTTCAATTTTGTCCTAATTTGTCGATTCTTGATTTGTTTGAAATCACATTTTTACCCTTACTTTTCTTTTTTGTTTCATTTTCCTTTAATGATTACTTCCATTTTTTGCCATTTTGTGAGGGTAGGTTGGTCATTTCACCCCCAAAACAACCCTTATTACTATTAGGTCAACTTTTAAAATTAAATTATTTAGAAATGATGATTCAATCAACTTTTCAAACCATAATTACAAATATTTATAATTTCATTCAACTTTTAAAATTATTTAATCTACAAATAATGATTCAATCAACTTTTCAAGCAATAATTACAAATATTTACAATTTGGTTCAAAAACCCAAAAGTCAACAAATGATCAAGGCACAACCGCTTTTCGGCTTAGTGGTTTGTATGTTTTTTCGTTCTTCCCAAAGAATTCACTAGCTTGTTTGGTTTTATTTTGTTTTATTTGGTGTTTTGCTAGGTTTTGTTTTTAATTTTTTGGGTACAAACCACTAACACAAACAAGGCATAACACAACTCGAATTGGGCATGCTTTGTTTGGTTTTGTTTTTCGTTTTTTGGTTTTCCCAAACAAAGCACTAACATTTGTCTAATATACCCCATATAAATCTATATCTATATCTATACCTACACCCTATATAAAAGAGGCTAAATGTGATTTCCAATTTAAATTTTGTCCTTATTTGTCATTTTTTGAATTGTTCATTTTTACTATTTCCCCTTTGAAAATCCGATACAATTCCATATATTTCCACACTCTTTTTTGGTCATTCATTCACAAGTGATTTTGGTTTTTTTTTTTTTTCCTTGAAAAAGTGAGGTGTGCCTATAAATTTAATTTACATATATGTTTAGACATTTAATTTTATTACACACATGCCTTAAAAAAAACAAACGAATTTTTTTGTAGATTGTGGGTAATATCCAAATATAAAATAAAAATTATAGGCATTGTGCGTGATCAAAATATTTTGGGACAACCAATTATAGGTTTTTTTGTTTTTTTTTAAGGCATGTATGTGTGATAAAATTAAATGTCTAAGCATGTGTGTAAGTTAAATTCATAGGCCCACCTCACTTTTTCAACAAAAAAAAAAAATGAAAAAATTAAAATAAAAAAAATGTGAAACCGGTTGTGCCATGTTTGGAAAACCGATTTTCGCCTTTGTTTTTTGTTTTTAAGTTTTTTTGTTTCCCAAACAAGCACCATTAATTTTGGAATAAAATTAATTTAATATACTATGTTATACGCACACTCATAATAAATATATAAATAGTAATCAACAATGCTACACACACTCTGAAAAGCACACTAAAATGCACAACCTTGCTTAAAAAGGTTGGGCTTTATGCTGAAAAGACTGCACACACAAAACACAATTTAGTGTGTGCAGACTTTTCAGCACAAGATCCAACCTTCTTAAGCAAGATTGTGCATTTGGTGTGCTTTCAGAGTGTGTGTAGCATTACTCTATAGTAATACATATAATACATATATAAACAATAGTGTGCAATGTTAAAACGACAAATTGTAATTTACAATTACAAATACATCTATAATCAGATGTTGCACAAAATACACGTTTTCATTTTCTTTCAACTTTAACTTCTTTCTTTATTTTTTTCTTTTTTTTTCTTTTTCCTTTTTTTTTTTTTTTTTTTTTTTTTGCATTTGAGCTATAAATATAAATTGAATTTCATATTTTATTACACATTTCCATTTTTTTTTTTTTGCCTTAGAGCTCTAAATATAAATGGAATTTCATATTTTATTACACACACATACCTATAAATTTAATTCACACATACACATGGTTAGAAATTACTTTTTTACGCGCATAAAATAAACTTGAGAAAATTAATATTGGAGATTGTGGATAATATCAAATAGAAAATTCAATTTATAGGCATGTGTGTGTAATGTATATAACCATTTTCTTGATTTTAGCATTATAAATTATATGTATATAAAGTTTATATGTAGTTAAACGAAAAAGGAAAAGGAAAAAAGATGATAGGGTTTTGAATATATCATGTGTTATGATGTTAAAAAAAAGAACAAAAGAAAAACAAATTTTGATTTAAAAAAAAAGTTGAAAAATAGAAAAGAAAAGAAAAAATATGATAAGTTCTTCCAATATATCATGTCTTATAATGTTAAAAATAAGTTATTAGTAAGACAAACAAAATGGAAGAGTATGGCTAAAGAAGCATAAGTGAAAACATCAAGAAAAAATTTGAAAAAAAAAATTAAAAAAAAAACGGAAGAAGAAAAAAATAAATTATATTTTGCTTCTATCTCGGATTATTGAAACTTTTAGGTTTACAAATTTTTTTTCGCTACAATACATGTACATTTAGGATTTAATAATATTATTATTTTTTTTATTTACTAGATAAATATATTTAATTTATTTTTTAATTTTGACGAGTCGTGCATTGCACGGAGTCTACCCTAGTAGTCCAAAAAAGTGGCAATATGGAATGTACCACATGATACATCTTAGCCAATTGGGATTGCATGATACAAGGAAATTTCCAGGATATTAACTTGGGAAAAATGGAAAGTCAATAGAATTTCTTGCTTTCATCAGCCACTTCTGTGATGAGGTATGGGCTATGATGCAATTTCACATCAACATCATTCTTGGTTGCGGCTTGAGCAGGCCACCAACTTGACATGTGTGTTCCATTCACTATTTATGTTAATAAAATAGGTGTAAAATAAAATAAGAATAGAATGAGAGACATGACAATGGTGAATCTCGGTGAGAAATAAGGAAGCAAAAATGCTCTCAAGTAAAAAGGCGTAATAGAATCTCAAATTCCTCTCCTAGCAATAATATAAGACACACACATATTTATATATAATAGCATCGGACTATAAGTTAGCATTCTCATATATATATATATATATGTGTGTGTGTTATACACAATTGGCTTATGATTTATTTTAGTTAAAAGGGATAATGACATTTCAGTCTGTTTTCTATGTAAATATTAAAAGTCAATCTATTACTTTTTAAGGAAAAAAAATACAACTTTTTTTTTATAAAATAAAAAGTCATTAAGTAATTTTATACAATATTGGGAGCAATTCTTTATAACGTTGGGGAGCAACTCTTCACAACGTCGAGAGCAATTACTTAAAACGTTATTACATCAGGGAGCGACTCTTTATAATGTTGGGGAGCAACTCTTCACAACGTCGAGAGTAATTATTTAAAACGTTATTACATTAGAGAGTAACTCTGCACAAAGTCAACTCATAACAATGTTGGGAGCAACTCAACACAACATTAGGAACATATTGACAACATTTTTGTACAAGTTTATAAACGTTCAAACATAACGTAGTCAGAAACTGTCACGCCCCGGAGCAGCATAAATAGAGAAAAATAAATTTCCTTTATGGGTCCATAAGGAATGACAGGTGAAAGTCACTAATAATCCACACCACGCAGTACTAGTCCAAAAGAAAAGCAACAGTAATCAACTGAAAATAGCACAAAGTGCTATCTATTACAAACTATCAGAGTATGGTCCACAGGATCACAACAGGTCTGAAGACAACAAATGCCCAAGTACCCGTTAACAAAAGTTTAACAGAACAACTGAAATTAAATCTAATTATAACATCTTCAGTCTTCAACTAGCATAAGGATAATCCTTCCTGGTGTAATCGTCATCGGTGGGGCCCTCCTCTGGATAATAATCATTAGTGTACTGGTCCTTACCTGCAGAATAAGGAGCAGGGTATTCTGGACGGGGAATGTCCAGGCAATAAAAGGCCGTCAGCTTACTGAGAGCTGAGTGAGCATAAACTAACGAGGTACCAGTTATCTGAAGTAAACACAAGCTTATAAAAACACGAGTTAACATCTTATTATAAAATAACATTATCTTGTTCTTCTATTCATTCTTATAAACCGACCCTTATCGTCTTATTACTCAAATATCGAACTCGACGTATTCAGATGTCATGAACAGACTCAATCGTTTAACTCTAGGGATACACCCTTATTCTGTCCATCGCTTTTAAGAACAATGGTCCTGTTCACCGCATGTCATGGACTCCACGTCAGTCTGTCCCCAGCTTTTAAGAACAATGGTCCTGTTCACCGCATTTCAGGGATACAACGTTTCGAACAAGGCATATCAATCTATTGCCACGACTTAACGTCATCTACTAGTGATCCCAGCTCACCGCTTTTAAGAACCATGGTCTGGTTCACCGCTTTTAAGAGCATATCACAGATCATCCAGTCTATCTTAAGACTTCTTGGTCCAGCTCACCGCTTTTAAGAACCATGGTCCGGTTCACCGCTTTTAAGAGCATATCATGACCAATCATCCATCCACGTACCATTCCCGGAACTTACCAAACCTACTTACGTTCCATTCTACATCGACACATGACAATTCCCAATGTGGCCTGACTACTCGGATTAAAAGAAACGGATATCGAACTCATATCAGAAATAACACGTCAACCCACGTCTTCATATTACTTTTTATTCATTATCCATAAATCTTTGGTGTCACATTTCTCCTGTCTACCCCATAATCGCATAATGGAATTCCCAAATCAGAAATCGAACAACTAAACCTCTTATATAATAAACAGGCAAAGGAAACCATGTACTGATCATGTCAATCGATTGGAACAAAAGTTCAATCGATTGGAACAAAAGTTATGTCAATCGATTGATAAACATGTCAATCGATTGGAATAATGTCAATCGATTGAAATCCTATTCAATCGATTGGGATGCAACTGATGTCAATCGATTGAGATCATGTCAATCGATTGGTACTACGTCTTCTCCAGCAGATTGTAAAAACAGCATATATAAACGTGCACTACATGCATTTAACCCCTCTAAACATCGTAATAACTTGCATAAACATCACATAAAGAGACCAAGTGAGTTAGAACTCACCTACGGTGCGTTTGGATGTGTTTAAAGCTTTGAAACCTCCAAGCTTCTTCTCTTCTTCTTCCTATCTGTCTCTGCCTTCCCTCTCTGTCTCCTCTTTTCTTCTTCCTTCTTCTTTCTGTCTCTCTTTCTTCCTCCCAGCTGCCGAAGCAGTGAGTGTGTGTGTGGAGTGTATATATGTGTAGATATAGAGATATATATATATATGTGTATATATCTCACAAGAGGTATGTATATCTCTCTCTCTCTTAATGACTGCCAAAATGACCCAAGGCCATAAATATGGATCATATATATAGGCATAAGGGAGTGCCACGCGTTTAAAGCTGAAGGAAAGAAGAAAACATTTCTCAGGTTATGTCAATCGATTGAGACACCAGTCAATCGATTGGTAACAGATATTTGTAGTCAATCGATTGGAAACAATGTCAATCGATTGAGATGAATGGCAATCGATTGGAAAGTTTGACACGTCATCACTTTTAGTCGGTTGAATGTAAATCGATTGGGATAACTTATCAATCGATTGGTATAAAAAAAAATGTCAATCGATTGGGAATATGTCAATCGATTGGTATCAAAATTCACCAAAAGGAAGAGAAAGTTTATACGAGTATAGAAATGAAATACCGGGTCTTATTAAAATACCAAAATACAGGGTATTACAGAAACATAAATCAACTTTTCAAAAGTTGGTATTTTGTAAGTTTGTTGATGACTTTTTAATATTTTTAATTATTATTTTTTTTTTTTATTGGTGTCACAGGACCCATGTGATCGGGAGTTAGCAGGGTTAGCAGTTAGTAATACACACACACACGACGGGGCGCGAAAACACAAGGGGAGCCAAAGTCCTCATTAAAGAAAATACTCCCGAATACGACCGCAAAGATTCGAACCCACTACCACCCACTTGGGGGAAGGGGCATGGTCTAAGTGAGATGGTTAGTTTTAATTATTGTTGATATATGTTTTTTAATTATTGTTGATATATGTTTTTTATTTTGAAAATGTAACAGACTGACTTTTTAAAATTTTCACCTAAAGTAGACTAAAATCTAATTATCCCTTAGTTAAATTCTCTAATATGATAAAGTAGTTTGGCTAGATCATAAGACCCGAATGATTAGGGTACTTATGTTTTGTTACTTTTAAAAAATTACTCTAGAGATTATCACAAAACATGCTACTTAGTACTTACTACTCAGGATAACAAAATATTGTACCCGAGTGGTTTCTATAGTCATTCTGCTTATACGGTAACAAAATATTGTACTCAAGATAATAAAAAAGTCTACAAGAATAACAAACTATAGTACATTTGTACCCCAATTTTGATCGTACAATACGACCAAACCGCAATTTTGATCCTAGAATTTTCCTTGCTTTTATACCATTGTACCCCAATTATGCTATTTCATAAAAGTAATTGCTACTCAAGGAAACCTGCGTTACTTTACAAGATAAAAAAATAATAATTCAACAAAAAAAAAGACAAAACAGAACAAAAAATTAGGGCTCGCATGGTAAATTTGTGATTTTTAATTTTTAATTTTTGTTTCCATTTTTTTGTATTAGGCGTTGACTCTGATCGATTCAATAAATGAAGATAAAAGCCAAAACCAAAAACCACTACGTTACCAAACGTACCCTAAGCAATTCGATTAGAACGTCTGGAACAATTATGATTAATCCCCACCCAATGCTAAATTAAATAGTATACTAGCCAAATTAACCCTTTTCAATACCGTCACATTTCATATGCCATTTTTTTTGCACGGGCATGTGCTACATTTCGCAAATTAGATGTTCACAAGGACCACAACCAATTTTTGAAAAAAAGATGAATCAACGACTCTTTTTTCTTTTCTTTTTTTTTTTGGGCTCTTCTTCTGATGATTCTGAACAAAGATTTTTTTTAAGAAAACTGAGAACCATCAGTAAGCATAGCATCAATTACAAGCCGAGGAAGAGAGAAAGGGGAAAGAGGTCCAGAAAAAGCTAAGCGAGCAGATCACATAACAAGTTAGGCTTGGTTTGGCTCCTATTTGGTGCCTTTTTTTTTTTTAAAGTACAATTTTATGTTAATTCATTTGGTAACTAGTTTACGACTTTTATAAAAATTGAACTTAGTATTTTTTTGGTATTGATGTTGTAATTTAACGTTTGCACTCATTTCAGTCAGTGAACTAGTGTACATAATACACTACTTGGTGTACAACGAAAATAAGTATTGTGTCAAACAAGAGCTTTTTTGTAACAGTGTACCATTAGAGCATAAATGTCAACTGTAATTTTTTGAATGCATTTTTGCTCACTCAATGCTCACCAAACTCTCCCATTGGCCAATGCAGTAGGACCCATGATTAAATGAGAATTAATTAATGGTATAAATATCCTGAATCCCACAGCATTGGACAATGAAAGAGTTGGGTGAGCAATATTTAGATGAGCAAAAATGCTCTCTAATTTTTTCAACCACTGTGACTAGCAACGCAAAAACATAAGTTTGGCATGGATAAACGACATTTTACATTGAAGATGCGATAATTTGAGAGGAAGGATAAGCTCTAATTTGAGATCGAGGGGGTAAAAGCCCATTGGATTGGGGTTTTTTTTTTATTCTTTTATCCTTTTAGACTATAATTTGACTTTTACACTCATTTCAATGATATAGTGTATAAAACACTGAATAGTTATGCCGAGAGTCAAGATCTGATTTCATGAGAGGTACATGCTTACGTGGATATTTAGTGGCAGTGCCCCCAACTCGTTGGAAATTATATTATTTTGGATTTTGAGTGTTTAAAATTGTGCGATTGTTCAATAATTTTTACAAATAATGGGTTGATGGTTATATATAATGTAGTTATTCAACAATAAACTAATCTATCCGTAACTCTTTCAAACAATGCGTTTATGTGCTTTATTTCACTTATAAAAGAAAGAATCTCTAATATATTCAGAGAGTTTATTACATTTACCCCCTTGTGGTTAGGCTTATTTGCACTTTAGGTCTCCTAGGTTCAAAAGTGGATACTTAAACATCCCCCCCCCCCCCCCCCCCCCCTTTCTTATGGTTTTGTACTAAAGTAAAATTGTTAAGATTTCTCTCAATATTACCTCACATGTGGATTATGTGTTAACATTAGCCCCATATAAGAGAGTTTAAGTATCAAGATTAACCCCACATAGATAGTTAACCCCAAGATTATCCCCACCTCAAGTGGTACTGTTAAAATTAGCCACACATGGGTGGGTCAAATGATATCATTATCCCAACATAGGGGTTAACCCTAAAATTAATCTCACAAAAGGGGTTAAGTATTGTTTTTTTGGCTAGTTTTAGAATTTTTATCAGTTTTGAAAGAGATTGATCTTAACCACTTCATTTTAGTCCGAAACCACCATGGATTAAGTGTCCACTTTTAAAGCACAAGAGAATATATGAAAATAAGTTTAACCAGAAGGGTGTAAAATATATAATTAACCCTATATTCAAAGGGGATATGGTATATGGATATAAATACTTTAGGCTAATTCAGAAAATAATTTTTTTGGTGTGAGTGAAAATTAGAAAAGTTTTAGGACCGAAATGAGACTTCTGAATTTGTAGAGGTAAATCAAAAAAAAAAAATGCATATGACATCAAACAAGTGATCGGCCCCAGTGTGCCTCTTGCCTTTTTGTACATGTTCATCATTCTTCTACACTTTATGTCATTGGTGATTTTTCGAACAACAATGATAACAATACACATTAAATGGCATACCTAAGGACACATTGTGTTTTAAATACATGTACTTTGTATTGTTTAAATTTTTCACATTTTTATGTGCATCACTTACACAGCACAAAGTACATGTATTTAAAACTCGTGTGTCGTTTTGTGTGTCGTGTTTATAAATAGTGTTAGGATTGTGCCTAAAATTTCATTAGTGGAATGATTTCCTAATTATGATTGGATTCCTTATTTGGTGGTTTCCTTATCAAATAAGGATTCCTTTGATGGTGGAAGTTCCCAGTTTATATAGGAATGTGTGTAAGAGTATTCCTTGTTGTATAAGACTTACCATAGAGGTAAATCCTACTACAACTAGGATTAGGACTATACAATCTCTATAAATATAGGGCTTACTCAAGAGATTGATAAGAATGGTTGGAAATCTTCTACATACACAAGAGAGGGCTGCAAACTAAGTGAGGGAGAGATTGGTTTCTAGCAATTGTGTGTGTCATATAACTTGGTTGGAGAGTTATACACGTGAGGTCTTGAGTGCTTGTAATCTTCACATTAATCGTAGTAATCGCCTTTGCACGTGGACGTAGGCATTGTTTGGCCGAACCACATTTAAATCTTGTTGTGTTGGTTTGCTGGATTTTTCTTTAGTGGTTGTGTCGTTCTGGTTCTGTTTATCTCCATAATTATGGGTGTGATTTTCTTGTTGTGATTATGGGTCCATTCCCAACAAATAGTGGTTTTCACTATTCATATATAATTAACCCTATCATTTTTGTTGTTCAAAACAATAAGTTTTCATAGAATGGATGCAAAATTTCAACTGGCTCGGCAAGACTAAAAAATGTACTGTTGAAATTGCAAGACGTTTTATAAATAGTGGTTTTCACTGTTCAAATAGTGAATGTCATCTCATTGAAGTTAATACAAAGCCAAAGTTTATGATTTGATATTTTTTTTTTTTTTTTTTTTTTTTTGTTTTTTATGATTTGATATTTAAAATGTAGCTGGGACGATTGGTTTTGTAGCAAAAAAACAAACACAGAATTGAAGTGTATTTGGGTACAGAGGGCGTGGGTTAGAGTTAGAGAATATAAAATTCTTTTGAAAAGGTAATAATATAAAATTCTATTGAAAGAGTAATAATTTAAATCCTCATAATGAATCAATAATATTAAATCCTTTTGAGAAAAAATATTTATAGGAGATAGTCTAAAAGTCCAAACTATTACAAAACAATTTCCAAAAGATTCCAATTCTAAAACTTTTTGAAAAATCCAAACTTGTGCAAAATAGCGGAATCGAAATGCCATTTTAAAATTCCAAAATTTTGAAATAGGTATATGAATAAGTTTTTCTATTCCAAATTTTTGAATGTTTTTCGAAGATCTTAATTTTGATTTGATCCATCCGAAAATCAACAATAGGTCCAATTTTACGGAATGTGAATTTAAGTTATCTTCACTACGTCAGAGTTTGTTTGGAAGCGTTAAAATTGCTATTATTGTTTAATTGAGCCAGTTTTACATGTGTATTTGTTTGGTAAATGTCCTCTCATTACATAAATGTTCTGTACATAAATGCTCTTTTCTTAACAGCAACCTCGTTTGGCAGGCCAGAAAAATCGTCGGATAGGATAGCAATCATGTTGGATAAGTTGTAATGTTGTTTTATGTTTAGAACGTGCTGGATAAAACTATCGGATAAGCTATTTATAGCCTAATACCACCTGCCTCATGGGTTAGAGTTCTCCCACTCTCTATGGACAGGATAAAAACCTAGTTCAGATATTTTATCCTATCCACTGGGGCCACTAAATGCTGCTAGCTGGATAAAATAAAAACTATCATATCCTGCATGTTATCCTGAATACCAAATGCCTTAGGGATTTCATTACCTAGGGATAAGACTCCTTAAAGATAGAGAGCATCAACCATACAAAACAGTTACGAACTGGACTCGTTTTAAAACCAGCTTGTTGGTTGTCATAAACCAAATAGAAAATGGTAATGAGACTAAAACTTATACTATTGATTTGGGATGTATCGTACTCCATACATTCTCAAAGGGTTTTGTTTGGTTCATAGATTTAGTGAGAGAAAAGAAAGGAAAACATAGAGGAAATTTTTTTCCTTTGTTTGGTTAATACGGAAAATGAAGAGGAAAATCGGAGAAAAAAAAAAAAGAGAGAGAATACGTTAAGTAAGAAATTAAACATTTTATTGTTGTGATTTGTTCCCTTCCTTTATCCCTATATTCGAAATATACTTTCAAATTTTTTTTTAATGTCATTTAAGAATGAAGGAAAAATCGAGGGAAAACATGAGGGAATTAGTTTTCCTCTTCCCTTTTTTTCACTCATGAAATCCATGAACCAAACAGAGCTAAATAGTACAATAATTCTAGAATACATTTTTGTTCACCCCAAAATTACTCACTCATTGCTCATCCAATTCTTCCATTGGTTAATACAGTTAGACTCCTGATTAAATAATGATTAATTAATGGTAAAAAGTCATGAGTCCCACTACATTGGTCAATGAGAGAGTTGCATGAGTAATAAATGAGCAATTTTTGGGTGAGCAAAATCGCACTCTAACTTGGACCCTATTTTGCAAAAAAAAAAAAAAAAATGTGTTTTCAAAAGCCACAATGATGGGTAATTCTTGGGATACAACTTTCATATAACTTTCACACAACCTCCTAAAAGATGTGTCTATCTCTCTCCTATGTTACTGTGGGGTCCAGTGACATCACAAGAGAGAGATAGACACATCTTTTAAGAGGGTTGTGTGAAAGTTGTATGAAAGTTGTATCCCAAGAATTACTTCACAGTAAGGGTAATTCTTGGGATACAACTTTCACACAATCTCCTAAAAGATGTGTCTATCTCTCTCCTATGTTACTGTAGGGTGTGTCTATCTCTCTCCTATGTTAATGTGGGGTCCAGTGACATCACAAGAGAGAGATAGACACAACTTTTAAGAGGGTTGTGTGAAAGTTGTATCCCAAAAATTACTCCACAGTAAGGATAATTCTTGGGATACAAGTTTCACACAACCTTCTAAAAGATATGTCTATCTCTTTCCTATATTACAACTTTTCCTTTTTATGTACCATTTCCAAAACCAAAAAACTTTCACAGCAGAATCTATAGAAAATTCAATGGAGAAATAAAACACAAACAACAATAAGACAAGTCAACCATAGGACATTAATGATTAATATATCAAGTAAATTAATGATTTTCAGTAGGGATAGTCTTCCTTGAATCTTGATCATCTTTAACTGAAATTAAGATGTTGGTGATAAGGCCTATTGACCAGCAAGTCAACTTGCCAGCTATCCCAGTTATAATATATGTACGTATTTTAGTATTTACGTGCGTGGAGTTACAGATAGATGATGGTACAGTAGGATGCGTTTGGCACAACTTTTATTTCTGCTTTTGCTTTCATATGATGGTAACATATAGTTTTTTTTTTTTTTTTTTTAATCGGGGGTGTCCGGGCCAGCTTGCGCGCACCTCAACTAATCCCCCGATGCCTGGAGGCGCCGGGTGAATACTCCAGTGGCCACACCCCCCATGACTCGAACACTAAACCTCTTGGATAGTACACCCAAGAAGCTTACCACTCAGCCACAAGGGACTTGGTTAGTAACATATAGTTTACACATGGTAAATTGATTTTGGACATTTGCAAATTTTTGCGTTTGAGAAATTATTTTTACGATTAATTTGTAGAATATACTCGTAGTTCGCTATAACACTTCCGCAATGACATTAAGAGTTTCATAATCACATATAAATTTCAAAACCTGCCAAACACCCTCCTAGTTTTTGACCCAAATAAATGGTAACTCATCACCTCATGGTTTTCCTTTACTTTTTTACGTCCCCGAGTTGGAAAACAAAAATTTTATCCTCACATCAAATTTCACACCAAATTTTATACTTAACACATTTCAAGCAGTAAAATGATTTATAATTAGCTACTTTAATTGAAAGCTATTTTAACAATCCACTATTTAACATTCATTTCCAGTAGTGCTCTTTATTTTATCTATCGACTAATTTTATTATATTTTCTATGGTTGAGATTTTGTTTCAACTAAATAATAAAAGATCCAAAGGTTAAAATAACTAGTCATCTAGCTAGTCTACCACATAAAACTTTCTGACTACCTTAAAATAACTAGTCTGCTGAAGATGCTCTTAGATGTAAAATTTGGTGTAAGTCTAGAGACTGGTGATGACTTATATTTCTATCATCTTCCATAGTTCCGTTGTTTGCCAGAAAAGAAATCAAGATCAATCTTAAAGATTAGATCAATCTTAAAAATCTCGTTTGGCCTTCGCATCAATTGTGGATTTAAGCTTGCCCGGTATGGAGTTTATGGAGAGAAGAGAAAATAAAGCATTGAGAAAAACACTTTTCTTTTTTGATTAATAAGGAAAATGCGAATGAAAAAGAAAATATGATAACTAATTGAGTTGTAAATTTTGTGAGTCACTTCCATTTCTCTTTTCTTAATTTCCTAACATATTTTGAAATATTCCAATTTCTAATGTTAGATAGGCATGGAGGAAAATATTGGAAAAATGATTTTTCATATTGTTTTCCACTTCATATATTATGTTTTCCTTAAGAAAGAAAAATGATAAGCAAAACTATTTTTCTAGTATTTTTCTGATGTATATAACCAACATACTCAAATAACATCATAAATTAAAAGTTCATAAATATAAAAATAATAGAATCACCTCAGAAAATCCAAAATTTTAGATTTATTTCAGCCCAATTTTCCTTTCCTTGTTAATATTTTATAGCCAAAAAAAAAAGGGAAGTATAAAATTTCTTGGTAATTTTTTTTTTCCTATCCCTTATTAGATATATGACCTTCGTAATGAACCAAACACAATCTTAATCTATGAAGTAAATCAAACAAAGCCTTAATCAATTGGTGATGAGGACCTAGCACTCCAGACAGCAATACTCTCTGCTAACAAAAGCTTCTCGACACAAACACACTCACCAAACCTATAAGAAAATCTCAGCACTCCCTGTGAACTCACCGAGCCCTTCATCACTGGGTAGTTCAGAATAGCACTGCCCCCATATCCATAGGCATGATCAAACAAGTCTTTGATGGAGGTGTGCACTTCACCCACGTACCGGTCCCCGAGCTTTCGCTTGCAGTACAGCTTTATAACGAGCCTCACGCCATGGTGGTGCACCGAAGACTCGCCTAGGGTGTACCTCATCGTATAATTCCATGCCTGATTGTTCTCGCCATGCTTGTCCACAGGCGTTCTCTTCTCGATTTCCATGTCACCACCGATCGAAACCTTAGCGTAGACTTTCATTTTAAAGAGTTTTCGGACGTCCTCGAGATCATGAGCAGCAATTAGGGTTATCTCGAATTTCCTACACTCCATGTTGGTATAATTGCATATGTTGAAGAGAGATGAGACTCAGAAGAATAGAAGTAGATAATTAGGTGAGAGGAATAGTTGAATGAAATTAATACATGTGATCGAGGTGTGGAACTTTTTGTGTATTTATGGTTAATCGGTTAGTCATGACTACTATGACCATTTCTTATATTTTGTGTTCACGTACTTCTTGAATTTTCCTGGTTGGTACTTGGTAGTACGTAATATAGATGTTAGAATATATATATATATATATATATATGTTTTCTTGTTGACTGACCAAAACAAACTTTATAAGGAAAAAATAAACAAAATGGTTAGTTTGGTTGGTTAGTCTGTTAAATTAATGCACTTAATTTCTAATAACCGCGAGCGTAGGATTTATATATAGGTGTTGGCGTGTTGCCTACGGCCTACTCCTCGACGATTCTATACCATATATAGTAGCGAATGCCAATAGAATAATGTTAGGCACACGACACATTCCACAACACAGTCCACAAATAGGCTTGAAATGTGGTATACTCTGTACGGTTTGAATTTTTCACATTTTTCTATATATGCACCACTTACACTACACAAAGTATATACAGTACATTTAAAGTCATGTTGTAGAATGTATTATAAAATATATTGTGTGCCTAACATTTTTTATGTCAAAATAATCTGGCTAGTGATGCATCAACCTAGTGATCAAAATTCGTTACTATATACAAAATAGTCTGGCTAGTGGTACTTAAGTTACGACACATTGACAGTCCAATACAAAATTTGTGAATAGGTACAATATGCTGCCATCTACTTACGAATTTTGACATGCTTTTCAATTCATTACTCTTCTTTTTTTTTTTTCCTCATAGCTTCAATTAATTACCAAGTTATGCACATTTGGTACAAATAATCTGGGATCTTGATACAACATATTGACATTGTAATACAACACATTGACATGTTGCTACAAATATGTTGAATTAAAGTATAACATATGGCACAATGTTACAGCATATTGTACATTTGGAGTTATACATGTTGGCACCAAATGTACAATATTTTGGTGTAGGACATATATCTACATATGATCATGCTGTAATATTTTGGCACCACATACTATAACATTAATTTTAACATGAAATGATTATACTACATGCTAGAATATTTGGACACCATGTTACAATATTTTAGCATCTCCATAAATATTATTTGTTATCACAATTATTTGGACGAATTAGTATAACAAACAAATCAAACACTTTCATTTATATATTTATTCCCCTATTTTTAGAGCAAACCTTTCTCACATAAACACAATTGAAAAAATTTCTTTGCAGCTTACAATTAATGATCATGTACGTAATATTTTCATTGCATTTAATTTTTTAGAGCATTTTTGCTCACTCAATTTTTAATGTACCAATGCTCACCCAAGTTTTTTATTAGTCAATGTAGTGGGACCCAAGATTAAACACCATTAATTAAATCATGAGTCCCATTGCATTGATCAATGAGAAGCTTAAATGAACATTGATGCACCAAAAATTGGATGAACAAAAATATTTTCTTAATTTTTACTCCATAAATCTAATCTGTTATAACACGTTGCAATATTAGTGTAATTTTACAATAAGTGGGATCAAACAATGTCTATAAACTAAATCAAATGGTCCAAAAAAGTGGCAATATGGAATGTACCACATGATACATCTTAGCCAATTGGGATTGGATGATAGAAGGAAATTTCCAGGATATTAACTTGGGAAAAATGGAAAGTCAATAGAATTTCTTGCTTTCATCAGCCACTTCTGTGATGAGGTATGCGCAATGATGCAATTTCACATCAACATCATTCTTGGTTGCGGCTTGACCAGGACACCAACTTGACATGTGTTTCATTCACTATTTATGTTAATAAAATAGGTATAAAATAAAAATAAGAATAGAATGAGACACATGACAAGATGGAGAACCTTGGTAAGGAGTAAGGGAGCAAAAATGCTCTCACGTAAAAAGGCCTAATGGAATCTCAAATTCCTCTCCTGGCAATAATATAAGACACACACACATATATATAATAGCATCGGGCTATAAGTTAGCATTCTCATATATATACTAGTAATGACCCCGTGCAATGCACGGGAGAGTTAGCAAGATAAAGTATCACAGAACAAAAAAAAAAGATTTAAATTAAAAAATAGAAGAAAGATATTGCAACTGATTTAAACCAAAAAAAAATTTGTATATTTATTTATGACGTGTGTAAATGTCTCATAAAAGAGAGATATTTGTCTAACTAAAAAGTTTAAAAATAATTAAATAATATGATTTTTTGTGAAGTCACCCAATGTGGATATCGCAGGTTGACTTACCCACAGCTTTTCAAAATCAAATTCAAAAACAAAATGAGTCGCCACTTAATTTTTAAAAGGAAAATTAAGAAACCATTTTGAAAGCAAACCGATCTTTTAGAAACCAGAGATTAGCTAGGTCCGGGGATTATGGAATGAGAGAGGAAGGAGCCCATCGGACTAAAACACCCTCTCTCATCCTATCTTGCGATAGGCCTCTACTCAACATCATTTTAATCAAGTTTATTAATCTAAGCATGCCCTCAACTAATACATATGTACATATACATCACAAAAGCATGTCCAAAGGGTGTAAAATTGCAACTGACAAAATATCATTCAAAAGCCATATAATTCAGGTAACAAGCGATATGATATGCAATAGAGAACAAGTGAACTTGCCCGGGATCCAGCAGTAATAATAAACGTGCAATGCATGCGAACAAAAGAAAATCCTAAAAAGAGTCTCTAATCATCTAATCACATATACACATAAGGCAAAACCTAATTCTAAGGTGTCGCGCATTAAGTCGAAGAATCAATAAAATCAAGAAATTAAGATAAACTAAAGGGGAGTTCTAGAAATCATACCTTAATAACACTGCAAAACAAAAGGTTAGTCCACATGATATGCAAAATATGATGTTAAAAAATGACAATCCTAAATTTCTAGCTTACATCCATCTAATGTAATTAAATCCAAAGCAAATAAGTCTTAATTACAAGTGTCGAATCATATAGATGAATATGTACATGGACAAGGATAAACTATGAAATACTCTTAAACTTTGAATTCAAGCTCAACTAATCATTATTAAAGCATGGTTTAAGCCCTAGATCATAGAAAAGTCATTTAGACCCTTATTTACAAAGTAAGTCAAATGTGTCATAAAACTCTGAAAATTGCAGAGAGCAGACCAGAACTTAAAAGAAATAACAAGCATATCTCCCATGGTTTGATCTTGATGATTTTTGGACTCAATATGCCTCTGTGAGTCTAGTTTTCAAATCAAAAAGAAAATCAAAGTTCCAACGGTCGGATCTCCGGGAATATGAAAAATACTAGACATCACTCAGCACTTTACAACCTTCTGTCCAGAATTCTTGCACGATTTATTAAAAATAGTAAAAAACTCCGAATTGCTTTGTTCTTTTTAGGGTGACTTTCTAACACATTAAACTTCATAGAAAAAATTATTTGGAGTCACAAACACTTTATTAGAACTCTGATTTAATTGTTTCAAAAGAGTGTCACTGTTCTGAAACTATTCTGAAATTCTGGGCAGATTGTATTTGTGTCACAAAACTCATGATCAAACATCCTAAACATGAAACCACCTTAAAGCAAAAATTACAGTGGTAGAATATCATGTTATTGACACTTTCCCGTTGGTTTCACTTGATTTCAACGGTTAGATTCCGAACTAAAAATATTTGATCAAAAACAGTTTGTGGATTCACTGTTTTTATTTTGCTAGTTCAACTTTTATTTGGTAACTCCAACTATTAAACCATGAAGTTGAGTTGAACCAAACCACTTCTCCTACCATTTGATGGCCATTAGAGACTACAAACCTTTATTCTTCATAGATTTCAAATGAAATATGGATAGACTTCATGAAATCTATAAGATATAAGGAATCTAAACCATGGAGATGGGTTTAGACTCAAAACTACATTCTCCTACCATTTGATGGTCATTGGAGAGGGAGACATGATTATGACTCATGAGTCCTAAAGGAATATAGAAGGGATTCCTCAAGACATCAAGTTTACAAGATCCAACTCATGAGTATGGACTTGGATCCTCTTATGAAGTGGTGATCAAACTTTGACTCCTATGTGAAGCACAAGCCTACATGGGATTCAAAAGATCATGCTCAAGAGATCAAAGGAGATATTGAAGATCTCCAAGACCTTCAAGAGAAGAATATAAACAAGAAAGTGGAAGAAAGTAATATGGAAACAAAAGAAACTCCTAAGTTTACTTGATAAACAAAGAAAATAGTGAAAGATTTTAGGATTAGAGATTTTAAAAGAAGAAAGAAAAAGCCAATAATCTATGGTTAGAGGATCACCTCCAAATTATCCTCAAAGTTTTCTTTTCTTTGAAGATCTTCCAAGCTCTTCTCTCTAATTCTCTAAACACTCTCTTTTCTCTCTAAAAAATGTTGGTGTAATGGAAGTATTTTTGCATATGCTCTCTCTCCCAATATGTTTCTTGGTATTCTTCTTGGTCTCCCCTCTTTTAGGAAGATCCCTTCTCTTTTATAAGCAAAATTACCAGGTATTTTTGGTGAATTTCGGAGCAAAAAACAGGTGTAATTCTCTCATTTGTTGGTACAATGTGTACTTTCTGGAATTATGCAGACTGCTGTCCAGTGCGACAGTCCAAATACTGACGCGGCAGTCCGTAACTGCCGCTGCGGCATTTCATGACTGCAATTGCGGCACTTCATAACTGCCGCGCGGCATTCATCAAATGCCGCGGCAATTAATGGATTGCCGCATTTTTGTCAGTCATACTTTATCAGTTTTTGTTCTTATTCGCATGCGCATACGTATTGCTTCTGCAAAATACAGACTTTAAAAGCGAACGGTAGTCAGAAATCTGTGGCGGCATTCGGTGAACGCCGGAACGGCATTCTCTGACTGCCGCGCGGCACTCAGGGAGTGCCGCGGCAGTCTTCTGTGTGCCGTTTCTGGCTAAGGTTCCCCTTTTAGGTCTTTTCTCTTTTTGAAACAAATTATTTTTGAAGATCCTTTCCAAAAGTTGTGTTTTATATCTGAATTCTCCTAAATACCTGGTATTTCCCTCTTTCTGTGAAATTTTATCGCGTTTTGGAGAACTTTCTGAAGAGCTTGGAATACTTCGGATTTTTCGGTCATTGTCATCATTGGACGTGGAGGTGACGCTCTCCTAAATTCGACGGCCGGTCAAAATTGGGGTGTCTACAGTTTGCCCCTCTTTGACAGAGCTTGTGGAGCAACGCGTCCCATAAGTGAATGTCAAAGCCTGTGTGAAGACAAGCCTTTGACCTGACTGTCGAATTTAGGCAAAAACAAAATGCATTACAAAAACGGGCGTGCAGCGGAATTCTAATTGGTCGTGCTCCATGACGAGCTGCCTACGTATCCCTGTCAGGAATCAGACCAAAGCGTAGTTCAGGCATGGGTTGAACATTCACAGACGCAAATAGTCACACGGATGGATGCACCTATCCTGTCGTGATGCACGTGCTATGCAACGGTGTTGTCTGAATTAACCTGGTTATGTAAATGTCATGCTTATCACATTTTCCCTATGTATGACGCGCATTTCGTGGCGTGTTAGTCAGGGAAGATTATCTATGCGAGAATTTGTCACAGGAGTCATGAGAGTGCTTTTGATTTGATCACGAAGGTCAACGCAAGTCCGTTGCGAAAACCGGGAATATAAGTCCGTTATATTCTCAAAAACGAAGGTCAACACAAGTCCGTTGCGAAAACCGGGAATATAAGTCCGTTATATTCTCAAGAACGAAGGTCAACGCAAGTCCGTTGCAAAAACCGAGAATATAAGTCCGTTATATCCTCAAAAACGGGGGTTGACGCAAGTCCGTTGCGAAAACCGGGAATATAAGTCCGTTATATTCTCAAAAACGAAGGTCAACGCAAGTCCGTTGCGAAAACCTGGAATATAAGTCCGTTATATCCTCAAAAACGAAGGTCAACGCAAGTCCATTGCGAAAACCGGGAATATAAGTCCGTTATATCCTCAAAAACGGGGGTTGACGCAAGTCCGTTGCGAAAACCGGGAATATAAGTCCGTTATATCCTCAAAAACGGGGGTTGACGCAAGTCCGTTGCGAAAACCGGGAATATAAGTCCGTTATATTCTCAAAAACGAAGGTCAACGCAAGTCCGTTGCGAAAACCGGGAATATAAGTCCGTTATATCCTCAAAAACGAAGGTCAACGCAAGTCCATTGCGAAAACCGGGAATATAAGTCCGTTATATCCTCAAAAACGGGGGTTGACGCAAGTCCGTTGCGAAAACCGGGAATATAAGTCCGTTATATCCTCAAAAACGAGGGTTGACGCAAGTCCGTTGCGAAAACCGGGAATATAAATCTGGGCCCACGGGCTCAAATATTTTCAATTTTTCAAGAGTCGGGGCCCGCGGGCTCAAGTACTGCGATTTTCAAAATTGGGAGCCCACAGGCCCAAATATTTTAATTTTCATAAATCGGGAGCCCACGGGCTCAAACATCTCCAATTTTCAAAAATTGGGGCCCACGGGCTCAAACATTTTTAAAATTCCAAAATTTGTAGTCAATGTGTACCTAAGAAACGACCCTGAGGGCCAAAAGCGCAATGAGGGCAATTTTTGGGGCCTCAAATTCAATTTTCGGGACTTGATTTGAATTTTTGGGGGGAAAGTAAATATCTTTGAACCGCCTTAATCGCGGCACACGCGGTTTTCCGCGGCAGTCCGTGACTGCCGCGCAGCACTCACGGAGTGCCGTTGCGGCATTCGGCGAGTGCCGCGCGGCAGTCAGTTGACTGCCGCGCACGGAAAAATGAGTGCCGCATTTGAGGGGCAGTGGCTTAAACCACCGGGGTTCTCTTCCCTTTCTCTCATTCTCTCACTCTCTTCATCTCGAGATCTCTCTGGAGAAATATTTCCTTTTTCTTTCCTAGCTTGGATTGATCTACCAGGGGCTTATCAGGTTCGTTCTACTCGATCAAAACTTGATTAATCTCGTTTATTTTCTTGTTTTTCTAAAATTTTCATGAATCTAACGCTCGAATTCTCTCTTTTCTTTTGACAGATTATTGCGAGTGGTTCAGGACGCAAGAAGAGAGCCAGATATACTGCCACTCATCACCCAGACGCCACGCTTCTACTGAGGGATCCTGATGAGCATTTATCGGCCCGCGCGTTTAAGCGCGAGGTAAACGCTTCTCTTTTCTTATTTCTCGTATTTCTTTCTCGTATATCCTCCTCCTTGTGAATGTAACGTAGAATTGTCACCACTCTTAGATACCCTGTTCTGCATGACATGCTCGTGGCGCCCTTGTGCGTCTCTGATGCTTTATTTGTAAAGAAGTTTTATTTATTTTGTTATTATGAACTTCATGCTTGACGAATCAAAACTTATTATTCTCCCTCGTTCATTGGATTTTCGGGTGTCCCAACTGTATCGGTTCTTTTATTTCCTTTTCAACTTTAAAAGATTTTCGGCTTTTCTCAATTCTTTTCTGTTCCTCTTAGGGTTTACGAATGTGATGCCATTTGAATGAAATCCTGAACATTCCCCTTTTACTTATTATACTTGTGAATTTTCTCGGGTGTTCTAAGCGCCCTTTTATTGTTCAAACTTGGCTCTTGAATGCTTGTGATCATATACTACTTCCCTTGGATTCATATATTCATGTATTTCAGAAATGCGGACAAACTACTTTTCCTCTTTTCTTTTCTTTTCGAAACCTTGCTAGAATATTGAATGTTTTTCTTTTATTCATTTCTTCTTGAACGCAAACAAGTGCCTTGCTTGTGAAATCCCTTATGAATATTTTTGGGTTTTCTATTCCTTTATTTATTATTTATTTACTGTTGTTGCTCTCTTCCTTATCCATTCCCTAACAACAAAACTTTCTATTCTTTTCTTGCAGCTGCAGCCGAAGGTGATGAAGGGGCATGGCAGCCTCGCCCACGGCCATGAGTGGTACACAGAGCTGAGCCCGACTGTGAGGGCTTTGATGGACGCAGCAGGGTTTGGAGACTTCGTCAAACTTTTGACGAAGAGCTCCAACGATCTACAGCAGATGCATGCGCTGGCTGAGCGGTGGTGGGATACCACGAGTACCTTCCACTTCGATTTTGGAGAGATGACGATGACCCCCCTAGACTTCAGCATGATCACGGGGATTCCATTCGGAGGAGAGCCCCTGCGGCACCTTACAGACCAGGAGTGGGATCAGATGGAGCCCTTGCTAGGGGTGGTCCCGGAGGAGGCCTTGGTCACAGCTCGATGGTTTATGGATACTTTCCGGGGGAAACCCGGTTTTACGGACGAGCAGATGGCCCAAGGTTTCTTGATGTATGTGCTAGGGTGCTCTTTGTTGAGCACCAGGGGTGACCGGATTTCTGCTCCCTTGGTGGCATCGCTGGAGCGCCTAGACCGGGTTGCCGAGTACGACTGGGCTGGTACAGGGTTGGCCATCCTATATAGGCACATGAGCGACATCTCCCGAGATAGGTCGGCTGCTACCGGCGGGTATTGGAGAGCGTGGGAGGTATACCCTTTTCCTATATTCCATTGCCTGTTATTATATAAAAAAAAATGTGAGACTAATCCTTCTTCTTTTTTTCTTTTCTTTTTATCACAGATTTGGTCCCACGAGTATCTTCGCATGATGTCTCCTCAGACACGTGATGCCGACGCCCTTATCATGCCCCAGGGGCTGAAATGGGCGAAGGACAGGGTTGGGAGGAAGACCGGGGCCCATGATTTCGTTTCGTTCAGGAACTTCCTGATGAACCTGAGGGAGGGGCACGTGCACTGGCAGCTGTGGCTCAGGGTGTTGCCTGAGGCTAGGGTGGGGTTGCGAGAGTCGGCTGGGTATGACCCGACGAGGCGACTTCTTGACGGTGGGTCAGAGGGTATGGCGTGGTATTTGGGAGAGAGAGTGACCCGGCAGTCGATAGCGGCCCCCGGGTTCTTTGTGCCGTTCCCTCCTCCTCACTCTATGAGGGCCACAGACACACTTCAGGGCGGCGATTTCACGGCTGCTCGAGCCGGCTTCGGTATCCACGGCTTTTTGGACGACCCATCAGGATATGCGGCTTTCCGTGCCGCCAAGCTGATGCCGAACTTCCCTCTGATTGAAGTGACTCGGGTGAGTAAACGATTCCTTTATTATTTCTGTGAATTTTCTTTTTATTCTTTACCCATGCCTTATTTCTTTTGCTTGCAGCCTGTTCCTGTCGCGGTTCGAGCTCCTGCCTTGCCCGAGTGGGACTGGACCATGTCGACCGTCTCATTCGGAGAGCCCCACTCGACGACGATTCCTCGACTTTCACATGGTGCTCCCACCATACCTCTACACTATGACGTCGTCCTGCGTGCTTACGCGGAGGAGGGCCTGGCGTATGCCCGTAGCGTGCGACAGTGGGTTCTCGGGCGAGAGTGGATGGTAAGAAATTCATTCCCACTCCTACTTTTGACTGGGATTGTATCACTTTTTTATTGATCTTTATTCCTGGTTCTTGTTTTCAGGCTGAGGGAGCTCGGGCGACTACTGCGACCCAGCTGAGGGCCCAGGTATGATCTTTTATTCCTTTTATTCTCAGTATTTTATCCGTCATTTCGACGCTGCCTGGACTTATTCTTTTTTATGTCAGGCGGAGGAGATTAGAGTCCTGTCCCAGCAGGTGGGGCAGCTCCAGCAACAGCTCCAGCAGTTCGGCATCCCTCTCAGCGATGCCCCCGGAGGTCGCGGTGCTGGACGCGGCGGAGGCGGAGGCGGCGGCGAGGGTACTAGTGGTGGCAGAGACCGAGGCGGCGGGCGTGGAAAGAGTGGTGGAGGAAGCGGGACTGAGTCAGAGGAGGAGCCTCTTAGGCGCACGACTCGTCAGGCTCGCGGCCGGGGTCGGGGTCGGAGCTGATCCTGCTTATATATTTTTTGTTTTCTTTTGAGAGGATTTTTTTATTTTGGTGGATGACTGTATATATATACACATATGCTTTATTTTGATGGTTGCTTCCTTATAGTTGGTAGGATAGATGCTTTGCACATTTATGTTTTCTTTGCTTACTCACCGTATGTGTGACCATAGCTTGGTCCAACTCTTGCAGTATATGGGACCATGGCTTGGTCCCGACTTTATTTTGAATGCTCTTGCTTCTTTTATCTTTTGAAAATAAATGAAATGAATGAATGAATGAATGTATTTGTACGTGCTGCATGATGCGCACGTTTTTATTGCTTCTCAATTAGTTTTCTGTTTGCAGGTGGGCTGATCGTGTTACAAACAGATTCTGGCCAATAAAAAAACTCAGAACGGCACTCGGTTAGGTCTCCGCGGCACTCAGTGAGAGCCGCTACGGCAGTCTGTAAATGCCGCAACGGCATTCACTGACTGCCGCGCGGCACTTCATCGAGTGCCGCTGCACTTTATCGAGTGCCGCGGGTAGGTAGACAGCCTTATTCTTCTATTTATATCCCTTCATTCTCAAAGTTCCGCAAAACACTTCTCATTTCTCCTCATTTCCCCTTCAAATGGCCCCCATTAGTTCCCAAATCCTCTTCCCATGGATGGATACTCTCTCCGGCATTGATAAGCTCAATTTTGAGTGCTTCAGACTAAACGATCTGTTCTCTTTCCAACAAATGAACCTAAATGAGGGTCTACTTCGCGCCGCCGTCCAATGTTGGGATCCTGCTCTCAATGTCTTTCGTTTCGGCTCTCAGGAGATTTGCCCCCTATTTGAGGAGTTTAGCGCCATTCTCCACACGGATCCTTCTGCTGAATTGATGGTTCCTCAGATTCAGGCCGGGTATGTTCGGAACTTAGCCAGCCTTCTCCACACGTCTCGGAATGCGGCGGGCTCTTTTGTTCATGACAGGCAAATCGACTTTGAGCGCCTTTCTTCTGTTTACGCTCCCATAGGGGACCCTTACAATGGTGAGTATCAGATCATTCGACGTAGTGCCTTGTCGATTGCTATGCTCTCTTACTTCCTCTTTCGGTCATCTTCGGACACTCTCATACCCATCGCTTGCGGTTTGCGGGAGATGAAGAGTGCTGTTATGCTAGTCCTTGGTGAAACTCTGATTGGATTGGGCCATGCTCATGCCACTGGGGTCATGTTATCTGCTGGAGCACCTTTTGTCTTGTAGGTTTGGCTCATGGAGTGTTTGAACCTCTTCATTCATGCTTCCCATCTCCGTGGGTCACTTCCTTATGATCGCATGGAGATTCACAGCTTGTTTCAGTCCGCCAACGCGTGGCTTGATTGGCTTCAGGGTCTTTCTCCTAGTGACATCTGTTGGGTTTGTCCGTCGTGGATCCATCGCTCTGTTGCTGTACGCCTCCCAGGGAGACCTGGCATCTGGCTACCGGGTTTGCACGCTACGACTTTCTACATTCCTGACCGAGTCGTTCGTCAGTTTGGACTCTTACAAGGCGCTACCGATTCTATAACTGCTGATTTTACTAAGGGGTTCGCTTTGCGTCCTTCCATAGTAAAAGCTTTCATGGAGGCTTGGCATGGCAGAATGGCTGCTCCGTTCCCGAGGATTCCTGCTCTGACTGTGCCTACTACTGAGTATCTTCTAGAGATCCAAACCTTGGCTGCGAGGCGAGCTTGACAGACACATGCATAATAAAGTAGACGAAAACAGGGAAAATGCCTGACATTTTACAAAATTCTTCTGACAGACCCTGCCTACCCTTTGTTTGCGCTTTTGAATGTGATTTTTCTTATTTTTCTTTTTCAAGAAGTGTTGTCATGCTAAATCTAAAGTGTCCACCCTTTCGATTAATCTTTTATGAAGAATTATCCTTTTAATGTCTTAACTTGGCTCTTTACTTTGCTTCTTTGCTTTAAACTTTAATCCTTCTATGAATTCTCATTTGCTTTTTTATAGTACTTATCTCGATAGCCAGATGATCCAAGGGAGGGTTTTGTATCTGGGTTCTTCGGCTTAGCAAACGAAGTTTGCCCCTGGTTTTAAGGCTTTGAAGCGGCTTTGGGCAAACGCTAGTTTGCCCCTAGTTTAGCACTGTTTTTTTTTTTTTTTTGAAATGACCGAACCAAGTTGGTTGCCTACGTATCCCCTAGCGGGAATCAGGTCAAGCGTAGTTCATCAAGGTAGGAGGTTTCGAAAGAAATGGTTTCAAGCAAAGTATTTCTTGAGGCGATCGAGGTTAATTGGCTGTTTAAATTCAACCCCGTCCAGGTCCATGAGATAGGCCGCCCCTCCGGAAAGGAGGGTCTTAATGATGTACGGCCCGACCCAGTTGGGTTTGAACTTTCCTCTGGGGTCATAAACAGGCACCTTCAGTTCTTTGAGGACCAGGTCACCCTCAGTAAGCTTCCTTGGGCGGACCTTTTTGTTGAAAGCACGAGCTATTCTCTTCTGGTACCCCCGAGTATGGTTTATCGCGGTCAGCCTTTTTTCATCGAGCAGCATCAATTCCTCATACCTTCCCTGTATCCATTCTGATTCTGTCACTTCACATTCTGTTAAGACTCTGAGAGAGGGTATTTCCACCTCGACTGGAAGGACTGCTTCCATTCCGTAGACCAGCGAGTATGGCGTAGCACCCGTTGAAGTCCTTACTGACGTCCGATACTCCCATAAAGCGAACGGTAGCTTCTCATGCCAATCCTTATATGTATCTGTCGTCTTCCCCAAGATTGCTTTAACATTCTTATTCGCTGCCTCTACCGCTCCATTTGTTTGGGGCCTATACGGGGATGACTGATGGCGAGTGATCTTATATTTTTCTAAGAGCGGGATAACTTCCCCCTGGAAATGACTGCCATGATCGGAGATAAACTCGTTCGGGACTCCGTATCTGCAGATTATGTTCTTCTCAATGAAACTCACCACATCCTTGGATTTCAAAGTCGCATATGAGGCTGCTTCTACCCATTTTGTAAAATAATCGATTGCCACGATTATATACCGGTGCCCATTGGAAGCCTTTGGAACTATCTCACCAATGATATCAATCCCCCATGCGGAAAATGGCCAAGGGGTGGTCATGCTATAGAGCTGCAACGGTGGGGTGTGCATCAGATTTGCGTGAATCTGACATTTGTGACACCTTCTAACATATTCAAAACAGTCTTTGTCCAAGGTCGTCCAATAGTACCCTTGTCGAATGATCTTCTTCGCCAGCATGTGCCCGTTCATGTGGGGTCCGCATACTCCCTCATGTATTTCCTCCATCATTCTCTTAGCTTCCCTTCCATATAAACACTCCAAATTACACCCGGTGTAGGACTTCTTCCACAGTTTATCCGCGTAGATCACAAATTGAGCAGCAAATCGTCGTATCGCCTTCTTGTCCTTTTCTGAGGCTCCTTCGGGGTATTCTCCTCCTTTAATGAACTTCCACACGTCCACATACCAAGGCACTTCATCTTCTCTCTCTATGGCTGCGATCATTTCGAATGACGGTTGATTCCTTACTTCTATGGACAGCGGGATCATGGCAATTTTGGAAGGGATTTGGATCATCGAGGCTAAGGTAGCCAAAGAGTCGGCTAGTTGGTTTTCTTCACGAGGGAGGTAGTAAAAGGAAATCTTTCGGAATTGCGCTTTCAGGCTTTCCAGATAGTCATGGTAAGGTCTCAATTTCTCATGTTTTACCCTCCAATCTCCTCGGACCTGGGATATGATCAAGTTGGAATCTCCGAAGACATCAATCCGTCCGACTTTCAAAGCCAAGGCCGCTTCCATCCCAATTATGCAGGCTTCGTACTCTGCGGTATTGTTGGTTGAGTTGTATTTGAGTTTGACAGCTAATGGGGTAGGGACCCCGTCTGGTGCTACGAGAATGATTCCGACCCCGTAACCTAACTGGTTGGCTGCTCCATCAAAGTACATTCTCCACAACTCCTCCTTGACTTCCATTATTCCTTCATCTGGGAACTTGAAGTCTCCCTTGTCCTCAGATTCTACAGCGAGGTCGGCTAAAAACTCGGTGACAGCCCTTCCTTTTACGGACTTGGCGGTGACATATCTGATGTCGAACTCAGCCAGCATCATGGTCCAACGGGAAATCCTACTGGTCAAGATGGGTTTTTCGAATAGGTATTTTAATGGGTCCATTCGGGATATCAGGATTACAGGGAAGGCTAGCATGTAGTGGCGGAGGCGACGGGTACACCAAACCAAGGCCCAACAGGCCTTCTCCAAGGGCGAATACTTTGACTCATATCCTACCATTCTCTTGCTTAAGTAGTAAATGGCCTTCTCCACGTGCCCCTCTTCTCCTTCTTGGGCCAGCATACATCCCATTGAATCTTCGGATATAGAGAGATAAAGTAACAAAGGTCTCCCAGGCGAAGGTGGCGACAAGACAGGTGGGTTCTGGAGGTAGGTTTTGATTTTGTCGAAGGCTTGTTGACACGGGGTGTCCCAATTGAATCTCTCTCCCTTTCTGAGTAGCTTGAACAGCGGGTCGCAGGTCATGGTGAGCTTTGCGATGAAACGACTTATAAATTGTATTCTACCCAGGAACCCTCTCAGTTCTTTCTCATTTCTTGGTGGGTTCATCTCGGTTAAGGCCTTTATTTTGGTAGGGTCCACTTCTATTCCCCTTTGGGTAATGAGAAATCCTAACAGTTTGCCAGTAGTGACTCCGAACGTGCATTTCTGCGGGTTCAGCCTCATCTTGAACTCCCTCAATCTCCCAAAGAACTTTCTCAAAGCCTCTAGGTTCCCTCTCCTCTTCTTGGATTTCACAATCATATCGTCCACATACACCTCTACCTCTTTGTGGATCATATTGTACAGTAAAGTGGTGGCAGCCCTTTGATAGGTTGCGCCTGCATTCTTGAGCCCAAATGGCATGACCCTATAGCAATATGTCCCCCACGGAGTGATGAACGTGGTTTTCTCTCTATCCTCGGGAGCCATGAGGATTTGATTGTACCCGGAGAACCCATCCATGAAAGATAGAAGTTCATGTCCCGCAGTGTTATCAACCAACACGTCGATGTGGGGTAATGGGAAATCGTCTTTAGGGCTTGCTTTGTTCAAATCCCGAAAATCCACGCAAACCCTAACACGACCATCCTTCTTTGGGACAGGCACAATGATGGCAATCCATTCGGGATACTCGGTGACCATCAAGAATCCAGCTCTTAATTGCTTTTCAACCTCCTCTTTTACTTTGAGTGCCCATTCTGGCCTCATTCGCCTCAATTTTTGTTTTATGGGTTTTGAATTGGGAAAGAGGGGGATGTGGTGTTGGACTATTTTTGGATCGATACCTGGCATATCATTGTAAGACCATGCAAAAACATCTTTGAATTCATTTAATAGACTGATTAGTTCTTTACTTTCTTTATTGCTAAGTGTAGAGCCGATGAAGACATTTTGAGGATTGTTCTCATTTCCAAGATTAATTGTTAGGGTGTCCTCAATGATTTTACATGCAGATTCTTTTTCTTTTTCAATTAGTTTTTGCAGTTCAATAGGTATTTCATGATCATCACATTCATCACATTCATTAAGCGCGTTCGAGTAGGCAGAATCAGTCATGCTTTCATTGATTTTCCTTGGAGTGATTACAACATATATAGAAATTGAAAGACGCCTCATTTGGGCCATTACAGACTCTGGGTGTGGGGGGAACCTATCACTAGACTCAAAAACCCACTCCTTCTTGTGCTCTCCTCCCAGGCCAGTAATAAAGCATTCTTCCGGACCTCCTGTCTTGGTGATTTTCTCCATCTCTTCTTCCTCAGCTTTCCCTTCCTCACTTTCTTCACTCTTGGCAGCTTCCTCCACTATGCCCTCGACGTATTCACCTTTGGTCTTTCCGGGATCCTCCTTCACGACCTCTGCGTTCCCTTCGCCTAACAGATCTTTCATGGCAGAACCGTCTAGCGTACCAATCCAGTCCTTGGCAGCAACAGACTTTTCAGGCATTTGCAAAAATGGGTCTTTGTACCCAGAAAATTCATGGGAGAAGAAGATCTCGAACCCCGGCTTCATGCATTTGTCTTTTTGGTCCATCCATGGTTCTGGGAAACCGCAAAAGGGGAAATCTTCTCCTTCCTTCACAAAATACCCATTGAGAGTCTTTAAGTAAGGGTCTAGTGGCGCATTGACGTCCTTCTTCTTTGCTCTCAGCTCCTTCTTCGTTGGCTGATACCCTAGACCGTGAGTGTGAGTCTGAGTAGGGATTCTTGGAGCCTCTGGCAGGCCCTGAAGATTCTTCCCCAACCCCAATCCTGGAAAGAAGCCCATTTTCCTCATGATTCCCGCGACCACTGGACTAGCATACTGATCGAAATGGGGCGGTAGGGACTCTCCCGACTCTCCTTCTTCTATCATGCTGATGAACTCGAATCCTCCCATTTTCGCTTCTTCTTCTTGCAGCTGTAATTCTAGGACCGGTGCACTTGACGACGCTTCAGATGAACGAACCCAACTGTCTCCGAGGATATCACAGACTTTGTTTTCCCAGACATACTTAACCTTTTGATGGATCGTCGATGATATAGCGCCCAAACTGTCCAACCAGGGCCTTCCCAGCAGCAGATTGAAAGAAGCGGGGATATCGATGATTTGGAACTCAGCTTCTTTGTCCATCGGCCCGATAGCGAGGTTAAGAAAGATAATGCCCATGACTGCTCTTTGGGTGTTGTCATAGCGAGGTTAAGGAAGATTCATCTAAGCCCATTCGCTTGGCTGTGCGGAAGGGACATACATTAAGAGCAGACCCGTTGTCAACGAGACAAGCGGGCACGGTGTTCCCCAAACATTCAACGGTGATATACAGTGGCTTGTTGAGCGTGGGTCCTCCCGGAGGTAAGTCATTTGATGAAAAGGTGATAGCCGAAGTCGGAATCTTGCCGATCAATCCTATGAGGTCTTCCGGGGTGGTGTCGATAGACACGTCAGCCTGATTCAGAGCGTCTAGGACCGCCTGCCTATGACGTTTGGAGGCAATCAGCAACCCCCAAACAGTGATGTTAGCCTGAGTCTTCTTCATTTGCTTTAGGACCCGATCCTCTTCTTCTTCCTCGTTCATTTTTCCTTTTCCTTTCTCCAGCTCTCTCCCCGGGTGATCTTCCTCTAATTCATGCGGCTTGAAGTGCCTACCAGATCGAGTCAAATGGTCGATCTCTTCTTTTGCCCAAATGTTGTCGGTTTCTGAAACGGTCTTTGAGCCCTCTTTTGCCTCTTCGTCGCTTTGATACCATAGATCATCCTCCCCTACCCGGCCTATGTTCCGATCATTGCTTTCTTGGACCCACCAATCTGACTGCCTCGTCACTTCGTTTTCCCATATCCCTGGCTGGCTTCCAAGCATGCAGATCCCCGAATTTTCTGGCAACTGATAGAACTTCTTTGGTTCTTCGACCTTTGTGATTAGCTTGGATGGATCGAATGCCGCTTCTTCTACCCCTAAGAAATAAAGACCCCGCGGCGGTGGCACAGCACGATGGTTCGGCAGAGGATTCTTGGTGACATTGGGGGCTTTGACAGGTGGCTCGGATATCACTTTGTTGTCAATGAGGTCCTGGATTTCGTGCCTTAATCTCATGCACCGATCCGTCGAGTGGCCCTTTTGTTGATGATACTTGCAGTAGAGATCTCCCTTGAAGTGTGGTGGGAGTGGACTCGACGGGGGTCGAGGTTCTAGCTGACGGAGATGCCCTTTTGCTAACAGCCTGTCGAGGGCGGTTGATAATGATACTCCCAAGTCTGAAAACTTCCTCAGTGGCTTATCCTCCCCTCCTCTTGGATGGTTTCTGGTGATATCGAATTTTTTCTCCGGCTCGCTAAGTGCATTGACATCGGTGGGGCCAGAGTGACCCCCCGAGTGCCCTCCATTTGATCCATAACTGGGCCTTCGATATCGGTTCTGTGGCTCCTCCTTCTTGATTGTTCCTTCTTGAATTGCATCTTCGATTCTCGTCCCTACATCGAATACCTCAGCAAAGGTGTTGATTGACTAAAATCTCATCTTTTCTTGATAAACTGGTTGCAGATTTTTCATTAGCATTCGGATCTGGTCTTTCTCAGGCGGCCTTTGTACCATTTTAGCTGCCTTTCCTCTCCATCGACTCAAATACTCGGCGAATGATTCTTTGTTCCCCTGCCTGGTCGTTTCCAAATCTCGGACAGTAACATCCAAATCCTGATTGTACTCGTATTGCGCCACAAATGCCTTAATCACTTCTTCCCATACTCTGGTTTTGCTTAGCTCAAGTGTAAGGTACCATGACAGAGCATCTCCTGTTAAGGTTTGTTGAAATAGAACAGCCATCATGGTAGTGCTCAGTCCACTAGGCTGAAAAGCTCCTATGCACATTCGGACATGACTGCGGGGATTGCCTGTGCCATCAAACTTATCGAAAACTGGCATTTTGAAACCAGCCGGCAGCGTTTCGTGGACTCCGTCATACAATCCTTCCAGTTCCATCAGATAGGTATCCACTCCCTGAGCCTTGCGCATTACCCTTTCCAACTTTTCTATCTTCTCGGTCAACAGCTTCTCCTTCTCATCTTTCTCTCTGTCCTTGTTGGCTCTTAGTGCATCATTCCAGTGTGCCTCTTGATCGTCGAACCAATCTCCGTCTCCTCCTCCCAAAGGCGGATCTATAATAGGTGGAATTACATGCGGCGGCGGCCGGCGATTCAGCTCCTCTATCATTCCCATCATGCGGTTCATGTTCTCGGCCTGTCTCCTCATCTGTTCCGCTTGCTGTTCGACTAGTACCCTTAATCCGGTCATCTCTTCGTTGTTTCTTTCTTCGGCCATGTTAGCGTATCCTCTCCTTACAAGTCTTGCCGTAGGATCCCTGAACCACGCTTGATTGGCTATCTTTGCTCCTACAGCAGATTTTAAGTTTTATTATTTTTTAGAATACCTTTTTACCTTTATTTTAGCAAAACTTTTATTTTGTATGTCATGCGGATGCAATGCATGTGTGCGTGTGTGCCTACTCTATATGTCAAAGAAAGCGAAAAAATCTAACCCTAACACATAAACACATAAGCACATAAAACCCTTACCCATGTCAAGTACGATGATTTCTCCATTCATTGTGGCCCTCTTTTCCCATCCTTCGAAGTTTTGAAAAATTTTGGGGATTCTTGAAATCCATTTTTGGGAAGCAACTTTAGAAAAGCAGTTTTCAAGAATTTTGGATCATAAGGTGATTGGGTCAAAAATTTCTGTTTTTGAAAAGCATGAATTTTTTGAAATCTTGATTTTGAAGTCCCCCAAGTCCTTTGAAAGAGCGGTTTTGAATAAAGGCCGCGGAAATCTTATTCTTCGAAGGCTGATTTTAAAATTCTCAGGGTAGAAGGGTCATGTGATAAGATCATCATCGTACTTTTCATGGGTTTGGATACATACAAGGTCAATGATGCTTAGCTAGCGTGATATAAGAAGTGTAATCTTATAATCAAGGTTCGGCATGTTCTCCAAATGTCGTGGAACATGAGGAGAAATTGCTAAAAGGTGATTACAAGATTATACATCTTTTATCAAGCAAGTATTGTCATCATCTCAAGTAATCCCCTCCGGGCATACAAAACTTCCTAACACATAACCCTAATCAAGAACTGATTTCCTAAAATTGAAATGTTCTATAGAAACTACTATGCAAAGGCTGGGTTTTGGTCAAATAAGGGACCCTTGACACACACCCGATAGGATGCTTCATATACCAAATCATGGTACGAGATCAAGGGTGATCACACAGTCCCATGATGACTTGACCGACCGGGTTGCCCCGAGCCTCCAAGGTCATAGTTCCGTGCAATCGACTGGCTGGACATGCAAGTGAAATGCAATAGGCACACAAAGATTAATTAATTCGATTAAAAGGATGTTTTTCAAGTCTAATCCTCAAGTGAACCCAAAATCAGAATTCTGGTCTGCGAAACCAGAGATTCTGGGTTCGATCCCCAGCAGAGTCGCCAGATTGTGGATATCGCAGGTTGACTTACCCACAGCTTTTCAAAATCAAATTCAAAAACAAAATGAGTCGCCACTTAATTTTTAAAAGGAAAATTAAGAAACCATTTTGAAAGCAAACCGATCTTTTAGAAACCAGTGATTAGCTAGGTCCGGGGATTATGGAATGAGAGAGGAAGGAGCCCATCGAACTAAAACACCCTCTCTCATCCTATCTTGCGATAGGCCTCTACTCAACATCATTTTAATCAAATTCATTAATCTAAGCATGCCCTCAACTAATACATATGTACATATACATCACAAAAGCATGTCCAAAGGGTGTAAAATTGCAACTGACAAAATATCATTCAAAAGCCACATAATTCAGGTAACAAGCGATATGATATGCAATAGAGAACAAGTGAACTTACCCGGGATCCAGCAGTAATAATAAACGTGCAATGCATGCGAACAAAAGAAAATCCTAAAAAGAGTCTCTAATCACATATACACATAAGGCAAAACCTAATTCTAAGGTGTCGCGCATTAAGTCGAAGAATCAATAAAATCAAGAAATTAAGATAAACTAAAGGGGAGTTCTAGAAATCATACCTTAATAACACTGCAAAACAAAAGGTTAGTCCACATGATATGCAAAATATGATGTTAAAAAATGACAATCCTAAATTTCTAGCTTACATCCATCTAATGTAATTAAATCCAAAGCAAATAAGTCTTAATTACAAGTGTCGAATCATATAGATGAATATGTACATGGACAAGGATAAACTATGAAATACTCTTAAACTTTGAATTCAAGCTCAACTAATCATTATTAAAGCATGGTTCAAGCCCTAGATCATAGAAAAGTCATTTAGACCCTTATTTACAAAGTAAGTCAAATGTGTCATAAAACTCTGAAAATTGCAGAGAGCAGACCAGAACTTAAAAGAAATAAAAAGCATATCTCCCATGGTTTGATCTTGATGATTTTTGGACTCAATATGCCTCTGTGAGTCTAGTTTTCAAATCAAAAAGAAAATCAAAGTTCCAACGGTCGGATCTCCGGGAATATGAAAAATACTAGACATCACTCAGCACTTTACAACCTTCTGTCCAGAATTCTTGCACGATTTATTAAAAATAGTAAAAAACTCCGAATTGCTTTGTTCTTTTTAGGGTGACTTCCTAACACATTAAACTTCATAGAAAAAATTATTTGGAGTCACAAACACTTTATTAGAACTCTGATTTAATTGTTTCAAAAGAGTGTCACTGTTCTGAAACTATTCTGAAATTCTGGGCAGATTGTATTTGTGTCACAAAACTCATGATCAAACATCCTAAACATGAAACCACCTTAAAGTAAAAATTACAGTGGTAGAATATCATGTTATTGACACTTTTCCGTTGGTTTCACTTGATTTCAACGGTTAGATTTCAAACTAAAAATCTTTGATCAAAAATAGTTTGTGGATTCACTGTTTTTATTTTGCTAGTTCAACTTTTATTTGGTAACTCCAACTATTAAACCATGAAGTTGAGTTGAACCAAACCACTTCTCCTACCATTTGATGGCCATTAGAGACTACAAACCTTTATTCTTCATAGATTTCAAATGAAATATGGATAGACTTCATGAAATCTATAAGATATAAGGAATCTAAACCATGGAGATGGGTTTAGACTCAAAACTACATTCTCCTACCATTTGATGGTCATTGGAGAGGGAGACATGACTATGACTCGTGAGTCCTAAAGGATTATAGAAGGGATTCCTCAAGACATCAAGTTTACAAGATCCAACTCATGAGTATGGACTTGGATCCTCTTATGAAGTGGTGATCAAACTTTGACTCCTATGTGAAGCACAAGCCTACATGGGATTCAAAAGATCATGCTCAAGAGATCAAAGGAGATATTGAAGATCTCCAAGACCTTCAAGAGAAGAATATAAACAAGAAAGTGGAAGAAAGTAATATGGAAACAAAAGAAACTCCTAAGTTTACTTGATAAACAAAGAAAATAGTGAAAGATTTTAGGATTAGAGATTTTAAAAGAATAAAGAAAAAGCCAATAATCTATGGTTAGAGGATCACCTCCAAATTATCCTCAAAGTTTTCTTTTCTTTGAAGATCTTCCAAGCTCTTCTCTCTAATTCTCTAAACACTCTCTTTTCTCTCTAAAAAATGTTGGTGTAATGGAAGTATTTTTGCATATGCTCTCTCTCCCAATATGTTTCTTGGTGTTCTTCTTGGTCTCCCCTCTTTTAGGAAGATCCCTTCTCTTTTATAAGCAAAATTACCAGGTATTTTTGGTGAATTTTGGAGCAAAAAACAGGTGTAATTCTCTCATTTGTTGGTACAATGTGTACTTTCTGAAATTATGCAGACTGTTGTCCAGCGCGGCAGTCCAAATACTGACGCGGCAGTCCGTGACTGCCGCTGCGGCATTTCATGACTGCCGTTGCGGCACTTCATGACTGCCGCGCGGCATTCATCAAATGCCGCGGCAATTAATGGATTGCCGCATTTTTGTCAGTCTTACTTTATCAGTTTTTGTTCTTATTCGCATGCGCATACGTATTGCTTCTGCAAAATACAGACTTTAAAAGCGAACGGCAGTCAGAAATCTGTGGCGGTATTCGGTGAACGCCGGAACGGCATTCTCTGACTGCCGCGCGACACTCAGGGAGTGCCGCGGCAGTCTTCCGTGTGCCGTTTCTGGCTAAGGTTCCCCTTTTAGGTCTTTTCTCTTTTTGAAACAAATTATTTTTGAAGATCCTTTCCAAAAGTTGTGTTTTATATCTGAATTCTCCTAAATACCTGGTATTTCCCTCTTTCTGTGAAATTTTATCGCGTTTTGGAGAACTTTCTGAAGAGCTTGGAATACTTCGGATTTTTCGGTCATTGTCATCATTGGACGTGGAGGTGACGCTCTCCTAAATTCGACGGCCGGTCAAAATTGGGGTGTCTACACCCAATTACATCTTTTTTTCTTTTCTCTTTTCCTTCAGAAGTGTGAAAAAAAAAAGAAGCCAATATGACTACATGCTCCACATTATTGTTTTTGGAAAAAGCAATAAAGCATTTCTTTATTCTTTTCATTTTATATTTATTAATGACGTCTTATCAAATATATATATATATATTGATGACGTGTGCAAATGTCTCATAAAATTAGATTAAATTTTACAAAACCATGCAATAAAAAAATAAAAAGTAAAAATAATAATATATAACTAACCCTTCTTCATAAACAATCTTCACCTGCTCTTGTAATCTTCTTCAAATTGATCTTCATAGCTCCTCCTTCAAAGAAAACTGAAAACTAATTAAAGTCAAATTTAAAAGATAAAAGGAAAGATAGTTATACTTGTGTACAAAATAATTTATTTTTGTATGATTTATATAGAGAGATAAGCTAAGCTTGAATCAATGCAAAATCTATTTGAAGTTTGAAAAGAGTAAATATATTATTTATTTCAAATTTCAAAAGTATCATCCATTTTTTAACGGGTTTTATTAACAACCACATAAATTGCACCCCCAATATTCATAAGTCACAAACAAAAATTTGTTATAACATTCTTATGAAGAATGTTGTGACCGGTCTTATATACTCATCTAATATATATATATATATGCATATATAAATCAAAGCATTAGACCTTTTAAAAATTGAATTGTATACATTATAATGCAAATACACGATTATTCCATAAACAAAATATAAAAGTAAATAAACTTGCCTTTTATGTTTGCACCTCTTGTCTCATTAAGCAGTTTGCTCTTGCTACCAAAAAGAAGAAGAAAAGAAAATAGTTCATCTTCCTGCCCCTGTAAATAGAAACACAAACGCTATCAAACATGAATATATCAAGCCAAGTTTGGAAGTAAAAAAAAAAAAAAACTATAAATATATGAGATGGTAGGAGATAAAAAAAAAATAAAAACCTATCAAACATGAACATATCAACCCAAGTGTCGAAATAAAATAGAACACAAAACTGTAAATATATAAGATGGTTAGAGATAATGGTTGGACATGGAGGAAGTTAAAGATGAGGATTGGAGATGAAGAATATATAAATCAATGATAAATATTGGTTCACATTAAAATCTTTAAGGATAAAAATATCTATGCTATTAAATATAAAAAAATTTGTTATGCGTATATCTAGTTTTACAAAGTATAACAATATTAGAAAGACTATATGTTATCATTAATTGTAAATTTCAAATACGAAACGGTTTCAAACCTTACCAAGATTAATAGGTACATTCAAGTAATTTTTTAATAAAATTCAAAAACACCATTTGATTAGTATTAAAATAAAAATTAAAAAAACACCACTTGATTTTTGAATAAACTTAAGCATAATTCTTTTTTAAATAAGAAACTTAAACATATACTATATGTTATCCAACTAATATATATATGTATATATAATTAATTTGTATCTTATCTGATTAATATGTATATATATTTTGTATCTTATGATTAATATGCAAAAAGAAAATTATTCCTCATAGATAGAGGTAATGGGTTTAGGGGTGAATTAAGTGAGTGAGTTATGGAGGGGGGTTATCATCCAATAAAATTTGAATTGGATAAATTTGACATATTCATTGAATGTTAATAAGAAAATTCTAAAATAGGAAAAGTTTATAGAATGTGCCACTTGGCAAAAGTAAAACCCTTTGTTTTCATATATATATATATATATATACGTGTGTTACACAATTGGCTTATGATTTATTTTAGTTAAAAGGGATAATGATATTTCAGTCTGTTTTCTATGTAAATATTAAAAGTCAATCTAATACTTTTTAAGGAAAAAAAAATACAACTTTTTTTTTTTTGTAAAATAAAAAGTCATTAAGTAATTTTATACAATATTGGGAGCAATTCTTTATAACGTTGGGGAGCAACTCTTCACAACGTCGAGAGCAATTACTTAAAACATTATTACATTAGGGAGCAACTCTTTATAACGTTAGGGAGCAACTCTTCACAATGTCGAGAGCAATTACTTAAAACGTTATTACATTAGGGAGCAATTCTACACAAAGTCAACTCATAACAATGTTGGGAGCAACTCAACACAACATTAGGAACATATTGACAACATTTTTGTACAAGTTTATAAATGTTCAAACATAACGTAGTCAGAAACATAAATTTTCAAAAGTTGGTATTTTGTAAGTTTGTTGATGACTTTTTAACATTTTTAATTATTATTTTTTTTTATTGGTGTCACAGGGCCCCTTTGATCGGGAGTTAGCAGGGTTAGCAGTTAGTAATACACACACACACGACGGAGCGCGAAAGCACAAGAGGAGCCAAAGTCCTCATTAAAGAAAATAGTCCCTAATGCGACCCCAAAGATTCGAACCCACTACCTACCACCCACTTGATGGAAGGGGTCATGGTCTAAGTGAGATGGTTAGTTTTAATTATTGTTGATATATGTTTTTTAATTATTGTTGATATATGTTTTTTATTTTGAAAATGTAACAGACTGACTTTTTAAAATTTTCACCTAAAGTAGACTAAAATCTAATTATCCCTTAGTTAAATTCTCTAATATGATAAAGTAGTTTGGCTAGATCATAAGACCCGAATGATTAGGGTACTTATGTTTTGTTACTTTTAAAAAATTACTCTAGAGATTATCAAAAAACATGCTACTTAGTACTTACTACTCAGGATAACAAAATATTGTACCCGAGTGGTTTCTATAGTCATTCTGCTTATACGGTGATGATGCCAGAAATTGGTAAGAGTAAAGTTGAGCAATTTTAGGAGAGAGAGAAAGTGAAAGACTATTTTTTGTATGTGGTTCGGCCCTGTTAATGAAGGTACCTACGTCCACGTGTGTGTCTGAGCACGTTCACTAGCAGATCACCGGCGGCCCTGGTAAGCCAACAAAGAGGGGCGGCACTACCAGTAATATCGATCGGGTGTATGCGTATAATGGTGAATTTTATAAAGGTGCTGTGTAGACTAAAGAGTTGGCGGCCCCTTCAATGGGGGGTGAGAGGTCTCTTTTATAAATGTACGAGACCTACTCATACATGGATAAGGAAATATAATCCTATTAATATAGATTGGCATTAATTATGGGGATTTCCTAATTGGATTAGGAAACAGTGTGCACTTTCCATTAGTCTTCTAGCTTGAGTAGGAAACTGGACGTAATACTCGGGATCACGCCTGTGGAGCTCGAGATCATGCTTGTGGGCCCGGATGGGCTGTTCCCGCGATGGGATGTGCCTGTGCAATTTTCCCGACCTGTTGGCCGGGTCATGAATGAGCCGCTCGGGATGTTGAGTAGACTAAATCGCTCGGGCTGATGCTTCTGAGGAGTTGTGCATGATTTGCCCGGGGCATGGACTGACTGCTGATTTGAACCGCTCGGTTATAAAATAGAGCCAATTTTGGGTGTATCAGCTGCCCCCCATTTCCAAGATTGGCCAGATGCTATATCGGGGCAAGTTTGGAAATCAGTTTGATGTTACTTGCTGCTGTCTGAGTGCTTGTGAAAGCTGCCTCGGGGCTTCTGAGCCTGGTGAGTCCTCGGGAACTGGCTGAGAGTTGAGATCCAGCCTATCTCGGGACCTTTAAGTGCTCGGGAACTGACCGGAAGTTGAGACCCAGCCTAATTCTGAGTCTTTGAATGCTCGGGAAGTGACCGAGAGTTGAGACTCGGCCTACTTCGGAGTTTTTTTTCCTTGAGTTAGCTCTCAGGATGGTTATCTTCTGCCCGTAAACCTTCGTCAAGGCTGTGGGTAGAAGGATTTTACCATGTTGGAAAAGCCGACCTAAAGCGTATTGCTCTAGGGTCTTTTTTTTATTTTTATGTTAACTCCCCAGGATGGTTGTCTTCCGCCCGGTCAGCCTTCATCAAGACTGTTGGGAGAAGAGCTTGACCATGTTTGTGGAGCCGACCTAAATCACGTTGCTTTAAGGTCCTTTTGCTCCTCTATCGTCGGCCAACCTAAGAGATTTTAGTCACCTCTATCGTCGGTCTGGACCTAAGTGGAGTTAATGCCTCTGAGTACTGTAGGTGCTCAGGTTGTCCAAGATTTTGACTTGGTTATCCGCGAGGCCTGTAGGTACCCGGTGTGATTACCTGTTTAGTTCACTACGCCGTCTTGCCCCCCAAGCTTTCGCTAAGACGAGGGTCTTATAGAGGCTATGATCTGTAGGTAACCGACCTGGAACATGGTAGTTGCAGGGTCTTTTGAAGCTTGCCATCATCAGCCACCTAGGGGGTTTGCCCCCATCGTCGGTTGGACCTAAGCGAAGCTGGTGCCTTGGGCGTGACCCCAAGGTCTTTAATGCCTGGGTTCGGAGCCCGAGGTCTTTTGAGTGCTTGGGTTCGGAGCCCGAGGTCTTTTTAGTGCCTGAGTTCGGAGCTCGAGGTCTTCTTCGTGCCTCGAGGTTAGGCCCGAGGTCTTTGTATGCCTCGGGGTTAGGCCCGAGGTCTTTGTATGAGTTCTCTGACGATCGGTGGAGCCTCATGTGGTGATCGAGCAAGTACCACTATAGTCGGGCTCTTCTAGACCGATGGAGACAGGAGGTCGGATCAGAATCGTCGGGCTCCAGATTTCTCTAGGCTGGAGGCAAAGTCAGAACTGCTTGATCCTGACCGATATGAACTGGAGGTTGGGTCGGGGCTGCCGGACTCTGCTTGCTGTGAGCTGGAGGTCGGGTCGGGGCTGCCTGACCCGGACTGCTGTGAACTGGAAGAACTGTCGGAACTCCAGGACTGATCTCGCTTTCGTTTACTTCTGGAAGCCTCATTGCTTTCTTGCCCGGGGTCTTTGATCTTTAGAAATTCTTCAATGTCAATGTATTTTTCAACCCTCTCTGTGAGTTCGACCAAGGTTACCGGTCGATTTCGGTGGAACGACGCGGCGCACTTAGTGTGTTGAACTCCCGAGCAGAAGGCTATGATGGCAATTGTCTCGTTCAGATTGCGGATTTGAAGCTTCTGTTGGTTAAACCGGTCGGTGAACTCCTTGAGGGACTCATTATTCCGTTGTCTGACCGTCAGTAGCTGCATGTCTGGCGTTGGCCGCTCATGCATACCGGCGAACTGGTTGATGAACTGCTTGCTGAGTTGTTTGAAACTGCAGACCGATCGAGGCTCCAAAGAGTAGAACCACTGTATGGCCGGGCCTTTCAAAGTGCTGGGGAAGGCTAGGCAGTGTAGCTCATCGGAGTTGGTGGCTAGGTCCATCTGAGCCTTATAGGTCCGATCGTGGTCGACCGGGCTTCCCGAGCCGTTATATGAATCTAGCCGAGGTTGCTTAAATTTGCGCGAGATGGAGAACCTTGCGATCTGGCTAGAGAATGGTGACTCTATCTCGGTATTGGCTTGATTCGGAACACGATTTTGACCAAGCTTTTTGGCCTTTCCGTCGATCTGCTTCTGCAAGTCCTTGATTCGGGCTTCCACTCCTTCCCGACCGGTATCTGAGGAACTAGTCGGGTTGGTGGAAGATGCTTCTTCATGGCGGGGTGCTGTCCTCTGGGATCGGGCTCGGCTATGACTCCGGATAACCGTATCCCCAGGGACGACTCGGCTCTTGACCGAGTGACCCTGGACTAATTCCCGGGCCATATGCTCTCGCCTTTCCTCTCGGGCAGCACGTCCACCGTTGATGTCTTTGGCAACCTCAACACGGGATGGGTTGGCTCGGGCACGTTGTCTGGTCCAGATTGGTTTCCGACCGTACGCAATGTTCCCGGGTCGTTTCCCAGCCCCTGGAGGATGGCTTTGCTGGGCCAGCAGGGCTTCGATCTGTCGCTGGATTTGACGCTGGCCCTCCAAGAGTTGTGTGAGGGTCGCGGTGATCTGCTCAGATGTCATGGCTGCCGCAGTCGGTGCCGGGGCCGAAGGAACATCCCGGTCGGACTGCTGATCAGCCTTCTTACCCTTCTTCGGTGGCATGACGATCAGTCAAGAGATTTGTTGATGAGAAGACTTGTCGTTTCCCACAGACGGCGCCAAACTGATGATGCCAGAAATTGGTAAGAGTAAAGTTGAGCAATTTTAGGAGAGAGAGAAAGTGAGAGACTATTTTTTGTTTGTGGTTCAGCCCTGTTAATGAAGGTATCTACGTCCACGTGTGTGTCTGAGCACGTTCACTAGCAGATCACCGGCGGGCCTGGTGAGCCAACAAAGAGGGGCGGCACTACCAGTAACACCGGCCAGGTGTATGTGTATAATGGTGAATTTTATAGAGGTGCTGTGTAGACTAAAGAGTTGGCGGCCCCTTCAATGGGGGGTGAGAGGTTTCTTTTATAGATGTAAGAGACCTACTCATACATGGATAAGGAAATATAATCCTATTAATATAGATTGGCATTAATTATGGGGATTTCCTAATTGGATTAGGAAACTGTGTGCACTTTCCATTAGTTTTCTAGCTTGAGTAGGAAACTGCCCGTGGCCGTAATGCTCGGGATCACGTCTGTGGAGCTCGGGATCATGCTTGTGGGCCCGGATTTGCTGTTCCCACGGTGGGATGTGCCTGTGCAGTTTTCCCGACCTGTTGGCCGGGTCATGAATGAGCCGCTCGGGATGTTGAGTAGACTAAACCACTCGGGCTGATGCTTCTGAGGAATTGTGCATGATTTGCCCGGGGCATGGACTGACTGCTAATTTGAACCGCTCGGTTATAAGATAGAGCCAATTTTAGGTGTATCATACGGTAACAAAATATTGTACTCAAGATAATAAAAAACTTTACAAGAATAACAAACTGTAGTACATTTGTACACCAATTTTGATCGTACAATACGACCAAACCGCAATTTTGATCCTAGAATTTTCCTTGCTTTTATACCATTGTACCCCAATTATGCTATTTCATAAAAGTAATTGCTACTCAAGGAAACCTGCGTTACTTTATAAGATAAAAAAATAATAATTCAACAAAAATAAAGACAAAACAGAACAAAAAATTAGGGCTCGCATGGTAAATTTGTGATTTTTAATTTTTGTTTCCATTTTTTGGTATTAGGCGTTGACTCTGATCGATTCAATAAATGAAGATAAAAGCCAAAACCAAAAACCACTACGTTACCAAACGTACCCTAAGCAATTCGATTAGAACGTCTAGAACAATTATGCTTAATCCCCACCCAATGCTAAATTAAATAGTATACTAGCCAAATTAACCATTTTCAATACCGTCACATTTCATATGCCATTTTTTTTGCACGGGCATGTGCTACATTTCGCAAATTAGATGTTCATAAGGACCACAACCAATTTTTGAAAAAAAGATGAATCAATGACTCTTTTTTTTTATTTTTGGGCTCTTCTTCTGATGATTCTGAACAAAGATTTTTTTTAAGAAAACTGAGAACCATCAATAAGCATAGCATCAATTACAAGCCGAGGAAGAGAGAAAGGGGAAAGAGGTCCAGAAAAAGCTAAGCGAGCAGATCATATAACAATTTAGGCTTAGTTTGGCTCTTATTTGGTGCCTTTTCTTTTTTTTTTTTTAAAGTACAATTTTATGTTAATTCATTTGGTAACTAGTTTACGAGTTTTACAAAAATTGAACTTAGTGCTTTTTTGGTAGTGATGTTGTAATTTAACGTTTGCACTCATTTCAGTCAGTGAACTAGTGTACATAATACACTACTTGGTGTACAACGAAAATAAGTACTGTGTACCATTAGAGCATAAATGTCAACTGTAATTTTTTGAATGCATTTTTGCTCACTCAATGCACACCAAACTCTCCCCTTGGCCAATGCAGTAGGACCCATGATTAAATGAGAATTAATTAATGGTATAAATATCCTGGATCCCACTGCATTGGGCAATGAAATAGTTGGGTGAGCAATATTTAGGTGAGCAAAAATGCTCTCTAATTTTTTTAACCACTGTGCGTAGCAACGCCAAAACATAAGTTTGGCATGGATAAACGACATTTTACATTGAAGAAGCGATAATTTGAGAGGAAGGATAAGCTCTAATTTGAGATCGAGGGGGTAAAAGCCCATTGGAGTGGGTTTTTTTTTTTTTAATTCTTTTATCCTTTTAGACTATAATTTGACTCTTGCACTCATTTCAATGATATAGTGTATAAAACACTGAATAGTTATGCCGAGAGTCAAGATCTGATTTCATGAGAGGTACATGCTTACGTGGATATTTAGTGGCAGTGCCCCAACTCGTTGGAAATTATATTATTTTGGATTTCGAGTGTTTAAAATTGTGCGGTTGTCCAATAATTTTTACAAATAATGGGTTGATGGTTATATATAATGTAGTTATTCAACAATAAACTAATCTATCCATAACTCTTTCAAACACAAAAATGCGTTTATGTGCTTAATTTCACTTATAAAAGAAAGAATCTCTAATATATTCAGAGAGTTCATTACATTTACCCCCTTGTTTTTTTTTGCTAAGCAAAATTTTATTAAACAATGGCATTAGGCCACATTTAGTACACCAAAAGTCATCCCCAAAAAAAACCTGAAACAAACACACCCTCAACTCTTAATCTCAAATTCAAACTCAACCCAAAAAAAGAAAATGAAAAACACTAACAAAGCCCCTAGAAAGAGATCCAGAATCTGCAGAAAAATGCCCCCTATTGAACAGTCCACATCTGAAGCAACTTATCAACATCACCAACCAAAGCCCAATCCGGCAAGAAGGCCAACACCCTTGCATCAGAGCCACCCTTGAACAATAAAAAATTTGAAGCACAAAACACAACCAAAGAGTAAAGCCTCCACATATGCAAACAAGGACCACAATGATGATAAGGAGACAAGACAACATAGATTCTTGACCACCTGCAATGACCTTCCAAACTAGAAATTCATGGTGGTCTGTAAAAATTTTGTCACACCCGTTCCATAAATTTGTGATTTTTAAAATACATCATTTGAGATTTTTGAAATTATTAATGTTATTAATAATTTGAGTTGAGGTTAACTGTGAGTCAATGGTAAGGTGTCAGTGAGGGCACGAGAACATGGCAGTTCATATTGCATGAGCATGACTAAATGACATTTATATGATTTAAATGTTATTTGACTTTATCTGGTATTTGATGAATAGTAATTTTATCTGTGTTGTGGGAATTTTGGTAATCTTTGATATTGTTATATCATTTTGGGAACTGTGGTGAGAACGTGAGTGATACGTTAATTAAAAAGGTAGGTTGTGTAGAAATTCCACAGAATATAGTTTTCGGACGTTATTTTTGGACCCAAACGAAACCTAGTCGGAAACTTTTGAAATTTATAGTTTTCACTCGGAAAGTTATAAAATGGACGTATGCGACGTTTTGAGACTTGATTAGCAGTTTTGAGAAACTTGCGGGGAGGTAAACGTAATTCTCAGAAAGTTTGCCTATATATAGATGAGGACGAGATTTCATTCTCATCCAAACTCACAAATATCTAGAGAGAGAGGAGAGAGAAGGGAGATTGAGCCAACGGGCTTTGCGACGCCGATCGACGACCATTCGTCCGTCAGATTTTCTCCAGATTCAAGATTTGAACTCGTGGAGGTAAGGCCTACGTTTTGATACTACTTTGGCCATGTTTGGCTAATTTTTGTAAAAATATTAATTCTAGACTTTTGGGGAAAATCAGGTAAAACTCGTAGGAATCGCGTATAATTTGAAATCCGACATTTATTCGGGCCTCTAGTCGATCCTTCGAAGTTTCGGAGAAATCGCACGAGGTATGAATTCTAGATCTATGAAATATATGGATTTTCATGTTTTGAACATCATTTTTGATATTCTTGGATCCGGGCGAAATTCATGTATTAGTTAGGCCCGTTAATTATGCACATGAAATTATATGAAAAGCACGTATAACTGTTTATGTGAGCATGTTATGTGTCTACTTGGGTCAAAGGGGAGTTTGGTGCAAATTCATCCGGGGTAAGCTCCTCGAACCTTGAGGATTATGATTGTGATTGAAATGGAATTGGAATTGTGGTTGTGTCTGGATTGGAGGTGGGCCCAACCAGTACACGGTACCTGGTATGGAGGAAGGCCCAACCAGTGTACGAGATACGTGGGAGAGGGGGGCCTCCTACGGCATCGACCGGATAAATGCGTACCACTCACCCTAGAGACCATTTCTATGTGTTTTAGATGCTTAAAGCATGAACTGTCATATAAGCATACATTTAGAATTGTACGTTCAGCATATAGCTGAGCAGTGGAGATGTACTCCATTGCAGGTAAGAAGAAAGACAAGAAGAATCGTGAGGAGTGAGGCCGAGGAACGCCGGGGAATCACGTTTGTATATGTTTTGTTTTAAATGCTAAAACCTTGTGTAAGGATTTGAAATTGTAATAGTACGTTGTAATAGATCTTTGGTTTTGTTCTGTAACATGGAAATTATGTATTTGAATGTCTGTAGTTAAGTTTTAAATGTTGAAAATCAGTTGTGGTTGTTTTGGTGTTGTGTGGAGAAAGCATGAGTTGTTAACTATCAACACAGGGCTGCCCAGCAGGGGAGCAGTCGACTGAACCCAGGATCAGTCGACTGGATCTCGTAGGATGGAGATACTGAAAGTGAATAGTAAGAGAAGCAGTCGACTGGACCCTTGATCAGTCGACTGAACCACTGTTGAATTTGGCCACTGCTTGATTAATAATAAACCCAGTCGACTGGGTCTCTAGTTCAGTCGACTGGACCCCTTCTGAAATGTTGCATTTTTGGTTCTGTTTAACACAGTCGACTGGGGACCTTAACCAGTCGACTGAGCAGTCGACTGGGCTTCCTGATCAGTCGACTGGACCTCTGTTGAGAAGTTCAGGTTTTGGTTTTTGCTCAGTTCAGTCGACTGGACCCTAGGAGCAGTCGACTGAACCCCTGTTTTCAAAAAAAAAAAAAATGATTCTTTTGGGATGTGTTTTCCGTTGCCCAAAACTTTTTATAACTCTGATTTCAATGGATTTTACAAACTCAGAGGGTAATGTTCCCTAAGTTTTATTATACCCATGGTCGTTTTATAATCCTTTCCGCTGCGTATTGTTAGATAATGTTTGGATGAGCCTTGGTGGCGTGCCACGTGTCCTATTTCTACGCGTAGTGGGATGGGTCGTGACATTTAGTGGTATCAGAGCCAGAGGTAACAAAACTTTGGGAACGTTCTGTGGATATCGCAGGTTGACTTACCCACAGTTTTTCAAAATCAAATTCTAAAACAAAATGAGTCGCCACTTAATTTTTAAAGGGAAAATTAAGAAACCATTTTTAAAGCAAACTGATCTTTTAGAAACCAGAGATTAACTAGGTCCGGGGATTATGGAATGAGAGAGGAAGGAGCCCGTCGGACTAAAACACCCTCTCTCATCCTATCTTGCGATAGGCCTCTACTCAACATCCTTTTTATCAAATTTATTAATCTAAGTATGCCCTCAATTAATACATATGTATAATATACATTACAAAAGCATGTCTAAAGGGGTGTAAAATTGTTAATGACAAAAATATCATTCATAAGCCACATACTTCAAATAGCAAGCAATATGATATGCAAATAGGGAACAAGAGAGCTTACCCGGGATCCAGCTGCGAATATTAAACGTGCAATGCATGCGATTGAATAAAACCTAGGAAGAGAGTCTCTAATCCATATATACATATAAGGCAAATCTTAACTCTAAGGTGTCGCGCATAAGGTCAAAAATCAAATAAAATCAAGAAATTTAATAAACTAGAGAGGGATCGAGAAATCATACCTTAATAGCGCTACAAAACAAAGGGTTAGTCCACATGATATGCAAAATACGATGTTAGAAATAACAATCCTAAATTTCTAGCTTACATCTATCTAATGTAATTAAATCCAAAGCAAATAAGTCTTAATTACAAGTGTCAAACCATATGGATGAATATGTACATGGACAAGGATAAACTATGAAATACTCTTAAACTTTGGATTCAAGCTCAACTAATCATTTTTAAAACATGGTTTAAGCCCTAAGTCATAAGAGAATCATTTAGGCCATTATTTACAAAGTTGGTCAAATGTGTCATAAAACTCTGAAAATTGCAGAGAGTAGACCAGAACTTAAAAGAAATAAAAAGCATATCTCCCATAGTTTGATCTTGGTGAATTTTGGACACGAGATGCCCCTGTGAGTCTAGTTTCCAAATCAAAAAGAAAATCAAGGTTTCAACGGTCGGATCTCTGGGAAAAGGACAAACACCAGACACCACTCAGAGATGTACAACTTTCTGTCCAGAGATTTTGTTTGATTTTTTAAAAATAGTAAAATAATCCGAAATGCTTCATTCTTTTTAGGGGGCTTTCCTAACACATTAAATTACATGGAAAAATTTATTTTGGGTCACAAACACCTTATTGAAGCTTTGATTTACTAATTTCAAAAATGTTTTACTGTTCTGAAACTATTTTGCAACTCTGGACAGATTGTGATTAACTCACAAAACCCATGATCAAGCCCCTCTAAACATAAAACTACCTTAAAACAAATATTACAGTGGTAGAACTTTGAGTTATTGACACTTTCCCGTTGGTTTCACTTGATTTCAACGGTTAGATTTCGAATTAAAAATCTTTGATCAAAAACAGTTTGTGAACTCACTGTTTTCATTGGTCAAGTTCAACTTTATTTGTTAACCCCAACTATTAAACCAAGAAGTTGGACTTAAACTAAAACATTTTCCCCTACCATTTGATGATCATTGGAGACTAAAGACTTTTATATTTAGGGATTTCAAATGAAGTATGAATAGACTTCATGAAATCCCAAGATGATGAACCTAAACCATAGAGATGAGTTTAGACCCAAAATGCTTTCTCCTATCACTTGATGGTCATTAGAGATGAAGACATGACTAAAACTCATGAGTTTTCAAGGAATATAAGAAGACTCCATGAAAACCCAAGCTTAGAGGACCCAAGTCATGAGTATGGACTTGGATCCATCTATGTGCTTATAAAATAAAATGATGATCAAACTTTGACTTCTATGTGAAGCATAAGCTTACATGGGATTCAAAAGATCACATTCAAGAGATTTCAAGAGAGATATTGAGAATCTCCAAGAGTCTCAAGAAGGAAGTATGAACAATAAAAGAAATGAAGCAAGGAAAACAAAATAGCTTGAGGATTCAAAGGAAAGAATGCAAATAAAACAACTTATGGTTAGAGGATCACCTCCAACTATCCTCAAAGTTTCTCTTCTTTGAAGATCTTCCAAGCTCTTCTCTCTAGTACTCTAAACTCTCTCTTTTCTCTCTAACAATGTTGGTGTAATGGTAGTGTATTTTTTGTATGTTGTCCCCCTTTTGCAATGGAGATACCTCTCCTTATATAGACAAAAAATACCAAGTATTTTCAGTGAATTCGGAGTAAAAGACAGGTGTAAACATCTCATTTGGTGGTATAATGTGTACTTTCTAAAATTATGCAGACTGCTACCCAGGGCGGCAGTCCAGAAACTGTCACGGCAGTCCGTGAATGCCGCCGCGGCGGTCCATGACTGCCGTCGCGGCACTACGCGACTGCCGCGCGACATTCATCAAATGCCGCATAAATTAATGGATTGCCGCGTTTTTGTCAGTCTTACTTTATCAGTTTTTTGTTCTTATTCGCGTACGCATACGTATTGCACTGCAAAATACAGACTTTAAAAGTGAACGGCAGTCAGAAAATGTTGGCGGCACTTGGTGAATGCCGGACCGGCACTCCCTGACTGCCGGGCGGCACTTAGTGAGTGCCGCGGCAGTCTGCCGTGTGCCGTTTTTAGCTAAGATTCCCTCTTTAGGTCTTCCTTGTTTTCAAAGCAAATTATTTTTGAAGATCTTTTCCGAAAATTGTATTTTATATCCGAATTCCCCTAAATACCTGGTATTTTCTCCTTTCTGTGAAATTTTATCGCGTTTTGGAGACTTTTTGAAGAGCTTGGAATACTTCAAATCTTTCGGTCCTTATCATCATCGGACTTGGAGGTGACACTCTCCTAAATTCGACGTTAGGTCAAAATTGGGGTGTCTACAGTTTGCCCCTCTTTGACAGAGCTTGTGGAGCAACGCGTCCCATAAGTGAATGTCAAAGCCTGTGTGAAGACAAGCCTTTGACCTGACTGTCGAATTTAGGCAAAAACAAAATTGCGTTGCAAAAACGGGCGTGCAGCAGAATTCTAATTGGTCGTGCTCCATGACGAGGTGCCTACGTATCCCTATCAGGAATCAGACCAAAGCGTAGTTCAGGCATGGGTTGACCATTCACAGACGCAAGTAGTCACACGGATGGATGCACCTATCTTATTGTGATGCACGTGCTCAAGCAATTTCGTGCTCCATATAATGCCTATACGACATATTGTTCTTTCTTAGTACCAAAAAGCAACCTATGCCATTCTACTCATGATGTCATTCCATTCTGGGAGAGTCATGACCGTCATAGATGCGCTTACTATGTTTAATTCTCTGACATTCTTCAAGAGTCATCTAATCGTCTAGGATGCGCTACGCGCCTTATACCTTGGTGTCAAATTAGAAACCACGCTTTCCGAAAGATTGAGGTGCGCTTCGCGCCTTATAATCGGGTGTCTTCCAAGAATCATCTGATTGACTGAGATGCCCCTTATACTCCGGTGTCAAATCAGGAACCACGCTGAAAGACTGAGATGCGCTACGCGCCTTATACCCCGGTGTCTTCCAAAAAAACCATCTGATCGACTGAGATGCGCTACGCGCCTTATACTCCGGTGTCAAATTAGAAACCACGCTGAAAGACTGAGATGCGCTACGCGCCTTATACCCCGGTGTCTTCAAAAAAATCATCTGATCGACTGAGATGCGCTACGCGCCTTATACTCCGGTGTCAAATCAGGAACCACGCTGAAAGACTGAGATGCGCTACGCGCCTTATACCCCGGTGTCTTCAAAAAAATCATCTGATCGACTGAGATGCGATACGCGCCTTATACTCCGGTGTCAAATCAGGAACCACGCTGAAAGACTGAGATGCGCTACGCGCCTTATACCCCAGTATCTTCAAAAAATCATCTGATCGACTGAGATGCGCTACGCGCCTTATACTCTGGTGTCAAATCAGGAACCACGCTGAAAGACTGAGATGCGCTACGCGCCTTATACCCCGGTGTCTTCAAAAAATCATCTGATCGACTGAGATGCGCTAGGCGCCTTATACTCCGGTGTCAAATCAGGAACCACGCTGAAAGACTGAGATGCGCTACGTGCCTTATACCCCGGTGTCTTCCAAAAATCATCTGATCGACTGAGATGCGCTACGCGCCTTATACTCTGGTGTCAAATCACGAACCACGCTGAAAGACTGAGATGCGCTACGCGCCTTATACCCCGGTGTCTTCCAAAAATCATCTGATCGACTGAGATGCGCTACGCGCCTTATACTCTGGTGTCAAATTTTGGAACCACGCTGAAAGACTGAGATGCGCTACGCGCCTTATACCCCGGTGTCTTCCAAAAAAACCATCTGATCGACTGAGATGCGCTACGCGCCTTATACTCCGGTGTCAAATTAGAAACCACGCTGAAAGACTGAGATGCGCTACGCGCCTTATACCCCGGTGTCTTCAAAAAAATCATCTGATCGACTGAGATGCGCTACGTGCCTTATACTCCGGTGTCAAATCAGGAACCACGCTGAAAGACTGAGATGCGCTACGCGCCTTATACCCCGGTGTCTTCCAAAAATCATCTGATCGACTGAGATGCGCTACGCACCTTATACTCTGGTGTCAAATCAGGAACCACGCTGAAAGACTGAGATGCGCTACGCGCCTTATACCCCGGTGTCTTCCAAAAATCATCTGATCGACTGAGATGCGCTACGCGCCTTATACTCTGGTGTCAAATTAGGAACCACGCTTTCCGAAAGATTGAGGTGCAATTTCATGCTATATAGATGCAAAGATTCACGATTATGTTCTTTCTGGTGATATGAATGCATTCTACGCCGATATGAATTGCCGCAACATAAATGACTTCAACAAGGATTCGCCTTAATCTAGAAGACTCCAACGGATTTGCCTCAACCTAGAGGACTTCAGCAGGGGTTTGCCTCAATCTAGAAGACTTTAACGGATTTGTCTCAACCTAGAGGACTTCAGCAGGGGTTTGCCTCGATCTAGAAGACTTTAACGGATTTGCCTCAATCTAGAGGTCTTCAATAAAGATTGCCATTGAGGACTTATATCGACCCAAAAAGATGCTGTCATCGAGGACTATCGCAAGTTCAAAAAGATTGCCATTGATGAGTGACAAGGATTGCCATTGAGGCCTAAAAGAGATTGCCATTGAGGACTAACGAGGATTACCATTGAGGACTAATACAAATGATGCTGCCATTGAGGACTAATGCAAGATTGCCATTGAGGACTAACACCGATGATGCTGCCATTGAGGACTAATGCAAGGTTGCCATTGAGGACTAACACCGATGATGCTGCCATTGAGGACTAATGCAAGGTTGCCATTGAGGACTAACACCGATGATGCTGCCATTGAGGACTAATGCAAGGTTGCCATTGAGGACTAACACCGATGATGCTGCCATTGAGGACTAATGCAAGGTTGCCATTGAGGACTAACACCGATGATGCTGCCATTGAGGACTAATGCAAGGTTGCCATTGAGGACTAACACCGATGATGCTGCCATTGAGGACTAATGCAAGGTTGCCATTGAGGACTAACACCGATGATGCTGCCATTGAGGACTAATGCAAGGTTGCCATTGAGGACTAACACCGATGATGCTGCCATTGAGGACTAATGCAAATGAAGAGAAACTGTCATGGAGGACTAATGTTTATGAAGAGAAGCAGCCATTGAGGGCTAATGCTTGTTCAGGAGTCTCGTCGCGCTTAAAGAACCAAATTTCAATATTCAGAGTCATTTCAGACTCAAAGAATTGATTTCACAAAAGTTCGGGAGTCCGCGGACTCACAGAGTTAATTTTTCAAAATTTGAGGAGTTTTCAGATTCAAAGAATTTGAACGGAACTGATAGAAAGAATAATTTTCTGCATTTGCGGACCTTTGGAAGAAACACATCGATTTTGTCAAAAGAGGGAAGTCACCTTTGCCCCTAGTATTGGACTCTTCTTATATTGCCACTTTAGCACTATGTTGTGATAGTGTTCAAAACCTCTGCTCGTATTGCTCTTAGGATGCTTATGGAGACTTTTCAAATCTTTATTCATCACCTTAAACCCACACATTTGAGACCATTTATAGACTCATCAAAGGAGGACATACCTAACAAAGCTAGTTACTCAAGATGACTGACTCAAACTCTGCATTCATTATGAATCAATGTGCTTTCATTGCGAATAATGTATCATCTCACTTTTCATTTATTCATCATCTTACGAATGGCAGTGTTTTGCTGATAAACCGACACTTTGAAAACTTCCCCTCTTTGATTTAGTGAATTCTTTGCCTATCTAGAGTGTGCTTCAAATTAGTGCTTTAGCTTATAGAATTAAAGGCACTCTATTTCGATCCTTTCAAAACAACCTTGATTACTTGAGAACTTACCTCTGGCACAGAGGGATTTTGGCAAACAAAGTTTGCCCCTAGTCTTAAGGGCAAATAGGCTCATCCAAGGGTTTTGAGAACATGATGGTACAGGATGCCTGCAGTGCATTTACTCCCAACCTAGAGATAGTCATCATGAATGTGGTGGGCTGAAGCGGGAAACCCAATGCTGATGGGCAAACTTTGTTTGCCCCTGGTTTGGCAATACATATATGGCTCTAGGCAAACACAAGTTTGCCCCTAGTCTGAAGGAAGGAAACCGAAGGTGCAAAGGGTGATGCTTTCGGTTTAGGAATGGTTAAGGACCGAGAACCTTGGGAGGTTCGCCTACTTATCCCCATCAGGTCCAAAATAGTTCGGGCAAGACCTGAATGAAAGATAGCATGAGATGATGGGGTGATGACCGAACCGAGCAGGTTGCCTACGTATCCCCAAGTGGGAATCAGGTCAAAGCGTAGTTCATCAATTCTGGAGGTCTTGAAAGAATAAGGCTTCAAGAATTGGTGGGCTTTTCGAGCCATGTTGCCATTTGGGTCTAGGGAGTGCATGTCACTTGTGGTAGCCCTTGTATAGCATGATGAACTACTTCTTCCTTTATTCTTTTTCTTTCCTCTTTTCTTTTCTTTTTTTTTTCTTTTTTTTATTTGACGGTTGATTCTTTAACCTTTTCACTAGCCAGTTAATCTTTACAACTCTCATCATGTTTTATTCATACTCTATCATAATCATAAAGTAATATCAGCTCTTCAAATCTTTATTTTTCAAAGATATCTCTGCATTGTTTTAGGCTCACTTAGGATTTGAGCCTCCCACGAAAAATTTTGAAGCTGATAAGTCTCTCTTTTTATTTTCAACCTCTTTTCTTTGTTTAGAACAACACAAAGCCTTGAGATAGTTCATGTGCCAATGATCTACTTTGAAGTGCTCAAGAATTCTCAATCTATTCTCTGCCTTTTCTTTTCTTTTTCCTTTCTTTTCTCTACCTTACTATCTCTTATTCTTTCCATGATTTTGACTGGCTAGGATTAGGATTTTTGAGATCAACACGTATCTTATTTTTGCTCTAAATTTTGCCTAGGCGCCCTTCTGGGTTTTCATCCTAGCGAGCTTTTTCTTCTTTTTTTTTTTTTTTTTTTTTTTTTTGTGCTCTAACTTTTGCCTAGGCGCCCTTCCGGGTTTTCATCCTAGCGAGCTCTTTTTCTTTTTCTTTTCTTTTTTGGAATAAGAAGTTCATTAAAATGTCTGGCTACCAGCAAGGACCCAGTTTATGGCTTTAGACTGGTTGGGCTCATCTTTTAGGCTTGGTATTTGAGAGAAGGGGATGGTGAGCAAGCTTCAAGTTCCAAGTTCATCTTTTCAAGATTGAGCAAGAGCATCTTTAAATTCTTAAAGTAAAGCTAATCAATTCTCTACTTCTCCATGGTTTTGGCACAAAATTTGCTTTGATCACTTGGGGATCCTTTTCAATGCAAAGATTTATCAACAAAGTATTTTTCGTGATCATTGAGAAAAGTAAATTTTTTTTTTTTTTTTTGGTTTAGTGATCCATAAATTCACGGCTTGGCACAATGAATCAAGCAAATGAGATTTTATTTAACTAGTAGGGAAGGAGGATTACATCACTCGACTCGATAATCTCGACAAAGACTTGCAAACAGACTTGATAACAGACTGACCAGAAGACTCGACTGGACTTGACATTCGACTCCAACCTAACATAACTCGACTGCCGGACTTGACTTGGTCTCAATTGGAGTGTCACAGATGATTTTCAATTCATTAAATTTCCAAGAGCATCCATATTTACTTTAGCAGCAGCGGTTCCAAACACTATCACCTCACTAGCATTTCCTTCAGGTTCGTCATTCCCCTTCTGCATCTTTGTAGGAGCATCATTTGTCTTCATGGCCCAATTTTCAGTCGAATGGCCCTTCTCTAACTCATACCGAGTATTGTCAATGCCTTTTTCGATTCTGTTGATTGGGTTAGGGCCAATTGGTTGTTGCACATTCATAGAGACAACAAATTCCTTGAGAGTGCTCAGCAATGGCTGTGATTGAAAGGACTGCACGTCATGCCAAACGTCACTTGATGGGTTCAGCAAAGGAGTGATGATTTTATGCTCGATGAGATCTTGGATATCATGACGGAGCTTCATGCAATGGTTAGTCGTGTGACCAGGGGTTTGGTGGTAGGCGCAGTACCAAGAAAGGTCACATTTGCGAGGTAAGGGATTTGGTAGTGGCTTTGGGTCCAGGGGGTTGAGGTGACCATTCTTGACAAGGTGACCAAGGGCCATGGATAATGGCATGCCAAGGTTGGTGAAGATTCTCGGCTTGCGGGCTTGGTTTGATTTTGAGTTCGACTCTAAGCTAGAGGTGGTTTTTGGGTTGAGATGTGGACTTGGAATAGCTCTTTGATTAGTTGGGATTGGGCCTGGATGTGGGCTTTGGTGAATGGTTAGATTTGGACATGGGCTTTGGTGATTGATTGGTCTTGGATGCATAGCTGGTTTTGGACATGGGCTTTGGTGCATGGCTGGATTTGGACATGCCTGTTGGTGCTTCTTTAAGCAATCCATTATTCTCTGATCCATCTTTTCCTCATCAAGGCCCATTTGATCTCTTAATAATTGAATAAACTCAAGCATGACCCCCTCCAATTGCTTCACCCTTGAATCTTGTTGCTCAACGGTGGCCTGCACTTTGCTCACTTTCTCTTCCAAATCTCTTAATGCCATTGGCGGATCAATCTCAAAATGACGGTCCATGTTCTCCTAAAAATCAAGAAGACGAACCCAAGAGGTTAGAAGTGTCCTCACTCGGGGATCTGGTTGTTCCACTCTTTCTACAGGTTCACGACATGAAAAGGCCCGCATGCAGAATTGAATAGTAAGGGAATTTTTGAGGGACTCTGATCTTAACTGGGAAGGAGATGTTGTGAGTTTATATGCTATACATATGTAATGATATCGATTAGTGAGAGCGCAAAATGTACACGCTCTTATGATTTGATGCATGCACTGTACATATGGCACACGAATGAAATGCAAGTGTGTGTGCCTACTCTATATGCCAAAGCAAAGGAAAATTCTAATCCTAACAGGTAAACACATAAGCACATAAAATCCTCACCCATGTCAAGTGCAATAATTTCTCCTTTTATTGTGATCTTTACTACCCTTTCAAAGGTTGGATATTCAGAAAAATTTCGAAATTCATTTGAAAAGCATTTCTTTAGAACGATGCGATCTTTCAAAAACAATTCTCAAGAATTTTGAATTTTTATTTAAAAAAAATGAGGACGCGAAAACATTTCTCAATGAAGATAATTTGATTGAAATTTTGCTTTAAAATTCATTTGAAGAGCCTTTTTTCAAAAAAATTCCCAAAGATTAGTTTGGAGCTTTAATCAAAAGTGAACTCCAAAGATTTTTGAAAGAGCAATCGAAAACTTTGGGATGAAGATTACAAAAATCCACTTGCTTTCAAAGATGGTCTTAAAATTCTTTCGGGGTAGAAGGATCACACGATCGGATTATTACCGTACTTTTCATAAATTTGGATGCATACAAGGTCAATGATGCTTAACTAAACATGATATAAGAAGTATAATCTTATAATCAAGGTTCGGCATGTCCTCCGAATGTCATGTAACACGAGGAGAAATTGCTAAAAGGTGATTAAAAGATTATTCATCTTTCATCAAGCAAGTATCGTCATCATCTCAAGTAATCCCTTCCGGGCATACAAAACTTCCTAACACATAACCCTAATCAAGAATTGATTTCCTAAGATTGAAATGTTCTATAGAAACTACTATGCAAAGGCTGGGTTTTGGTCAAATAAGGGACCCTTGACACACACCCGATAGGATGCTTCATATACCAAATCATGGTACGAGATCAAGGGTGATCACACAGTCCCATGATGACTTGACCGACCGGGTTTCCCCGAGCCTCCAAGGTCATAGTTCCGTGCAATCGACTGGCTGGACATGCAAGTGAAATGCAACAGGCACACAAAGTTTAATTAATTCGATTAAAAGGATATTTTTCAAGTCTAATCCTCAAGTGAACCCAAAATCAGAATTCTGGTCTGCGAAACCAGAGATTCTGGGTTCGATCCCCAGCAGAGTCGCCAGATTGTGGATATCGCAGGTTGACTTACCCACAGTTTTTCAAAATCAATTTCTAAAACAAAATGAGTCGCCACTTAATTTTTAAAGGGAAAATTAAGAAACCATTTTTAAAGCAAACTGATCTTTTAGAAACCAGAGATTAACTAGGTCCGGGGATTATGGAATGAGAGAGGAAGGAGCCCGTCGGACTAAAACACCCTCTCTCATCCTATCTTGCGATAGGCCTCTACTCAACATCCTTTTTATCAAATTTATTAATCTAAGTATGCCCTCAATTAATACATATGTATAATATACATTACAAAAGCATGTCTAAAGGGGTGTAAAATTGTTAATGACAAAAATATCATTCATAAGCCACATACGTCAAATAGCAAGCAATATGATATGCAAATAGGGAACAAGAGAGCTTACCCGGGATCCAGCTGCGAATATTAAACGTGCAATGCATGCGATTGAATAAAACCTAGGAAGAGAGTCTCTAATCCATATATACATATAAGGCAAATCTTAACTCTAAGGTGTCGCGCATAAGGTCAAAAATCAAATAAAATCAAGAAATTTAATAAACTAGAGAAGGATCGAGAAATCATACCTTAATAGCGCTACAAAACAAAGGGTTAGTCCACATGATATGCAAAATACGATGTTAGAAATAACAATCCTAAATTTCTAGCTTACATCTATCTAATGTAATTAAATCCAAAGCAAATAAGTCTTAATTACAAGTGTCAAACCATATGGATGAATATGTACATGGACAAGGATAAACTATGAAATACTCTTAAACTTTGGATTCAAGCTCAGCTAATCATTTTTAAAACATGGTTTAAGCCCTAAGTCATAAGAGAATCATTTAGGCCATTATTTACAAAGTTGGTCAAATGTGTCATAAAACTCTGAAAATTGCAGAGAGCAGACCAGAACTTAAAAGAAATAAAAAGCATATCTCCCGTGGTTTGATCTTGGTGAATTTTGGACACGAGATGCCCCTGTGAGTCTAGTTTCCAAATCAAAAAGAAAATCAAGGTTTCAACGGTCGGATCTCTGGGAAAAGGAAAAACACCAGACACCACTCAGAGATGTACAACTCTCTGTCCAGAGATTTTGTTTGATTTTTTAAAAATAGTAAAATAATCCAAAATGCTTCATTCTTTTTAGGGGGCTTTCCTAACACATTAAATTACATGTAAAAATTTATTTTGGGTCACAAACACCTTATTGAAGCTTTGATTTACTAATTTCAAAAATGTTTTACTGTTCTGAAACTATTTTGCAACTCTGGACAGATTGTGATTAACTCACAAAACCCATGATCAAGCCCCTCTAAACATAAAACTACCTTAAAACAAATATTACAGTGGTAGAACTTTGAGTTATTGACACTTTCCCGTTGGTTTCACTTGATTTCAACGGTTAGATTTCGAATTAAAAATCTTTGATCAAAAACAGTTTGTGAACTCACTGTTTTCATTGGTCAAGTTCAACTTTATTTGTTAACCCCAACTATTAAACCAAGAAGTTGGACTTAAACTAAAACATTTTCCCCTACCATTTGATGATCATTGGAGACTAAAGACTTTTATATTTAGGGATTTCAAATGAAGTATGAATAGACTTCATGAAATCCCAAGATGATGAACCTAAACCATAGAGATGAGTTTAGACCCAAAATGCTTTCTCCTATCACTTGATGGTCATTAGAGATGAAGACATGACTAAAACTCATGAGTTTTCAAGGAATATAAGAAGACTCCATGAAAACCCAAGCTTAGAGGACCCAAGTCATGAGTATGGACTTGGATCCATCTATGTGCTTATAAAATAAAATGATGATCAAACTTTGACTTCTATGTGAAGCATAAGCTTACATGGGATTCAAAAGATCACATTCAAGAGATTTCAAGAGAGATATTGAGAATCTCCAAGAGTCTCAAGAAGGAAGTATGAACAATAAAAGAAATGAAGCAAGGAAAACAAAATAGCTTGAGGATTCAAAGGAAAGAATGCAAATAAAATAACTTATGGTTAGAGGATCACCTCCAACTATCCTCAAAGTTTCTCTTCTTTGAAGATCTTCCAAGCTCTTCTCTCTAGTTCTCTAAACTCTCTCTTTTCTCTCTAACAATGTTGGTGTAATGGTAGTGTATTTTTTGTATGTTGTCCCCCTTTTGCAATGGAGATACCTCTCCTTATATAGACAAAAAATACCAAGTATTTTCAGTGAATTCGGAGTAAAAGACAGGTGTAAACATCTCATTTGGTGGTATAATGTGTACTTTCTGAAATTATGCAGACTGCTACCCAGGGCGGCAGTCCAGAAACTGTCGCGGCAGTCCGTGAATGCCGCCGCGGCGGTCCATGACTGCCGTCGCGGCACTACGCGACTGCCGCGCGGCATTCATCAAATGCCGCGTAAATTAATGGATTGCCGCATTTTTGTCAGTCTTACTTTATCAGTTTTTTGTTCTTATTCGCATACGCATATGTATTGCACTGCAAAATACAGACTTTAAAAGTGAACGGTAGTCAGAAAATGTTGGCGGCACTTGGTGAATGCCGGACCGGCACTCCCTGACTGCCGGGCGGCACTTAGTGAGTGCCGCGGCAGTCTGCCGTGTGCCGTTTTTAGCTAAGATTCCCTCTTTAGGTCTTCCTTCTTTTCAAAGCAAATTATTTTTGAAGATCTTTTCCAAAAATTGTATTTTATATCCGAATTCCCCTAAATACCTGGTATTTTCTCCTTTCTGTGAAATTTTATCGCGTTTTGGAGACTTTTTGAAGAGCTTGGAATACTTCAAATCTTTCGGTCCTTATCATCATCAGACTTGGAGGTGACACTCTCCTAAATTCGACGTTAGGTCAAAATTGGGGTGTCTACACGTTCGACGACGAGTGGAGTGTTGAGTGATTGTCACATCTTTTAAATTGCATCCATACATATTAGAGATGTTTGATGCATATGTATGTTATTTTACATACATACTATTGTTATTGTTGTACATGCATAGTGTTTATGCATTGAGAACTACAGGATTGTAATCATGGATGACCGAGAGTTATCACCCCATACCCGATGAATGAATGAAATGGCAGAGATGATAGGAAATATGGGGGAAATGATACGGAATATAGCGGAGCGACTGCCTCCCACACCCCACATCGAAGTGGAACCAATAACTGTAGTACATGCACCCGAAAATAGGGGTATGAGATCAATATTTGAACAGTTTACTCGAAAGAAACCGATGGAATTTCATGGAACACCCGATACGACGTTAGCAGAACATTGGATAATGGACATGGAGCAAATTTTCTGATCTATTCCGATGACAGATGGAGAGAAGATTGAAAATGCAAGTGATGTGCTAAGGGGAGAAGCTCAGAACTGGTGGGTAAACGTTTTAGATCAAGGAGCACCAATTACTTGGGAAGGGTTTAAGACAGAATTCAATCGCCGCTTCTTTCCGCGAGCCGCCTACAATGCAAAGAAGAGAGAATTTGATAACTTGAAGCAAGGAGACATGACTGTGACGAAGTATACTTCCAAGTATAATGCGTTGTTGAGATTTGGTAAAGGTTCAGTGCCTGAGGAAGAAGATAGGGCGAGAAAATTTGAAGAGGGTTTAAGGGATAATATCCGGTTGAGAGTAGAGACCTACGAGCATTCGACTGTTGCAGCAGTACAGCAGACGGCGCTTGTAGCCAAACGTGGAATAGAGAGATCAAGACAAAATCACCAAGGAAAGCGAAGTCATGAGGGTGGTGACTGAAGTCAGGGGGGATCTTTTAAGAAATCATTTTCACGAGGCTCTAGTTCTGGTTTTAATGATTCCAGGAGAGTACCAAGTGATATACCGTTGTGTCCTCTTTGCAACCGACCACACACCGGTCAATGTTTTCTGACCAACTTTCAGAACAGATCTACAAGGGGAAACAGTGTGAGTTCTGCGACCTATCCGCAACTCAAGTGCTTTGATTGTGGTACCTTGGGACACCGAGCGAAGGATTGCCCAAAGAAGCGTTCTCAACAAGGGGCAAGTTCTATGGCTTCTAGTGGTTTAAAGCCTAAGCCGTCTAGTGACGGGGGACAAAGGACGGAGCAACGTCAGGGAAGATCATTCCAAATGAACCCTGGAGACGTGGCTGCTACTAATACAGTGGTCTCAGGTATGGTGCTTGTATGTTCGCACTTAGCACGCATACTCGTTGATTCGGGATCTACGCATTCGTTTGTATCTTATAACTTTGTGGAACATTTAACTGTTAAGTCCGCACCACTAGGATACGATTTATCCGTTGTCGTGCCGCTTAGTAAATCGGTAGTGACGGCTACGATATATAAGAACTGTGAGATCAAACTAGGTGAGAAGTTGATGACCGTAGACCTTATACCGATTGCGGTGAACAATTTTGATGTGATACTGGGAATGGATTGGTTAGCCCTTAACCAAGTTACGATAGATTGTGAACGGAAAGAAGTTAATTTTCGATCACCGGTGCATGGGAACTTTTGCTTTCAAGGGAGTGGGGTTACACCTCCGCCGTACTTGGTTTCAGCTATCCGAGCGGGAAAGTTGTTGAGAAAGGGATGTCAAGGATTTCTATGTTCAGTGACTGATGTCTCGGCGACCGAATTAAAAGTAGAAGACATTCCGATAGTGCGAGAATATCCCGATGTATTTCCTGGTGACCTACCAGATGTTCTTATTGAGAGAGAGGTCGAGTTCACTATTGAGGTTATACCAGACTCAAGACCCGTATCAAAGGCACCGTACAGAATGGCACCTGTAGAACTAAAAGAGTTGAAAATTCAATTACAAGAGCTACTTGACAAAGGTTTTATTCGACCAAGTGTATCACCGTGGGGAGCTCCAGTATTGTTTGTAAAGAAGAAAGATGGCTCCATGCGTATGTGTGTTGATTACCGGGAACTGAACAAGTTAACGATTAGGAATAAGTACCCGTTACCCAGAATTGATGACTTATTTGATCAACTTCGTGGGGCACAAGTGTTGTCCAAGATAGACCTGAGATCGGGTTACCATCAGTTGAAAGTGAAGGCTGAAGATGTTGAGAAAACAGCTTTTAAAACGCGTTATGGACACTATGAGTTCTTCGTTATGCCATTTGGAGTTACGAATGCACCAGCCGCGTTCATGGATCTTATGAATCGAGTATTCAAGGATTATTTGGATGACTTTGTGATTGTATTCATTGACGATATCCTTATCTATTCACCGAGTGAGATAGAACACGAGAATCACTTGAGGTTGATCCTTCAGAGATTGCGAGAGAAGCAACTATTTGGAAAAATTAAGAAATGTGAATTTTGGTTACCTAGTATTACTTTTCTTGGTCACGTGATTGATAAGAATGGAGTTTCAGTTGATCCTCACAAAGTAGAAGCTGTATCTAATTGGCAAAGGCTGACTTCCGTATCCGAAATTCAAAGTTTCTTGGGATTAGCGGGATACTACCGCCGTTTTATCGAACATTTCTCAAAGATTTCATTACCGATGACAAAGTTAATGAGAAAAGGTGTTATTTTTGAATGGAGTCAGGAATGTGAAGACAGTTTCCAAGAGTTGAAGTCACGTTTGACGAGAGCACCTATTCTGACACTACCATCCGGAACCGAGGGGTTTGTGATCTATAGTGATGCGTCGCATCAAGGTTTGGGATGTGTACTTATGCAAGGTGGCAAGGTGATTGCCTATGCTTCGAGACAATTGAAGACACACGAGGTAAATTATCTGACTCACGATATGGAATTAGCCGCTGTAATTCATGCGTTGAAGATTTGGAGACACTACTTATATGGGGAAAAGTGTGAGATATTCACAGACCACAAGAGTTTGAAATACATTTTCACCCAAAGAGATTTGAATATGAGACAGCGACGATGGTTAGAATTGATGAAGGATTACGATCTTTCGATTGAGTACCATCCGGGAAAGGCAAATGTAGTAGCCGATGCATTAAGCCGAAAGACGCCGAGGAATTTAGCCGACGAGCTAACACAACAAAAAGAGTTGATAAAAGAGTTGGAACGCTTAGAATTGGATGTGATTCCAAGGACCAATGATGGCTTGATGATGGCGATTGTAGCACACCCAGATATTATTGAAGAGATCAAGAAAGAACAGTTAAACGATGTCTATTTGTGCAAAATGAAGGACGAGATACCTTTGGGAAAACGACCGGGATTTATTTTACAACAAGGGGCGTTGATGCTTGGGAACCGATTATGCGTATCGAATGTGAAAGACTTGAAAGAACGACTTTTGAAGGAAGCACATAGTACTAGATATTCAGTGCACCCGGGAAGTAATAAGATGTACAGAAACTTGAGAGAAAATTTCTGGTGGAAGGGTATGAAGCGTGAAGTCGCTAAATTTGTATCTGAATGTTCGGCATGTCAACAGGTCAAAGCAGAGAGACAAGTACCCGCGGGGTTACTACAACCTTTACCTGTGTCAGAATGGAAGTGGGACGAGATCACGATGGACTTTGTTTCAGGATTTCCACGATCATTCAATAAAAATGATCAGATTTGGGTTATAGTTGACCGATTAACCAAGTCAGCTCATTTTCTACCGATCAAGACGACTAAACTGTCCAAGTTAGCGGAATTGTATCTGAAAGAGATAGTAAGACTACATGGAGTACCAGCTGTGATTGTATCAGATCGCGATAGTAGTTTTATGTCAAGATTTTGGGGAAGTTTGCAAGAAGCTATGGGTACGAAATTGAGTTTCAGTGCTGCATTTCATCCTCAGACCGATGGACAGTCAGAGCGCATGATTCAGACGCTAGAGGATATGTTGAGATTGTGTGTGTTAGACTTTGGGAGTGATTGGGAGCACCATTTGCCATTAATTGAATTTGCGTATAACAACGGATTTCAGTCCAGTATTGGTATGGCACCATATGAAGCTCTGTATGGCCGTAAGTGTCGATCGCCAGTTTGTTGGACCGAGGTGGGAGAAAGAAAGTTGTTAGGACCTGAGTTAATACAGGTGACTTCTAGATCGAAAGGAACAAGTCTTAAGAACTAAGACGATTCCGATGGTAAAAGTATTATGGCGTAGTCACACGGTGGAAGAGGCTACATAGGAAAATGAGGAAGACATGCAGAATGAGTATCCGTACCTATTCGACGCATGAGGTAAAGTTTGGGGACAAACTTCCTTTTGGAGGGGAGAGTTGTCACACCCGTTCCAGAAATTTGAGATTTTTAAAATGCATCATTTGAGATTTTTGAAATTATTAATGTTATTAATAATTTGAGTTGAGGTTGACTGTGAGTCAACTGTAAGGTGTCAATGAGGGCACGAGAACATGGCAGTTCATATTGCATGGGCATGACTAAATGACATTTATATGATTTAAATGTTATTTGACTTTATCTGGTATTTGATGAATAGTAATTTTATCTGTGTTGTGGGAATTCTGGTAATCTTTGATATTGTTATATCATTTTGGGAACTGTGGTGAGAATGTGAGTGATACGTTAATCAAAAAGGTAGGTTGTGTAGAAATTCCACAGAATATAGTTTTCGGACGTTATTTTTGGACCCAAACGAAACCTAGTCGGAAACTTTTGAAATTTATAGTTTTCACTCGGAAAGTTATAAAATGGACGTATGCGACGTTTTGAGACTTGATTAGAAGTTTTGAGAAACTTGCGGGGAGGTAAACGTAATTCCCAGAAAGTTTGCTTATATATAGATGAGGACGAGATTTCATTCTCATCCAAACTCACAAATATCTAGAGAGAGAGGAGAGAGAAGGGAGATTAAGCCAACGGGCTTTACGACGCCGATCGACGACCATTCGTCCGTCAGATTTTCTCCAGATTCAAGATTTGAACTCGTGGAGGTAAGGCCTACGTTTTGATACTACTTAGGCCATGTTTGGCTAATTTTTGTAAAAATATTAATTCTAGACTTTTGGGAAAAATTAGGTAAAACTCGTAGGAATCGCGTATAATTTGAAATCCGACGTTTATTCCGGCCTCTAGTCGATCCTTCGAAGTTTCGGAGAAATCGCACGAGGTATGAATTCTAGATCTATGAAATATATGGATTTTCATGTTTTGAACATCATTTTTGATATTCTTGGATCCGGGCGAAATTCATGTATTAGTTAGGCCCGTTAATTATGCACGTGAAATTATATGAAAAGCACGTATAACTGTTTATGTGAGCATGTTATGTGTCTACTTGGGTCAAAGGGGAGTTTGGTGCAAATTCATCCGGGGTAAGCTCCTCGAACCTTGAGGATTATGATTGTGATTGAAATGGAATTGGAATTGTGGTTGTGTCTGGATTGGAGGTAGGCCCAACCAGTACACGGTACCTGGTATGGAGGAAGGCCCAACCAGTGTACGAGATGCGTGGGAGAGGTGGGCCTCCTACGGCATCGACTGGATGAATGCTTACCACTCACCCTAGAGACCATTTCTATGTGTTTTAGATGCTTAAAGCATGAACTGTCATATAAGCATACATTTAGAATTGTACGCTCAGCATATAGCTGAGCAGTGGAGATGTACTCCATTGCAGGTAAGAAGAAAGACAAGAAGAATCGTGAGGAGTGAGGCCGAGGAACGCCGGGGAATCACGTTTGTATATGTTTTGTTTTAAATGCTAAAACCTTGTGTAAGGATTTGAAATTGTAATAGTACGTTGTAATAGATCTTTGGTTTTGTTCTGTAACATGGAAATTCTGTATTTGAACGTCTGTAGTTAAGTTTTAAATGTTGAAAATCAGTTGTGGTTGTTTTGGTGTTGTGTGGAGAAAGCATGAGTTGTTAATTATCAACACAGGGCTGCCCAGCAGGGGAGCAGTCGACTGAACCCAGGATCAGTCGACTGGATCTCGTAGGATGGAGATACTGAAAGTGAATAGTAAGAGAAGCAGTCGACTGGACCCTTGATCAGTCGACTGAACCACTGTTGAATTTGGCCACTGCTTGATTAATGATAAAACCAGTCGACTGGGTCTCCAGTTCAGTCGACTGGACCCCTTCTGAAATGTTGCATTTTTGGTTCTGTTTAACACAGTCGACTGGGGACCTTGACCAGTCGACTGAGCAGTGGACTGGGCTTCCTGATCAGTCGATTGGACCTCTGTTGAGAAGTTCAGGTTTTGGTTTCTGCTCAGTTCAGTCGACTGGACCCTAGGAGCAGTCGACTGAACCCCTGTTTTAAAAAAAAAAAATGATTCTTTTGGGATGTGTTTTCCATTGGCCAAAACTTTTTATAACTCTGATTTCAATGGATTTTACAAACTCAGAGGGTAATGTTCCCTAAGTTTTATTATACCCATGGTCGTTTTATAATCCTTTCCGCTGCGTATTGTTAGATAATGTTTGGATGAGCCTTGGTGGCGTGCCACGTGTCCTATTTCCACGCGTAGTGGGATGGGTCGTGACAAATTTAGCCGCACAAAAATTCAAGATTTGATAGCACCACCCTCCCTTGAACAAACAAAACTATGCAGCACTCACAACACACCAAATATGAAGCCCCTGACAATACCTGACAAAATAGCACCAAAGACACCACTTTGGCACCAAGCAGCAGAATTTAGCACTAAAAGCCAAACACTGACCGAAAAAGCCAAGTTATATTCTCATTCTCAATTAGCACAGCCAAAAAAAAAAAAAAAAAAAAACATGCAACAGAATTTAGCACCAAAGCCACATTATGTTTCTCACTGGTTGGCAAACTTCAAATCCAAGCACAGTGAATCCATAGATCAGCAACACAATCCAGACAAATCCCAACTAAGCATCATAACCATACATGTTTCAACATTTCAATTTGAGCCACGACACCAACCTCAAACCCGGGCCCAGATCAGAGGAACACTATAACCAGATGCACAAGGATATCACACTACCAAAACACCAGGCAACATACCTCCCACACCAAGAAACTGGGTAGCACAAAAACCGAAGCTACCACCGTCCACCCACTAAGTGATCTGCCCTTTATTATTTCAGCAAACACGAGCATGAAGTGAGCTCTTGGCAATATGTCTGTCACAAACCTGACCAAAAACTGCAGCAAATCGACCTCTTGACAACAAAACCCCAACACAAGGTCAAGCAGAAATCCACATATTAGCATAGGACCAAAGGAACATCCTTTCAGATCTAGGACCTGACAATGCCTCCGAGACTGAGGAAGCCAAAGCAAAATTTCAACAACACTCAAGAAATTTGAACCAAGCCCACCACCAGTGAATTGAGGGAAACAACTTAAAATCAAGAAAATTGAACTAAGACCACCACTAAGACGGCTCTTCAGAAAATCTGTGTGATCTCACACAAAAGCACGCAACACCCACGCACACAACCGAGACCCAAAACACGCCACAAAGAACAAACATCAAACACCACACAGAAAAATGGCACACCCACACCAAAACTCACGCGAAAAAGAAGCTCGGCCAATACACGCACGAACCAACTGATCAACGCTCGGCCACACATATCTCCCAGACACAAGAGACCTACTAACAGCGAACCTTATGTCAAAACCATCCCTAACTGACCCAAAAAACCATCAGGCCCACCCCCTGAGAGAAGCTCCCAAATTTCCGCCGAGGTTTAGAAATTCCTTCTACTTTATTCTATTTTTTTTTCCCTTCCCCCCCCCCCCCCCCCCCCCCCTTTTTTTTTTTCATTTTTTTCCCTTCAATCAGCAGAAGATCAACTCTCAACAAGGCTCCTTGCAAACAACAATTTTTCCATAACTCTCGCCATTAAATCAAAGTATTACCCATATCCACATAGGACAAAACAGACCCGTTTAATCCCATACTACCTAACAAATTTTCTGACATGATAAGCAAAACCACAAAGGAGAAAAAGAAAAAAACAAAGCTAACAGACCTCGAACAGAAAACACAAGCCCCAAAAGAAATCAAACCAAAACCAAAGAAAAGTTCATACACCCCACCAAATACCCACACGCACGCTGCGGAGCATTCGAGTACAAGCCAAAACCACCAATGTACAAACAATAAAAAACAAAACTCACACCCAATCCCAACTAAGACTCAACTCAAGACACTATATTCATAAACATCCATCAAGGACAAACCGACACTAGATCTTAAAGCCCACAAAGACACTTACCACCAAGCTTCAAAAAAGGAATTTTTTCGGACCCCCAATTTTGCAAGTGAATCAGCAAAGCTATTAGCTTCACGGAACACATTAACAAAAGTAACTTTTCTTATGGTGGCTATGCATTGATCAATCTCATTAAATACATTCCAAAGCTTCCACGGTCGACTCCCATTTCCATTAACCCATGCTACAACAACAGTTGAGTCAGATTCAATAATTACCTCCTTAGAACCCATCTAGTTGGTTTTCGAAAACAACCTCAATGCATATCTGATTGCTTCAATTTCTGCCTCATTTGACTCCTTAATTCCCAAGGGACCATAAAATAATCCAATTGCCTTACCCATCTCATCCCTCAAAACCCCACCACACCCCGCCGGACCTGGTTTACCCCACGCAGATCCATCGACATTAAATTTAAGACATCCTGCCGGAGGAGCTATCCATACAACCTCCTTCCTTTTACATACAGCCGCAATGTCAACCCATCTCTTTAGCTTTCTTGGTTCATCACTCCAATCCTCAAAGGAATACCCAAATTTTAAATCCATTGCCTTAACCCACTGGAAAGATCTTATTTTTATCAGCTCAAATATTTCTTCTTCCTTCCATACTTTCTTTCTGAACACAACTTCATTTCTTGCTAACCAGATAGTCCAAACCGCTGCACAACCAACAACTTTCCACCACTGCATATGTTCTCCATAGAAAGGAGCTCCAATCCATTGTTGGAACCACTCTTTCATGTTGCATGCTATTACCCACTCAATGTTCCACCATCTCCAGATAAGTCCCCATATATTCCACACCCAATGACACTGTAGAAATAAATGGCAGCCCTCTTCTTCCATTGAAACACACCATGGGCAAAGACGATCAACAAAACTTAAAGCAATTCCTCTTTGAACCAAAAAGCATTTTGAAGGAATCCTGTTGAGAATTGCAAGCCATAGGAAACAAACCACTTTTTGTGGAGCAATAATTTTCCATAGTGGCCCAGCCCATGGAACACATGTAAATCCCCTGGATTTCTCTATCAATAATCTACACTCCTTCACAGAGAAGACCCCGATTTTACTTGCTGACCATATAATTTTGTCATCTCTTCCTTCCACTAACATAATCCCCTGCATAGAGACTTCCAATTGCCTCCGCTGCTCCTCTTCCCATTGAAACAATCTTCTTCTAAACAAAGTATTGAAATTAGCAGCCCTGAGAACCGTTTTAACACAAATATCTTTTTGATCTGCAAGTAAAAACAGTCTTGGATAGCCAACCCCCAGACCCCCAGTCTTTTTTGATCTGCACATAATATTCCAACCCACTTTACAGAGCTTTCTCCCACCATCTCCCCACCCCATATGAACTGTCTTCTAATTTTTTCTAATTCCAATAATACGCAATTTGGGGCTTTAAATAAAGACATAAAGTAAATCGGCAAATTAGATAAAGCAGACTTTACCAAAGTTACTCTCCCTCCAAAGGATAGCATTTTCTGTTTCCATAGAGACAAGCGAGACTTAAATTTCTTAATAACAGAATCCCATGTTTGTTTTCTTCTGTGATTTGCTCCCACCGGAAATCCCAAATACACAAATGGAATTTCACCATGCTTACACCCAAATAAGCTTGCAAATGAACTAGCTTCTACAACATTCTCATCAGTCGAGTATACACAACTTTTAGTGAAGTTAATTCTTAACCCCGATACTAGCTCAAAGCACCTCAGCACTCTCCTAAGATTTACCAAGATCTCCTCTTTTGCCTCGGCGAAAATAATTGTATCATCAGCAAATTGTAGATGCGAAATTCTTAACCTATTTCTGCCAATCTCCACCCCTTTTACCAACCCGCAACTTTCCAATTTTTCGATCAATAAATGCAACGCTTCAGCAATAATCAAGAATAAGAAGGGCGACAAGGGATCACCTTGTCGTAAGCCTCTTGACATAGAGAACTCCTCCGTTGGACAACCATTCACCAAAACAGAAACTCGGGCTGTTGAAATACATTCCATGATCCAAGACCTCCATTTAGGGCCAAAACCCATTAACTCCATTACCTGATTTAAAAAAGCCCATTCAACACAATCATAAGCCTTTTCAAAATCAAGCTTAAGGATAATTCCTCCCTTATTACTCTTTTTAAGGCTATCAATGACCTCATTTGTAAGCATAACTCCATCTATAATTTGCCTTCCCCCGATAAACGCACTTTGATTATCGCTAATTACCTTCCCCAATATTTTTTTTAATCTGTTGGCTAAGATCATAGAAATAATTTTGTAAAAGGCTCCCACCAAACTAATTGGTCTATATTCTTTTAGATTCACAGGATTCACCACTTTAGGAATGAGCGCGATAAAAGATGAATTAGCTCCACTTGGCAACTTTCCTGACTCAAAACATTCTGTCACCATCTCCATGATCTCTAAGCAACACATCGACCACAACTTCTTTATAAAATTAAAATTGAACCCGTCTGGACCAGGGGCTTTGTCTCCACCACAACTCCAAATCGCAGCTTTTACTTCTAGCATCTCAAAAGGTAGCTCCAAAGCACTAGCATCCACTTGTGAAATTCTTTTAATATTCAGATTTGTTAACTTAGGTCTAGACCACACCTTTGATGAGAAAACTCCTTTAAAGTATCTAACCACTTCTTTTCTGAGAAGACTTGGATTGGATACCCATGTACCATCAATGATAAGACCACCAATGAAATTCTTTGTCGCCCTTATACGAGCAATATTATGGAAAAATTTTGTATTCCGATCCCCTTCTTTCAACCATCTACATCTCGATTTTTGTCTCCATAGGGATTCTTTAGCTCTAAACAATTCCCATAATTTACTTTTACATACTTGCAATTCCACCTGCTCAGCATAAGACAAGCTTCGTTGATCCCCTTTCTTATCAATTTCTTCCAATCTTTCTTCCCATTCATTGATCTTGCAATCAATATTCCCAAATTTTTCACAATTCCATTCTTTTAAGAAATTTTTGAGTCTACGAAACAACCTAATAATGTTACTCTTTCCTGGATTTTCCTCCTTCAACGCAGACCATCTTTCTTCCACCTCTTTCAGAAAAGAAGGCTCAAGCAACCAACAATCCAAAAATCGAAAAGGCTTGGGACCCCAATCAACCACCTCTGATTTCAGAACTAATGGGCAATGATCTGATAGGGATCTCTTCAAACCAAATTGAGACAAACTGTCGAATCTGGCCAACCATTCTGCAGTGACCAAAAATCGATCAAGTTTACTCCTCTTACCATCTGCTCCATGCCATGTAAATTTCCTCCCAAGTAGAGGAATATCCAAAAATTCGCCTTCTTCAATAAATTTGTTAAAATCATCTTGCCCAGATCCAGAAGAAACACATCTGAATCTTTCTTCATCTTTCCTCACAGCATTGAAGTCTCCCTCACAACACCAAGCCCCTTGGACAACAACTTTTACATCAAGAATTGCCTTCCAAAGGTCTCTCCTTTCTATGGTCCCACAAGGAGCATAAATATTAACAATTACACAGTTGAAATCATCAGCTAACCATTTTCCCCATAAGCATATCCATCTATCCGCCTTGATATTTCCTTCTATCTTGAATTTAGATTTATTCCATAGGATCGCTAAACCCCCTGAAAGACCCACCGACGGCACCGCTAAGAATTCCATATCATCAGAGCCCCAAATATATCTACCTTTCCTTTTATCAAACTCCACAAGTTTTGTTTCTTGGATAAGGATCATCTCAGCTTTCTGCTGTTTGCATATTCTTCGCATAGCCAGTTGCTTTTCAAGCCTAGCTAACCCCCTAACATTCCATGTTAATATCTTCATATAACAAACTTATTTAAGCCCCAATGCCCCTCATCACAAAAACCTTAAATCCCGTCTTCCCCCCTACTCTGGCCCTTTTGCTCCTCATGAAAATTTTCAATTTCAACAAGCTTATCCACCACCTCCATCTCGTTTCCAGTCGCTTTGAAGCCAATAATTTGACCCATTTTCCAGACAGTTTGAGCTTCATTCAGAATTACTAGATTCCTTCTTATAAAATCTCCGTCAGATAAAGACTCATTCGCAATCCTTGATTTCCTCTTTGACTTTGGTTTACCTTTTGATTTTTTATCCCCTTTATAGACATGCTTTGAGTTAAACCTCCGAGCTGGTCGATTTATAGCGTTCATGACTTCCTTTGAAAGTTTCCACTTTCCAACAGCATCCTTCAGATCCTTGACTCCTCCTGATTTTGCAGAGAAAGACATGAGTGATTCTTCCACCATCTCCTCAACTGATATATCCTCTCCGTCAGATGAAAAGTTTTCGATATTTGGGGGACTATGGTAAGAAAAATCCCCTACTACTTCTTGAAAAATCTGGGTAGAATTTTCCTTAAGGTGGTCCCCACTCACTAATTTATCTCCAGCACCTACCTCAGCCATATATATCTCACCCACATTGTTTAGTGGGCCACATCCCAACATTCCAATGGATCTAGAAGACCTAGCAAAACTAGTGTTTCCTTCACCATCCTTTTCACACGATCCAGGCCGTGACATTGACCCATCACCATTTTTTGAACTGGGCTTCCCTTCCCGGCCCATACACTGTTTTGGTTCTGAATCCCCACAAACTGTTCCACTTAAAAGTCCTTCCTCATGATTACAATACAGCTATATGCGTCTTGGACAGGCCTCTGAATTACATTGGAAACCCACGAACTTCTCTTTATGTATTAAACTATGTGTTTTACAATAATTGTTGTCGGTTGTTTCTTCATCCGAGGTACACTGTCCTTCCACTTCAGAATTCAATCCCGCTTCATGACGTCATCATCTTCCTCCTCCACCGGCACCGTTGACGACGCTTGAGAATCTTTCCCGGAGCCGCTTCCAACTAGATTCCTCTTCGGACAAAATTCCGGTCGCACCTCTCCATCTAGTCCACCAGTAACTGGTCGAAAATGATAGTTTCGTTCGTCAATTTCCTCTACATTAATTTCAAAAGTTTTTTCTCCCACCTTTAAATCTACCACCTCATTGATTTTGAGTCTAGCTTCAGTTGCAATCAAAATGAACCCCTCCTTAAGATTCTTTAAGTTTTTTGTTTCAACATCCATAGCTAATAGCTCCCCCCACATATCTGCTATGTTCTCAAAAGTTTCAACAGACCATCCTTTCAACGGAACTCCTGAGCATCTTAACCACTTACAATTTGTATTAATAGAAAATTCCTCAGACCATCTTTCCACTTTCACAAACCAGTTCATAAGCCATGCCCATCCGTCCTCCTCCAATGCTTGAATGAATTGATTGTCAGCGAAGGTGAGCAGAAAACATCTCTCTCCCATGGTTCTTACCTCAATATCGAATACGTTTTCTCTGATAAAGAATTCTTTAACAGATACATCATCACAAACTTGTTTGGAGTACACAACCACACTTCTTCTCAGCTCTTCGTTAAATTCTTTGTTACACACACCCATACAAGTGCGTGTTGATAATGCAGCTCTGCGGTCTTCTTTATCCACCTTCTTTGCATCTTTAAACTCATTTCTCACAACTTGCGCATAAGTCCACCCCTTACTGTTTTCCCCTGTATGGTTGTTATTCCCCAAACCTTCATCAACAACTTTATTTTGTTTCATCATTTGCCTTTCCACACCCTGTCTCTTAAGACCAGCCGTGGTCCTTTCCCTGTTCTTCCGATCAACCTGTTTCTGAAATCTTACAAGATTGACCCCCAGCCGATGATTGATAAACCATACCCCATTATATGTTCTAATTGCAATCTGTGCCGCCCTTTCGTCTTCAAACCTTACAAACCCGAACCTCCTGCCACCTTTATTTCTTTTCAAAGGTATGAAGGCATCAACCACCTTTCCACATTTCTCAAATATCCCTTTGATCCATGATGCATCCACTCCATCAGGAATATTATTCACGAAAATAGAAAAAACTTTCTTTTCGTTCATAGGCTCCTTATCCTTTAGCGAACTCCTTCTCTTTCTTTCCACTACTTTCCATCCTTCGATTTCACCAGAATTGCTAGCTTCATCAAAATTCATTTTTCCAATAAGAATTTCCTATGCATATATATATATATATGTACACCTATTCATATGGGGCGACCTAATTTCTTTAAATTCGTAATGGTTATTGGGTTTCTTACTTTAGGACAAGTATTATCGGCTTTCAATTTCTATGAATTTGTAGGGTACCTTCTTATGGAAGCACCAAATTTGAATTTTTACCCCCTTATGGTTAGGCTTATTTGCACTTTAGGTCTCCTAGGTTCAAAAGTGGACACTTAAACCCCCCCCCCCCCCCCCCTTCCCCCCCTTCTTATGGTTTTGTACTAAAGTAAAATTGTTAAGATTTCTCTCAATATTACCTCACACGTGGATTATGTGTTAACATTAGCCCCATATAGGAGAGTTTAAGTATCAAGATTAACCCCACATAGATAGTTAACCCCAAGATTATCCCCACCTCAAGTGGTACTGTTAAAAATTAGCCACACATGGGTGGGTCAAATGACATCATTATCCCAACATAGGGGGTTAACCCTAAAATTAATCTCACAAAAGGGGTTAAGTATTGCTTTTTTGGCTAGTTTTAGAATTTTTATCAGTTTTGAGAGAGATTGATCTTAACCACTTCATTTTAGTCCGAAACCGCCATGGGCTAAGTGTCCACTTTTAAAGCACAAGAGAATATATGAAAATAAGTTTAACCAGAAGGGTGTAAAATATATAATTAACCCTATATTCAAAGGGGATATGGTATATGGATATAAATACTTTAGGCTAATTCAGAAAATAATTTTTTTGGTGTGAGTGAAAATTAGAAAAGTTTTAGGACCAAAATGAGACTTCTGAATTTGTAGAGGTATCAAAAAAAAAAAAAAAAATGCATATGACATCAAACAAGTGCCCGGCCCCAGTGTGCCTCTTGCCTTTTTGTACATGTTCATCATTCTTCTACACTTTATGTCATTGGTGATTTTTCGAACAACAATGATAAGAATACACATTAAATAACATACTTAAGGACACATTGCGTTTTAAATATATGTACTTTGTATTGTTTAAATTTTTTACACTTTTATGTGTATCACTTACACAGCACAAAATACATGTATTTAAAACTCGTGTGTCGTTTAATGTGTCGTGCTTATAAATAATGGTTTTCACTATTCATATATAATTAACCCTATCATTTTTGTTTTTCGAAACAATGAGTTTTCATAGAATGGATGCAAAATTCCAACTGGCTCGGCAAAACTAAAAAATGTACTGTTGAAATTGCAAGACGTTTTATAAATAGTGGTTTTCACTGTTCAAATAGTGAATGTCATCTCATTGAAGTTAATACAAAGCCAAAGTTTATGATTTGATATTCAAAATGTAGCTGGGACGATTGGTTTTGTAACAAAAAAACAAACACAGAATTGAAGTGTATTGGGTACAGAGAGCGTTGAGGGTTAGAGCTAGAGAATATAAAAATCTTTTGAAAAGGTAATAATATAAAATTCTATTGAAAGAGTAATAATTTAAATCCTCATAATGAGTCAATAATATTAAATCCTTTTGAAAAAAAATATTTATAGGAGATAGTCTAAAAGTCCAAACTATTACAAAACAATTTTCAAAAGATTCCAATTCTAAAACTTTTTGAAAAATCCAAACTTGTACAAAATAACGGAATCGAAATGCCATTTTTTAAAATTCCAAAATTTTGAAATAGGAATAAGAATAAGTTTTTGTATTCCAAATTTTTGAATGTTTTTCGAATACCTTAATTTCGATTTGATCCATCCGACAATCAACAATAGGTCAAATTTTACAGAATATGAATTTCAGTTATCTTCACTACGTCAGAGTTTGTTTGGAAGCGGTAAAATTGGTATTATTGTTTAATTGGGCCAGTTTTACATGTGAATTTGTTTGGCAAATGTCCTCTCATTACATAAATATTCGTACATAAATGCTCTTTTCTTAACAACAACCTCGTTTAGCAAGCCAGAAAAAATTGTCGGATAGGATAGCAATTATGTCGGATAATCTGTTATATTGTCTTGTATTTGGAACGTGCTAAATAAAAACTATCATGGATTAAAGTTCTCCCACTCTTTATGGACAGGATAAAAACCTGGATAAAATAAAAACTATCATATCCCGCATGTTATCCTGAATACCAAATGCCTTAGGGATTTCATTACCGAGGGATAACACTCCTTAAAGATAAAGAGCATCAACCATACAAAACAGTTACGAACTGGACTCGTTTTAAAACCAGCTTGTTGGTTGTCATAAACCAAATAGAGAATGGTAATGAGACTAAAACTTATACTATTGATTTGGGATGTATCGTACTCCATACAATCTCAAAGGGTTTTGTTTGGTTCATGGATTTAGTGAGATAAAAGAAAGGAAAGCATAGAGGAAATTTTTTTCCTTTGTTTGGTTAATACGGAAAATGAAAAGGAAAAACGGAGAAAAAATAAGAGAGGGAATACGTTAAGAAAGAAATTAAACATTTTATTGTTGTGATTTGTTCCCTTCCTTTATCCCTATATTCGAAATATACTTTCAAAATTTTTTTTTTTTAATGTCATTTAAGAATGAAGGAAAAATCGAGGAAAAACAAGAGAGAATTAGTTTTCCTCTCCCCTTTTTTTCCCTCATGAAATTCATGAACCAAACAGAGCTAAATAGTACAATAATTCTAGAATACTTTTTTGCTCACCCCAAAATTACTCACTCATTGCTCACCCAATTCTCCCACTGGTTATTACAGTTAGACTCGTGATTAAATAATGATTAATTACTGGTAAAAAGTAATGAGTCTCACTACATTGGTCAATGAGAGAGTTGCATGAGTAATGAATGACAATTTTTGGGTGAGCAAAATTGCACTCTAATTTGGACCCTATTTTGCAAAAAAAAAAAAACAAGGTGTTTTCAAAAGCCACAATGTTGGATAATTCTTGGAATACAACTTTCATACAACTTTCACACAACCTCCTAAAAGATGTGTCTATCTCTCTCCTATGTCATTGTGGGATCCAGTGACATCACAAGAAAGAGATAAACTCATCTTTTAAGAGGATTGTGTGAAAGTTGTATGAAAGTTGTATCCCAAGAATTACTCTACAGTGATTTACTTTTCCTTTTTATGTACAATTTCCAAAACCAAAAAACTTTCACAGCAGAATCCATATATAGAAAATTCAATGGAGAAATAAAACACAAACAAAAATAAGACAAGTCAACCATAGGACATTAATATATCAAGTAAATTAATGATTTTCAGTAGGGATAGTCTCCCTTGAATCTGGATCATCTCTAACTGAAATTAAGATGTTGGTGATAAGGCCTATTGACCAGCAAGTAACTCCACGCATGTACGTATTTACATGCGTGGAGTTACAGATAGATGATGGTAAAGTAGGATGCATTTGGTACAACTTTTATTTCTGCTTCTGCTTTCATATGATGGTAACATATAGTTACACATGGTAAATTGATTTTGGACATTTGCAAATTTTTGCGTTTGAGAAATAATTTTTACGATTAATTTGTAGAATATACTCGTAGTTCGCTATAACACTTCCACTATGACTGTCACGCCCCGACGTAGCATAAATAAGGAAAGCGTTTAATTTCCTTTATGGACCCGTAGGTCGCGACAGTTTGAAGGATCGATTCCGTCCCAAACGTCGAACAACAAAAATAATAATCAGAGCAGAGCAATCAAGGCTTATAAAATTTTTCTAACTTATTACATCTTATGATACGGGGTCAACTAAGGCACAGACCGCCTTGAAACAAAATAATAACTTAGTGTCTATTACAGTCATCCTTATAAAACAAACAGTTTAAAACTTATAACATATATATAACTTAAAGCATATAATCAATAAACAGTTTTCTCATTCCAAAGGCAGCCATTCTCAGTTAGCGTAGTCATAAGATTCCTCCTGATTGTAACCTGAAAAACCTGAACACGAATGTCCAGGACGCATCAACGTCGTCAGCTTCAAGAAGCTGGTGAGTATTAAAAACATAACTTTGAATGTAAAACATACTCATTTACCTTTTTCCATTTTCAATTTGTAAAATCAATAGTTGACCATAGAGCGAATTTAATTTATAAACCAACGAGGAATATAATATTCAAAGTTGTTCATTCATAAAGCATATGATCGTGTATGAGACAATGCACCACACTCATCTTGCCGACTCTTTTCTCTCGACAGACACAACCACCCACTATCTCACTCTGGTATCTTTGAAACACTAAGATAGCCACACTTTAGCAACGGGGTGCCAGGGAATGTCCAGTTTGTCTCACACTTTGGTCCGGGGTACCAGGGAGTGTCCATTGCCTCACACTTTGACTACCTAATCCGCCATGCAAATACCGGAGCAACCTCACGCAGTATCCAGACTCGGGTATCAGGGAGTGTCCGTAGGCCACACTTTAGCACTACCATGGGTGCCAGTGAGTGTCCAAATTCGGCTTCACACACTTTAACGCTTCCATGGGCGACAGGGAGTGTCCATATTTGCCACCGTCGCATTTCAATACTCTTTTCACACTGACCATTACTCTTTTCCATACTGACTAACACCCACATGCATGTACCACTGACCCCACATGAATGCCATGAACTTAAACACAAAGTGAATCGTTGAATTAAAGGAACAATGTACATACGGGGATTGATAAGTCGCAAATCATTGTTTGGATCATTTAAACATAACCAAAAAGGATTCTGCTTTAGTAAATTTCCCAAACAGTACACAAACAGTATATAAATTTTTATCCCAAACAGTCCCTTATTACAAAACAAGCAAAATTGGAAACTGCCAGGGGTCGCGCGCGCGGATCGCTCGCGCGGGCCGCTCGCACGATATGCCTGATTTTCATTTTATATATATACTCTTCTGTCTGCCTGAAAAAGCCAAGGTCGCGCGCGCAGATCGCTCGCGCGAAAGGTCCCTCGCGCGACACTCGCTCGCGCGACTTGTCTAAATTTCATTTTATATATATATAAACTCTTCTGTCTGCCTGGGGAAACTAGGATCGTGCGGGCGGATCGCTCGCGCGACGGGTCGCTCGCGCGGTTCGCTCGCGCGATCTTCGCGCGCGCGATCGTGGCGCAAGTTTTTACTGAGGTTCTTCTTCCCCGCAGAAACTGCTATGTTTCAGTAAAACAGGGTCTATTTTGACCCATTTCAAATATGTAAGTATATAGATCATATAGTATATGGTTTTCTTCGTTTTTCCACAAGGATTAAGAATTCATTATCAATTTAACATGAATTAAAATATAGCTCTCCAATTTCATGAAAAATCAAAACATGTCAAAACTAATTTCGTTATATACTTTCTCATGGGGTTAACTTAAGATCTAAAACTTCAACCATAGACTATATGTACCATAAACTTTCATTATTATCTGAGAAAATGGATTTTGGTTGAGGGGGAAAAATCTTGATTTTTAAGGCTATGGAATTCATACACAAGAACTTCAAGGGTGATATACAATTATACACATACAAGCAGTAAATGAACATGAATTACATTAGGAGTGAGTTTAAATTACTCACTGTGATAAGAGAAGCTAGAAATTATTGAGAAAGAAATAGCAATAGTAAGAAATTCCAAACCCAAGCTTTCAAGTTATGGAGGATGAAGTTCTTCTTCTCTCTAAAATGATTTCTGAAATTCTCTGAGTATCTCTCTCAAGCTCTCTGGAACTCTCTTATCTCTCAGTGTATTTGGTTTACTAAGATTGTAGATTAAAATGTGTGTATGTGGTGTATATATATAGCCAAACCTCAACTTGGAGCCCAAGTTGATTACAATACACTCTACAAATGAGTTTGTATATAGCAAATATCTAATCTCCAGCTCATAAATCATACGTACATCTAATTGTATATACCATCTGTAGTTTAGATAGAGTCTAAGCTAGCCTAGGGGTCAATTAGAGGTATAGGGGTCAAGATAAGTTGTTTGGGAATTGAAGCTTGTGGCCTAGCAATGTACACTCACATATGTAACAACCAAACAAGGCCTTAACCAATGATGAGTTGCCATAAATAGAAATAAAGTGTATGTCATGTCCAACTTTACATCACTTCCAAAATCTGTGGAAGTTTTTGCACAGCACGGACAGTTTTGGACATAAACTGGTATTTTCGTGGCGCGGTGTTCGTCACAAAAATACAGAAGATTCATTTTAACGTAAGAAATGGTTTTCTGGTTTTATAAAAATACTGTTTGAGTCAAAAGGAAATATTTCCACCGTCTTTGGAATACAGATTTGAAATCCAACACAGGTATTACTAAATTTACAGAAATTACAGTTTTGACCCCAACAATAATTTTAATAGCAATTGGAACAAGAATTTAAAGTTTAACACATGGGAAATAGAAACTAAATAAGACTAGAAATACAGATTAAATATGATAATGTCAAATTAAAATTAAATGCAAATGCAGGTTATTACATCCTTCCTCCCTTAAACAGGTTACTCCCTCTGTCCCATAATAAGAGTCTTTGATGCCATTTTTTGATGTCCCATTTTAAGAGTCTTCTTTGAAATGTCAAAGTACTTGAATACACACTTTCCAAATTTGCCCTTTATTATATCCAACTCTTCCCTCTTTTTATTTTTGATGTGACACTATAATTTTGAGTTTCAAAAAGGGCAATATTGGAAAGTTGAAAATCTCACCAAAACCAAGGTTGTCCCCTTAATAAGTTAGAATTCCCAAAAGAGACTCTTAATATGGGACGGAGGGAGTATTAGATATATGACCTTCGTTATGAACCAAACACAGCCTATCTATGAAGTAAATCAAACAAAGCCTTAATCAATTGGTGATGAGGACCTAGCACTCCAGACTGCAATACTCTCTGCTAACAAAAGCTTCTCGACACAAACACACTCACCAAACCCATAAGAAAATCTCAACACACCCTGTGAACTCACCGAGCCCTTCATCACTGGGTAGTTCAGAATAGCACTGCCCCCATATCCAGAGGCATGATCAAACAAGTCTTTGATGGAGGTGTGCACTTCACCCACGTACCGGTCCCCGAGCTTTCGCTTGCAGTACAGCTTTATAACGAGCCTCACACTATGGTGGTGCACCAAAGACTCACCTAGGGTGTACCTCATAGTATAATTCCAAGCCGGATTGGTCTCGCCGTGATTGTCCACCGGAGTTCTTTTCTCGTTTTCCGTGTCACCTCCAATCGAAACTTTAGCGTAGACTTTCATTTTAAAGAGTTTTCGGACGTTCTCGAGATCATGAGCAGCAATTAGGGTTATCTCGAATTTCCTACACTCCATGTTGGTATAATTGCATATGTTGAAGAGAGATGAGACTCAGAAGAATAGAAGTAGATAATTAAGTGAGAGGAATAGTTGAATGAAATTAATACATGTGATCGAGGTGTGGAACTTTCTGTGTATGTATGGTTAATCGGTTAGTCATGACTACTATGACCATTTCTTATATTTTGTGTTCACGTACTTCTTGAATTTTCCAGGTTGGTACTTGGTAGTACGCAATATAGATGTTAGAAAATATATATATATATATATATATATATATAGAGATATGTGTGTGTGTGTTTTCCTGTTGACTGACCAAAACAAACTTTATAAGGAAAAAAAATAAACAAAATGGTTAGTTTGGTTGGTTAGTTTGTTAAATTAATGCACTTTATTTCTAATAACCGCGAACGTAGGATTTATATATAGGTGTTGCGTGTGGCCGAGTCCTCGATGATTCTATACCATATATAGTAGCGAATGTCAAAAGAATAATGCTAGGCACACGACACATTTCACAACACAGTCCACAAATAGGCTTGAAATGTGTTATACTCTGTGCAGTTTGAATTTTTCACACTTTTCTATATATGCACCACTTACACTACATAAAATATATACATTTAAAGTCATGTTGTAGAATGTGTTATAAAATGTATTGTTTGCATAATATTTTTTATGTCAAAATAGTCTGGCTAGTGATCAACCTAGTGATATGAATTCGTTTAAAGGACAAAATTGTCTCACCTTCGAGTTGGAAGCTGGGGCTCCCTAGCTAGTGTGACAATAGACCAAAGTCGGGCGCGCAATATAATGTACGTACCTACCTCACATGTTGACTGGATGGTAATTCGAATATAGGCGTGTGTACACATGGTAGTGCATATGGGTTAATTGGAGGCTCTAACGTACTGATCTCCGTGTGAGATTATTTAATTTTCATTTCGATCATTTTACATTCACATGTTAATAATTATTTCATAAAATAAAAATATATTCAACCTTTTATAAATTTGAAATCGGATTCTCTATTTAATCCATGATTTGACAAATTAATTATCATATAACTTGTGCTTTGTGTCTGTATCTGTGTATATAAGCGCATAGATACAAGTATACAACTATACATATGTGTAAGATGAATACATATATGCACCACTTACACTACACAAAGTATATACATTTAAAGTCATGTTGTAGAATGTGTTACAAAATATAGGGATACTTAATATATAGTCCATTATACCCACCATTTTTAGAAATTGGTCCTTAGTATCACACCACTTAAGAATTAGTCCCTCACCTACTTTAGGGACCAAAATACCCTCATATTATAAATATATATATATAGAAGTATATGATAGTTGTCATCCAAATATCTCTCTACCATCACCTTGAAATTAGAAGATTGAAATTGAAACCCCAAAAATACTCAGAATAAACATATATGTATATATGTACATACAGCTCACAATTAAACTGCTCTCTCTCTCTCTCTCTCTCTCTCTCTCTCTCTCTCTATTTCACTCCGGCCATGGCGCCATGGCGGTATATCTCTAATAAGGCTCCGATTTACTACTGAGTCTTCTTCTTATAATACTGACATAATGCAAGTTGGGTCATGTGGGTTTGGGGTTGTAAAAAAAAGACAAAGAAGAAGCAAGAGAAAGTCGAACAGAAAATGAAGAAAAGAAGAAGGAAAGTGCATACTTGCACTCTAATGAAGCTGACGAAGAAAGTGGTGATATTTGGGTCTCAATTGGAGATATGGCATCACCATTTTTTTCCCCCCACTTTTTTTTCACTTTTTTTTTCTTTCTTGCCATCAATTGTAATTTTTTTCTTAATATTCCAAAAAAAAAGTGAGAAATTTCTCACCAAATATTCTATGATTGTATGCATATACTTGGGTTAACAATGAGTACTTTTCACTTTTAGTATTGCTGTGAATAAGGCGTGAATTTTTTGTTGTATGTATGAATAGATCACATTCTATTATATGAATTTCGCATTTTTTGATCTTTACTGAGAATTTTTCACACTCTGTTATATAAATTTCTCACTTTCTGTAAGTGCGAATTTCCAATTTATCATAATATTTCCACATTAAAAAAATGAGAAATACTCACCTTTACTAAGAACTCAACAAATCGATAGGATACATAAAAATCTAATGATTTGATGATGTACAAGATTCCTTGCACTCAGGCTATGAACATAAAAATCATAAAATTGAGAGAATTCTTTTATTGTCTAAGTGAGAAATTTCTCACACTTTGCTTTATAATTGTTAAGATCTGTTAAAAGTGATAAATTTCTCACTGTTTGACTGAAAAATTTTCAAATATAAAACTAACGAAGTGAGAAATTTCTCACATTTTTTTATTGACATGTACACGATTCCTTCCTTTTTAAGAATTTTAATTAAATTAGGAGACCACAAATTTAGGCAACTCCATGATTTTAACAACCATAACTCCACAAATCCATAACTCTTAAATTTAGAATGCAGTTACCATGTCTAAATATAACAAAATATATCTATTAGAAATCAACTTAAAATATGCATAAAGGGTATATATGTCCAGAAATTACTTGCAGATTTGGGAAAAAGGACTAAATCCTAAGATTTGGTGATATAAATGATTAATTTCAATTCCTACCAAATCGAATGAACCAAATTTATATTCAATTCATATCTAGGGACCAAATCGTAGGTTTCTATAAAATATATTGTGTGCCTAACATTTTTTATGTCAAAATAGTCTGGCTAGTGATGATTCAACCCAGTGAGAATTCGTTACTATATAACATATGGTACTTAAGTTACGACACATTGACACTCCAATACAAAATCTGTGAATAGGTACAATATGATGCCATCTACTTACGAATTTTGGCATGCTTTTCAATTCGTTACTCTTCTTTTTTTTTTTTCCTCATACCTTCATGTTAATTACTAAGTTATGCACATTTGGTACAAATAATCTGGGATCTTGATACAACATATTGACATTGTAATACAACACATTGACATATTGCTACAAATATGTTGAATTAAAGTATAACATATGGCACACTGTTACAGCATATTGTACATTTGGAACTATACATGTTGGCACCAAATGTACAATATTTTTGTGTAGGACATATATCTACATATGATCATGCTGTAAAATTTTGGCACCACATACTACAACATTAATTTTAGCATGAAATGATTATACTACATGCTATAACATTTTGACACCATGTTACAATATTTTAGCATCTCCATAAATATTATTTGTTATCACAATTATTTGGACGAATTAGTATAACAAACAAATCAAACCCTTTTATTTATATATTTATTCCCCTATTTTTAGAGCAAACCTTTCTCACATAAATATAATTGAAAAAATTTCTTTGCAGCGATGTACGTAATATTTCCATTGTATTTAATTTTTTAGAGCATTTTTGCTCACTCAATTTTTGGTGCACCAATGCTCACCCAAGCCTCCTATTGGTCAATGCAGTGGAACCCAGGATTAAACATTATTAATTAAATCCTAAGTCCTACTGCATTGACCAATGGGATACTTAAATGAGTATTAATATACAAAAAATTAGATGAACAAAAATATTTTCTTAATTTTTACTCTATAAATCTAATCTATTATAACAAGTTGCAATATTAGTGTAACTTTACAATAAGTGGTGAAACAATGTCTATAAACTAAATCAAATAGTCCAAAAAAGTGGCAATATGGAATGTTCCACATGATACATCTTAGCCAATTGGCATTGCAGGATAGAAGGAAATTTCCAGGATATTAACTTGGAAAAAATGGGAAGTCATTAGAATTTCTTGCTTTCATCAGCCACTTCTGTGATGAGGTATGGGCTATGATGCAATTTCAAATCATCATTCTTGGTTGCGGCTGGACCAGGCCACCAACTTGACATTCGTCCCATTCACTATTTATGTTAATAAAACAGGTGTAAAAAAAAAAATGGGTATTAACATGTGTAAAATAAAAATAGAAATAAAGTGAAACACATGTCAAAGATGGTAAACCTCGGTGAGGAATGAGGGAGCAAAAATGCTATCAAGTAGAAAGGCCTAATAGAATCTCAAATTCCTCTCCTGGCAATAATATAAGACACGTACACACACACACATATATATATATAGATAATAGCATCGTGCTATAAGTTAACATTTCCATATATATATATATGTGTGTGTGTGTGTAATATATTTACACAATTGGCTTATGATTTATTTTAGTTAAAAGGGATAATTAAATTTCAGTCTGTTTTCTATGTAAATATTAAAAGTCAATCTATTACTCTTTCGGGAAAAAATAAATAAATAAAAAGTCATTAAATTTTATACAACGTTGGGAGCAATTTTTATAACGTTGGGAAGCAACTCTCCACAACGTCGAGAGCAATTACTTGTACCGTTGTGTTTCAAAACGGAACCGGGCCTGTTGGTTTTGGGGTTTTAGATCTTGAAAATGTATATAGCGATGATTTATCGCTTTTATTAATTATATTAATGAAATCTGCCGTTTCAAAAAAAATTACTTGTACCGTTGTTACATTAGGGAGTAACTCTACACAAAGTCAACTCATAACAATATTGGGAGCAACTCAGCACAATGTTAGAAACATATTCACAACGTTTTTTACAAGTTTATAAATGTTCAAACATAAAGTAGTCTGAAACATAAATTAACTTTTCAAAAGTTGGTATTTTTTTAAGTTTGTTGATGACTTTTTAATATTTTTAATTATTGTTCATATATGTTTTTTTATTTTGAAAATGTAGCAGACTGACTTTTTAAAATTTTCACCTAATTGACTAAAATCTAATTATCCCTTTGTTAAATTCTCCAATATGATAAAGTAGTTTGGCTATATCACAAGACCCGAAAAAAAGTAATTTTTTTCCTGGGGTATGCCCCTTGTACGTTTGTACATTCCTTTTTTTGGATCTATTTATCATTTTTCGAAGAAAAAAAAAAGAATGATTAGGGTACTTTTGTTTTGTTACTTTTAAAAAATTACTATAGAGATTATCACAAAACATGCTACTTACTACTCAGGATAACAAAATATTGTACCCGAGTGGTTTATATATTCATTCTGCTTATATGGTAACAAAATATTGTACTCTGATAATAAAACACTTTGCAAGAATAACAAACTATTGCACATTTGTACCCCAATTTTGATCGTATGATATGAACAAATTAATCACAATTTTGATCATAGAATTTTCCTTCCTTTTATACCATTGTATCCCCATTCTGCTCTTTCATGAAAGTAATTGTGTCACAGCCCGGTCCCACAATAGCGGGACCGGAGCCCGTGGCACGCCACCGAGGCTAAACCAATTCATTAACGTACCCAAAAATTAGTTTGAAGAACACATGCAGCGGAATAAAACAAGTCATTTTTTAAAACCATCGTCCAGTCGACTGATCCTCGGATCCAGTCGACTAATCCTGGTCCAGCAGAAAGTTGGGTTTTAAAACACCATCCAGTCAACTGCTTTCTAACCCAGTCGACTGGGGCTTCAAATATTCAGTCGACTGATACGGTCCGGTCGACTGAAGTCCAGCCTGGTACAAAAATCTCAATTGAAACTATGATCCAGTCGACTGTGTCGAGGACCCAGTCGACTGATCCCCTGCGAAACAATGCAGTGAGTTGCTGAAAACAGAGGCTCCAGTCGACTGTTTTCTCAATCAGTCGACTGATTTATGGCAGCTTCTCCTTCTGCAGCATTTTTCCAAGTTTTAAAAGCTTCCTAACTTTCACCAATGATCAACCATTCAATTCAAACTCAGTCCAAAGTAATTCTAGCTGTATTAAAACATTACCAAACATAATTACAACATGTTATAGCCCATTACAACGTTCTAGATCCATTCTATCATATGAAGTTAAACATGGTTTAAAACAACCAAATTCTTATTACAACATTACTATTATCCCACAACTACAAGATTTATCATTTAAGTTGCCTTCCAAGCGAACTCCCAACCCACGTACTCACTTCTCCGATTCCTCGCCAGCATTTACACCTGAAATGGTTATTTGGATAACCACACATATTTCGATTTGTTTAAGCTAAAGCTTAGTGAATAAAACAACATATGCGCATGAATGATAAACATGTCCGCATTCACATCTCTACATTTCATACTAGTCGCCGGAGACTCACGTGCCCGTCCATACTCCCAATCCGCGACTCCTCGCCAATAAGTCCACGCGAAAGGGTAAGACCCACGATTCTACAAACAATCGTGCGACCTTAATGCTTATATCGGCTCCACAAAATGGCACGGTGACCACGTGCTCCTTCTGACCCACATAAGCAACTTAACATGCTCAAATACATATCACCATACTCGCGGTAATTAAAACATATCACCGTGCTATTGAGCCTACTTATCAATATAATTGCCCAATATGAACTACACAAGATATCTCTAAGAATTAATACATACTATTCACATAAAACATGAATACATGTCAAGAAACCATTCCATAAACATAGTTGAATGACTCACCTCCAAATAACGCTCCTATAATTCAATCTGAAGAAAACCCGTGCACAAAGGACGTGCAGAAGTCCGTCTAGTACAATTCCTATGGATCAGAATTCCATTTATCAACTTTTATGAAAAATTCTAGAAAATAACTTTTCGGAAACTTAGCCAAATAGGCCCTAATAGGTATCAAAACGAAGCTCTTACCTCGAGGAGCTCGAATATGAAATCTGGGAGAAACCAGACTGACGGAAGGTCGTCGTTTGGCGTCGCAAAGCTCTTAAGCAATCAAATCTCCCTCTAGCCTCCTTTAGAATTTAGGTTTAGAAGTGATGAGAAATATCTCATCCATCCCTATCTATATATAGGCAACATTCTCGGGGAATTACGTTTACCTCCCCATGAGTTTTCATAACTCCTAATCAGTCTCTGAAACTTTCTATACAGCTTATTCATAGCTTTACGAGTGAAAACTCAAAATTATAAAAGTTTTCGACTAAGTTTCGTTTGGTCGCTAAAACGCGAATTTCTATATGACGTTTCCGAAGTTGCTAATTAGCCTATCAAATTAATAGCGTGTTAATTCGTCCTCACCAGGATACTAAATCTAACATCAAAATTATATTCTAAACCAGAAAATAATACAGATATTGAAATACACAGGTAAACATTTATTTTCAGATAAACATTTAAAATGTTCTACAGTGAACGTCTCATACTCGGAGAGACTTCACAAACAATAAATCCTCAATCACAATAGTTTCAAAGGGTTCTCTAATACAGACACCCAAATCAACTCGTGAGTCAAAACTCACTCAAACATGTGTCATAAGACACGCCACATCACATTATCATGCATGACAATGAAATGCAAAAGCAATAATACCATGTGGGTGTTATAATACTCTCCCCCTCAAAAGAAGTTTGTCCCCAAACTTATACCTCAAGTCTCGAAAAGGTGCGGATACTGAGTACGCATCTCATCTTCTATCTCCCACGTCATCTCTTCCATAGTTTGGCTACGCCATAACACTTTCACTTTCGATATTACTTTATTTCGTAAGACTTGATCCTTTCGATCCAAGATCTCTACCGGATACGCAACATACGTTAAATCACTCTGAATCTCATTCGATGTTGAAGTCATCACTTGATCTCTCTCTTCCACTAACTGTTTGCGTAACAACGATACATGAAACACATTATGAACTTGAGCATACTCGCTTGGCAAGTTCAAACGATAAGCTACGGGTCCAACTCTCCCAATGATCTCAAAAGGTCCTACATACCTCGGGTTGAGTTTCCCGTATCTACCAAATCTGGTTATTCCCTTTGAAGGTGACACCTTCAAATACACTAAGTCTCCTACATCGAATTCCAACGGCCGTCTGCGCTTGTCGGCATAACTCTTATACCTACTCTGAGCTGTCAGTAACCTTTGTCGAATTACCTTTATCTTATCCGTCGTTTCTTGTACAATTTTCGGCCCTTCAATCTTTCTTTCTCCCACCTCTGTCCAACTAATCGGTGAATGACATACACGACCATATAAAGCTTCATAAGGAGCCATTCCAATACTTGACTGAAAACTGTTGTTATATGCGAACTCAATTAACGGCAGGTGGTCTTCCCAATCGCCTTGAAAATCAAGTACACATAAACGAAGCATGTCTTCCAAAATCTGGATTACTCTCTCTGATTGGCCATCAGTCTGAGGATGAAAAGCTGTACTAAAGTGCAATTTGGTACCCATTGCTTCTTGTATGGCTCTCCAAAACTTCGACGTAAAACTACTATCCCTATCCGAAATAATAGAAACTGGAATACTATGTAGTCTCACAATCTCGCGAATATACAACTTAGCTAACGGCATCGGCTTAGTTGTTCGAAGCGGTAGGAAGTGCGACGACTTCGTCAAACGGTCAACAATCACCCAGATAATAGTATTCGATCTCTTCGACCTCGGAAACCCACTAACAAAATCCATTGTTATGTGTTCCCATTTCCACTCGGCTATCGGTAACGGTTGTAACAATCCCGAGGGTACTTGGCGTTCGGCCTTTACTTGTTGACAACTCGTACATCGTGAAACATAGCGTGCTATTTCTCTCTTCATTCCCGGCCACCAATAAACATGTCTCAAGTCCCTATACATCTTGGTGCTTCCCGGATGAACGGTATACTTCGTATTGTGTGCTTCCTCTAGGATGTTTCGCTTCAACTCTTTCTCACTAGGTACACAAATTCTACCCCTCAATCTTAAAACATCATTCTCAAAAGTAAATCCCGGTTGTTTGCCCATCGGAATCTCATCACAAATCTTCTTCAAAGCCACATCTTGAAGTTGTTTCTCTACGATCTCGTGAATCAAGAGTGGTTGTGCCACTATCGTCGACATCAAGCCACTTTCAATCCTCGGTATCACTTCAAGCTCCAAATTCTCCATATCTCGTATCAGTTCTTTCTGAGAAGTCAATTCTGATGCGGTGTTGGTTGGTACGTTGCGACTAAGAGCATCGGCGACGACATTCGCCTTGCCCGGATGATACTGAATTGACAAGTCATAGTCCTTCATCAACTCTAACCATCTCCTTTGCCTCATGTTCAAATCTCGTTGTGTAAACAAGTACTTCAAACTCTTATGATCCGTGTATATCTCACATTTCTCCCCGTATAGATAGTGACGCCAAATCTTCAATGCAAAAATCACGGCAGTCAATTCTAGATCATGTGTTGGATAATTCTTCTCGTGCGGTCTAAGTTGTCTCGATGCATACGCAATGACTTTATCACCTTGCATAAGAACGCAACCTAAACCTCTATATGAAGCATCACTGTAAATAATAAATCCTTCAGTCCCTGACGGAACGGCTAAAATTGGCGCTTTCACTAGTCGACTTTTCAACTCTTGAAAACTTTCTTCACATTCCGGACTCCAAACAAAAGCAATATCTTTCCTCATTAACTGTGTCATCGGCATTGCTATACGCGAAAAGTCTTTTACAAATCTCCGATAATACCCAGCTAATCCTAGGAAACTTCTGATGTCTGTCACATTCGTTGGTCTCGCCCAGTTGGTAACTGCTTCTATCTTCTGAGGGTCTACAGAAATTCCCTTTGCCGACACTATATGTCCAAGAAAAGCTATCTCGGTCAACCAAAACTCACACTTCTTTAATTTTCTAAATAATCTTTTTTCACGCAATCGTTGTAAAGCTAAACGCAAATGATACTCGTGATCTTCTACGCTTTTGGAGTAGATTAGGATGTCATCTATGAACACGATAACGAACTCATCTAAATAATCCTTGAAAACACGGTTCATCAAGTCCATGAAAGCAGCTGGAGCATTTGTCATTCCAAATGGCATAACCAAAAATTCAAAGTGACCATATCGAGTCCTGAAAGCTGTCTTCTCAACATCTTCCTCTTTGACTTTCAACTGATGGTAACCGGATCTCAAATCGATCTTTGAAAATACCTGAGCCCCTTGTAACTGATCAAACAAGTCATCTATTCGTGGCAACGGATACTTGTTCTTGACGGTCAACTTATTCAATTCTCTGTAGTCGATGCACATACGCATTGTTCCATATTTCTTTTTCACAAACAAGACTGGAGCTCCCCACGGTGAAACACTCGGTCGAATAAAACCCTTCTCCAACAGTTCTTCTAACTGAACTTTCAATTCTTTCAACTCTATCGGTGCCATTTAGTACGGTACTTTGGATATCGGTTGTGACCCTGGTACTACTTCTATTGTGAACTCAAGCTCTCTTTCAATCAATACGTCGGGTAACTCATCGGGAAAAACATCTGGAAATTCTCGAACTACTGAAATGTCTTCTATTAGTGGTCCAAGAACTCGCGTGTCGACAATTGAACATAAGAAACCCGAACAACCCTTCTTCAACATCTTACTTGCTTGAATCGCCGATATCAAGTACGGCGGTATGATCACTCCCTTTCCTTGAAAAGTAAACTCTTCTCGTCCTGACAGATAGAAACTAACCCGTTTCTGTTCACAATCGATTCTGGCTTGATTAACCGACAACCAATCCATACCCAAGATAACATCAAAGTAATTCACCGTCAACGGAATCAAATCAACGCTCAAGACTTTATCTCCTATCTTGATCTCACATGACTTGAATATCGAAGAAGTAACTAGCGGTTCACTACTAGGCAATGATACACACAAGTCATATCCTAGCGGTTCTGACTTAACAGTTAAATGCTTAACAAAATCACGTGATACAAATGAATGCGTTGAACCAGAATCCATAAGTATACGTGCAGGATACGAACAAATAGGAAGAATACCTGATACGACGGTATCATCCGTATTCCCCGGCTTGAGCTGAAAGTCGTCCTTGTTGTTGCGCGACTCCTTTCCCTTTATCTACACGAGGTTCTACCCTTGATCCGCTTGGCACACTCGATGCACCAGTACTCATTTCCGGTTGTCTTTTACTTTGGCAATTCTTCGCTATATGCCCCGGTTGGCCACACTCAAAACATTTCCCCCTTATCTCTGGGTTGTAGCTCTTGGTGTTCGAAGTTGTGTTTGGTGTAGTCGAATTTGCATTCAAAGGACAATTTCTAGACACATGCCCCAATTGTTTACAAATATAGCAAGTGATCAATTGATAGCAGGTTCCTCTGTGTCGCAGGTTACATGTTGGACACAACGGTCTCGGGTCCCCCATGAACGTACTCCCTCCTTGGCTACTCATATATGATCCTGAACCTTGCGTGAACGGTTTCTTCGCATTCCCTTGGCCCTTGCCTCTATTGTCATTGGGTCTCTTTCCTTATTGCCCTTGTCGATATCGGTCAACACTCTTCTCAGCTATACGGGCGGCTTCCTCGACTAGAGAAACGGTCGGGTGTTGCAACATGTCCACACGGCCATGAATATTCTCTCTAAGCCCTTCCTCAAACTTACGAGCTTTATCCCTATCAGTCGGAACGGTAGTTTTTCCAAATCGTAATAAGGCATTGAAACGAGAAACATACTCACCCACAGTCATATCTCCCTGAACCAAACTCGCAAACTCTTGGCGTTTCTGAGTATAAGAGGATTGCGGGAAGAAACGTTTGTTGAATTCTTCTTTAAATGCTTCCCACGTGGTTGGTTTCCCTCGTTCAAGTACGTTGTTCCACCAATCCAATGCTTCTCCCATCAACGTATCGGATGCGCACAAAATTTTCTCCTCATCGGTACATATTACCTGACGGAAATGTCTTTCCATGTCCATCATCCAATGATCGGCCAAGTCTATGTCAACTTGCCCATGATACAACATCGGTTTTCGCTTATGAAACTGTTCCACGATTATGTGTTGAGGTCGTGGTGCCGATGGTGCATTGATATAACGAATTTCTACTTGTGGAGGCTGAACGTTCATCTGTTCTCTTTCACTTACCGCTTGTATGAAATTTCCCACCATATTCACTATTTGGTTCATCCGCGAATGCGGTGACAATTCTCTTGGTGGATCAGCCATAACGTTTCAAATATTCCCCTGTTGAGTTCAATGCATAATGACCATGCATGCTATGCCACAATATAGATATATGTGCACAGTTCATCACAATCAACAAATGCTAATGCATGAAGCATTTCTACAATGATAATAATTATTTTCACAATTACACACTCCACTCGACGTCACTCAGCATATATAACGTCACTCGTTCCCAAGGCTCTAAACTTATGCTCTGATACCACTAAATGTCACAGCCCGGTCCCACAATAGCGGGACCGGAGCCCGTGGCACGCCACCGAGGCTAAACCAATTCATTAACGTTCCCAAAAATTAGTTTGAAGAACACATGCAGCGGAATAAAACAAGTCATTTTTGAAAACCATCGTCCAGTCGACTGACCCTCGGATCCAGTCTACTGATCCTGGTCCAGCAGAAAGTTGGGTTTTAAAACACCATCCAGTCGACTGCTTTCTAAACCCAGTCGACTGGGGCTTCAAATATTCAGTCGACTGATACAGTCCGGTCGACTGAAGTCCAACCTGGTACAAAAATCTCAATTGAAACTATGATCCAGTCGACTGTGTCGAGGACCCAGTCGACTGATCCCCTGCGAAACAATGCAGTGAGTTGCTGAAAACAGAGGCTCCAGTCGACTGTTTTCTCAATCAGTCGACTGATTTATGGCAGCTTCTCCTTCTGCAGCATTTTTCCAAGTTTTAAAAGCTTCCTAACTTTCACCAATGATCAACCATTCAATTCAAACTCAGTCCAAAGTAATTCTAGCTGTATTAAAACATTACCAAACATAATTACAACATGTTATAGCCCATTACAACGTTCTAGATCCATTCTATCATATGAAGTTAAACATAGTTTAAAACAACCAAATTCTTATTACAACATTACTATTATCCCACAACTACAAGATTTATCATTTAAGTTGCCTTCCAAGCGAACTCCCAACCCACGTACTCACTTCTCCGATTCCTCGCCAGCATTTACACCTGAAATGGTTATTTGGATAACCACACATATTTCGATTTGTTTAAGCTAAAGCTTAGTGAATAAAACAACATATGCGCATGAATGATAAACATGTCCGCATTCACATCTCTACATTTCATACTAGTCGCCGGAGACTCACGTGCCCGTCCATACTCCCAATCCGCGACTCCTCGCCAATAAGTCCACGCGAAAGGGTAAGACCCACGATTCTACAAACAATCGTGCGACCTTAATGCCTATATCGGCTCCACAAAATGGCACGGTGACCACGTGCTCCTTCTGACCCACATAAGCAACTTAACATGCTCAAATACATATCACCATACTCGCGGTAATTAAAACATATCACCGTGCTATTGAGCCTACTTATCAATATAATTGCCCAATATGAACTACACAAGATATCTCTAAGAATTAATACATGCTATTCACATAAAACATGAATACATGTCAAGAAACCATTCCAAAAACATAGTTGAATGACTCACCTCCAAATAACGCTCCTATAATTCAATCTGAAGAAAACCCGTGCACAAAGGACGTGCAGAAGTCCGTCTAGTACAATTCCTATGGATCAGAATTCCATTTATCAACTTTTATGAAAAATTCTAGAAAATAACTTTTCGGAAACTTAGCCAAATAGGCCCTAATAGGTATCAAAACGAAGCTCTTACCTCGAGGAGCTCGAATATGAAATCTGGGAGAAACCAGACTGACGGAAGGTCGTCGTTTGGCGTCGCAAAGCTCTTAAGCAATCAAATCTCCCTCTAGCCTCCTTTAGAACTTTAGGTTTAGAAGTGATGAGAAATATCTCATCCATCCCTATCTATATATAGGCAACATTCTCGGGGAATTACGTTTACCTCCCCACGAGTTTTCATAACTCCTAATCAGTCTCTGAAACTTTCTATACAGCTTATTCATAGCTTTACGAGTGAAAACTCAAAATTATAAAAGTTTTCGACTAAGTTTCGTTTGGTCGCTAAAACGCGAATTTCTATATGACGTTTCCGAAGTTGCTAATTAGCCTACCAAATTAATAGCGTGTTAATTCGTCCTCACCAGGATACTAAATCTAACATCAGAATTATATTCTAAACCAGAAAATAATACAGATATTGAAATACACAGGTAAACATTTATTTTCAGATAAACATTTAAAATGTTCTACAGTGAACGTCTCGTACTCGGAGAGACTTCACAAACAATAAATCCTCAATCACAATAGTTTCAAAGGGTTTTCTAATACAGACACCCAAATCAACTCGTGAGTCAAAACTCACTCAAACATGTGTCATAAGACACGCCACATCACATTATCATGCATGACAATGAAATGCAAAAGCAATAACACCATGTGGGTGTTATAAATTGCTACTCAAGGAAACCTGCGTTACTTAATAAGGACCTTCAGCCATAGCCCCCTCAAATAAATCTCTTCAAAACTAAAACTCATGCTACTTTTCTTTATCGCATTAGGCCCTTTTTACACTCAAATTGCTATAACTTTTGTTATACAAGTCCGTTTTTTTTAAAATTTGATGTTTTGAAATCAGCAAAACGAGATCTATCAGTCAAGTTCAATGTTGATCATGAAATACTGGGACAAAAAAAAACTATACATCAAACATATATGAAAATTTGCATTTTTTTCGCATACATATAATAAAAAAATATTTCTTTCGTACAATTTGCACCAGAGATGCATAGATCTTAAAAAAATACACGAAATCAAAAAAAAAAAAAAAAAATCACCCAAAAAACCCAAGAATTGATAAAGTTATGGTAGTTTAAAGTTGACGGATAATATCATCTGTTAGACACACAGATAACAGATAATATTATCTGTAAGATAGATAAAACCTCAAAATTAGGCTGCAACTTGACTTTTTTTCTTAAAATTTCCACACCTAATGCGTAGATCTCAAAGAAATACATGAAATCAAAAAAAAAATTATCCAAGAAGCCCAAGAATTGATAAAGTTATGGTGGTTTAAAGTTGACAAATAATATTATCTGTTAGTGTAAACAGATAATATTATCTGTTTGTGTCTAAAAGATAAAAATGAAAAACGAAGTTCTAAATTTTTTGTTTTTGTACAACTTTCAAGTCCGATGCGTAGATCTTAAAGAAATACATGAAATAAAAAAAAATCACCCAAAAAGCCCAAGAATTGATAAAGTTATGGCGGTTTAAAGTTGACAAATAATATTATCTGTTAGTGTAAACAGATAATATTATATGTTTGTGTCTGAAAGATAAAAATGAAAAACGAAGCTCCAAATTATTTTTTTTTTGTACAACTTTCAAGTCCGATGCGTAGATCTTAAAGAAATACATGAAATCAAAAAAAAAAAATCACCCAAAAAGTCCAAGAATTGATGAAGTTATGGTGGTTTAAAGTTGACAAATAATATTATCTGTTAGTGTAAACAGATAATATTATCTGTTTGTGTCTGAAAGATAAAAATGAAAAACGAAGTTCCAAATTATTTTTTTTTTGTACAACTTTCAAGTCCGATGCGTTTAAAGAAATACATGAAATAAAAAAAAATCACTCAAAAAGCCCAAGAATTGATAAAATTATGGTGGTTTAATGTTGACAAAGAATATTATCTGTTAGTGTAAACAGATAATATTAACTGTTTGTGTCTGAAAGATAAAAATGAAAAACGAAGTTCCAAATTGCTTTTTTTTGTACAACTTTCAAGTCCAATGCGTAGATCTCAAATAAATACATGAATTCAAAAAAAAAAATCACCCAAAAAGCCCAAGAATTGATAAAGTTATGGTGGTTTAAAGTTGACAAAGAATGTTATCTGTTAGTGTAAACAGATAATATTATATATCTGAAAGATAAAAATGAAAAATGAAGTTCCAAATTACTTTTTTTGTACAACTTTCAAGTCTAATGCGTAGATCTCGAAAAAATACATGATATAAAAAAAAATCACCCAAAAAGACCAAAAAACGAGTGAGTTATGATGATTTAAAGTTCACAGATAATATAACATAATCTGTGAGCGGAGGGGCTTTTCATCAAATACGAAAAGTAGCGAGGGGCTTTTCATAAAATTGCAAAAAATGTGGGTTTTTTTTTTCACTAAAACACATAATTTTTAAGGGGTCTATGACCTAATATCCCATAAAAAAATATAAAAAATAAATAATAATAATAAAAAAAGACAAAACAGAACAAAAAATTAGGGATCGCATGCTAAAATTGTGGTTTTTAATTTTTAAATTTTTTTTTTGTTTTATATTAGGAGTTGACTTTGATCAATTCAAAAAATGAAGATAAAAATTGAAAATCGAAAACCACCACGTTACCATATGTACCCTAAGCAATTCAATTAGAACGTCTGCAACAATTATGCTTAATCCCTACCAATGTTTTTAAAATCGGATCGTTCATCGAACCGAAAAAATGACCGGGTCAAGGGTTAATGGTTCAACCGTCGGATGAACCGGAATTGAACCGTGATGTCATAATTACCTAATATTTATATTTATTTATGTAATATTATAAATTAATATTAACATAAAATATACATATCATATATATAAAACTACAAATTTCTATATCATATAAAACTTACAAATTTCAGTTTTTTTTATTTTTTATTTTATTTTTTTGGTCACAGATAAAATACTCACAAAATACTAAATGAAAAAAATTAAACTAAATCAAAGAAATGGAAGTTCAACAACAAAGAGTTGGAAGAAAGTTAAACTAAATCAAAGAAATCAAAGAAAATTAAACTAAATGGAAAAAATTAAACTAAATCAAAGAAATGGAAGTACAACAAAGAGATGGAAGAAAATTAAACCAAATCAAAGAAAATTAAACTAAATGGAAAATATTAAACTAAATCAAAGAGTTAGATATAACATTACTTTCTAAAAAATGTAGATCGGAAAGGCAGCAAGCGGCAGCAGCGGCACAGGTCCGGCGATGGTCCAGTCTAGGCGGCTGCTCCGGCTCTGGCGTGGCCCGATCTGCAGTCCTCTTGAGTCTTGAGTCTTGGGCTCTTGAGGTCTGGACTCTTGAGATCTGGAGAGTGGAGAGTAGAAGAGATTCAAGAGAGGGATGAGAGAGAGTCAGAGAAAGAGAGTTGGAAAAGTCGAAGAGATGAATCTGATGAGAAGATGAGATTCATGAGATGAGTTGACCTCATGAGGTCATGACCTAACCTTGTCACACTCGTTTCAGAATTTGCATACTTTTAAAATAAGACAGAGTGGTAACACGTGAAAATATTAATGTTATTAATATTGAGTTGAGGTTGACTGTGAGTCAACAGTGAGGTGTCAGGGAGGACACAGAAACATGGCACTTCATGTTGCATTGGCATGGTTAAATGACATTTACATGATTTAAATGTTATTTGAAATATCTGGTATTTTGTGAATAGTGAATTATACCTGTGTAGTATAATTTCTGGTAATCTCGATATTGTTATATATCATTTTGATAATTGTGGTGAGAATGTGAGTGTTACGTTAAATAAAAAGGTAGGTTGTGTAGAGATTCCACATTATTTAGTTTTCGGACGTTATTTTTGGACCCAAACGAGACTTAGTCGAAAACTTTTGTAAATTATAATTTTCACTCGTAAAGTTATAAAATGGACGTGTGCGATGTTTCACGAGTTAACTAAAAATTTTAAGAACTCGCGGGATGGTAAACGTAATTCCTAGAAAGTTTTTCTATAAATAGTGGAGGATAAGATTTCATTTCTCCAAAAGTTATGAAATATCTAGAGAGAGGAGAGAGAAAGGAGATTAGTTCCTACGATCTTGACGATGACAAACGACGACTGTTCGTCCGTCAGTTTTTCACCAAATTCAAGATTTGAACTCGTGGAGGTAAGACCTACGTTTTGATACTACTTAGGCCATGTTTGGCTAATTTTTATATAAAGCTAATTTCTAGGAATTTGGGAAAAACAGGTATAACCTTGTAAGAATCGTCTCAAATTCGAAATCTGACGATTAATTGGCCTCCTAGTTGATCCTTCAAAGTTTGGGGGAAATCGCACGAGGTATGAAGTTCTAATTTGTGAAATATAGAGAAATACATATTTTATATTTCGACGACGAAATTGAGATCCGGGAAAAATCCATGTGTTAATTGTAGGCCCGTTAATTATGCACGCGCTAAATTGTGAAAAGCATGTCTAAATGTACGCGAGCACGTTGAGATGTCTATGTGGGTCAAAGGGGAGTATTATACAAATTCATGCTGGAGTAAGCTTCTCGATGTTTGAGAATTTTAGTAGCGACGGCTACTGTGCATGGTTTAAGGCTTGGACTTGCCAGGGCACTTGGGGGATGTAATTGTTGTAGGCTTGGACTAGCCATTGACATCGCGGTTTAAGGCTTGGACTTGCCGCTACCGGATGAAGGCGTATTTTTCTCCCTAGCGACTATTTATGTGATTTATGAGATTAAAGCATGTTTTGTCATATATTGCATATGTTAGACTTGTACGCTCAGCATATAGCTGAGCAGTGGAGATTTACTCCATTGCAGATAAGAAGAAAGACAAGAAGAAGCGTGAGGAGTGAGGTCGAGAATCACCGGGGAAATTACTTTGTTCATACTTTTGTTTTAAATCCTAAAATTGTAGTAAGGATTTGGGAATTTTAAAATACGTTGTAATAGAATCTTGGGAGTTAGTTAGTGGTACTGCATCTTGTATTTGAATACCGTTATGATGTTTTAAATCGCTAATGTTTAGTTGTGGTTGTGTTGGTGTTGGATTTGGAGAGCCTGAATTGTGTTATAATGTGCAGGGGCTGCCCAGCAGGGGAGCAGTCGACTGGACCATGGATCAGTCGACTGGATTCCGTGGGGTTTAGGCACTGAAAGTGAATAGTATTAGAAGCAGTCGACTGGACCCTAGATCAGTCGACTGGACACTGTGTTATTTTAGCTACTGATCCAAATAGTGACCAATTCAGTCGACTGGGTTCCCTGATCAGTCGACTGGACACCTGATGAGAAATGTGGGTTTTGGTTTCTGCCAGGCATAGTCGACTGGACCCTATCACAGTCGTCTGGACCTCTGCTTCCAAAACTGTGTTCCTTTGGACGGGTTTCAATTGAACAAAACTTTTCATAACTCTGATTTTAATGAATTTTAATAATGTTTTCCGCTGCTATTTGACTTTAATGGAACTGGATAAGCCTTGATGGCGTGCCACGTGTCCTATTTCCGCGCGCAGCGGGATGGGTCGTGACAAACCTAACTAATTAGTGTTATAAATTATAATAACTAATAACTTAATAAGTAATAATAAGAAATAAAAGATAAAATCATAAAACTGAAAAGGTTAAAAAAGGCGCAAAAAAATTGTTGTGTCCCGCCTTAAATTTTGCGGCCCCGGTTTGTGTTAAAACCGCTAACGGTTATCCGGTTGAACTGGTTAGCCCGGCAGGTTTTATCAGTTGTTAAGAGAATAGCGGTTCCTGATGTAAACCGACCGGACTCCCGACCGGTAGGCGGTTCAATCGGTCGAACCGGCCGGTCCGGTCCGGGTTTAAAAACCATGATCCCCAACCAATGCTAAATTAAATAGTATACTAGCCAAATTAACCTTTTTCAATGCCGTCACATTTCATATGCCATTTTTTTGCACGAGCATGTGCTACATTTCGCAAATTAGATGTCCTCAAGGACGACAACCAATGTTTGAAATAAAGATGAATCAACGACTATTTTTAGTAGTTTTTTTTTTTTTTTTTTGGGTTCTTCTTCTTCTGATTCTGAACAAAGATTTTTTTTAAGAAAACTGAGAACCATCAGTAAGCATAGCATCAATTACAAGCCGACGAAGAGAGAAAGGGGAAAGAGGTCCAGAAAAAGTTAAGCGAGCAGATCATATAACAAGTTAGGCTTAGTTTGGCTCCTATTTGGTGCCCCTTTTTTTAAAGTACAATTTCATGTTAATTCATTTGGTATCTAGTTTATGAGTTTTACAAAAATTGAACTTAGGGCTTTTTTGGAGGGTGCTTTTAAAAGCTCAAGGTTGCTTTTTGATTTCATGATGTTTTTTTGAAGAGTAATGTGTCACTTGTACAAAATTATCAAACAACTTAATAATAAATTTCATAAGCTACTTTTGAAAAACCACATAGAACCAAACTAAGCCTTAGTGTGCAACAAAATTAATTGCAATCTCTAGGAATTTTAACAAATCTCACATGACTTCTGAGGACCCCAATATATCGGAACGTCGATCTATTTAGTTTTCCAATGTAATATGGTGCAATAATGTTAAATGGGAATGGTATTAATTAATAAGTGAAAGGATGGTTGTGCTAATAAATAGCATATGCTAGCTATAAAATGTAAGAACTCCTTCAATGCACCTTATATTTTTCATGCTATAGTTCTATTAGAAATACTAGAATTAGTCCTTCATTTGGCCACTTTATGAGGTTTCGTCCTCTTTATATTGGCTGTTTCAAAATCGATACTTGTATTAATAGTAGATTAAGAAATTGATCCTTCCTCCAATTTTTTTGTGTTATTTCAGACGTATATACCCTGAAGTTTTATTAATTATTTGGCACTCAATTAATGTGAAGTATTTAGTTTAATGTTTCGAAATTGTAACTCTCTTAGTAATTGAGGCGTGATATTAGCTACATGATTAAATCTCCTAAATTTCAGGCTAGTGGATTAAATCAACATTATTGTTGAATTCCAAACAGCCTTATCTGAATTTCTACAAACTAAACACATCTCATTTCATTCAGTTTGTATACAAACAAGCCACAGATACAAAAACGAATACACATTACAATCTTTACAGTTTCAACAGAGATCCGAAAACAAAACAACAAAAATAGTCTCACTAATTGTTTAATGGTAAAACAAAAGAAGAAAATAATTCCCCAAGTCCACACACACTCTCTCTCTCTCTACCCATTTCTCCCCCAAATTTCAATGACCACCAAATCAACCACTCTTATTGCCGGATCTGCTCTCTCTCACCGCTGAAGAATCGATCGAGAATGGCCGACGAGCCGCGGCGGTGAATGCCGATCCAGGGAGGAGGCGATTGGCGGCGCGGCAGAACATGGTTAGGGCAGTGGGATCGCTCGGCTCGGCGATTGGCGTCGTGGCAGAACATGGTTATTACATTGAGTATTTTTCACCAAATCCATGTGTATTGTTGCTGTATTTTAGTTTAGGCAGTTTTTGTGTGAATTTTTGACAGTGTGAGAAATTTCTCACAAAGTGTGGATTTTTACTTTTGAGTTTTGAAAGTGAGTAATTTGTTTTAATTTGGTTAGAAAAAATAGGTGAGAAATTTCTCACTGTAATAGATAAAAAAAAAAGGTGAGAAATCTGTTTTATTTGGTGGGAAATTTCTCATCAAATACATTAAAAATGTGAGAAATTTCTCACTGTAATAATAAAATTTCTTTGTTAATTCTCTCTCCCTCTTTCTCTCTCTCTCTCTCTCTCTCTATATATATATATATATGTATAACAAATCAGGATTTTGAATTTAATAACCCTGATTTATGGGAGTTGGGGCATTTATTAAATTTTCTCTTTTAATTCTCTCTCTTTCTATACATATATATATATATATATACATAAAATCTAGGTTTTGGGTTTTGAATTTCAAAACCTGATTTATGGGAGTAGGGGTATGTTGGTCCTTAAAATAGATGAGGGATCAATTTTTAAGTTGACTGATAGAATGGATCAATTCCAGATACGGATACAGTAAATGACTGAAATCTAAAGGACCCTAGCTCTATAGTATATTATAGTATGAATGCTCAAAATCATATCTCTAATGAACATTTTATGTCTCACAATACTAAGAGCTTCTCCAATGCACGTTCTACACTTTATGGTGCAGTCAAATTATTGCATAAATGTTACAAAAAAGGTCCCTCTAATGCATTTTAATACTCTTCTCAAATTATAACAATGCTATTCCTGCTCTCAATTTTTTTTATAGCAGCATTGGTATAATTTGAGATGAGGGATATAATTAAGGTGTATTGGAGAGGGTTTTTTTTTGGTATTGATGTTGTAATTTAACGTTTGCATTCATTTCAGTCAGTGAACTAGTGTACATAATACACTACTTGGTCTACAATGAAAATAAGTACTGTGTCAAACAAGAGCTTTTTTTTTTAACAGTGTACCATTAGAGCAGAAATGTCAACTGTAGTTTTTTTAATGCATTTTTGCTCACTCAATGCTAACCCAACTCTCCCATTGGCCAATGCAATAGGACCCATGATTAAATGAGAATTAATTAATGGTGTAAATATCCTGAATCCCACTGCATTGGACAATCAGAGAGTTGGGTGAGCAATGGGTGAGTAATATTTAGGTGAGCAAAAATGCTCTCTAGTTTTTTCAACCACTGTACGTAGCCACGCCAAAACATAGGTTTGGCATGGATAAACGACATTTTACATTGAAGATGCGATAATTTGAGAGGAAGGATAAGCTATAATTTGAGAGGGGGTAAAAGCCCATTGGTGAGGGTTTTTTTTTTTTATTCTTTTATCCTTTTAAGACTATAATTTGACTTTTGCACTCATTACAATGACCTAGTGTATAAAACACTGAATAGTTATGCCGGGAGTCAAGATCTAATTTACGTGGATATTTAGTGGCAGTGCCCCAACTCGTTGGAAATTATATTATTTTGGATTTCGAGTTTTTTAAAATTGTGCGATTGTTCAATAGTTTTTACAAATAATGGGTTGATGGTTATATATAATGTAGTTATTCAACAATAAATTAATCTATCCATAACTCTTTCAAACACAAAAATGCGTTCATGTGCTTAATTTCACTTATAAAAGAAAGAATCTCTAATATATTCATAGGGTTTATTACATTTACCCCCTTGTAGTTAGGCTTATTTGCACTTTAGGTCTCCTAGGTTCAAAAGCCACCCCCCCACCCCCCCCCCCCCCCAACCCAACATGATTTTGTAATAAAGTGAAACTGTTAAGATTTCTCCCCCCCCCCCCCCCCAACCCAACCCAACATGATTTTGTAATAAAGTGAAACTGTTAAGATTTCTCTCAATATTACCTTACATGGGGATTATGTGTTAACATTAGCCCCACATAGGAGAGTTTAAGTATCAAGATTAACCCCACATAGATAGTTAACCCCGAAATTAGCCCCACCTCAAGTGGTACTGTTAAAAATTAGCCACACATGGGTGGGTCAAATGACATCATTATCCCCACATAGGGGGTTAACCCTAAAATTAATCTCACAAAGGGGGTTAAGTATTGCTTTTTTTGGCCACTTTTTAGAATTTTTATCAGTTTTGAGAGAGCTTCATTTTAGTCCGAAACCACCATGGGTTAAGTGTCCACTTTTAAAGCATAATAGAGTAAGTGAAAATAAGTTTAACTAGAAGGGTGTAAAATATAATTAACCCTATATTCAAACGGGAATATGGTATATGGATATATATAAATACTTGAGGCTAATTCAGAAAATATTTTTTTTGGTGCGAGTGAAAATTAGAAAAGTTTTAGGTCCAAAATGAGATTTCTGAATTTGTAGAGGAAAATAAAAAAAAAATGCATATGACATCAAACAAGTGCCCGGCCCCAGTGTGCCTCTGGCCTTTTTTTACTCCCTCCGTCCCTTTTTTTGTGTCCATCTTTGGGAAATCAACTTATTAAGGGGACAAAAAGAATATACACATACTTTCCACAATTGCCTCTAATCATTACAATAACTTTTTTAGTTTTGTCTTGGTATAGATTTCAAGGAAGGGTAGTATTGGAAAGTAAGTAAAAATTGTATACCAATTTAGCAAAGTTGACACTAATTTTGGGACATCCCAAAATGGAATATAGGACTCAAAAAAATGGACGGAGGGAGTACATGTTCATCATTCTTCTACACTTTATGTCATTGGTGATTTTTCGAAGAACAATGATAAGATACATATCAAATGACACACCAAATAATATAATGTGCTTTAAATATATATATTTTGAGCTATTTAAATTTTTTACACTTTAATGTACTTCACTTATACAGCACAGAATACATATATTTAAAACTCGTGTATTGTTCAATTTATCGTGTGGTGTGTATCCTATTTTTTGTTTTTCGAAACAATAAGTTTTCATAGAATGGATGCAAAATTCCAACTAGCTCAGCAAAACTAAAAAATGTACTGTTGAAATTGAAAGACGTTTTATGAATAGTGGTTTTCACTGTTCAAATAGTGAATGTCATCTCATCGAAGTTAATACAAAGCCAAAGTTTATGATTTGATATTTAAAATGTAGCTGGGACGATTGGTTTTGTAACAAAAAAACAAACACAGAATTGAAGTGTATTTGGGTACAGAGGGCGTTGAGGGCTAGAGCTAGAGAATATAAAATTCTTTTGAAAAGTTAATAATATAAAATTCTCTAGAAAGAGTAATAATTTAAATCCTCATAATGAGACAATAATATTAAATCCTTTTGAGAAAAAATATTTATAGGAGATAGTCAAAAAGTCCAAACTATTACAAAACAATTTCCAAAAGATTCCAATTCTAAAACTTTTTGAAAAATCCAAACTTGTACAAAATAACGGAATTGAAATGCTATTTTAAAATTCGAAAATTTTGGAATAGGTATAAGAATAAGTTTTCTATTCCAAATTTTCGAATGTTTTTCGAATACCTCAATTTCTATTTAATCCATCCGAAAATCAACAATAGGTCCAATTTTACAGAATGTGAATTTCGGTTATCTTCACTGCATCAGAGTTTGTTTGGAAGCGTTAAAATTACTATTATTGTTTAATTGAGCCAGTTTTACATGTGTATTTGTTTGGTAAGTGTCCTCTCATTACATGAATGTTCGTACATAAATGCACTTTTCTTAACAACAATCTGGCAGGCCAGAATATTTGTCGGATAGGATAATAATTATGTCGGATAAACTGTTATATTGTCTTGTGTTTGAAACGTGCTGAATAAAATTATCGGAGAAGCTATTTATAGCCTAATACCACCCGCCTCATGGGTTAGAGTTCTCCCACTCTCTATGGATAGGATAAAAACCTACTTCAAATATTTTATCCTGTCCACTAGAACCACTAAACGCTGGATAAAATAAAAACTATCATATCCTACATATTATCCTGAATACCAAATGCCTTAGGGATTTCATTACCTAGGGATTACACTCCTTAAAGATAAAGAGCATCAACCATACAAAACAGTTACGAACTGGACTCGTTTTAAAACCAGCTTGTTGGTTGTCATAAACCAAATAGAAAATGGTAATGAGACTAAAACTTATACTATTGATTTGGAATGTATCGTACTCCATACATTCTCAAAGGGTTTTGTTTGTTTGGCTCATAAATTTAGTGAGAGAAAAGAAAGGAAAACATAGAGGAAAATTTTTTCCTTTGTTTGGTTAATACGGAAAATGACGAGGAAAATCAGAGAAAAAAAATAGAGAGAGAATACGTTAAGAAAGAAATTAAACATTTTATTGTTGTGATTCGTTCCCTTCCTTTATCCCTATATTCGAATATACTTTCAAATTTTTTTTTTAATGTCATTTAAGAATGGGGGAAAAATGGAGGGAAAACATGAGAGAATTAGTTTTCCTCTCCCCTTTTTTTCACTCATGAAATCCATGAACCGAACAGAGCTAAATAGTACAATAATTGTAGAATACATTTTTGCTCACCGCAAAATTACTCACTCGTTGCTCACCCAATTCTCCCATTGGTTAATACAGTTAGACTCCTGATTAAATAATGATTAATTAATGGTAAAAAGTCATGAGTCCCACTACATTGGTCAATGAGAGAGTTGCATGAGTATTGAATGATCAATTTTTGGGTGAGCAAAATCGCACTCTCATTTGGACCCTATTTTGCAAAAAAAAAAAAACGAAAAAAAAAAGTGTTTTCAAAAGCCACAATGATGGGTAATTCTTGGGATACAACTTTCATGCAACTTTCACATAACCTCCTAAAAGATGTGTCTATCTCTCTCCTATATTACTGTGGGGTCCAATGATATCACAAGAGAGAGATAGACACATCTTTTAAGAAGATTGTGTAAAAGTTGTGTGAAAGTTGTGTAAAAGTTGTATGAAAGTTGTATCACAAAAATTACTCTACAGTGATTTACTTTTCCTTTTTATGTACCATTTCCAAAACCAAAAAACTTTCACAGCAGAATCCATAAAAAATTCAATGGAGAAATAAAACACAAACAAAAATAAGACAAGTCAGCCATAGGACATTAATATATCAAGTAAATTAATGATTTCAAGTAGGGATAGTCTTCCTTGAATCTTGATCATTTTTAACTGAAATTAAGATGTTAGTGATAAGGCCTATTGACCAGCAAGTCAACTTGCCAGCTCTCCCAGTTATAATATATGTATGTACTAGGTATTGTCTGCGTCCGAGGGCACTATACTACCCGAAACCAAAAAAAAAAAGGAAAAAAGGAAAAAAGAAAAGGGTTTGTAGGTATACAATGAGAAGTAAAAACTGGTTTTAACACTAACGTGTACACAAACTATTGTAAAAAAACACAGCAGAGTCTCCTTTCTTATTTCAACATTAGACCATGTTAACATGCAATATAAAACAATAATATAATTTTACATCAACTACAACCTAACTTATCTATGGAGAGAAAAGTGAAGCCATGTAAGGAAAAGACTAAATAACCACATTACCAACCCTAGCAAACGCATGTGGTATATAGTATACACAGCCAGCAGTTCAATCCCCGACCTAAATCACAAATACGCAAAGCGGGGGCGAATGTGGCTGTATGTGGTTCTTCATTTTTTTTCTTCCTTGTCACAACACTGTATGTGGTTCTTCCCTTGTTCTCCACCTTCTTCCAAATTGAAAAAAACAATAAAATTGAGTTTAGTTGTTTGCTGAACAAAGTGAAAAATAAAAAAAGAAGAAGTTACATTGCAAGTTCTTCAGTTGTCCGGATAAGTAGTTGGGCCAAGTCCCAACCAAATGTGGGAGTTATTGGTTGGGTCCAAGTAGTTGACTAAAATAACTCTTGACCAGATTTGTGTAAATAATCTAGTAGTACATGCTCAAGGAAGATGATTAATGAGTTCATTTCAACTTAGATAACATGTTTTCTCAAAATAAACTACCCAATCATAAATTCCACATGAAATTCAAAATTCCAGCAATCATCGATGAAATTTGCATATACTTAAAACTGCAAACACCAATAACCTAACCATCCACCAATATAAAATTGTTGCAAATCAACAAAATCATAGATGGCCCCTAAAGTACCTAATTATCCACTAAATTTCCTAAGCTCTTCTCTTGGAACATGATATATGCAACAAATCATCTCGAGGCATAAAATGTTGGGAAGCACGAACACTTCTGAATAGTCACGTGTCCGACACCCAAAATCTCACTTATACACACGGATAATATGGCTTCTACAAATTCAAAATACTTAAAGTTGAGAAATCCAATAGAACTTTTGAAATTCGGAAGCAATATCTACATATATACTCATTATAGTGCTAAATATGTGAGTTTAATAGCGTCCAGGTTTGTGAGTTTAATAGCATCCAGGTTGTAATAGTTGATCCATAATTTAGTTTCCATGCGTAGCAGCATAACCACCCAAAGAGGCAAGAGTATCTTGCAATAGCTATCTCTCAAGTTCTAAAAGTTCAAAAAGCCGAGCTTTTTTGCCCCACCCATGATAAACACCAAGATTTAACCATATCCATAGCCTCTTTGGTCATTACCACATTCATGTAGCTTTCACATTTTTACCATTAAACACAGTTAAAATGAAGTGTAAGGAAGGAACCCGCTTTTCATGATTCTTTCAAGTAGGGATTGCATCGGTTGTTCTTTCAATCTCTATTCAAGATGGATTACAAAGAGATTTTCTTTCAACCAAAATGCATATCCAAACCCTAAAAATGATTAAAATATGTAAATAACAATAGACAGTAGTCCTTCAACCAAACTACCAAACATTAAAATGGCAACTTAAGTGATTGACTCATTCCACAAAACATGAAAAGATTAATTAAAGGGTACCAAACATCTAACATATGAAGGTCAAATATTGACTTAACGATTTGGAAATGCTCTTAATAGTAGTTTTAAGGGCTCTTTCTAGACTATTGTTTACTATTTTCTTCTTCTTCTTCTTTTCTCAATTCCGTAATAAGGGATTGCTTGGGCTTAGGGTATTAAAATCCATAATAAGGGTCTGTTATAAAGTAAATATATATATATATATCAGAATAAGGGTATGTTTTTTGTTTTTCTTTTCTTTTTTTTTTTCTAAAATAAATCAAAATTCTTTTTTCTATTATTTGGCCATCATCAACAAATTGTTCAAAAAACAGAACTACAAAACGTGAAAGGAATAAAAAAAATCATGTAGTTCATGAAACAAAGAAAGAGGTTCATTTGCTTACGTATTTCTTGCGGCCATAGCCCTCCCCATCATCATGCTTCACATAATTTACACATATATCTGAGCAGAATATTGAGGTTACACAACCTACACCAAATTAATTGTCAAAAAACAGGAAGAGTACCTAAAGGTAGATCTCATATAGTCTAGTATGTAAAGCCATGGCCAGCCCAAAGGGGAGCAAAAGGGGCAACCGCCCTGGGCCATCAAAGTTCACAAAATTTTGAGGGGCCCCATGAAATTTTTATAATTACATTTTTACCTTGAGATTTTTAGTATTTTACATATATTTTGAGGGCCCCCAATCTAGTGTCATCAACTACATATATATTGAATCATTGATATACATGCATATAAAACTCAAAAGCAAAGGCCATATAATTTTGAAAATTACACTTTTAGTATAAGAATTTTTTGAATTTTAGAAATATGCCCCTCTAGAATTTTGAAAGATACCATACAATGTTTAAGTTTCAACAAATAGACTCATATTAGAAGTAGACCTCAAAAAAATTGCCAATTATGTATAAGTAAACCCTAAAAAAAATTGTCAATTATGAATAAGTAGACCCTAAAAAAATTGCCTCGGGGGCGCTGCCCCTGAACCCCCGTATAAGGGCCTCCCTTTAAGTAGTTCGTCCCGAGCCTCCAAATACTCGGGACCAGCCCTGTGTAAAGCCAAATGGAAGCCAAGAGAACATACACATAGGCCATAGCACTACTCTTTCCTTTTTCCCTAGTCTATTTTATCGGCAACCAAACAAAGAGTGGGGTTTTTAACTCAACATGGAATTAAAAAAAAATGGAAAACAAAAGCAAGGTTAAGATTGAAGTTTGAACTCCAAAATTAAATAAACAAAACAAATGCATTTGGTATGTAAATGAGATAAAAGGTGAATTCTCCTTTCAATAATAGGTTGTTGAGAAACTAAGAAAAGAAAAGTGAATGTTAGCATAGTAATACTCAATGAGCTGAAACAATTTTTTAATGAGGGTATGCCCACCTGCCATAAAGGGTCGAAGATTACCGTAATTGTCAGTGCACCACAAAAAACACCCATTTCAAAAGTTGGCTTTCTACTCTCTTCACTTCCTACACGTTGGGAGTCACTTAGAATAAGTGAATACCTATCAAATACATGAACTGCGAGATTATAGAGAAGGCAAAAAGCAGCCTAGAAAAACAACAAATATGGATTGAAAACAAATTTTGTGAAGAAAACAAAAAATCATATGCAATCAAACTCTGCAATTCTTCAAACTTCAAGCACAAATATAAAGGGGAAGAGACAATTTCAAGTGTCCAAATCACGAAATTGAATTTCAGCAAAACAATAGAGCAAAACAGGGGTTGTTTGGGACTGACAGAGGCTGTTTTCATCTATATTTAGGGGCTGAAAAATTCAGTAAAATATTTCAACAACACATGGGCTGTTTGGGGGTGTTTTAAGCTTTATTTAGGGGTGAAAGTTTCAGCAAAACAGGGGTTGTTTTCAGAGTATATCCATGTCTCAATGACAACTAACAATAATGCTATGGTTGGGGGTAGCATAGCATTACTTGACAAATAAATAACACAAAAAACAAAAGCAAAATCACCCAAAGCCACTTGAGAGTTTAAGACTTACATCAATTTCTCGATCTCTTCACATGGGGTTTGAATTGTACTAATTTGCTCTGAATCTCTATTTGCTTTGATTTGTGCCCCTGTTTTTGTATTCCTATAATGTGTTTAGATTATATAAGAAAAAAAGAAGCATAAGTAAGAGAGACATAGAGAGCTTAAAACACCCCCAAAGATTGGAAGAAAATGAAAAGTAATTTAATGTGTTATTTTTACCTTTGATCATCATTTTCTGTCACCTCTAAAACTGCCGAACAATCTTCTCTAAAGCTGCTAAATCAACACTAAAACTATTCAAGCTTAACACAAAACCAGACTTCGGAAGTTTGTATTTTTAAAGTAAAATGTTGCAACTCAAAATCGTGATCTTACCTGAGATAATTAAAGAAAAGTACAAAAGTACTTCAGCTTAAATATCTCTCCATTCATAATAATACTGTACTGCACATCAAAGATTGAATTGAGAATTGGTATACCAAAGAAAAGAAAAAGATAGAAGAAAATAAGAAGCAAATGCTCAAAACTCAAGAAAGTCTTACCTCTTTCTCAATGGGCATATTTTTGTGCACGAACAATATGACAAAAAGAGAAACAATTACTGTCTATACCTCCCAAAAGAATAATAATATAGCACAATACCATAACCTTCAATGCAGTTGAAGATACAATTCATGATACGACCACAATACACTCTCCCTCAATATAGACTGAAAGTGAAGGAAAAATATAGATTCATTCTTGGAATAAAACATAAAGTAAAAACAACAACTCAAAAATTTTATCCACACCTCCAATTTTTTAACTCACACATGGAGATAAAATCTGATAAGTTTAGCAGAGAGGGGGAGGCAGAACCCAAAGTGAGAAATCTAGATTATAGAGTGAGGGAGATCAAAAACCCCAAAAAATAATGAAATTGAAACCCATATGTTGAAAACCCTAACTGCAGAGATTTGAAAACCCTAGGCAAAACAAATTGAAGGATTAGTTGAGAGAGGGGATGGTTGCGGTGTAGTAGTGGTCCGACTATGTTGGTGGTTGTGGTGATTGTTTTTCGAGAGTAAAGAGAGGAAGTTCAGAAGGAGAGAAATAGCATAAGGGGAATTCAAAATTTGAAGAGAAATAGGGGGTTACATGAGAGAGTGGGGATAGGGGGAACCCGGTCGGTCAAGCCATTACAAGACTGTGTGATCACCCTTGATCTCGTACCATGATTTGGTATATGAAGCACCCTATCGGATTTGTGTCAAGGGTCCCTTATTTGACCAAAACCCAGCCTTTGCATGCTAGCTTCTATAGAACCTTTCAATCTTAGGGAAATCAATTCTTGATTAGGGTTACATGCTAGGGAGTTTTGTATGCCCAGAAAGGGATTACTTGAGATGATGACGATGCTCACTTAATATGAGACATGTAAACTCTTAATCGCTTTCGAGCAATTCCTCTTCATGTTCCATGACATTTGGGAATATGTTAGATTTCGATTATAAGATTACATCTCTTGTATCATGTTTAGCTAAGCATCATTGACCTTGTATGTATCAGAATTCATGAAAAGTACGGTGATAATACAATCACGTGATCCTCCTACCCAAAGAACTTTAACTCCATCTTTGAAAGCAAACAGATTTTACTATCTTTTCCCAAATGTTTTCGATCACCCTTTCGAAAAATCTTTTGAGTTCGCCTTTCAATTAAAATTCCAAAACAACCTTTGTTAAAATATGTTCTCACGTCCTCATCGTTGAAGAACCCAAAAATCAGGGGAACTATTTTACAAGAAATGCTTTTCGAATGAATTCCAAAACAAAATTTCAACCCGATCAATGAGAAATGTTTTACACCCTCATTTTCAAATAAAAGATTCAAAATTAATGAGAATTGTCTTTTCTCTCCATTTTAAAGAAAATGCTTTTCAAATGAATTTTAAAAATCTTTGAAAGGGTAGTGAGGGTCACAATGAAAGGAGAAAATATTGCACTTGACATAAGTGAGGATTTTATGTGCTTATGTGTTTACGTGATAGGATTAGAATTTTCCTTTTATTTGGCATATAGAGTAGGCACACACGCACACATGCATTGCATCCGCGTGACATATGAACCATCCGTAAAAAGAGTTTTTGCTTTAACCAAGGGTCTTTCAAAACAAATATATATATATATATATATGTGACAAAAGGAAGCAAATAAAGTTTTTTAGGGAAACAATTAAACCTTTTTGTAGGGGCGAAAATAGCATCAAGTTCAGATCAAGCCTAGTTTAGGGATCCCACAGCAAGGTTAGTAAGAACAGAAGACACTGAAATGGCAGAAGAAAGGAACAATGAGGAAGTAGCAGGGTTAAGAACGCTGGTAGAACAACAAGCAGAGCAAATGAGGTTGTAAGCCGAAAATATGAACCGTATGATGGGAATGATAGAAGCACTAAATCGCCAACCACCGCCTATAATTTCGCCGGTAATGGACCCACCTCTAGGGGGGAAGGAGATTGGTTTGATGATCAGGAGGCACAATGGACTAATGCACTGCAGGCCAACAGGGAAAGGGAGAAAGTTGAGAAAGATAGGCTACTGACTGAGAAGATAGATAAGCTGGAAAGGGTAATGCGCAAGGCCCAGGGAGTTGACACTTATTTGCTGGAACTAGAAGGTTTATATGATGGGGATTGTGAGGTACTGCCTATTGGATTCAAAATGCCAGTCTTTGACAAGTTTGAGCGCAACCATGATAGCTGTCTTGTTCTAGCAGACATTGATCAAAGCATTCAAAATGCCACACTATCATGCTACCTTACATTAGAGTCGAGCAAAACCCGAGTCTGGGAAGAAGTGATCAAAGCATTCGTGGCACAGTATGAGTACAATCAGGTCCTGGATGTCACAGTCCAGGATTTGGAGACCACTAGGCAGGGAAACAAAGAATCATTTGCTGAGTATTTGAGTAGGTGGAGAGGAAAAGCAGTTAAGATGGTACAGAGACCGTCCGAGAAGGACCAGATCCGAATGTTGATGAAGAACCTTCAACCTGTCTACCAAAAGAAAATAAGATTCCAGTCGATCAACATTTTTGCTAAAGTTTTTGATGTGGGAACAAGAATAGAGGATGCGATTCAAGAAGGGGTGATTAAGAAGGAAGAACAGTCGAACAGATATAGGAGGCTGAGTTATGGGTCGAATGGAGGACAATCAGGAGGTCACTCTGGCCCCACCGATGTCAACGCATTGAGCAGACTAGAGAGAAAGTTTGACATAACACCAAGAAGAGGGATGGAGAAACAACCGAGGAAGTTTTTAGATTTAGGAGTACCACTGTTAACCGCCCTTGATAGGCTAGCAGCGAAGGGGCATCTCCGCCCTTTGGAGCCTCGACCTTTACCAAGCCCACTTCCACTCACCTTCCGAGAAGACCTATATTGCAAATTTCACCAATAGAAGGGTCATTCTATGGATCGGTGCACAAGGCTAAAGCATGAAATCCAGGACCTCATTGATAACAAGGTGATATCAGAGCCGCCTGTCAAGACTCCTAATGTTACCAGGAATCTGTTGCCAAACCATCGTGATGTACCACCGCCGCAGGGTCTTTATTTCTTAGGGGTAGAAGAAGTGACATTTGATCCATCCAAGCTAATCACAAGAGTTGGGGAACCAACAAAAGTTTTGTCAATTACTAGAAGATTTGGGAATCTGTACACTGGAAGATCTATCAGGGATATGGGAGGATGAAATGACGAGGCATTCGAATTGGTGGGCTCATGAAAATAATGATCAAAATATAGGCCAAGTAGAGGACGATATGTGGTATGAGAGCAACGAAGAGGCAGAGATTGAAATCAATGACTTGTGGGCAAGAGTAGAGGTCAGTCACCTAACTCGATCTGGTAGACACTTCAAGCCGCACAAACTAGAAGAGGATCACCCGGGAAGGGAGATGGAAAAAGGGAAAGGAAAGATGAATGAAGAGGATGAGGAAGATAGGGTTCTGAAGCAAATGAAGAAAACTCGGGCTAACATCACCATCTGGGGTTTATTGATCGCTTCTGAACGTCACAGGCAGGCAGTCCTAGATGCTTTGAATCAATCTGATGTTCTATCAACATAGCACCAAAAGACCTCGTAGGAATGATCAACAGAATCCCAACTCTGGCTATTACCTTCCCATCAGACGACCTACCTCTGGGAGGGCATGTTCACAATAAATCGCTATACGTCACTGTTGAATGCCTAGGGAACACTGTGCCTGCCTGTCTTATTGACAATGGATCCGCTCTAAACGTATATCCGTTTCGAACAGCTAAGCGCATGGGTTTGGATGAGTCAACGTTCATACCATCTGAGCAGAAGGTAAGGGTATATGGCAACACTCAGAGAACGGTCATGGGAATAATTCTCCTTCATCTAGCTGTCGGGCTTGTGGAAAAAAAATGAATTTTAGGTTATCGACATACCTGCTTCTTTCAATTTACTGCTATGGAGATCGTGGCTAGACTGTCTGGGTGCCATACCATCTATAGTTCATGAGAAAGTCAAGTGTGTCTGGAAGAGCAAGGTCTATGATATTCTGGGGGATAGTTGGGTTCGTCCGTCTGAATCTTCATCGAGCGCACTGGTTCTAGAGGTACAATTCCAAGAAGAGGAGACAAGTCTGGGGGGTTTCGAGTTCATTAACATGTTGGAGGGAGAGAAGCTGAGAGAGTTCCTGCCACTGTATTTCGATCAGTATGCAAGTCCGTTGGTCGCTGGAATCATGAAAAAGATGGGTTTCTTCCCAGGCATGGGATTGGGTAAGAATCATCAAGGTTTGCCAAAATTTCCAAAGATCGCCACTCAGACTCATAAACATGTTCTGGGCTATCAACCATCCAAGAAAGAGCTGAAGGAAAAAAAAAAGGCTGCCGATGCGCCGGTAATGCTCAACGGAAAAGAACATGCTGAGGGATTGGTAGAAGAGGCGCAAGATAAGGAGAATGACATAGGAAAACCTGAGAAAGAAGAAATGGAAGAGATTACCAAGACAGGGGAACTAGAAGAGTGCTTCATCACCGATCTGGGAGGAGAAAGCAAGAAAGAGTGGGTTTTTGAGTCTAGTGATAGGTATCTCCCACGCCCAGAGTCTATAATGGCCCAAATGAGGCATCTTTCAATTTCTATGTCTGTTGTAATTGCTCCAAAAAAATCAATGAAAGCATGACCAATTCTGCCTACCCGAATGCGCTTAATGAATGTGATGAATGTGATGATCATGAAACACCAGATGAATCACAAAAATTAATCAAAAAAGAAAAAGAATCTTCATGCAAAATCATTACGAACACTCTAACGATCAATCTAGGAAATGAAGATAATCCTCAAAATATTTTTATTGGCTCTACACTTAGCAAAGAAGAAAGCAAAGAATTAATCAATCTATTAAATGAATTCAAAGATGTTTTTGCATGGTCTTATAGTGATATGCCAGGCATTGATCCAGAGATAGTCCAATACCACATCCCCATCTTTTCCAATTCAAAACCTATAAAACAAAAATTGAGGCAAATGAGGCCTGAATGGGCACTCAAAGTCAAAGACAAAGTTGAAAAGCAGTTGAGAGTCGAATTCTTAATGGTCACTGAGTATCATAGTGGATCACTAATATAGTGCCTGTCCCAAAAAAGGACGATCGTGTTAGGGTCTGTGTCGACTTTCGGGATCTGAACAAAGCCAGCCCTAAGGATGATTTCCCTTTACCTCACATTGATGTGTTGGTGGACAATACGACGGGACATGAACTCCTATCTTTTATGGATGGGTTCTCAGGGTATAACCAGATTCTAATGGCGCCCGAGGATAGGGAGAAAACCACTTTCATCATACCATGGGGCACATACTGCTATAGAGTGATGCTATTTGGGCTAAAAAACACGGCCACAACTTACCAACGGGTTGCTACAACATTATTGCACGATATGATTCATAAGAAGGTAGAGGTGTATGTAGACGATATGATTGTAAAATCTAAGGAAAGAAAAGGTCACTTGGAGGCGTTAAGAAAATTCTTCGGGAGGTTGAAGGAATTCAGAATGAGGTTGAACCCCCAGAAGTGCAACTTCCGGGTCACTACCGGAAAGTTGTTGGGGTTTCTCATCACTCAGAGAGGGATAGAGGTGGACCCAACCAAGATAAAGGCCATAGTTGAAATGCAGCCGCCCAAGAATGAAAAAGAGTTAAGCGGATTTCTGGGTAGAATATAGTTCATAAGCCATTTCATCTCAAACTCACCTTAACCTGTGACCCGTTGTTTAGGTTACTCAGAAAAAGAGAGAAGTTCAAATGGGATACCATGTGTCAACAAGCCTTTGATAAGATCAAAACCTACCTCCAAAACCCGCCTGTCCTGTCACCACCCTCACCCGGGAGGCCTTTATTGCTGTACCTTTCTGTGTCTGAGGATTCAATGGGGTGTATGTTGGCCCAAGAAGGGGAAGAGGGGCATGTGGAAAAAGCCATTTATTATTTGAGGAAGAGGATGACCGGATACGAGCTGAAATACTCACCTTTAGAAAAAGCCTGTTAGGCCCTAGTCTGGTGTACCCGTCGTCTTAGGCACTACATGTTGGCCTTTCCCGTTGTCCCAATCTCCCGAATGGACCCACTCAAATACCTATTCAAAAAGCCTGTCTTGACCAATAGAATTTCCCGTTGGCCCATGATGTTGGCCGAATTCGATATCAGATATGTCACTTCTAAATCTGTTAAAGGAAGAGCCATTGCTGAAAACCTAGCCGACCTTACCATAGAATCTGAGGAGAAAGGGGAGTTCAAGTTTCCCGACGAAGGGGTAATGGATTTGAAAGAGGATATGTGGAAGATGTATTTCGATGGAGCCGCCAACCAATTAGGCTACGGGGTTGGAATCATTCTCATAGCACCCAATGGGACCCCTACCCCACTGGTCGTCAAACTCAGGTATGACTCGACCAGTAATACCGCAGAGTACGAAACGTGAATACCTTGGGATGGAAGCAGCCTTAGCCCTGAAAGTTGAAAAGATCGATGTGTTCGACGATTCTAATTTGATTATATCTCAAGTGCGAGGTGATTGGAGGGTGAAACACGAAAAGTTGAGACCCTACCACGGTTATCTAGAGAATCTGAAAGTAGGGTTCAAAAAGATATCATTCTACTACCTCCCCCGTGAAGAGAACCAGTTGGCCGATTCCCTAGCATCCTTGGCCTCAATGATACAAATCCCTTCGGGAGTCACCATGATACCATTATCCATAGAAATTAGAAACCAACCTTCATTCGAGACGATCACAATCATAGAAGAAGGGGGTGAGTTGCCTTGGCACATGGATGTTTGGAATTTCATTAAGGAAGGAGAATACCCTGAGGGAGCTTCAGAGAAGGACAGAAAGGCATTCTGAAGGTTCTCCGCCCAATTTATGATCTATGCGGATAAGTTGTAGAAGAAATCGTATACCGGGGTTCAATCTGGAGTGTTTATATGGAGGGCAGACTAAGAGAATGATGGATGAAATACATGAAGGAGTCTGTAGACCCCACATAAATGGACATATGCTGGCCAAGAAGATAATTCGACAAGGGTATTACTGGACCACTTTGGACAATAACTGCTGTGAGTACGTGAGAAGATGTCATAAGTGTTAGATCCATGCAAATCTGATGCATACTCCACCTTCCCAGCTCTATAGCATGACCACGCCATGGCCTTTCTCTGTTTGGGGCATTGATATCATCGGTGAGATAGTTTCAAAGGCATCCAATGGACACCGATACATAATCGTGGCAATTGATTATTTCATTAAATGGGTAGAGGCAGCTCGTATGTGACTTTGAAAGCCAGGAATGTGGTAAGCTTAATCAAAAAGAACATAATCTGTAGATATGGGGTCCCAAATGAGGTCATTTCCGATCATGGCTGTCATTTCCAAGGGGAAGTCATTCCGCTGTTAGAAAAATATAAAATCACTCGTCATCAGTCATCTCCATATAGACCATAAATTAATGCGGCGGTAGAGGCAGCAAATAAGAATGTCAAAGCAATCTTGGGGAAAACGACAGACACGTATAAAGATTGGCATGAGAAGTTATCATTCGCGTTATCGGGATACTGGACTTCCATAAGACCTTCTACAGGGGCTACGCCTTATTCTTTGGTTTATGGAATGGAAGGTGTCCTTCCAGTCGAAGTAGAGATACCCTCTTTAAGAGTTTTGGCCGAATATGAAGTAACCGAGTTAGAATGGACACGGGGGATGTATGAGGAACTAATGCTGCTTGATGAGAAGAGGTTGACTGCAATAAATCATACTCAGGGACATCAAAAGAGGATAGCTCATGCTTTCAACAAAAAGGTCCGTCCAAGGAAGCTTGCTAAGGGTGACCTGATCCTCAAAGAACTGAAAGTGCATGTTTAAGACCCCTGTGTACACGCGGAATTCCACCACTTGCTTGTTTTTGTTTGAAATTGATTTGAAAAGAGAGAGAAAAGGTCTATTGAAAACAGATATAGAGTCACCACTTGGTCTTTAAGTAACCAAGAAACCTAATTTGACTCACCCAAATGGATAAAGGGCACCTCCCTTCATAACCAAAGAACTTGGTTCGGGATTTTGGTACGAGAGAGGAAGGAGCCTTTGTCGTGACTAAAACACCCTCAACTCGTCCCGTCTCTCGACGGGCCTCAATTAGCATCCAAATAATCATCTTTTACTATGTTTGGTTCGACAATTAATACTATGATAGGTATATTACATCACATAAGAATCTTGAAATGAAAGATCAAAAGATAAGATATCATTCATAAGATCTAAGCCAAATATCACACAATGCAAAATGAAAGATCACACAAACAAACCTAGGAAAAATCGTCTAATCATATATCAAATAGTCAAGACTTCCTAATCTAAAGGGGGACATGAATTGTTATTGAAATAAATAATCAAAGAAATCAAAATATGCTTAGCAAGCTATTATGATGCATGTTAATCTTTGAGAAAAGAAGACTTCTCAATCCCCGGGACGGATGAGAAAGGAGGATTAGATCGAGGGGAAGCATGAACATGTGATCATGATCATTCCTTATAATCTTCTTAGATTAGGACTCACAAAAGCCCCAAATCTTTGCATGGATGCAATGTACGTATCTAGAATGTGCCAAGGTTGTAGTGTGCTTTGTGTTCATAGATTCCTAGAATGACTTAGAAGTCTAAAATGTGTATGAATGAATGAATGAAATCATCATGGGATATGTACAAATGTATAATGAACTACTTCCTAAGACATGAACTAATTTGGAGTGCATGTAAGTATTAAATCAAAGGGGGGAAGTAAAAAATGTGCTTGTTGTGAATAGTGGACAGAACAGTAACATGATCTTTTGGAGATTGAAAAGAGGGGTTAGGAATGTTTAGAATGCATGATTTTTTATGGAGATCTTCCTTATTGTGTCTAGAACACAAATCAAAAATCCAATATTTAATAACTATCACAGATTGAGAGAAATCATATAAACAATAGAGGTCACTTAGAATCAGAGTCCGTACTGTCGACTGAAATGTCAAAAACTCTTAGAAACTGAAATCAAATGATCTAGAGGCCCATTTTATACAGAAGGTTCCCTACGATATTGAAGTTTAAGAGAAAAATACGTTAGGACCACCCCTTTTGGAAATAGTTTCTGTAAAACAAGTTGAAAGTAGACCAAGCTGCTGTGACAGCAAAAACAGAATATCCGGAGAGAATGTTTGGATCCAAATGGACCATTTTCAAGTATTTCGAAGTCAAACCAAAAATCACGGGTGTTCTCTAATGAGTTAGGAAGACTCTCCAAGTAGTCTTGCATATATACATTGAGTATTGAGTTCTAGAGAAATCTTTGAACTCAGATCACTCACTGTTTTGACTCACTGTTTTGAAGATTTTGGGAAAAACTAGAGTTTTCTTTCTTGAGATCAAAATGAGGGTTTTTAAGAGGGGTTTTGAAATAGAGGTTTTGAAAGTATATATTTCCAGAACTTGGATGAATATTCTAACCACTTGGAATATCAATTCCTAACTCATTTCAAGAACTTCCCAAGTATTTGCAAAATATGGTTTTATTTTGAAACCAAACTCAAGAATCTATGGGAGTATGATACATGAGAGGATAGATGATACATGATATGATATAGCATGCTAAAAGTGGTAAAGAACATATTCATGGGATATGAGTTCATCTAGATACAAGAGAGTATTGCATTAAAGTGTGAAAGTCAAAAAGTGACATGCTGTGAATAGTGGACAGACTGTATGTACTACTTTATAACATCATAATAGAAGGACAAACATGCCTAGAAAAATGTGGGAAAAATCAGAGATCATCCTTATTGTGTCTAGAAAATAACTCAAAAAGCCAAACCTCAATAGCTATCACAGAGTAAAAGAAATAAATCAGAATGTACACATGACTCAGAAATAAAAGCTGCACTGTTGACTGATTTTGTATGATTTTTCATAAATCAAAGAAAGGGTTTATGATAACCCATTATATACCAAACGTTTCCTAAGACACCCAAGTTTCATAAAACAAATAGAAAAGATATATGTACAGTGACGAAAACATCCAGAATAAGTGCAAGAAATCGGGTGAACATTCTATGAGAACAGAGGCAGATTATGAATATGAACTTCTCACATCCAAAAATAATACTTTCACATCTCTATAATTGATGGGAAATATTGGAGACAAACTATGATGTCTTAGGAAGAATTTTCAAGTGGCTTCATCATCATAACTCAAGTATTTAATTCAAAACAAATCTTTAAATCTGAACAGCTCACTGTTTTGGATCATTCTTGAAGAAAATGGATTTGGGTTTTGAAATAGAGTTTTAGTTCTTGATTGGGGGTTTTGAAATAGATGTTCAAAGCATGAACTTAAACTCTTGAGATGACCATGTGACCACTTAGAACCTCATCCAACCTTGAATCATGAAAGAACTCCCAATATTATTTGTACAAACATAGTTTTGTTTGAGAATATGACTTCAAGAATACATATGAATGTATTGAAGATAAAATCATCATCCATCAAACATGTCTTTGAGGTCAAGAGCTACTATACATAAGGATTCACTCTCCTCAAACAACATGTCATCTAGATGATGATGAACAACTAAAGAATCAAAGAAAAGTAAAAAAAAATGAGCTTAAGAGAGAGATGAACATCAAAGTAAACAAAACATTCTAATAGCAATCAATAGTTGATATTCATTGAGATATTGGACTTGTAGCTTGGTGTTTCACTCATATGTGGTGATATTTGGACATGGAAGTAGCTTCCTATCTCATAGATACTCAAGAATGGTGGTTGAAGATGATTTGAGTGTGGAGTATATCAGAGGTAATGGAAGAAAATAAGATTAAAACTCACTTTGATTGGAAAAAAAAAATGGAAGAAGAAGACTACTTCTTCTCTTTCTCTCTCTATATTTCTCTAGAGTTTCTTCCTAAGATCTCTCTAAGCTTCCATGTCTCTCCCTAAATAGAAGTAAATGGCTTCTTCTATAGGCAAAGGAGGGGTGGTAAATGGAGTTTTAAAAAGTTTAAAATGGTCTCCCATTGGTCCAAAATAAGCTGGGAATCAAAACTACGTCTTTTTGATTTCTAATATATCAAATTGGACCCCCAAAATAAATTACAAAAGTGGACTGTTCTGGGGGAGAGTGCCGCGGTGGTAGCGGGCCAGTGCCGCGGCGGTTCTGCTCCTCCTTCCTCTAGATAATTGTATTTAGGCCCCCAGAGGTTCCAATATTCGCAAAAAGGCCCTATATCGTCCGAAATTCACAGAAAATGCATACGAACTCCAAATTGAGGTTGTGATATACCGTTGGAAAGGTAATGGAGTCTATTTTACATACAAAAAATATTTAGGGGATAGGTCACTTTGAAGAGTTTTGCGGTATTTGCGATAAAAGCCGATTTGATCGCCTTTTTCGCCTTCGGAAATTCACAATAAACTCATTTTAAATCCAAAAATTATGTGCGATATACCGATAGAAAGCTATTGACCTCTAGTATCCATGAAAATTATTTGAAAATTGTTACGGTGCTCCGATTTCAAAGTCAAATTTTGGTCAAACTGGTCAAACTAATCAAACCTGGGATTCCCGGGAAGTTCTGGAAACCTCTGGGAGCTCCCAGGAGCTGACGTTTTCGCTCGATTTTCTTTTAAAACCCATTTTAATATTTTCCACATGATCTAGAATGATCCCGGCGAATTTGGACAATTTTGGTCAAACTTGGTCAAACCTTGGTCAAACCGGTGAACGGGAACTTTCCGGGAACTTTCGGGACTTCCGGGGGTCTTTGGGAGTTGACAATTTCATCTGATTTTGTATAAAACTCATTTTCTTACCTTTCTTATGACATAGCATGTTTTCTGAACTTTTGGTCCAAATCTGGGAGTTTTCGGGCTTTCAGGGGCATTTTGGTCATTCTGAGCATTTTGAGAAATAGAACTAACTTCCAGGAGTCCTTTTGAGTCTTTTCGATCATTTTGAACCACCAAGCTATGGGTCTCCTAAATCTAATATCCGACAAAATGGGGTGTCTACAGATTGCCCCTCTTTGGCATGAACTTGCGAGGCAACGCATGTCGCAAGCGAGTGCCAAAGCTTTGAAGAGACAGGTCTTTTCGAGGCTATAGATTTAGGATAAAAAAAAGTGTTGCAAAAGATGCAATGATGCTGAAGTCTAGTGCTGGTCATGCTCTGCGTGAGCTGCCTACGTATCCCAAGGGGAATCAGACCAGGACATAGTTCAGGGCACAGAGGAATAAATCACATACACATGTACACAACAATCAGGCGGATGCTATGCTATATGAGTGATATGCCATGCATGGAGGTGATATGAGTTGTGTCATGAGTCCTATCATGTCTAGTGTTATGACCCTAGTATGAGCAGGTGTTGTGGGGGTATGTGCCATTTCGAGTGGACTTGTGTTGTGCTAGTGCTTCTGACTACGTTGCAGTGGCCGACCACAGTCTGAAAAGACTTTGGGTTTCGGGGCAAACTTCTCAAATTACAGGAAGTGTGCTTTACAAGCGAATGGGATCGGATGTGGGGTCTTTGAGGATGACAACTAAGGATAACCCAAAGGTGAGGGAGTTCATGATAACTGACAGTTTTATAATAACCAAAGTGAGGAGGCTCATAATAAGTGGGGTAGCTCACGATAATTGATAGGTGAGATAACCGGAGTGAAGAAGCTCACGATAAGTGAGAAAACTCATAATGACTGACAGGTAAGAAAGCTCATGATAATCAGTGGATACGGATTCTTGAATTGTGAATAGACAGTGCTTGCCCTGGGAATCGGGGTGATTTGACTACGGGTGATGCTTTTAATTGTTGGCCGATCCTTATGATGACAAGCCCGTAGAATCGGTACGGACTTCTGTTATCTTCTGCTGGGGATGGTAGGCGACTCTGTGAGAATCTCTCTTCAATTCTTGACCTAGAACCAGGATCCATCTTTGAATCTCTCGTGGTTGGTCAGATTTTGCAATGCTCAATCCAAAAGAGCCGTTAGGGCCTTCGGGGGCTGATGGACTCTCTGAGAATCTCTCTTCAATTCTTGACCTAGTACCAGGATCCATTTCTGAATCTCTTGTGGTTGGTCAGATTTTGTAATGCTTAATCCAAAAGAGCCGGTTAGGGCCTTCGGGAGCTGAAGGATAATGTACTCTGCTAGGAAGAAGGAAATACGTCCATTAAATGTGAGTAAAGGTATCATTCTATTTGTGACAGAGATGATTTGCGGTGGTTTGACACTGATGGAGGGTGATAATCAATAGCAACTTATGCACTTATGTCGCTAGGATGAAAGAAGATCATCAACAGCTACTCATGGACTTATGTTGAATGAACGAAGAAAGATGGTCAACAGCCACTCATGGACTTATATTGCATGAAGGAAGGAGGATGACCAACAGCCACTCATGGACTTATGTTGCATGAGCGAAGGAAGACAGTCAACAACCACTCATGGACTTATGTTGCTAGGACGAAGGAAGATCGTCAATAGCCATTCGTGGACTTATGTTGCATGAAGAAAGATGAAAGATCAACAGCCACTCAAGGACTTATGTTGCTAGGAGAAAGGAAGATCATCAACAGCCACTCATGGACTTATGTTGCTAGGAGAATGGAAGATCATCAACAGCCACTCATGGACTTATGTTGCTAAGAGAAAGGAAGATCATCAACAACCACTCATGGACTTATGTTGCATGAAGAAAGATGAAAGATCAACAGCCATTCATGGACTTATGTTGCTAGGAAAAAGAAAGATCATCAACAACCACTCATGGACTTATGTTGCTAGGAGAAAAGAAGATCATCAACAGCCACTCATGGACTTATGTTGCATGAAGAAAGGTGAAAGATCAACAGCCACTCATGGACTTATGTTGCTAGAAGAAAGGAAGATCATCAACAACCACTCATGGACTTATGTTGCATGAAGAAAGATGAAAGATCAACAGCCACTCATGGACTTATGTTGCTAGGAGTAAGGAAGATCATCAACAGCCACTCATGGACTTATGTTGCATGAACGAAGGTGAGCAACAACCACTTATGGACTTATGTTGCTAGGAGAAAGGAAGATCATCAACAGCCACTCATGGACTTATGTTGCATGAAGAAAGATGAAAGATCAACAGCCACTCATGGACTTATGTTGCTAGGAGAAAGAAAGATCATCAACAGCCACTCATGGACTTATGTTGCTAGGAGAAAGGAAGATCATCAACAGCCACTCATGGACTTATGTTACATGAAGAAAGATGAAAGATCAACAACCACTCATGGACTTATGTTGCTAGAAGAAAGAAAGATCATCAACAGCCACTCATGGACTTATGTTGCATGAAGAAAGATAAAAGATCAACAGCTACTCATGGACTTATGTTGCTAGAAGATGATGGTTAACTTTTGGCAGTTTGGAAAGGGATGAAATTTGCATTTGCCCTAAGTTTGGACACTTCTCACGCTGACGCCTTATCTGGTGTAGTAATGATGTTTTGGTACTCTTGCTTGTATTGTCATTGGAATGCTCTTTAAAAAAAATTTACAACTTTATTTGGAAAATTCATTATTAGTCACTGTCAACTCACTTATTTGAGACTACGATAGACTTGACGACTATCAGACATTGACACACGAGGACGACACATTCGACACCAAAATGAAACAAGCTCGACTTGCTAAAACTTGATGTGCTTTCATCATAAATGATGTACCATTTCTCTTTTGTGTTTACTTCTCACCTTAACGTGGCATCACTTTGATGGTGAATCTTATTTTTGAAAATTCCTCCCTACTGATCTAATTAATTTCCTTGCTTCTCCCAAGATGTGCTTTGAATTAGTGCCTTAGCTTATAGAATAAAAGATGCTCCATTTCCATCTGTTCAAGACAATGTTTGTGACTTGAAGGCTTACCATTGGTGTATAGGGATCGGGTGCCCTAGTTTGAAGGGCATGAAGTGGGATCGGTAGGCAAACGAGGTAAATGACCGAAGTTTGCCCCTAGTTTGGAGGAAGGTTCATTGGAGGTTTTGGGCAAACGAGGTAGGTGACCGAAGTTTGCCCCTTGTATGAAGGGTAGATAATAAAATTTAGGAAAACGAGGCGAGTAGCCAAAGTTTGCCCCTAGTGTGAAAGGTGATTTCTGGCTTGAGGCAAGGACCGTGACTTTAATCTCTCAAATGCTCATAAATTTTACCTAGGCACCAGTGAGGTGACCTAACGAGCTCTTTTCTCTCATTTGTAATTGCTCACTTTGGATTTAGCTCTAATTTTTGCCTAGGCATCCTTTCGGATTTTCAACCTAGCGAGCCATCCTTCTTTTTATTTTTTTTGAAAGTCTGCCTACGTACCCACAAGTGGGGATCAGGTCCAACGTAGTTCGGGCCATGGTTGGAAAGAAGCGGGTTGATTTTTAGGTAGGTGGGGTGACCGAACCGTTGTGGTTGCCTACGTATCCCCGAGCGGGAATCGGGTCGAGCGTAGTTCAAGGCAAGGTCTTGAAAGTAATTGGATTGATTATGAGGGTTTTTCAAACCAATCGTCAAATAAGTTCAAACTTGAGCCACTTGTGGTAGCTTTGAATAAAATGATTCAGTTTCAATCCCCCTTTCTTTTCTTTTTCTTGTTCTTTTTGTTTTATTTTGAGGATTGATCCTTTTCACTTTCGCCTAGCCAGTCAATTTTTCTTTTCATATAGTTGATTCTTGCAAGGTCTTTCAATCGCAATCTTAGAATTCCGAAATGTGCATCTCAGCTCTTGGAATTTATTTGTGGTTGTTCCGTGCCTTTGGAAACATGATCTAGACACATTCTCATGATGTACCTTGAAGTGTACAATTCTATGTATCACCAAAATTTTCTTTTTTCCATTTCCTCCATCATTTTGACTGGCTAGGGTCAGATCTTGGAAATCAATACATTTTTAGCTCTAACTTTTGCCTAGGTGCCCTTTTGGGTTTTCAACCTAGCGAGCTTTTCTTTTCTTTTATTTTTGTTTTCTTTTTCTTTTATTTTTATTTTTTATTTTTTTTTGCAAGGGAGGTGAAACTCACTGGAATGTTTGGCTCCTATCAAGGACTAAGTCTGCATTGCATTTTTTGTAAAGCATGAATCCGTTATACATTCCGTTAGTTCCCACAAGTTTATTTAGGCATGTTTGAGGTGCGTGTAAGGTTTCATGGTGTATGGTTAAGTGGTTTACTGAATCGTTACTCAAAACCCCCAAAACTACGTTTTTTCAAGCCTAAGTGACTAAAAGAGTCATTTTTTCGCATTTTTTTGTAAATCGTGAATCCTTTATGCATTCTGTTAGTTCTTGCAAGTTTGTTTAGGCATGTTTGAGGTGCGTGTAAGGTTTCTTGGTGTTTGGTTAGGAGGTTTACCGATTCGCTACTCAAAACCTCCAAAACTACGTTTTTTCAAGCCTAAGTGACTAAAAGAGTCATTTTTTTGCATTTTTTGTAAACCGTGAATCCGTTATGCATTCTGTTAGTTCCCGCAAGTTTATTTAGGCATGTTTGAGGTACATGTAAGGTTTCGTGGCATTTGGTTAAGCGGTTTTACGATTCGCTACTTAAAAGCCCCAAAACTACGTTTTTTCAAGCCTAATTGACTAAAAGAGTCATTTTTCCGCATTTTTTGTAAACCGTGAATCCATTATGCATTCTGTTAGTTCCAGCAATTTTATGTAGGCATGTTTGAGGTGCGTGTATGGTTTCGTGGCGTTTGGCTAAGCGGTTTGCTGATTCACTACTCAAAACCCCAAAAACTATCTTTTTTCAAGCCTAAGTGACTAAAGAGTCATTGTTTTTGCATTTTTTTGTAAACCGTGAATCCGTTATGCATTCCGTTAGTTCCTGAAAGTTTATTTAGGTATTTTTGAGGTGCATGTATGGTTTCGTGGCCTTTGGTTAAGCGGTTTACCGATTTGCTACTCAAAACCCCAAAAACTAACCTTTTTTCAAGCCTAAGTGACTAAAGAGTCATTTTTTCGCATTTTTTGTAAAGCGTTAATCCGTTATGCATTCCGTTAGTTCCCACAAGTATATTTAGGCATGTTTGAGGTGCGTGTAAGGTTTCGTGGTGTTTGGTTAAGCGGTTTACCGATTCACTACTCAAAACCCCCAATACAACGTTTTTTCAAGCCTTAGTGACTAAAGAGTCATTGATCCTGTCACCTACAAGGGAACTGGCAGCTCAAACAGAGAAAGACAACAAATACGTGTACATTTACAACAAATACGTGTACATTTACAACAATCGAAGAAAACCAACAACAAAGTCACAGATGAACACCACCACCACCACCACCAACAGTCCCATTCAGGATTTCACCATTCTAGGCTATTGCAAGGCATAACTAACTAATAATGATTAAGAAAATTCATGTCTGCATGTTTACCAGACTGACGAATTAGAAACAACACATAGGGTGTGAAAAAAAGAGAAAGATAAGTAATTTAAAACTTTCTTTTCCACTCTCAGGATGTCTATCTTTATCCTTATTTCTCAGGACTATAATTTAAAATATTCCCTCTTTAACAATTACTTTGAAAAAATTATTTCAGGATAGAATTGGAACATATGGGCACCTTTTACGGAGCCATGAGTCCTTCAATTGTGTAAAAAAGAGATTCTACCGAGTCAACTTTGAATAACAAAGAATGCAACGTGATCATCACATCATACTCTAGATCAAGCTTTTTCTGCCATCCCTACAGGCAAAGAAGACAAAAACAGAATTTATCATGTCATTGGATTAGATGTCTTTTACATTTTCCAAAAGAAAAGAACAAGGGGGGGGGGGGGGGGGGGGGGGGGGAAATTAAGAGAGGGGGAAAAAAGAAAAAAGAAAAAAATAATAATTTCATCTCTTCGAACCATCACATGGCTGAATGCCTTTGTCCCCTATCCAGGTAGGAGAACATACAAGCTGATAAGAATAAAACTCAAAGCAAACACCAGAACTCACAAAAAAGCAACCAAATTCTGTGAAGATAAGCCAATTAGTATCAATTTGATCAAACAAAATGATTAACTTAAGAAAAGGTAACTGATATCAACTTCTAAATAACTTCTATATCTCCTTGATATAACCTTGTAGACTCACATTCAAACTTGAATAAAGGGCCCAATGAAATGAAATTCAGATATCTCAAGCTATCAATGAGTTAGCAAGCTTTCAACTTACTACTGTGAAAGTGGCGGGGATAATCTAGAAACACCGTATGTATATCAAATTGAAATGTGATGCAATCAAACTAAAAACCATTCAGCAAAATCTAGTAGAACCAATCTTTTTGGGCTATTACGGTTCTGTCATTCCATTGAACTGAGGGAAACACTTTTCTTCATTCGGATAACCAAGAAAATAGTGAGGGAATTACGAAGAAAAAGAGAGGAAAAAAAAATTCTTAATTGGGGGAGTCACCCCTCCCTTTTTTCTTAAGCTACAATTACATTTTGAAAAATTCATGCTTCAAATGATATCCAAGCATGGAGGAAAACACAAGGGAACTAGTTTTCCTTCTAGCTTCCCTTTCCTTAGTTATTCCTTCTCTATATTCGCCAACCAAACAGAGCCTAAGAGAATACAAAAGCCACTAAGGGTCAGGAAAAGATTGTATCCATATAACCTACTAGTGATGGAGCAACCAAATGGTAGACTTGAACAGTCGAACTAATCCTTCACGAGAACAAGTAACTTGAGAACGGGAATTTTGAAATTAAATTTCACACAAGTTTAAACAAATAATTCTCTCTTATCAACTATCCTATTACATTAATGGTGGTACATTCAAAGGTGGTAAGAAAATACCTCTAGAACTAAAGTGGTTACCATCACAGCACAAGCGTTGCCATCAATGTTAACCCTGTGACGCCTAACTTGCTCAAGCAATTGTTGTTCTATTTTGGGAATTAGGGCTTGATTTCGAGAGAGAGAGAGAGAGAGAGAGAGAGAGAGAGAGTTAGAGAGAGAGAGATAAAGATAGAGAGGCCGGAGGCGTATGGGGGTGTGAGGAATTCAATTTTTTTTTGAATCTCATGGTGTCACTACAAGGAAAAAGGCTTTTGAAAAAAACCCAATTGTTCCTCCTCAAATGTATGTAAAAGTATGAAAATACAAATACAAGTAAGAAAAATAATGGTAGCGAAACCTTAGAGATGAGATATGAGCATCTGTTGCAAACGTGTGTGTGTGTGTATTCTTTAAAAAAAAACCCAAAACATAAATCTTAAAACTGGGATTCAAATACAGATTTTAAATTACTTATTTGATATCAAAAAAGAATAAATAAACCATATGATATCTCAGCCCCATTACAAAATAAAACCCTCCATCAATATTACAAAATTTATGCGTTTCTTGAAAAAAAAAAAAAAACTAGGTTTCAGAAAGAAAATTACGGAGCTTGTTGACACTAATCTAGATAAGAAATAGAGAAGTTTTTAATACAGTGAAAAACAGAGATAGGATCATGAATGAGTGCAAGCTAAGTAAATAGATGAATTGAAGAACATACCTTTGATATTCCAAAGAATGAGACTTGAAATCCAAACAAAACCTTAGGTCACAAGCTACTAATCCAAACTTGACCATATAGTAACATAATATTTTAAGATTTAGTTCATGTTGACTGTTAGTATCACAAATGAATGATGTTATGCTTTCCAAATTTGAATCCCACATTTGCTTCCCAAATGGATTACCAATTGTACATCATCCATATGAGTATTTCTATTAGGACATAAACTTGCATATAAAAAATAAAAAATAAAAATTATATCCAAATATTAATGTTTCCAACCCATTTAGCTAAAATACAATTACTTCTGTTTCCTACGTCTCTAGGATTAATATTGGAATTGGGAACCCGTTTCCTTACCAAGGTGGAGTTGGGTATTGAAACCACAACATATTACAATCAAGCTTGAAAAAAAAAAATCTTCTCATCAAGTAACTAATCATCCAGAAATTACAAAAAAAAAAAAAAACTCAAGACCAATTTAATGTGAATTCATCACTCGAATTAACGAATAAGAGATAAGAACATGACCTTTGTATCGCTGGTTTTTAATATACCACTAATAAACCCTTCATTTTGTGTGCCGGAAAAATTGAATGCATAGAAAACAAAAACTTAATCTGAGAGAATCTCAAGTCCACCGAGTTATTGACTCCTATAAGCAAAGAAAACTCCATATTTAGCAAAATCATTGACCCAACAAACATTGCAAAGCTACAGAAAACCATAGCAGCGTTATTTATTATTTCTAAAAAAATCACAGGAAAGGATGTGCAGAAAACTCCATATTTATTATCTCTCTACTCTACATAGATTTGGCTTTCAATTTCAAAACCTTTTTTTTTTTGCAAAATTAGGGTTAAGAAATCTAGGCAAGTTGACAAATGAAGAACATTTGGTAAAATAGGCAGTAGTTCCAGAAGATGATACTAAAGAGAAGAGGCTCAAAGGATGTGCAGACAAGGAAGAATCTAAGATCACAGAGCAAAATAGTAACAATGACAAGAAAACCAATAATAACACTAACAGAGAAACCTCTGCTGATGCTTCAAAGGATAGACCGGAATGCTCGACGAGATTATCAATTTTGTCCAATCTCTACAAAGACAAGTAGAGGTAACTTATTCATCAATCATAGTAATTTACATAGTTTCAAAATTTATACGATTGTATTAGAATATAGATATACATACATATTCTTACTAAGGTTGTTCTTATCATACAACAGTTTCGTTCAATGAAACTAGCTGCTGGGAACCCAAGTCTTGACTTCAACATTGACAATTTGTTCACAAAAGAGGTAAGAACAAATCAAAACAGAGGATCATAATATTTAAATCCATATGTATTAACACATAATAAAAAAAATGCTAATACCCTTTTGCTTTATAAAATTAACAGGTATTTCCAGCTTGCACATCCAATTTTCCAACAATTGGGGTATCATCAGAAATGGCTAATCAACCCTACCTTCAGTTTAATCCATTGCAGCAAATAGTTTCATGATCTGAATTGGAAATGGGGATCAACCCTCCAGATACTGCACTTACAAGAACCATTAGTGCTCCATTACTGATCCCCGAAACGTTTCTCGATATACGTCGTGTTTCAATGTCAATTTCTTCTCTCTCTAGTGTCAGAGCATTCCCTTTATAGGATGTATTTTATACAGAGTTTTTTTATTGTATAAAGATTAGCTAAATTTGCAGCAGATCCAGCCCTCTTCAGCTTGGGACACGGATAAAATGCAGTAAAAAACACTTCACAAAATCCAACTCGCACAATCACAGTCAAGCAACCATAAAATCAGGTATTGGATTAATCTTAATGGTTGGGGTTAATCTCAAATAGAGTGCAAATTTTCTGTATGAATGAAGATAGGGCTAATTAAATCGAGCTAAAAAAAACCCTAAGATCCAACTGAAATCCCTAACCATTAAATCCCTAAAATCCATTCTGCAATGATGAATACATACACTTGAAACACACACACACACACACACACAAATACACACACACTCACGAAATCTCGCCCACTATGTGTGTGTGTGTGTGTGTGTGTGTGTGTGTGTGTGAGAGAGAGAGAGAGAGAGAGAGAGAGAGAGAGAGAGAGAACAAAAAACACACGCACGTATAGAGAGAGAGAGGCGTACCTCCAAGAGCAACAACAATGGCGGCAATTGAGAAGAGAGAGATGAGAGATGAGATGTCTATCAAATTTTTTCTTGCGGCAACTGAGAAGAGACATAAATTTTTTTGAAAAAATTGATACCTATCCCGCGTGCGTATAAAATTTTTTATGTCACTTTTTGAAAAAAAATTATATATTTATGTCACTTGTTATAAAGAGTGACATAAAAACGAAATGATTTATTTACAAAAATTCCACCGCATTTTTATTTATGTCGGTTTTAAAAAAGTGACATAAATGTGTTATTATTTATGTCACTTTTTAAAAAAATGACGTAAATACTTTATTATTTATGTCACTTTTTTTAAAAAAATGACATAAATACTCAAGTATTTATGTCACTTTTTTTTTAAAAAAATGACATGAATACTAAAAAAGTGACATAAAAAACTCATGCAATAAATAATTATGTCACTCGAAATAAAAGTGACATAAATATTATTTCAAAAGTGACATAAATAGCCTTATTCCTTGTAGTGGAACTACTCCCGAGCTCTTTTCCTCTTCCTCTCTACAACCTAGGCTTCTCCCCATGGCCTCCCGCATTGACCTGACCTCCAACGAAGGAATGACCGCTTTCAGGAGGGACTGCGAGATCCCTGAAGATGTCGGGATCCGTTCTTACATTGAAGGAGAAGAGGTGGCCTTCCCTTTGGTCATTATTAGCAATTTTCTTTTGCTAATAGTGGGGCTATGCTTCCCTTTCTCCGCCTCCTTCTGTGATCTCTTACAGGGATTACGCTTTCCATTGAACAAGTGCCGTCCAAATCTCGCCCGCCTTCATTGGGGCATATCGGCACTGAATTAGCGGCTCAGGATATGCCTCTGCTCTGTGGACGTCGCCAGGTGCTATCTCTTGAGCATCGACTGCGGGGATCCTTACCTACGCACTGGAGCGGAAGGAAAGCATCTCGTCCGGGATCTGGACTTCCCCAACAAGAACTGGTGTCAATACCCTAGGGGCGTTGTCTCTGGTAACTGGTTGGTGGACCCCTCTATGTACCCCCTGCAGCCTTTAACCCTGAACTGTGCAAGAGGTCCTTTGCCGCTTTCTGTGACATTGCCTCCGCTGTGGCTGATATGGAGGCGATCAACCGAGCGGTTGAGGCCGACCTCAGTTTTTTCGATTTGATCGGGAGACCAGCTGGTGAGGTCGGCGGTGACGTTCCTATTGCACCTCCTGTTGCGGCGACTTTCGGGTCACGCCGCTATACCCAGTCCATGGCTTCCGGCCTGCATGCCATGAGCGGGGCTGCCCCACCAAAAGGGCCAATCGCTCTATCCACAAGCTCCGATTCAACCTCGTTCGGGGATACAGGTCCGCCACCAGGCCCTACCACGAAGGATAAAGAGAAGGAGGTGGAGGAGGAATCTCAACCCCCACCAAAAAGGAGTTGGTTGGAAGCACACGCTGGCCTTCATATGCCTAGCTCTTGGACGGGCCTCTCCCTCGGTAATCTAGAAGATCGTCTGCAGGCGGTGAAAAAGCAAAGTGCTCTTCTGTAGACAGACTCTGCCATGCGGGAGGTGGATTTTCACGCCCTGGAGCGCTGGTGGCCAGGATGGCTGCCATGGAAGAGGAAGTCAAAGCTCTGAAGGGAAAGGGGACCTGAAGACCCTCTTTTGTGTGTTTTTTTTTTGCCGGGGAAGCCACTAAAACTGTCCCCCAATGTACAAAATATTTTAATTAATGAAAAAGGTCCTCTGAGGCCACCTTATTTTGCATCAATTGTATTGTTTGTGATTGTCAATACCCGGCCCGTTGATGTGACCGAGCGGTTTCCTTGGATACCTCGGGAATGCTTGGCCACACGGGGTGCGCCCTCACCGGAATAACTGGCACCTCTAGGTGGCATGGCACTTTCTTGGCTAGATTATTTTGGACATACGCTGTCCCCCATTTTCGGAACTGACCGAATGCGCAATCGGGTAAGGATTCGAAAATAAGTAGCTCCTGGGAAACCGTCCGGACGCGGTCCGGGAATGATGCTCGGGATGGGAGCCCACACCATGGCCCCTCGGTGTAGTAACCGACCGGGAAGGGTGGGAGCTCGGGTGTGGGGTATTGCCACGTGTCAGGGGATAATTGGCCTAGTCAGGATCCAGCGGAGTTAGTTCAGATGTAACCAAATAGTTGCGTGGTAACCGGACTATCACGTCATGCATTTAATGTGCGCGTCTTTTGTGGCGACCCTTCACGTGCCCGAGGTGACAACTGTCGGCGACTCTTGGCGGGAAAACTCCTGAGCTGTCGGATCTGATAGATCTGGACCATCCGCTATTCCTATATAAGGAACCCTCGGCCCTCTCTCTAGTATCTGCTGCCAAGTAAAAGGATTTACCGAACGATTTTGAGAGCATCCAAGATTCCCGAGCAAGATTCCCGAGTTCTTTTCTGTGATAACTTTTGTAAGTCTTCCCTTCCTGTCTTCAATTCTTCATTCTCTTCTTCTTTTCTTGAACTAAGCTGGAGGGAGTAAACCCACTTGGGTTAGTACGAGCTTGGGATTTCTTCTTCCTTCGATTTTGTCATTTCTTTCAGTCTGGGGGTACGCTAGGACAGATTGACCGAGCGGGAGTTCCTGAGGGAGTCTTGAATGAGTGTTGTATTTCTTCTCGAATCTTGTACGACCTACCCTTTAGGTTGTTAGATCTACCTCCCTTGTACATCAAATTTGGAGTTCTTGACCCATTCTTGGGTCGTCTGCCCTTCAGATAATCCACAGATGCAATCATGTGTCACTCAGATTTTAACTCGTCGTCCCGGTCGGAAGACGAGCAGCTGCGATACGGGTCTATGAGTACAAGCTCGGATCCTCCTTCTTTAGCACCCTCTGACCAGCATAGTGAGGGAATAATCCCCGCCCGGGCTTTTCACGAGGAGGCGCATCGGGATTCTCTTGCAGCCTCGATGTCTCGGGGGTTCGACGATGAAGGGTCTGTGCCGAACAGTCCCGGAGTCGTATTCGCGTGTGAGTCCATCGTCAGTATCCTACGTGGTCCTGACCTGGATCGAATCAGAGACCGTTATGATCTTCCTTTCCCCCTCTCTTGTTCTATCCACAGCAGCGGAGCCCACTTCCATGTGTCGGGCTTCGTCACGTTGTACGAAGATGCCTTCATGGCGGGCCTTCGTTTGCCTCTTCACCCAGTCGCCCAGGATGCGCTCATCTACCTCGGGATATCCCCCGGGCAGCTTGCCCCGAATGGCTGGCAGTACTTGATGGGGTTCATCTCTTTGTGGCCCCAAGTCCTTGGGTATGAGCTTACTCTTCAAGAGTTCTTCTGGACCCACCGGCCTTTCCCAGTTCACGGGGAGGCCGGATTCTTCTTGCTCTCAGCCAGGCATGGGTGGAAGATAATTATGAATTGCCCAAGCAACAACAAAGGGTGGAAGAAGAAGTTCTTCCAAGTATCCACCCTGGGTCTGTGCGAGAAGGCATCGGGCGTTCAGCTGAGGGCCTCCTAGGCGGGTAAGCTGAGGAGTAAGTCCTAGCACTCTTTCTTCCTTGCTCAGTTTCCTTACCCGACCTTGACTAACCCATTTGTCTGTTTTGCAGTGGGAGCAGCGGACCCGCCGAGTCTTCCCGACACACTTCAAGCGCGAGTCTTGTCTCTGGCGGTGGACCTAACCGACATCAATAAAGTGCTGACCCGGTCGAGGGGCCCAAAGACCTATTACAAGCCCCATCACGACTTCACAGCTCCCATCCTCCCGGTGATCATCCCTGGTAAACACCATTTCTTGCGTCCAATTTTTCCTTCACTGTTGAACCCTGACATGCTTCTGGTTTTGCAGAAATGGCTCCCAAGAACGCGGTGTCGCTGAAGGAGAAAGAGGCAGCCTTGATGGCCCGGGCTGGCCAGAAGAGGAAAAAACCAGCCCCCGCTGATGGCCAGCCACTGAAGAGGATCTCCCGGGGGATCTCCATCCGGGCTAGGGAAGAAGCTGCTACTACTTCCACGCCCATGGTAACAATTGCTACACCGCCACCGCCACCGCCACCACCACCTGCTAGCGCGATCGCTACCGCGCCTTCAACACTCCCCCCAGTGGCCAGACCGTCCGGGGCCTCTCTCCCAACCCTGGAGGAAACTCGGACGGGCCCCTCTTTGTTGTCGGAGACCGAGACGGCAGATGATGTCCGTGGAAGGGTGCGGCCCGGGTTGCTGCAGAGTCAGGTTGACAGGTGCGCCCTAATGAGTGACACGAGAATTTTTCTGTGTGCGCTTGTGTGCTATACCCAAGTGTAGGTAATCGTGTAAGTAGTAGTCTGGTTAAGTCCAGGTCAATCCCACAGGGAAGGTGTTAAACTAATTACTTAGATTAATCTCAAACAAGAAAATAAAAATCAATATTTTAATAATGCAGAACACAAAGTCCCACAATTTATCAACTACTAAAAAGATTAAAACAATTAAAATAAATTAAACTAATTACCAACTAATTAATTAAAGCGATAATTTAAAATGTGTTTTTCTTAATTAAAAAGGAATGTTGGGATTACACGAATCCACCGCAACCTAGCCATCTACCATGCAGTTGCATTGAAGCTCAATGGAGTACATCCTCTACAGTATTCCGTATTTCTCTTAGGATAAAGAATCCATAGCCCTTTCATGACCGGGACTATATCATCACAATGGAGTTTGAAATATACAAAAGCGGTTTAAAACAATAGTTAAGACTCTCACCTCCAATGGTATTAGCATTGAGGGTGGTTTGCAAAAGTTATTGAAGAAAAATCCCTCAAGGATTAAAGTTCACAGACTGTTTTGACAAATTGAGCGTTTTGGGACAATTTGATAACAATCCAGTAAAACAGAAAGTCTAGGAATACTGCATAGAATGTCCTCAAGAATCAGAGGGTTCGATCGATCGACGCGCTTTCAATCGATCGAATATCTTCTTCTCTCGATCGATCGAACTGTATTCGATCGATCGACTGTGTCTCTGGTCCGATCGATCGAACGACTTCGATCGATCGAACACAGGAATTATTCTGCTGCATGGCAGAGGCTTCAGATCACAATTTCATCGTAATCTCCCGACCTGGAGACTACTCAGACATGGTCTGGAGCGTCACAGTTTTATTCTTAATGTAAGTACTCATTAAAGTTGCGTTTGGTTGAGATTTAAACACGTAATCAATGAAAAACTATGGTTTAAACGCTACCAACGAGCAAAACTATGATCTACTCAGATTTAAACTATGTAATCTGCTAAAAGAATGCAAACAAAACTGATATAACAAAACCTGGAATGAACAAGCTATTAATAAACTTCAAACTTCAACTGAATTCAATATCCAATCATCGAAACCTACAAGAAATCAAAGTAAAACACTCTCTCTCTATGTAAAACTGATAAAAGTAAAGTGGGCGTCCTTCTGGACGTTTACATTACGAATATATATAGTAAAACCTAATGCTTAGGGTTAAACATGCATTCTGCTGCGTGCGCGTAAAAATCTGATAAAAGGCATGTTCGATCGATCGAACAATTCTCGATCGATTGAACTTCCAGGACTTCGATCGCTTGAACTTTTCTCGATTGATCTAAACTCCGATCGATCGAATGGTCTTCAATCGCTCGAACTCTATATTTCAGCTTTGATATGTCTTCTTTGAAACCAACCACTTCCTTTCATCATTATCTTTCAATTCTTCACACAACAACTGCAATCTGCTCAAATTACAGCTAAAACACACAACTTATCATAGTTTAATCAATATGTGCATAAACTAGCACTGTAATTCAAATTGCAGATAAGTGATGGAATTGTAAACTAAATCAATACATTTTCTTCTTTTAGCGCGGTCGTATTTTACAAATACCCCCGCTTGTCACAACCCCTAACTAGCGATTTGCTAGTCCCTAGCAATAGAGCGAATAATAAAAGAAAACAAGTTAAACTACACTATAAAAGAAAAACTAGAATAACTAGATCCAGATTAACTAAATTAAAATGACAAGAAAGAAAACTACCTAACTCACTTTCGCAGGAATCGCGGTTGCATTTAGCGAATGCAACAAGCCGTTAAACCCCTAGGTTCCCCCTAGTGGACGAGTGTTGTCTCGTGAGGGTTTGTAGTGAATATACCCACAAAATTCTCTGATTTTAAGTTCAAAAAGATATAGAATAACCTTTAAACATTCCCTTTTTCATTCAACTATTAATTTAGCTCTACACACATCTCATCCTCATTCAAACCATGAAAGAAATGCACATGTTCCTCATGTCACCAAGATAAAAATGACATAAGCGTCACATCCATGTATCCGTGTGTGCGTGAAATTAACAGCTATACATCAAACTTTATTTAGAGTTGTTTAAACTATCATACTCTCAGAATTGGTAGTTTCAACTCAATCCTCACATAGTTATTACACTCAAAAATGAACATCCCACAGAAACTTGGCTAATAATGATCGCACATGGTATGAAAGCTTTCATAGGAGTGATTTTTCGGATACTAATGCTTTCATACTCGACTCTATAAATGACAAACATTTAGAGTGTATAGTCTCATGAAAGGAATACTACTTACTAGAGGAGCGAAATATCGTGGATAACTCAACTTACACTTTTATGTTTAAACTAAGTTGTTGAAAATCATTAAGACTTTGGATTGACAGTTTTTATTTAGTAAGGTAGAAATTAGAGGGGTAAGAAATTTCACATCTTCAGCATGTGGCTGTATTCAGTAATTTCTTCACGTTATTCCAACCATCCTCTTCATACATATCATCCTTCATTTCATTTTTTTTTTAAACTACTTCTCCTTTTCTCATTTTTTTTAACAAAATATATATATATATATATATGCATCCCTTCTCACCACTATTCCCTCTTCATACTTCAACAATTTAATCACATTGGGTGTGCAATGGGGTATATTTAGGTCAAGGTATAAAGTCAGGAATTTCGAATTTCATAATGGATTTGACAGTATTTACTAGGTGTGGGGTTAAGAACAACACATATTCAGAGATGTCGATATAGGTAAATGGAAAAGGTAGGGAGCAAAAATGATGGCTTAAATCATTTTCTCAACTTCTTAATTTTTAACACTTAAGTGTTCATTGAGTTTAATTGGTAAATCCTGAACGTTCTCCTCTACTAAGCAGCCAACATGAAGAAATAGAGACTAGACAACGAATTTAATCGGCATAGTCAAGAAAAATAATTCGAGTTTTAATGTGATAATTCCCTCAGAATTGAAGATTGGATTCAAAAGCTCACCAAGGGTAACTAGTTGTCACTTAAATCATTCTTTAAAGTATACTAGCCGTATTAACTCTTATGTTAAGTTTTCTGCATAGCTATTAATACGTGCAATAGATTTGGATACAGAAATGATCAACATATGCATTCATCCTATAGAAACTAGAAAAATGCATGAACTTAATTCATAAAAGGATGAGAATAAAATGGTTGTGTCATTGCTTGATAACAGCTAAACAAAAGCTAATATTCAAAATTATTCTACCCATTTAATTTCTAAAACTTGAAATTTAGGAAATTGAAATTTTAAGTTAATTCTAACTTCGAATGGAGATTGTATGACATTAGCAATAGATAGAGTGGTCCAGATTGTTAGGCAACTAATATGCACAGGTAATTATCTATCTACATCCCACCCCCAACTAAAAATTGCAATGTTTCAGCAGACGATTTTCAAAAATAACTAGAGAGATATCACCTGTTATATATCAGCATAAGAATGGCAACAGTAACAACCTGTACAGAGAGCATACAAACTCCAAGCAGCAAAGATCAAAAGAATATAAAATATAGAACATGAGATCCATGCTTAGAATGAAACTAATCACGAGAAATATAATAAAGTGAACGAACAGGTCAGTGATAAAATACATCATACAAACTAAAATCCAAAATATATACACCACCCACCAATAATACAGAATATCCAAAAATATATCCAATCAACCAAACAACACCTCCAAATCCAACCACAAGAATCAAAATACACAAACAATCAATAATACCCATCCCTCAGGACTAGACATCATTGGCGACATCCGATAATATCTCAACAAAAATATCAGGAACATCCCCACCGCCACCCTCAGCAACAGCCGGTGCTGCTGGGGCACTCGTAGTCGTGGCAGCTGGAATAGATAAGGGTATGTTGGCCACAATAAGAGGAGGGGGTAGTGATATCTCCGTAACAAGCGGTGATGCTGATGATGTAGAAACAGCAGGATCAAGCGGGGAAGATGGATCGATAGTGGATGGCGGAACAGCAGATGTAGTCGGTGGGACGGTGGAAACGGCAGGAGCAACAGTAGGTGGATCGCTGGGTGATGGTGCGGCAGCTGCATGAGCTGCCTGGTCGACGCCGATCTGTATCAAGATCGCCTCCAGTAGAGTAGTCATCACATCCACCTTACCCTCAAGTCTAATCCTGGCCTCCCTCTCCTCCAATAACAACTCATGAATAGTCGGGAGAGGCGCAGAAGAAGACTCACCCTGGGTACGAGCCTGAGACCTCTGTCTCAACTCAAATCTCATCACCTCCTCAATAGGATCTATCTCCTCCTCAAAATCATGCTCCTCAGCCTCGGTGGGCATCCCAGAAGCGGCTCCCTCAGTATCTGTCCCTCCTCCTCTCCTCCTCTTCTCTCCAACTTTCGCCTTGCCCTTACCTTTCCTCTTTCTCTTCTGTGCATCGGAGCTGCGGTAAACAGTCTCGCCAAAACAACTGCGAGACTGGGCAGTACTATCGGCCGCCAAAGGAAGTAACCCTGCATGCTCGATCACCCTATGAATAGCCCAAGCACCCTTCAGGTGCTTCTTGGCATGAATATAGCGTGTAGGGTATCGCATGAAATCGATGTAGAGGCGGGGCAAACAGACAGGCTGCCGTGTCCCAATCGCATATAATACCCGGGCATACCACGGTGCAATCTTCTCCCAATACGATGTCACTAGTAGGCAATTGCTCAGGGCGAGGTGGAGCATATGATAATTATCTGTAAGGTAGAGGTCGAGAATGAGAGCCTCGCCATCCCATGCGGGAAGAGCACCCCCGGTAATCTCTCTAATAATAATGGTCGGGGAGAGCAGCGGTGTATCAGGGCGATGCGGTCAAACCTAATCAGGCACCTCCGGTACCCCAAGAGCAGCAGCGACGGTGGCCGGGCTGAAGATGATCTCCTGGCCACGAAAAAATGATCAAAAAGTAAACGGAGCAACCGGGTCCCGGATCATCGTCGCACACGCCTCCTGTATCCAAGATAGATTTACGAGCTGCGGCTGGGAGAATAGTGCATACCACTGTGGCATGGCTCGTATCCGGGCGAGATACCACGGAGTAGAAAGCCAGGCAGTCTCAAGGGGTCGCTCGATCATGACCTTTCGCGACTGGAAGTAACGAGTGAACCAAACACGGTCTTCCTCGTTTCTGAACCCGTGATCTGGAACTGGGTCAGGTATAGCGAGGTCGAACGGCTTGGATTTGTTGTAGCCAGTGATCGGGTTCATTGTGTAACCCTGAAACATAAGAGAGAGACAAAGAAATATTAAAAAAAATAGGAAAACCAGAAAAAGAAAAGAAACGGTCACACTTCGATCAATCGAAGCCTGTTCGATTGATTGAGAATATTACAGGTTCGATCGCTCGAGAATTTTCGATCGATCGAACTGATGCTGGGTTCGATCGCTCGAGACTAGTTCGATCGATCGAGCACAGTGAAGTGGCAGTATCGACGATGGAGAACGGGAAAAGCCCGAAAACAACAAAAACAATAAGAAAACATACGAAAAGGAGTTAACTAACTAATGGGGGGCACCCCCATACAAAAATGAAATGAAAAGGAAAACAAGGGGTTTCTCGGGGCCTCACCTTGAGAAACGCACTGAGAGGGGGATGACAGTGATGAGGGTGATGATCAAGAGGAACGGTTGCTCCTCAATTGGTGCGGTTGGAAGTGGGGTCCCAAAAACCGCCGAGATATCCTCTGTGCTCAATCGCTCGAGTAAGGGAGAGAGAGAGAGGAAACTGACGAAGTGTCTCAGCGACTCTTCGTTTAAATACAGGGTTCGATCGCTTGAGATGTTTCAATCGATCGAACATTCGACCGATTGAGCCCTCCTCAAGCGCTTGAGATTCGGATATTCTCGATCGATCGAGATACGTTCGATCGATCGAACAAATAAATTCTACAGTAAACCTGATTTGAGAAATTAAACACCCCTAACTAGCCAACACTTGTCTGGACATACACAATAGTGATAAAACAGTGCATTAACTAAACATGTAAGCCAGAAACATCATCCTCATAGTAGAAAATTGCAAATTTATAACAATAAATCCTTATAATAGCATCCATTTGCAATAATATTGCCCCCAGCATGGTCTTTAAAACCTTATTGAAAAAGAAAAACTGAAATAAAACTGAAAATAATAAAACTTCGTCTAAGAATACCTCCAATTGATGAAAGAAACATGAAATGACATAAAACAATTGAAGTCAAACACTATTCTTCAAGCAGAAAGATTCCTTCTTCCACAACTTCCTTCTCTGCCGGAACTTCAAATGTAGAGTCTGAACTTAATGATTCCCTTTTCCAGAACAAGCAGAAAGCAGCAAGGACATCATTGAGCAAGTACGAACTCTCTAAGGAGTTGATTCCACCAACAATAGGAAATCCCGATGGAGACAAGGATAACAGAGTATAATCACGCATCAGATTTTCCTCTTGCGGAGGGGTTTCCGGGGACCTTATGTATGGTCCAAATCCATGAAAGAGTTGATGGGGAAGGTACAACGGTGGAAACGGTGGATTCATAGTGATATTCCTGACAAAGGGAAAATAAAAGGAAATGAAGAAAATAAATTAACTAGATTGACAGGAAAACAAATAGGAAGAGATAAATAAAGCAATACGAAAAGAAAATGAAAGGAAAGTGACCCAAATTTAACCTCACTATAGGCCAGATATCCCAGGTGCACTAGCTGGTAGAGGGCACTGCAGCCTGAACAACAAATAACTCAAATGGACATAAATATAGGGAACCACTTGGACGACCAGGAAGTCGTCGACATATGTGAAAACAGCATTGTGGCTTTCTGGCACCACATCTTGTAAGTCTTCTTCTCCCCATGGCTCCCACATTGAGTCATTTTCCCATTGTTCTATCAAAGCGTCATCGAATTCCTACACAGCATATCCTTCCGGCTCTCCCTCCTCTTCAGGGAGTTCCATGTGCGCAAATGGGTTGATCTGAAGGAGCGCGGGATCATACGGGATGTATCCGTGGGTTAAGTCAATGATGTCATCGGCTCCTGGCCCTTGGTATAGGGATAAGCGAAATGCTATTTCATCAGCAGTCCACTGTGGGTTCTGATACTCTGAATCAGCCCATGACCCTATCGAGTGAATATCGTCATCTGTCATGGTGGACAGCCTGCACGAGATAAAATTGGAATAGCAGATTATGATCAAGATCACACTAAAAAAGAAATAGATAAACAAAAGAACAAAACAAAATGAGAAACAGCAAAAGATAGTACAACAACATTGATAAAACGCACTTAAGCGTTCTGGGTGGAAGCATAGTCGGGCTCATCCAGTTGGATGTGCTCGACCTCTGGTTGGAAATCTTCTAAGAATGGTTTCAACCTTTGACCGTTGACCTTGAAACTTCCATCGTTCCTAGGATTAAATAACTCCACAGCCCCATGTGGAAAGATAGATTTGACTGTGAAAGGTCCTGTCCACCGAGATCGGAGTTTTCCTGGGAAGAGATGAAGGCATGAATCGTATAGTAGAACTTTTTGTCCAGGCTCGAAAGATTTTTGAAAAATCGTTCTGTCATGGCGAGCCTTCAATCGTTCCTTGTGGAGGTTGGAATTGTCATATGCATCTCGTCAAATTTCTTCTAGTTCCGCCAACTGCAGTTTTCGGAGATGTCCTGCCTCTTTAATGTCGAAGTTTAATGAGCGTGTCGCCCAATATGCTTTGTGTTCTATTTCGACAAGAAGGTGACATGCCTTACCATACACTAGCCCATATGGAGACATTCCCAAATTTGTCTTATAGGCCGTGCGGTATGCCCATAAAGCATCAGTCAGTTTGTATGCCCAGTCTTTTCTAGTATATGCTTGATTTCACGGTTAACCAATTCTGCCTGCCCATTCGTTTGTGGGTGGTAGGCTAGAGCGATCTTATGGTGTACCCCATATTTCTTGAGTAGTGCTTCCAAAGGCCTATTGCAGAAATGCTTGCCTTGGTCACTTATTAATGCTTTTGGGGTTCCGAAACGCGATAAGATATTTTCCTTAAGAAAGGACATTACCGTTTTACGATCATTGCGTCTCATCGGTATTGCTTCTACCCATTTCGATATATATTCCACAGTAAGGAGTATATATTCACAGTTATTCAATTTAGGAAATGGGCCCATGAAGTTGATGCCCCAACAATCGAATATTTCAATTATGATAATGGGAGTTAAAGGCATCGAATTCCTTTTTGAAAGTGATCCAAGCTTTTGACATCATTGGCACGACTTACAAAAAGCATAGGCATCTTTGAATACGGTGGGCCAATAAAAACCGCTGTGCAATACTTTGTGTGCGGTCTTTTGGGAAGCAAAATGGCCACCGCAGGCTTCAGAATGACAGGAGGCCAAAATTACAGTTATGTCCTCATTCGGAACACAACGCCTGATGACCTGATTAGCACAATACTTGAATAAGTACGGGTCAGTAATATATGAATATCCCGTGTGTCTTGTGTGGACACATTTGATGAGTATTGTATGTGCGCAAGCTAAGATTAACTGCTTATATGAATGCATGTCTAGATAACTATACCCCATGCTTAATGGATAATTGTTGCTATGATTCATGCTTGTTACATTATACGTTATACAAACACTCATATGAACGTAGTCAAGTCGTGATGTCAAAGTTAACGTCTGCATGGTTAGTCGAGGAGAATAACCCAATTATATTGTCACACATGTTTGAGTGGACTGCAGAGGTCCGAGTAGTACAGTTAAATCAATGGGAACAACAATAAATGCTATTGGGCCCTATTAGGCAATGATAGCAAAATTACTCATTCAAATTAATGGAGTTAATCATGAACTGATGGTTTATACGCTATTGGGCCCTGTTAGGCGACGATAGCAAAATATCCATCTAGGTCATGAATACAATAGTTACCAATTGTAGATAATAGTTGATGACTCATATGGTTTGACTAATACACATCACCAACGACTCCACATGTAACAACATCACCACTAACTATGGACTCCACATGGGCCCCATCAATAACAACCATTAGCCCATTTTAGAGTAAAGCATGTCTATGCCATTTCAACAACTCATTCTGAGGCCCACTTCAGAATAAAGCATGTTCGTTCCAAATCCAGCAGCCCATTCTGAGGTCAACTTTAGAGTAAAATAGTGTACTAGAAAGGAGCTCATTCTAACCAGAGTAACCACCCTGAAGCCCACTGCGAATGAGCCCACCCCAATGCAAACCAAGAGAAAGTGGCCCCATTTTACCTACTGCCCTCTCCACTTGCTCTACCACCACCCATTTGGCACATGGATATTATCTCCGACTTAAACCTCATATGGTCAATTCATCGATCACTAATCAAGGCTTTCCATCGTTGGAATGACCATCCTTGCCATCGCTTGGAATGGCCACTCGCTATCAAATGCGTCACTTGCAATCCTCACGCGCCGCAACAAATTTCTCCTCGATACTCCCCATAAACATTGTATTACACACAAGCACACACTTATATGTGGATTCTCCACCCTTGGTCATGAAGCAGTGCTAAGGGTGACCATGTCCATCGGGAACTCAAAAGCTCATGGCATAGTGGCTAGAACCAGAGGCACCTCCATACCTGAATGCCTTATAGGCAAAAAGCTAGGGTTGGTCCCAAAGAGAAAGGGAGACACGTGACCATCGATCATGTGCCTTGCCTCTCCAACCTCACAATCAATTAAAGAGACCCATGTCTACAAAGATCAGCTGGAACCTTTGACTCTTACCCTGCTTAGTCGCTTCAACCTCGTTGAGTATTCTGCCAACCAATAGCATGACCTCGAAGAACCCCAATGCTTAACCTTTTGCACCAGTAGTAACCATTGCTACATAATATTGAATTATCACTCCAAGTGAGAATACATCTTGCCAAACCAATGGAAAAGCCTTGATATTTCTCCCTCGCTTAAACCCCTACACCAATAGCATTCATCCCCCTTTGTCTCCCTTTGACCAACCAAGGGTATTGGTTCACCATCAAACGACAATACCTCGTCTCGCCTTCACAATACACTGCCTTGTCCACATCCCCATTTAATGACCCCAACTACCTTAAATATATATACGCATTTAAGTCCCTATCTACATCAAGCAAATGAACCACTCCGAAGATTCCAACTCAGCTGTTCCTAGCTGTACCAAGAACCTCACAAATCTTGTATAAACACCAACCTCATTCAATACATCCAACAATCTGGTTAAACTTGAATCTTAAGCTTTAACCTAGTTCAACTTGGTCTAACCAAGTAATAACTCAATCTAAATCTACACTTCAGACATTTACTCCCTTCGTTAAACTCTCCAAAAGGACCCTTGGTCATCACTTGGTCTTTACCAACTGCCTTTAGACCTTCCACCACCTACCTTAAACTCCCCAAGACTCCACAAGAGTCTTACCACATACTACTACCCCCATTTAAGATCTTGACGCTTACTGCTTTCTCTCTCTCTTATTTGGGGCTACTTTGGTTCTCAGTAGAGCCACGTACTCTCTGACTCCCGTTTCTCTACTGCACTTTTATACATTATTATTCATCAATAATTTCTATATTATTTTATCATATTTTATCTATTGTTCAACTTGTACTAACCTGTTTACGTGTTATACCCATACATATATCTCATACACATCACATAAAGAACTCACATGTTTTACCCATCCATATATCTCATACACATCACATAAATAACTCATACACCAATTATAATGCTATTAGGCCCTATTAGGCAACGATAGTGCTGCAACAATTCTCTCTTTTAAGCAAGGTCACGAGGACCTAAGAGTAAAGTGATTACCACCTTTGAAACCAAAACTGCTATTGAGCCCTGCTATAGGCGATGATAGCAACGTGATCATTCCACTCTAAGCTAATAGTGTTACACTGGTAATATAACAAGTCACATGAGTTAGTAATAGTGTTTGGGTAAAGTTGAATATATCGATACTGCATTGTGTTGTCACTATCTCTCTCATACTATCATGATATATGCTTATCAAATGTTTAGTTTGGAATATTTGTTGTACTTGTATATTATTGCTTGTATTAGGAATGAACGGTTAGACCAACTCACTTAGCCTCAAAATCTAAGCCTCTATTGCCCTGGACATATTACATCTAGGTTAATGAAGAAGCCCATCCAGGTAACTACGAAGAAGAGTATCCCAATCCTCAGGAGGGGGACTATTAGGAAGGTTACCTTGAGGAAGTCTATTCAGAATAGTACGCTAATGAAAGGCATGGATATGTATCCTGAACAAAAGATTCTAGTCTATTATCATCTTAGGATTTACTTTACGCTTCATAACTATTTTTTGTCTGCTGTAATAACTTAAGTGGCGTCGATTACCCAAACCTATATTTTGTGGTTTTCATTTGGAACTGTTGTAATAGCTTAGTCGCAAACACTTAAAGTTCCCCCATGAATACTATTAGACATTTTATAATTCCTTCTCATGTTATAACCATGTTAGAATATTTGCAAGGACAGGTCAGTCTTATCTAACTAGTCATGGCTCACGGATCCGAAAAGGAAAATTTTATTTTCCTCTAATTTTCGTTACTGGGGCGTGACATACCGATCCCCAAGCTTTCGCTTGCAGTACAGCTTTATAATGAGCCTCACGCCGTGGTGGTGCACCGAAGACTCGCCTAGGGTGTACCTCATCGTATAATTCCATGTCGGATTGGTCTCACCGTGTTTGTCTACCGGCATTCTCTTCTCGATTTTTGTGTCACTGCCAATGGAAACCTTAGCGTAGACTTTCATTTTGAGGACCTTTTGGACATCGTCAAGATCATGAGCAGCGATTAGGGTTATCTTATCAAATGTCCTACACTCCATGTTTGGATATATGTTTTTGTATTTAGATGTGTACAGACCAGTATATATATTGAGGAGATAGGAGGCTTAGTAGAATGAAAGTGGACAAGTGATTAGAAATAGTTGAATAAACTAATACATGTGAGGCAAGGAACTTTCTTTGTATATTTGGTTAGTCATGCCTATCATGACCATTTCTTTTATTTTGTGTTGTTTTCAATAGGAACCTTTCTTGTATTTTCCTGGTTGGTAGTAAGATGTTAAAATATGTATTCTTGTTGACTGACTAAAACAAACTTTAGGAGAAAAAATAAACAAAATACTTAATTTGGTTGGTTTTTTATGCAAACCTTAATGATCACCTCGAGCCTATGATTTATAGGTGTTGCATATGGCGCAACCATGTTCCGCATAATAGTGAATGTCAAAATAGTATGACATTTAAGGATGACTGTATGAGCGATGCATTTACCTTGTGAGGGCCATTTTGGGTTAAAACTCAAAAGGGACAAACCTGTGATGCCTCGCTGTTGGGGTGGAAGCTCAGGCTCGCTAGTGTGACGATAGATCAAAATATCGGACAACACCTCGCATGTGGACTAGATGCTAATTCTAATGTGGTACATATCCGAACTCGCGGATGTGCCTCTCCCTCTTGAGGCCCCTTTAGTTTAGAATTCAAGAGGATGGACAAAACCATGACTAAGCTCGAAGCTCTGAATCGCCAGTGGGATTATGTAATCATAGTTGTTAGAATTTTACATTCACGAGTCGATTTGTAAGAATCACCTCAATTCATACTAGTCGATTTGAGTTTCGTACAATTTGATACCATTGACGATTAACTAGTTTGTAATTTTAAGTGAAAAACTTTCACATTTGCATGAAACTTGTGTTAAAAATGTCATTTTGCTTTGTAATTTTAAGTTAAAAACTATAGGAGGGGGGGGGGGGGGGGGGGGGGGGGGGGGGGGGGGGGGGGGGGGATATTAAGCAAAAAATAATTTGAGTCGTTCTGTAATTTTAGGTGTAGATTACACTACAACAAAAAACCCTTATTATGATTTTAAAAAAGAGTCATAATTACATTTATGACTCTTTTTTAAGCTTTTAAAATAAGTCATAACATTGCAGTCATAAATAAGTTCGAGTTTGTTAAAAAAGTCATAAATAATTATTACTTTTACAACAGTTCTAAAAAAATAGTCATAAAAATTGAGTGATTTCAAATTGTTTATGACTATTTTTTAATTGATACAGTCATAAATAATCTTCAAAAAAGTCATAAATAGCCTTTTAAAAAAGTCATAAATAATTTTTAAAAAGTCATAAATAACCATTTAAAAAGTCGTAAATAATCTTCAAATTATTAGTCATAAATAACCATTTAAAAAGTCATAAACAATCTTCAAAAAAGTCATAAATAACCTTTAAATAGTCATAAATAATATTTAAAATAGTCATAAATAACCTTCAAAAAGTCATAAATAATCTTTTATAGTCATAAATAATCTTCAAAACAGTCATAAATAACATTTTAAAAGTTATAAATAATGACACTATTTATGACTTTAGTAGAACTATTGCTAATTTATGATTGTTTTTTATGAAATAGTCATATATAATATAAAACACATTCAAAGAAAAAAAAAATATTTTGTTGATAATCCAACAATCAAGATTAACACAATTCAAATACATCATCAAAACATGCATGTTACAAATCAACTCAAGAACCATATTCAGATATTATCTTCCTTCCAACCAAAATTTTTCAATAATCAAACTAATAATTAGTTATGTACAAGAAAAATGTAACAGTAACCACTAAGTATGTATTAAACCAACAAACCAATAATGTATATGTAACATTGTTAAAAAAAATATAAATAAATAAATAAATAAATAAAAACAAGATTAGTGTCTATTTAAACTCTTCAATCTCCGCTAGTACATCAACTTATTTGCAATATTTGTTCCATGTAGTCTAACTGTGTAACACTGAAACAAAAATGAAATCAATGTATTAGATTCTATATAATGAGTATATACTTTTCTTAAATTGTAAAAATATAGATTACCTGGAAAAAGGAAAAAATGTTGAAATTTTCAATACTTAAATGTATTCTTGAATGAACTCAAGTTGAAGTACATTTAGCTCGTGGCTTTCATATTTCACTTTTTGAGACAACTCTTTCATTTGAAAAAGTTCAGGAAAGAATGAGATGTTAAGGATGTATTCCCTCCCCACAACAACACCACCACCACCTCCAACACATATGAAAAAAAAAATTCCACAATTTATGAATCAAAGTAAAACAAGAAGAAGAGAAAATTTGGCGACACATTTACAAAGAATACTATGATAATACCTTTATGTTGATAGATTTGGATGGATTCTCCATTATCACTTTCATGAAAAGTAACATATAGTATCTACATTCATAATTTCCTGGTTGCTTTGGTCCCTATGAATAAATGTATAACAAATATTAGACAAACAATAAATTACTGTAATCACAAGTCATGGTAAAACTAACTTATCTTGGAATGAATGTTGACCTAGAATTTCTAAAACTTTCGACAGAGTCTCCTCTATAAATGAACCTCCCAAAAATTTCAAACAATGAAAACATACCCAGCAACAATTGAATAACCGCAACATACATTATATCAATACATTAATCATAACATACTAAGTATAATCTAAACAACTACTATTATATCTACCATGTTTTTATTCAGATTTAATTACCTTTACGAATTGCCAAATTGGTTTTGGCCTTCTTTTCCCTTGGAAATTTAAAGCCTTGAGTCCACTTCAAGACAATATTAAAAGTTAAAATTAGATAATAAAACGTCACTTCAAGACAATCACAACGATTACAACACGAAAAATTATTAGAAAATTCGATGACTAAGACTCCACAACTTTCTACGATGCAACCACAATAAGAGGTAATTAATTATAATTCAACTTCTAAACGCAAGAAAAAAACACCACAAAGTATTTTATTTTATTACACCTTATGTTCACCACATCGGCCACCCATCCATGGTCCAGCCTACACATATATCTGTCACGACCCATCCCACTACGCGTGGAAATAGGACACGTGGCACGCCACCAAGGCTCATCCAACAACATCTAATAATACGCAGCGGAAAGAACTTCTATAAAACAACCCTGGTAGTTTAAAACTTAGGAAACGTTCCCCTCTGCGTTTGTAAAATACATTGAAATCAGAGTTATAAAAAGTTTTGTCCATTGAAAACACATTCAAGAAAATAGTTTTGAAAAACAGAGGTTCAGTCGACTGACCCGTCGACTGCACAAGGGTCCAGTCGACTGCTCCGTCGACTGTGCCAAGCAGAACCCAAAACCCTAAAACTCAACAGAGGTCCAGTCGACTGCCCAGTCGACTGCTTTCTGAAACCAGTCGACTGCTATTCAATCGAAGAAGGCAGTGGCTCCACTAAACAGTGTTCAGTCGACTGCCCAAGGGGTCCAGTCGACTGCTTCTCTAATATTTCCTTACAGTTTTCTCAAAAACACGAGATCCAGTCGACTGATCAGGGGGGTTCAGTCGACTGCTCCTCTGCTGGCAGCCCTGTGCTGGAATTTACAAGTCCCACTACTCAATACCAACAACAATCACAACCACAATTGATTTTAACGCCTTCCAAACATAATTACAGATGTTCAATTACAAGATTACAATACTGAGAAGCTAATCCATGTTTCTATTACAACATACTACAATATTCAAATCCTTACACAAGTTTAGGATTAAAACAAAACATATATAAATGTTATCCCCGGCGTTCATCGGCCTCACTCATCGCGCTTCTTCTTATCCTTCTTCTTACCTGCAATGGAGTACATCTCCATTGCTCAGCTATATGCTGAGCGTACAATTCTAAATGTATGCTTATATGACAATTCATGGTTTAAGCATCTAAAACACATAAAAATAGTCTCTAGGGTGAGTGGTACGCATTCATCCGGTAGCGGCAAGTCCAAGCCTTAAACCGCGATGTCAATGGCAAGTCCAAGCCTACAACCATTACATCCCACCAGTGCCATGGCAAGTCCAAGCCTACAACCATGCACAGTAGCCGTCGCTACCAAAATTCTCAAACATCGAGAAGCTTACTCCGGCATGAATTTGCACCAAACTCCCCTTTGACCCAAGTAGACACATAACATGCTCATATAAACAGTTATACGTGCTTTTATCATAATTTCACGTGCATAATTAACGGGCCTAGCTAATACATGAATTTTGCCCGGATCCAAGAATATCAAAAGTGATGTCCAAAACATGAAAATCCATATATTTCATAGATCTAGAATTCATACCTCGTGCGAATCTCTTCAAACTTTGAAGGATCGTCTAGGGGAATAAATAATCGTCGGATTTCGAATTTGGTACGATTCCTACAAGTTTTACCTGATTTTTCCCAAAAGTCCAAAATTAAGATTTTAACAAAACTTGGCCAAACATGACCTAAGTGGTATTAAAACGTAGGTCTTACCTCCACGAGTTCAAATCTGGAATCTGGAGAAAATCTGACAAACGGAAGGTTGTCAAACGGCGTCGCAAAGTCCGGAGCAACCAAATCTCCTTTCTCTCTCCTCTCTCTAGATATTTTTGGCAAGTTTGGATGAGAATGAATCTCATCCTCACTATTTATAGGCAATCTTTCGGGAATTTACGTTTACCTCCCCGTAAGTTTCTCAAACTTCTAATTATCCCTCGAAACTTCGCACGCGTCCATTTTATGCCTTTACGAGTGAAAACTATAAATTACAAAAGTTTCCGACTAAGTTTCGTTTGGATCCAAAATTCGTCCGAAAACTATATTCTGTGAAATCTCTACACAACCTACCTTTTTAATTAACGTATCTCTCACGTTCTCACCACAGTTCTCAAAATGATACTATCATATCCAAATTACCAGAATTATACTACACAGGTATAATTACTATTTAACAAATACCAGATAAAGTCAAATAACATTTAAATCACATAAATGTCATTTACTCATGATTATGCAATATGAACTTCCATATTCCCGTGTCCTCACTGACACCTTACCGTTGACCACAGTCAACCACTTATCCTCAATTATCATATATCAATGATAATTCATAAAATTTCATATCATGCATGATTAAACTATAAATTTCTGGAACGGGTGTGACAACTCTCCCCTCCAAAAAGGAAGTTTGTCCCCAAACTTATACCTCATACGTCGAACAGGTACGGATACTCATTCCGCATGTCCTCCTCGTTTTCCCACATAGCCTCTTCAACAGTGTGACTACGCCATAGTACTTTTACCATTGGGATAGTCTTAGTTCTTAAAACTTGCTCTTTTCGATCTAGAATCTCCACTGGTTGTTCCACATAAGTCAAGTCTTCCTGAATCTGCAACGGTTCAGGTACAATGATCTTACTCGTGTCAGTCATACAACGTCTCAACATAGACACGTGAAACACATTGTGCACATGTTCCAACTCTGCTGACAAGGCCAAACGATAAGCCACTGGACCAACCCTCTCTAGGATTTCAAAAGGTCCTATGAATCTCGGATTGAGCTTTCCCCTCTTCCCAAATCGTACAATGCCTTTTGAAGGCGATATCCGCAAATATACGAAATCTCCCGCTTCAAAATTCATCGGTCGTCGTTTAGAATCCGCATAACTCTTATATCGGCTCTGAGCTACCTTGAGTCGCTCTTGAATCAACTTCACTTTCTCAGTAGTTACCTGTATTAACTCAGGTCCTAACAACCTTCTTTCTCCCACCTCGGTCCAACAAACCGGTGATCGACACTTACGGCCATACAGAGCTTCATATGGTGCCATACCAATACTTGACTGAAATCCGTTGTTGTACGCAAATTCAATTAACGGCAAATGGTGCTCCCAATCGTTCCCAAAATCTAATACACAAAGTCTCAACATATCCTCTAGCGTCTGAATCATACGTTCTGACTGTCCATCGGTCTGAGGATGAAATGCAGTACTGAAACTCAATTTCGTACCCATAGCTTCTTGCAAACTTCCCCAAAACCTTGACGTAAACTACTATCACGATCGGATATAATCACAGCTGGGATTCCATGTAGTCTTACAATCTCTTTCACATACAATTCCGCTAACTTGGATGGTTTAGTCGTCTTGATCGGTAGAAAATGAGCTGACTTTGTTAACCGGTCAACTGTAACCCAAATCTTATCATTCTTATTGATTGATCGTGGAAATCCAGAAACAAAGTCCATCGTAATCTCGTCCCATTTCCATTCCGACACTGGCAAAGGTTGTAGTAACCCTGCGGGTACTTGTCTCTCTGCTTTCACTTGCTGACATGCCGAACATTCGGATACAAACTTAGCAACTTCACGCTTCATACCCTTCCACCAGAAATTTTCTCTCAAGTTTCGGTACATCTTATTACTTCCCGGGTGCACTGAATATCTAGTACTATGAGCTTCTTCCAAAAGTCGTTCTTTCAGGTCTTTCACATTTGGTACACATAATCGATTTCCCAGTTTCAACGTTCCTTGGTCTAATACAAAACCAGATCGCTTTCCTAAAGATATCTCATCTCTCATTTTACACAAGTAAACATCATGAAACTGTTCCCTCTTGATTTCATTAATAATATCTGGGTGTGCTATAATCGCCATCATTAAGCCACCACTAAACTTTGGTATCACATCCAAGTCCAAACGTTCCATTTCCTTTACTAGTTCCTTTTGTTGCGTTAGCTCGGCGGCTAAATTCCTTGGCGTCTTCCGGCTTAATGCATCGGCTACTACATTCGCCTTCCCCGGATGGTACTCAATCGAAAGATCATAATCCTTCATCAACTCTAACCATCTTCGCTGTCTCATATTCAAGTCCCGTTGGGTGAAAATATATTTCAAACTCTTGTGGTCCGTGAATATCTCACACCTTTCTCCGTATAAGTAGTGTCTCCAAATCTTCAAAGCATGAATTACTGCAGCTAATTCCAGATCATGAGTTGGATAATTAATCTCATGTGTCTTCAACTGTCTAGAAGCATAAGCAATCACTTTACCCCCTTGCATCAACACGCATCCCAACCCTTTGTGTGAAGCATCACTATAGATCACAAACCCCTCGGTTCCAGATGGTATTGTCAAAATAGGTGCTCTCGTCAACCTTGACTTCAACTCCTGAAAACTGTCTTCGCATTCCTGACTCCATTCAAAACTAACACCCTTTCTCATCAACCTTGTCATTGGCAATGAAATCTTCGAGAAATGTTCAATAAAACGGCGGTAGTATCCCGCTAATCCCAAGAAACTTCGAATTTCAGATACGGAAGTCGGTCTTTGCCAATTTGATACAACTTCTACTTTGTGAGGATCAACTGATACTCCATTCTTGTCAATCACGTGACCAAGAAAAGTAATGCTAGGTAACCAAAATTCACATTTCTTGAATTTCCCAAACAATTGTTTCTCTCGTAATCTCTGAAGTATCAACCTCAAGTGGTTCTCGTGTTCTATCTCACCCGGTGAATAGATAAGGATATCGTCAATGAATACAATCACAAAGTCATCCAAATAATCCTTGAATACTCGATTCATCAGATCCATGAACGCAGCTGGTGCATTGGTAACTCCAAATGGCATAACTAAGAACTCATAGTGTCCATAACGCGTTCTAAAAGCTGTTTTCTCAACATCTTCGGCCTTCACTTTCAACTGATGATAACCCGATCTTAGGTCTATCTTGGAGAATACTTGTGCTCCACGAAGTTGATCAAATAAGTCATCAATTCTGGGTAGTGGATACTTGTTCTTAATTGTCAACTTGTTCAGTTCCCGGTAATCAACACACATACGCATGGAGCCATCTTTCTTCTTCACAAACAATACTGGAGCTCCCCACGGCGAAATACTTGGTCGAATGAAACCTTTATCAAGTAACTCTTGTAGTTGAACTTTCAGTTCCTTCAATTCTACTGGTGCCATTCTATACGGTGCTTTGGATACTGGCCTTGAGTCTGGTATAACCTCAATAGTGAACTCGACCTCTCTCTCAATAAGAACATCTGGTAACTCATCAGGAAATACATCTGGATATTCTCGTACTATCGGAATGTCTTCTACTTTTAATTCAGTCGTCGAGACATCAGTCACCGAACATAGAAATCCATGACATCCCTTTTTTAATAACTTTCCCGCTCGGTTAGCTGAAATCAAATATGGCGGCGGTATAACCCCACTTCCTTGAAAACAAAAGTTCCCATGTACTGGTGATCGAAAATTAACTTCTTTCCGTTCACAATCTATCGTGGCTTGATTCAGAGCTAACCAATCCATTCCCAGTATTACGTCGAAATGATTTACTCCAATCGGTATAAGGTCTACGGTCATCAACTTCTCACCTAATTTGATCTCACAGTTCTTATATACCGTAGATGTCATTATCGCTTTACTAAGTGGCACAGCAATAGACAATTCATATCCTAGTGGCGCGGACTTAACAGTTAAATGTTCCACAAAGTTATAAGATACAAACGAATGCGTAGATCCCGAATCAACGAGTATGCGTGCTAAGTGCGAACATACAAGCACCATACCTGAGACCACTGTATCAGTAGCAGCCACGTCTCCAGGGTTCATCTGGAATGATCTTCCCTGACGTTGCTCTGTCCTTTGTCCTCCGTCATTAGACTGTTTAGGCTTCGAACCACTAGAAGCCATAGAACTAGCTCCTTGTTGAGAATACCTCCTCGGGCAATCCTTGGCTTGGTGCCCAAATACTCCACAATCATAACACTTGCCTCTCATGTCGGGTGTAGAATTAGTACTACCCCCGCCTTGGTTCCTGTTCTGGGGTTTGGTCATGAAACATCGACTTGAGTGTGGTCTGTTGCAAAGTGAACACAACGGTATGCTACTTGGCGTTCTCCTGAATTCACTGAAACTAGAACCAGAGCCTCTTTGAAACGGCCTCTTGAAAGATCCACCCTGACTTCGGTCACCACCCTCATGACTTCGCTTTCCTTGGTGATTTTGTCTCGATCTCTCTATTCCACTTTCGGCTACAAGCGCCGTTTGTTGTACTGCTGCCACGGTCGAATGCTCGTAGGTTTCTACCCTCAAACGGATATTTTCCCTTAAGCCTTCTTCAAATTTTCTTGCCCTTTCTTCTTCTCCTGGTACAGAACCTTTACCAAATCTCAACAACGCATTATACTTGGAAGTATACTCTGTCACAGTCATATCTCCCTGCTTCAAGTTATCAAATTCTCTCTTCTTTGCATTGTAGGCGGCTCGCGGAAAGAACCGGCGATTGAATTCTGCCTTAAACCCTTCCCACGTAATCGGTGCCCCTTGATCTAGTACATTCACCCACCAATTCTGGGCTTCACCCTTCAGCACATCACTGGCATTCTCAATCTTCTCCTTATTGGTCATCGGAATCGATCGAAAAATTCTCTCCATATCCATGATCCAATGTTCTGCGAGCGTTGGGTCGGGTGTCCCATGAAATTTCATCGGTTTCTTCCGGGCAAACTGTTCTGATATTGACCTCATACCCCTATTTTCAGGCGCATGTACTACAACTATCGGTTCTGGCTCCAATGGAGGTGTTGGAGGTAATCTGTCCGCTATATTTCGTATCATCTCCCCCATGTTCCCCATCATCTCTGCCATTTCATTCATTCGGCGAGTATGTGGCGATAATTCTCGTTCTTCGTCACTCATGATTACAATCCTGTAGTTCTCAATGCATAAACACTATGCATGTACAACAATAACAATAGTATGTATGTAAAACAACATCCATATGCATCAAACATCTCTAAGATGCATGAATGCAATTGAAAACATGTGGCAATTCACTCAACACTCCACTCGTCGTCGAACGTTCCCAAAGTTTTGTAACCTCTAGCTCTGATACCAATAAATGTCACGACCCATCCCACTACGCGTGGAAATAGGACACGTGGCACGCCACCAAGGCTCATCCAACAACATCTAATAATACGCAGCGGAAAGAACTTCTATAAAACAACCCTGGTAGTTTAAAACTTAGGAAACGTTCCCCTCTGCGTTTGTAAAATACATTGAAATCAGAGTTATAAAAAGTTTTGTCCATTGAAAACACATTCAAGAAAATAGTTTTGAAAAACAGAGGTTCAGTCGACTGACCCGTCGACTGCACAAGGGTCCAGTCGACTACTCCGTCGACTGTGCCAAGCAGAACCCAAAACCCTAAAACTCAACAGAGGTCCAGTCGACTGCCCAGTCGACTGCTTTCTGAAACCAGTCGACTGCTATTCAATCGAAGAAGGCAGTGGCTCCACTAAACAGTGTTCAGTCGACTGCCCAAGGAGTCCAGTCGACTGCTTCTCTAATATTTCCTTACAGTTTTCTCAAAAACACGAGATCCAGTCGACTGATCAGGGGGGTTCAGTCGACTGCTCCTCTGCTGGCAGCCCTGTGCTGGAATTTACAAGTCCCACTACTCAATACCAACAACAATCACAACCACAATTGATTTTAACGCCTTCCAAACATAATTACAGACGTTCAATTACAAGATTACAATACTGAGAAGCTAATCCATGTTTCTATTACAACATACTACAATATTCAAATCCTTACACAAGTTTAGGATTAAAACAAAACATATATAAATGTTATCCCCGGCGTTCATCGGCCTCACTCATCGCGCTTCTTCTTATCCTTCTTCTTACCTGCAATGGAGTACATCTCCACTGCTCAGCTATATGCTGAGCGTACAATTCTAAATGTATGCTTATATGACAATTCATGGTTTAAGCATCTAAAACACATAAAAATAGTCTCTAGGGTGAGTGGTACGCATTCATCCGGTAGCGGGAAGTCCAAGCCTTAAACCGCGATGTCAATGGCAAGTCCAAGCCTACAACCATTACATCCCACCAGTGCCATGGCAAGTCCAAGCCTACAACCATGCACAGTAGCCGTCGCTACCAAAATTCTCAAACATCGAGAAGCTTACTCCGGCATGAATTTGCACCAAACTCCCCTTTGACCCAAGTAGACACATAACATGCTCATATAAACAGTTATACGTGCTTTTATCATAATTTCACGTGCATAATTAACGGGCCTAGCTAATACATGAATTTTGCCCGGATCCAAGAATATCAAAAGTGATGTCCAAAACATGAAAATCCATATATTTCATAGATCTAGAATTCATACCTCGTGCGAATCTCTTCAAACTTTGAAGGATCGTCTAGGGGAATAAATAATCGTCGGATTTCGAATTTGGTACGATTCCTACAAGTTTTACCTGATTTTTCCCAAAAGTCCAAAATTAAGATTTTAACAAAACTTGGCCAAACATGACCTAAGTGGTATTAAAACGTAGGTCTTACCTCCACGAGTTCAAATCTGGAATCTGGAGAAAATCTGACAAACGGAAGGTTGTCAAACGGCGTCGCAAAGTCCGGAGCAACCAAATCTCCTTTCTCTCTCCTCTCTCTAGATATTTTTGGCAAGTTTGGATGAGAATGAATCTCATCCTCACTATTTATAGGCAATCTTTCGGGAATTTACGTTTACCTCCCCGTAAGTTTCTCAAACTTCTAATTATCCCTCGAAACTTCGCACGCGTCCATTTTATGCCTTTACGAGTGAAAACTATAAATTACAAAAGTTTCCGACTAAGTTTCGTTTGGATCCAAAATTCGTCCGAAAACTATATTCTGTGAAATCTCTACACAACCTACCTTTTTAATTAACGTATCTCTCACGTTCTCACCACAGTTCTCAAAATGATACTATCATATCCAAATTACCAGAATTATACTACACAGGTATAATTACTATTTAACAAATACCAGATAAAGTCAAATAACATTTAAATCACATAAATGTCATTTACTCATGATTATGCAATATGAACTTCCATATTCCCGTGTCCTCACTGACACCTTACCATTGACCACAGTCAACCACTTATCCTCAATTATCATATATCAATGATAATTCATAAAATTTCATATCATGCATGATTAAACTATAAATTTCTGGAACGGGTGTGACAATATCCCATGTGTCTCTTAACGTAATACTAACTTCCACTCCAGTCCCAACTTCCATGGGGTATCACTGGGATTTGAGTATACACTGAAAGGCTAGTCCTTACGTTCTTGACTTCAATAAAACAATGTCTAGATACACATGAAATAGACCAACAAGCCGGGCATAAGGCTTAAAATAATGAAGAGACGGGTCATCCACGTAGTCGCCGTCTAATCACATAAGGACGGGTCATCCACGAAGTCGCCGCCTAAAATCATAAGGAGCAGTGGTGAACTCTAAGGATTTTCTATCGTTCATACATCCACGTTTTTCACAAAATTCTACTTCATAAGAGATTCATATATCTCAACTCAAATTTCCATTAAAATTATATTAACAGTTATATGTTCACACAGATTCATAACCCACACAAAATCACACAGTCATAATTTCACAAAGCTCAACTATACATGAGAACTCATATCTTTCTATGTACAAATAAATTAATTTATATTAACGAATACGAAATCACACAAAAATATGATATAGCAAATACGCTTATTTTAACATTCATAAAACTGCTACTGTAATATGAATTTTATGCCCAAACGGTGCAGAATTGGGAAAAATACCATTAGACGAAAGTTGTCCATAATTGTGTTTCCTACAGGCTTTCGCGGACAGAATAACGAAAACTGTAACGTATGATATATTAGGAATTATCTACTAAAATCTGATCCGTGAAATCCCAAATCCGAAAATTGAATAATTGCTCAAATGTATATCCAAGGTTCATCTATAAATCTCAAATCATAACTTCAATCATTGTAAATAAAAACCTAAATCTCACCCATAACCATACTAATTTAATAATCTATCCATTTAAATTTCAATCAAACGAGATTGAAAGAAAATAACAAATTAACTCACCAATTTAGGACTTCAATGTTGATGAAGATTCGCAAAACAATATTTGGGGTTCCTCTTTTCTTCTCTTATTATCTTCTTCTTCTTCTTCTTCTTCTTCTTCTTTTTCTTCTTCTTCTTCTTCTCTCTCTCTCTCTCTCTTGACTGCTCTATTTTTCTCATGTCTCTCTTTTCTTTTCTTTTTGTTATCAAAACCCTAGGAGGTATATTATGTATGTATATATGATACACCTACATATATTATAACACAAACACACAAAAGGTTAAAAATTATGTTTTTTGTCTAGGGGCCTCACAAAAAGGCTTTATATGGGCCCGAAATACATTCTAAAGTTCTAAAATGAGTGACCCAATGGATGTACATAACCCGAGTACTTAATTTAAATGTTAAAAACACAAATTAACACATTCACGGGCCTATAATCACTACAAAAAAATAAACACATCAATTCTTCAATGACTTGTTCAACTTAAGTTTTTACAACTTAACTCCACCACTTAGCTCTATAAAATTTCACACAATAATTAATGAATAAAATAAATACACACATATAAATAAATAACCATGGTTGTATACACAAAAATTTAGGTTGTCTCATTATTTTGTTTTTTTAATGAATATTTATATGAAGAAAATACGGGGTGTTACATGTATACCAAGTGAAATTTCATTTAAAATTTTTATACAGCGCACATTTTCCTAATCAAGAATCTTAACTTTAAAAATCTTAAAATATTGTCTTTTTCACTATTTTTTTCCAAAAAACAGTACTTTGATTCTAGAATTCAAAGAAAAAGAGTCATAAAAATAAAGAATATTTATGACTACCAAAAAATGAAGTCATAAAAGTCTTGTTATTTATGACACTTTTCTAAATACTTATTATATATGACACTTTTCACAAACATGTCATAAAAAATCTTATTTTTTATGATAATTTTCAAAAAACTGTCATAAAAAATCTAATATGATTCTTAATAAAATCTAAATTTGTGACACTAAAAGTAACTATCAAGTGTTAATAGTCAAATTTCAAAAAGTAATTTCTTAAAAACTAGTCTCTCAAAGGTCGATTTAAGTGAAATTTCACTTAATATTCATGTAAAGATTTAGTGAAATTTCACATAATATTCGTGTATGCCAAGTAAAATTTCACAAAATATTTTTGTACAGAGGACCTTTCCCTAATCAAGAATCTTAACTTTAAAAATCTTAGCATATTGTCTTTTTTTCACTATTTTTCCCAAAACAGTGCTTACGTTGATTCTAGAATTCAAAGAAAAAGAGTCATAAAATAAAGAATATTTATGACTACCAAAAAATGAAGTCATAAAAGTCTTATTATCTATGACCATTTTCAAAAAACTGTCATAAAAACTCTTATTATTTATGACCATCTTATTATTTATGACCATTTTAAAAAAAACTGTCATAAAAAATCTTATTATTTATGACCATTTTAAAAAAACTGTCATAAACAATCTTATTATTTATGACTAATAAAAAAAATAGTCTTAAATAAAACACCACTTACCAATCTTATGACAATATTTGCAAAAAGAGTCATATATGTTAGAAAAAAGTATTTGTTATGACTCTTTTTTTAAAATAGTCATTAGCCCAAAATAAAAAAAAAGTCATAAAAAGGGTTTTTTCTTGTAGTGTTACAACTTTTTCAATGATAAAGGCTAATTGTCGATTGTAATTTGTAAAACTTGGAATCACGGTAAAATAATTTGGGTTAGACTAAACTGGTACATAAGTGAGAAAAAAATGTGTTGAACCCAATTTTTAGGATATGTCGAATTATATTGGGACCAATATGTATTTCTTTTCTTTTTTTTTAACAGCAAGCAATTTTTATTAAATGTAAGCAATGTTTACATTGGAACCAATATGTATTACACATACATTTTTTTTTTCAAATTTTAGATGGGTTGAATTACAATTGGGCCAACATATTACAAATAAAATTTTTATTTTCAGCCAATGCAATATTTTGGGGGCCTATGAAATAATCACACAATTTTTTTGAGTACCAATCTAAATAAAATTTGAACTTTGTAGAAACGATAATTACAATTTTGAAAATTCTAAAAACTTGGGATGCAACTTGTTAAATTCTCCCAATATCTATGTGTGTGTATATATATATATGCGCATAGATACATCTGCACAAATGTGCTGAAGGAGTACTTGGCAGTTTCGGATCACTCCAAGTCTTTAACTACCTTGAGCTTAGAAATTAAAGTCAAAAGTAATAAATATTCTTTTAAAAAACTTTTTCTTTTGTGTAGCCTAATGATTTACAAAAAAAGTCACTAAGACTTGGTTGAGCTCGTTTGTGTCTGTCTGTTTTTTCTTAGGCTTAGTTTGCCCCATTTCGGTGTTTCTATTTTTTTTAAAGTATAATTTTATATTAATTTATTTGATAATTAGTTTATGAGTATTTTAAAAATTGAATTTAGGACTTTTTTGGGCAGAGCTTTTAAAAGCTCTAGAATAGAGCTTTTAAAAACTCAATAATATTTTTTGATTTTATGATATTTTTTTAAGAATAATATGTCACTTATATAAAATTATTAAATCACTTAATAATAAATTTCATAATTTACCGTTAAAATGCCACATGGGGCCAAACTCAGCCTTAGACCCAAAAAAAAAAAAAAAAAATGTCTTGGTCTTTCTTTATGAAACACAGCGCGTCCTTTTCAGTAGTAGGAGCTCACAAATTATGCTGATACCACTTGCATGTATGTGTATATATTTATATATGATATATGTACAAATATATTCATATTTGTTAATATCTATGTATGAAGGGAGTCTATAAAGAGGGCGCTCTCCCTTTAATAAAAGGAGGACCTCTGTTTGGACTCTGTTTGGATCGTTAGATTGTGTTTTAATCGTCTAAAATGACAAAAATACCCTTAAAGAAAACACGATCTGACGGTCAAAATAGAGGTCCTCCCTTTATTAAAAGGAGAGCGCCCTCTTTAGAAACTCCCTATCTATGTATGTGTATATATATAGATATATTACACCTGTAACCTTCGCTAACATATGTATGATATTGGAATCTAACAAAATTAAGGGTGCATGCAAAATTACCTAAATAACACTTCTCCACCAACCATCAATAGCACAAGGATTAGAGAAGCACTACACCATATGGCATCATTTCTAACAGACCGATCTTGAAATTTCTAACGGACTTCTACCGTTACGAATTTTGTAACAGTAAAAGTCCGTTAGAAATGTCAAAATCTGTTACAATATTTCGTAGAAGGCCAAAAGTTTCCAATAAAACAAAACTGCAGTGGCATTTGTGTAAATATATAAATGTAAAAATGAAAAGACGGTGGCATTTTTGTAAATAAGACACAAGGATTTTATTATTTCATTTATAAGCTAATAATAAAACAATTTACATTCAGCACTTTCTCTCTCCTCTCCTCTCCCATCTCTCTCTCTCTCTCTCTCTCTCTCTCTCTATACGCTAATAGGGTTTTGAAACCCTATCCCGCCGCCTCCACCATCACCCACCGCCTCTACCTTCAGCCACCACTACCTCCACCCTCAGTCACTGTGGCCTCCACACGCAACCACCAAGATCAGCCACCAACACCTCTCTCCACCATGACGATTGACCATCCCTCCAACCTAGAACCCCACCGTCACCTCCCGCATCGACCGCAACAGACCACCGCCTCCGATAACACCACACCATGGTCCCCACCGCCTATTTGAAGATATTCTTGCTTTGTTTTTTGCAGGGTCTTTGATTTAGGGCTTCTAGGTCTGATTTTTGGGATGGGAAGTCTAGGGATTTTTGGTTCTCTAGATGCCTAACCCTAACACAGTCCAAGCCCTATATTGGGTCTCTATTTCTCTTTGACATAATCACATGTTTGGGCTGTTGATTTCCAAGTATTTGCAGATTTTGAAGTCCCACACACACGAGCTTCTTGGGAACTACTATGGAATTCCAAAGGTAAGGCTCTATGTAACAGTTTTGGAACTTGGCTCCACTAATTGAATCAAATAATGGAGGTGAAATGTCAAGAGGTATTTATTTTTCTCTCTCTAATCTCTCTCTCTCTCTCTCTCTCTCTCTCTCTCTCTCTCTCTCTCTCTCTCCCCCCCCCCTCTCTTTCTCTCGACTCACTTGATAAAGGGGTTTTTAATACTCATCCAGCAGTTTCTAATTTTAGTTCTTTTTTCCTTTTATATGTTATGTAGTTAATTTATTTCGAGCCTATCTTTGAAGTTGAAGTTTGTAAGTATTCTCTTTCTCTTTGTACACTTTGTTACTACCTTTATTACCACTTGGATCCATTAACATACATGTGTGAAACAGGGAAACTAGATGAGAAGTGAAAATAGCCTTTTTCAAAATGTTTGTGTTTGAGCTTTCGTTTTGGTTTCTTATGGATTTGTTTTCACAAGATAACACATGGCTTCATGCTCTATTCTAACCTTTCTCTATAAATTGATTAAAATTCTCAGCTAATAGAGAATGCCTTCTACATTTCTTTATTATTTTACTAATTAGTAATGTTAGAGGGACCAAACATTAGGAGGGGCTAATTGTCATCAACAAGTTGATTCCATGGAGTTTTAGGTAATATTATTAGATAATTACCGAACTCAAACACATCTTTGGAAAACCAAACCAAACCAAACCAAACCAAGCCACATCTTTGGAAAATGTTTTTTTTTTTAATTTTATTTCAAAGTTGGTTACCAAATGCTTATGAGTAATGCCATGGTTCCCAAATGCTTTGATAGTTTTTTTTTGGGTAATGCCATGGTGTGAAAGAAAAAAAGAAAAAAAGAAAAAAAAAATTGCTTCCCAAATGCTTATGAGTAATGCCATTGTTACCAAATTTTTTGGTTCCCAATTACTTTGATAGTAGTTTTTTTAAAGACTATAGTTTAATACTATGATTAGTACTAAGCGTTGAAAACCATAGTTTTTTTTTAAAAAAAAAATAAAACAATAGAGGTCTACCTACTCTCATTAATTGCTCTCTTAATACAATATAGCTAACTTTTGACAATGTGGTTCTATGTTTTAATGGGCCCTCTGTTCCATTCGGAAGCAAGTCCATTGCAAATCTGGCCAAACTTGTAAATTTTGCGGCATAATCTCTAACAGTCATGTTACCTTGACTGAGATGTGAAAATTCTCGGGACTTTGATTCACTGAAAGACTGAGGAATGTATTGTTTTGAGAATTCTTCGATAAACCCATTCCAGGTAGTCGGCGCTCCTTGCCTTAGTATTGACGTCCACCAATTTTGTGCTTCCTCTTTCAAGGTATCGGAGGCAAACAAGACTTTCTGTTCCTCTGAACATGGTAAAACACGAAATATTCTCTTCATATCGGTCAACCAATGGTCAGCCTTCATTGAATCGGATTCCCCTTTGAACTGCCCTGGCTTTTGCTTGTAAAACGTAACAATGGTTATCGGTTCCACCCTCGGTTCTGGATTTGACGAGCTTGGTCCCTCCTCAACAACTTGAGTTTCGGCCACTATTACCAATTTTTCCATAACCACCTCTATTCTATCCATACGAGCCGAAGACGGGGTTTCACCTCCAGACATCCTTGCCTGGCACCCACCACAGGATATATACATGCACGTTACTTTAAAATAAATCACGGTGCATACTAAATAACATTTAAAGCATGTTAAGTAAACGTGTATGCATGATCGTGTCACTATGTGTCATTTTATTCAATTTAAACGTCGTAGTCGTCGTCTCTCGTCCTCAAAGGCTCTAACCTATTGTTCTGATACCAAAAATTGTCACACCCCAACCCGCCCCGGCAGGTTAGGACACGTGTAACAATGCCACAAGCGAACATTTATACTAATTAGCGAAGAAAACAAGTGAATTACTAAGAAACACATGGTTTAAATGACATAAAAGAACCTTACCGTGACAAAATAGACCCAAGGGTAAAATGGTAATTAATAAGATATATCAAATTTTATACCAAAAGATAGGTCTTTGAGTCCCGGTTCCAACGCAAAAAACGGCGCGCGAATCCGAATTTTCTAGAGAGAGTTATGCCCGTTTTCGTAAAAGCCGACGGGCTGAAAACGGAAAAGAGGATCGATCCGCCCCAAAACCGGATCGATCCGGATTTAGCAGATCTTCATTTTCTGCTCCCCTGGATGCCCCGGATCGATCCGCATGAGACCCGGATCGATCCGGATTCTGCAGGAGTGTTATTTGCTGCTAAAAATCCCCTGTTTCCAAGTCTAAACTTACCAAAACTCAAACCAAACATCTTGGAACTTTGGAAACACATTTCAAACACCTACTAAAACTCCTCCAACATTAACCAAACATGGGAAAACACCATTAACGTCTTATAGATTATACACTCAACCTCATTTGGACAAACCAAGCAACCAAATTCTTACTTTTGTCAAAAACTAGTATGAGCATATAGAAACTAGTTGCAAATGAGTTCAAAACCTTTTCAAAACACTTGTTCAAACCAAGCTATAACTCCTTAGCAACTCAAATTGGAAATAAGTCCCATTTTACAAGCACAACATTCTCCAACATGACTCCCAACTCAATCTAAGTTCATATTTTAAGACATGAGTTCAAATGCTCAATAACCCAAACTCAAAGGAACAAAACACCCAACATGTTAACAAGTTCCCAAACTACATTCTAAAGCATTAAAAGTTGGTGCTTGACATTTTTACAACTTACAAAAGAAGTTTAAACTCAAGTACAACTTGTTCTTCCAACAAAATCATTTACAACTACAAACTACAACATGAGTTCCATCTCCACCAAGACCAACATAATTACAACTTATGAACATGTAAACAACATAACTCTTTCCCCCGGATTCCCGATCACTTCCTTTCCTCGTCACGATCCGTACCTGCGGTGGTTATTCAATAACCACACAGAAAACAGTTTTGGTTTTTAAGCTTATGCTTAGTGAATACTTTAACCATGCCATGGAGTATGAAATGTGCGCATATGCAATGTTAAGCAACTCAACAATATAAGTAGTCGCCGGTATGTCAAGTACCTAATCACCATCGCAACGGACCCAATATTCCGGGCCTTTTCTCACTTCAACGTCGCATATAGCGAAACACACACTCTCACGTGACCGTAGTCAATCGTTGTGGTCGTCACCACCGTCCCCTTTTTCTTGAGGAAAACATCGTCCCGTTACTACGGGCTAAATAATGGTGATTAACACTTGACATCCATTGACCCAATTAATCACATAAGTACATAAAACATATCACATAACAATTTCTACAAAATTTGACATGTTAAGCTCTAATTAACCCATGCTTGAACTACCACTTCAAGAACTAAGCATTTTAGTCATACCCAATATCACATAAGCACCATTTAACACCCAAGTTAGGATTAGAGTACTCACCTCACAAATTGCCCCAATTAAAGACTATAAACCCCAAATTTCTTGTAAATATTAGCTCTAGTTTCCTCCGGTGATAATCCTACACGTAAATATCACATATATATATCGTCACCTCAAAGAGGGTCGCGGAAAAACGTTAACGAAATTGAAAATGAAAGGTATAGAGACGATCCTCTCACCTCCACGAGTCCGAATACGGTCTCGGTTCGCAAAACGGTGTACCGACGGCGACGAAACGGCGAGACGACGGAGAGACGGTGGAGCTTCAATGGCTGAATTTCCTCCTGTATCTCTTTTCTCTATATTGTGTATAATGAAGAGGATGATGAGTCATGCTCAAGAGGTGTCAACCTCTTGGGCTTCCTAGCCAATTTTGTTTTATTTATGTTTACACCCCCAATATTTTCTTAAGCTTTATTATAACATCCCCTAAATAATTGTATTAACTACCCAATATCTAAGTGGGTATTTATCTATGTCACGCGTGGGTCCCAAACGTGGTCCCACATATTTTATGAAGTTGCTAATTAATCTACTAGTTATGAATTTGATTCCTATTTATTCTCACACGGGTACTCAAACTAGCACCATAAAAATTACAGATAGCAATAAGATATTAAAACAATTAAACAATTATTCATATAATCATATAAATGTAACTAAATGCAATTTATTTAATCCGGACCTCCCGTGGGTCCCACTTTATATCCGTCTAACTGTGCCCTTTTATCAAGCACTTAACACGTCGGGGTAACTGGTACTTACCCAAATCATCACATGCTATTAAATTACTAATTAATGCATGCTAAGCAGATATTAACTCCTTTATCCGGGTACGGGTATTACACATGATCATGCAGATTTTATGGAACTTTTTGTATTGGGGGAAATGAATTAAGCTAATGATCTTATGGCATGCATCATGTAGGTATATTTTTTTTTGGCGCCACCAGTAATGGATCTGCACATCAATTGAACTTACCCAATAGCTTGATGTATTTCAAGTGCTTTAGAGATCAGTCTATTTAGGCTTTTCAGAGCTTTGAAAAGGAAGTTCTAAAAAGGAAGTTCTTTTTAGGCTTTTCAGAGCTTTGAAAAGGAAGTTCTGAAATCAGTCTATTTTTTTTCCCCTTGCAAGGGAATGAGCTACTAAAATTTTAGTTGGTGTACAATGATATTAATTCTCCAAGGGCATGAGCTACTAAAATTCAATTTGGAATAAATATTGATGTCTAAGATAGGAAACTAAGTCAATACACGGACTTGTGTTTTCTCATTATTAGGTCCCTACAATCGTCAATCTTCTTGTAATTGTGCTTTTGTAGCTATGTTCTAGTAGTTCTCGTGGCTTGGACTATCTGTGGTGAAGCCTTATTTGTGTCTACACCTATACACGGATCGGAGTCTCTCTCAATCTCTTGGTACATCTCTCTCTCTCTCTCTCTCTCTCCCTCCTAATACATAGTTGCTTTTGTTCTTTAAGGGCTGATTGGATGTATGTTGGCTTTATGATTGTTTGGGTCACATGTTGTTCATGTATGTGCTTTGGGGGGATAGGGTAGTGTTGGGGTGACCGGGATTTGCCCAAGTGATTTCATTAATTTGTACGTGTTCTTGTTGGCTTCTACATTTTTTTTTTCTTAGGGGTTACTTTACTTGGAAATCAAAGCATAGTTACCCCCAAGAATATTTCCTCATTGCTGACAACTAACAACATTATTTTAGTTACAGGAGTAGTAATTTTTGTCTAAATTAGAATGATGAAACAATATTTTAGATTGTTTGGTTTCTGGGTTAAGCAAGACTAGAAATGTATGTGATGCGATTTTAGTAAGTAACACTTGAAGTTGGAATTTCTGAGAATATATATTTGTGATTTCTTTGTTGAAGGTGGTTATATGTAGAGGATCATTCATATTACGTGGTAAGCTTATTGGAGGGATATGGACAGTGTAATTGTACTTGCTGATGGGAAAAGGTATGATTTGCATTATACTGCCTAATTAATGAACCACTTCCCCACATTTATCTTCCACGCCACGCCACTTTATGAGTATTACTTATTTTATTGTCTTCAGTAGCTGTGTGTGTGTGTGTGTGTGTGTGTGTGTGTGTGTGTGTGTGTGAACTTAATGGTTAGACATGGTTCCCACATGTGTATTTCTCATATTATGTACATATAGCTCAGAAAACTTTTTATTCTGTCAACCTATTTCCCGATGTTCTTTTCTTTTGCTACCAAGTGTATTGTTTTTGATTCAGTATTCATAATGTCTGGGTTACCAAAGAGTCTCGGATCTGGTTGGTGATGTTTTAAATGTTTTGGACAAGAATGAATATTATTAAATATGGAAAATTGAAGCATTGTTGATCAACTCCATATCTAGGAAAGAAAAAGTGAGAAATAAAGATTTTTTTTACTGATGTAAGGATAGTCATCGTCACTATTGTGCAAGCCATTGAATAGTGTGTGATAAAGTGTAGAGAGAGTTTATTATTGATGAATTAGTCGGCAATTAGTAGGATTTTTCTATGCTTCTGTGCTTATGGTAATTGAACTTGGTTTCAAAATCTTATGGATCTTTTGTCGTACGGATGACAAGTACAATCCATTAATTAAGGATAGATCCATTGTTTGCTGTATTTGGATTCAAATCTTGAGTGATTTTCTATGTATGTTTCCTGGTAGATATATAATGAACTATTATTTATTTTCATTTTTTTTATACCAGTTAAAAAATGCAAAGCTGCCAAAGCACTAATGAATGATGGGTCTGATGTGTTTGGAATGTGGTTTTTATTTTGACACATTCTTTGTTGCATTATGTGCAGATACAGTGACTTTTGAAATGTTTATCACCTATTAACGTTTCAGCTGCTCCTGAATTACTGTAGAAGAGAGACATTCATAGTGTTCAACATATGGTGTCCTTCAGCGATATTCTTGGCAATGAAGCTCAAGGTTGATGAATGAAAGTAGATGTACATGTTTGCTCTCTTAACTTTTGCTAGCATCAATATACCAATCTGTGTGGTGCTTCTGAACTGATGTTTTTAATACACTTATTGTACAAATTAGCTTTAGGAACATTGGTTGTGAACTTAAACATGGGTTGCACTATTTGCAAGTACAGTTCGTGCATAGCACGAGTTATCGACTAGTTTATTATATCCATAAATGCATATCTAACTTTTGGTTTGGCTTGAATAAAGACTATCTATTTTTCACTGAATTTTCTTTCCTTAGTTTCCAGCTCACATGGCAGAGATTTTATGTTCATGATTTTCTAATCATTCATATCTACTTGATTAGGGGTGAAACCTGAATTAAGTGCAAATAAAATTTGAGGAGCGTATAAAATATATACTTTTTATATATTTTCTTAATATTTCTAACGGACTATAGCCATTACAAAAGGAATTTCTAACGGTTAAAACCGTTAGAAATTCTTTTTTTTTTTGGAATTTATTTGAAAATTATTAACGGACTATACCCGTTGGTAAAAAAATATTACTAACGGACTATTTTCGTTAGAAATAATCAATTACTAACGGAAAATTGCCATTAAGAAACATATTACTAATGGACTATGTCCGTTGGAAAAATACTTTTTCTAACAGACATTTACCGTTAGAAAATCCGTTAGAAATATTAGCCACGCCCTACTACTAACGGTAATAATCTGTTAGTAATAATTTTACTAACGGTAATTTACCGTTATAAATGTGCCCTTTTGGTGTAGTGAAGCTGAGGGCCAAGCACAACCATTGATCAAAACGATCCTAGCATCACAACTGTTGAAGAATATGAGACCGCACCTAATTAATTAGAAATAATTGGTTAGAATAAGTTTTACAATAGGAGTTGAGCAGCATGTCAATTCAGCTATGAAGCACGGACATGGATATTAACACATTGACATAGATGCGGACACGTCGATTTAAAAAAAACTGCACATCGAAATTGTAAAAAAAATGTTCGTGAAGTATCGTACCCGTGTGTATCTGATATAACATGACATGCAACACTTTACCTTCTTTGAACCAAGCCAAGATTTAAACTTAGTGGGGCACAAACCTATATAGGGTTCAGGGCCCCTCAACCGTGATTTTTAATTTTATTTTTTATTTTTAGAAGTACTAAAATTTTGGGTTTAAAAATTGTGTAGTTGTTTTGTGGGTTTCACACATTGTGGGTTAATACTCAAAGATTATAATTTGACAAAAATATTTTGGGCTAGTTGATCATAACTATGATTATGATTTGAGCAAAAATTATAAAATTTTAAGGACCAAAGTTAATTTTTAGTTTAAAAGGGCAAATAATATTTAAAGAAAGACACAAATGCATATATTATGAATTATTAAGGGTAAAAAAAATATGTTTAGAAAGTTGAGATGTAGGGAACACTAATACATAAATGCAAATTACATAGAGAGTAAAAAAAAATTACAAATTTAAGCGAAGACATGTGACCCACTAGGCCCCACCTGATTCCGTCCATGATTGTATACATGTATGTATAATAAGAATATTCCTTTCAAGTTACCGCAATTTTTAGCACATCAGACTTGACATTGTGATTGTAACTTGTTTTAATTTCAAGGTAATCTGTTAACAATTTCGTTCGTGGTTGCTCGGTTCCATATTCCATTGACCCTCATTATCTTTCTTTAATTTGGAAGGAAAAAAAAAAAGACTATACATATACACATACAAAAAATACACACGTATAAATGCAAATTTTTTTCTATGGTTGTCCGCCCCTATTTATGACAAATGAAGTGGGTGGAAGTTGGAACCGTGGAAGTTTCAATGAAAAGTTTTGAGACCACAAAAATCTTCACCATGCATAACCAGTGGAAGAAGAATATTATTAACCCAAATCTTGCATAATTAGATAACGTATAGTCAATGAATCAGCGACCTGTTCAAAAGTAATCTGTCGGTAATTCACAACCGCATACATAAACTCTAGTCTTCATGAATAAACCGTGTACTAAAGAAAATGCTAAGTGTACACCTGTTTTGTTTTTGCATCTAAACTGTGCACCATGTGTCGTAATAGTTTTGAAATTAATTCAAACTTTGTTTGATAACTGATAAATATTCACGTCAATAGGCGTATTATTTAGGTGGTCATTTTAAGTATACCTACTAGCATTACTACGTACACAAACCAAATTATACTTACACAAGGAAAAGAGAGAGAAAAATTAGCATAGCCAACTTTCCAAAATTAAAAGTCAATGTTATTTCTTGTTTTACAAAAAGTCAACGTCATTTTTATAGCACTAATTAAAGTTATCTTCAGTTATTGTATTAATTTTTATAGCACTAGCTTAATTATATTATCTACACAATATATAAAGCCCCCCAAAAAAATTGGCTGGGCAGTGCTGCCTGAACCCCAAAAAACTCAATTACATCCAGGTATAACTTTGGTTAATTTTGCCCCTACTAAATCCCCCCAAACTGCGTTTCTGCATCCACCCCTTACAAGGATATGTATGGTATCATTTTGAGGTCGTTGAAAAAGAAGAAGTAAAGCATACAAGATCTTTTATGACACATCCTAGTGATTTAAGATATTTTAAATTAAAAATCATTGAGATTTCATATTTTTACAAATGTTAGGGTGTCAATTTGATGTGGTCATTTTTCCCAAAAAGAATTTAAAAACAACCTTAAAAGTTAAGGGCACATGGGTTCTTTTGAGCCGTGCAATGCAACGGGAGTTGAATTTCGTACAAAAAATACATTTTATATATTTTTTTAATGTGGACAAGAAAGAGAAATAAGTTTTATTAATTATTAAGATGGTGTTAGAAAAATATAGTTTAACAACTATATTAATTGATGTTAACTTACAATTTAAGGCTCTTTTCTTTAACTTATAATCATAGATAATAAATATATATATATGTAGATGTATATATACACATACATATATACAAAGGGTAATATGAAAAAGGCAAAAGGGCAATTTGGTAATTCGATTTAACAAAAGAGTAATTTAAAAAAGGCTTAAGGGTAATTTGATTATTCAATTTGTAATTGTACATACTTTAAACTTTTAGACTCTTTTCTTTAACGTATAGATAAAAATGTATATATATATACACACACACACACAAACGCGTGCGCGCGCACTCGTATATGCAAAAGGGTAATTTATGAAAGATAAAATAGTAATTTGATCATTTGATTTAACAAAATGGTCATTTGTAAAAGGTATAAGGGTAATTAGATTATTTAATATATATACATATATCGTAATATAATAATATAATAAAAGGGTTTTTGGTATTTCAATTTAACAAACGGAAATTTATAATTGTCATTTGATAATCCTATTTAATAAAAGGGTAATTTGGTAATTCGATTTATAATTGTACACACTTTAAATACATAAATAATAATAATAAATTATTTTAATATGTCTTAAGGCTCAAACAAGCCTTAAATTTCAAAAAAACCAAAGCCTTATTTAGAAAAGTGACTTAAGACATGTTTGGTAATTTAAAGATTCCTTAAAAGTTTCCTTAAGCATTGCCAAACAAGCATTAATTTACAAAAGTAATCTAAGGCTTGTTTGGTAATTCAAAGATTCCCTGAAAATATGTCTTAAGGCTCAAAGAAGCCTTGCCAAACAAGCCTCAAGTTACTATTGGATAGTAGCTTGATGTAGATTAATTGATGTGAAATTATCAAATAACCAAATTAGAAATAAAAAATGATCAATACGGCCAAATTAATTTGACATCTTTAAAGAATATTCCATTTAAGCCTCTTTCATATAATATAGGGGTGGGGCAGAGCAAGGCGCGGGGCGACGAATTGTACAATATAATTAATAGGGTACTATGAAAGTATAAAATTAAATTTATAGGATATACACAAATAAATTTATGTTTAGGTGTATACTACACCATATGGCCCGATTTGTAACGGGAATATCCGTTACAAAAATTATTTGTAACGGATATACCTGTTACAAATATGGCGTTGCAAATTTGTAACGCATTTTTGTAACGGATATACCCGTTATTAATTAGTAACGGATTTTTGTAACAGATTTACCCGTTACTAATATAATTTTTGCAACGGTTATACCCGTTACAAATAAGTTTAGTAACGGATAAATATCAAACTTTTTTTATTTTTTGAAAAAATTACTAACGGTTGGTGACAAATTAGTAACGGTTATATCCGTTACTAATTTCCAAAATGCATAAAATTAGTAACGTATTTTGTAACGGATATACCCGTTACAAATTTTAATTAAAAAATAAAAAAAATATAATTATTTTATATGCTCTCCAATTTCTTTTTGTATTTTTTTAGCACCTAATTAACAAGCATAATAATCCATACAAACACAAAAAAAAACAAACTTAATCTGTACCAAACACAAGTTAGAATACAAAATGTTTCATCTTACAAATCTTTATCCATACCCAGGTTCTTAGTTTAACTACATTACATCTTACACGTGAAATTAACTCAAAAAGATAAAAATACACAAATCTCTTATGTCCAGAACTAAGTTCATCAACTTAACTCTTTCCAATTGCTTCAATCTCTTCCTTCTTCACTGCCCTTGGATCATCATCACCCCTGTTTTTCACCATAATCGATGATGGTGTTAGAAAAAGAAATCACAAAAGAATAATTGATAAGTGACAGCCAAGTCTCTATTTATCCTAAAATGGTTGCTCCATGGGCTTGCTAAGATGAAGAGTGGATATATGGTGAGTGACAACCATGCTGCATATTCTCAGATCATACCTAATTATAAAGTACAATGATAACTGATTCTTGCTAGCTTTTCACAATGTTTAAGACCGTACTGGTCTGTGTTCCAAGCATCACTAGCAAGAAATGGCCTAGTTGACCATGGCTTAATGTGCAAAGCTTTGAGAATTAAAATTTTATCCTAAATTATTTAAGTATTTTATATTTAGGACCCCCTCAACTTATGTTTAGGCCTCCCAAGGGGTCCAAGGTCCAATTTAGTGTCATCAACTACATGTATATTGATACACATGTATATACAAAAAAATGAAAAACGAAAACCACAACGTTGCCATGCGAGCCCTAAGTTTTTAAAATTAGCCAAAACGTTCTTTTGGGGCCCTAAAGTGCTTCCTAAGATTAATCCAAACATGCAAATATATATGTGTTTTGGGTCCTAAAAGCAAATTCGGGCCAACTGTGCTTTTGGAAGTGGTTCCCAACATGGCCTAGCTAATGGAACTATCATCACAAATAGTGCTGCAAGTGACGCTTAACAGTAGCAATATTTCGTCTTCAAAATGTACAAAGCTAGTTAATCACCTCAAGAAGCTAAAGGAGTTAATCACCTCAATACTCATCTTAGAAAACAGCACGATAGAATAAGATTATATCTTAGAACTTTTAATTTTACATCAAAGAAAACACAAGGGGAAATACAAGAGAATTGGTCTCTTTCTTGTTTTCCTTTCTTTTTTCCACTCTCACAAATCCAAACAGAGCCTAAAAGTCTAAAACAAGAGCAAGGACAAGTTCAAAATCTGCACTAATCTTTGATCCCAAAAGTCTCAATCATTATCAGCACTATATATGATTTTTCTATTTGATAAAAAATTGCAATACTTTTTTCTGAAACTAATTATCCACCGTATGGTTTCTTACTACCCAAACAAAAAATAATTGCAATTCAAGTTCTACTACAGTGCTAAGATTTCCCCCACTTTAATCCTCATACTTAATAGACCAATCCTCATACAGTGCTATAATCTTCCCGCGTGCACGTGTGCTGCCTGTGCGCGTGCTGTGTGCTGCCGTGCGTGTGTGCAATGCACGTGTATTGTGCTGTGTTACTTTGCATGTGGGCTGCTGTGCTGTGCATGTGGGCTATGCTGTGCTCCTGTGCACGTGGGCTGCTGTGCACATGGGTTTTGTGCATGCTGTGTTGTGATCGTGTGCACGTGTGCTGTGTGCTATGCACGTGCGCTGCTTGCATACTTCATTCCTTTTTCCTACCAAATCACATAAACCGTCGTTGAAAAGTAAATTTTGGTCACAATTTTTTAGAATCTCTTACCCTTCCAAGTAGACACAGCCCACTCAACAAAAGAATCCAGCTCATTGGGGGGTAAATAAAGTACATTTACCCATAGTATTTCTTTGATTCTTGGATTTCGTGAAGGAAAAGAAAATGGAAAGGAAAACAAGAAGGAAACTAATTCCCTCGTGTTTTACATTAAAAATTTTAAACATATAAAATATAATTATAATTAATGAATATTGGAAGAGAAATGACTTACGATATCTAGAATTTTGAATTTATTTCTCAACTTATTCTCTTCTCTTTCTTATTTTTCTCATAATTTTCCTTATTAACCAAACAAAGGAAAATGATTTCCTCTATGTTTTCCTTTCTTTTGCCTCACGAAATCCATGAATCAAACAAAGTCTTAATGCATCCCCAAAGGTCTTGAGTGAAAGATCATCTAAAGGAAAGGTGGCCATGTCCAGCTCATGTCCTATGGTGGTCTAGAGTATATTACTTGAACCAAATTTGGGGTACAAATTTTGTAAACATAACATTGCTCTCTCTGTGTCAATGTAGAGAGAGAGAGAGAGAGAGAGAGTGTGTGTGTGTCTTACTCTGTCAAATTTTTGTTCCTTGTTAAGGTTGGCAATTCCACCACACAAGAGAGAGGTCCCAAGCACCAAAAGAAGAGTTGGACATGTCGCATTTCCACATGTCACAAGTATTGCTATTACCAACTATGTAGCATTTCCACATGTCACATTCAGAAGGCCTCCCACTGTAATATAATAATCCAAATTAAGTTAATTCAAATGAACCTTGTGACCTAATAATACTATTACATTGAATGCTGGTGACGTGTACATTGATAATCAATCACATTTTTTACAAGGAAAATCGTCAAGTGCTTAGATTCTTAATAATTGGGAACTCCTTAATTGATATTAATAAATTTATATTTCTATATATACAAACTAATAGTAGAATCATTAAACCCGGAGGCTACCTAGAGACCTTCAATCTCAAAGCTGTATTAACCATGTAAGTGGAAAGGACAACATTTGGAGCAGCAAAAAACAGAAGTCTTAGTATATCCAAAGTGTATAATTATATGAATACCACTTCCATTTGGAGAAACAACCAACTTGATAAGATGTAGAGAATTTTCTCCTCTCCTTATACCTTTTTGAAGAATGATAGAATATTTCCTTATTTTGGATCCTTCACATTACCACCTTTCTTGTTTACTGTTTTGCTTGCTGTATTAGATGGAGCAGTGCTTCCCAGAGCTATTGCTTTCTTAGTTGCAGGTGGCCTGAATTCATAAGACAAAACTTAAAGAGGGCATTGTTTGTATAACTGAGAGTCTGACCAATAAAGTAGCTCTGACAACTAGAATCTACCACAGAAATGCTGAATCAAACCCATGAAAAGAATGCTATCCACCACAGATGCGCACACAAAATTCTTTCAGGCTTTCGTTTTGTTCATGGATTGAGTGAAAAGAAAACGCCAAGGAAATTTTTTTTCTTTGTTTGGTTACTAAGGCACTATATGGTTCACGTCTTTACCGAGGAAAAAGAAAAGAAAACACCAAGGAAAACGCTTTTCTTTGTTTGGTTAATAACGAAAATAGTGAAGAAAATAGTAAGGAAATGAAGTAGGATGAAAAAAAAAGGTATAAATTGTGAATTTTGTGAGTCACTTCCGTTCTTCTTTTCTCAAGTTGCTATCATTTTTCATATGTTTTCAAATTTTTATGTCATTTAAACATGGAGGAAGACACTAGGGAAAACATGAGGGAAATTGTCTTCCTTTACATTTCCTTTAACTTCCCTTTTTCTTTTCTAAATCTATGAACCAAACATGAGGGAAATTGTCTTCCTTCACATTTCCTAACACATTTGCAAGAAAAGTAATCAGATAAATGTTTATAATTGTATGTGAAGGCACAATTTAGATGGAAAGCTCATAAAAAGGAAAATGAAAATTTGGAAAGTCATAAGAGCAACGTGAAGTGTTAATTCCTTTGCCTATGTGATTGAAGTGATTGAATGAATCATAAATAAAAGTACTGATTGAAACATATTAAAAAAGTTTCCATTGTTCGAAATTGCAATCAGATAATTGATCTTACATCATTGACAAAGAATAGCCAAGCTAAACTAAAGAAGATGAAATTGAAGTAGTAAAACTACTTAAGTGTATACCAACCAAGCACTAATAGAAGCAATATTACTAATAGATTGATAACTTGATTAAACAAAGTACATTAATCCAAACATGGAAAGGCGTACATCTGCTAAAGGAAAAAAATAATTAGCACCACAGTTCTTGTATGAAACAATCATACAAGATAAATCCAATAAAACAGAGAGTCTAAGACAGTTTCCAAGTGGAATAACCTCAATCCGATACATAAAAGATAAATTCGTAGTGATTTTTGAAATAAAAACGGACAGATTTAACAATGAGAAAATCAAGTAGGCTATCAATAACTTCCCTCCTATGCAGTTCAGAATACCAAAAAAACAAGGGCTGGGCAGCATTTTCATCAAGCAAATTGAAAATACATAATTATACTATTAAAAGTTTTAAATTCTTGCAAACTACAGTAAGCAATTTTTTTTTTGATAAGCACAAACTACATTAATCAATTGTAACTACTCTATCAATGGGTAGCCATAGCCCTACCAAGTTTGAGCTGCCCATAACTCACCAATATTACAAAGAGAGTGACCGGAACAAATAATGGTATAAAAGAAACTCATGAATCAATATTATGGTTAAAAACATAGCAGGTGACAATTTTCATTGAAAGAACCATAAAAATATATGATAATGTGTGGGAGCCCTCAACAATGTCAACATTAACATGGTACTAAAAGTGGACCAAACTCCCAAACTAGAAGTTACCTGATAAAAATTAATTAATATCTTCCAATGACTGAGAAAGCAAGCAAATAAGACAAGAACCCATATTGCAATTGGACCAAAGAAATATTCATCCCCCTAAGCTTCCTGCATTAAATCAAAACAAATCAACCAAATTTTTATAGAACCCAAACAATGTAGATCAAAATGGAATCCTGTGTTTCACTACCCCAATTTTCAGTGAGATTTTTAGACCCACAAATTTTTACAGAAACCAAAATGGATTAATAGTGAGAAATTGAAACTAGAAAACAAGAAATATCTCATGTAAGTAATTGACAACAATAATGCAAATCAAAAACAACAAAGGAAGAAAAATATTTTTGAGAACTAACCTAGATCGAAAAGGATCTTGAAGGTCGTAATTGGCTCCATCAGCTCCTTCACCCAAGTCGCCATCAATCGCCACCTCAGTTGCGATCATCGACACCTAAATCGCCACCACCGAAGTTCTTTCATAAATAAACCGCACCACTCACACCTAAATTGCCACCACAATAGCTTCAGAGAGAGAGAGAGAGAGAGTGCTTCGCATAGATCAATTCCATTGTTGAAAAGGAGGGGAAGAGGAAGAAAGAAAGAAGAGGAAGAGACTAGAAGACGATGGAGCTCGTGAGGACGAGGAAGGTTCGCAGTGGCTATGGAGGCTATGGAGCTCGTGAGTCGTGAGGAAGAGGAAGGAGGGTTTGGAATGAAGGCTAGGGTTTGGAGTTAACTTTAGGACTTTAGATGTTATGTCTTATTTACAAAGTTGCCACCGCTATTTTGATTTTTGGGTTTTATTTACGAAAATGCCACCGTTATTTCATTTTCTTTTTTAAACTTCACTTTTCAGGAACAATCGTAACAAATATCTTACATTGCTAACGGAAATTAACCGTTACAAATTTGTAACGGGAAATATAGGTTAGAAATGCCAAAACCAGCCCGTTAGAAAATCATGCTTTTTGGTGTAGTGGTAATTTAAAGACGTGTGTGAAATTAAATTTATAAATTACATTTTATAGGTATGTGTGGGTGTGTAAATTAAAATTGGGGGGGGGGGGGGGGGGGGGTAGAAGGGGAAAAAAAAAAAAAAAGATGAAATTAAATTTGTATGTGTGTGTAAATGAAATTTATGTATATGTGTAATAAAATTAAAATTTTTAGGTATGCATATAAATTGAAGAAAATTTTTGAAAAATACAAACAAATGTTAGTGCTTTGATTGGGAAAACCAAAAAAAAAAAGAAAAACAATGCCAAAAAACAAAACAAACCAAACAAGGCATAGCCCAATTCAGGTTGTGTTGTGCCTTGTTTCTGTTAGTGGTTTGTTTGGAAAAACCCAAAAAAATAAAAATAAAACCTAACAAAACACCAAACAAAACAAAACAAAACTATTAAACAAGTTAGTGACTTGTTTGAGGAGAACAAAAAAACTCGCAAACCACAAAGCCGAAAAGCGGTTGTGCCAAACAAGGCACAACTTACAATTATTGACTTTTGGATTTTTTGAACCAAATTGTAAATATTTGTAATTGTTGGTTGAAAAGTTGATTGAAACATCATTTATAGATTAATTTAATTTTAAAGTGGAACCAAATTGTAAATATTTGTAAGCATTATTTGAAAAGTTGATTGAATTATCATTTCTAGATTAATTAAATTTTAGAAGTTGACCTAATTGTAATAAATGTTGTTTTGTGGGTGAAATGACCAAGCTACCCTCACAAAATGACAAAAACTCAAAGTAACCATTAAAGGAAAATGGGACAAAAAAGAAAAATAAGGTAAAATTGTCATTTCAAACAAATCCAAAATACCCAAATTTAACAATGTCAATTGAGGATAGCCTCTTTTTTATAAAGGGGTTGATATCTTTGTGATTAATTTAAGATATACTACACATGTATGATAATATCAACCATAGGATTCAAAACCACCGATGTTTTTAAAAAACAAATACAGGTTTCCTACAATCCACTAGTTCGGTAAACTCTCATAAAAGCTTCGCCCATTTATACTTATAATTATCTGAACCATATCATAATGATGTCAACTCATCTTCTTCCCAAACAAGTGATCAGCACAAGTTTGATCAGAATGATATTATGGCGAAGTCAGTCGTCGTCGTATAGTAAGAACATTCTATTTCCAAACCAGTAACCATTTTTTGTTGACATCTTAATGACAAGCACTCGAAACCTTACTATATAACATATGGTACCAAGGTACGACACATTGACACTCCAATACAAAATCTGTGAATAGGTACAATATGTTGTCATCTACTTACGAATTTTGGCATGCTTTTCAATTCATTACTTTTTTTTTTTCCTCTCTCATAGTTTCAATTAATTACTTAGTTATGCATACACTTGGTACAAATAATCTGGGATCTTGATACAACATATTGACATCGTAATACAACACATTGACATGTTGTTACAAATATGTTGAATTAAAGTATAACATGCGGCACAATGTTACAGCAAATTGTACATTTGGAACTATACATGTTGGCACCAAATGTACAGTATTTTCGGGTAGGGCATATATCTACATATGATCATGCTGTAAAATTTTGGCACCACATACTACAACATTAATTTTAGCATGAAATGATTATACTACATGCTATAATATTTTGACACCATTTTATAATATTTTAGCATCTCCATAAATATTATTTGTTATCACAATTATTTGGACGAATTAGTATAACAAACAAATCAAACCCTTTTATTTATATATTTATTCCCCTATTTTTAGAGCAAACCTTTCTCACATAAATCTAAATGAAAAAAATTCTTTGCAGTTTACAACTAATGATCGATGTAGGTAATATTTCCATTGTATTTAATTTTTTAGAGCATTTTTACTCACTCAATTTTTGGTACAATAATTAGGGGTGCACAAAAAACCCAAGAACCGAAGACCCGACCAACCCGAACGGTTCGGGTTGGTCTGGGTTCATGAGCACTCCGGGTCGAGTCTGGATCGGGTCTTAGCAAAATGTTTTGTTATGGGTCGGTTCGAGCCTGAAGTTCGGGTACCCAAACCGGACCCAAGAACCACATCTAATCTATATAAAAATAAAATAACGTCTCTCTGTCTCTAGCTCTCTCTCTCTCTCTCAGACTAACGAGAAGCAGACTGTAGGGTTTGTTCATCGAAGAAGGACAGATCAATGAAGTTCATCAAAGTGACTTAGGGCATTGAAGTTCATCGAAGCGATTCAGAGTCTAGGATTTGTTCATTTCTTCATCGTACGATCGAAGAGGTTACTGGGTCTCATGTTTGGGTATTACATGCTTCGCACATCTCAAAGTTCCTGAAGATTTGAACCGGTCAGTTCATAACTCATATTAAAAGTCCCCTATTTAATGAAGTCTGATGAAAAGAAAAAAGTGAAAATAAAAACAAATTCAAAGCTTTCCTCAAAAAAAAAAAAAAAAAAAAACAAATTCAAAGTGTCAAAAAAGTCATAATCAGTAGGGTTATATATGGACGTATATATATGGCCCAATTTCCATATCCTCTGTTTCTTCTTCCTCTCTCTCTCTCAAAATTTGATTCTGATTCTGCATTTTTCTACGCCCTAGTGCTCATCCCCAAACATGAGAATTCAGATATTAAAGGTAATAAATTAGGAAATTTTAAAAATTGGGTTGAGACCCAGACTCGGACCGACCCGAACCAAAGTCACTGGGTCGGGTCCGAATCTTACCGGTTTGGGTCTGGGTCTCAAAATACAGGCCCATCCATGATCGGGTCGGTTCATGTTCTATAGAGACCCGACCCGAACCGGTCCATGTGCACCCCTAGCACTAATACTCACCCAAGCCTCCTATTGGTTAATGCAGTGGGACCTAGGATCCTGAGTTCCACCGCATTGACCAATGAGAAGCTTAAGTGACTATTGATACACCAAAAATTGAGTGAACAAAAGCATTTTCTTAATTTTTACTCCATAATCTAATATGTTATAACAGGTTACAATATTAGTGTAACTTTACAATAAGTGGTGAAACAATGTCTACAAACTAAATCAAATGTTCCAAAAAAGTGGCAATATGGAATGTACCACATGATACATCTTAGCCAATTGGGATTGTATGATAGAAGGAAATTTCCAGGATATTAACTAAGTCAATAGAATTTCTTGCTTTCATCAGCCACTTCTGTGATGAGGTATGGGCTATGATGCAATTTCACATCAACATCATTCTTGGTTGCGGCTTGACCAGGCCACCAACTTGACATTTGTCCCATTCACTATTTATGTTAATAAAACAGGTGTAAAATAAACATGGGTATTAACAGGTGTAAAATAAAAATGGGAATAGAGTAAGACACATGTTAAAATGGTGAATCTCGATGAGGAATGAGGGAGGAAAAATGCTAATATAAGACACACAACACACATATATATATATATATATATATAGATAATAGCATCGTGCTATAGGTAATAGTATCGTGCTATATATATATATAGATAATAGTATCCTGCTATAAGTTATCATTTCCATATATATAGATAATAGTATCGTGTTATAAGTTAGCATTCCCCCATATATATATATATATATGTGTGTGTGTGTGTGTGCGCGCGCGCGTGTAATTTACACAATTGTCTTATGATTTATTTTAGTTAAAAGGGATAATTAAATTTTTGTCTGTTTTCTATGTAAATATTAAAAGTCAATCTATTACTTTTTCGGGAAAAATAAATAAATAAAAAGTCATTAAGTTTTATACAACGTTGGGAGCAACTCTTTGTAACGTTGGGGAGCAACTCTTCACAACGTCGAGAGCAATTACTTATAACATTGTTACATTAGGGAGTAACTCTACACAAAGTCAACTCATAACAATATTGGGAGCAACTTAGCACAACGTTAGGAACATATTCACAACATTTTTATACAAGTTTATAAACGTTCAAACATAAAGTAGTTTAGGAACATTTTCAAAAGTTGGTATTTTTTTAAGTTTGTTGATGACTTTTTAATATTTTTAATTATTGTTGATATATGTTTTTATTTTGAAAATGTAACAGACTGACTTTTTAAAATTTTCACCTAAAGTTGACTATAATCTAATTATCCCTTTGTTAAATTCTCTAATATGACAAAGTAGTTTGGCTATATCATAAGACCCGAAAAAAAGTAATTTTTTATCCTAGGGTATGCCCCTTGTACGTTTGTACATTCCTATTTTTTTTTGGATATATTTACCCTTTTCTGGAAAGGAAAAAAAAAAAGACCCGAATGATTAGGGTACTTAGGTTTTGTTACTTTTAAAAAATTACTGTAGAGATTATCACAAAGCATGCTACTTACTACTCAGGATAACAAAATATTGTACCCGAGTGATTTATATAGTCATTCTATTTATATGATAACAAAATATTGTACTCAAGATAATAAAACACTTTACAAGAATAAAAAACTATTGTACATTTCTACCCCAATTTTGATCGCACGATACAACCTAATTAATCACAATTTTGATCATAGAATTTTCCTTCCTTTTATACCACTGTACCCCAATTCTGCTCTTTCATGAAAGTAATTGCTACTCAAGGAAACCTGCGTTACTTAATAAGATAAATAAATAAATAAATAAATAAATAAAATAGACAAAACAGAACAAAAAATTAAGGCTCGCATGGTAAATTTGTAGTTTTTAATTTTTAATTTTTGTTTCCATTTTTTTGTATTAGGCGTTGACTCTGATCAATTCAATAAATAAAGATATAAACCAAAACCAAAAACCACCACGTTTCCATACGTGCCCTAAGCAATTCGATTAGAACGTCTGCAACAATTGTGCTTAATCCCCACCCAATGCTAAATTAAATAGTATACTAGCCAAATTAACCCTTTTTTTGCACGGACATGTGCTACATTTCGCAAATTAGATGTCCACAAGGACCACAACAAATTTTTGAAATAAAGATGAATCAACGACTCTTTTTAGTAGTTTTTTTTTTTTTTTTTTTTGGATTCTTCTTCTTCTGATTCTGAACAAATATTTTTTTTAAGAAAACTGAGAACCATCAGTAAGCATAGCATCAATTACAAGCCGAGGAAGAGAGAAAGGGGAAAGAGGTCCAGAATAAGCTAAGCGAGCACATCATATAACAAGTTAGGCTTAGTTTGGCTCCTATTTGGTGCCTCTGTTTTTTTTTAAAGTACAATTTCATGTTAATTTATTTGCTAACTAGTTTACAAGTTCTGCAAAAATTAAACTTAGGACTTTTGTGGAGGGAGCTTTTAAAAGCTTTATAATGGAGCTTTTAAAAGCTCACACTACACCAAAAATGCCAAACTGGCACGTTTCGCGAGTTTTGATTTAGCACTGTTTAAAACCGTGCCAAAATTCCAAAATTTCCCCTTTCTCCCCTAAACCAGCGTTGACTGCTCTCTTTCTTTATCCCCTCTTTCTAAACCCTAGCCACCATCATTCTTCATCTCTTCATCTCTCATTCCTTTTTTGAACCCTAGCCGCCACCGCCATTCTTCATCTCTCCATCTCATCCCGCCCTCCTCCCTCCTTCTCTGCATCTGCTAATGGACTCAGTCTCACAAGTAGTTGATGACCTAGAGTCAATATCAAGGCCCTCGCCATCGTCGTCGTCGCCGGAAGGAGAAAATATGGCGGAGGAGGGAGTTAGGCCTATTTCTAAAACAGAAACTCCAAATTTCATAGATATGCATCGCATGGTTGCCTCGATTACTCACCTTCAGCAGCAAATCCAAATCATCCAGGTAATCCTGATATACATATATATACACAAATATACATAGATATAACGAGGCAATCGAACAGAGTTACCACTTCCGATCTACGTTGCCATCACTCCCCCAAATTCAGCCAATTGATCCATTAAGATCTTCACATAAACTTATCGTCGATTTTTACCAATATCCATCCATATATATATATATATATATACATATGTATTTTTTTTAATTATCTAATTGGTTTTTGACTGGTATGTTTTTTTTTTTAGATCTATATTTTGAATCAGCAATGATGAAACTGAGAATTTCTGGGGCTTGCTGGTATACATACATACATACATACATACATACATATCTATTTGATTGGCTTCTTAAAAAAAGCTAATCTTTTTCATTCATAAAAAACCCCTTTTAGTGATTAAAACTCTGATTATTACTCATTTCCTCAACATGAGGGTTAACATGTGCTTGACAAGGTCAGTAATTCTGATTATTGACAATCTCCTATTTTCAGAACATCTGGAGCTGGGCTGATTTGGTTGAAGGGGTAAGGTTCAGTTTAACATTTTTAGGATTATTATATTATAAGGATAAGTCTCTTTGTTCCAAGTTATTACTCCTATGTAATGCAGATTATTTATTGTTTAATATGAGCTAAAAATTATGCCCTTTGATATAAAATTGTTTCTTTCTACAACACCATACTCTTTACCATTCACTGAGTAGGATAGTTAAACATGTGAAAGTACATGCTGTGTGATTGTTTCTTTCTACAACTGTAATCAGGAAACTATCTTGCTTCCAAAATGATTTGAAAATTTTAAAATACTCTACCAATCTATGCTCCTCAAAAGTTCGGTGACCTACTCATTAGCCAACGCAGCTTTGTTGTTAAAGCTCTACCTCAGCATTTACCCTGTTTTTGTGGTTCAGCTTTACTTAGGCCCTGTTTAGTTCATGGATTTAGTGAGACTAGGAAAGGAAAACATTTTTCTTTGTTTGGTTAGTAAGAATAATAGCGAGGAAAATAGTATGGAAAATAAAATAAGTTGAAGTATTAAAACTTTTGGAATTTTGTGAGCCACGTCCCTTATTTTTTCTCAATTTACAAATATGTTTTCAAAATTTTTGTCTTTCATGTTTCTTAAGCATGGAGAATAACACAAGGGAATACACAGGAGGACTAGTTTTCCTTGTTGTTTTCCTTTTCCTTCTCTAGATACGTAGACTAAACATGGCCTTAATGTTCCATTCACCACTTATGCAAAAACTTTGTTTTTTCTTGCCAAACATGCTTTTGATGGTATATATTTACTTCTTCCAGAACTTTGATAATGTCCTCGTACCTGCTGACCATGTGAGTAGGAGTTACAACGATATTACATAGACTCTCAAACTGTCTTGCGGTGCCACACAAGTGCACACTTTGTCTGTATTACATAGACTGAGTATGGGATACACTCGTTTCCTCGTGTGCGTGTGTGTACTGTATATACATACACACTTTGTCTGAGAGTTTTGTATCCTAACTATGCAGATTGAAGGGGTCCCGGGTTTGCTCTCCAGGAGGCATCTGGTTTGGATGCCTCATCTTTTGCAGCTAGGGAGTTAAAGAAATGTCTTGAGGGTTTGGCATGCCACTTATTTGGTAAATTTGGGAATTTAAGCTTGACTTGACATTTGAACTGAAACTAATATGACAAATATTTATTATATTCAGTAAAACAGAATCCACTCGATGCAATATGTCACACCCGTTCCAAAATTTCATACTTTTATTGTACATATTTGGAAAGTTGTGAGTATATCAATGTTATTGATAATTGGATTGAGTTGAGGTTGACTGTGAGTCAATAGTAAGGTGTCAGTGAGGACACGAGAACATGGCCTTTCATTTTGCATTGGCACGGTTAAATGTCATTTATGTGATTTAAATGTTAATTGAATTATCTGGTATTTGAGGAATAGTGAATTATACCTGTGTAGTATAATTTCTGATATTTGTGATATTGTTATATATCATTTTGAGAACTGTGATGAGAACGTGAGCGTTACATTAAATAAAAAGGTAGGTGGTGTAGAGATTCCACAGAATTTAGTTTTCGGATGTGATTTTTGGACCCAAACGAAATCTAGTCGAAAACTTTTGAAATTTATAGTTTTCACTCGTAAAGGCATAAAATGAGCGTGTGCGAAGTTTCATGGATTAATTAGAGGTTTTGAGAACTCGTGGGGTGGTAGACATAATTTTCAGAAAATTTGTCTATATATAGATAAGCTTGGATGCCAAACTTCTAAAAATATCTTGTGAGAGAGGAGAGAGAAAGGGAGATGGAGCCAACGGGCTTTGCGACGACAAACGACGACCGTTCGTCTGTCAGATTTTCACCAAATTCAAGATTTGGACTCGTGGAGGTAAGAGCTACGTTTTGATAGTAATTAGGCCACGTTTGGCAAACTTTTTCTGAAAAATCTAATTTCTAGAATTTGGGGAAAACCCAGTAAAACTTGTAGGAATCGTCTGAAATTCGAAATTCGACGATTAATCGGGCTCCTAGACGATCCTTCAAAGTTTGAAGAGATTCGCACAAGGTATGAATTCTAGATCTATGAAATATATGGATTTTCATGTTTTGGACATCACTTATGATATTCTTGGATCCGGGCGAAATTCATGTATTAGTTAGGCCCGTTAATTATGCACGTGAAATCATGATAAAAGCACGTATAACTGTTTATGTGAGCATGTTATGTGTCTACTTGGGTCAAAAGGGAGTTTGGTGCAAATTCATGCCGGAGTAAGCTTCTCGATGTTTGAGAATTTTAGTAGCGACGGCTACTGTGCATGGTTGTAGGCTTGGACTTGCCATGGCACTTGTGAGATGTAATGGTTGTAGGCTTAGACTTGCCATTGACATCGCGGTTTAATGCTTGGACTTGCCGCTACCGGATGAATGCATACCACTTACCCTAGAGACTATTTTTATGTGTATTAGATGCTTAAACCATGAATTGTCATATAAGCATACTTTTAGAATTGTACGCTCAGCATATAGCTGAGCAGTGGAGATGTACTCCATTGCAGGTAAGAAGAAAGACAAGAAGAAGCATGATGATTGAGGCCGTAAAAGAACGCCGGGGAATCATATTTGGTTAGGTTTTGTTTTGGATTCAAAAACTAGTATAATGATTTGAATTCGTAGTATGTTGTAATAATCTGGAATTAGATTTAGTACTTGTAATCCCTAGTAAACGCACTTGTAATCATGTTTTTGAATGATGGAATAGAGTGCATATATGTTGGTTTGGTGTTGGGAGAACCTTGATTTGTAAAAACTGCAGTTTTTGAGTTGCTGATAGAAATCAGTCGACCGGTTTTTGATCCAGTCGACTGGATCGATGGGATTAAGGGGTTACTGTTTTATTTCGTCTGAGGTTCAGTCGACTGGGTTGAGAAAACAGTCGACTGAATGAAGCCCCAGGGCATGACATTCTACTGGTTAGGGTATCAGTCGACTGGACGTTTTCAGTCGACTGAAAATTTTAGGCACTAGTCGACTGGGTCCCCGACACAGTCGACTGGATGGGCTGTTGTATTTTTGAAACATCTTTGTTGGAGATCACCAGTCGACCGGACCCTCGATCAGTCGACTGGACCTCTGTTTTAAAAACTGTTTTCTTTTGGACAGGTTTCAAATGAACAAAACTTTTTATAACTCTGATTTCAATGGATTTTACAAACTCAGAGGGTAATGTTCCCTAAGTTTTAAATACCCAGGGTTGTTTTAAAGTTCTTTCCGCTGCGAATCAGTATATTGTTGTTGGATGAGCCTTGGTGGCGTGCCACGTGTCCTATTTCCACGCGTAGTGGGATGGGTCGTGACATTTATTGGTATCAGAGCTATAGGTAACAAAACTTTGGGAACGTTCGACGACGAGTGGAGTGTTGAGTGAATTGTCACATGTTCTAGAATGCATCGACATATTGTAGAGATGTTTGATGCGTATGGTATGTTGTTATACATACATAATTGTGTTGTTATCATGCATGCATAGCATTTATGCATTCGTGAGAATCGGTTGAATCATACGGATGTGGAGCCGTACGATGTAATGATATTATCATGAGTATAATAGATCGCGTGTTGTGGTAAGAGGGAAAGATGATACTTTGGCAGTGATGAACAGTGGAAATTCTAAGCGAAAAGAAAATGGTTTTGATCGAATCGGTGGATATTTTCAATGATAGTGACGAGTGTCCTTTGGGAGATCTTACCGAGAACGAAGTCGAGTAGTACACGTCAGAGAAGATTTCCGTATAGTTCACCTAGAGAACGAAAGTGAGTGTTGTGGTTGAGTTTTGAGACTAGAAGTACTTGATTAAAGTTATACTTCAGACATGGGATATACGTCATGATGCGAGAGAAAATGAATGACCAGTTGGGGTTTATGACAGAAAAATGGTTCAGCAGCATGTATTGCTCGTGTATGGGACCGGTGAGGAATCTCTCACTTTATCTTACGGTGGTAACCTACGGCACGATCGTGCGAGGTTATCTTATGGGGTATTTTTCGACATATACGGTGTATGGTTTGTCTTACGGTATATACAGGGTATGTCGGGTAGTTGAAGAATCTTTCAACTTATGGTGCAGTATATGGTATGTATTGGATGGTTGAGGAATCTCTCAACCTATCTTACGGTATGTATTGGACGGTTGAGGAATCTCTCAACCTATCTTGTGGAATGTATTGGGGATTGGACAATATCTCTACGGGTTATCAATATTGTGGTTGTTGAGGAATCTCTCAACTGAACCTGGTTTCATATAACAAATGCAGATGCAGTGTAGGGATTTGTAACAAATGCTATTGAGTTAATAGTATAAAGGAAATTGTTGGGGTTTGAAGGTTGACCTAAGATGAGAATTATGAATGGAAATAATAGAGTATGAGTGAACAGTTTGAGCCTATAGATAGTCGAAAGTTAACTAATGAGATGAGGAGACTTCTAGAGTGGGTTCCTAGACTCAATGGTTATGCCGCAGAAATGCAACGATGAGGATAATGACTGATGTCGAAGAACGATATAGGTCGGAGGAAAAATTGTAGAGGTCTTGGTGAGAAACAAATGAATGGACATGCATAATAATGAAATTTCGTTGGGGTATCGAGACGGTTCCCCAAAGGAAATGGAATAAAGGAAGAAATAATAGGTGAAGGAAATTGATCAAAAGGGACAGAAGTTCAGAGGAATCAAATTGATAATTTGATAACATAGGGATAAGAGAATCTTGATAGAGAAATTCCATGGAAAGGTTGATGGAGAGTAAATGGACAAAAATGCAAAGTAATAAGATTCCCTGATATTTTACCGGGGGTTGTCGGAAGAGATGGAATAAAGGGAGTAAGATTAGGAGACCGGGAATAAAAGATAAGTGTGAATTATGGAACGTGATAAGAAACTCAGAGAAATCGAGTGGAATTTGGATATCATGGGGATGAGAGTACTTTGATAATAAGTTTGTTGTGAAGGTGGTTACCACAAAGGGGTGAAGTACAGGCGATGTCAAACCTGGACTTTTAACGTATTTTCAAAATAAAATGAAAAATCTTTCCTTTGAATGTTTTTAAAATATCGTTGAATATTTAACACAAGAGACTATCAGCAGGATGCTAGAGTACAACGGGTATTACGATACTGAACAAGAGCGGTTGTGGGAACGATAGACAAGTAGAGAGACTTTGGGTAAGTCAATATAGAGAAGTTAAAATATGAATCGAGGAAGTGAAGTTTTAATGAGTAAATGAACGGGGACAGTTGAGTGGAATGAAGACTTGGTAGTACGTTGAGTACGTTAACAGATATGATAGCGGGAATATGAGGCTGATAGAGTACAGCGGTGGATGCAATGGGAAGCTATCACAGTTATCTTGAATTCCAACCTTGTTGGAGGATTTTTGAGAATGCCAGATTCCGTCCCTGAGGAAATTTTAAAATGTTTAAAATATTTCAAAACCTAACTTTTGTTTAAACGAGGGATGTGGTATTAAATGCTGGCGATAATGTATTGAGTAGGTTTTGTAAGCTAAGTATTGTAGAAGGATGCAGTATGCGTAGTACTGGGGATGCAACAAAGGTGGTCAAACGATTGAGTCCCACGTGAGTAGGTGGTGAACTTCGAAATGCTAAAGTAAGGAGATGGTGGGGTTTCGCGCACTTGAATTTGATAAGTTTGAGCGTATGACATTTATTGAGTTGTCGTGAGTATCGTGCCAAAGGGAGCTTGGTCTGGGTTTAGGTATTGGGACAATTCGAGATTGTGAATGAGTTGAAATTTTGAACGATCAGGAACTTGGTGAGATTCATAACGTATGAAGCACTTGAGAGATAACAGTTATGATCCATCGGTTGACTTAATAACCGGAGTGAGAATGGGGTGACCTTGTGTATTGTCGCGACAGGTATGAGAATTGGAAATTGATAAGAAATGTACTGAAACACAGTGAGACATACCTTATGGAAATGTTTAATTACTGGACTAACTCTAGATGGGTTACGAGAATAATAAGAACGTTGAGCAACAGAATTATTCGGGAACAAGGGAGTGGAGATCCGGATAGAACAAACAAAGGATTAGAGAGTTTGAATTGAAATGGAGTCAAGTCGACTACAGTTATGAAACATTAAATGTCGGGATAAAGTGTGAAGTCGTGAGATGTTACACGAGGAGCATGTACCTAGGGCGAAAGTTTATTAAGAGCTTGGTATGAGTTGAGGTATACGGAGGTGTGAATGGTCTGGACTTGTGTAAAAGTTAAAGTGAAACAACCGAGGAGTAGGAAAATTTTACTACTACGGCAATGGTAAGGGACCTACGTGGACCGATGAATGTAAAGAATAGTAAACGGGTAAGGTATGAGATGGGAATGGACTACAGTGGAGATGTGATCTCCGATAGAGAAGGAATTGTCTCAGGGTATATGTATACTATGAGAGTCGGATGGACTGTGAACAGTCAAACGATAGAGACAGTGATGAAGTATGTGTTGAACATAGGGATACGTTGTAATGAACTCTGTGATACATGGATGATTGACTAAGTTGATTTTGGGCGACAATGTTATTTGTTACTAAGAATAGTGGGGCAATTATGTTGCGAGAAGGGATGAAAGTATTATGTGAGATTTTAAATCAGCTTGTTTTAAATCATAAATGATAAATGCATTTGACTTTGTTGAAAAGTTTTAAACCAAAAAGTATGAGGTATAAATCCTTTATTTCAATCAGTGGTAGTTCGAGTGCAAACTTAGGAAAGAGGAACGGCAATTGTATTTGGCTTCACCGTGGGTGATTTGAGACATGTGCAAACTTGAACGAATAAAATGGTGTGAAATTTTCAGTAGAAAATTTGATTGATGCCTTATGAGGTACGAGTGATGGGAGTATAGTACGAGATTGCCAAAACCTTAAAGGAATGCTACGAATTTGTAGGGACAGAGGGAAGTACTAAGTGACGAACTACCGATTATGTGATAATTATTGCAACTGATATTGCCGTGATGTGGAATTATTAGGAAGGCAAGTCGGAATTTGATAAGAACTTGGGAATCATTTGAAATACGATATGGTACTGCAAGTGGTATGATGATCTATAGTATGTGCAACAGTTGGTTGAGGAATTGACTTATCGACATGGTATTTGTGTATGATAGTACTCAGTTTGGGTCACTTCGAGATGAAGAACCGTGTATGATTGTACACCAGCTAGGACAGGGTGTCAACGACTTTTAGTCGAAAAGCAAGATAGGTGAATAAGAAGAGAGGAATTATTTCCTTGGGTTGAGTATTGTGATGAAACTTTTGAATTCCGGAAAGAAAATGTGACACGTACGATGAAATGATATGTGAGTGGACGTTGTGATGTCATGAGGTGAGTTAATGTCAGGTTTGACTATTGAGTAAGTTCACTCAGGTATTGATATTCTTATCTATCGAGATGTTTCGGAGTATGGCTACGATTCTGTTTGAATCTTCTAGCGGTTTGAGACGAGGGCTCCAAGGATTTTTTTTCCTAAAGAGCCTGAGGATTTATTTTCCTCGTGAGATTATGACATCTCAGTAAAGTGGGTTGTGTATGAAACAGACACTGAGGGTACTTATGAGAAGTCGTAATGAATTTCTAAGATGGTTTAAGTTTGGGGACAAACTTCCTTTTTGGAGGGGAGAGTTGTCACACCCGTTCCAAAATTTCATACTTTTATCGTACATATTTGGAAAGTTGTGAGTATATCAATGTTATTGATAATTGGATTGAGTTGAGGTTGACTGTGAGTCAACAGTAAGGTGTCAGTGAGGACACGAGAACATGGCCTTTCATTTTGCATTGGCACGGGTAAATGGCATTTATGTGATTTAAATGTTAATTGAATTATCTGGTATTTGAGGAATAGTGAATTATACCTGTGTAGTATAATTTCTGATATTTGTGATATTGTTATATATCATTTTGAGAACTGTGATGAGAACGTGAGCGTTACATTAAATAAAAAGGTAGGTGGTGTAGAGATTCCACAGAATTTAGTTTTCGGATGTGATTTTTGGACCCAAACGAAATCTAGTCGAAAACTTTTGAAATTTATAGTTTTCACTCGTAAAGGCATAAAATGAGCGTGTGCGAAGTTTCATGGATTAATTAGAGGTTTTGAGAACTCGTGGGGTGGTAGACATAATTTTCAGAAAATTTGTCTATATATAGATAAGCTTGGATGCCAAACTTCTAAAAATATCTTGTGAGAGAGGAGAGAGAAAGGGAGATTGAGCCAACGGGCTTTGCGACGACAAACGACGACCGTTCGTCTGTCAGATTTTCACCAAATTCAAGATTTGGACTCGTGGAGGTAAGAGCTACGTTTTGATAGTAATTAGGCCACGTTTGTCAAACTTTTTCTGAAAAATCTAATTTCTAGAATTTGGGGAAAACCCAGTAAAACTTGTAGGAATCGTCTGAAATTCGAAATCCGACGATTAATCGGGCTCCTAGACGATCCTTCAAAGTTTGAAGAGATTCGCACGAGGTATGAATTCTAGATCTATGAAATATATGGATTTTCATGTTTTGGACATCACTTTTGATATTCTTGGATCCGGGCGAAATTCATGTATTAGTTAGGCCCGTTAATTATGCACGTGAAATCATGATAAAAGCACGTATAACTGTTTATGTGAGCATGTTATGTGTCTACTTGGGTCAAAAGGGAGTTTGGTGCAAATTCATGCCGGAGTAAGCTTCTCGATGTTTGAGAATTTTAGTAGCGACGGCTACTGTGCATGGTTGTAGGCTTGGACTTGCCATGGCACTTGTGAGATGTAATGGTTGTAGGCTTGGACTTGCCATTGACATCGCGGTTTAAGGCTTAGACTTGCCGCTACCGGATGAATGCGTACCACTCACCCTAGAGACTATTTTTATGTGTATTAGATGCTTAAACCATGAATTGTCATATAAGCATACTTTTAGAATTGTACGCTCAGCATATAGCTGAGCAGTGGAGATGTACTCCATTGCAGGTAAGAAGAAAGACAAGAAGAAGCGTGACGAGTGAGGCCGTAAAAGAACGTCGGGGAATCACATTTGGTTAGGTTTTGTTTTGGATTCAAAAACTAGTATAAGGATTTGAATTCGTAGTATGTTGTAATAATCTGGAATTAGATTTAGTACTTGTAATCCCTAGTAAACGCACTTGTAATCATGTTTTTGAATGATGGAATAGAGTGCATGTCGCACCGCGATGGGAAAAAAAATAGGTTTTTTAAATATATATATGAGAGCGTGTTCTTTTTTAAAGAAAATGGAAAAAGAGGAATGTGGGAGAAGTATTTTTTTATTTTTGAAAATAGGCCAAGTAGATTTTTCAGAGTCGCCACCTAACTTTGTACGGGTGTTAGGATCCCGATAAAGATACGGAAACATATCTTTATATTTTTACAGTTTGGGAAAGTGGGCCTATGTTTTTTGACAAGTAAACCAGAGATTTAGAAAGGGGTTCGGGGACTCGGTTATGTCGAGGGAAGGTATTAAGCACCCTCGAACATCCATGACGAAGCATGGTTGCCAAATTGGCGATTTTCATGATAACGGGGCATAAAGATAAAAGAATGAGAAAAAAAGATAAAAGATGAAAAGTTATGGCCGCACCCTTTTGGGGGTTGCATACGTATCTCGGGTTGAGAATCAGGCCAAACGTAGCTCTAACTTGTTATTTATTATTTTTTTGAAATTTTGGGTCAAGTTTGACCGTGCTCGTGTGTTATAGTGTTTTTGAAAAGTCGGTGTAGCTAGGACGTCGATCACCGTAATCGAGTCCTAGACTTTAACCTTGATTATGTGCCGGAAGTAAGGGTCGGTGCCCATTTGAGTCTCGAACTTTCAAGTCGTTAACGTTATTGAACAACGTAACTAATCGAAATGTTCGGTTTTGAAAAGGTTGCCGGAAGTAAGGGTCGGTGCCCGTTTGAGTCTCGAACATTCAAGTCGTTAACGTTATTGAACAACGTAACTAATCGAAATGTTCAGTTTTAGAAAGGGTTTGAATACCGGAAGTAAGGGTCGGTGCCCGTTTTGAATTTGAACATTCATATTATCGGCGTTATTGAACAACGGGATAACTTGAAATGTTCATTTTGAAAGAAAGGTTTTTGAAAGTTACCGGAAGTAAGGGTCGGCGCCCGTTTTGAATTTGATCTGAGGATTTACAGCATAGTGAATGTGTGATATTTTTTACAGTGATTATGTACATTGAAAGGGATAGTAAGCACAGAAATATTGACATTAATGAAAGACAAGATATAAGAATGTACAATAAGTAGATCCGGCCTACCGGAAAATCAAGTGAACTAGGAGCTAGCCAGTTCACAATGGTAAGGGTCAAGTATTGGCGGCGAACCGACCGTAGTTAGAATCAAGTATTGGCGGAGAACCGACCGTAGTTAGAATCAAGTATTGGCCAGTAAACTAACCGTACAAATTGTTAGATCCGGCCTACCGGAAAATCAAGTGAACTAGGAGCTAGCCAGTTCACAATGGAGAGGGTCAAGTATTGGCGGACGAAGCCGACCATATCAGTTTAAGCAAAAAATTATTATTATTATTATTATTATTTTTATTTATTACATTTACAGCAGATTCGGTATGAAGAAAAAAGAAAACGGCCCTTTACCTTGAGAAAACGGCTCGGAAATAGCTAAACGGGGCCCAAGTTGAATTTCGACTTGAAACGGGCCCAAACGGAAGTCACCGGTGAGTCAGGAATGGCCGAAAACCCCCAAAATGGTATAAGTCGGAGCGAAATCAGTCCGGGCAGATTTCGGGCGGGACCGGCCGGTTTGAGCAGAAATGAGCTTGAAAATGGAGAAACTGCTTCAAACGGTGGAATTTTGCAATTCTGAGCGCACGGGTGCGTCCGGAATGGCCAAATTAGCTAGGAATGAGTGTCGGAACGTCGAAAATCGGGTCCGGAAGCCTCGAAAATGGCGAAAAAGTCAAAATGGGGCCCCACTGCCACGTGGCAGACACGTGGCGGCTGAGTCAGCACCGCGTCAGCAGTCAGCGACACGTGGCGCCTTCTGATTGGCTGGTCAAAGCTGATGGGGCGATGATGTGGTAGGTGACGTGGCGTGACACGTGGCTTGATGACGTGGCAGACAGTGACACGTGGCAGCCTCTGGTTGGTTGACCAAGTGACGTGGCAGTTGACGTGGCATGACACGTGGTATCTTATGCCACGTGGCAGTCAGTGATTGATTGGTCAACCCTGACGTGGTGCTGACGTGACAGTGACACGTGGCAGATGACGTGGCTGTTGTGCCACGTGTCAGCTCCTGGTTGGATGGTCAACTGCTGGCCCAGTGGTCACGTGGCAGACACATGGCATGATTACTGGACTGCTGACTCAGCATTCTTGCCACGTGTCAGTGCTGGATTGAGCGGTCAACGCTGACTCAGCGCTGGCTGTGTAGCTGCGCGTGGGGGAGGCGGAACGGTGCCGTGGTGGTGCGTGTAGCGCGTGCGGCGGCTTCCGGTGGCCGTTGGGTGCCGGACCACCGCGATCTGGATCGTCTGGTCCAGACGATGGTGGTGGTGGTGGCGGTTTCCTTCTGTGGTGTCCAGAAACGCCGCCGGAGGAGAACTCTGCAGCGGCGGCGCGTGGGGTGTTTGGGCGGCGCGTGGGCCTCTGTGGTGGTGATTTGAGGGTCTGGCCAACGGGGTTTGCATCCAGTTTGATGAGAGGAAGGTCCTGGTGTGGGTGGTGAGAGACAGGGATGCAGTTTAAGGGTCTGTTTGGCCCTTTTTCAGTTTCTGGGCAGAGGCCAAGGCTGTGTTTGGTTTAGACAGCTTTCTGGGCTTTCTGGGCACTTTTAGAGGCTGTGGTTGGACTGGGTGTTTGGGTAATTGCCTGATGATGATGGGTTTCTGGTGGTGGAGGCTATGGTGGTGTAGTGGTGGAGATATGGGGATGATTTTTGGGTTTTTTTGGAGCTTTGGGGAAGATAACAATGGTGGAGAGAGAGAGAGAGCTTCCTTTGAGTCTTGGAGAGAGCTCTTTTTTTTTTTTTTTTTTGCAGCACCCAAGGGTCCTATTTATAGAGGATCTTGGGTTGGGGAGGATCCGGTGCGAGCGGGACGCATTCTGGATCCCTACAACCCCCGATCTTGGCCGTTCGGTCTTCCGAAGCTTGTTTCTTCCATCCGGCCGTCCGATTTGAGCGATTCGAAAATACTTAGTCTTCATTTAGCTTTACCGACAAATCCCCACGGTCGGATCGGCGATTTCTACTCCCGGGCTCAAAATTGACCGTTTTGCCCCTCCCTCTGCTAGTCCTGGACTGCAAAATTAGGGTTACTGATATCTCGTGATCCGACCGTCGGATCTGACTGATTGGAAGTTCTTTATTCTTGTATTGATATTACCTTCAGCCCCGTATAGTCGGATCGATGATCTCTATGCCCGGGCACAAAAGATGACCATTTTGCCCCTCCCTTTGCTGATCCTGGACTGTGGAACTAGGGTTACCCATATCTTTTGATCCGACCGTCGGATCTGACCGATTCAAAGTTCTTCGTGCTTGTATTGAGATTACCTTCCACCCCATACAGTCGGATCGATGATCTCTGCTCCCGGGCTCAAAATTGACCGTTTTGCCCTTCCCTATGCTGATTCTGGACTGTAAAAGCCAACAGGCCACCGCTTTTTCCTCTGATTGCCCGTCCGGACCCATTTTCCTTTCCCAGAAGTCATTTCCACGCTTTCTTTGACTTACGGCCATTTTGACTCGCCTTCGGTTGCCCCGGTCTTGATTCTGACTTATTTTCTGACCTCCCGGTTAGCCGATTCGGGACCCGCGCTGAGCGGCGACCGCCGTTTTTTGAACTTCCGTATGATTAATGACTCTGAATGACCTAGAATGGCCATTAAAACCCTTGTTGGCATCCCCGATGGATTTTCGGTCTTTTCCTCGATTTGCGTGCCCGGTGGCCCCCCCCTGCACGAGTCAGTTCTCTTTTCTTTCTTTCCTTTTTTTTTATTTTTTTTTATTTTCTTCTCTTTTTTTTTTTGTATTTTTTAAAGGACGTTAAAAATGGGGTGTCTACAGCTGCCCCTCTTTGTCAAGTTTTGCGGAGCAAATCAGGACAAAGATTTCGAGAGACGACCCATTTTTGTCGAATCCTTTTGAAAACATGAGAAAATATGTACAATGGTGTGACCGATCTCGAAAAGTGTTCAAGATGCCTACGTATCCTCCGTTAGGAAGAATCAGGTCGGGCGTAGTTCGAGTGCAAGTGCCGTAGGGCAAGAAGAGAACGTACCTTGGTGGAAGTGATGAAGAATGTGATCCGTTGGGGACCGAGTACGGGATGTAGTGTAGTGGGCGAGTACGCTCCATTGGGGAATGACTCTGTGGGGTTAGGTGAATGATCTAAGATTGGTGGATAATGTGGTCGGGCTTCGTAAAAGCTGCCTACGTATCTCCCGTCGGGAGAATCAGACCGGGCGTAGTTCGTAACGAACTTAGAATTTGAATGTTTTGCCATTTTGAAGCAAAATGAGGGATGCCACGTTGGGCGAGAGAGGGGGGAACACCACGTTCGGTGAACAAAAATTTGCCGTTTTAAAGCAAATGTGAGAGATGCCACGTTGGGCGAGATAGGGAACACCACATTCGGTGAACAAAAATTTGCCGTTTTGAAGCAAAGGAGAAAGTTGGTGTAATCAAGAAGTGCGAAGCCGCGTAATCTTGAATTCTAACTGAAAATTGAGAAGTGTATTTTAAAAGTGTCGATTCGAAAGCATGCTAGTGGATGCCACGTCGAGCCGAGTTTTGAAAAGAGTTGGTTCGAAGGCATGCCAGTGGATGCCACGTCGAGCCGAGTTTTGAAAAGAGTGCCGATTCGAAGGCATGCTAGTGGATGCCACGTCGAGCCGAGTTTTGAAAAGAGTTGGTTCGAAGGCATGCCAGTGGATGCCACGTCGAGCCGAGTTTTGAAAAGAGTGCCGATTCGAAGGCATGCTAGTGGATGCCACGTCGAGCCGAGTTTTGAAAAGAGTTGGTTCGAAGGCATGCCAGTGGATGCCACGTCGAGCCGAGTTTTGAAAAGAGTACCGATTCGAAGGCATGCTAGTGGATGCCACGTCGCGTTGGGTTTTTTTTGAAAAAGTGCCGATTCGAAGGCATACTAGTGGATGCCACGTCGAGCCGGGTTTTGAAAAGAGTTGGTTCGAAGGCATGCCAGTGGATGCCACGTCGAGCCGAGTTTTGAAAAGAGTGCCGATTCGAAGGCATGCTAGTGGATGCCACGTCGCGTCGGGTTTTTTGAAAAAGTGCCGATTCGAAGGCATACTAGTGGATGCCACGTCGAGCCGGGTCTTGAAAAGAGTTGGTTCGAAGGCATGCCAGCGGATGCCACGTCGGGGCGTGATTGCTGTGTGTGAGATAGCGAAATGCCACGTGGGGCGTGATTGCTGTGGGATAGGGGAGCAAAATGCCACGTGGGGCGTGATTGCTGTGGGATAGGGGAGCAAAATGCCACGTGGGGCGTGATTGCTGTGAATGTTTGAGGGTAAGAGAAATACCTGATGCTTGATGCCGATGTAAGTTGATTGTCGTTTAAGGGACTTATACCTAATGGTAGGTGATATGAACAGAATGCCCCTTGACAGACTCACTCCTGATTTTGATGATTGATAGTGTGAATAGGATACCACTTGACGGATTTACTCCTAATTCCGATGATAGATAATGTGAATAGGACGCCTCTTGACGGACTCATTCCTGATAGTGAGATTGTGAACAGGATGCCTCTTGACCGACTCACTCCCAATAGTAAGGTTATGAATAGGATGCCTCTTGACGGACTCACTCCTGAGCTGAAGATATGAACGGGATGCCACTTGACGGACTCATTCCCAATAGTGAGATTTGTGAACAGGATGCCCCTTGACGGACTCACTCCTAAGCTTGAGATGTGATTGGGACGCCACTTGACGAACTCATTCCCAATTGTGAATAGGATCCCCCTTGACGGACTCACTCCTGAGCTTGAGATGTGATTGGGACGCCACTTGACGGACTCATTCCCAATAGTGAGATTTGTGAACAGGATGCCCCTTGACGGACTCACTCCTGTGCTGAAGATGTAAACGGGATGCCACTTGACGGACTCATTCCCAATTGTGAATAGGATGCCCCTTGACGGACTCACTCCTGAGCTTGAGATGTGATTGGGACGCCACTTGACGGACTCATTCCCAATAGTGAGATTTGTGAACAGGATGCCCTTTGACGGACTCACTCCTGTGCTGAAGATGTAAACGGGATGCCACTTGACGGACTCATTCCCAATTGTGAATAGGATGCCCCTTGACGGACTCACTCCTGAGCTTGAGATGTGATTGGGACGCCACTTGACGGACTCATTCCCAATAGTGAGATTTGTGAACAGGATGCCCCTTGACGGACTCACTCCTGTGCTGAAGATGTAAACGGGATGCCACTTGACGGACTCATTCCCAATTGTGAATAGGATGCCCCTTGACGGACTCACTCCTGAGCTTGAGATGTGATTGGGACGCCGCTTGACGGACTCATTCCCAATAGTGAGATTTGTGAACAGGATGCCCCTTGACGGACTCACTCCTGTGCTGAAGATGTAAACGGGATGCCACTTGACGGACTCATTCCCAATTGTGAATAGGATGCCCCTTGACGGACTCACTCCTGAGCTTGAGATGTGATTGGGACGCCACTTGACGGACTTATTCCCAATTGTGAATAGGATGCCGCTGGAGGGTCTCATACCTGATTCCTGATTTGAGCATGAACGGTTAGACCTGAGCGAGAGATAGATTTCTTGACAATCTACCGAGGAGAAGATCGATTTGATATGTGGATCCGAGCAGATGGATCAGCGTAAAGTTGGCGAGTCTGAGCAAGGGTTGATATCATGGCTCAGTTAGTGGTGATGCTTTTGAAAGTTGGGCCAGTGGCTGGGCTTTGGAAATATGTTGGTCCAGTGGTTAGGCTTTTCGAAGTCGGGCCAGTGGCTGGGCTTTTTGGAGTTGGGCCAGTTATCCCTGCTATAGAAAGTATGCATTGTCTGCTATGCTGAAAGATATGAATGGATTTTGAAAGTCATGTCATGAAAAGTATACGTATTTACAAGAGTATGATGCATGAATCTATCATCTATGAAAGAATGCTCATGAGTTAATGGATATTGACTGTCTTATCGCATGTTAAGCACTAGAAGACAAAGTATTTGACTGTGTAGGCTCAGTGCCCCAGTGATCGTCCTTCAGAAGGACTCAGTTTTTTAGTATTTGATTTCTCTCGAGCTTTCCTTCTCTCTGAAACCATTTTTACCTTCGGCGCCCTCACGGGTTTTCACCGAATCCGGTTATGTGATTGTTGCGCTTCAGTGTATCTTGTGATTTGAAAGTATGTGGCACCCCCGTCGTTTCGAATGATGCAAGTATGTGATTTAGTGAACCCAACAAGGCTTATGTCAATCAAAGTGGACTTTACTGGGTTGTAACGTAGGCCAGGGTCATGGGTTGAGAAATGAAAGGGTCGCATGAAGGCTCAAAGTTTGTTTTGAAAAGTCGGTTGAGATTCCTGAGATCACCTTATGCCTTGCGTCTTTCCTTCTTTTGATTTTTCTCTTTTTTTTGTTTTTTTGTTTTTTTTTCATCCCAATCTAGTGTGGGGTATGTCATTGCTGAGTAAAGTATGTACTGGGGAGAATTGCCCCAGTTTGAAGTATATATCCAAGTCGGATCGTATCTTTTGTGGATTTGCTCCGGCTTTGCATTGAGTTCTTTTTTGTTTGCTTTCTCTTTCTTTTTTTTTTTTTTTTTTTTTTTTTTTTTTTTTCTTTGGCATTGCCCCAGTTTAGGGGGTGATCCTCAGAGGTTTAAGTTTGAAAAGAAATCATCGTATGGCTCAAGTGGGCTAACGAGGGAAAGTAGTGTATAGATAGCTGAAATGATTGCCTCTAATCATTTTGACACAAGTCGAGTCGGGTTCAGAGATCACATATATGCATCATTGAAGTTAGAGATCCTGAGAATGAGTATTAACTTTCCTGACCAGGATTGAGGGGCCTCATGTGGGCCAGCAGTGATCGTGATGACCTCTTTTGCTGAGATGTGGGGACAAAGACTGCCCCAGTCGATGTATGTCATGATCATGAGAATGGACTGAGGTGTTCTGGTCCCTACATGCCCGTCGTCTGTTTGCTCTGTCCTTATGTACTTGGATGACATTAAGCGGTTGTGAATATGCACTGAGTGCACTTTTGTCATCTGATTCGGGTTGAGATAGTGAGCATTGTCAATGGATGAAATGGCCAATTTATGAACTTGAGTCTTTTCTCGGCATGACCTTGTGTTGATCGTACTTTCAGGTAGAATCGAACAAAGCTTTGTTACGTCCGAAAGTCTCGTACGATGTCTACGTCGTATTCAACAAGCAGTAAGACAGTCATATCCAACATACTCATGAGATTTAAGGAATGAGAGCAGATGACATTTATTGGATGATGCAAAGAATGAGTTTTGTTTTTGTGTTTTTTTTTATTTGAAAGTGTGTACTTATGCAAAGCAGACAAAGCATAAATTCTATAGTATGGAGAAACTGCCCCTGTGTGGCATATGATGAGAAGTAATGTTTCGAGATAGTGGGTTGAGCGTTGGTCCTTCACGAGAATCGTTTTAGGCACGGCCAGAGCTTGTGGGTGTATATGGGTAGAAGTGTGCCTATTGGTTCAGCAGCTTGAGGGTTTGAACAATCACAAATGCACTGGTACTGCTCGGATTTGATCTCCTCGGTTTTGTCACCCGATCCTGCTCAGGTTTGACGCTTGAACATGTTTGGAGTCGGAATTCGGAGTTGTTTGGACTGGTTGTCCATTCAAAGTTTTTTTTTTTCGATCCGTGGAGAAGTTGGTGATGCAGGGAGTAGGCTGAGCGTGTAGAGGCTTCCCATGTTGACCTCTGTCAGAAGTGTACCTGCAGCGAAGGTTGGAAGAAGTATAGGTAGTAAGTCGCTTCAAAGGAAAGAAATGGGGATTCTTCTCCCAGTGACTCGTTAGAGATGGGAGAGTAGTGCCCCAGTGTGATGTGTGTTCCCAAGGTATGAGGTGAATCTGGATAGCCTTTCGGCGTCACCAAATGTCTTTGAAAAGTGGATTTGTCCTTGGGAAGTTTTATTCTTGCTTTAAAAGGTGAGAACGAGTTGGGAAAAGTCTGGCAGCCTTCCGGCGCCGTTTTTTAGTTTTTTTTTGAAAAAGTGTATCCATCCTTGTTAAAATGTAAGGAGAGGATAAGTGAGAATGGGCATCCCTTCGGCGCCGTTTCGTATTTTGAAAGGTTTTGAATGCACGTGTAAAAATGTGACTATGTGGAGAGGTTGACGTCTAATGTAGACTTAAATCGGGTCCGGTCCCCAAACCTTCAAACCTCCAGCGCCGGAGCACCTTCTCAGGTTGGTGGTTCGAGCGGGAGAATTTCAGTGCTGGTACCGACGGTAACACCGCAACGGCCACGCCACCTACTCAACTCCCTATCTAATCTTAAGGGTGGTTCCTCGGAACCGGGTTATGAACATGCTCAATGTGTAGTGTGCGTGATAATGCTTGAGCAAAATAAAGTTGGCATTGGCCTTGCAATTTATTTTTTGGCATTGGGCGCAAATCCTGTGCAAGCAAAATACTTACAAGACTAAAAAAGAAAGAAAAAATTAGTAAAAGAAAATGCCCCGTAAGTATGAAGATCGCCAAAGTAATGGAAGAAAATGTCCCGTAAGTATGAAGATCGCCAAAGTAATGGCTTGAGTCCTCTTAAGTTAGTTCCCCAGCAGAGTCGCCAGCTGTCGCACCGCGACGGGAAAAAAAATAGGTTTTTTAAATATATATATGAGAGCGTGTTCTTTTTTAAAGAAAATGGAAAAAGAGGAATGTGGGAGAAGTATTTTTTTATTTTTGAAAATAGGCCAAGTAGATTTTTCAGAGTCGCCACCTAACTTTGTACGGGTGTTAGGATCCCGATAAAGATACGGAAACATATCTTTATATTTTTACAGTTTGGGAAAGTGGGCCTATGTTTTTTGACAAGTAAACCAGAGATTTAGAAAGGGGTTCGGGGACTCGGTTATGTCGAGGGAAGGTATTAAGCACCCTCGAACATCCATGACGAAGCATGGTTGCCAAATTGGCGATTTTCATGATAACGGGGCATAAAGATAAAAGAATGAGAAAAAAAGATAAAAGATGAAAAGTTATGGCCGCACCCTTTTGGGGGTTGCATACGTATCTCGGGTTGAGAATCAGGCCAAACGTAGCTCTAACTTGTTATTTATTATTTTTTTGAAATTTTGGGTCACGTTTGACCGTGTTCGTGTGTTATAGTGTTTTTGAAAAGTCGGTGTAGCTAGGACGTCGATCACCGTAATCGAGTCCTAGACTTTAACCTTGATTATGTGCCGGAAGTAAGGGTCGGTGCCCATTTGAGTCTCGAACTTTCAAGTCGTTAACGTTATTGAACAACGTAACTAATCGAAATGTTCGGTTTTGAAAAGGTTGCCGGAAGTAAGGGTCGGTGCCCGTTTGAGTCTCGAACATTCAAGTCGTTAACGTTATTGAACAACGTAACTAATCGAAATGTTCGGTTTTAGAAAGGGTTTGAATACCGGAAGTAAGGGTCGGTGCCCGTTTTGAATTTGAACATTCATATTATCGGCGTTATTGAACAACGGGATAACTTGAAATGTTCATTTTGAAAGAAAGGTTTTTGAAAGTTACCGGAAGTAAGGGTCGGCGCCCGTTTTGAATTTGATCTGAGGATTTACAGCATAGTGAATGTGTGATATTTTTTACAGTGATTATGTACATTGAAAGGGATAGTAAGCACAGAAATATTGACATTAATGAAAGACAAGATATAAGAATGTACAATAAGTAGATCCGGCCTACCGGAAAATCAAGTGAACTAGGAGCTAGCCAGTTCACAATGGTAAGGGTCAAGTATTGGCGGCGAACCGACCGTAGTTAGAATCAAGTATTGGCGGAGAACCGACCGTAGTTAGAATCAAGTATTGGCCAGTAAACTAACCGTACAAATTGTTAGATCCGGCCTACCGGAAAATCAAGTGAACTAGGAGCTAGCCAGTTCACAATGGAGAGGGTCAAGTATTGGCGGACGAAGCCGACCATATCAGTTTAAGTAAAAAATTATTATTATTATTATTTTTTTTTTATTTATTACATTTACAGCAGATTCGGTATGAAGAAAAAAGAAAACGGCCCTTTACCTTGAGAAAACGGCTCGGAAATAGCTAACCGGGGCCCAAGTTGAATTTCGACTTGAAACGGGCCCAAACGGAGGTCACCGGTGAGTCAGGAATGGCCGAAAACCCCCAAAATGGTATAAGTCGGAGCGAAATCAGTCCGGGCAGATTTCGGGCGGGACCGGCCGGTTTGAGCAGAAATGAGCTTGAAAATGGAGAAACTGCTTCAAACGGTGGAATTTTGCAATTCTGAGCGCACGGGTGCGTCCGGAATGGCCAAATTAGCTAGGAATGAGTGTCGGAACGTCGAAAATCGGGTCCGGAAGCCTCGAAAATGGCGAAAAAGTCAAAATGGGGCCCCACTGCCACGTGGCAGACACGTGGCGGCTGAGTCAGCACCGCGTCAGCAGTCAGCGACACGTGGCGCCTTCTGATTGGCTGGTCAAAGCTGATGGGGCGATGATGTGGTAGGTGACGTGGCGTGACACGTGGCTTGATGACGTGGCAGACAGTGACACGTGGCAGCCTCTGGTTGGTTGACCAAGTGACGTGGCAGTTGACGTGGCATGACACGTGGTATCTTATGCCACGTGGCAGTCAGTGATTGATTGGTCAACCCTGACGTGGTGCTGACGTGACAGTGACACGTGGCAGATGACGTGGCTGTTGTGCCACGTGTCAGCTCCTGGTTGGATGGTCAACTGCTGGCCCAGTGGTCACGTGGCAGACACGTGGCATGATTACTGGACTGCTGACTCAGCATTCTTGCCACGTGTCAGTGCTGGATTGAGCGGTCAACGCTGACTCAGCGCTGGCTGTGTAGCTGCGCGTGGGGGAGGCGGAACGGTGCCGTGGTGGTGCGTGTAGCGCGTGCGGCGGCTTCCGGTGGCCGTTGGGTGCCGGACCACCGCGATCTGGATCGTCTGGTCCAGACGATGGTGGTGGTGGTGGCGGTTTCCTTCTGTGGTGTCCAGAAACGCCGCCGGAGGAGAACTCTGCAGCGGCGGCGCGTGGGGTGTTTGGGCGGCGCGTGGGCCTCTGTGTTGGTGATTTGAGGGTCTGGCCAACGGGGTTGGGTCCAGTTTGATGAGAGGAAGGTCCTGGTGTGGGTGGTGAGAGACAGGGATGCAGTTTAAGGGTCTGTTTTGCCCTTTTTCAGTTTCTGGGCAGAGGCCAAGGCTGTGTTTGGTTTAGACAGCTTTCTGGGCTTTCTGGGCACTTTTAGAGGCTGTGGTTGGACTGGGTGTTTGGGTAATTGCCTGATGATGATGGGTTTCTGGTGGTGGAGGCTATGGTGGTGTAGTGGTGGAGATATGGGGATGATTTTTGGGTTTTTTTGGAGCTTTGGGGAAGATAACAATGGTGGAGAGAGAGAGAGAGCTTCCTTTGAGTCTTGGAGAGAGCTCTTTTTTTTTTTTTTTTTTGCAGCACCCAAGGGTCCTATTTATAGAGGATCTTGGGTTGGGGAGGATCCGGTGCGAGCGGGACGCATTCCGGATCCCTACAACCTCCGATCTTGGCCGTTCGGTCTTCCGAAGCTTGTTTCTTCCATCCGGCCGTCCGATTTGAGCGATTCGAAAATACTTAGTCTTCATTTAGCTTTACCGACAAATCCCCATGGTCGGATCGGCGATTTCTACTCCCGGGCTCAAAATTGACCGTTTTGCCCCTCCCTCTGCTAGTCCTGGACTGCAAAATTAGGGTTACTGATATCTCGTGATCCGACCGTCGGATCTGACTGATTGGAAGTTCTTTATTCTTGTATTGATATTACCTTCAGCCCCGTATAGTCGGATCGATGATCTCTATGCCCGGGCACAAAAGATGACCATTTTGCCCCTCCCTTTGCTGATCCTGGACTGTGGAACTAGGGTTACCCATATCTTTTGATCCGACCGTCGGATCTGACCGATTCAAAGTTCTTCGTGCTTGTATTGAGATTACCTTCCACCCCATACAGTCGGATCGATGATCTCTGCTCCCGGGCTCAAAATTGACCGTTTTGCCCTTCCCTATGCTGATTCTGGACTGTAAAAGCCAACAGGCCACCGCTTTTTCCTCTGATTGCCCGTCCGGACCCATTTTCCTTTCCCAGAAGTCATTTCCACGCTTTCTTTGACTTACGGACATTTTGACTCGCCTTCGGTTGCCCCGGTCTTGATTCTGACTTATTTTCTGACCTCCCGGTTAGCCGATTCGGGACCCGCGCTGAGCGGCGACCGCTGTTTTTTGAACTTCCGTATGATTAATGACTCTGAATGACCTAGAATGGCCATTAAAACCCTTGTTGGCATCCCCGATGGATTTTCGGTCTTTTCCTCGATTTGCGTGCCCGGTGGCCCCCCCCTGCACGAGTCAGTTCTCTTTTCTTTCTTTCCTTTTTTTTTATTTTTTTTTATTTTCTTCTCTTTTTTTTTTTGTATTTTTTAAAGGACGTTAAAAATGGGGTGTCTACAGTGCATATATGTTGGTTTGGTGTTGGGAGAACCTTAATTTGTAAAAACTGCAGTTTTTGAGTTGCTGATAGAAATCAGTCGACTGGTTTTTGATCCAGTCGACTGGATCGATGGGATTAAGGGGTTACTGTTTTATTTCGTCTGAGGTTCAGTCGACTGGGTTGAGAAAACAGTCGACTGAATGAAGCCCCAGGGCATGACATTCTGCTGGTTAGGGTATCAATCGACTGGACGTTTTCAGTCGACTGAAAATTTTAGGCACCAGTCGACTGGGTCCCCGACACAGTCGACTGGATGTGTTGTTGTATTTTTGAAACATCTTTGTTGGAGATCACCAGTCGACCCGACCCTCGATCAGTCGACTGGACCTCTGTTTTAAAAACTGTTTTCTTTTGGACAGGTTTCAAATGAACAAAACTTTTTATAACTCTGATTTCAATGGATTTTACAAACTCAGAGGGTAATGTTCCCTATGTTTTAAATACCCAGGGTTGTTTTAAAGTTCTTTCCGCTGCGAATCAGTATGTTGTTGTTGGATGAGCCTTGGTGGCGTGCCACGTGTCCTATTTCCACGCGTAGTGGGATGGGTCGTGACACAATATTGTCAGACTCTGTGCAACCAAATGGTATTAGATGCAAACATAGTTGAGAATCCTGAGATAACATTGTTTGGACGCTAAATAAAAACAATTGTTTTTCAATCAGAATCATGGCCAACAAATATGATTTTGGGTTCTGATAACTTCCTAGAGAACTTCTCATTGTGACTATTTCTTTATTATTTATTTTATCCTAATGCCTTGTATAACTTCCTACTAGTTACTATATTTCTTTCACCCTTGGATATGTTGAAATTTTTAGGTTCAGTTGAAATGCACTGGATAGACATGTATTTTCCATTTACCGATCCCTCATTTGAACCTGAGAAATATTTTCAGGTACTTTTTCCTTGATAACATATATTGGTTTATGCTGGACAGTACTTGGATGGGGAAACTTGAGTTTGTTTTCCCGCCAATTCATGTCTAACCATTGTTTTAGATATCGCGATACCACAAAGAATCTTAATAAATTCCTCGAGCCCGAACATACTGAGGTCAAGGTAAATGAGACAATTGGGGTATATTAGGTACAAAAATCAGCTATATTGCTTGATATAACATTGTCCTGGGGATAAAATTTGTTTGCTTCTCGCTAATTTTAAATAAAGCCTTGATTAAATTATCAAGGATATGATCAATATCGTCTTTAAGCAACCTGTTTTGACCCTTTTTTTTTTCTCTCTCTCTCTCTCTCTCTCTCTCTCCTTATAAGCTTTCCAATCTATGAATTTTTTGTTTGTTTTTTATTTTTATTTTTATTTTTTTTCTGCCTGTTATTTGTGGCAGGTCTGGTAGATTTGTGATGGCAATAGTCAAGTTTTTGAGCCTCACAACCCAAATTTGTGGTAGGTCTATCCCGGTGCATTCACGCTTAATTGTAGGTACCTTCAACTGTGTGTATTTTCTCTATGTGCATTCTGCATTATCATTTTTTTCCTTCTATGTTTCCAATTTTGCATTATCAAATATATATATATATATATATATTTTCCGGATTAGCATGTCTAGAAACTAATGGCATAAAGAAACTGTGATCAATTTTGGTCAACCACCTCTGAGTTTGTAAAGAATTTTGTAAAGCATTTTCATTTTTCTTTTTTAGCTTAGTTTTTTAGGCAGTCAGGGGCGACAAAGTTTAGAGAACTGGTCTATCAATTGTGGTGGTATGGTGCTAAATTTGTTTGAGTAATACTGTAATTCCCAAATTTGAAGCGGTAGTGGTTGTGGTGTCATATGCCTCTTCATAAATACGACACTCATAGCATTTGGGATTATCCCAACCCTGGGAACCATAGCATTACTCCTTTTTATTTTTATTTTTATTTTTTTTTTTCAATTTTCATTTTTTTCTTTTGAAACGATGACTGAAACGTGTTTGGGTAAATGTAGCAACAACACCATGAAATGTTTTTTTTTTTCGCAGGACTATGATGACAAATTGACAATTTATATTTCAACTGAATTGCAAATTTTCTTTGTTTACTACAGTGTTGAAACTTATACAAACCCACGTCACATCCACGGGCCAGCAAATTTCTTGATCAATCCCCCACATGTAAGTCAACGATGGAGGTGAGTCTAAACATTGCACTTCCTATTTTAGTTCTCTCTTTTCTAATCTAGGCACATATAGGATGATATCTTTAGTGATTTATAATAAGATGTGGATGTAGCTGATGTAAATGGCTATAGAAACCCATTTGCTGTCAAGTTGGTTATTCATTGGGCTGATACAACTTCATATAAACTAAGCAGTAGGAAATCGTCATGGATGGATGTAGTTTTCACTGTCAGAAAATTTGCAGATCAATATCGGTTGAGTGGAGTATTTTCTTTGAGTGCGTTTGATAAAATTGAAAATTAAGTACTGAAAATTAAGTGCTGAATTTAAATACTGAAAATTTTAAGTGATTTGTATTTACAATACTGAAAACAATGTTTTAGGAACTAAAATAGACTGCATTCAGTGATTATTTTCAGTAGAAAATTTTCACCTAACATTTTCAGGTGATTTTTGGCTACTTTTTCAATTAAATGATACATTATCAAACGCACTGAAAACAAATTAAAGAGCTGAAAATTTTCATTTTTCTCAGCACCTTGCATTTTGACATTCCTTTGTCTTTTAGATATCTTTTGTTGTCCCAATTTTATCTGGGTGCTTGGGATTTTGAATTTTCAAATACCGGGGAAGCCTTCATAAATATATATATATATATATATATACATATATCTTGCTTTGTTGTGTTCTTGGCCATGTCTTGGCCTTATTGCGACTCATTGACCGAGGTTGCTTAGTTGTTTTGTTGACCCTTCATTTGGAAACAATTCATTTTTAATGACATTGTTTATTTTTCCTTCATAAACATACTTTTTGTAGATGATATTAAATCATGTAATGCAGATTATGAATTTCACTTCTCAATGTTTGGTTTTTTGAAATTGGTATTTCGTTTGGGAATGGTGATGTTATTTCCCAAAGCTTATTTCCTCTCGTATTTATTTTATTTTATTTTTATTTATTTTGAAGCTTGAGCTTTACATGCAGGCTCATGCAAGTGCTTTTAGGTTCAATCTTCACAACTGATCATTTCACTTTTACCAATTACTATTTGACATATTGTACAAGTTGTATTAAATTCTCTTCTTAATTTGAGGGATATGAAACATTTTTCTATTCGGGAAGGGAAACTAGGCTCATACCCGTTCATAAATCATTGAGTTTTAGGATTAATTATTCTACATGGCTGTAACAATCGCATTTGAATTGTTCAGTAGTGCCTTTAGGCACGGTTTATAACTAGTATACTTTACTTAAATGCAAATTTCATATGCATTGCAGGTGGTTTGTACTTGAGGCCATGGGTAATTCCAGTTCCTAAAATAAAATTCACGACAAGAAGGATGAGGGTGAGTGTTTGATCGTGGCAAGTGATGGCCTTTGGGATGTGATGCAAATCTTGCAATTATATATTTGTGGTACATGTATTGATGAAATTTATTATTTGTGTATAGAAAGAGAAAAAAATATGGTAACTGTAGAGGTGGAGATGGAATAGAGAGTTATTTGTGTTTTTGTTCAATGTAAGTCAATTTGGATTATGATTCTTATGGATTATGTTGATTGTGATAACTAGTTATCAATATACATGTTGTGTTTCTTAGAAATTAATTACATTTTGTAAATTAGGTGGGTGTGAAATGTAAATTAGGCGCAAATAAAAATTGGGGAGCATACGAATTAATTAATTTTTTAAAACTCAGGACCAAACTGGCACGGTTTTTAGCAGTGCCAAAATCGTGCGAGATTAGCGTGCCAAAATTGAAAATCTAGCATGGCTCAAAACCGTTCCAAAAAAGTGCCAAAAGTGTGCCAAATTGAATATTTTTTTCAACTCAAGACCAAACTGGCACGGTTTTTAGCAGTGCCAAATGCGTGCCAAAATTGTGCCACGTGTTGCACACAAAAGAAGCCACGTGTGTCTAACAATTTTAAAATTCTGGAACGGTTTTAAACAGTGCCAAGAAAGCATGCCAGATTCAAGAAGATTCAAGAATATGGCACCCTTTGACCAAAATCTGGCACGGTTTTAAACCGTGCCAAAAAATTTGGCTCCCCGATATTTGGCACGGTTTTAAACCGTGCCAGATTGGATCTAGAACGGTTTTAAACAGTGCCAGTTTGCAGTTTTTGGTGTTGTGTCAAGGTTACTTTTTGGTTTCATGATATTTTTTTTTGAAGAGTAATGTGTCACTTGTACAAAATTATCAAATAACTTAATAATAAATTTCATAAGCTACTTTTAAAAAGCCACATAGAACCAAACTAAACCTTAGTGTGCAACAAAATTAATTACAATCTCTAGGAATTTTAACAAATCTCACATATAATATAATCTGAGGGCCCCAATATATCGGAACGTCGATCTATTTAGATTTCCAATGTAATATGTGCAAGAATGTTAAATGGGAATGGTATTAATTAATAAGTGAAAGGATGGTTGTGCTAATAAATAGCATATGCTAGCTATAAAATGTAAGAACTCCTTCAATGCACCTTATATTTTTCATGATATAGTTCTATAGTATATTATAGTATGAATGCTCAAAATTGTATCTCTAATGAACATTTTATGTCTCACAATACTAAGAGTTTCTCTAATGCACCTTCTACACTTTATGGTGCAGTCAAATTATTGCATGAATGTTACAAAAAAGGTCCTCTAATGCATTTTAATACTCATTTCAAATTATAACAATGCTATTCCTGCTCTCAAATTTTTTTATAGCAGCATTGGTATAATTTGAGTTGAGGGATATAATTAAGATGCACTGGAGAGGATTTTTTTTTTTTTGGTATTGATGTTGTAATTTAACGTTTGCATTCATTTCAGTTAGCGAACTAGTGTACATAATACACTACTTGCTGTACAACGAAAATAAGCATTGTGTCAAACAAGAGCTTTTTTTTTTAACAGTGTACCATTAGAGCAGAAATGTCAACTGTAGTATTTTTTAATGCATTTTGCTCACTCAATGCTCACCCAACTCTCCCATTGGCCAATGCAGTAGGACCCATGATTAAATGAGAATTAATTACTGGTGTAAATATCCTGAATCCCACTGTATTGGGCAATCAGAGAGTTGGGTGAGCAATGGATGAGCAATATTGAGGTGAGCAAAAACGCTCTCTAGTTTTTTCAACCACTGTATGTAACAACGCCAAAATATAGGTTTGGAATGGATAAACCACCTTTTACATTGAAGATGCGATAATTTGAGAGGAAGGATAAGCGATAATTTGAGAGGGGGTAAAAGCCAATTGGAGAGGGTTTTTTTTTTTTTTATTCTTTTATCATTTTAGACTATAATTTGACGTTGGCACTCATTACAATGACCTAGTGTATAAAACACTGAATAGTTATGTTGGGAGTCAAGATCTAATTTCATGAGAGGTACACGTTTACGTGGATATTTAGTGGCAGTGCCCCAATTTGTTGGAAATTATATTATTTTGGATTTCGAGTGTTATAAAATTTTGCGGTTGTTCAATAGTTTTTACAAATAATGGGTTGATGGTTATATATAATGTAGTTATTCAACAATAAACTTAATCTATCCATAACTCTTTCAAACACAAAAATGCGTTCATGTGCTTAATTTCACTTATAAAAGAAAGAATCTCTAATATATTCAGAGGGTTTATTACATTTACCTCCTTGTGGTTAGGCTTATTTGCACTTTAGGTCTCCTAGGTTCAAAAGTGGACACTTAAACCCCACCCCCAATGGTTTTGTACTAAAGTGAAACTGTTAAGATTTCTCTCAATATTACCTCACATGGGGATTATGTGTCAACATTAGCCCCACATAGGAGAGTTTAGGTATCAAGATTAACCCTACATAGATAAACCCCGATATTAGCCCCATCTCAAGTGGTACTAGTAAAAATTAGACACACATGGGTGGGTCAAATGACATCATTATCCCCACATAAGGGGGTTAACCCTAAAATTAATCTCACAAAGAGGGTTAAGCATTGCTTTTTTGGCCACTTTTTAGAATTTTTATCAGTTTTGAGAGAGATTGATCTTAACTGCTTCATTTTAGTCCGAAATCACGATGGGTTAATTGTCCACTTTTAAAGCACAAGAGAGTAAGTGAAAATATGTTTAACCAGAAGGGTGTAAAATATAATTAACCCCATATTCAAAGGGGATATGGTATATGGATATAAATACTTGAGACTAATCAGAAAATAATTTTTTTGGTGTGAGTGAAAATTAGAAAAGTTTTAGGACCAAAATGAGACTTCTGAATTTGTAGAGGTAAATCAAAAAAAAAAAAATATGCATATGACATCAAACAAGTGCCCGGCCCCAGTGTGCCTCTTGCCTCTTGTCATTGGTGATTTTTCGAAGAACAATGATATGATACATACTAAATGACACATTAAATAACATATTATGTTTTAAATACACGTATTTTGTGCTGTTTAAAATTTTCACACTTTTATGTGTATCACTTACATAGCACAGGCCACAGAGTACAAGCATTTAAAGCTCGTGTGTCGTGTGGTGTGTATCCTCATCATTTAAGAAGGTTGTGTAAAAATTGTATGAAAGTTGTGTCCCAAGAATTACTCCACGGTGATTTACTTTTCCTTTTTATGTACCATTTCCAAAACCAAAAAACTTTCACAGCAGAATCCATAGAAAATTCAATGGAGAAATAAAACACAAACAAAAATAAGACAACCATAGGACATTAATATATCAAGTAATTAATGATTTTCAGTAGGGATAGTCTTCCTTGAATCTTGATCATCTTTAACTGAAATTAAGATGTTGGTGATAAGGCCTATTGACCAGCAAGTCAACTTGCTAGCTATCCCAGTTATAATATATGTACGTATTTACATGCGTGGAGTTACAGATAGATGATGGTAAAGTAGGATGCGTTTGGCACAAACTTTTGTTTCTGCTTCTGCTTTCATATGATGGTAACATATAGTTGCACATGGTAAATTAACATGTAGTTCGCTATAACACTTCCGCTATGACATTAAGAGTTCCATAATCACGTATGAACTTCAAAACCTGCCAAACACCCTCCTAGTTTTTGACCCAAATAAATGGTAACTCATCACCTCATGCTTTCCTTTACTTTTTTACGTCCCCGAGTTGGAAAACAAAAATCCTACACTCACATCAAATTTCCTACCAAATTTCATACCTAACACATTCTGATCCTTGATTCTTGTGGGTCGTATAGGACTCATGTGAGACTCACATAGAGTCCACTGAAATCAAGGGTCAGGATTGTTAGATGTGAAATTTGGTGTAAGTCTAGAGACTGGTGATGACTTATATTTCTATCATCTTCCATAGTTCTGTTGTTTGCCAGAAAAGAAATCAAGATCAATCTTAAAGGTTAGATCAATCTTAAAATTTTCGTTTGGCTTGCAGATCAATTTAGACAATTTAAACCAAAAAAAAAAAAAGAAATGAAAGGAAAACTGCTTCATGAGAGTGACGAAATGGCCTTCGCATCAATTGTGGATTTAAGCTTGCCTGGTTTGGCGTTTATAGAGAAGAGAAAATAAAGCATAGAGAAAAACACTTTCCTTTTTTGATTAATAAAGAAAATGCGAATGAAAAAGAAAATATGATAACTAATTGTGTCGTAAATTTTGTGAGTCACTTCCTTTCCTCTTTTCTTAATTTCGTAACATATTTTGAAATGTTCCAATTTCTAATGTTAGATAAGCATGGAGGAAAATATTGGAAAAACGATTTTTCATATTGTTTTCCGGTTCATATATTATATTTTCCTTAAGAAAGGAAAATGATAAGCAAAACTATTTTTCTAGTATTTTTCTGATGTATATAACCAACATACTCAACTAACATCATAAATTAAAAGTTCATAAATATAGAAGTAATAGAATCAGCTCAGAAAATCCAAAATTTTAGATTTATTTCAGCCCATTTTTCCTTTCCTTGTAAATATTTTACAGCCAAAAAAAGAAAAAAAGGGAAGTATTAACAATTTTCATATCCATCATTATGCATGCACATGTTAATATTTATTATATAAAATAAAAATATATATATTTTATATTTCACGTTTTGTAATTTTGAAATCGGATTCTCTATTCAATCCACGATTTGACAAATTAATTATCACATAACTTATGCTTTGTGTCAGTGTCAGTGTATATAAGCATATAGATACATCTAGACCTACCCAAATTAATCTCACACCCATTCATCCACACCCTGATGGACCAACGAGGAGAGGAGAGAGATTGTAAAGTGGTGTGGACCGCAATGGATTCCAGACTCTCTCTCCTCTCCTCATTGGTCCACATCAGGGTGTGGATGACTGGGTGTGAAATTTGGGTGTAGGTCTAGCATTATCTTAATGAAAACACGATCCGAGATGAGTGTTCATTGTACATCGCGGCGCCGTCCAGCTGTTTATCAAAGAGATCAAATTACAAATTGAGCATAAAGTTGGGTACAATTGATTACAGTTGAAATAGTTGAACAACAGATTTAAGAAGGATGTGGTGGAGTTTCTCATACTTGTAAAAGTACTTTAGATGGTTTTCAGGAAAAAAAAAAAAAAAAAAAGTACTTTAGATGGTAGAGGAAAACACCTTATTTTTTTGAAAATAAGGAAAATGCAAATGAAAAATAAAATATGATAAACTAATTAAGTCGTAACTTTTGTGAGTCACTTTAATTCCCTTCGTCTTTTCTTGATTTCCTAACATATTTTGAAAATCTTAATTTCTAATATTAGTTAGGCATGGAGGAAAACATTGAAAAAACGATTTTTCATACCATTTTCCAGTTCATTACCTTTTCTTTAAGAAAGGAAAATGATAAGCCAAACTATTTTTGTAGTATTTTTCTAATGTTTATAACCAACATAGTCAAATCAAATCATAAATAAAAAAATTTATAAATATAAAACTAATAGAATCAGCTCAAAAAATCCAAAATTTTAACTAATGGAATTAACTCGGTTTTTTTTCCCCCTTTCCCTCGTTAGATATATGAACTTCGTTATGAACCAATCACAGCCTTAATCTGTGAAGTAAATCAAACAAAGCCTTAATCAATTGGTGATGAGGACCTAGCACTCCAGACTGCAATACTCTCTGCTAACAAAAGCTTCTCAACACAAACACACTCACCAAACTTATAAGAAAATCTCAGCACACCCTGTGAACTCACCGAGCCCTTCATCACTGGGTAGTTCAGAATAGCACTGCCCCCATATCCATAGGCATGATCGAACAAGTCTTTGATGGAGGTGTGCACTTCACCCACGTACCGGTCCCCGAGCTTTCGCTTGCAGTACAGCTTTATAATGAGCCTCATGCCATGGTGGTGCACCGAAGACTCGCCTAGGGTGTACCTCATCGTATAATTCCATGCCGGATTGTTTTCGCCGTGCTTGTCCACGGGCGTTCTCTTCTCGGTTTCTATGTCACAACCGATCGAAACCTTAGCGTAGACTTTCATTTTAAAGAGTTTTCGGACGTCCTCGAGATCATGAGCAGCAATTAGGGTTATCTCGAATTTCCTACACTCCATGTTGGTATAATTGCATATATTGAAGAGATATGAGACTCAGAAGAATGGAAGTAGATAATTAAGTGAGAGGAATAGTTGAATGAAATTAATACATGTGAGGTGTGGAACTTTCTGTGTATGTATGGTTGGTTAGTCATGACCACTCTGACCATTTCTTTTATTTTGTGTTGTTTTCAATCCGAACCCTTCTTGTATTTTCCTAGTTGGTAGTAAGATGTTAAAATACGTTTTCTTGTTGACTGACCAAAACAAACTTTTTAAGGAAAAAATAAATTAATGCGAATTCTAATATCGGTGAGCCTAGGATTTATAGGTGCATGCCCAGTCCTTTACGGTTCTACAGCATAATAACGAACCGTAAAGGACTGGGCATGTCAAAATAGTCTTATGAGTGATTCATCTACCTTGTGAGAATTTTTTTTTTTTTTTTTTGAAGGTTAACTTGTGAGAATTTATTTGTGTTAAAACATAATTATTGAAAGACAAACTAATCTCTACCACAATTCTATCACGAAAATTTTGTGTTCAAACGTTGTTTAAATTTACCAGCTTTACCCATTAAATTTTTTTTTTAAAATAATAATAATAAAAAAAACCTGAATAGTTATATATATATATATATAGTCAAACGGAATATGTACAAGTCCTTAAGTATTACTTGATGCTAATTGAGTAAATAAGATATTTATTTAGGTTTAAATTAAAAAAAAAATTAAGGACGCAAAATGAAAATTTTGAGTTTATAGTGGGTAAATTACAAATTTTTGAAGGGGCACAAATACAAATAATGTATAATACATAAGGTGTAAAAGTAACTTCAAAAGTTAAAGGGCGCCTAAGTCCCCTGGTTCCTTGCTGGCTCCGCCAGTGGCAATGCCTTCCCCTTGTGAGAAGCAAATATTGGATATCACTGTGATACTATGTAGAATTGTATCCCCTCTCATAGATTTTAAGTTTTTGCTGAGTTGGATGAGAATTCCCCTAAAAATAGGGGGTCAATTGATTTATACAAGCTTTCTATTAACTTGTGATAACATGTAGAATTTTATAACTGTGATGATGAATATTTTTGCCCTGCTTTCACCGATGCATGGGTTGGGAGCCTCGACTCGCCATGTGGAATTATCTATATGCTCATATATATTATTAATCATATGAGTTGTTATGCTAGTCACCTCAATTCATACGGGTCGATTTGGGTTTCCTACAACTCGATATCATTCACCATATATAGCTTGAAATTTTAAGTGAAACCTTTCATATTGCACGAAAGTAATGTTCAAATTGTATATAAATTTATTTCAATTATTTGTTTTCTTTTTAGTTTGTGCGGGCGTGCCAGAGCCAAACGGGATTGGTGTTGGTGCAAACTAATTTCCTATGTGCTTGTGTGAGTGATACACAAGGCTTTGTGAATCTGACTTCTAAACAGAGTGATTGTGTGCAGTGAGTAGGAAAGTACTCTCACCATAAATTCTTTAGCAGTACTGAAGCGCACAAGCTAAACAGTGCAGAGTTTACCAAGTAAACAAATCACAAACGATTTAATAAAAGTAGATTTTATTAAGTGTTTGAAAAAATTAAACAAATCCAAAGAACAACACCAGGACATACTCTGATTGTCCAAAAGATCAAAAGAAATAGCAAAAAGGGAGACATATTTGCTACGATTACTGAAGAACATAAAGGTTTGAATGCTTTGAATGCTTCGAATGCTTTTTGGATGCAGTGTGTGCTATTTTTCGAGATGACTCGAAGTCCTTTGCTCGGTTGGCCTGCTTCCATATTTATAGCGGCCTCTAGGAATTTTGATAAGGAAAGGACTCCTTAGCTTGCGCCTTAAGTTGCGTGGTTGATTGGCTGATTGACAGAAACCTTCCTAATCTCCAACTCCTGCCTATCTTTATCTTGATTGAACCAATCCCTATATTCTAGGGATCAACCTTCCAATCCAGCTGGACATGATCCAATTCTTTCCCAAACAGACTCGGATTTCCCAAATCTAGGATGATGTCACAAATGACAGCTAAAGGCTGAACCACCGTTATAATACACCTGTCGGCCTTACCACCGTTATTATTAGCTTCATCGGGCTCCTGCAAGCTCCTCTTACCATCCTATCTGTCTTTCATGCCTAATGACGGTGTATCGAGAGTGCTTACGGCTGATCGGGCTCATGCAACTGACCTTCTCTGCCTATCTCAGATATCATGTCCAATTGCCAAGTTTGTTCTCCTAGCTACCCATCGGGCTACTGTTCTGACACCGTGTTATATCTCACGGCTGCCCGATAGTGGTCCTCCATGCCTGGCATCCCACTCGGGCTTTAGTGTACGTCATTACTTCATTATTTTTTATAAATGATACCCAATTGGTAAATACATACTCTCATCCTATTGGGTTGCTTTCTCAAACCACTTGGTGATGCTTCCCTACGCCCGATGGGCCTTTAGCACTTTGGGCCAGCCGGCCTTGTTCATACTTTAGCCGGATTATCCTCAAGCCCGTTTCACCGTACCCATCGGGCTTAAAAACCTTTTGTGGCCTTTAAGTGCAAACAATTGCCCCCCAAAAGGTCATATCAAATGTCCTGCCCTTGGTTGATGTGACGTTTTGAATTTTAAACTCTTTCCATGTGTCATCCATGTAGAGAATGTCAAATTATTAAGAATCCCACTAATCATTCCTCATTAAATGCTACGCGTATAAAGTAGAGATTTTCGAAAATCTATTTACCTTCTCAATTTGCGTCTCCTGCTTTCTCTCTCTAAAACCAAAAACAAACCATAGCTTCTCTCTCTAGAACCTCCATTCTTTCCAGCGAAGAAACCACATCATCACCACGGAAATGGCCCCCAAAACAGCTCCGGCAACATCTTCTAAGGGTAAGAAAACATTTGTGGATGCTCTACCACCGCAGAACCGCTGCCGAGAAGTCAGGAAACTTTCCAAAGCCCACGCCGCAAACATTTCCACAGAATACCTCACCCACTACAGCACCCCTGATGGTTCCCCGGCAGCGCCGGGCCTTGGCGCAGCATTTCACGGCGATGCTCCGGCAGCCTTCCTCCCCTTCTTCCCACCGGTGGAAAATGAAATGCTCCTCCAACTTTCGGCCCACTGGAATAAGGCTTGGATCGCTACACACCCTATCAGGGGATGGCCTACCCCTGCAGCTGATTGGCATAAGTGGGTAGCAAGAGTTTCACCTAGGGGTGGGCATTCGGTCGGTCGGTTCGGTTTTGGGTAAAACCGCCAACCGAACCGATGTAATCGGTTTTCTCAGTACTAGAACCGTCAACCGACCGTTATTGTCGGTTTTCGATCGGTTCGGTTTGTGTCGGTTGGCGGTCGGTTGACGGTCGGTTTGGTCGGTTGTAGAATTACTATTATAAAAAAAAAATTTACACTATTATCAAAATGAAGCACGACTGTTGGATGGTGTTGTTGACACTTTTATAGTTTTATGATCATTTTATATTATATATTATTATTATATCTATACACTTACTCAGTAGTCTAGTAGAACTGTAGAAGTAGTCTAGTAGAAGTGTAAGTATTGACTAATAATTCGGTCGGTTCGGTTTTATCGGTTTTTTAACCTTGTCAACCGTCAACCGACCGTGGAACCGAAGAAATCACATACATTCAACCGATTTCGACCGCCAACCGAATTTAAACCGACCATGTTCGGTCGGTTCGGTCGGTTTGCGGTCGGTTCTTCGGTTCGGTTCGGTTTTTGCCCACCCCTAGTTTCACCTTCTAAAGCCGATCTATGGAGGAGAACGGGCATCTACGACGCCATAAAGCTCAGCCGCTCAAGACTAGACATGGACCGGTCTCTATTCTTCTCAACTCTCCTTTTTCTGGTCGGCCTCAATCAATGGGTTCCTTCTTCGCTGTGGTCCGATGGCCCTCACTGTCAAGGACATCAGCTACCTGCTCGGGCTACATCCTCACGGGCAAGAGGTCATGCCAGGCTTGCTAGATGTTGGAATGGCTAGCTTTTCCTACTCCCAACAAGAATCTGTAAGAGACGGGGCCATTTTCTACCAACCGATCACGACCTTTGGCAGCTTTCTAACAGCCTGCATGGGTGTTGACAATACTGAAGTTTCAGATGCCGAACATACGACCTTTCTGACATATTGGTTGAACAAATACATCTTTTGCTCAGCTAGCCAAGCCATCACTAAGGAGTACACCACCCTAGCCTTGGCCCTTGCTGCCGGAAAGCCATTGTCCTTAGCAACGCTGGTCTGGGCTCATCTTGTCCGAGGTATAATGGAATTTGTTCACTAGGGCTTTGGTATAGGAGGCAGCCCGATTTGGATTCTGTAGCTGTGGCTTTACTCATACTTCCCGGAATTCCAACCAACCATTCCTCAATTAGCCGATATTCCTATTTCCGCCGTCCAATACATGGACGTTGCTCCTGCTTCTCATTCCTTCGAAGAATGCTTTACTTTTTTCTACCAAGGGTGCTTCCCTCAGGTTACTCCCCTCTTTACACCCTTCTTCTCTCTTCAATTCCGCTCCTTTTTACAACTTTCCAACAACCCGACCAACTGGGGTCCAGGTACTCAAAACATCTATAATGAAATCTTCTCTAGCTACTTGGTGGCCAGAGACATAATTTTCAACCCAACAATCCCATCTGCCAATAACAAGTGCGGGGCCGAATATTATTTTGCTCCAATGTATGCCCGTCAATTCGGGCTTTCTCAGCTTGTTCCCGTTCCCCCAGGCATCACTGTGAATGTAGACTGAGTGGAGTACGGGCTTATTGTCAGTGACGGGCAGGTGAAAAAAATTACAGAAAGGTCAGACAAACTAAAGGCTGCTTTCAACTTCACTCCCTTCTCTGCCCGGCCCGTGGCCTCGGAGGAGTTCACTAAGTGGTGGACTGATCGGGCAAACCAAATATTCAAGGGTACTGCTACCGAAGCCCTTATACAATTTGTTGTATCATCACTGACGGAGGCCGATGCTCCTATTGCAACAGCAGGTCCAGCCCGGCATATACAAATAGCCAAAAGGCCGGCTCACAATCCAGTGCCAGGCCAGGGGCCTACTCAGAAGAAGAAGAAGAAACAAACAACGGCCTCAACAACTCAGGTTAAATTTTCTTTATTTCTGACCTGTTATGCCCGATTACATTGTTGAATTCTAATCTTTCCCTTTTCATTTTAGCTCGTTGATGAGGATTCCGGAGAAGATGTAACATTAACTGGAGAAGCCTCCCAACCAACATTGACCCATCCTCAAGCTCCTCCTTCTGATTTTCCAACCCCGCCTCCCCAGGTCACGGCCCACTTGGAACGAGTTACAGAATGGATTGTCCCCTGAATGTTGTACCACCCCTCACTCCCTTAGAAGATGACGATGATGTTGATCCTGCCAAAGGATCTGTGCCCGAGCCAGTGGTGCTTTCCTCGGGCAGTGAAGACGTGCTTGGTGGCGATACCACGGTGAGGGGCACCGAGGAAGTTGAACAAACAGTTCAACCGGCCGCACAAGAGACCGGTGTTGATGCTGTTGATTCCCTAGTTGTCACCAGATCGGCCTCTGTGTTGCATGAGAACCCGTTGGGTCCGATTCTTCATCTGCTCCTGATGGTTCAGCTTCAGGGTTGAATGTAGGGGTGTGGTTCCAGTGGTGGAAATCATTGCTGCTCCCCCTCCTGAGTCACCTCAGCAACCGTCTCAAACATCCGCTTCTCCACTAAGTGGTGAGGCCGACCTTTGTCAGGAGATCTCGGCCTCACTATCTACTCATGCCCTGATAGTGTAGCCTCACTATCTACATTCACTTCATGATTACTTTTCCTTTTTAACCTCCCAATGTTTTGAACAGGCCGTTCCCATAGGTCCAGAGCTGTACATCCCTTTTGATGACTTCTTTCGCGGGCTGGATCTAAGTGCCTTCGATCTAGGACCTACTGAGCCTGAACCAGTGTCTCCCACGAGCATCCAACGGTCAAAGGATCTCCTTCTGAGCCTAGCTGATCATGACCTCTCTGGCCTTCCTCTTGCCCTTGACATCGATACGGCCTTGGATGCACTTTTGGTCGATTGGTCTGCAATTGACGGACATCTTCTGCAAATCCGGGAAGTACAGGAAAGGTTACCAAGCTACCACCTGTTGGAACGGTCTGCCTCAACCGTTCAAGCCGAGGCTGAAGTTTTCCTTGGTGCCCGTTAGAAGGCAACGCAGTTCCTAGCCGGTACCAAGGCAAAATATAAAGTTGGAAAGGCCACCCGAGCCCAATTGGTGGCTCGTGTTGCTTGGCTGCAAACCCGTATTGTAGCACTCAAGGCTCAGCTAGCACAATGCGAGGCCAAAGTGGTGGCTAATGATATAGCTTTATTGAAGATCGATGGGGTCCTAGCCCAGCTTGGTAGAGATACCAAAAAATGTAGTGAGCAGCTGTAGGCCAGCATTCCTATCTCCCGGTCTTGGACTCAAAGGTTGGATAAAGCAAAACAAGATCGGGCCGCGGCAGCGAAGACTTGGGAGGACCTAAGGGCCAAGCTTAGGAATTTTGGGTCGGCCTTCTTTCTTGTGTACTTGTACGCATGTGTTTTAACACTTTTGTAGTTAAGCTGTGCCCAGGAATATTTAATATAATGAACACTTTGATCATTTTGGCTCAGGCTCATAGTCAAATGGTTCATATTCTAACCCCGGATTCGGCCTGCATTCCAAATCAATAGTTTTCCACAAAGTAGGATAGTAAGATTTCAAGTACTGACCGTTTATGAATCTAGGATGAATACCTCCATCCATATCACACAACCTATATGCTCCACCGTTCTTGACTTGATGGACAATAAAAGGACCTTCCCAGTCGACCGACCATTTACCGTAAATGTTATCCTTGTCCCCAAATTGTAAAACGGCCTTCCACACCAAATCTTCTGTGCAAAAAGACTTCTCTTTCACGCTTTTATTATAAGCTCGTGCTGCCCGCTACTTTTGCACTTTTAATGAGTCCAAGGCCGTAAGCATTGTTTCGTTGAGCCCTTCTAACTCAGCTATCATAGCCTCTATGTATTCAGCGGACTCAAGTTGATTCTGTAAAGCCCTTCTGGCTGATCGGACAATGACCTCCATAGGTAACATAGCATCATGCCCATAAGTCAGCATGAACGGTGTTACTCCGGTACTTGATCTTTTAGATGTTCGATAGGCCCATAACGCTTTGGACAGAAGTTTATCCCACTCCCTTGGGCTCTCATCAATCATCTTCTCAATGATCCTTTTAAGGATCTTGTTGGTAGACTCTGCATGCCCATTGGCCTGAGCATAGTAGGGGGTGGAATTGAGAATTTTTATCCCCCTGCTTTCTGCAAAGGCTGACATTTCAGTCCCAATGAACACCGATCCTTGATCGACCGTAATGGTCTTTGGCAAGCCGAACCGGTGTATGATGTGTTCTTCAATGAATTTTGTTACGGTGACCGTAATGTCTATGGCTTAGTTGGTAGATGTAGCAAAAAGGATGATAAATCCAATATTGGAGCAGTGAGTTCATAAACCAGTTTTGATCAAGGATTTTTAGTTGATAATCTAACCGTTGGAATTAAGTAAAACCAATGGGAAAGTGTCTATAACTCAAAGTTCTACCACTATAATTTTTGTTTTAAGGAGATTTCATGTTTAAAGTGGTTTGGTCATGAGTTTTGTGAAGTCACTACAATCTGTCCAGAGTTTTAGAACAGTAACACTCTTTTGAAATAAGCAAATCAGAACCTTAATCAAGCTTTCTTGATCCAAAATAAATTTTATAGGTAGTTTAATGTGTTAGGAAGCTACCCTAAAAAGACCAAAGCATTTCTGAGTTTTTTTTACTATTTTTAAAAAATTGTACAAATCTCTGGACAGAGATTTGTAAATCTCTGAGTGATGTCTGGTTTTTATCCATTTCCCAGAGATCTAACTGTTGAAACTTTGATTTTCTTTTTGGGATGGAAACTAGACACACAGAGGCATCTTGTGTCCAAAATTCACCGACATCAAACCATGGGAAGCATACTTTTTATTTCTTTTACTTTCAGGTCTGCTCTCTGTAATTTTCATAATTTTATGACAGATTTGACCAACTTTGCAAATAATGGTCCAAATGACTTTTCTATGACCTAGGGCTCAAACCATGTTTTAATAATGATCAATTAAACTTGAATTCAAAGTTTAAGTGATCCAAATCAATGAATATTTCATAATTTACTCTTGTTCATGTATACATTCATCCATGTGGCTTGATGTTTGTAATTAGGACTTGTTCGCTTTAGATTTAATTACACTTGATAGATTTAAGCTAGAAGTCTAGGATTGTTATTTAAGATCCAACTTTATATCTTGTATATTATGTGCACTAACCACTATTTGTAGCGCTATTGAGGTACGATTTCTCAACACCTCTCTAGTTTATTGTATTTTTTTATTTTAATTGATTTTCTACTTCAAGCGCGACACCTTAGAATTAGGACTTGCTTTACTTGTATATATGGATTAGAGACTCTTTTCACTACACTATATGGACCAATTTCTATCAGACAGATTTTAAGCTTTCTAACAAATATATCCGTTACTAATTAGTAACAGATATATCCATTAGAAATCAAAAAAATCCGTTAGTAATTTGATATATCCGTTAGTATTTTTTTAAGGTGAAAAGCTGCAAAAAAAAATTAAAATTCGGTGGCATTTTTGTAAATAGGTTGTACAAAAAAATTTCCCCAAAATTTCCCCCCCTCCTCCCAAATTTTCCCCCCAAACTATCTACCGCTCTATCCTCCCCACTCCATCGACATATCTCTCTCTCAATTCTAAAACTATCTACTCCCCTCTCTCTCTCTCTCCCTCTCTCTCTCTCTCTCTCTCTCTCTCTCAGTCTCTCTAATTCTAGGGCTTATCATTTGTGTAAGATCATAAAAACAGCCCCTCACCCTCGCCACCACTGCCCCACTCAATCGCCACCATCGCCCCTCTCCAATGCCACCACCACTGCTCGCCGCCGCCACGAACCATCGGATTATCATAAAATTAGATCTAGGTTATGACTCGTACGAAATCACACTCACTCACTCTCCGATCGAAATCAACAACAATCCGAGCTCCTCAACAATCTCGTTCACTACAACTCCGTCTTTCTGCTACTCACTGATGCTCTTCTCTCTCTAGTAATTTTGATCTCTAAAAACCCTAGGACAAGTCTCATTCAAAAAACTACTTTGATCTCTAGCCCTTTTACTGATTATCATTTCTCACTCTTCGATTTCTAGTTTTCATCCAAATTTGATATCAATTATTTTGAGATGATGATCTTTTGAGTTAACTTTTGATGTTTGAGTTTGGTGAGAAATGTGTGACCTGATCTGTTTAAGGAATGTGTTGTATTTGAACTTGATGATTAATTTATGTTTGATTTATGAAAACTTAAAACCACTGTATTCGTCAAATATTGTTATAGTATTTTTGCCCCTCACCCCACCCCCCCTTTTTTATTGGAGGTGTACATGGAATATGCTCTGACTAAGGATTAAGGAGGCAATGAAAGCCAATGTTCCATTAGTGCTGAAAGGCAAATTCTGCAATTTTTTTTTCTTATTTCCCTGCATTGATTTGATTTGATTTGATTTTGGAACTGCTTCATCGTATAGTTGTTTCTTGGGTAATCTTATGATTCTTATCAAAGTTTTAAATGCTTCACTTTTTGTAGGATTTTAGTCTCCATGATTCAAAAAAATTTGCAGCATTTGATTTTGATGGAAGCCTTGCGAAGACATCGATGAAAAAATATGACAATTTCCAGCATTTGAACATTCACCAATGCTTTAGAGTTGTTAGCTATCAAAATAACTGATAAATGAGAATGGAAACAAATATTGACTTTTTGTTCTTAATATTATAGAGGTTAAAAAAAAGTTAAGTTTAGAATAGACTAATATAATTGGTCTCCTAGGAAGTAGGTTTTCTTTGGTACTGATGATACTCTTCAGCCTTCAACATGTAGCTTATTGCATAGTGTTGTATTTGAAGCTAAAGCCATCAGATATTATTTATTCTAACTAATCCCTAGGACTAGTCTAGATAGTGTTTACGCACAACGGTAACGGTTAGTATATCAAAATAGGGAACTAAAAATTGAAAAATGAGTGTAGGGATCCTTTAGAGGAAGTGTATCTGCTTCAACTTTAGCACACAAAATGAGTAAATGAAAAAACAAAAGTTGATTAGTAATAATCTTGGTTGAAATTTTATAATACAAGCTATGTGCTTCATTTATTTGTTTCAACATTATGAATTATGTGATTAACGAACTGATTGTAGAATTGGAATTCACTTATGTCCGGAATTGATACGTTTTGGAAATTTGATAAAATCTTTGTTTAAATGTCACTTTCTTTCTTTTCAGAAAGTTAATCATATATCATCTGAACCTAAAGATTTCCTTAAATTTTTTTGATAAGTGCAAAGATATAAAAATTTCTCAAGCACGCAGGAACTAGTAATTTAGCTCATTCTAGAGAAATGAATCATCTATTCATCTGGTATAATTTTGCTCCTTGTAGGTAAAAAGTTTTTGTTTTAGTTAGTTGACGGAGTCTGACTACCTTGTGTTACTTTTTCATTCCAGAACAGGTCCAAATTTATGGTCCCTTATGTATACCTCAATACCAGAGAAGCTGCAGAGCTTGTACAACGATGGCTACAAGCTGGTTTGCTTCTTTTCCATGCAAAAGCTCACTAAAAGATTCTATATTGTTTTTGGAAATAATGTTGTGGTCAGTGATGTCGGTTGACTTTTTTTAAATATATCTAATAACATTATATTTTAGTCGTAAATTGATAATCATCTTCATCATTGTTTTCTATAGGTTATCTTTACAACTGAATCTAATATTGAATGCTGGACGAAAAAGAGACAGGTTGCTGTGGACTCGAAAATTGGACGTCTTAACAACTTTATTGAATGTGTGAAGGTCCCAATTCAGGTGGTTGATTTAGTCACTATATCAAATACAATTTGCTCCTTATCCAATCACTATTTGACAGGTTTGATGCATTTCAGAGAAAAACTTAATGTATATGAGAATACCCAACCAAAAAATAAGAGAGCATATGACAAGGATACATCTCCTATTTCAGGAACTCTACTTCAATCCTTACTGATAGGATTTTTTATTTTCTTGTTTTCTAGTATAAAGAGGATATCCTTATGTGCAGGAAATGGGTTTTGTCCCCATGATTAGACTCTTTGTAACTAACACGCATCGCGGTCACGAATTGTTAAGTGTAAATCACATTGCAGACACACATATCCTTTAACAACTCGCTTTTCAGGATCCTATTCTCACCCATTAGATTTTTTTTCCATTGCTTGACAGCAAAGTGGTCCAATTGCCAAGAATGCATTCATCTTTCCACTTTTTCTTTTTTCCTAACGAAAAATATATAACCTTCTGATATGTGTTAATCTCTTTCAAATTGTTGGTAGAATTCGGTTTGTCCTTGTGTTTGTACTTCATGGATGTTTATGTCTTTCCTTCCTGCTTGGGATATGAATTTTTACCAATCCGGTATTCTTTAATGTTTGGGTAACTGCTTTTGTACAATACAGTTAATTGCTTTTGTACAATTACTTCTTTGCCCTTACTAAAATGACATCATTTTGAGAGTTATTTTACCCTTGTCAGGAAAAAAATAATAAAAAATTTCTTCCCCTTCTCCTCTCTGCCACCAACAATCATCATGCACAACTTCATCTTCACCATTATAGCCCCTCAGCAGGCCGAATATATATATATATATGTATAAGGGGGTCTGAGTTGAGTTTTGCGCTTCCAAGATCAGTGTCTGCGTTGGGGTTGGCCAGAGAAGAATGGCATCCGTCTTGTTATTTTTGTATAATACACCTCTTATAACAGTAAACTCAATACTCAATAGTGCCCAAATGCCGAGAGATAAATAACTAAATAGAAGAAGAAGTACATGTAAGCTTATGATGGAAAAAAGTTTTCTCACCTTAAATAGATATGTTACATGCATAGTTTTTTTTTTATTAGAAATGCTTAGAGGGAAGATTAAAGCGAAGCCCTTTCTTAACCAAGCATACTATTAATATTAGCTATCGCTTTGGCAAGCATTTGGTTAGAACCATCGCTTCAGAAAGAACTAATAAGCATTTTCATAATGAGTTTCCTTCTAATATTACGATTTGATTATCTTTGACAATCTATACCTTCTTTTCTTTTGCTCAATTGTCTTAGATTGTTCTAACTTATATACCATACTGGAATGTTAGTTAGAAATTGCTAGCGTTTGTCTACAACCTTCACGTCAATTACAATTGATTATATAGGTGGTAGATAATGACAAGGATCGTGTTTCTTGCAGTAAATTCGTGAAGAACTCATAATTGCTCATGTTTTGCAAGTGCTTTTCGTCAATCACATCAATTTCTTTTTGTGTAGATATGTTTATTTTGCACGGCGATGCTTTTATTAATTGCGAACGAACAATCCACTTGATGTAACAGTTTCCTAATGAAAAGCTTATTTGTTTTTGAACTATAGTTTATCGTTTGCATTTATTCTAGCTATTGATCATTCGTTTTTCCTTTTCTCTTGTGAACAAAGCCATGGACTCTTTTGCTTGTTAAACTGCTTCATTAATGTATGAAAAACTTACAATCTAAACAACTCAGCCTGTAGAGGAGGTTGTCACTCCTATGACTTGGACCAAAGCAATCAAGACATATACGTAGTCATGGAGCTGGTCCAATTATAGTATGTTTTTTCTACTTGTTCTTAATTATTTGCTCATTTTCATTTATTACAGATTTCTGGAGCTTCATCATCATCTAGTGTTCGACTAGCGCTACACTATCGTATTCAAGCAGTCTTGTTGATATGTAAGCTATTAATTTTGGTTCCTTTTGACCATGAATTTTGACATCAATTAGTTTTTCACTATGAAGAACTTCATCGTGTTTCTTTTTATATGTTCCTTCCTACATTTTCTTGATCTTAAGCATTTCTTTTTGTAACTGCAATTTTTCTTAACAGATATAGTCTAGAGCACTTCATTTCGCATACAATTGTTACAACTAGAAGATGCTAGAAAATCATAACTTCATCACTAATGGCTACTTACATCCGACGGCTAGAAGATGCTAATTTGAATTGTAGGGCCATGATTACTCCTCTTCAGCTTAGGGTCATAACAGAATGCTATATAATTGATGAATGCCCTTAAAGAATAACTCTCAGCACCATTAGAAATAATTAGTCGCCTCTGTTTGGCCATTCAATACAAAAATTAGACAATGAAAGTACAATGATTTCATTATAAACATACAACATATTTCTCTTTTAAAATCTAAATTCACTTCCGTTACTTGTTCTTTTAGAAATCTGTACAATGAGTGATGAATTTTGAGATCAGTTTTCCTCTTATTGCCATTATTATTGCGTTCTTGTTTATACATATCTCTTCTTCTAGTTTTCTTATTATTGTTTTCTTTTTCTTTTTATACATATCTCTTCTTCTAAATGACGTCGACAGACATGTCGAATGACATTTAACTATGTATTAACTCTTAGAAGCACAGATACGAACAATTTACGATATGGGGACAATGACAATCTATGTTTGAGTTTCAAAGAATCTTAAGTCGTTAGAAAGTGTACTAACTTTAATTTTTGTAACTCCAACCTCCCCCTCTACCCCTCCTCGCCCACTATAGTTGCCTCTAAGTTGACTTCTCAGTTGTTTTGACTTATGTTCGTTTTCAAACTATTGTTCCAAAAGGGGACAAAGAACAAAATTACTAGCAACTTCACTACATGTAAGAGTTTGTGGATTGGGTGTGTCCAAATAAAAATCAATTGTGCTATTTCTTCAAATCATCAGGCAGTATGTCTTTTTAATAAATCCAATCATTTTCAAATCCCTGGTTCCTATATTGGTATCAAAGTATGCTTGCTTGTCTCTCCTGTTGATTCATTTGGCTTGATCGAATTATGTTAAAAAATTTATGTGACGAATTTGCAAATTTCTGGTTTGATGTTTATCCTTTGTTATGGTTTCTATATTTTGTTAAACACTGAATTTTCACATCCCTTAATGATAAAATTGAAAGCCTATTAACTATCCTATAATTCTTCGTTCTTTAAGCATTACAGCACTGCGGCCACATGTGCAAGTGCATTTAAAGCCCCCCTTGATCCAAGCATTCCATTGGGAGATTTCTCTGGAATTAATTATTCCGAGGTAATTCTTTGTTCTATTGTGAGTTGCAACTATGAGTAATTATACAGTAAGAGACCTTGATGTTTCCAAGACAGGCTTCTGCATTTACTGTGACATATCCTGTAAATAATGCAATTGATAAAGAAGGTAATGAAACTAAGAAGGCGGTTGCCTGGGAGAACGCCTTCATTTAGTTAGTAAAGGTAGTTTTTCTATTTGCCATTTTCTTTTCTTTATTTTATTTATGGTTTTGCCCGTTCAAGCGTCGTGCATTTAAAGGAGTTTTTTTTTGGATATTACCCAATTTTCTGGTTATGATGCTACTGTAAGATACTTTGTTAATAATTTGATGGACTATCAGAAAATAGTTAGTTAACATAGATGTGGAGCTTTAGGCTCACTACAGGTAAGTAGTTTGGAACCATTATAGATAAAAGAAAGGTTTGGATATAGGAAATCACTGCTCCGAATATAGTGCTGCTGTAACGGAGAGCTGGGTTGCTGATTTGAGTCTATATTCACATGACCACCAGAGACTGCCCCTTTGAAAATAATGATAAACTTTACTAGAATTCTACGGGTCTTTCTATTCTTCTAGAGAAAGGCAAGAGTCTAACAAAATTTGACATTCTTTACAGGGACTCTATGATTACATCGATAATGTGAACAGATGGTTTGAAGGGCTGATTGCTAAAGACATCAACATTACGAAAGGAATTTATTCAGTTCAAAGTGTTGAGTTTGACCATCAGGTAAGTTGGTCGCAACTAGTTGTGTATCTTTTTCTTTAGCCCTTAGATTACTTAAAGCTATTCATGAAACTTGAAACCAATAGTTGATTTGAATCAGTTCTCAGTTAAGAGCTAAGAGTTTGGGATTGGTCCAATGACTTCAGCCATACGTGAGCTTGCCTAATGAGTTGAAGTTCAATTGTGATTAATACGCTGTACATATGCTTTGTAGTGAAGTCCATGCATGTTCTCTTTTTGTTTCTTATGGTAAAACCCCTTTTCACAGGAGTTCGTAAACTAGTTCAGAAATTACACTCTGCACAAGATCGCTAAGTAGAACCAGCCTTATTGGGTGCCAGAAGGGCCCTCACCCGTTTCCTTCGAGCCCTTGTAAAGAGCTTTCCAGTTGAATAGATATGATTTTGAAAACTGTATCACTTTTTTGTACTAGGTTGATTTAGGGGTGAACAACAATGACCAAATTATCTGCTCATTAATTTACTTTATTTTCTTTGCCATTTTCCATTGTCCATTGTGCTCACATTACTCTGATATTCTTGTCACAGTTGCCTATTTATTTGGCTTTCTTCACAATAACCAAACTACCTTTTTAACCCATACCCTCTTATCAATTACTACTCAGTTTTTAAGTTTTGTTTAAATTTTGGTCGGCAATTGAATTGTTTCGGCATAAGTCCAATGTGTAAAGCTACAAATTAATGGACATGGTGTTTTTCTCGTTCTTTTTGCAGATATATGGGTACTATTGTTGGTACTTGGTACAAGTGACTTGGATCCCCTAGTGGCATGGTTCCATGTGGCAAGACACTAGTTGGTAGCTCATCGAGGTCTTTTATGATAAATTGGTGTAAATGTGAATTTTTATTGCTGCACATTACAAGACTTCAGAATTTTTTATGTTAGCATCCATTACTTGTAATCATGCAAGGAATGACCGTGTACATATTTGATTTGTTAGTTTAGGTTTGGATGTATATTTTGGATTCTACTTGTTTTTATTATTATGAATAATTTTTATTGCGTTTGGTATGAATTATTATGCTTGTTCATTAGATGCAAATAAGAAAAGTGAAGCATGCACATGAATAATTTTTTTTTTTGTGTGTATTAATATTTCTAACAGATGTATCTATTAGTAAATCCGTTAGTCATTTTTATTTTTATTTTTTCTGTAAATTACTAACGGATATATCTGTTAGTAATTCTTGATAAACTGTTAGCATTCAACCTAAATTTTTTAAAGTTAGTTGAAAAAAACGTTAGTAAGTAGCTTTCTAACGGATATATCCGTTAAAAATCCTTTGATTTACTAACGGATTTACTAACGGATATGTCCGTTAGTAAAATTAATTTTACTAACAGACATATCCGTTAGTAAATCCGTTAGTAATATTACTAACGCTAAAATACTAACGGATATAGCCGTTAGTAACATTTATTCTAACGGATATATCCGTTAGTAATGAGTCCATATGGTGTAGTGTTTCCTAGGTTTTATCTATTTGCATGTATTTACACGTTTAATATTCATGGCCGGATCCCGAGTAAGTTCTTTAGTTCCCTATTTGCATATCATATTGCTTGCTACTTGAATTATGTGGCTTTTGAATGATATTTTGTAAATTGGTAACTTTACACCATTTTGACATGTTTGTGTAGTGTATATGTATATCTATGTATTAGTTGAGGGCATGCTTAGATTAGTAATTCGATTAAAATGATGTTAAGTAGAGGCCTATCGCAAGATAGGATGAGAGGGGGTGTTTTAGTCCGACGGGCTCCTTCCTCTCTCATCCCATAATCCCCGGACCTAAAAAATCTCTGGTTTCTTAAAAGATCAGTTTGCTTTAAAATGGTTTCTTAATTTTTCTTTTAAAAATTAAGTGGCGACTCATTTGTTTTGAATTTGAAATTTTAAAAGAATTTTAAAAGTAAAGCTGTGGGTAAAGGAGAAAAATTGCGATATCCACAGCTTCTTGAATAATTCTCCATCAAGCACCACGAATCGGACTGCGAATATTCTGATTTTTTGGTCTACCCTGACATTTGGATGATTTAGGTATTCGATGATGGGTATTCTCCAATCTGTAGACACCCCATTTTGTCGGCTATCAGATTTAGGAGACCCATAGCTTGGTGGATCACAATGATCGTAAAAGACTCAAAAGGACTCTCGGAAGTCAGCTCTATCTCTCAGAATGCTCAGAATGACCAAAATGCCCTTGAAAGTCCGAAAATTCCCAGATTTGGTCCCAAAGTTCTGAAAACATACTACGTCGTAAGAAAAGTGATAAAATGAGTTTTTAAATAAAACCGGAAGAAATCGTCAGCTCCCAGAGACCCCCGGAAGTCCCGGAAGTTCCCCGAAAGTCCCCGTTGACCGGTTTGACCAAGGTTTGACCAGGTTTGACCAGAGTTTGACCAAGTTTGACCAAGTTTGACCGAAATTGTCTGAATTCACCAGAACCATTCTAAATCATGAGAAAAGTATTAAAACAAGTTCCAAAAAAAAATCGAGCGAAAACATCAGCTCCTGGGAGCTCCCAGAGGTTCCCAGAACTTCCCGGGAATCCTAGGTTTGACCGGTTTGACCAAGATTTGACTTTGGAATCGGGGAACCGAAACAATTTTCAAATATTTTTCATGGATACTAGAGGTCAATAGCTTTCCAACGGTATATCGCACATAATTTCTGGATTTAAAACGAATTTATTATGAATTTCCAAAGGCGAAAAAGGCGATCAAATCGGCTTTTATCGCGAATACCGCAAAACTTTTCAAAGTGACCTATCCCCGAACTATTTCTTATGTAAATTAGACTCCATTACCTTTCCAACGGTATATCACAACCTCAATTTGGAGTTCGTACGCATTTTCTGTGAATTTTGGACGAAATAGGGCCTTTTCGCGAATACCGGAACTTCGGGGGGCCTAAACAGCATTATCCAGACGAAGGGAGGAGCAGTGCCGCCGCAGCACTGGCCCACTGCCGCCGCGGCAGTGGCCCAGTGCCGCCGCGACACTCCCCTCCAGAACAGTAAGTTTTTGTAAATACTTTTGTGGTCCCATTTTGATTAATTAAAATCCAAAACGACGTGGTTTCATGATTTCAGATGTTTGGGACCAATGGGAGTACTTTCTAAATCCCAAAAACACCCCAAGTTGGCCTATATAAACACCCCATTACTCCTCATTTTGGGGGGAGTAAAATGCAAGTTTAGAGAAAGTTTGGGAGAGAAAGTGTAGAGATAAGGTTAGAGTGGAGAGAAAAGAAGCTTTCTTCTTTGATTTTTCAAAACAAAAGTGAGTTCTAACTTTGTTTTTACTTCATTACTTCCATTTACTTCAACATTCAATACTCCCAACCACCATTTTAGTGAGCATTCAAGAGTGTGGAAGCTTCTTCCATGTCTAGTGTCATTACATATGAGTGATACACCAATCTACAAGTCTCATGCTTCATGAATATCATCTATTGATTATCATCTACTTGCTTGATTATATATATGTTCATCTCTCCTTATCTCATTTCTTTTTCTTTTCTTAATTTACTTACTAGTTCATCATCATCTAAGTGATGACATGAAGTTTGGGGTGAGTGAATCCTTATGGATAGTAGCTCTTGACCTCAAAAACATGTTTGATAGATGATGATCATAACCTCAATACTTCCAAGGTATTCTTAGAATGTATTGAAGTTATGCCCAAAAATAAAATAAATCTCTCCAACAATCTTGGAGGTTCTTAAATGATGAGTTTGATGTAGGTATTCTAAGTGGCTATGATCCTTATTGAGTGTTGAAAACATGTTTTCAAAACACCTATTTCAAAACCCCTCTCAATCCCTCTCATTTGGTTTCAAGAAACAAAACTTTGTTTTCTCCAAAATCTTCAAAACAATGAGTCAAAACAGTGAGTGAGTTGAGTTCAAAGATTTTTCTAGAACACAATGCTCAACATATGAATACAAGGCCACTTGGAAAGTCTTCCTAACTCATTGGAGAACACCCATGATTTTTGGTTTGACTTGGAAGTACTTGGAAATGGTCCATTTGGGTCCCAACATTCCTTCCAAACATTCTGTTTTTACTGTCACAGCAGCTAGGTCAACTTACGACCTCTTTTCCAGAACACTTTTACAAAAGGGGTGGTCCTAACTTATTTTTCCTTTAAACTTCAATGTCTTAGGAAACTTTCTGTATAAAATGGGCCTCTAGATCATTCTTTTTCATTTTCTAAGATTTTCTAACATTTCAGACGACAGTACGAACTCTGTTTCTGAGTGACCTCTATTGTTTATGTAATTTCTCTCAATATGTGATAGCTATTCAAGATTGGCCTTTTGGGTTGTGTTCTAGACACAATAAGGAACATCTCCATAAAAAATCATGCATTGAAAACATTCCTAACCCCTCTTTTCAAATTCCAAAAGATCATGCTACTGTTCTGTCCACTATTCACAGCAAGTACACTTTAACTTTCATTCTTTGATTTGAGGCTTATATGCATTCCAAATTAGTTCATATCCTAGGAAGTGGTTCATACTACATTTGTATATATCCCATGTTGATTTCATTCATTCATTCTTGCCCATTTTAGACTTCTAAGCCATTCTAGAAATCCATGTACACAAAACACACTACAACCTTTGCACATCTTTAGATACATTCATTGCATTCATGCAAGATTTGGGGTTTTTGTAACTCTTAATCTAAGGAGATTATAAGGAATGAACTCGATCACTCGTTCATGCTTCCCCTTGATCTACTCATCCTTTCTCATCCGTCCCGGGAATTGAGAGGTCTTCTTTTGTCAAAGAATAATATGCATCATTCTAGCCTTGTTAAGCATATTTTGATTTCTTTGCTTATTTGTTTCAATAACAATTCATGTCCCCCTTTAGATTAGGAAGTCTTGATTATTTGATATATGATTAGACGATCTTTCCTAGGTTTATTTGTGTGATCTTTCACTTTACATTGCATGATATTTGGCTTAGATCTTATGAATGATATCTTATCTTTTGATCTTCCGATTTCAAGTTTTCTTATGTGATGTAATATACTACAATAGTATTAATTGCCGAACCAAACATAGTATAAGATGATTTTTTGGATGCTAATTGAGGCCCGTCGAAAGACGGGGCGAGTTGAGGGTGTTTTAGTCGCGACAAAGGCTCCTTCCTCTCTCGTACCAAAACCCCGAACCAAGTTCTTTGGTTATGAAGGGCCGGTGCCCTTTATCCATTTGGGTGAGTCAAAATTAGGTTTCTTGGTTCCTTAAAGACCAAGTGGCGACTCTGTATCTGTTTTCAACAGACCTTTCGTTTTCTTTCCTTGATTCAAATCAATTTCAAAACAATCTCGAACGAGAGAAGTGGTCCGAAGCCCGGTATCCACAATCTGGCGACTCCACTGGGGACTTTTATTTTAAAAACAAAATAATACAGAGGTTTGACTCATAAGAAGCATCCTTAAAATCATCTTTTTACTGTGTTTTGGTTCACCGCATTGCACTCTTGCATTTTTCCCCCCCGACTGTGTCTGAAACGCGGCGCTGACATTGTTCAGGTCTTGCTGTGCCAGGGCACAAGTCACCGTTGATACTGTACCTTCCAAGGTATATCAAAAAGAGTAAAAACCTCCGTACTGTCTCCCTGACGGTATATTGGAACTCTCGTCAACGGACCCTCTTTGACTAAACTCAGCCTTTGCATATAGATTCCTGTAGAACCTTTCATAGGACTGTTCATTTATCTTTTCAGATAGGACAACATGATATAACTGCTGTATGCCCTGATGGGATTACCTGAGCGATGTAGACGCTTGTGTGACATAGAACAGAACCTCTTTCTTATGATTCCCAAGGCAATCACTCACATGTGGTCACATTGAGTTGACCTGCCTAAGCATCATGACAAGGATGTCTGCTCCATGCTCGCAAAGATATACACCGCAAACCTTGTTTGACGGTCTTGAGACATAGGAGTATGAAAACCTGCTAGAAAGTATGATCACTATGACTGTACTTACCAGTTTCTCCCAGAAACTCTGCCCAAATATCCCAGATATAATCACATTAACCAGTTTCTCCCAGAAACTCTGTCCGAATATCCCAGATATGACCATATTGACCAGTTTCTCCCAGAAACTCTGTCCGAATATCCCAGATATGACCATATTGACCAGTTTCTCCCAGAAACTCTGTCCGAATATCCCAGATATGACCATATTGACCAGTTTCTCCCAGAAACTCTGTCCGAATATCCCAGATATGACCATATTGACCAGTTTCCCACAGAAACTCTGTCCAAAATTTCTGGAGTATCTTGGAAATCCATGTTATCCCTTGGTGATCATACTAGAAAGTAAGGTTAGCACACTCTGTATGGCTAGGACCTTATTTGTTTAGCTGCTATCTGTTAGAAATAGGAGCATCATATAGATTAGGGCTTACATCCGCATGTTTGTCCTATTTGCATGCACCATTCCCCATCAATTTGCACGCACTGCTTCGAGTCGGTCCACATCACTATCTTTGTCTGCCTAAAGTCACCACTGTCAAAGATCTAATCTAGCCCTTTCAAAATCTGTCAGGTCAGTATAGATTCCCAAGGTCACCAGTCAGGGTCTTATTCGTGGGTCAGAAGTGCGGATAATCGGTTAATCAGAATCAGTCCGACAGCTTACGTCAGCATGAATAGGGAAGAGTTGGAAAACAAGGTTACTGAATTGGGAGCGACTATAAGCCAACAATCAGATAGTCTAGCCCAAGTCCTAAAATTCATGGAAGAACTGAAGCAGCAACAGCCGCGACCTCTGCCCGAGTTTCCGCCACCAGGGTTTGAACCTCCTCTACATAAGAATAATGGGGAGGAAAACTGGTTTCAAGGGGTCCCACCGCTTACGTATGAGAAGAAGCTCCAAGAAAAATTGGACAAGGTCGATAAACTGGAAAGCGTACTCAGAAAAAGCAAGGGTATCGACGATTACATGTTGGATCTGGAAGGCCTCTTCGAGCCTGTCAAGCTGAAACTGCCAGAGAATTTCAAAATGCCTGCCATCGATCGCTTTGATGGAACGGGAAACCCGAAAAGCCACGTGAAGCTATGTATGAGTATCTTCCAGTCCATGGGTTGCACCCACGAGCACATTGCGATGCTATTCCCGCAAACTCTGGCAAAATCTGCACTATCGTGGTTCCTAACCTTGGAAGCCTCCAAAACCCGGGCCTGGGAGGACATTGTTCGAGTCTTTGTCGATCATTACTCTTACAATCAAGAGCTGGACGTCACCGTCAGGGATTTGGAAACAACCCGGCAAAGCAACAATGAATCCTTCGCTGCATTTCTGAGCAGATGGAGGAACAAGGTAGCCCAAATGACCCACCGGCCAATCGAGAAAGAACAAGTAAGGATGCTCATCCGGAATCTGCAGCCGCTCTATCATGAGAAATTATTCTACCAGTCCATCTCCACCTTTGAGGAGTTGTTTGAAGTCGGAACCCGAATCGAAGATGCTATCAGGGAGGGGAAGATCAAGAAGGAAGACCCTCCGGGTCAGCCAAGAAGGCCCAACTACTCCCGGAATCCCCCAGATGTCAATGCCCTTAGCGGCCAACCCATGGCATATCCTCCAAGGCCATACCAACCCTCCAACCAGGCAAATTCCTCCAACCGCCCTTTCCAGAAAAAGCCCCTTCGCAGTTTTGCCAAGCTAGAAATCTCTCTCTCCTCAGCCCTAGATCGCCTCCTCAAAAAAGGCCATCTCCAATTACTCCAGCCTCGAAATACCCCGCTCCCGCCTAACTGCGATATGTCCAAGCGATGTACTTACCACCAAGCCCCCGGCCATAACACTGATGATTGCATGCGCCTCTGCCACGACATCCAAGACCTCATCGACCAGAATATCATCGAGCCGCCACCAAAGCAGCCTCATATCACCCAAAATCCCCTACCAAACCACCAAAATGTCAACCTCATTGAGTCCAGTCCCGTACCCTTCAACCCTGCTACTTATATCACCCCCTAGGACAACCCTTGCTTTACATTGACATCCCGGATTCTGAGGGGATTCATCTGATCGAAGGGGAGAATGACGAGTGGCAGCAGCAGCTTGACGACGAGCAGGACTTGTTCTTCCTGGAAGAGCATGACCTAGGGGCGGTAGACCTCAAATGGTATGACCCTAACGACGAGAGTGATGCTTCCATCTGGAACGAGCCAGAAAAGCCATTTGTGGGAACGGATTGTGATTGGTTTAAAAAGGATGGGACTGTAGAAGGGCCTACTCCTGCTGAGATTGATCACCTAACCAGGTCAGGCCGCCACTATCAGCCTCCACAGCCTGCCACCGAAGCCATCGAAAAAGGTCCAGTTAAAGACAAGGGGAAGGGCAAGATGGATGAGGTCATCGAAGAAGACAATGAGCTGATCAAGCAGCTAAAGAAAACCCAAGTGCATCTCTCGATGTGGGATATTATGGTGACATCCTATAAGCACAGGCAAGCCGTGTTAAATGCCTTGGCTGGGATTGAAGTCCCCATCGACGCCGCGCCGGAGGACATGGTAGCTTTCTTGGGTGCACTTACCCCCGACCCCATCATTACATTCTCCGACGAGGACCTGCCGCCAGAGGGATCCGCGCATAACAAAGCGTTATACATTACTGTAGGATGTAAGGAGCAACAGGTGCCGTTTTGTCTAGTCGACACAGGTTCTGCTTTGAATGTTTGTGCATTAAGAACTGCCACTGCTTTGGGGGTCAGTATCCTCGACATTACGCCATCTGTGCAATCCGTGAGAGCCTATGACAACACTAGAAGAAATGTGATAGGAACTGTTTCTCTCCAAATCCGGGTAGGATCTTTGGTGAGCACCGAGATTTTTCAAGTCATGGACATACCTGCCTCGTTCAATCTGCTAATTGGGAGACCCTGGCTTCACGCCAACAAAGCTGTATCATCCACTGTGCATCAAATGATCAAGTACATTCATGAGAGGGAAGTAAAGGTCATCCTCGGTAATAGTTGGGGTAGTGAGGCTTTCCCGAATTACGCTCCCATTTTTGAAGTCCAAATACCTGAGCTGGAAGAAGGAGAAATCGGAGGATTCTTCATGGAAGAAGTTCATGTGATCGAAGACGAAGACCGATTCCCTGAGGTCCACTCCGCAGTCGTCAACATTGTCCGCAAGATGAAATACTTCCCCGGAATGGGGTTGGGTCGACGCTAGCAAGGAATTCGGGAATTCCCGCAGATCAAAGGGCAACAAGGCACTTTCGGGTTGGGGTACAAGCCCACTGATGAGGACGTCGAGCTACAAAGGCCATGGAAGAAGAGGGTAAAGGGTCTCCCGCCATACCGCAAGACTTTAAATGGACAATTCGTCAAGGAAGGGGATGATTTCCCTTACTTCGGGTTCCCTGAACCATGGATCCATCGAACCACTGGGAGAAGGCACCCTGGGCTTGAAATCTTCGCTGACTGCGAGAGGCCCCCATATCAAGACCCGTTCTACCCCGAAGAAGTTGAAAAGACCCCAGAGGAAGACTGGTTAAAATACCTTGACACTGAGGCGATCAAGAAGATGTGGGAGGAATCCACTGAGGAGGAGGAAGAAAAGAGGGCCAAGAGCCAAGATGATCAGATCAAGCCAGCTGAGGAGGGTCTGAGCAACCAGGCTGTAGAGTCATCTGTCCGTGTCTCCCAATCCCCTATCCCCCCAAAGTCTGTACTACCAATTATCGAGTCTGTACTGGAGTCGGCTGCTGTAAGCCCACCACTATCCAATGTAATCACTTCACCTGTCATGAATGAAATGAAAGACGATTCTGCTTACTCCTCTGTGTCTGACACTTGTGAATGCACAGATCCCTCCGAGGATCTCCCAATCGAACTAAAGCAACTAATTGAAAAACCACCTGCTTATGAAATAATCGAAGATACTTTATCAGTTAACTTAGGTGAAATAGATAATCCACAGATTGTGCAAATTGGCTCAACCCTTAATAAAGAAGAAAAAGAAAAATTAACCCTCTTGCTAAAAGAGTTCAAAGATGTTTTTGCTTGGTCTTACGAAGACATGCCTGGGGTCGATCCCGACATCGTCCAACATCATATTCCTCTCCTCCCTAATTCTAAACCTGTCAAGCAGAAACTGAGGCGCATGAGACTGGAATGGGCACTCAAGGTTAAAGAAGAGGTGGAGAAGCAGTTCAAGGCAGGGTTCATCATTGTCACCGAATACCCGGAATGGGTTGCCAACATCGTGCCAGTACCGAAGAAGGATGGGAAAGTTCGTGTGTGCGTCGACTTTCGTGATCTAAACAAGGCCAGTCCCAAGGATGACTTCCCGCTTCCCCACATTGATGTTTTGGTAGATAACACCGCAGGACATGAGCTACTGTCTTTCATGGATGGCTTCTCAGGGTATAATCAGATTCTAATGGCGCCAGAAGATCGGGAAAAGACGACGTTCACCACCCCTTGGGGAACCTACTGTTATAGAGTAATGCCCTTTGGGCTCAAGAACGCGGGGGCAACGTACCAAAGAGCTGCCACCACTCTGCTGCATGATATGATTCACAAAGAGGTAGAAGTATATGTAGACGACATGATTGTAAAATCCAAAGATAGAGAAGGGCACCTGGTAGCGCTGGAAAAGTTCTTCGAAAGGTTGCGCAAATACAAGATGAGGCTGAATCCAAAGAAATGCACTTTCGGCGTAACCTCCGGTAAACTCCTGGGTTTTCTCATCACACAAAGGGGAATAGAGGTGGACCCCTCTAAGATCAAGGCAATCCTCAAAATGACGTCACCACGGAATGAAAAAGAAGTAAGGGGGTTCCTCGGAAGAATCCAGTTCATCAGCCGCTTCATTTCTAAGCTCACAGCTACATGCGATCCTCTGTTCCGATTGTTGAGAAAAGGGGAGAAGTTCCAATGGGATGACCAATGCCAAGCCGCTTTCGACAAAATAAAAGCCTACCTTCAAAATCCACCTGTCCTTTCACCACCCACCCCTCATAAGCCCTTATTCCTTTACCTGTCTGTCTCCGAAAATGCCATGGGTTGCATGCTAGCCCAAGAAGGAGAAGAAAGCCACTCCGAAAAAGCCATATATTACCTCAGCAAGAGGATGACTGGGTATGAGCTCAACTATTCTACCCTCGAAAAAACGTGTTGGGCCTTGGTTTGGTGCACTCGCCGACTAAGGCACTACATGCTGGCCTTTCCGGTTGTGCTCATATCCCGCATGGATCCTCTAAAATACCTTCTCGAAAAACCCGCCCTGACCGGTCGTATATCCCGTTGGTTACTTCTATTATCCGAGTTCGATATCAAGTATGTTACGAGCAAGTCAGTAAAAGGGAGAACCGTAGCTGAGCATCTCGCAGAACATGCCATTGACTCCGAAGAAAGTGGGGACTTTCCGTTTCCAGACGAGAGCATCATGGAAATCAAGGAAGAACAGTGGAAGTTGTACTTCGATGGAGCAGCCAATATGAAGGGATACGGAGTGGGGATGATTCTCATATCACCAAGCGGGGACCACACTCCGTTGGCAGTCAAGCTCAATTATAACTCCACCAACAACACCGCTGAGTATGAAGCATGCATTCTGGGAATGGAAGCAGCCTTAGAGCTGAAAGTTCAGAAGTTGGATGTCTTCGGGGATTCAAACCTCATCATATCACAAGCCAGAGGAGAATGGAAAATAAAAGAAGAAAGGTTGAAGCCCTATCATGATCATCTCGACCAACTCAAGAGGCAGTTCGAAAATATCACCTTCCTCTACTTGCCCAGAGAAGAGAACCAACTGGCAGATTCCTTGGCCACTCTAGCATCGATGATCAAAATTCCTGTGGGAGTCAGGATGATGCCCTTGGTAATTGAGCAGAGGTACGAGCCTTCGTTCAGCATGATCGCCACAATCGAAGAAGAAGAGAATGAAACACCGTGGTACCAGGACATCTGGAATTTCATAGAAAAAGGGATGTATCCCCAAGAATCCACCGAGAGAGACAAAAGGGCAATTCGAAGATTCGCAACGCAATTCATCATTTGCAGCGGGAAACTGTTGAAGAAAGGATACAACGGTCACAACCTGACTTGCTTGTTTGGGAAGAGCTCCAGAAGAATGATGGAAGAAATACACGAAGGGGTATGCGGCCCACACATGAACGGCCACATGCTGGCCAAGAAAATCGTGAGACAAGGATACTACTGGACAACATTGGAAAAAGATTGTTGCGAATACGTGAGAAAGTGTCACAAGTGCCAGATTCATGCAAACATGATGCACGTGCCACCATCCCTTCTGTACAGCATGACTTCACCTTGGCCATTCTCAACCTGGGGAATCGATATTATTGGTGAAATCGTTCCGAAGGCCTCAAATGGAAATCGGTATATTCTGGTGGCCATAGACTACTTCACAAAATGGGTAGAAGCTGCATCTTACACCAAGTTGGGGGCCAAGGAAGTGGCCAAATTCATCAAGAGAAATCTCATCTGCCGTTATGGAGTTCCTCATGAGATTATTTCGGATAACGGAAGTCATTTCAAGGCAGAAGTCAGGGACCTGTTCGAGGAATACAAAATCACCTATCACAAGTCGTCGCCATACCGACCACAGACCAATGGGGCAGTCGAAGCTGCAAACAAGAATGTCAAGGCCATACTGCAAAAATCAACTGATACCTACAAAGACTGGCATGAAAAGCTACCATTTGCACTTTGGGGATACAGAACATCGATAAGAACGTCCACAGGAGCGACTCCTTACTCACTAGTGTATGGGATGGAAGTGGTACTGCCGGTGGAGATAGAATTACCATCCCTACGCGTAATGGCAGAGTGTGAAATTTCCGAATCAGATTGGTTGAGAGAAAGGTATGAAGAATTGGCCCTCATAGATGAAAAGCGTCTAGCGGCGGTCGACCATGTCCGAATCTATCAGAAGAGGATAGCCCGTGCTTTCAACAAAAGGGTTCGTCCAAGGAAGATTGTCAAGGGCGACCTTGTCCTTAAAGAGTTGCGAGCTCCGATCTTTGATCCCCGTGGGAAGTTTAAACCTAAATGGGTCGGCCCTTATATCGTCAAGACTGTTCTTTCCGGAGGAGCAACTTATCTCATGGACCTCGGTGGTGTCGAATTCAAAGAACCGATCAACATGGACCGCCTCAAAAAGTACTATGCTTGACTATCAAATAACCATTCCTTTCAAGCCTTGCTTTGAACTGCGCTCGACCTGATTCCCGCTCGGGGATACGTAGGCAACCACATCGGTTCGGTCGCTCCACCAACAAAAATAACCTTTCCTTTCAAAACCTTGGCCCGAACTACGTTGGACCTGATCCCCGCTCGGGGGTACGTAGGCAGACTTTCAAAAAGAAAAAAAAGAAGGATGGCTCGCTAGGTTGAAAATCCGAAAGGACGCCTAGGCAAAAATTAGAGCTAAATCCAAAGTGAGCAATAACAAAAGAGAGAAAATAGCTCGCTAGGTCACCTCCTTGGTGCCTAGGCAAAAATTATGAGCACGTGAGAAAATAAAGTCGCGGTCCTTACCATAACCCAAAAACCACCCTCCACACTAGGGGCAAACTTCGGCCACTCGCCTCGTTTGCCTGAACCTCTTCTAAACTAGGGGCAAACGTCGGTCATCTACCTCGTTTGCCTCACAACCATATATATCCCAAACTAGGGGCAAACTTCGGCTACCCGCCTCGTTTGCCTCTAACAACCCCAGCATGCTCAAGCAAGTACCAAAAGCAACAACTAAATTGAAATCTCAAGTTATAACATGTTTTCAGAAAGCTAAAATGCATAAAATGAGATTCCCAAAATAACCAAGGTTCACCGATAAACAAACTTTGAATATTACATAAGCAGGAATAATCAAAGAAATAAAAGTCTTTCAAAAAGCAACCACATGTTCAAAGACACTTGGAGGAATGAGCAAAATCAGTCAGGACTAGTTTTGTCTTAGTGTCTTTTATTTCTTCAAAGGTCTTTAGAAGTAGGCCTTTACTCGGTCAGTCCAACCATCAATAAAAGCAGCAATAGTGGTAGCTCTGATCCTGGAAGCAAAGACCCTCTCAGTAAACCCCCGGGGAACCTCCTGAACCTGTGCATACTGTCGGGCCAAACGGCGAGGATGATAGAAAGAAGTCTCTCTCAGACCCATCAACCACACTCTCTGGTGACCCCTGAGGCTCGTGGTGATAGCATAGAGGCCCCAACGCCTCACGATCCAGCAAATGTCAGCCTCAGATAAGGTGATCATCATGCCCACCCAATCGGCAAAGGTATAGTGAGAATAAAGCACGGCTTGACGAAAGTAAATTGGTGGTATACGGCCCGTCCACAGCTGAAGGCGCTCGTAAAGCCAAGCCTGTAACACCAAAGGCGCCCCAGAAAGAAGAGGAGTCCCTTGATTGAAGGCATTATCCAAACCGTTCAGAGTTTCAGCTAGAACCATGGCCATGGGATTCCTGCTAAGTTTCAGCCCGAGGCACACATGCACCAAGTCAACTGAAGTGCTCGAGAACAGGAAGTGCGAAGTCATGCACAATATCAAAGCGGCCCCACGGGAAGCATCATACATGCTGGGATTCCCAGGACTGGCATACCGGGCAATAATAGAAGCAATGTTGAGAACCTCACCTTGAATCAGCCGGCGGGAAATAGTGACAGAGCAATTCAGGTATTCAGCCAAGGCTCGCGTAGGGCTGAGGGTATCAGCAGAAGGGAGAATCAAGTCGGAGTCAGAATCATAGCCGAGAATAGCGCAGAACTCCTCAAGCATGGGGCATATTTCCAGGCCGTTGAAGTTGAAGACATGGTTCACTGGGTCCCAGTGAGCAATGGCAGCACGCAAGAACTCTGTATTCAGGGTCATCTGGCGAAGAGAAAACAGCTCGGTCAAGCCATAGCTGAAGAGGTTGATCCGCTCCACGCCATCCGTGATGTTCAGCCAAGCTGTGAGATGAGCAGGATCATACAAAGCCATATTTTCTGTCGCGGTTCTAGCAAAATTCAAAATTTCGGCAGCACCTCCCCGTTTCACGGACTATCCCACCTGCAAGGCAAAAGCATTCACTATCACAAAAATGCCCATCGCAGTAACATCCATCAATCACAATGCACATATATCAACAAGCACACAACTGCGCCTCTAAACCGGAAGATATCCGGCCTAAGAGGCAAAACATCATAATACTCTGTCAAAAGGTCACAAATTGTGCTACACATCGTCCTACACTGTCCTAATAATCATATCCTCAGTACAACCCAATCGAAAACAGGAAAAGAAAATAAAATAATAATCCCCGCTTAGGAAGCCTCAGTCCTCCTCTTCTTCGTCCTCCGTCGGACCACCCGGAGTGTACGTCGGCGACGGCCTCCTCCTACCGCCTCTACATCTTGGACCAGTCCTCGATGAGCCAGCCCCGCCTCCACGATACTGCACACACAAATAAAAATGAGGGCAATCAGTAAGGGAACAGCAAAAAGTACAAAAACAGAGTCGAGTCAGAGACTTACCAAGGACGCCATCTGATTGGCGGCAAATTGCCGCATACCATCCATCTGTCAAAATAATAATCCAGGGTTAGAACCTTGTAACCTTAAGAAAGTGCAAAATTAGAGACATACCCAGTGGTCTCGTGTAAGGACCAGGGACCGTAGGCTAGCCGCCAAGGCGTGACCCTCCTCAGCATAACTCCAAGGAACGTTGAGGACGCCCGCTGGCTGAGTAGGGTACCCACATGTGACTTGCGGCACCTCCATCATTTGGGGAGTGCCATCAGCGCCTAGAACATTGACAGTCCAATCCCAAGGAGGAATAGGGTCGGGAGCCTGAGGAGCCTGTCTCCTGTACATCTCGCGAAGCTGCAGGCACAGAATAAAATAGATCAAAAACATGGGCAAAGAATATAAACAAAAATACAAAAAAGAACTCACCTCTAGGAGTGGGAAGTTAGGCATCAGGAAACGGCCACGGTAAGCCTCATAACTGGTCTCAGAAAGAAAATGGTCCCAAACATCGGTACCAGCTAAAGCCGCCAGCAGAGCATCTCCAGAAAGGTCACTGGCATCCATCACAGGAGGATCATGAGGACGCGATACTGGGAACCACCAACCACCTGCCGAGACACCCGCTCACCAAGGAACCACTGCCTGCACTCAGTACTCTCCAGCAGAAGGCGGCAAGAGGTAAGAGATTTAACCGCTTGTATCTCCTCAGTGGCGGCATAAGCGACGCCCTCCCAAGGCGTCCAATCAACACTAGAGGCTGTCAACCCAGTTAAGAAGTTTCGAAGCAAAACAATCCGATGGGCCCCGCTCTTCACCCCAACAACATCCCTCCGCCATCTCAAGCCTCGTGGGAATAGAGGCACAGGAGCCATACCATCCTCATCCTCGCCTGACTCGTCTGCTGGGGAGGGAGCCAACATCTTCAAGTATTCAAAACTCCAAAGCTGCACAGACAAAGGAGAAATCAGAACAGGTATGAAAATCAAAGAGATGGAAAATAAAAGAAGAAGCAGTGCATACCTCCCAAGCTCGCCAGAATCCCCCAGTAGATTTAACATCGCCCCGAGAAACCTCCCCCATATGCTTGTAGAGATGGGCCAGGGCAGCACCGCCCCAGTTGTAGGAGGGGATCTCATCAATGGTCGCCAGGCAAGAAAGGAGCCTCAAGCTCACCCGGTCGTTCCTTGTCGCAAAGATGGAGCACCCGAGGACATACAGAAGGTAAACCCTCAAAAGCTGGGAATTGTTCAGATTGTGATTACCTCTACCATAGGCCCGGTAAAGCCAGCCGCAGGGAAACCAATGCCTCTCCAAGTTAGGGGGAACAGCCCCAATCAACATCTCCACCGCCTCCGGGTCAATCTCATAAAAATAGTCCAGAACCAGGCGCTTCCCGCCGACCCTCAAGCCCGTGATCATGGAGAAATCAAAAGGCGTCATAGTCATCTCTCCGAACGGCAGGTGGAAAGTATTGGTAGTGTCCCACCACCTCTCGGCCAGTGCATAGAAGTGCGCCAGATCGTTGCTACTTTTCGAAACCAAGCGGACGAAGCCTCCGAACCCGGCATCATCAACCATCCTCTTAACGGTGGGCAAAAGCTGGGTATACCATAAGAAAGCATGGGCAAGGCTACCATGGCCTTTCAAGGCCACTTCCGGCACCTGCACACAACAAAGGCGACAAAAGATGCACAAAATCACTATTCACAACCCGAGAGCAAAAATTCACAAAATCAACATTTGAGCACAAGTCGAGCTTCTAACGGTCTTTAAGTGCACACTACGGCTCACAAAACTAACACAGTACATAAAAGTGGTCCTAAAATGTCGAAAGTTTCACATACCAAGCTCGCTAGAGCCGCGGCCGAAAGATGGTGTTGGGGGTCTCGCAAAATCACGTCCGGGGTGTGCACCTCGGCCTTCATCCGTCCCTTGGCCTTCTTAGACGGTCTCCTTGAGCTCGAAGCCATGGATCTACAAGAAAAATGGAAGTCACATTTAAACTTTCTTCTTGAAAATTTGGGCAAACCAAAACACCAATCAAAAATCCAACTACGGGGAAAGATTACTCACCTGAGCACGCACAAGCTGCATTTTGGTGAATTTTGGCTTCAAAAACACCTCAAAATGGCCAAGAATGAGCTTGGAAAGCTCAAAAACCCGACATATAAGAAGATGAAGTCCGGCCACCCAGTGCCGCCGCGGCACTGGCCAACTGCCGCCGCGGCAGTGGCCCAGTGCCGCCGCGGCACTACTCCCCGTGGGCCCCGCGTCGCTCCGTTTTGCTCCGTTTTGCCCCGTTTTGGCCCGTTTTGGCCTTTTTCAGCCCGTTTTTAGCCCCGATCAGCCCCGATGGCCCATTCCAGTCAAGATTTATGAGGTTTTACCCCAAGCAGACTAAAAGTTGTCAGAACTACCTCCAGCAGGCAAAAATTGGGAAAAATCGGCTCCCGAAGACCCGAATCGGTCGTTTCAGGACAATCGTCGCGAATTCCCGATAATTCTGGTAACTGATCCTGGTTTTTAGTTATTGCACCGAAGAAAGAAAAGAGATTCCCCGTGAACCCTGCATCATCCTCCGAGGACAAAAGCAGACAGATACCAGCTCCCAGAGGCCCTGACAGGCTCTCTTGGATTGAGCACCAAAAGAGATTCCCCGTGAACCCTGCATCATCCTCCGAGGACAAAAGCAGACAGATACCAGCTCCCAGAGGCCCTGACAGGCTCTCTTGGATTGAGCACCAAAAGAGATTCCCCGTGAACCCAACATCATCCTCCGAGGACAAAAGCAGACAGATACCAGCTCCCAGAGGCCCTGACAGGCTCTCTTGGATTGAGCACCAAAAGAGATTCCCCGTGAACCCTGCATCATCCTCCGAGGACAAAAGCAGACAGATACCAGCTCCCAGAGGCCCTGACAGGCTCTCTTGGATTGAGCACCAAAAGAGATTCCCCGTGAACCCTGCATCATCCTCCGAGGACAAAAGCAGACAGATACCAGCTCCCAGAGGCCCTGACAGGCTCTCTTGGATTGAGCACCAAAAGAGATTCCCCGTGAACCCTGCATCATCCTCCGAGGACAAAAGCAGACAGATACCAGCTCCTAGAGGCCCTGACAGGCTCTCTTGGATTGAGCACCAAAAGAGATTCCCCGTGAACCCTGCATCATCCTCCGAGGACAAAAGCAGACAGATACCAGCTCCCAGAGGCCCTGACAGGCTCTCTTGGATTGAGCACCAAAAGAGATTCCCCGTGAACCCTGCATCATCCTCCGAGGACAAAAGCAGACAGATACCAGCTCCCAGAGGCCCTGACAGGCTCTCTTGGATTGAGCACCAAAAGAGATTCCCCGTGAACCCTGCATCATCCTCCGAGGACAAAAGCAGACAGATACCAGCTCCCAGAGGCCCTGACAGGCTCTCTTGGATTGAGCACCAAAAGAGATTCCCCGTGAACCCTGCATCATCCTCCAAGGACAAAAGCAGACAGATACCAGCTCCCAGAGGCCCTGACAGGCTCTCTTGGATTGAGCACCAAAAGAGATTCCCCGTGAACCCTGCATCATCCTCCGAGGACAAAAGCAGACAGATACCAGCTCCCAGAGACCCCGGCAGGCCCGAAAGATTCGATCAAAAGGAGCAGTTGAAGAGAGATCCTAGAAAGTATCGCTTCATCCCCAGCAGATTCAGATTAATCCTCAGCGGGTTTATTACACCGTCAGTAGTCCATTGTCGACTCGTCATCTCAATGCAAACATCGTCGGTCCATCGCTCTCATCACACCGTTGGGGCCTCCATGTTCATCACAGGACGTCCCAGGATTTCACATTCGTCCCGTGACTTCTATGTCAGTCTCTTAATTTCCGGAGCCCCTGTGTCCGTCAGTTATTTGCCAAAAGACATCTTCGATCATAGTCCTCTTAGACCCCACATCCAGTTACACTCGCTCGCAAAGCACACTTCCAGAAGTTTGCCCCTAAACCCCGAGTCTTCTAGACTTCAATGCCCTTATCTGAGTCACCCACCACGTCACAATCACAAACACTAGCACAACACTAGCCCACTCGGAGTGGCACACCCCTTGGCACCTGCTCATCCTAGGATCAGAAAACTAGGCATGATAGGACTCATGTATGAGATCATATCACATCCACACACAGCATATCATCCTCATATAGCATAGCATCCGCCTGATTGCTGTGTATGTGCATATGTGATTTATCCCTTTGTGTCCTGAACTACGTCCTGGTCTGATTCCCCTTGGGATACGTAGGCAGCTCACGCGGAGCACGACCAGCATCATCCTTCCATCTTTTGCAACGCTGTTTGTCCTAAATCTATAGCCTCCAAAAAGTCCTGTCTCTTCAAAACTTTGGCACTCGCTTGCGACATGCGTTGCCTCGCAAGTTCCTGCCAAAGAGGGGCAAACTGTAGACACTCCATTTTGTAGGCTATCAGATTTAGGAGACCCATAGCTTGGTGGATCACAATGATCGTAAAAGACTCAAAAGGACTCTCGGAAGTCAGCTCTATCTCTCAGAATGCTCAGAATGACCAAAATGCCCTTGAAAGTCCGAAAATTCCCAGATTTGGTCCCAAAGTTCTGAAAACATACTACGTCGTAAGAAAAGTGATAAAATGAGTTTTTAAATAAAACCGGAAGAAATCGTCAGCTCCCAGAGACCCCCGGAAGTCCCGGAAGTTCCCCGAAAGTCCCCGTTGACCGGTTTGACCCAGGTTTGACCAGGTTTGACCAGAGTTTGACCAAGTTTGACCAAGTTTGACCAAAATTGTCTGAATTCACCAAAACCATTCTAAATCATGAGAAAAGTATTAAAACAAGTTCCAAAAGAAAATCGAGCGAAAACATCAGCTCCTGGGAGCTCCCAGAGGTTCCCAGAACTTCCCGGGAATCCCAGGTTTGACCGGTTTGACCAAGATTTGACTTTGGAATCGGGGAACCGAAACAATTTTCAAATATTTTTCATGGATACTAGAGGTCAATAGCTTTCCAACGGTATATCGCACATAATTTCTGGATTTAAAACGAATTTATTATGAATTTCCAAAGGCGAAAAAGGCGATCAAATCGGCTTTTATCGCGAATACCGCAAAACTTTTCAAAGTGACCTATCCCCGAACTATTTTTTATGTAAAGTAGACTCCATTACCTTTCCAACGGTATATCACAACCTCAATTTGGAGTTCGTACGCATTTTCTGTGAATTTTGGACGAAATAGGGCCTTTTCGCGAATACCGGAACTTCGGGGGGCCTAAACAGCATTATCCAGACGAAGGGAGGAGCAGTGCCGCCGCGGCACTGGCCCACTGCCGCCGCGGCAGTGGCCCAGTGCCGCCGCGGCACTCCCCTCCAGAACAGTAAGTTTTTGTAAATACTTTTGTGGTCCCATTTTGATTAATTAAAATCCAAAACGACGTGGTTTCATGATTTCAGATGTTTGGGACCAATGGGAGTACTTTCTAAATCCCAAAAACACCCCAAGTTGGCCTATATAAACACCCCATTACTCCTCATTTTGGGGGGAGTAAAATGCAAGTTTAGAGAAAGTTTGGGAGAGAAAGTGTAGAGATAAGGTTAGAGTGGAGAGAAAAGAAGCTTTCTTCTTTGATTTTTCAAAACAAAAGTGAGTTCTAACTTTGTTTTTACTTCATTACTTCCATTTACTTCAACATTCAATACTCCCAACCACCATTTTAGTGAGCATTCAAGAGTGTGGAAGCTTCTTCCATGTCTAGTGTCATTACATATGAGTGATACACCAATCTACAAGTCTCATGCTTCATGAATATCATCTATTGATTATCATCTACTTGCTTGATTATATATATGTTCATCTCTCCTTATCTCATTTCTTTTTCTTTTCTTTATTTACTTACTAGTTCATCATCATCTAAGTGATGACATGAAGTTTGGGGTGAGTGAATCCTTATGGATAGTAGCTCTTGACCTCAAAAACATGTTTGATAGATGATGATCATAACCTCAATACTTCCAAGGTATTCTTGGAATGTATTGAAGTTATGCCCAAAAATAAAATAAATCTCTCCAACAATCTTGGAGGTTCTTAAATGATGAGTTTGATGTAGGTATTCTAAGTGGCTATGATCCTTATTGAGTGTTGAAAACATGTTTTCAAAACACCTATTTCAAAACCCCTCTCAATCCCTCTCATTTGGTTTCAAGAAACAAAACTTTGTTTTCTCCAAAATCTTCAAAACAATGAGTCAAAACAGTGAGTGAGTTGAGTTCAAAGATTTTTCTAGAACACAATGCTCAACATATGAATACAAGGCCACTTGGAAAGTCTTCCTAACTCATTGGAGAACACCCATGATTTTTGGTTTGACTTGGAAGTACTTGGAAATGGTCCATTTGGGTCCCAACATTCCTTCCAAACATTCTGTTTTTACTGTCACAGCAGCTAGGTCAACTTACGACCTCTTTTCCAGAAACCTTTTCGAAAAGGGGTGGTCCTAACTTATTTTTCCTTTAAAATTCAATGTCTTAGGAAACTTTCTGTATAAAATGGGCCTCTAGATCATTCGTTTTCATTTTCTAAGATTTTCTAACATTTCGGACGACAGTACGAACTCTGTTTCTGAGTGACCTCTATTGTTTATGTAATTTCTCTCAATCTGTGATAGCTATTCAAGATTGGCCTTTTGGGTTGTGTTCTAGACACAATAAGGAACATCGCCATAAAAAATCATGCATTGAAAACATTCCTAACCCCTCTTTTCAAATTCCAAAAGATCATGCTACTGTTCTGTCCACTATTCACAGCAAGCACATTTCAACTTTCATTCTTTGATTTGATGCTCATATGCATTCCAAATTAGTTCATATCCTAGGAAGTGGTTCATACTACATTTGTATATATCCCATGTTGATTTCATTCATTCATTCCTACACATTTTAGACTTCTAAGCCATTCTAGAAATCCATGTACACAAAACACACTACAACCTTTGCACATCTTTAGATACATTCATTGCATTCATGCAAGATTTGGGGTTTTTGTAACTCTTAATCTAAGGAGATTATAAGGAATGAACTCGATCACTCGTTCATGCTTCCCCTTGATCTACTCATCCTTTCTCATCCGTCCCGGGGATTGAGAGGTCTTCTTTTGTCAAAGAATAATATGCATCATTCTAGCCTTGTTAAGCATATTTTGATTTCTTTGCTTATTTGTTTCAATAACAATTCATGTCCCCCTTTAGATTAGGAAGTCTTGATTATTTGATATATGATTAGACGATCTTTCCTAGGTTTATTTGTGTGATCTTTCACTTTACATTGCATGATATTTGGCTTAGATCTTATGAATGATATCTGCAAAGCGGGGGTTTTTGTAAAATGCAACCGCGCTAAAGGAAAGAATTGTATTAATTTTTATCACAACTTCCCATGTTATCCGCAATTTGCATTGCAAGGCTAATTTCTATACACTATGATTAATCTATGATAAGTTATATTGTTTTAGCTGTTGGTTGTGCAGATTACTGCTGTGTGGACTGAACAGATGAACATCAGAATAGATGGAATGCTGGAATGCAAACAAAAGAAGTCAATGCTAAAATGTGAAGTTCGATCGCTCTAAGAGGGTTCGATCGATCGAGAGTTCGATCGCTTGAAGAGTGTTGAAGCGCTTGAAGATCAAGGGTTCGATCGATCGAAAGCAGTTCGATCGATCGAACGGGGTATTTCCAGTAACATTTGCGTGCGCAGCAGAATACGGGTTTTAACCCTAGTGTCTTAGGTTTTCTTATATATAGGAGTATTTTGCACGTCCATAAGGACGCCCACTTTTTGTTTTAACAGTTTTAGAGAGAGATATAGAGAGTTGTGTTTGTTTTTGTAGGTTTTCCTTGAATCTATACATTGTGGACTGGATTTTCTTGAGTTTAATACAAGTATCATTCACTTCAGGTTATTTATATATTGTCATTTACATTCTGCAATTCATAGGCATAGTTTAATCGCTCAGTTTAAAAGTGTTGCATGCTAAATATTGATAACATCATAGTTTTTTTAGATTTCTTATGAATAACTCGCAACCAAACAGGGTATTAATGTTTTCTTACGTTAAAAATAATTCTGTGACACTCCAGACGATGTCTGAGTAGTCCCAAGTTGGGAGATCACGATGAAACAGTGATCTCCAGCCTCTGCCATGCAGCAGGATAATCGCTGTGTTCGATCGATCGAAGTTAGTTCGATCGATCGAACCAGAGACAGTCAATCGATCGAAGTCAGTTCGATCGATTGAGGGATGAAGGTCTTCGATCGATCGAAAGCGCGTCGATCGATCGAACTCTCGGATTCTTGAGGATGTTCCCTGCAGTATTCCAGGACTTTTTGTTTTAGGACTTGTTATCATTCTGTCCCAAATAAATGCTCAGTTTGTCAAAACAGTTTTAAAACTAAGGCCCTAAGGCATTTTCTTTCAATATATTTTGCAAACCATCTTCAATGCTAACACCATTGAGGATGCGAGTCTTAACTATTGAATTAAACCGCTTTTGTGTATTTCAATTTAACTGTGATGATATGGTCCCGGTCATGAAAGGGCCATAGATTCTTTATTTTTAGAGGAATACGGAAAACTGTAGGTAATATGCTCCATTGTGCTTCAAGGTAAATGTATGGTAGATGGCTAGGTTACTGCGGATTCGTGTAATCCCAACACTTTCTTTTTAAAGTTAAACACCCTAATTTTAAGTACTATTTTAATTAGCTAGTTAGATTGTTTAGTTAATTTTAATTGTTTTCATTAGTAATCCTAGTTTGTGGAACTTTGTGTTTCGCACCATCATTCAATCTTAGTTATTTTATTTTGTTTTCTTTAGAGGTTAGTCTAATTCGATAGGTCAACACCTTCCCTGTGGGATCGACCTGGTCTTACCAGATATTACTTGCACGTCTACCTACACTTGGGTATTGCACAAGAGCGCACAAGAAAATTCTCGTGTCAAGTTTTTGGCGCCGTTGCCGGGGAAGGCGACGATCAATTCCTTAGATTACCTCAGTCTCTCTTCATCTCTTTCTATTTTTATTTTTCTCTTCTTTTCAGTTCTTTTGGGTAAGTTCTCACCCTAGGGACCCTCTCAGTTCATGTCCGAGAATTCCATTGAAGGAATTTTTGGAAATCCTTTCTATCTGTCTGACTCTGAAAGCTCCATCAACCCCATAGCCACTCCAACTGCATCAATGGATGATCATCAGAGTGAAAACGGTGACAATGTTGTGGTACCAATCGATGAGGCACTCCGTCCTCTTTGCGATCTCATGCAACCAGAACATGCACCTACGCCCTCTTGCATTCAAATCCCACCGCACAATGGCGAATTCCAGTTTCGCAATGGGATGATTCAACTGCTTCCCACTTTTCATGGGATGGAAAGCGAGAAGGTGTATTTACATGTCACCGATTTCGAGGATGTTTGCAAAACATTCTCGCAAACTTGTCCTAGGGAGGTGGCGCATTTAATGCTATTCCCCTTCACTTTGAAAGATAAAGCGAAGGCGTGGCTCCACTCCCTAAAACCTAATTCAATTTTCACCTGGCATGCGATGCGCACCGCATTTTTAAAGAAATTCTATCCTACTCGCATGACCACAGACCTTCAGTGTCAAATCAATTCCTATAAACAAAAGAGCAATGAAACCTTCACAGAAGCGTGGGAGCGTTTCAAAGATTTGCTTCTCTCGTGCCCACATCATGGGTTTGAGAAATGGCGAACGATCAGCTTCTTTTATCGGGGATTGAATGGTGAAACAAAGAAGTTGGTGGAAACGATGAGCTCGGGACCATTTCTGCGTAAAAACACTGAAGAGGCCGAAGCCCATTTCGAATGGTTAGCTGAATACGCTCATGAATGGTCAAATTCTGACAATATCTCACGCTCACAGATATCCTGTGTAGAGGAGAAAAGCCTATACCAGCTAACCAATGAAGATCACCTCATGACTAAGTATGCAGAGCTGGCAAAGAAGGTAGAGGAGTTAAGTATGAAAGGAGAGAGCTCTAGGCAAGTCTTGCCTGAAGAACCATGTGGCACATGCAACATGTTGGGACATACAACTCAAAATTGTCATAATGTGCCACATTTTCAAGAGCAAGCCCCTATAGAGATGAATGCCATGCAAGGTTTTCGAGGGGAGGGGAATTCCAACAATAATTTTCAAAATAACAATAGATGGAATCACCCCGGTTTTGATTGGAGAAATAATGCTGGGGCCCAAAATCAATATCAACAGCAGCCCTACAACAACAATCAATATCAAGGGCAAAATAATAGGCCAGCCCAGCATTACAATCAAAACAGAACTAATAATTACAATCAAGCTCAACCCTCCAATGCACCACAAACCAATGCCTATGTGCCCCCGCACAAGAAGGTACAAGAGGAGGAGCCACTTGCTAATGCCAATCTAACGCAGCAACTCATCCAAATGATGAGTAGAATGTCTGCTACACTAGAGAGGATAGATGCACGGCAAGAGAGCTCAGGAGGAACATTCCCTGCTCAACCACTTCAGAACCCCAAGGGACATAACAATGGTCCTAACAATCAAGAACATGCTAAAGCTGTGACTACACTGAGAAGTGGAAAAATCATAGAGAAAGGCATGCCTCCGTCCACTCCCGAAGTGTACGATGAGGAGGAAGTGGTGGATAAGGATGTTGAGCTACCATCTATTCAAGAGGAGGAGCAGTCTACCAATGACGATCCTATCAAGGCAAACATTGCAGCTCCTGGAGTAGAGGAAGAAGTTGAGCGAAGGCCTGGGAAGGAGTCTGTTAAGGAGGAACCACCAAAATGCCCCTTCCCTGCACCTTATCCTCAACGGTTGAAGAAACCCAAGAATGAGACGAAGAATCAGGAGTTTCTGGAACTGTTTAAGCAAGTTAAGATTAACCTTCCACTCCTAGATGCTATCAAGCAAGTGCCGGCCTATGCTAAGTATCTCAAAGATCTATGCACGGTCAAGAGGAGGCAAAGCGTGAAGAAACATGCTTATGTCGCATGTCAAGCCAGTGCGATCATTCAAAATGAGTTGCCCCCAAAACTCAAAGATCCCGGCACACCTACGGTCTCATGTAGAATTGGGAATCAAAAGATAGACAACGCACTCCTCGATTTAGGAGCAAGCGTGAACCTGCTGCCATACTCAGTCTATAAACAGCTAGGGTTGGGTGAACTCAAACCCACCCGAGTTGCTTTGCAATTGGCAGACAGATCTGTAAAATACCCTAGAGGGGTATTGGAGGACGTCCTTGTCCAAATAGACACTTTTGTATTTCCGGTTGATTTCGTGATATTGGACACAGAACCTGTGTCTAATCCTGGTGCACATATCCCGGTTATTTTTGGACGTCCATTCCTCAACACCATTGATGCCACAATCAAGATTAGAACTGGTATCATGACTATCGTATTCGGGAACATGACGTTGAATATCAAGATCTTCTCTAATCCCCGACCTGAAGAATACGATGATGAGGAAGAAATCCATTATATAGACACGGTCATTGAAGATGAAGTTGACTTGGTCGACTATAAAGATCCTTTGGAAGTTGTGATGACTCAATTTGGCGATATTTATCAGCCTGCAGAGTCCACCCCATTGGATGCTGACTTGAACCAGACGTGTCTTATGATGGATACGAAAGAGGAGGATAGAGCCGATTGTATGTGGATACAGCCATATGAACAACTGCCTCCTAAAACCAAGTTGGTAATGCCCTCTAGTTTCCAGTTCCCAGAATTAGAATTGAAGGAGCTCCCCAAAGAGCTAAAATATGCATTCCTAGGGACTGGAAAAACTTATCCTGTGATCATTTCATCTGTTTTAACTCATGAACAGGAAAGTAAGCTAGTGGAAATGCTTACCAAGCATAAGGATGCTATGGGATGGACAATTGCTGACCTCAAAGGCATAAGCCCACCCATATGCACGCATAAGATATATCTGGAGGAAGACGCTAAACCCTCAAGGCAAATGCAAAGGCGTCTGAACCCCAACATGCAAGAAGTAGTTAAAAAGGAAGTGCTTAAACTACTTGATGTTGGGATGATATATCCTATATCTGATAGTCCTTGGGTTAGTCCTACCCAAGTAGTTCCAAAGAAAGCAGGCATAACGGTCATCCCAAATAAAGAGGGTGAATTAGTACCGACACGTGTCCCCACTGGATGGAGGATGTGCATTGACTACAGGAAGTTAAATACTGTGACCCGAAAGGACCATTTTCCTTTGCCATTTATGGATCAAATGCTAGAACGCGTGGCGGGTCACAAGTATTACTGCTTCCTGGATGGATACAGTGGATATAATCAAATTGAGATTGCTCCTGAAGATCAGGAGAAAACCACATTCACGTGTCCATTCGGTACTTTTGCCTACCGACGAATGCCGTTTGGCCTATGCAATGCACCGGCTACCTTTCAGCGGTGCATGCTGAGTATATTCAGTGACATGGTCGAAAACATCCTTGAAGTTTTCATGGATGATTTTTTAGTATTCGGCCATAGCTTCGAAGATTGCCTTAGCAATCTCGAGCAGGTTTTAATGAGGTGTGAAGACAAACACCTAGTCTTGAATTGGGAGAAGTGTCACTTTATGGTGACCAAGGGTATAGTTCTAGGCCACATAATATCCGATGAAGGAATCCAAGTGGATAAGGCTAAGATCGACATAATCTCAAATCTACCTGTCCCCCGTACAGTGCGAGACATTCGTTCATTCCTGGGGCACGCAGGTTTTTATCGTCGATTTATCCAGAATTTCAGTGCAATCTCTCGACCCCTTTGTCAACTTCTTGTCAAAGATGCACCTTTCGAGTGGTCAGAGAGTTGCCAAAAGTCCTTTGAGGATCTAAAAGATCTCCTCACCTCCGCGCCTATAATACAGGCACCCGACTGGAGTTTGCCTTTTGAATTAATGTGCGATGCTAGTGATTACGCCATTGGCGCAGTCCTAGGCCAGAGGAAGGACAATAAGCCACATGTGATATACTACGCCAGCCGAACTTTAAATGAAGCTCAAATGAATTACACTACTACCGAGAAGGAGCTGCTGGCTGTAGTATTCGCTCTAGACAAGTTTAGGTCTTACCTGATAGGGTCGCCAATCGTCTGTTTTACAGATCATTCGGCCCTCAAGTATCTTTTGTCAAAGAAAGACGCTAAACAACGGCTTATTCGCTGGATACTCTTACTCCAAGAGTTTGATTTAACAATCAAGGACAAGAAAGGAGTAGAGAATGTGGTTGCGGATCATTTATCCCGGTTGACTTTTACCGATAACACTGAATCCCAATCCATTAAAGATGAGTTCCCAGATGAATAGCTACTGGTAGTAAGTAGTCTGCCTTGGTATGCTGATGTTGTAAACTACCTCGTCACGGGTGAAACACCAACTCAGTGGTCGAACCAGGATAGGAAACGGTTCCTCTCGTTCGCGCGTCACTTCTTCTTTGATGACCCATACCTTTTTAAGTACTGTGCTGATCAGGTCATCAGGCGTTGCGTCCCCAACGAGGATATAACCGTCATATTAGCGTCATGCCATTCTGAGGCATGCGGTGGCCACTTCGCGTCACAAAAGACCGCACAAAAAGTCTTACAGAGCGGTTTTTACTGGCCTACAGTCTTCAAAGATGGTTATTCCTTTTGCAAGACATGCCAACGCTGTCAAAAGCTTGGAACCATTTCTAAAAGGAATTCTATGCCTTTAACCCCTATCATCACAATTGAGATATTTGATTGTTGGGGCATAGATTTTATGGGCCCATTTCCCAAGTCTAACAACTGTGAATACATACTCCTTGCTGTCGAGTATGTATCCAAATGGGTAGAAGCGATACCAACGAGACGAAATGACCACAGAACGGTCATGTCATTTCTAAGAGAGCATATTTTGTCTCGTTTTGGTACTCCGAAAGCTTTACTAAGTGACCAAGGCAAGCATTTCTGCAATAGGCCTTTGGAGTCACTTCTCAAGAAATACGGAGTTCATCATAAAATCGCTCTTGCCTATCATCCACAGTCTAATGGGCAAGCAGAATTGGCTAACCGAGAAATCAAGCATATTCTCGAGAAGACGGTTAGTTCCAATCGAAAAGACTGGGCATACAAATTAACTGACGCGTTATGGGCATACCGTACTGCCTATAAGACGAATCTTGGTATGTCCCCGTACAGATTGGTTTACGGGAAAGCTTGCCATCTTCCTGTTGAAATTGAACATAAAGCTTACTGGGCAACGCGCTCATTGAACTTTGATATTCAAGAAGGAGGTCAGCTACGCAAGCTCCAACTTGCAGAGCTAGAGGAAATACGACGAGATGCGTATGACTCTGCAAAGTTACATAAGGAAAAGTTGAAGGCTCGACACGATCGTACGATTTTTCGTAAATCATTTGAGCCGGGGCAGAAAGTATTGTTGTATGACTCTCGCCTCCACCTTTTCCCAGGAAAACTCCGTTCCCGTTGGACAGGCCCGTTCATCGTAAAAACTGTTTTTCCACATGGGGCGGTCGAGATTGTTAATCCCAAGAACGATGATTGTTTCAAGGTCAATGGCCAAAGATTGAAGCCGTTCTTGGAGAATTTCCACTCTGAAGTTGAGCACATCCAGCTGGATGAGCCCAGCTATTCTCACGCTTAAAAAAAATCCGAAGTGGAATTCCAAATTGTTGTTGTATTTCTTTTCTTTTCTTGCACTTTAGTTTCTCTCTCTTTTGCTTCTTTTTGGCTTTCGTTCTTTATTTCGTGTTTGTGATCTAGTTCTAATCCATTATACCTTTAACCACTCTGTTGCAGGTGCATAGATGCGAGGTGATGATGTTCACTCTGTCGGTTCTTGGGCTGATTCAGAATGTCGCTGTGGTACCTGGATTGAGGGTGAACTCATACCCTGCCCCTTGCTTCATCAGGACCCTGAAGCTCATTCTCTTATTGATGCTGCTCAAGGGTACATTCCATATCCACCAGCCCTCCTGGATATCAATCCATACGAAAATATGGGATTTCAGGATGATGATGATGTGGAGGAGGATGATGACCTGTACATGGGACGCATGGTGGATGACGCACTCATGGCGCAGTGGGAAAACGATGACATGTGGGAGCCATGGGAGGATCATGTCCTTCAGGATGTCGTCCCAGAACGCCACAATGCTGTCTTTGTTTTCGTGGATGATTTCCTCGTGCTTGAGTTGGTCCCATACCGCTACGTGCACTTGAGCTACTTGCTATTCAGGCTCCAATGCCCCTTACCAGCCAGTGCATTTTGGGAACCACTGCCAATAGTGAGGTTGGAACTTGTCACATTTCTTTGTATTATTGTTTCTATTCTTTGTTTTTCTTTTTGTGTTAATTCGTGTTTCTTGTGTTCTGTTGTTTAATTTCAGTTTGTTGTCTCTTGTCCAGGATTGTCACTATGTTCCTAAATGGCATCCCGGTATTCCTTCCACATCAACTGATTCATGGTCTTGGGCCCTACATAAGGCCCCCACTCACTCCGCCGCAAGAGGAGGGTCCGTTGCGCAATCATACTCCGTTATCCTTGTCTCCGTCCGGATCACCTCTTGCATGGGCTTTCAATTCTGTGGAAACGCCTGACTTGTTTGATGATGTCCTTGCTGCTTTTCGATTGTTCTGGAAAAGGGAATCATCGAGTTTGGACTTCGCGTCTGAAGATTCGGCGGATTATGAAGAGATCGTGGAAGAGGAAATCTTTATACTCGAAGATTAGTGCTACATTTCAGTTGTTGCTGTTCAATTTCAATTCTTGTTTAGCAACTGGAGTGTAATCCTTGACAAAATGTTTTTGGTTTTAGTTTTAGTTTTATTTTTGGTTTTCTTTAGTTAAATAAGGTTTTAACCACAGTTGGGGATGATAATGTTGCAATTTGGATGCAATTATAAAGTTTTATTTTTATATAAATTGCGATTTTCTATTCTGGGGATGAATTTCTGTCCTACATGCTTGTTCTTCAACTGTTCTTTCAGTCTATCTGCATGTCCAGATTTGTTTTCGATAGTTGGGGATGATGTGGTTCATATCCCATTGAATTCTGGAATTTTTGTGTTCGATCGATCGAGCCCAGTTCGATCGATCGAAACCTGAATGTTCAAGCGCTTGTAGTTTACGTTCAATCGATTGAAGGAATTGTGTTCGATCGATCGAACATTCTTCGATCGATCGAACGAAGCATTTAAACGAGGCGTCTTCAGGACATCTCTTCATTACCCTCACTCTCACTCTCAATCGCTCGAAGACAGAGGAGAAGGCGACTGGGCAATTCTTTATTTCTGGCATCCAAATAGATGCTCTGATCAACCCTCTACTCATCCTCATCTTCATCTCATCATCCATCCATCCCCACTGCAGGTTCTTACCCGAGGTAGGCCCCACTCATGTGTAGTTTCCTTTTCCTTCTTGTTTGTGTTAGAAAATCCCAAGGGGGTGTCCCCTTGGTCTTAGGATCGTCTTTTGTTAAGCGTAACTTCTGTTTTCTTTTCGTTTCTGCGATTGCTGAACACCGCTGTGTTCGATCGATCGAACAATTTTCGAGCGATCGAAGGGAAGTTGTTCGATTGATCGAACAAAGTTCAAGCGATCGAAGTCTACTCCAGTTCGATCGATCGAACTCAGTTCAATCGATCGAACTCCAGCAGTGTTTGTTTTGTTTCTTTTTCTTCCTGTTCTTATCTGTATCTTGTGTGGTCTTATTTTCAGGACTGACAGATGAATCCAGTGACGGGCTATCATAAGTCCAAGCCCCTCGACCGTACTATACCAGACCCGGTACCCGCACACGGGTTCGGGAATAACGAGGATAGGGTTTGGTTCGAGCGATATTTTCAGACACGGATGGTTATGATTGAGCGCCCTATTGAGCATATCTGGACTGAGAGCCCATGGTTCCTCACACGGATCCGCGCTATGCCTCACTGGTTCGATCTCCTGTCGTTGGCCAAGAGGGTCAACCTATCCTGGATCAGAGGTGCGTGTGCGACTATGATCAGCGACCCGTTTACTCCATTCACCTACCATGCCTTCTTTCGGAGTCGCTCATTCATCATCAGTCCCGCGACCGTTTCCGCCGCGTTGGGGGTACCAGAGGTACCTGATTATGTTTGCCCCCACCGGCCTGATGCACCCGTGACCCCACCATCCGCTATTATCAGGGAGCTCACGGGAGGCACCGTCCCGTCTTGGGATGGCGATGCTTTGATCGAGGACCATTTTCTCACCGATGATTACCACATGCTTCATTTGGTCCTCAGCAATTGCCTCCTAGTGGCGTCCTATAGAGAGAAGATCGCGGCTTGGTATGCGCGAGTCTTATATGCTGTGGGGACGGGACAGCCTGTTTGTATACCACGCCTATATATTAATTTTATGGTCCACCTCACCCGTTATATCTCGTCCAGGAAGCACCTGAAGGGTGCTTGGGCTATTCAGAGGGTCATGGCCGATGCCGGATTCCTCGAGCTCGCTGGAGATGATATCCGCTCTTCTCCCCGCCGATTTAGCGAGGCGGCTGCTCGCCGCTCCGACGCCCAGAAGAGGAAGCGCAAGGGGAAAGGGACAGCGAGGGTGAGGGGGAGGAAGAAGAGGCGTGGTGGTACAGACACGGAGGCCGGAGCTTCAGGGACACCCACCGAGGTGGAGGAGCTTGACTCGGATGATGAGGATGATCCAGTTGTTGCGGTTCAGCAGTTTGAGCTGCGACAGCGGTCGCAGTCTCGTGCCCAGGGAGAGTCTTCTTCTTCTGTGCCTCTCCCGACAGTTCACGAGCTATTATTGGAGGAGAGAGAGGCCAGGATTAGACTCGAGGGCAGGATAGACCATCTCCAGACTCTACTGGAGTCCATTTTGATTCAGATAGGGGTTGATCAGGCTGTTCACTCTGCTCACCATCCCACAGCCACCCCATCTGCTCCGCCTGCTGCTGATCCGTCACATGTTGCTACTCCTACAGATCCACCACTTACTGATCCATCATCTGCTGCCCCAGCTGCTGAGGCTACTGATCCGGTTTCGACCACTGCTTCCGAGCCATCTACTACTCCTACTACTACTGTATTGACGCCTGCTCCTATCGACATCCCTTCTGATATAGCCGATGATACGCCATCTGGGGTCGATTAGTTTTAGTCGGGGAGGTGGTATTTATGTATTTTTGGTTGGTTGTATATGTTGGTGGTTTTTGGGTGTATTATTTGGTTAGTTGGTATTGTATGGACAGTATTTATCACTGCTTGTATTTTATTTTATTCTGTTCATATTCCAGTGGTTTCGATTGATTGGATCATGGTTTTATTGTATTATTGTTATCTTTTGATCCTGTCTGTTTTGGAGATTGTGTTCTACTTTTCTATGCTAGGTTGCTTTGCTTACGATCATCATTTGCTCTATACAGGTGATACCCATCTCTTCTATTTATTGAAAATCAACTTCTGAGGACTTTGTTGTTTTCAGTTGGGGGTAGGAGACAATAGATAGGTATACACCCGTAATAATCAGGTTTTGCACTTAGATATTAAATTTAATGAGAACACAGTCTGTTAAAATTTGAAAAATTTTTATTGAATAGTATTGATAGAATAACTCTGAATAACCTCTCCTGCTTGTTAATTAGACAATGATACATTTGTAGTATTCTTATCTTTTTATGGATTAAATCCACGCGGTTTTTCTGTATCATTGAAATGAATTGCATCTGTAAAGCTATTATGTACCCAACACTTTTGTGCACTAATTGGCAGCCATGTAGAAAATCTGAAAATGGAGTTAAAATGAATATTGTGCGAAAAAGAACAAGTAGTGGAAGCTAATAACCCTTTGTGAGCTATTGAGCCAATCATCATTTCTGAGGGGATTCTCATACATTGTCGAATGTTTTTTCTTGCATATACTTGGTAAATTCGTTGTTAAGTCTCAGTTTTCTTTAAAGTTTTGACTGCTTGTTAGAGGAGAACGTTCAGGATTTACCAATTAAACTTGATGAACACTTAAGTGCTAAAAATTGAAAGTTGAGAAAATGATTCAAGCCATCGTTTACCCATTCCTTTACCTAATATAGCTCACCCTCATTCGTTGAATCGTTTCACCCCTGATCCCACCTCGATTAAATATTTCCAATAAAATCACAAGAATCCAAATATTTGATCTATACCTTGACCTCATTGAACCGTTTGATAAATTTATTGAGAATGAGTCATCAAAGTATGTGAAATGGAAGGAAGTTGTTGTGGGGATGTTCAAGGTTAAAAAAAAAAAAAAAAAAAAAAAAAAAAAAAAAAAAAAAGAAGTATATGAAGTGAATGGGAGATTGGGTGGAGAAAAGTATAAATAATAAAAAGAGAAGAAATTCCATCACATACTAAAAAGCACACTCTTCTCTACAACACCCCCACCTACTAAATAAAAGCCGCAAGTCAAAGTCTTGAAGATTCTCAATAATTGGTTTGAACATGGAAGTGTGAGTTGAGTTCTCCACTGTATTTCGCTCCTCTAGTAAGTAGTATTCCATTCATGAGACTATACACTCTTAAATGTTCGTTTTTCATAGAGTCTAGTATGAAAGCATTAGCACTTAGAATATCATCCTTATAAAAGCTTTCATACGATGTGCGATCATTGTAAAGCAAGTTTCTGAGAGACGTTCTTTTTGAGTGTGACCAATGTGAGAATTGAGCTAAAACTGCAAGTTTTCCAAAGTATAATATTCTGGATAACTCTTAATAAGGGTTGGACGCATGGTTGTTAATTTCACACACACACGGGTGCATGATGGTAATACATTTGTATATTTTACTTGGTGATATGGGAGAGCATGTGGATCTCTTTCATGGGTTGATAGAGGATATTATATTATTGTAGAGTTGAATTAACAGTTTAATGGAAGGGGAAATTCTATAAGTTGTTCTAAATCTTCTTGAGCTTAAAATTGGAATTTTGTGGGTATATTCACTGCAAACCCTCACGAGACAACACTAGTCCACTAGGGGGAACCTAGGGGTTTAACGGCTTGTTGCATTCGCTAAATGCAACCGCGATTCCTGCGAAAGTGAGTTAGGATTTTTCTCTCTATTTTAGTTTAGGTTGTTTTTTTTTAGTTTATTTTATTTTCGCTTTATCGCTAGGGACTAGCAATAAGCTAGTTGGGGGTTGTGCAAAGCGGGGGTTTTTGTAAAATACAACCGCGCTAAAGGAAAGAATTGTATTAATTTTTATCACAACTTCCCATGTTATCCGCAATTTGCATTGCAAGGCTAATTTCTATACACTATGATTAATCTATGATAAGTTGTATTGTTTTAGCTGTTGGTTGTGCAGATTACTGCTGTGTGGACTGAACAGATGAACATCAGAATAGATGGAATGCTGGAATGCAAACAAAAGAAGTCAATGCTAAAATGTGAAGTTCGATCGCTCTAAGAGGGTTCGATCGATCGAGAGTTCGATCGCTTGAAGAGTGTTGAAGCGCTTGAAGATCAAGGGTTCGATCGATCGAAAGCAGTTCGATCGATCGAACGGGGTATTTCCAGTAACATTTGCGTGCGCAGCAGAATACGGGTTTTAACCCTAGTGTCTTAGGTTTTCTTATATATAGGAGTATTTTGCACGTCCATAAGGACGCCCACTTTTTGTTTTAACAGTTTTAGAGAGAGATATAGAGAGTTGTGTTTGTTTTTGTAGGTTTTCCTTGAATCTATACATTGTGGACTGGATTTTCTTGAGTTTAATACAAGTATCATTCACTTCAGGTTATTTATATATTGTCATTTACATTCTGCAATTCATAGGCATAGTTTAATCGCTCAGTTTAAAAGTGTTGCATGCTAAATATTGATAACATCATAGTTTTTTTAGATTTCTTATGAATAACTCGCAACCAAACAGGGTATTAATGTTTTCTTACGTTAAAAATAATTCTGTGACACTCCAGACGATGTCTGAGTAGTCCCAAGTTGGGAGATCACGATGAAACAGTGATCTCCAGCCTCTGCCATGCAGCAGGATAATCGCTGTGTTCGATCGATCGAAGTTAGTTCGATCGATCGAACCAGAGACAGTCAATCGATCGAAGTCAGTTCGATCGATTAAGGGATGAAGGTCTTCGATCGATCGAAAGCGCGTCGATCGATCGAACTCTCGGATTCTTGAGGATGTTCCCTGCAGTATTCCAGGACTTTTTGTTTTAGGACTTGTTATCATTCTGTCCCAAATAAATGCTCAGTTTGTCAAAACAGTTTTAAAACTAAGGCCCTAAGGCATTTTCTTTCAATATATTTTGCAAACCATCTTCAATGCTAACACCATTGAGGATGCGAGTCTTAACTATTGAATTAAACCGCTTTTGTGTATTTCAATTTAACTGTGATGATATGGTCCCGGTCATGAAAGGGCCATAGATTCTTTATTTTTAGAGGAATACGGAAAACTGTAGGTAATATGCTCCATTGTGCTTCAAGGTAAATGCATGGTAGATGGCTAGGTTACTGCGGATTCGTGTAATCCCAACACTTTCTTTTTAAAGTTAAACACCCTAATTTTAAGTACTGTTTTAATTAGCTAGTTAGATTGTTTAGTTAATTTTAATTGTTTTCATTAGTAATCCTAGTTTGTGGAACTTTGTGTTTCGCACCATCATTCAATCTTAGTTATTTTATTTTGTTTTCTTTAGAGGTTAGTCTAATTCGATAGGTCAACACCTTCCCTGTAGGATCGACCTGGTCTTACCAGATATTACTTGCACGTCTACCTACACTTGGGTATTGCACAAGAGCGCACAAGAAAATTCTCGTGTCAATATCTTATCTTTTGATCTTCCGATTTCAAGTTTTCTTATGTGATGTAATATACTACAATAGTATTAATTGCCGAACCAAACATAGTATAAGATGATTTTTTGGATGCTAATTGAGGCCCGTCGAAAGACGGGGCGAGTTGAGGGTGTTTTAGTCGCGACAAAGGCTCCTTCCTCTCTCGTACCAAAACCCCGAACCAAGTTCTTTGGTTATGAAGGGCCGGTGCCCTTTATCCATTTGGGTGAGTCAAAATTAGGTTTCTTGGTTCCTTAAAGACCAAGTGGCGACTCTGTATCTGTTTTCAACAGACCTTTCGTTTTCTTTCCTTGATTCAAATCAATTTCAAAACAATCTCGAACGAGAGAAGTGGTCCGAAGCCCGGTATCCACACAATCATCGTCCTCCATCAAGACCAAATTAGTGGTGGTATACCAGCCTCTCCTTGCAACTGAAGGTAATGATCGGACATGACCCGTGATAACTTGGTCTTCTAAGTTCTTTCCAGAATACGAGGTCGATCTTGTTTTTGCCAGCTTATTGGCCTCGATATTTGTGGACCTCGGGATGTAACTCACACTAATATCGTCCAATGCCTCCATGAGCTGAGTGGGCACAGAGTAAAATGGGCATAGTTCCCAACTTTTTATCTGGAATTCTCCAAATATCTGTCTGACACCAGCCCTGAGTCTCCCTTTATGTGCATGGATGATGCTCCCATTTCAAGGAGTATTTCAAGTCTGATAATAAGCGTTTTATATTCGGCCTGATTGTTTGTACACTTGAAATCGAGCCTAAACGATATTTTTGTCTTTTTATACTTGGGTGATACAATGACCACACCTGCTCCAGCACCTTCCGCGTTTTTGGAACCATCAAAAATCAACGTCCAAGGGACCAAGGACGTATTTAATATCTTAGGTACTAGTAGAGAATCTCCTAGATCAGTAGGATCCGGGTGATCGGCCAGAAAATTGGCTATGGCCTGGCCTTTGTCCGATTGCTGTGATCGATATTGGATGGCAAATTCCATTAAGGCCAAGGTCCATTTTCCAATTCGGCCTCTCATGATAAGTCTTGACAACATATACTTTGTCACATCAGTTTGACATATAATGTAAGTAGAAACGGGCAGCATATACGCTCTTAACTTCTGTGATGAAAAATACAATGCCAAGCATAATTTTTCAATCGGCGCATATCGCTGCTCGATTAGAATTAATACATATTCTACTTAAATAACAAACGGCCTGCTCGTTGCCTTGCTCATTGTCTTGAGCTAACATACTTTCTATGGAGCAGTCCGAGGTCGATATATAAAATTTAAGGTACCTACCCTTCTTGGGTGGCATTAACACTAGAGAGGTTGATAAATATTGCTTAATTCCTTCAATGGCCTGTTGATGACTATCTTCCCACTTGAATTCCTCATCGGTCTTGATCTTCAGTAGCGGGGTCCATGCTTGGGTCTTCCCCGCACAGTTGGATGTAAATCTTCTTAGGAAATTGATCTGCCCGAGTAGCCTTTGTAGCTCTTTCTTATTGGCTAGTGGCTTTGCTGCTTGGATAGCTCGAGCCTTGTTCTTGTCAACCTCTATCCCTCTTTGGTGTACCAGGAAGCCTAGGAAGTTTCCTGCTGAGACGCTGAAAGCACACTTGAGGGAGTTCATCTTAAGTTTGTGAGCCTGCATTCTTTCAAATGCTTTCTCTAAGTCTCTCAAATGATTTGCGTTATCTTATGACTTCACCACCACATCATCGATGTAGACCTCCATAAAACGTCCGATCATATCATGGAAGATTGAATTCATCGCCTGTTAATAGGTGCCTCCAGCGTTCTTCAGGCCAAAAGGCATGACAACCCATTTAATGGTTCTAATTACCCCCGGGTACCGAAAAGCAGTCTTCGGAACATCCTCTTCGGCGATGTAGATTTGGTTGTACACTGAATGCCCGTCCATAAAGGACAAAATTTTATGTTTGGCGGCTGTATCAATCAGCTGATCGGCCATGTGCATGGGATACTCATCTTTCGGGGTAGCTAGGTTTAGGTTCCTGAAGTCAATACAGACTCTCATCTTCCCATTTTTCTTCACCACTGGAACTACATTTGACACCCATCCAACGTACCTGGCAGTCCGAATGAAACCAGCCCCCAAAAGCATCTTAATATCTTCTTTTACCTTCAGCGTAACTTCAGGCGACATGCGCCGGGGAAGCTATTTGAATGGCCTGAACCCCGACTTAATTGTAAATTGGTGTTCCACCAATTCTCTGGATAGTCCAAACATCTCATCATAATCCCAAGCAAAGCAATCCTTGTATTTGTATCAGAGAGCAATGATCTCGGCCTGAAACTGTGGCTCGAGTGCCAGACTTACATATGTAGGCTTGTGCTTTCCTTTATTACCTAGGTCGACCTCCAATAGTGGGTCTTGTACATCGACCTTCAAATCATCGAGCTTGGCCGTGGCTGTTTCCAGTTCATCCATTTGAATCTCTTCCTCCCTTGGCATTTCTTCTTCATAGATACAATCGACCAGATTAATCATTCCGTCAACAGGGCCAATTTCCAATCTTCTATCGGCCAAATACACGCACCATCTGGCCATGCTGACCTTTAGGGCCAGCTGTCTCTCAACCTCAATCAGTTATGGATCCATCGATGTCTTTTTGCTCATTAATCTCAATCGGCCTTAACTCTTCTCTCCGACTGAGATTGTGGTAACCAGACTTCAAGTCTGGTAGGATTCCTTTAAGGAATGTAGCTGCGTTTGGTTTGCCTAATTTCTACAGCCTAGTAATTTGACTGGCCCGATATCATCTTCATATAAGACTGCATCGGCCATTTGCACTCGGGCTACAAATGGCTTTGTATCTACCCCAACCACTTCTACCTCATCGCCCCTCCAAAAAATCAACAATTGATGGAGTGTGGAGGGGATGCAATAGTTTGGGTGTATCTAGTCTCGGCCTAATAATGCATTACACGCGGCCGATGTCTCTACGATAAAGAAAGCAGTCATGACCATTTTGCTACCAACGGTCAATTCCAGAGGAAGGATACCCTTGGTTCTTGAAGGTGTTCCCGTGAAGCTTTGAACATTCATTTCGGTCGGAATCAGTTCTGACTCGGACTTGTGAAGGATTTGCAACATTGTCCGAGGCATAATGTTGATGGTTGATCCGCCATCAACCAAGATTCTATTTATCAGGACTCCTTCGATGTGTCCTTTCACATGTAGTGGCTTTAGATGTTGGGACATATGGTAAGTAGGTTTCTCAAAAACAACTTTGACTGGTCCAGTAAGCTTTAGCCCTTCTTCGGTTTGATGTCCTTTCGACCTCTAAATGGTGATCTTTGGCCGATCAGACTGTACATCAGTGTTGTCCACATTCTTGCTTGTGGCCTCTACCACATTGGGTTTAACGATCTCTCCCCCATTCCAGAATATGTCTTCTATTGTGTCCGACTCTTTGGTCAAGCCCTCCGTTACATCTCCTTCTATAGCCAAAGGCTGATCTGGCATGGCCATAAAGGACATGGGCAGAGTGAAAACCATGTTAGAAGATAAACTTACAGGGATGCATCCGAATTGAATTGGCGTTGCATCCGAATTTGAAAAGTCTTCATCGGTTTCAACGTCCATCTTGTCTGATTCGGGCTTGCATCCTTCCTGCTGCTTCTCCCGTCTAAAGGTTTCTTTCAGGTGCTCAGTAGCATGCATCGCTCCTTTACCAGCTTTCTTGTCAAACATGGGCTTGTCAGCAAATTACTGCTGGTCACCGATCATGTACGATTCAAGAAACCTTAGAGGATTATATTCCCGATCCTCCCAGTACTGCCTTTCTCTCTCCGTTTGTCTAGCCCTCTAAAACCTCTTTTTCTGGGACTTGCTGTATTTTGGCGCAGCAGGAAATTTTGGATGTTCCGTCCGGTGCCACCTTCTTTCATTTACCCTTGGTGGTAGTATCATTCTAGAGCAGAAGTCCGAAGCTGCGACCTTGTCTGATGCGGTCATCCTTGGTCGTGGCTGATGTCGTTTTTTTCCCACATGGCTTGAACCCACAAGGCTGTTTACCAGTTGCGTCACGAGTTTTGGCTTCTATTCGGGCTTAACCTGACCTTGCTTAGGGAACGAAAGTCTTTGGTGCACAGACCTTCTCGGGCTATGCTCACTTGCTCTTGGCCTCTTGCTTGGGCTAGAGGCCTCCTTCTTGGTATTGGCCTTGCACCTTGGGCAGAGGCCTTGTTCTATTAGATTAAGTTGGTATCGTAAATCAGCAATCAAATTGTCAGTGGTTGACCGGGCCGTTACAGAATCGGTCTTGCATTCTTTTTCTTTTCGCTCCTGATAGGTTCTTTGGAGCTCATGTATTGTCACATTAGGCCCATTAGTGGCTGTAATGGCGATTTGTTTTCCTTCTCTTTGCTTTGGCGGCTCTTCCCTCTTGGTCAAGTCCACCATCGGCCTCGGTCTTGTCAGCTTTGTTAAATCGAGCATGACCATGTTGGTGCTGGTGATTTGAGGGAATGGGTCGGTATCAATTCCCATAGCCTTGTCCGAGAACTTGAAGACTCCTTTCCCCACGTTTTCCTGTATGACATTATAAAAAACAACACAATTATTAGTGGAGTGCTTCCAAGAGTTATGCCACTTACAGTATTCTTTATTTTTCAAGTCATCGGCCTTGGGGATCCGATGTCCTTCATTCAGCTTGATCACTTTATCGGCCAATAAGGCATCGAAAATTTGATTAGCCATGGTGATATCAAAAGTATAATTCTTTCCCGCATCAAACGCCATCCTCTTCGCGGCGGCATTATTATTGACGGGCTTATTCAAAGCGTTACATATAATCGGCCGTTTGCAGACTCACTCGGCCATGTCGCTTTCTGTTTTGAGGTCACAATCTGCTAAGTGGATCTTGTAATTAGGGTCCTTATAATATGTACCCTTGGATGAATTCTTCTTATCCTGGTCATCCAATAGGATACATTCGTACCGAGCAGCCCGCGTGGCTAGCTCGAATAGATCGCAGAAGTCAGTTCCCTCAAACCTCTTACGAAGTTCAAAAGACATGCCCCCTATGGCCATTTTCACGTATTCTTTTTCGGGCAAGACCGTCTTACACCGATACTTGGCCTTTCAAAAATGGGCAATGTAAGCTTCCACAGTTTTCTCCCACAGCTGTAGCATCCTGGACAGATCTGCTAGTGATGTTTCTGGCTCAGTCCTATAGAACTGGCCGTGGAAGAGCTTTTCCATTGCTGGCCAATTTTGCACTGAATTGACCGGGAGATTGACGTACCACAAAAACATTATGCCAGTTAACGAGTTTGGGAATAGCCTCAATTTAAGTGGCTCACTACTGCCTACATGGCCGCATTGAACAATAAAACGGCCGATATGTTCCACCGAAGACTGTTCACTTTTTCTAGAAAACCGAGTGAAGTTTGGGACTTTGTAGCCTTGGGGAAATAGGACTTGGTCAATTTCAGCGGATAAGGCCGTCTGTATGTCAGCCTCTCCATCCTCCTCATAAACGGGCCATATTCTTCATGTATGGCCGCTACCAGCTCCTCCCTATTGATGGGTTGTAGAGCTACAGGCCGAGCCATCACCACAGGGGGTATCACTGGAGGTGGCAGCTGTTGGTTATTTGTTGATCTGATGGGTCCAAAACCCACCATTGTTTCTTTGCCCCCCAGCAGTGTGAACTGGGGGTGGTAAGTGGTCGGATGAACTTTTAGTACGACCTGTTGGTCGGACAAAGACCAGTGTCGCCGATCCACTGGGATCGGTGACAACCGAGTCACTGGCCAGTCCGTTCTATGATTCAGACTGCTTGCCTGAACCATTACCTTTCCTAAGGTTCGGACAAACATAGGGTGGATCCTTCGGCTTGTTGGGCTCGAGCGATGTGCCAGAGCCTGACCGGCTACTCTGTTCTTTACTACCATCAGCTTTATAAGTCTCTACAATTTACCGATTATGTCCGACAGGCGATCCAATTTTATGTGGGTGGTCCTAGTCTCCATGACCAAGTCAGCTTGACTCTGATGTATATAGGTCGTTTTCCTGATTACATCCTTGAGATTTCCCATTAAACCTATCAAGGCGTTATATTCCTGCCTCATGGGTTCAACGTTGGCTTTCATGGCCTCAAAGATTGCCTCGATAGTGACACTGCCATCATGTGGAGAATGGTCAGTACTCTCCTCTATAGATGGGTCAATGGCATGATCATCCTGGCCGTTTTTGCTTGATTGCTTATCCTTCTTCGGCGGCATGACTTGACACTGTGGGTCCCACTGGGTGTGCCAAAATGTTTGCTTGTAGTTTGTGCGGGCGTACAAGAGCCAAACGGGCTCGGTGTTGGTGCAAACTAATTTCTTATGTGCTTGTGTAAGTAATACACAAGGCCTTGTGAATCTGACTTCTAAATAGAGTGATTGTGTGCAGTGAGTAGGAAAGTACCCTCACCATAAATTCTTTAGCAGTACTGAAGCACACAAGCTAAACAGTGCAGATTTTACCAAGTAAACAAATCACTAATGATTTAATAAAAGTACATTTTATTTAGTGTTTAGAAAAAATAAACAAATCCAAAGAACAACACTAGGACAGACTCATTGTCCAAAAGAACAAAAGAAATAACAAAAAGGGAGACCTGTTTGCTACGATTGCTGAAGAACATAAAGGTATGAATGCTTCGAATGCTTTTTGGATGCAGTGTATGCTATTTTTCGAGATGTCGCGGAGTCCTTTGTTCGGTTGGCCTGCTTCCATATTTATAGCGGCCTTTAGGAATTCTGATAAGGAAATGACTCCTTAGCTTGCGCCTTAAGCTGAGTGGTTGATTGGCTGATTGGCAGAAACCTTCCTAATCTTCAACTCTTGCCTTATCTTTATGTTGATTGAACTAATCCCTATATTCTAGGGATCAACCTTCCAATCCAGCTGGACGTGATCCAATTCATTTCCCAAACAGACTCGGATTTCCAAAATCTAGGATGACGTCACAAATGACAGCTGTAGACACCCCATTTTGTCGGCTATCAGATTTAGGAGACCCATAGCTTGGTGGTTCACAATGATCGAAAAAGGACTCAAAAAGACTTCTGGAAGTTGGTTCTATTTCTCAAAATGCTCAGAATGACCAAAATGCCCCTGAAAGCCATAAAACTCCCAGATTTGATCCCAAAGTTCAACATGCTATGTCATAAGAAAAGCGATAAAATGAGTTTTTAAGAGAAATCGGGTGAAATCGTCAGCTCCCAGAGACCCCCGGAAGTCCCGGAAGCTCCCGGAAAGTCCCCGTTGACCGGTTTGACCAAGGTTTGACCAAGGTTTGACCAAGTTTGACCAAGTTTGACCGAAATCATCCGAATTCACCAGAATCGTTTTAAATCATGAAAGAAGTGTTAAAACAAGTTCCAAAAGAAATTCAAGCGAAAACATCAGCTCCCGGGAATTCCCGGAGGTTTCTAGAACTTCCCGGGAATCCCAGGTTTGACCAGTTTGACCAAAATTTGACTTTGGAACCGGGGCGCCAAAACAATTTTCAAATATTTTTCATAGATACTAGAGGTTAATAGCTTTCCAACAGTATATCACACATAATTTCTGGATTTAAAACGAATTTATTACGAATTTCCAAAGGCAAAAAAGGCGATCAAATCAGCTTTTATCGCGAATACCGCAAAACTTTTCAAAGTGACCTATCCCCAAACCATTTTTATGTAAAGTAGACTCCATTACCTTTCCAACGGTATATCACAACCTCAATTTGGAGTTTGTATGCATTTTCTGTGAATTTCGGACGAAATAGGGCCTTTTCGCGAATACCGGAACTTCAGGGGGCCTAAACAGCATTATCTGGACGAAGGGAGGAGCAGTGCCACCGCGGCACTGGCCCACTGCCACCGCGGCACTGGCCCAGTGCCGCCGCGGCACTCCCCTCCAGAACAGTGTATTTTTGTAATTAGTTTTGTGGTCCCATTTTGATTAATTAAAAGCCAAAACGACATAGTTTTATGATTTCAGATGTTTGGAGCCAATGGGAATACTTTCTAAATCCCAAAACCACCCCAAGTTGGCCTATATAAACACCCCATTACTCTTCACTTTGGAGAGTGAAATGAAAGTTTAGGAAAAGTTTGGTAGAGAAAGTTGTAGAGATAAGGTTAGAATAGAGAGAAAGAAGCTTCCTTCTTTGATTTTTCAAAACAAAAGTGAGTTCTAAACCTTGTTTTTACTTCATTACTCCCATTTACTTCAACATTCAATACTCCCAACCACCATTTTGGTGAGCATTCAAGAGAGTGGAAGCTTCTTCCATGTCTAGTGTCATTACATATGAGTGAAACACCAATCTACAAGTCTCATGCTTCATGAATATCATCTATTGATCATCATCTACTTGCTTGTTTATTTATTGTTTATCTCTTCTTATCTCATTTCTTTTTTATTTTTCTTTATTTACTTACTAGTTCATCATCATCTAAGTGATGACATGAAGTTTGGGGTGAGTGAATCCTTATGGATAGTAGCTCTTGACCTTAAAAACATGTTTGATAGATGATGACCATAACCTCAATACTTCCAAGGTATTCTTGGAATGTATTGAAGTTATGTTCAAAATAAAAATAAATCTCTCCAACAATCTTGGAGGTTCTTGATGATGAGTTTGATGTTGGCATTTTAAGTGGCTATAATCCTTTTTGAGTATTACAAATATATTTTCAAAACATCTATTTCAAAACCCCTCTCAATCCTTCTCATTTTGGTTTCAAGAAACAAAACCTTGTTTTCCCAAAATCTTCAAAATAATGAGTCAAAACAGTGAGTGAGTTGAGTTCAAAGATTTCTCTAGAACTCAATACTCAACATATGGATGCAAGTCCACTTGGAAAGTATTCCTAACCCATTTGAGAACACCCATGATTTTTGGTTTGACTTGGAAGTACATAGAAATGGTCCATTTGGACCCAAACATTCCTTCCAGACATTCTGTTTTTGCTGTCACAGCAGCTAGGTCCACTTCTAACTTCTTTTACAGAAACATTTCCAAACGAAGTGGTCTTAACTTATTTTTCCCTTAAACTTCAATGTCTTAGGGAACGTTCTGTATAAAATGGGCCTCTAGATCATTAGTTTTCATTTTCTAAGATTTTTCAACATTTCAGTCGACGGTACGGACTCTGTTTCTGAGTGACCTTCATTATGTATATGATTTCTCTCAATCTGTGATAGCTATTCAAGATTTTCCTTTTGGGTTATGTTCTAGACACAATAAGGAACATCTCCATAAAAAATCATGCATTGAAAACATTCCTAACCCCTCTATTAAAATTCCAAAATATCACGCTACTGTTCTGTCCACTATTCACAGCAAGCACATTTCAACTTTCATTCTTTGATTTGATGCTCATATGCATTCGAAATTAGTTCATATCTTAGGAAATAGTTCATACCACATTTATACATATCCTATGTTAATTTCATTCATTCATTCCTACATATTTTAGACTTCTTAGTCACTCTAGGAATCCATGTATCCAAAACACACTACAACCTTTGCACATTTTAGATACATACATTGCATTCATGCAAGATTTGGGGTTTTTGTAACTCTTAATCTAAGAAGATTATAAGGAATGATCACGATCACACGTTCATGCTTACCCTTGATCTAATCATCCTTTCTCATCCGTCCCGGGGATTGAGAGTTCTTCATTTCTCAAAGATTAACATGCATCATTCTAGCTTGCTAAGCATATTTCGATTTCTTTGTTTATTTGTTTCAAGAACAATTCATGTCCCCCTTTAGATTAGGAAATCTTGATTATTTGATATATGAATAGACGATTTTTCCTAGGTTTATTTGTGTGATCTTTCACTTTACATTGTATGGTATTTGACTTAGATCTTATGAATGATATTTTATCTTTAGATCTTCCATTTTCAAGTTTTTTATGTAATGTAATATACTACCATAGTATTAATTGCCGAACCATACATAGTATAAGATGATTATTTGGATGCTAATTGAGGCCCGTCGAAAGACGGGGCGAGTTGAGGGTGTTTTAGTCGCGACAAAGGCTCCTTCCTCTCTCGTACCAAAACCCCGAACCAAGTACTTTGATTATGAAGGGCCGGTGCCCTTTATCCATTTGGGTGAGTCAAATTTGGGTTTCTTGGTTTCCTAAAGACCAAGTGGCGACTCTGTATCTGTTTTCAACAGACCTATTTTCTTTTCTTTGATCCAAGTCAAATTCCTTTTCAAAACAATCTCAAACAAGAGAAGTGGTCCACTTCTGGTGTCCACAATCTGGCGACTCTGCTGGGGATTTTTATTTTTAAAACAAAATAATACAGAGGTTTGACTCATAAGAAGCATCCTTAAAATCATCTTTTTACTGTGTTTGGTTCACCGCATTGCACTTCTGCATTTCCCCTTCGACTGTGTCTGAAACGCGGCGCTGACATTGTTCAGGTCTTGCTGTGCCAGGGCACAAGTCACCGTTGATACTGTACCTTCCAAGGTATATCAAAAAGAGTAAAAACCTCCGTACTGTCTCTCCGACGGTATATTGGAACTCTCGTCAACGGACCCTCTTTGACTAAACCCATCCTTTGCATATAGATTCCTGTAGAACCTTTCATAGGATTGTTCATTTATCTTTTCAGATAGGACAATGTGATATAACTGCTGTATGCCCTGACGGGATTACCTGCGCGTGTAGACGCTTATGTGTCATAGAACAGAACCTCTTTCTTATGATTCCCAAGGCAATCACTCACATGTGATCACATTGAGTTGACTTGCCTAAGCACCATGATAAGGATGTCTGCTCCATGCTCACAAAGATATACACCACAAGCCTTGTTTGTTGGTCCTGAGACATAGGAGTATGAAAACTTGCTAGACAGTATGATCACCATCATCACCTATTCCCGTCGCATATCCCTATTTCTTCCAGAAACTCTACCCAACTCATCAGGATATCCCTGTTTCTCCCAAAAACTCTGTCCGAATCACCCAGATTTCCTAGAAATCCCTGTTTCTCCCCAGATTACCCAAAAATCTCAATTTCTTCTAGAAATTCCGATATACTTATGTCCCCCCCAGATATTCTTGCTTCCCTCAGATTACCCAAAGACCTCAATTTTTCTTAGAAACTCCGATATACTTGTTTTTCCCAGAAACTATGTCCGACTTACCCAGTTATACCTATTTTTCCAGAAGCTCTGTCCAAATCTCTCAAATTACCCAGAAATCTCAATTTCTCCCAGAAATTCCGGTATACTTGTTTCTCCCATAAACTCTGTCCAACTTACTCGAGTTTTCATGTTTTCCCATAAGCTCTATCTAAATCTCCAAGATTTCCCAAAAATTCCAACAACTCCATCCAAACTTCCCAAAAATGCCTAGATGTACCAATTTCTCCCAAATATTCTGATTTCCCAATTTCTCCTAGAAGCTCAGTCCAAATCAACCAGAAATTCCTATTTCTCCTAGAAACTCAAATGACTTCTAGAAATTTCTCCGAATCTTCCAAATCCCTATTTCTCCCAGAAACTCTGCATCCCGGAAATCCCTGTTGTCCCTTGGTGATCACACTGGAAAGTAAGGTTAGCATACTCTGTATGCCTAGGACCTTATTTGTTTAGCTGCTATCTGTTAAAAATAGGAGCATCATATAGATTAGGGCTTGCATCCGCATGCTTGTCTCATATACATACACAGTTCATGCCAGTTTGCACACACATATATCTCATAAGTCCACACAGTCTATCCCTTCTCATCATCACATGATCATCGATCTTCATCCTCCGAGTCTGATCCTTGTCATTTCAATTTGTAAGACATCACAGGTCCCAAATGTCGTCCTGCTACATTTTCTTCTTGCGATTAACAGCCCTCCCAGAAACAAACCTATGGATCACGAAAGCTTGGAAACTCGAGTCGCCAAGATGAGAACCACTATGACTCAGCTTTCGGATCACCTCACCCAGGTCCTAGGATTTCTTGAGAAAATGAGACCAGAAGTCCGCATTCACTCCGCTTGGACTCGTACACCGAATGATCAACTAATCAGAATAACTGTGGATGCTAGAATGACCGCTATGGAACCTACTGTTGAGAAGATCAGGGACGAGCTTGCGGAAATGACAGATATGATACGGCATTTGGCTAACCCACCACCCTCGATTCTGCTATCTTCCCGGTCAGCACCTTGTACTGAATGGTTTGGAAAATTAGCTGATCTTTGGATACATAGTTTGGATCAAGAAGCTCTTGACAAGCTCACCAGAATAAAGGATGCCATCAAAGAGGGAAAGTTCAGGAATAATGAACCCCAACACTAGTCCAAGGGACCTAACTACTCCCTAGACTCCCCAGATATCCATGCACCTAACCACCAACCAATGGCCTACTCTCTCCGTCCATACCAGTTCATTCCACCAAATCGCCCTAAAATTCTCCAGACTTGATATTCCCCTCTCCACAGCCTTAGACCACCTACTCAAAAAGGGCCACCTGCGACTCCTCCCTCACAAACCACTACCGGATCCCATACCCTCTCACTACAACATGAGCCTACAATGTGCTTACCACCAAAATCTAGGCCATGCCACCGATCAGTGCATCCGCCTCCGCCATGGCATTCAAAATCTCATAGAGGATGCACCCCATCCTAATGCCATCTCCTATCTTGGCTTGGACCAACCGCTCGACTGATCCCCTTCGCTGAGGCCCATGAATGTTGAACCTGTGCCGGTGAAGTGATGGTGTTTGGAACTCTTGCTAGAAAACCAAATGAAGATGCTCTTTAGAAAAAAAAAAAGAAATAAAAAGAATAAGTGAGTCACTGTGATATTCCATTTGAGACCGGGTCGAGTCCAGTCGAGTCTGCTGTGTGTTTGTCTATTTCAAGTTTAGTCTTGTAGTCGAGTCCGTCTGTCATCGAGTTGTTAATGAGTCTGTAACCTTTCTCTTTGGATGGAATGAAGTCTCGTTTTGCCTAATCTGATGTGCCTAGTCATAGATGCATGAATCGCTGAACCGAAGTGTCACTTTTCAAATTACCATGGATATTACTATGCTAAAAAAAAAAAAAATTTACTCAAACAAAAAATCCTGAAAGGTCAAAGTCGATTTTGCACTGACACTGAAGAAGAGTTGAGAATTGAATAGTCTTACTTTAAGAATTTAAAGATGCTTTTGCTCAAATCTCAAAAAGACATGCTTGGAACTGACTTGGGGCTTGCCCAACACCCTTTTCCCACCATTTCGAAGCCTTAAGCCCAATCCAATTGGGAGCCACGCAATCTGTCCGATTGAAAGCAATGCAAACTTAGCCCGGGATGATAGCCAAACATTTCAGTGAGTTTCATCTCCACTTTCAAAAAAAAAAAGAAAAAAAGAAAAGAAAAAAAGAAAAAGCTCGCTAGGTTGAAAACCCGAAAGGACACCTAGGCAAAAGTTAGAGCTGAAAAAGGTGTTGATTTCTAAAATCTGACCCTAGCCAGTCAAAATGTTGGAGAAAATTTTGATGAAACAAATGAGAGAATCATACGCTTCAAGATACATCTTAAGAACGTGCCAAGATCACAATTCAAAAGGCACGGAATGACCACAAATAAATTCTGAGAGCTGACATGCACATTCTTGAATTCTGAGATTGCAATTGAAAAATCTCACAAGAATCGACTACATTAAAAAGCAAAATTGACTGGCTAGGCGAAAGTGAAAAGGATCAATCCTCAAAACAAAAAGAAAAAGAAAAAGAAAAGAAAGGGAGATTGAAACTAAATCCTTTATTCAAAGCTACCATAAGTGGCTCAAGTTTGAACTTCTTTGACGATTGGTTTGAAAAACCCTCATACCTCAAACCCCTTCTTTCAAAACCTTGCCTTGAACTACGCTCGACCTGATTCCCACTCGGGGATACGTAGGCAACCACATCGGTTCGGTCGACACCATCATAATCAAACTGATTTCTTTCAAAGTCTTTCCTTGAACTACGCTCGACCTAATTCCCACTCGGGGATACGTAGGCAACCGCATCGGTTCGGTCACCCCACCTACCCAAAAATTAACCCGCTTCGTCCCAACCATGCCCGAACTACGTTGGACCTGATCCCCACTTGGGGGTACGTAGGCAGACTTTCAAAAAAGAAAAAAAGAAGGATGGCTCGCTAGGTCGAAAATTCGAAAGGACGCCTAGGCAAAAATTAGAGTTAAATCCAAGGTGAGCAATAACAAAAGAGAGAAAAGAGCTTGCTAGGTCACCTCACTGGTGCCTAGGCAAAAGTTATGAGCATTTGAGAGATTAAAGTCACGGTCCATGCCTCAAGCCAGAAAATCACCTTCCACACTAGGGGCAAACTTCGGCTACCCGCCTCGTTTGCCTGACTTTTACTATCTACCCTTCACACAAGGGGTAAACTTCGGTCACCTACCTCATTTGCCCAAAACCTCCAATGAACCTTCCTCCAAACTAGGGGCAAACTTCGGTCATTTACCTCGTTTGCCTACCGATCCCACTTCATGACCTTCAAACTAGGGGCAAACTTCGTTTGCCACCTAATCTCTATACACCAATGGTAAGCCTTCAAGTCACAAACATTGTCTTGAACAGATGGAAATGGAGCGTCTTTCATTCCATAAGCTAAGGCACTAATTCAAAGCACATCTTGAGAGAAGCAAAGAAATTGATTAGATCAGTAGGGAGGAATTTTCAAAAATAAGATTCACCATCAAAGTGATGCCACGTTAAGGAGAGAAGTAAACACAAAAGAGAAATGGTATATCGTTTATGACAAAAGCACATCAAGTTTTGACAAGACGAGCTTGTTTCATTTTGGTGTCAAATATGTCGTCCTCGTGCGTCAATGCCTGTCAAGTTTTAGAGTCTGTTGTAGTCTCAAATGTGTAAATCAACAGTGACTAATAAAATTTTCAAATCAAGTTATGAAGAGCATGCCAATACAAGCAGGAGTACCAAACACCATTACTGCACCGGTCAAGGCGTCAGCATGAGAAGCGTCAAAACTTGGGGAAGATTTCATCCCTTTCCAAACTGCCAAAAGCTAATCATCTTTCTTCATGCAACATAAGTCCATGAGTGGACGTTGATCTTTCATCCTTCTTCATGCAACATAAGTCCATGAGTGGCTGTTGATGATCTTCCTTTATCCTTGCAACATAAGTCCATGAGTGGCTGTTGATCTTCAGTCTTTCTTCATGCAACATAAGTCCATGAGTGGCTGTTGATGATCTTCCTTTCTCCTTGCAACATAAGTCCATGAGTGGCTGTTGATCTTTCATCTTTCTTCATGCAACATAAGTCCATGAGTGGCTGTTGATGATCTTCCTTTCTTCATGCAACATAAGTCCATGAGTGGCTATTGATCTTTCATCTTTCTTCATGCAACATAAGTCCATGAGTGGCTGTTGATGATCTTCCTTTCTTCATGCAACATAAGTCCATGAGTGGCTGTTGATCTTTCATCTTTCTTCATGCAACATAAGTCCATGAGTGGCTGTTGATGATCTTTCTTTCTCCTTGTAACATAAGTCCATGAATGGCTGTTGATATTCCGTCTTTCTTCATGCAACATAAGTCCATGAGTGGCTGTTGATGATCTTCCTTTCTCCTTGCAACATAAGTCCATGAGTGGCTGTTGATCTTTCATCTTTCTTCATGTAACATAAGTCCATGAGTGGCTGTTGATGATCTTCCTTTCTTCATGCAACATAAGTCCATGAGTGGTTGTTGATCTTTCGTCTTTCTTCATGCAACATAATCCTCCGAGTCCCCTACATCATCCTCAAGGACAGATATGGAAAGATACCAGCTCCCGGAGGCCCCGACCGGCCCTCTTGGATTGAGCGCCGAAAGATTTGATCAACCGTGAGAGATTCAGGGATGGGTCCTGGTTCCCGATCAAGAAAAGAGATTCTCCAAGAACCCTACATCATCCTCCGAGGACAGAAATAGAAAGATACCAGCTCCCGGAGGCCCCGACCGGCCCTCTTGGATTGAGCGCCGAAAGATTTGATCAGCCGTGAGAGATTCAGAGATGGGTCCTGGTTCCCCGATCAAGGAAAAAGAGATTCTCCAAGAACCCTATATCATCCTCCAAGGACACAAATAGAAAGATACCAGCTCCCGGACGCCCCGACCGGCCATCTTGGATTGAGCGCCGAAAGATATGATCAGCCGTGAGAGATTCAGAGATGGGTCCTGGTTCCCCGATCAAGGAAAAAGAGATTCTCCGAGAACCCTACATCATCCTCCGAGGACAGAAACAGAAAGATACCAGCTCCCGGAGGCCCCGACCGGCCCTCTTGAATTGAGCGCCGAAAGATTTGATCAGCCGTGAGAGATTCAGAGATGGGTCCTGGTTCCCCGATCAAGGAAAAAAAGATTCTCCGAGAACCTTACATCATCCTCAAGGACAGATATGGAAAGATACCAGCTCTCGGAGGCCCCGACCGGCCCTCTTGGATTGAGCGCCGAAAGATTTGATCAGCCGTGAGAGATTCAGAGATGGGTCCTGGTTCCCCGATCAAGGAAAAAGAGATTCTCCAAGAACCCTACATCATCTTCCAAGGACACAAATAGAAAGATACCAGCTCCCGGAGGCCCCGACCGGCCCTCTTGGATTGAGTGCCGAAAGATTTGATCAGCCGTGAGAGATTCAGAGATGGCTCCTGGTTCCCCGATCAAGGAAAAAGAGATTCTCCGAGAACCCTACATCATCCTCAAGGACAGATATGGAAAGATACCAGCTCCCGGAGGCCCCGACCGGCCCTCTTGGATTGAGCGCCGAAAGATTTATCAACCGTGAGAGATTCAGGGATGGGTCCTAGTTCCCGATCAAGAAAAGAGATTCTCCAAGAACCCTACATCATCCTCCGAGGACAGAAATAGAAAGATACCAGCTCCCGGTGGCCCCGACCGGCCCTCTTGGATTGAGCGCCGAAAGATTTGATCAGCCGTGAGAGATTCAGAGATGGGTCCTGGTTCCCCGATCAAGGAAAAAGAGATTCTCCAAGAACCCTATATCATCCTCCAAGGACACAAATAGAAAGATACCAGCTCCCGAAGGCCCCGACCAGCCCTCTTGGATTGAGCGCCGAAAGATTTGATCAGCCGTGAGAGATTCAGAGATGGGTCCTGGTTCCCTGATCAAGGAAAAAGAGATTCTCCGAGAACCCTACATCATCCTCCGAGGACAGAAACAGAAAGATACCAGCTCCCGGAGGCCCCGACCGGCCCTCTTGAATTGAGCGCCGAAAGATTTGATCAGCCGTGAGAGATTCAGAGATGGGTCCTGGTTCCCCGATCAAGGAAAAAAAGATTCTCCGAGAACCTTACATCATCCTCAAGGACAGATATGGAAAGATACCAGCTCCCGGAGGCCCCGACCGGCCCTCTTGGATTGAGCGCCGAAAGATTTGATCAATCGTGAGAGATTCAGGGATGGGTCCTGGTTCCCGATCAAGAAAAGAGATTCTCCAAGAACCCTACATCATTCTCCGAGGACAGAAATAGAAAGATACCAGCTCCCGGAGGCCCCGACCGGCCCTCTTGGATTGAGCGCCGAAATATTTGATCAGCCGTGAGAGATTCAGAGATGGGTCCTGGTTCCCCGATCAAGGAAAAAGAGATTCTCCGAGAACCCTACATCATCCTCCGAGGACAGAAACAGAAAGATACCAGCTCCCCGAGGCCCCGACCGGCCCTCTTGGATTGAGCGCCGAAGGATTTGATCAACCGTGAGAGATTCAGAGATGGGTCCTGGTTCCCGATCAAGAAAAGAGATTCTCCAAGAACCCTACATCATCCTCCGAGGACAGAAATGGAAAGATACCAGCTCCCGGAGGCCCCGACCGGCCCTCTTGGATTGAGCGCCGAAAGATTTGATCTGCCGTGAGAGATTCAGAGATGGGTTCTGGTTCCCAATCAAGAAAAGAGATTCTCCAAGAACCCTACATCATCCTCCGAGGACAGAAATAGAAAGATACCAGCTCCCGGAGGCCCCGACCGCCCCTCTTGGATTGAGCGCCAAAAGATTTGATCAGCCGTGAGAGATTCAGAGATGGGTCCTGGTTCCCCGATCAAGGAAAAAGAGATTCTCCGAGAACCCTACATCATCCTCCGAGGACAGAAACAGAAAGATACCAGCTCCCGGAGGCCCCGACCGGCCCTCTTGGATTGAGCGCCGAAGGACTTGATCAGCCGTGAGAGATTCAGAGATGGGTACTGGTTCCCCGATCAAGAAAAGAGATATTCTCCGAGAACCCCGCGTCACCCCCCGAGGACAGGAACCGAAAGATACTAATTCCCACTACCCCCAGCAGAAAGTAGTAGAAGAGGAACCAACTCCCGAAAATCAGCCATCAGGAACAATCAGGGCATCGCCCACATGAAGCACAGTCCTTCCATGGCTCCGTGTCTCCCGTCTATCATGAGTTTGCTCATCTATCCCTTTTCATCACAAAATCCCTCGGTCACCTTTTGTCTTTTTTAGACAACGTGCACCTGATCCACCTCACTCGTTTGCAACACACACTTCCCAAGTTCTAGAAGTTTGCCCCTAGACCCAGAGTCTTCTAAACCTTGATGTCCTCATCCGAGTCATCCACTACATCACAATCACGAACACTAGCACAACACCAGCCCACTCGGAGTGGCACACCCCACGGCACCTGCTCATACTAGGATGAGAACGCTAGGCATGATAGGACTCATGTACGAAATCATATCACATCCACGCATTGCATATCATCCTCATATAGCATAGCATCCGCCTAATTGTTGTGTATGTGTATGTGTGATTTATTCCTTTGTGCCCTGAACTACGTCCTAGTCTGATTCCCCTTGGGATACGTAGGCAGCTCACGCGGAGCACGACCAGCACTAACCTCAGCATCCTTGCATCTTTTTCAACGCTTTTTATCCTAAATCTATAGCCTCCAAAAAGTCCTGTCTCTTCAAAGCTTTGGCACTCACTTGTGACATGCGTTGCCTCGCAAGTTCATGCCAAAGAGGGGCAAACTGTAGACACCCCATTTTTTCGGCTATCAGATTTAGGAGACCCATAGCTTGGTGGTTCACAATGATCGAAAAAGGACTCAAAAGGACTTCTGGAAGTTGGTTCTATTTCTCAAAATGCTCAGAATGACCAAAATGCCCCTGAAAGCCATAAAACTCCCAGATTTGATCCCAAAGTTCTAAAAACATGCTATGTCATAAGAAAAGCGATAAAATGAGTTTTTAAGAGAAATCGGGTGAAATCGTCAGCTCCCAGAGACTCCCGGAAGTCCCGGAAGCTCCCGGAAAGTCCCCGTTGACCGGTTTGACCAAGGTTTGACCAAGTTTGACCGAAATCGTCCGAATTCACAAGAATCGTTAGAAATCATGAAAGAAGTGTTAAAACAAGTTCCAAAAGAAAAATCAAGCGAAAACATCAGCTCCCGGGAACTCCCGGAGGTTTCCAGAACTTCCCGGGAATCCCATGTTTGACCAGTTTGACCAAAATTTGACATTAGAACCGGGGCGCCGAAAAAATTTTCAAATATTTTTCATGGATACTAGAGGTCAATAGCTTTCCAACGGTATATCGCACATAATTTCTGGATTTAAAACGAATTTATTACGAATTTCCAAAGGCGAAAAAGGCTATCAAATCAGCTTTTATCGCGAATACCGCAAATATTTTCAAAGTGACCTATCCCTGAACCATTTTTTATGTAACGTAGACTCCATTACCTTTCCAACGGTATATCACAATCTCAATTTGGAGTTCGTATACATTTTCTGCGAATTTCGGACGAAATAGGGCCTTTTCGCGAATACCAGAACTTCAGGGGGCCTAAACAACATTATCTGGACGAAGGGAGGAGCAGTGCCGCCGCGGTACTGGCCCACTACCGCCGCGGCACTGGCCCAGTGCCACCGTGGCACTCCCCTCCAGAACAGTGTATTTTTGTAATTAGTTTTGTGGTCCCATTTTGATTAATTAAAAGCCAAAACGACATAGTTTTATGATTTCAGATGTTTGGAGCCAATGGGAATACTTTCTAAATCCCAAAACCACCCCAAGTTGGCCTATATAAACACCCCATTACTCTTCACTTTGGAGAGTGAAATGAAAGTTTAGGAAAAGTTTGGGAGAGAAAGTTGTAGAGATAAGGTTAGAATAGAGAGAAAGAAGCTTCCTTCTTTGATTTTTCAAAACAAAAGTGAGTTCTAAACCTTGTTTTTACTTCATTACTCCCATTTACTTCAACATTCAATACTCCCAACCACCATTTTGGTGAGCATTCAAGAGAGTGGAAGCTTCTTCCATGTCTAGTGTCATTACATATGAGTGAAACACCAATCTACAAGTCTCATGCTTCATGAATATCATCTATTGATCATTATCTACTTGCTTGTTTATTTATTGTTTATCTCTTCTTATCTCATTTCTTTTTTATTTTTTTTTATTTACTTACTAGTTCATCATCATCTAAGTGATGACATGAAGTTTGGGGTTAGTGAATCCTTATGGATAGTAGCTCTTGACCTTAAAAACTTGTTTGATAGAAGATGACCATAACCTCAATACTTCCAAGGTATTCTTGGAATGTATTGAAGTTATGTTCAAAATAAAAAAAAATCTCTCCAACAATCTTGGAGGTTCTTGATGATGAGTTTGATGTTGGCATTTTAAGTGGCTATAATCCCTATTGAGTATTAAAAATATGTTTTCAAAACATCTATTTCAAAACCCCTCTCAATCCTTCTCATTTTGGTTTCAAGAAACAAAACCTTGTTTTCCCAAAATCTTCAAAATAATGAGTCAAAACAGTGAGTGAGTTGAGTTCAAAGATTTCTCTAGAACTCAATACTCAACATATGGATGCAAGGCCACTTGGAAAGTCTTCCTAACCCATTTGAGAACACCCATGATTTTTGGTTTGACTTGGAAGTACATAGAAATGGTCCATTTGGACCCAAACATTCCTTCCAGACATTCTGTTTTTGCTGTTACAGCAGCTAGGTCCACTTCTAACTTCTTTTACAGAACGATTTTCCAAAAGAGGTGGTCTTAACTTATTTTTCCGTTAAACTTCAATGTCTTAGGGAACGTTCTGTATAAAATGGGCCTCTAGATCATTAGTTTACAGTTTCTAAGATTTTTCAACATTTCAGTCGACGGTACGGACTCTGTTTCTGAGTGACCTTCATTGTTTATATGATTTCTCTCAATCTGTGATAGCTATTCAAGATTGGCCTTTTGGGTTGTGTTCTAGACACAATAAGGAACATCTCCATAAAATATCATCCATTGAAAACATTCCTAACCCCTCTTTTCAAATTCCAAAAGATCATGCTACTGTTCTGTCCACTATTCACAGCAAGCACATTTCAACTTTCATTCTTTGATTTGATGCTCATATGCATTCCAAATTAGTTCACATCTTAGGAAATAGTTCATACTACATTTGTACATATCCCATGTTAATTTCATTCATTCATTCCTACACATTTTAGACTTCTTAGTCACTCTAGGGATCCATGTATCCAAAACACACTACAACCTTTGCACATTTTAGATACATACATTGCATTCATGCAAGATTTGGGGTTTTTGTAACTCTTAATCTAAGAAGATTATAAGGAATGATCACGATCACACGTTCATGCTTCCCCTTGATCTAATCATCCTTTCTCATCCGTCCCGGGGATTGAGAGTTCTTCTTTTCTCAAAGATTAACATGCATCATTCTAGCTTGCTAAGCATATTTCGATTTCTTTGTTTATTTGTTTCAAGAACAATTCATGTCCCCCTTTAGATTAGGAAATCTTGATTATTTGATATATGAATAGACGATTTTTCCTAGGTTTATTTGTGTGATCTTTCACTTTACATTGTATGGTATTTGACTTAGATCTTATGAATGATATTTTATCTTTAGATCTTCCATTTTCAAGTTTCTTATGTAATGTAATATACTACCATAGTATTAATTGCCGAACCATACATAGTATAAGATGATTATTTGGATGCTAATTGAGGCCCGTCGAAAGACGGGGCAAGTTGAGGGTGTTTTAGTCGTGACAAAGGCTCCTTCCTCTCTTGTACCAAAACCCCGAACCAAGTACTTTGGTTATGAAGGGCCGGTGCCCTTTATCCATTTGGGTGAGTCAAATTTGGGTTTCTTGGTTTCCTAAAGACCAAGTGGCGACTCTGTATCTGTTTTCAACAGACCTATTTTCGTTTCTTTGATCCAAGTCAAATTCCTTTTCAAAACAATCTCAAACAAGAGAAGTGGTCCACTTCCGGTGTCCACAACAGCTAAAAGCTGAACCACCCTTATAATACACCTATTGGCCTTACCACCGTTATTCTTAGCTTCATCGGGCTCCTACAAGCTCCTCTTGCCATCCTCTCTGTCTTTCATGCCCGATGACGGTGTATCGAGTGCTTGTGGCCGACCAGGCTCATGTAACTGACCTTCTCTGCCTATCTCAAAATGATGTCCAATTGCGAAGTTTGTTCTCTTAGCTACCCATCGGGCTATCGTTCTGACACCATGTTATATCTCACGGATGCCCGATAGCGGTCCTCCATGCCTGGCATCCCACTCGGGCTTTAGTGTACGCCATTACTTCATTATTTTTTTATAAATGATACTCGATTGGAAAATACATACTCTATACTGCCTATCAGGCTCCATCCTATTGGGTTGCTTTCTCAAACCCCTTGGTGACGCTTCCCTACACCCGATGGGCCTTTACCACTTTGGGCCATTCAGCCTTGTTCATACCTTAGCCCAATTATCCTCAGGCCCGTTTCACCATACCCATCGAGCTTAAAAACCTTTTGCGGCTTTTAGGTGCAAACATCATTATACATGTGCATGTTAATAAGTATTTTCTAAATATTTAATATTATACATCACGATCTATTATTTTGAAACCAGATTCTCTATTAATCCATGATTTGACAATCGAAATATCATATAACTTGTGCCGAGTGTCTGTATCTGCGCATATGCGGCGTAGATACATCTAGACATATGTGTCGGATGAGTACTTTTGTTTATTATAAGGGAAATTGGTGGGGATTGAACACTCGATCTAAGTAATAAAAAGATCTAAAATATTGCTCGACACCAAACGAGCTATACTCATTCTGTAATGGCGAATAAGTACTTGACATGTCAGACACTATTTCAATTTTGGATCACTTTGAAGCATAGGAATTAATTTCATAGAATTTCTTTTTTTTTTTTTTTGCACCATTGTGTAACCTAATAATTTATTCAAAGTAATGCACAAATAATCTCTTCTTCTCAAAGAGAATTAGTTCTTAACAATTCTTCTGTTTAATCTCAGTTTAAGACAATTACTCAATACTAATCAGTAGTTTAACTTTCAATTGCAGATTACTAACTGCCTTGATATTTCTTTGTCAATCATGGTGCGTCCTTTTCAGTAGTAGGAGCTCATAAATTGTGCTAATACCACTTGCATATATATATATATATATATTATATAAAAAATTTCTGAAGACGGCGCCCTCTCTTTATTAAAGAGAAGGCCTCTGTTTTGGCCGTGGGATCGTATTTAAAATTTGTGAAATAAGAAAATTGTCCTTAATGAAAACACGATCTGACGTCCAAAACAGAGGTCATCTCTTTAATAAAGAGAGAGTGCCATCTTTAGAGCCTGACTGTGTGTGTACATACATATTTATACTTATATACATACTACATTGGCCATGTTAATTAAGGTAAGATCAAAATATTGGAACCTCTAGTATGATGTGTAAAATTACATTAAACTTCCTAGAGATGGAATTCTAACAAGGTTAACCATGCGTGTAAATTACTTAAATACCACCAAATCAAAAATAAAAATTAATTTATGAAATTAACATATTATTAATAGACAAACATATCGTTAGAAAATTTATGTACTTTCATATACATATTAGAAGAAAAAACATATTAGATGCAATTTTTATTGACAGTAATAAGGGTAAAAAAATCATTAATAAAAGTTTAACAAAAAAAATTATAGAAATGTATGATTTAGTCCCTCTCCACTCAATTTAATAGGAATTAGTCCAAACGAGAAACTGTGCGCAAAAATTAATCCCTAATCACATATGTAAATTAGGAATTAGTCATTTTCTTTAAATTATTGACTAATTTATGGACAAAAATACCCTCAGTTTAATATGTGTGTGTGTGTGTGTGTGTGTGTGTGTGTGTGTGTGTTTACATTCAACATTTATAAGGCAGTTATGGTAAGCAAGTTTAATGGAGATCATGAATAATGGAATAATTATCCCAAAAATAAAGTCATTTCCTTATTTTACTTTACATCAATATTGGTTAGTATTATCCAGATTTGAATGCTGGGTTGAAAATAAGTTTTATCGTTTTGTTTTGAATACCTTTCTTCTTAAAATAGTCATTGTTGTGTTCTTCATCTGCGTATTTGCATTTGTAGATTTTCGAGTTTTAAAGGTGAGAAAATTGTGATGTTATTCAGTGAGAATTTCTCTTTGATAAACAGAATTTCTCACTTTATGTGTAAGAAATGTCTAAAGTTTGGTAAGTAATGAAGTGAATTTTTCAATTTTTTTTATTACATGCAAACTGAGAAATGTATCGCAGTGGAAGAGAATCTCTCAATAGAAGAGTGAAAATTTTCTCACTTTTTTATTTTTTTATTTTTTATGTATGTGGTAGTTATGGTAACCGAGTTTAATGGATTTCATTGAGAATTTCTCACTTTCTGTGCTAAGAAATTTCTAATGTCGGTAATGAAAGAGTGGGACCTTTTTTTCCTAACAATAAAACTAAGAAAATGTGATTTGCAGTGGAAAAGGCAAATACAGCAAAATAGAGATGGAGAAAAAAAATTATGTAGATCCCTTATAGCTTAGAGTTTGACTTGAGTTGGAACCTTCTATGTTTGGAGACTAGCCGCTTCAGATTTGTAAGATGGTTAGATTGTGCTGCCCAGAATCTTTTCTGAAGTTTGACATACAAATTTCATATCGTTAAACCTTAAGATTGGTAGTGGTTATCCAGGTCTTCATAGATGATGTTTTTGTATCGCGTGTTTAGAACTTAACCAGTTGGCCGCTGATGTAATTGTTAATGTAAAATGAGAACTTGAGCATTTTTACAGTATGTCTGGCGAGATGGTTTTCTTTTTGTTTTAGTACTACTACTTCATGTTTCAAGGAAGAAATCTTTTGATAAATGGTGGATAATGTAATACCCTGTATTTTCAAATGTATATATATACTCCTATTACTTTTTGTGGTCTTTGTTGAGTTTGTGTGCCCAATCGCCTGGAACCTCTTCTGAATCGATTACCACTTTTTGATACCCAATCGATTGCCATTATTTCCCAATTGATTGTCATTATGTTGACCTGAATCCATGACGTGGACCTATCCCAATCGATTGTCCTTGTATCCAATTGATTTCCATAAAATAGTTTACCCCAATCGATTGCCATATAGCCAATCGATTGCCACCAGAATATCTTGGACTCTAAGTTCAGTTCCCTGCTCGACACCTACCCTTCTTCTCCCCTATAAATACCCACTCTGTTATATATATATACATATATATATATATATGATTTGGTTATGCGTGTTTGGAGAGAGAGAGAGAGACCATATATATATACACACACACTCTCGGGGTAGATAGAGAAGAAGAAGAAGAAGAAGAAGAAGAAGAAGAAGGAGGAGGAGAAGGAGGAGAGGAGAACAGAGAGAGAGCGAGAGAGAAAAGAGACCAGAGAAGAAAGAGATAGAGAGAGAGAGAGAGAGAGAGCTCACCATAGCCGCCGCCAACCGAGCTCGAAATGCCATCATCGGAATGCCAAGACAAGGTGAGTTCATTAACTCACTCAAGAGGGATGTTTTTGGGATGTTTCTATATTATTAAGGATGTATATAAGAAGAGAAAAGATCCCCCATGTTTTTATAATAAAACCAGTTTGTTTTGAGGAAGAAGACAGAGTTCAATCGATTGCCATTGATACCAATCGATTAGGTCATTTCACAATTGATTGCCATGGTTTCCAATCGATTGCCCTTTCCATTGATTGCCATTTTTTACAATCGATTGCCTTTCTAATCTAATCGATTACCTTATTTGGCCAATCAATTGGGTAAGAACAGAATTTTATTTATATGTTGTTTTGTACTATGAGTTGGTTGTTATGTGATACCTGAAGTGTTAGTAGTTGTACAAATATTGATATAGTTATGCCATATGTCATACTATGATATTGGACATATAATTTATCAACACAATGTTACGTTAACTGTTTTATGTTGATCAAGATGAACTGTTTATTGATTAAATGCCATGTGTTATGATTGCTAAACTGTATTGTAAATGGAACACGACTACATGTTAATAATCGGTCAATATGATAAATACAGAGTATGTGGTAATTCTTGTATCTAGATGTGGGTACTCGAACCAAGATTAGGGCCTAGAAGGATTAAACCCGCTTGATTGTCCAATTTCAAATCTCATGCCAACAGCCACGAGTGAGGTTTCACCACCCTTCATTAGCCTTTATCCGATCTGACAGATTTGGATTACTCGTATTTTGAATTCCATGGGGCTTTTTATCCAACCTGAGGTAACAATCGATGCCCATGATCCATATCTGAGGCTACACGAGTGAGTAATCCATGTATATATATATCCCACAAGGCTAAATCCGGAGAGATCCTCACTAATAGAGTCGCCACTTGGTTTAATAAAAGAAACCAAGAAAATTAAATCTATCAAGTCCAATGGATAGAGAGCACCGCCCCATCGTCACCAAAGTACTCGGTTCGGGGGTTAAGGTACTAGAGAGGAAAGAGCTAAATCGTACTAAAATACCCCCCCTCGCCCCATCATGAGATTGGCCTCTACTCAGCTTTCAAGATGTTTGACTAAACATTATGTGGACCGTTTCATTTATTTCTAATGCAATTCTAATTTAAGTTATAAACAGCTAAAGAAGTAAAATCGTGCAAGAGACTGTACAAGTACATGCAATGCACGTGCTAAAATAGAAATTCGAGGACTAAACGTATTACTACACTCCCCTATGCATGCGAAAGGAAATAAAAAGGAATTAAACATAAAAATCACACAGAAACCCTAGAAAAACATGAATCCTAAACACAAGTAATCATGTAAGGAATTTAAATCCGTGTTTTATCCACCTAAGCATGCTCCTAGGTGATCCTAAGAAAGTGGTAAATAAGAGGGATGTTAGAGACCTTATCCGAGATAGCATAGCATTCCCAATTATCCTAATTAACCATGGTTAGGACTGTAACAACAGAATATATAGAGGATAATATAAGAATATCCTACTATTCTAGACATGGATAGCATGTATGCGCATCCAAACATGACTGCTATGTGGGGTAGTTACATGTGTAAGCTTAATTAAGATGTTATCCCTAGTATGGACAACCTACTATTCGACGTGAGGATCGTGTGTAAGTGCATGCATGTGCATGGATACATGGATATGGATGAATTAAACTAATTAGGAATTAACTACTATGCATGGGTAAAGTAGGGATAGTATGGATAGCCTACTATCCTAACTAATATGAATTACTACATTATTCCTATATGAGTGCCCTAATTCTAGGCTTGTAGATCCGATTAAGGCTTTGTCATCTCCAGGGTCGAATATCCATGGATTGGACACCAACCCCACAGCTTTGGCTACCACAACATTTGGAGGTAGCTCTGCCTAGGATAACTCTACTTTAATGGATACTACAAATAAGGAAATACAACTATCGTAGAACTTTAAAGATTAAAAGCAATAAAAATGAAGAACGCGAAGAATAAACAAAAATTCAACCTAGATCTAATAAAATAAAGATCAAAACAGGAAAATAAAGCAAAAAAAAAAAATCAAAGAAGAAGAAGGAGCTTACCTCATGAACTTCTCTCAGAATACTTCTGCAAGGCTTCGCTAGCACCGTTGACTCCAAGAACCCTAAAAACTAAAATATTAGACTTTCCAAAGAACTTTGAGTGCTTTGAAATCCTCCAAGGGGGTTTCCTTGAGCTCTCTAGTTCTCAGGATTTTTAGGTGTGTTGGATGGGGAGGGGAGGACCCCCTTTTATAGTTGAAGATTTGGGTGAAAAGTCTTGAGTTTAAGCGACGTGGGACAAAAGAAACACAAATTTTCATGTTTTTTGGCATTTTCACGCAGATTGGGGTCAAATCAAGGGTCCAGAATACATTTGAGACATCTAAAAGCCATAGTGGCACTCAAGGCTGCCACACGGCAGTTCGAGATTGCCACGTGGCACTCAGCTGAGAGCCACCATGGCTCTCAGCCCTGAAGTTGTGTTTTCTTTCCAAACTTCCTAAACTTCGTTCTCTCACCTCGGTTATCCTTTTTGGGCTTGTGATATACCGTTAGAAAGGTATGGAAGTCTAATTTAAGATGTTTTTAGTCTCATTCAAAAATATTTTGTAGAATTTGAGTTATGGTAAAAAAAGTGAGGCTTATTCCAAGAAGGAGCAAACCTGTGAGGTGAAAAAATGGTGAAAATTCTCTTAAGTGGTTTTTGGCCAATGTGAAGGCTTGAGTCACTAATTTAACTTATTTTAGGACTATTTTGTAAAGGGATCTCTCGGGATCCCAACCCGAGGTCTGGATTTTGCTCGATAAAAGGCGATTTTTCGTCATTGCATGTGAAAAAGCTCCCCTAAATTGGGTTTTTGTCTCTAATTTGGGTTTTTAACATACTTAAGTTTTCCTAAAGGTTATTCTAACGTATCTCGGAGGACACGGTGCTTCACAGAGTTCTACTTTATAAACCGACATCCCAAAAATCCTGATTCTAGTCATCGAATTGTTCTTGAGGCGGGGCTCCTTTAGTAGAACGGAAGAACCAAAATAGGGTGTCTATACTAGAGTAATGCATTTCTCGACAATTGGTCAACATGCATGGGATATTAGTATGAAGAGATGAGAAAACATTGTGAGAAATGTGATATGTGCCTTTGTGAGGAATAATATGATGTGTGTACTTTGGATCCTTGGGATCAACAGCTAACGAGCAGGGTAGACGTAGAATGATTAGAGTTTCTAGTGCCCCTCTCACTGTTAAAGATGCCCAGTGATGCGTATGCACTGTTGAAGACATCCAGTGTACCATTGAAGAAGTCCGATGTAGATGACCAGTGAGGATATACACATCATAGAAGACATCCGATGTTCTGCTCTCATCATTTACAGATAGGATGTATCGTGTAGACGACCGGTAACCTGTCAAGGGATCATGTGGTGTAGGACACCACCGTGTAGGCGACCGGTGTGGCCTACTGGCTAAGTATGCGGTATCAGATTGATATTGTTGTATCGACATATGGATACGAATTTGGATTGTTATATCGACGTACGGATACAGAGATGGATAGGAATATGAATATGAGTATGGATAGGTGAGATATTTATTCAATTGGGGTCTCGACTTAAAGATAGATGCATGGGGTGGAAGCATAGGTTACATGCATGGATTTGGTGTATAACTTGATGGGATATTATACCATGATCTGTATCTTTGCCTTTATTTACATGATTCCTGTTATCGTTGATTTAATGTATAGTTTAATGAAACCTCTGCTATGTCTGTGAGTGATGTCATTGATAAGAGATTAATTGTATTTTAAGATGCTAAATAGTAACATGTGATTTGTGTGGTTGGTCTACCCACTCAGCTTTGTATTCGAAGCTGATGGAGCTTATGCCCTGGACAATCCAACGTCCAGAGCTTTTCAAGTATGAAGGACAACACTGCCCCCATACACCCTATGAACTCACTGAGCCCTTTAGCACCGGGTAGCTCACGACAGCACTGCCCCCATATCCATTGGCATAGTCAAATAGGTTTTTGATGGAGGTGTGCACTTCACCCACGTAACTGTTATACCCGTAAAATTTCATTTGTAATAAAATGGGCTTCCATATTTTATTCCATACTTCCAGAACCCTGTATATATACGTATTTATAAATTTATAACTTAGGCTATAAGTTACAGACCTGGACTGACTTATCACGCAAACTCGTAAAATCTGCATTAAACCTAGACTGTACAGCATATGGTTTCAAACCAGGACAAGATTATACAAAAATGGAAAGGTAAGTACAACTTAAACTACCTTATACATTTTGGGTAATTCCTCTCCACAAACACCCCCTCAAGCCGCCGGATTACCACCCCCCCCCCCCCCCCCCCCTCTCCCATCTCCCTCTCGCTCTCGCTTTCCCTCTCCCTCTCTCTAATACCTCTCGGATAAACACCACCACCCCTAATTGCCGGCTCAATCCCCCTCCCATGTACACCCTCTTAAATCAGTCCCTCTCCATCCTTTCCATCCAGATCAAATAGATTTGCAAAATCTGTGTATATTTCTGTGTGTGTATGTATAGGTGTGCTTGTGTATATATATGGAACCACCGAGAGAGAGAGAGAGAGGGAATAAACCAAATACATACACACCCTCTGTCTCACATCACTGCCTCAACACACCACACACACACCGAGGAGATTGGAGAAGAAGAGTAGACGCAGAGGAGAGATAGAGAGACTGACCAGAGAAGGAGACGTGAGGTATAAACACCTCTACACCTCCTCTGTTATTTTTGTATGTTTCAGGCACCTCACACACATCCTCAGACCCCCATGCATGAACCAAACAAAGCCTTAAGCTCTAGGAAGGGGCAGACTACCATTAAAGCTTCCTTTGAAGCTTGAAATTCCAACCATCACCAAAGCTTGTAAAAGTTGTACCAAACAGACCCCATTGGACCCCTATAGATCCCCTGAGAATAGTTTTTGAATTAGGTAACGTTTGGTTACACATGCAAGCCATTATTCGTTAAAATGGCCAAAAAAATAATGGGTTCGTTGGGACCTTAAACAAGATAACCAGACCTTAGGCCCCTAGTATGTAGTAGAATAGGTCAAATCGGTCAGTTTGGCGTTGGAAATAACAATTTCCATGGAATGGTGAGAGAGACATGGATGTTGAAAGTTTTTCCGGCGACTGGCATCTCGCCGGTGGAAAACTAGTATGGTCAAAGATGGAGAGAAGGTGATGGGTTTCGAGTTATAACATTTCAGTATGGGTCGGGTTCAGGTCGGGTTAGTATGTATGTATATGTGGTTAAAAGGATAGCAGGTCGGGTTGTTTAATTAACCCATGGGTTTTTCTACATAAACGAAACGATGCTGTTTCGGATTCGGGTCAGGGTATGGACCCGGATATGGGTAAATGAATCGGCAATCTCCCTTAGGAGATATGGATAACCCGTTTACATTCAAGTCGGGTTAGTTTGACCCGCGAGTTATCCAATCTGGATATTTCTGAGTATACAAACGGGCTACCCCGTTTGGCTCGGGTCGGTTCAGACTGACCCGTGGATCTTCGATTTATTATTATTTAGTTTTTATTACTTTTTTTTTTTTTATAAATAGATTTTATATGTCTATAATTGTTTTAAAATTTGTAAATATAGTTTTAATGTTATTTTGAATTCTGTAATGTTATAAATTAACTTTCTTAGCATTTTGAAATTATAGTTTATGTATATATATATTACATTGATTATTCACTTTATTTTAAATAAACAATAATCACTAGCTTTATCTAAATAAATAATATGTGTTATTGTTAAATATTCTGAAATATTATATTAAATAATATTCTTATATTCTAGTACTATAAGGTACTAGGTTAAATATTATACTCCATTAAAATAAATAATAAGAGTTTGTTTTAAATCGTAATAATTAGGTAATAAATACCTAATGACCATTTTAAAATATAGAAAAATTATATTAAATATCCTAAGGCCTAAATCCCCTTGTATTATAAATTAGTATTTATACAATTCAAACTTTAGTATTTTTTAATATTACTTTATTTTTTATAAAGGATCCGTATAATTGTTTTTTAATTAGTTTAAATACCTAACCAATTCCAAATATTGCGAGAAAAATACCCCTATCTTGTTTTATGGTCTAGTATTTAATGAAAATATTTCTAAGGATCAAATGTCTTTCTAAAATATATTTTATAATTATAGGACTACTAAGTCTATTATTACATAATTAGGACTTCAATCATTCGTAATAAATAAACCGTAACTCAGAAAAATACGCGATTGATTCCTAAATTCCTAAAATGACGTGTAGATCTATTTTCCTAAGTTTTCGACTCAGTCAAAAATACTGCTTACTATTTGGGCCCACACTAGTATAGGAAACCCAGCCTTTAATATGACAGACTCCGATTTGAGTCTAGTCAATGGTGTTAGACTCAGAATGATGTCAGGATCATCATGTTGAGGTTTAGGAGCCCATCCGGCACAATTACCATTATGCCCCTGTTACTAATATGCATGTTAATCGCCATTCTATGTATTGATATGAATTGTACGGACCGAAGCAATACTTGTATTCGCGAATTAGCATTAAGGTGACTCATCCTAACTCACTTGATATATTATAGAAATACTCTATGAGTAATATATGAATATCCCGTGTATCTTGTGTGGACACATTTGATGAGTATTGTATGTGCGTAAGTTAAGATTAACTGCTTATATGAAACGTATGTCTAGATAACTATACCCCATGCTTAATGGATAATTGTTGTTATGATTCATGCTTGTTACATTATACGTTATACAAACATTCATATGAATGTAGCAAGTCGTGATGTCAAAGTTGACATCTGCATGGTTAGTCGAGGAGAGTAACCCAATTATATTGTCACACATGTTTGAGTGGACTGCGAAGGTCCGAGTAGTACAGTCAAATCAATGGGAATAACGATAAATTCTATTGGGCCCTATTAGGCAATGATAGCAAAAGTACCCATTCAAATTAATGGAGTTAATCATGAGCTGATGGTTTATACGCTATTGGGCCCTTTTAGGCGACGATAGCAAAATATCCATCTATCTTGAATACAATAGTTACCAATTGTAGGTAATAGTTGACGACTCATACAGTTTGACTAATACATATCACCAACGACTCCACATGTAACAACATCACCACTAATTATGGACTCCACATGGGCCCCATCAATAACAACCACTAGCCCATTTTCAGAGTAAAGCATGTCTATTCCATTTCAATAACTCATTCTGAGGCCCAATTCAGAATAAAGATTGTCCGCTCCAAATCTAGCAGCCCATTCTGAGGCCCACTTCAGAGTAAAACAGTTTACTAGAAAGGAGATCATTCTAACCAGAGTAACCACCTTGAAGCCCACTGCGAATGAGCCCACCCCAATGCAAAGCTAGACAAAGTGGCCCCATTTCACCTACTGCTCTCTCCACTCGCTCGACCACCACCCATTTGGCGCGTGGATATTCTCTCCAGCTTAAACCTCATATGGTCAATTCATCGATCACTAATCATGGCTTGCCATCGCTTGGAATGACCATCCTTGCCATCGCTTGGAATGACCATCCTTGTCATCACTTGGAATGACCACTCGCTATCAAATGCGTCGCTTGTAATCCTCACGCGCTGCAACAAATCTCTCCTCAATACTCCCCATAAACATTGTATTACACACAAGCATACACTTATATGTGGATTTTCTACCCTTGGTCATGAAGCAGTGCTAAGGGTGGCCATGTCCATCGGGAACTCAAAAGATCATGGCTCAGTGGCTAGAACCAGAGGCACCTCCATACCTGAATGCCTTATAAGCAAAGCTAGGGTTGGTCCCAAAGAGAGAGGGAGACACGTGACCATCGATCACATGCCCTACCCCTCCAACCTCAACCAATTAGAGTGACCCATGTCTACAAAGATCTGCTGGAACCTTTGACTCTTACCCTGCTTAGTCGCTTCAACCTCGTTGAGTATTCTGCCAACCAATAGCAAGACCTCGAAGAACCCCAATGCTTAACCTTTTACACCAGTAGTAACCATCGTTACATAATACTGAATTATCACTCCAAGTGACAATACATCTTGCCAAACCAATGGAAAAGCCTTGATATTTCACCCTCGCTTAAACCCCTGCACCAATAGCATTCATCCCCCTTTGTCTCCCTTTGACCAACCAATGGTATTGGTTCACAATCAAAGGACAATACCTTGTCTCGCTGTAGACACCCCAATTTTGACCAAACGTCAAATTCAGGGATTGGTTACCTCTCAAAGACCAATGATGACGATGTCCGTGACGTTCGAGGATTTTCTAAGAAATTCAAAAACTTCAAGGTGAACTTTAAGAAAAAAAATTTTAAAAAAAAAATAATAATAAAGGGAGAGGATTCGGGCATTCGGGGGGAAACCCGAACAATGAAGAACGTGTGAGAAACCCAGTCTGGGAATCCATTTTCTTTTAAAGAAAAGAGAATTAATAAACAAAAAAAAAAGAGAGAGAAAGAGGGAGTTTCCTTGGAAGAAAAAGGGAGGACAAAATAAATGAAAAGATTTTTGAAGAAGAGAAAATACAAAAGGAAATAGTATATTAAAAAATATACCATGCACATGGTTGATACCATGCACATGGGGGATCTTAATGCAAATATATACATACATAGAATAAAAATTTTGGTTTACACCAACATATTTTTGAAAAATCAAAAAGAGGGATAAAATTCAGTTAGCCCCGGCACGCGGAAAACGCGGCGGCACTCACTGAGTGCCGCGCCGGCACTCTCTGTTTGCCGCCCGGTACTCAGCGAGTGCCGCCCGGCACTCAGTGAGTGCCGCTGGCACCCGTTGAGTGCCGCTGGCTGTAACAGACTGCATTTTCTCACATGTTCTAGAAGAAAACCTTGCACATGGGTCTCCACCCGAATTTACCCATCTATCCTTGAGATAATGGCCTATATAAACAAAACCTTCTCTTCCATTTTGGGGGACTTGAATTTTTGGAAATCAAGATATACATATACACAAGAGTAATATAGATTTTTAGAGAGAGAGAAAAGAAGAATTTCTTGAAGAACTTGAAGAACTTTGAAGAGAATTTGGAAATCTTGGGAGATCTTCACAAGAAGTTGAAGAAATACTTGAGGTCATAGAGGTAACCTCTTAATCTTTGATAGAATTAGGACCATTCAATCACAAGTTCATAGTTCTAGGAACTTTTTCACATTTTCAAAACCTCTCTTCTTATCCCATTTCATCACACACCACCAAGAACTTGTGATTGAATCTCATGACATTTCATCAATTTGGATCTAGTTAATGCTTTGGATTTAAGACAAATTTAACTTTGAAGAGTTTGTTCTTAGTTTTTTCTAAGTAATCTTTGATTTTTCTTACTTCTATTTCATTCAAAAGGTGCATGAGGTCTTCCATATCTCATTGAACCTCTTTGAGTTTGATTCCTTAATTTCCTATGATCTTATGATCTATATGGAGATTAGAATGAATCATAGTCTTAATTTACATATAATTAGTGAGATTCAAGTCTTAATCCATGACTTGAACCTCTTCATTAAGAAATCTTATGGAATCCTTACTATATTCCAATGAGATTTGAGTAGATTTTAACTTCATTTAGTCTCCAATGACCATCAAATGGTAGGAGAAAATGTGTTAGTTCAAGTCTACTCCCATGGCTTAGACTAATCTTTCCCTTAGGTTTTGAGAAGTTTCTTTCATACTTCGTCTAAAACCTGCATATGAGCATGTCTCTAACTCCAATGACCATCAACTGGTAGGAGTGAAAAGTTGAATTCAAGCTTGGGTCCATAGGTTTGAGTTCTTTATTTGAGGATTTTGTGAAGTTCATTTCAATACTTCATCAAGATCCATAAGTGTAAGGTGTCTTAAAACTCCAATGACCATTAAGTGATAGGAGTAGTGATTTGAATCTAAACTTTTATCCATGGATTTAAGTTCATTGTTCTTTGGATCTTGTGAAATCCATGCTATACTTTATTAAAATCTATGAGCACATATGCCTCTTAGTCTTCAATGACCATCAAATGGTAGAATAAGTAGTTTGGTTTGAGCCCCAACTTCATGTTTTTAATAGTTGAGACCAATCAACAAAGTTGAACTAGCAAAACGAAAACAGTGGGTTCACAAACTGTTTTTGATCAAAGATTTTTAGTTCAAAATCTAACCGTTGAAATCAAGTGAAACCAATGGGAAAGTGTCAATAACACATTGTTTTACCACTGTGATTTTTGTTTTATCAAGATCTTGTGATTAGAGGGGTTTGATCATGGTTTTTGTGAGCTAATCACAATCTGTCCAGAGTTCTAGAATACTTTCAGAATAATAAGTCCGTTTTGAAATTAATAAATCAGAACCTTAATAAAGTTTTTGGGGTCTCAAATAATTTTTTATAAGTATCTTAATGTGTTAGGAAGGTACCCTAAAAAGATCTAAGTGTTTCTCATTTTTTTACTAGTTTTAGAATATCATACAAGATCTCTGGACAGAGAGTTGCAAAATCCTGAGTGAGGTCTAGTATTTTCAGTATTCCCGGAGATCTAACCGTTGAAACCTCGATTTTCTTTTTGGGTTAGAAACTAGACTCACAGAGGCATAACATATCAAAAAATCATTAAGATCCAACTATTGAAAGTATTTTATTCCTATTTTTGAACGTCTGATCTACTCTCTGTAATTCATAAAAAAAAACTGCTACTATTTTTGTCTAATCTTATTTATTCCAACTCAAATAGTCTCTTAATGGCTTAGGACTCAAACCATATTTTGAATAATGATAATTTAGATTAAATCCAGAGGCTTAGTGATCCAAATTGGTGAATAAATTCATATCTCATGCTTGTTCATAATCATTCATTCATATACATTGATGCTTATAGTTAGAACTAGTTCTTGGATAAAGTTGGACTTAGTTGAATTTAATTGAACATGACTTAGGATTGATTACTTTTTGATATTATATCTAGTAAAAGGCATGTGTACTAACCTTTGTTTTGTAGCGCTTTGAGGTACAATTTCTCAACCCTTCTCTAGTTTAATTTACTTCATTGATTTTAATTGATTTTTCGACCCCATGTGCGACACCTTAGCTTAGGTTTTGCCTTATGTGAATATATGAATTAGAGACTCTCTTTTTTTTTTTTTTTGCATGCATTGCACGTTTGATATTCGCGGCTGGATCCCGGGTATATTTTCTAGTTCTCTATTGCATATCATGTTGTTTGCTACTTGTATTACGTGGTTTATGAATGATATTTTGTCGTTCGCAATTTTACACCATTTCCAACATGCTTGTGTGATGTATATGTATATATGTATTAATTGAGGGCATGTTTAGATTAATAATTTGAATAAAAAGGATGTTGAGTAGAGGCCTATCGTGAGATACGATGAAAGGGGGTGTTTTAGTCCGCCGGGCTCCTTCCCCTTTCATTCCATAATCCCCGGACCCAGTTTATCTTTGGTTTCGCAAAAGATCAGTTGCTTTTAAAAATGGTTTCTTAATTTTCCTTTTTAAAAATTAAGTGGCGACTCTTTGAATTTTGAAAAAATGTGGGTAGGAAATCCTGCGAAATCCACAATCTGGCGACTCTGCTGGGGATCGAACCCAGAATCTCTGGTTTCGCAGATCAGAATTTCTGATTTTGGGTTCACTCGAGGATTAGACTTGAAAGCATCCTTTTAATCGAATTAATTAATTTTTGTGTGCCCGTTTCATTGCACTTGCATGTTTCGCCAGTCGATTGCATGGAAATATGACCTTGGAGGCTCGGGGCAACCCGGTCGGTCAAGTCATCATGGGACCGTGTGATCACCCTTGATCTCGTACCATGTTTTGGTATATGAAGCATCCTATCGGGTGTGTGTCAAGGGTCCCTTATTTGACCAAAACTCGGCCTTTGCATGGTAGCTTCCATAGAACCTTTCGATCTTAGGAAATTAATTCTTGATTGGGATTATGTGCTAGGGAGTTTTGTACGCCCGAAAGGGATTATTTGAGATGATGACGATGCTTGCTTGATAAAAGATGTGTAACCCTTTAATCACCTTTTAGCAATTCCTTCTCATGTCCCACGACATTTGGGAACATGCTGGATCTTGATTATGTGATTACATCTCTTACATCTTGCTAAGCTAAGCATCATTGACCTTGTATGCATCCAAATTCATGAAGAGTATGACAACAATCCGATCATGTGATCCTCCTACCCAAAGAATTTTAAATACATTTTTGGAAGCAAATAGATTTTTGGTATCTTTATTCCAAGGTATTCAATCACTCTTTCAAAATTTTTGGAGTTCACTTTTGGATTAAAATTTCAAATCAACCATATTTGAAGAAAGAACCTAAAATTCTTGGAACCCAAAATTCTTGAAAGAGTTTGAAAAGTTTTACCAACTAAAGGAATGCTTTTTCAAAGCAAAATTTGGGCCTAATCACCTTTTTGTTAAGGAGTATAATCCAAGAAATCTCTGCAATTAAAGAAATCATTTTCAAATAAATTTCAAAAGCAAAGTTTCAACCCAATCATCTTTTGTTTAGAAATGTTGTTATTTTCAAAGGAAAGCTTCTTAAGGAATTTTGAAAAGATCCCATCATCTAGGGGAAATACTTGTTAAATGGATTTCAAAAATTCTAAATTTGAAAACCTTGAAGGGGTAAAAAGGATCACAATGAAAGGAGAAATTAGCACACTCAACATGGATGAGGATTTTATGTGCTTATGTGTTTATGTGTTAGGATTAGATTTTTCATTTTTTTTTTGGCATATAGAATAGGCACACACACACATGCATTGCATCCATGTGACATATGAATCATTCATGAGCATTTCACTTGGCATAAAAATTTAATAAAAATCAATCGAAGTATAAGATTCTCTTGAGAAAATCAGTCAAAGTTGATTAAAGATAAGTGTTGTTGTAAGCGAAATAGCACCCGAGTCAAGCACTATTTGGTACAGAGATTCAAACACGAGATTAGTCAGGAAGGAACAGATAATAGGAAGAGAGATGTTTATGCACATATGTTGCTAGTAAGGTGATAGTGTTTTGAAATACGGCTGCTAAAGCAAATATGGATGCTCCTGGGGACCCAATAATTTGAAAGTCGTCTGTGATACTCCAGTTGAGACCAAGTCGAGTCCAGTCTGTAGTCGAGTTGTGTTAAGTTGGAGTCAAATGTCAAGTCCAGTCGAGTCTTCTGGTCAGTCTGTTATCAAGTTTGTTTGCAAGTCATTGTCGAGTTTATCGAGTCGAGGGATGTAATCCTCTTTCCCTACTAGTTGAATAAAATCTCATTTTTCTTGATTCAGTGTGCTAAGTCGTGAATGTATGGATCATTAAGCCAAAAAAAAAGTCACTTTTTCAAACGATCATGGAAAATACTTTGTTAATAAATCTTTGCATTAGAATCCCAAGCAATCAAGCAAATTCTGTGCCAAATCAAAAGAGGAGTAGAGAATTGATTAGCTTTACTTTAAAGATGCTTTTGCTCAATCTTGAAAAGATGAACTTGGAACTTGAAGCTTGCTCACCATCCCCTTCTCTCAAATACCAAGCCTAAAAGATGAGCCCAACCAGTTTAAAGCCATAAACTTGGTCCTTGATGGTAGCCAGACATTTTAAATGAACTTCTTACTCCAAAAAAAAAAAAACGAAAAAAAAAGAGCTCGCTAGGATGAAAACCCGAAAGGGCGCCTAGGCAAAAGTTAGAGCACAAAAAAAAAAAAAAAGATAAAAGAAAAAGAATAAAGAGCTCGCTAGGATGAAAACCCGGAAGGGCGCCTAGGTAAAAGTTAGAGCAAAATAAAATGCGTGTTGATTTCAAAATCCTAATCCTGGCCAGTTAAAATCATGGAGAGAATAAGAAATAGTAAGGTAGAGAAAAAAAAAAAAGGGGAAAAAGAAAAGAAAAGGCAGAGAATAGATTGAGAAATCTTGAGCACTTCAAAGTAGATCATTGGCACATGAACTATCTCAAGGCATTGTGTTGTTCTAAACAAAGAAAAGAAATTGGAAATGAAAAGAGAGACTTATCAGCTTCAAGCTCAAACGCTAAGTGAGCCTAAAACAATGCAGGGATATCTTTGAGAAAATGGAATAAAGATTTGGAGGCTGATATTACTTTGTGAATATGATAGAGTATGAATAAAACATGATGAGAGTTGTAAAGATCAACTGGCTAGTGAAAAGGTTAAAGAATCAACCGTAAAAAAAAAAAAAAAAAAAAAAAAAAAAAAAGGGAAGAAAAGAAAAGGAACTGAGAATAAAGGAAAAAGTAGTTCATCATGCTACACAAGGGCTACCACAAGTGACATGCACTCCCTAGACCTAATGGCAACATGGCTCGAAAAGCCCACCAATTCTTGAAGTCTAATTCTTTCAAGACCTCCAGAGTACTTGAACTACGCTCGACCTGATTCCCACTCGGGGATACGTAGGCAACCTATTTGGTTCGGTCACCACCATCGTCATAATATGGTGTGCCCTTTCAGGCCTTGGCCATATTACCTTGGACCTGATTCCTATTCGGGGATAAGTTGAATCCTTTGCGCATATGGTTATGATCTTTTAAAACTAGGAGCAAACTTGTATTTGCCTAGGACCACATATGTATTGCCAAACTAGGGGCAAACAAAGTTTGCCAATCAGCATTGGGACATCACCCTTCAGCCCATCACATTCATGATGATTACCTCTAGATTGGGAGTAAATGCATTGCAAGCATCCTGCACCAACATGTTCTCAAGGCCCTTGGGATGAGCCTATTTGCCCTTAAGACTAGGGGGAAAATTTCGTTTGCTGAACACCTCATTTAATCCCAAAAGCAATGCCTTCGAGTCCTACGCAAACTAGTGGCAAACTTCGTTTGCCAATATCCCTCTATGTCAGAGCAAAGTTCTCGAGTAATCAAGTTTGTTTTGAATGGATTGAAATAGATTGTCTTTTATTCTCTAAGCTAAAACACTAATCTGAAGCACACTCTGGATAGGCAAAGAATCAGCGAACTCAAAAAGAGAACCTTCAAAGTTTAGATTTGTCGGAAAAGTACTAACATTGTAAGATGATGAATAAATGAAAGGTAAGATGATACATTGTTCACGATGAAAGCACACTAATTCATAATAATACAGAGTTTGAGTCTGTCGCTTGTGTAATCCCTTTGTCAAGATTGTCCCCCTTTGATGAGTCAATAATGGTCTCAATTCTGTGGGTTTAAGATGATGAATAAAGATTTGAAGAGTCTCCATGAGTCTCCCAAGAGCAATGCAAGCAGGATTCTTAAACACTATCATAACACGATGCTAAAGTGGAAATATGAAGAGTCCAAGACTAGGGGCATAGGTGGCTTCCCTATTTCTTTTTTTAAAAAATAATAATAATAATAATAATAATAATAATAATAATAAAATAAAAATCATCATTTTACTTATTTCAAGGGTCTGCAGATGCAGGAAAGCATTTTCTCCAAAGCCCACTTTCGTGGCAATTATCTTCGAAAGCCCATTCATACGGCACCCTCTCATCCAAAACCCACTTTCGTGGTGACCACCATTATAAGCCCACTTTTGTGGCGACCCCATCATAAGCCCATTCATATGGCACCCTCTCATCAAAAGCCCACTTTCGTGGTGACCACCATTATAAGCCCACTTTTGTGGCGACCCCATCATAAGCCCATTCACATGGCACTCTTTCAACGAAAGCCTACGTTCAGGGCAACTCTCGTTATAAGCCCATTTATGTGGCAGCTTCATTCATGAAAGCCCACCCCGGTGGCACTCTTTTAGCCAAACCAACGCTCATGACAAGTCCATGCACATAAGCCCACTTCGTGGCAAACATGCCTCATAAGCCCACTTTCGTGGCAAATCCACACTCGTGACAAGCTCATTCAAACGAGCTCATTTCAGTGCTAAAAGCTCCTCGTCAGTCTAGCATCATCATCATCATTAATCAATCAAGTACTTGAGCCTTATTCGGCTCCTTTGATTCTTTGAGTCTTCATGACTTTGATTTTGCAAAAGTTCATAATTCTTCAAGTCTGTGTGACTTCGTGTTGTAAAGTATGAATTTTTGAGTCCGCATGACTTCGTCTTTGTGAAAATATGAATTTTTGAGTCTGCATGACTCCGTTTATGTGAAATATGAGTCCGCATGACTCCGTTTATGTAAAATATGAATTTTTGAGTCCGCGTGACTCCGTCTATGTAAAATATGAATTTTCGAGTCCACGTGACTCCGTCTATGTAAAATATGAACTCTTGAGTCCGCATGACTCCGTTTGCGTAAAATGTGAATTTGTTGAGTCCGTGTGACTCCGTTTGTGAAAAATATGAATTTGTTGGGTCCGTGGGACTCCATTTATGTCAAATACTGAGTTCTTGAGTCCGCGTGACTTGGTTTTTTTTGTAACAAAATATATATATATATTTTTTAGTCTGTATGACTTCGTGTTTATAGAATGTGAATTTTTGAGTCCGTTTGAATCCGTGTTTGAGAAATGTGAAAATTTTCAAGATCATATGACTCTCATTTGTAAAATGTGAATCAGTGCGACTCCCCTTTGGAAATAGGAATTGTTTCAAGTTGAATCGACTCCGAACTCTGGATTTTGAGAATTTGAATTTGTTTGAGTTTAATTGACTCCTGATTCATGAGTTTGAACTAAATTGAGTCTGATTGACTCCCAATTTTGTGAAGCAAAAATTCTTTGAGTTTTATCAACTCCTAATTTTGTGAAACTAAAATTCTTTGAGTCTGATTGACTCCAATTTTGTGAAACAGAAATTCTTTGAGTCTAATTGACTTTTGAATTGGTGAAATAGAAATTATTTAAGTCTGATTGAATTCCAATTTTAGAATATGGAACTGAAAAGAGTCTGATTGACTCCAGATTTTGAAAAATTGAATTGAATTAAATTGAGTCTAATTTGACTCCAGATTTTGGGAATTGAAATAAATTGAGTTTGATTTAACTCCTGATTTTGAAAATTGAAATTTTTTGTTAAGTCAAAATTAACTCTGATTAAGAAAATTTGAAATGTTATAAATTAACCCTCGATTTTGAAATAGGAAATTCTTTGAGTTCGTGTGACTCCATTTGTATAAAAAGTGAATTCGTTGAGTCCATGTGACTCCATTCGTATAAATATATATATATATATATACATTTGTTGAGTCTGTATGACTCCATTTGTATGAAATGTGAGTTTGATTGAGTCTGTATGATTCTATTTGTATAAGAAGTGAATTTTTGTTGAGTTCGTGTGACTCTGTGAATTTCGTTGAGTCCGATTGACTCTGTTGTTGTAAAATGCAAATTTTGAGTCCAAATGACTCCGTGGTTGTAAAATGCGAGTTTTCAAGTCCTAGTGACTTGTTGTGGAAATGCGGGTCTATGGATCCGAATGACTCTTTTGTTTTAAAATGTGAATTTATTGACTTCTTGTGTAAGAAAATTGAATTTTTGGATCCACGTGACTCCCTTGAATTTGTGAGTCTGCTTAACTCTGAATTTTATTGGAATTGAATTCTTTGAGTCTAACCGACTCCGAACTTTTGAAAGTTTGGGCTAAAATGGATCTAACTATCGCCAGATTTTAATGTTAAATTAAGTTGAATCTGATTAGCTCCCGATTGCGAAAATTAAAATCATTAAGTCTGTCCGATTCCCGATTCATGAAAGTCTAACTTAGCACCCGAGCTTAGAAATTGAATTGAATTGAGTCTGATTGACTCCTAATTCTAGAAAAATTCATTTGAGTCTGATTTGACTCTAGATTTTAGAGTTTTTTAATCGAATTGCGTCTGTTTTTTGAAATTCTTTGAGTCTGATCGACTCCCAATTTTAGATTTGAGTCTGATTGACTCTCGGTGTTGTGAAATACAATCCGATTCGAGTGCAATTGACTCTTGTTCTAGAAATTTGAAATTATTTTGAGTCTGTTTGACTCCGATTTTGAAATTAGAAATTCTTTTGAGTATGATTGACTCATAATTTGGAATTGGGAACTCTTTTGAGTCTGATTGGTTCATGTTTTTGGAAATTAGAAACTCTTTTGAGTCTAGTTGACTCTCAATCTTTTGAAATTAAAAATTCTTTCGAGTATGATTGACTCATGATTTGGAATTAGAATTTCTTTTGAGTCCGATTGGCTCATGTTTTTGGAAATTAGAAATTCTTTTAAGTCTGATTGGCTCATGTTTTTTTGAAATTAGAAATTCTTTTGAGTCTGAATGGCTCATGTTTTTGGAAATTAGAAATTCTTTTGAGTCTGGTTGACTCCCAATCTTGTGAAATATAAATTCTTTGAGTTCGATTGACTCCCAATTTTGTAAAAATTCTTTTGTGAAATAGAAATCCTTTAAGCCCAGTTTTATGAATTTAAATTTCCTTGAGTCCGATTGACTCTTGGTTTTGTTCGATTTTGCGAAATAAGAAATTGAATCAAGTCTGATTGACTCATGATTTAGGATTTGAATTTGAATTTGAATTTGTTTTTAGTCTGATTGACTCCAGGTTTTGTGAAATTGAATTTGTTTCGAATTCAACTGACTCCTGATTTTAGAATTCGAATAGAATTGAGTCTGACTGACTCCCGATTTTGGGAATTGAATTGAATTGAGTCTAATTGACTCCTGGTTTTGTGGAATTGAATTTGCTTCGAGTCCAATTGACTCCTGTTTTTAGAAATTTGAAATTCTTTGAGTCTGATTGACTCCCAATTTTAGAACTGAGTCTGATTGACTCCCGATTTTGTGAAATTGAATTTGTTTCGAATCCAATCGATTCCTATTTTTAGAAATTTGAAATTCTTTGAGTCTAATTGACTCTCAATTTTAGAACTAAGTCTGATTGACTCCCGATTTTGTGAAATTGAATTTGCTTCGAGTCCAATTGACTCCTGTTTTTAGAAATTTGAAATTCTTTAAGTATGATTGATTCCTGATTTTAGAAAATTGAATTTATTTGAATCTGATTGACTAAATGATTTTAGAAGGTGAATTTATTTGAAATGAGTTTGATTGACTCCTGATAAGTGGAATTTGAATTCGAAATTGAGTCAAAGTGACTCTTGATTCGGCAAATTTTTTATTTGAGTCTGATTGACTCCTGATTTTAGAAGAATGAATAGATTTGAGTTTAGTTGATTTTAAGAAACTAAGTTGAATTGAGTCTGATTGACTCTTGATTTTAAAAGAATGAATTGAATTGAGTTTGGTTGATTTTAAGAATCTAAGTTGAATTGAGTCTGATTGACTATTGATTGTAGGAAAATTGAATAAATTGGAGTCTGATTAACTCCAGACTTCTGAAAATTGATTTGATTAGGAGTCTAATTGACTCCAATTTTGGACAATTGAATAAATTGGAGTCTGATTGACCCCGGACTTTTGAAAATTGATTTGATTAGGAGTCTAATTGACTCCAATTTTTGGAAAGTTGAATAAATTGGAGTCTGCTTGACTCCGGACTCTTGAAAATTGATTTGATTAGGAGTTTGATTTACTCCGGATTTTGAGAATTAGAGTAAATTGGAGTCTGATTGACTCCGGGCTTTTGAAAATTGATTTGATTAAGAGTCTAATTGACTCCTGATTTTGGAAAATTGAATAAATGGGAGTTTGGTTGAATCTAAGCTGATTTGAGTCTGATTGACTCCTGGTTTTAGAAGAATGAATTGACTCGAGTCCGAAAGGCTCCGATTTTGAGAAGATGAGTTGATTTCGAGTTTGAATGACTCCGAAATTTTGGAAATTGATTTGGGTTCGAGCTTGATTGGCTCCGATTCTTTGGAAATTTGTTAAATTAGAACCTGATTAACTCCAATTTTGGAAAATTAAATAAATTGGAGTAAGTTTGAAGTTTAATCTGATTAAGAGTCTGATTGATTCCGGGATTTGCGGAAGCATGTATTCAACCGAAGTCTAATTGACTCCGAACTTTGAAACCTGATTTGACTTAAGCCTGATTGGCTCCAATTCTTTGAAAATTGATTCGATTTGAGCCTGATTGGCTCTGATTCTTTAAAAGTTGATTTGACTTGAGCCTGATTGGCTCCGATTCTTTAAAAATTGATTTGATTTGAGCCTGATTGGCTCTGATTCCTTGAAAATAGATTTGAATTGAGCCTGATTGGCTCTGACTCTTTGAAAGTTGGTTTAATTTGAGCCTGATTGGCTCTAATTCTTTGAAAATTGATTTGGTTTGAGCCCGATTGGCTCCGGAACTTTGAAGTTGATTTGACTTGAGCCTGATTGGCTCCGATTCTTTGAAAATAGATTTGAATTGAGCCTAATTGGTTTCAACTCTTTGGAATTTGATTTGATATGAGAGTCTTGTTTGATTCTGGAACTTTGAAAATTGATTTGGTTCGACTCCAGGTTAGGAGAAAATTCAGCCGACTTTAATATGATTGATCTTCGATTTCGGAAATTAAAAGCGAATATGAATCCAAGTGTTTCCAGGTTTAGGAAAGTTAATTCGAAATTTAATCAGCTCCTGAAAGTTAGGAATTATGAATTGAACCAAGTCAACTTGATTTTACTTGGTAAGGCATAGAGCGGCTCAATCTTTCAGCGTGCTACCTGATTCGACTTAGTCGATCGGATGATTTTGGAAGATTATGGAGCGTAAGGCGTAGAGCGGCTCAATCGTTCAGCGTGCTACCTGATTCGACTTAGTCGATCAGATGATTTCGGAAGATTATGGAGCGTAAGGCATAGAGCGGCTCAATCTTTCAGCGTGCTACCTGATTCAACTTAGTCGATCAGATGATTTCGGAAGATTATGGAGCGTAAGGCGTAGAGCGGCTCAATCTTTCAGCGTGCTACCTGATTCGACTTAGTCGATCAGATGATTTCGGAAGATTATGGAGCGTAAGGTGTAGAGCGGCTCAATCTTTCAGCGTGCTACCTGATTCGACTTAGTCGATCAGATGATTTTGGAAGATTATGGAGCGTAAGGCATAGAGCGGCTCAGTCTTCCAGCGTGCTACCTGACTTGGCTATGGAGTGTAAGGCGCAAGGCGCATCTCATCCAATCAGACGATTCTCGAAACATATACGAAGATTGCATGCAACGCTGGTGATGATATCACAATAGGATAATTCAACATATAGGGTGCATTTCTGGTGCTGGGAAGCAGCATGATTCAGTATCATCACGATTGGGAGCACGGGACATTTATTTGTTTAGCATATGCATCACGATAAGATAGGATGCATTCATCTGTGCGGCTACCTGCGCTTATGTATCATTGTCCCTTGCCCGAACTACGTCCTGGTCTGATTCCCGTTGGGATACGTAGGCAGCTCACCTTTGAGCACGACCAACATTTGGCTATCTGCGCACCCGATTTTGCAACGCACTTTTGTTTTTACCTGGATTCGACTGTTTGGTCAAAGGCTTGTCTTTCACACAGGCTTTGACATTCGCTTGTGATACGCGTTGCTTCACGAGCTCTGTCAAAGAGGGGCAAACTGTAGACACCCCAATTTTGACCAAACGTCAAATCCAGGGATTGGTTACCTCTCAAAGACCGATGATGACGATGTCCGTGACGTTCGAGGATTTTCCAAGAAATTCAAAAACTTCAAGGTGATCTTTAAAAAAAAAAATTTTAAAAAAAAATAATAATAAAGGGAGAGGATTCGGGCATTCGGGGGGAAACCCGAACGACGAAGAACGTGTGAGAAACCCAGTCTGGGAATCCGTTTTCTTTTAAAGAAAAGAGAATTAATAATAAAAAAAAAAAGAGAGAGAAAGAGGGAGTTTCCTTGGAAGAAAAAGGGAGGACAAAATAAATGAAAAGATTTTTGAACAAGAGAAAATACAAAAGGAAATAGTATATTAAAAAATATACCATGCACATGGTTGATACCATGCACATGGGGGATCTTAATGCAAATATATACATACATAGAATAAAAATTTTGGTTTACACCAACATATTTTTGAAAAATCAAAAAGAGGGATAAAATTCAGTTAGCCCCGGCACGCGGAAAACGCGGCGGCACTCACTGAGTGCCGCGCCGGCACTCTCTGTTTGCCGCCCGGCACTCAGTGAGTGCCGCTGGCTGTAACAGACTGCATTTTCTCACATGTTCTAGAAGAAAACCTTGCACATGGGTCTTCACCCGAATTTACCCATCTATCCTTGAGATAATGGCCTATATAAACAAAACCTTCTCTTCCATTTTGGGGGACTTGAATTTTTGGAAATCAAGATATACATATACACAAGAGTAATATAGATTTTTAGAGAGAGAGAAAAGAAGAATTTCTTGAAGAACTTGAAGAACTTTGAAGAGAATTTGGAAATCTTGGGAGATCTTCACAAGAAGTTGAAGAAATACTTGAGGTCATAGAGGTAACCTCTTAATCTTTGAAAGAATTAGGACCATTCAATCACAAGTTCATAGTTCTAGGAACTTTTTCACATTTTCAAAACCTCTCTTCTTATCCCATTTCATCACACACCACCAAGAACTTGTGATTGAATCTCATGACATTTCATCAATTTGGATCTAGTTAATGCTTTGGATTTAAGACAAATTTAACTTTGAAGAGTTTGTATTCTTAGTTTTTTCTAAGTAATCTTTGATTTTCCTTACTTCTATTTCATTCAAAAGGTGCATGAGGTCTTCCATATCTCATTGAACCTCTTTGAGTTTGATTCCTTAATTTCCTATGATCTTATGATCTATATGGAGATTAGAATGAATCATAGTCTTAATTTACATATAATTAGTGAGATTCAAGTCTTAATCCATGACTTGAACCTCTTCATTAAGAAATCTTATGGAATCCTTACTATATTCCAATGAGATTTGAGTAGATTTTAACTTCATTTAGTCTCCAATGACCATCAAATGGTAGGAGAAAATGTGTTAGTTCAAGTCTACTCCCATGGCTTAGACTAATCTTTCCCTTAGGTTTTGAGAAGTTTCTTTCATACTTCGTCTAAAACCTACATATGAGCATGTCTCTAACTCCAATGACCATCAAATGGTAGGAGTGATAAGTTGAATTCAAGCTTGGGTCCATAGGTTTGAGTTCTTTATTTGAGGATTTTGTGAAGTTCATTTCAATACTTCATCAAGATCCATAAGTGTAAGGTGTCTTAAAACTCCAATGACCATTAAGTGATAGGAGTAGTGATTTGAATCCAAACTTTTATTCATGGATTTAAGTTCATTGTTCTTTGGATCTTGTGAAATCCATGCTATACTTTATTAAAATCTATGAGCACATATGCCTCTTAGTCTTCAATGACCATCAAATGGTAGAAGAAGTAGTTTGGTTTGAGCCCCAACTTCATGTTTTTAATAGTTGAGGCCAATCAACAAAGTTGAACTAGCAAAACGAAAACAGTGGGTTCACAAACTGTTTTTGATCAAAGATTTTTAGTTCAAAATCTAACCGTTGAAATCAAGTGAAACCAACGGGAAAGTGTCAATAACACATTGTTTTACCACTGTGATTTTTGTTTTATCAAGATCTTGTGATTATAGGGGTTTGATCATGGTTTTTGTGAGCTAATCACAATCTGTCCAGAGTTCTAGAATACTTTTAGAATAATAAGTCCGTTTTGAAATTAATAAATCAGAACCTTAATAAAGTTTTTGGGGTCTCAAATAATTTTTTATAAGTACCTTAATGTGTTAGGAAGGTACCCTAAAAAGATCTAAGTGTTTCTCATTTTTTTACTATTTTTAGAAAATCATACAAGATCTCTGGACAGAGAGTTGCAAAATCCTGAGTGAGGTCTAGTATTTTTGGTATTCCCGGAGATCTAACCGTTGCAACCTCGATTTTCTTTTTGGGTTAGAAACTAGACTCACAGAGGCATAACATATCAAAAAATCATTAAGATCCAACTATTGAAAGTATTTTATTCCTATTTTTGAACGTCTAATCTGCTCTCTGTAATTCATAAAAAAAAAACTGCTACTATTTTTGTCTAATCTTATTTATTCCAACTCAAATAGTCTCTTAATGGCTTAGGACTCAAACCATGTTTTGAATAATGATAATTTAGATTAAATCCAGAGGCTTAGTGATCCTAATTGGTGAATAAATTCATATCTCATGCTTGTTCATAATCATTCATTCATATACATTGATGCTTATAGTTAGAACTAGTTCTTGGATAAAGTTGGACTTAGTTGAATTTAATTGAACATGACTTAGGATTGATTACTTTTTGATATTATATCTAGTAAAAGGCATGTTTACTAACCTTTGTTTTGTAGCGCTTTGAGGTACAATTTCTCAACCCTTCTCTAGTTTAATTTACTTCATTGATTTTAATTGATTTTTCGACCCCATGTGCGACACCTTAGCTTAGGTTTTGCCTTATGTGAATATATGAATTAGAGACTCTCTTTTTTTTTTTTTTTTTTTTTTGCATGCATTGCACGTTTGATATTCGCGGCTGGATCCCGGGTATGTTTTCTAGTTCTCTATTGCATATCATGTTGTTTGCTACTTGTATTACGTGGTTTATGAATGATATTTTGTCGTTCGCAATTTTACACCATTTCCAACATGCTTGTGTGATGTATATGTATATATGTATTAATTGAGGGCATGTTTAGATTAATAATTTGATTAAAAAAGATGTTGAGTAGAGGCCTATCGTGAGATAGGATGAAAGGGGGTGTTTTAGTCCGCCGGGCTCCTTCCCCTTTCATTCCATAATCCCCGGACCCAGTTTATCATTGGTTTCGCAAAAGATCAGTTGCTTTTAAAAATGGTTTCTTAATTTTCCTTTTAAAAATTAAGTGGCGACTCTTTGAATTTGGAAAAAATGTTTTAAAAGTGGGTAGGAAATCCTGCGATATCCACACTCGCCTTCTCAATACACTGCCTTGTCCACATCCCCATTTAATGACCCCAACTACCTCAAATATATATACGCATTTAAGTCCCTATCTACCTCAAGTAGATGAACCACTCTGAAGATTCCAACTCAGCTGCTCCTAGCTGTACCAAGAACCTCACAAATCCTGTAAAAATACCAACCTCATTCAATACATCCAACAAGCTGGTTAAACTTGAATCTTAAGCTTTAACCTAGTCCAACTCGGTCTAACTAAGTAATAACTCAATCTAAATCTACACTTCAGACATTTACTCCCTTTGTTAAACTCTCCAAAAGGACCTTTGGTCATCACTTGGTCTTTACCAACTGCCTTTAGACCTTCCACCACCTACTTAAACTCTCCAAGACTCCACAAGAGTCTTACCACATACTACCACCCCCATTTAAGACCTCGACGCTTACTGCTTTCTCTCTCTCTCTCTTATTAGGGGCTACTTTGGTTCTCACTCAAGCCATGTACTCTCTGACTCCCATTTCTCTACTGCACTTTTATACATTATTATTCTTCTACAATTTCTACATTTTTTTATCATATTTTATCTGTTGTTCCACCTGTACTAACCTGTTTACGTGTTATACCCATCCATATATCTCATACACATCACATAAAGAACTCACACGTTTTACCCATCCATATATCTCATACACATTACATAAATAACTCACACACCAATTATAATGCTATTAGGCCCTGTTACGCAACGATAGTGCTGCAACTATTCTATCCTTCAAGCAAGGTCACGAGGACCTAAGAGTAAAGTGATTACCACCTTTTAAACCAAAATTGCTATTGGGCCCTGCTATAGGCGATGATAGCAACGTAATCATTCCACTCTAAGCTAATAACATTACACTAGTAATGTAACAAGTCACATGAGTTAGTAATAGTGTTTGGGTAAAGTCGAATATATCGATACTGCATTGTGTTGTCACTATCTCTCTCATACTATCATGATATATGCTTATCAAATGTTTAGTTTGGAATATTTGTTGTACTTGTATATTATTGCTTGTATTAGGAGTGAATGTTTAGAGCAAATCACTTAGCCTCAAAATCTAAGCCTGTATTGCCCTGGACATATTACGTCTAGGTTATAATGAAGAAGCCCATCCAGGTACCTACAAAGAAGAGTATCCCAATCCTCAGGATGGGGACTATTAGGAAGGTTATCTTGATGAAGACTATTCAGAAGAGTACGCTAATGAAAGGCATGGATATGCATCCTGAGCAAAAGATTCTAGTCTGTTATCATCTTAGGATTTACTTTACGCTTCAAAACTATTTTTTGTCTGCTGTAATAACTTAAGTTGCGTCGATTACCCAAACCTATATTTTGTGGTTTTCATTTGGAACTGTTGTAATAGCCTAGTCGCAAACACTTAAAGTTCCCCCATGAATACTATTAGACATTTTATAATTCCTTCTCATGTTATAACCATGTTAGAATATTTGGAAGGACAGGTCAGTCTTATCTAACTAGTCATGGCTCACGAATTCGAAAAGGAAAATTTGATTTTCTTCTAATTTTCGTTACTGGGGCGTGACATACCGATCCCCAAGCTTTCGCTTGCAGTACAACTTTATAATGAGCCTCACGCAGTGGTGGTGCACCGAAAACTCACCTAGGGTGTACCTTATCATATAATTCCATGTTGGATTGGTCTCACCGTGTTTGTCTACCGGCATCCTCTTCTAGATTTTTGTGTCACGGCCAATGGAAACCTTAGCATAGACTTTCATTTTGAGGACCTTTTGGACATCTTCAAGATCATGAGCAGCAATTAGGGTTATCTTATCAAATGTCCTACACTCCATGTTTGGATAAATGTTTTTGTATATAGATGTGTATAGACCAGTATATATATTGAGGAGATAGGAGGCTTAGTAGAATGAAAGTGGACAAGTGATTAGAAATAGTTGAATGAAACTAATACATGTGAGGCAAGGAACTTTCTTTGTATGTTTGGCTAGTCATGCCTATCATGACCATTTCTTTTATTTTGTGTTGTTTTCAATAGGAACCTTTCTTGTATTTTCCTGGGTGGTAGTAAGATGTTAAAATATGTTTTCTTGTTGACTGACTAAAACAAACTTTAGGAAAAAAAATAAACAAAATACTTAATTTGGTTGGTTTTATATGCAAACCTTAATGATCACCTCGAGCCTATGATTTATAGGTGTTGCATATGGCGCAACCATGTTCCGCATTATAGTGAATGTCAAAATAGTATGACATTTAAGGATGACTGTATGAGCGATGCATTTACCTTGTGAGGGCCATTTTGGGTTAAAACTCAGAAGGGACAAACCTGTGATGCCTCGCTGTTGGGGTGGAAGCTCAGGCTCGCTAGTGTGACGATAGATCAAAATATCGGACAACACCTCGCATGCGGACTAGATGCTAATTCTAATGTGGTACATATCTGAACCCGCGGATGTGCCTCTCCCTCTTGAGGCCCCTTTAGTTTAGAATTCAAGAGGACGGACAAAACCGTGACTAAGCTCGAAGCTCTGAATCTCCAGTGGGATTATGTAATCATAGTTGTTAGAATTTTACATTCACGAGTCGATTTGTATGAATCACCTCAATTCATACCAGTCGATTTGAGTTTCGTACCATTTGATACCATTGACGATTAACTAGTTTGTAATTTTAAGTGAAAAACTTTCACATTGCATGAAACTTGTGTTAAAAATGTCATTTTGCTTTGTAATTTTAAGTTAAAAACTATAAGGGCTGGGGGGGCGTGTATATTAAGCAAAAAATAAATTTGAGTCTTTTTGTAATTTTGGGTGTAGATTACAACTTTTTCAATTATAAAGGCTAATTGTCGATTGTAATTTGTAAAACTTGGAATCACGATAAAATAATTTGGGTTAGACTAAATTGGTACATAGGTGAGAAGAAAATGCGTTGAACCCAATTTTTAGGACATGTCGAATTACATTGGGACCAATATGTATTTCTTTTCTTTCTTTTTTTAACAGCAAGCAATCTATATTAAATGTAAGCAATTTTTACATGGGGCAATTAGTGATAAATCTAAATTACAGAAAATATAGTGGTTTAAGTATAAGTAGGAAAAGTTTTTAGAATTAGGTCCATTCTTTGCTCTTTTGACAAAACTACCCCTAACATTGCTCTACACAAACAGTTTTCAAGTTTCTGTACCTCCGGCGACCTCGCCTGAGCTCCGGCGACTATTACCATGACATCGCCTGAGCTCCGGTGACCTCGCCTGAGCTTGTCTGATCTCCGGCGAGCACCACTCCCACCACACCAAACCCCCAGCGACCACCACCACATGCACCGGACCTTTGCAGTTCACCACCAAGGCCATACCAGACCTCTCCCAAACTCTTCACAACCAAACCACCACAGCAACATAAAAATTATCATAAAACAAGCTTTTGGAAGATAATTGATCATATCACTGAAAAAAGTTGTGAAATTTTAAAAAAAAGTTGTGAAATTTATCAACAAAAAGTTGTGAAATTTCACAGAGTTCGTGAAATTTCACGAAACCACCACTGCCACACCATACCTCTGCCGACCACCACCACGACGTCACCTGATCGATCTCTACCCAACCAAACCACACATTAACATGAAATGATCACAAAATAAGTTTTTGAAATTTAATTTCTCATACCAACACAAAAAATTTGTGAAATTTTCAAAATAAAAAAAAATGTTGTGAAATTTCACAAAAAAAAAGAGTGTTCTAACAAACATTCCAAAAAGTTTTACAAATTTGAGCATTCATATCGATCTGTAACTTTTTTTTGCATAAAATTTATATTCTTACAACCTAGTCAACAAGATCTATCAAACAAGTATTATAGTTAATATCAAAATCTGGAAAATGTTCAATAACTTCACTGACTTTTTTTTTTGATAAATTTCTCAAAAAAATGTGTTAAAAAAAAAAAAAAAAAAAAAAAAAAAACCCACACTCCACACTATCCCAGCGAAGAATCTATGACAGGACTGTAGCGGATTGGTACGCTGGTGGCCGGATCTACCCGTGAAAATGCTTGTGGCACTAGCTTGTGGTCGTCGATCTGCTCGTGGCGTTCGTTGTGGATGTAGATTTGCTAGTGGTTGGAGGAGACAAATACTCACCAGATCGTGCGACCGCGCTATCTGGTTTGTGATTGTGGTGGTGAAGTCCGACCAAAATAAGAGAGACAGAGGAGGTCATATTGGTGGTAGATCCAAACCAGAGATAGTGCAGTTTGCAAAAAGAACAGTGGTTCGGAGCTGCGATAGTGCTGAATGGAGGCGCCATGAAAGTGACCGAAGCTGCGATGGAGGTGGCCGGAGCTGCGATCACTTCTCTCTCTCTCTCTCTATCTAACTGAAAATGAATGAAAGGGGTATATTGGTCCAAACTAGAAGTAGTTGAGTTTATCTCCAACAACTTCCACCAAACATATCCTTGTCCCCAAATATTTTTTCCTTGTGTCTTATAACCAAATATTTCCTCTAATTTGGTATTTAATACCAAATTTCTATTTTTACATTGGGACCAATATGTATTACACATACATTTTTTTTTTCAATTTTTAGATGGGTTGAATTACAATTGGGCCAACATATTACGAATGAAAATTTTATTTTCAGCCAATGCAATATTTTGGGGGCCTATGAAATAATCACACAATTTTTTTGGGTACCAATCTTAATAAAATTTGAACTTTGTAGAAACGATAATTACAATTTTGAAAATTCTAAAAACTTGGGATGCAACTTGTTAAATTGTCCCAATATCTGTGTGTGTACATATATATATATATATATATCCGCATAGATACATCTACACAAATGTGCTGAAGGAGCACTTTGCAGTTTCGGATCACTCCAAGTCTTTAACTACCTTGAGCTTAGAAATTAAAGTCAAAAGTAATAAATGTTCTTTTAAAAAAGCTTTTTTCTTTTGTGTAGCCTAATGATTTCTTGAGTAGTTGTTAGTAATTTAATCTCACTTAAAGACAATTACTCAATAAAAACAATAGTACAACTTTCCACATGCGGCTTACTACAAAAAAGTCACTAAGAGTTGGTTGAGCTCGTTTGTGTCTGTCTGTTTTTTCTTAGGCTTAGTTTGGCCCATTTCGGTGTCTCTATTTTTTTAAAGCATAATTTTATATTAATTCATTTGGTAATTAGAATTTTTTTAGATAAAATTTTTAAAAGTTTTAGAATGGAACTTTTAAAAATTCAATATTATTTTTTGGTTTTATGATATTTTTTTAAAGAGTAACGTGTTACTTATAAAAAATTATTAAATAACTTAATAATAAATTTCATAATTTTACCGTTAAAATGCCACATAAGGGCCAAACTAAGCCTTAAACCCAAAAAAAAAAAAAAAAAAAAAAAAAGTCTTGGTCTATCTATATGAAACACAGCGCGTCCTTTTCAGTAGTAGGAGCTCACAAATTATGCTGATTCCACTTGCATGTATGTGTGTATATTTATATATATAATATATGTACAAATATATTCATATTTGTTAATATCGATGTATGCAGGGAGTCTATAAAGAGAGCACTTTCCCTTTAATAAAAGGGAGGACCTTTGTTTTGACCGTTAGATTGTGTTTTCATTAAGAGTATTTAAAAATAATCTAACGGTCAAAACAAAAGTCCTTCCTTTATTATTAAAGGGAGGGCGCCCTCTTTAGAAACTCCCTATCTATGTATGTGTATATATATATATATAGATATATTACACCCGTCACGTTCGCTAACATATGTATGATATTGGAATCTAACAAAATTAACTGTAAATGCAAAATTGCCTAAATAACACTTCTCCACCAACCATCAATAGCACAAGGATTAGAGAAGCTGAGGATTGAGCACAACCATTGATCAAAACGATCCTAGCATCACAGCTGTTGAAGAATATGAGACTGCACCTAATTAATTAGAAATAATTGGTTAGAATAAGTTTTACAATAGGAGTTGAGCAGCATGTCAATTCAACTATGAAGCACGGACATGGATATTAACACACTGACATAGATACGGATACGTCGATACGACAAAGTTTAAAAAAAAACTGCACATCGACATTGTAAAAAAAGTGTCCGTGAAGTATCGTACCCGTGTGTATCTGATACGACATGACAAGCAATACTTTACCTTCTTTGAACCAAGCCAAGAATTAAACTTAGTGGGGCACAAACCTATATGTGGTTCAGGGGCAGCGCCCCTAAATCGTGATTTTTAATTTAATTTTTTATTTTTAGAAGTACTACAATTTTGGGTTTAAAAATTGTATAGTTGTTTTGTGGGTTTCACACATTGTGGGTTAATACTCAAAGATTATAATTTGACAAAAATATTTTGGGCTAGTTGATCATAACTATGATTATGATTTGAGCAAAGATTATAAAATTTTAAGGACCAAAGTTAATTTTTAGTTTAAAAGGGCAAATAATATTTAAAGAAAGACACAAATGCATATATTATGAATTATTAAGGGTAAAAAAATAGGGTTTATTAGTTTTATATCCCTATACTATAGGATTTTTTGGTACTAGGTCCTCGGGTTTAAACTTATTTGTATAAGATTCAGCTTATTTTTTGGGTCCCAAAATACCCCTAGCAGCATTCCTGTGCGAGAGAAAGTGTGGTCTTCATCTGCAACCGTTTCATCCCCAAATTTCTGCCCTGAATTCAGCGTTTTAAATTTGGACAGTTGAAAATCTATCATCAACATCCACCGTTTAGTGAGTCGTTCAAAATCAAAGCCCACACAAACAATCTACCTAGGGTTTGCTTTGTTGAGCAGTACAGGGTTTCTTATAATCCGGTGACCTCCTCAAGGACTGTGCGAAGGCTTTGAAGTTTTGTATCCAACTGTGTAGTCCTCGAAGGACATCGGCGTTAAGAAATGGGGGAAGAAAGGTATGATTTTTTGCTGCAATTTGTGGTGCTAATTAATGATCAAACAACCCACACCGAAATTGGGTCATGTAATCCACAATCTATAATTGCATTACCGTGGTTTTGTTGAAAATTTTACAAAATATGAATTTTATATTTGTGAATTTCATGGTAAAAAATCAGTTTGTCTATGTGTGAATTGTTTTTTTTTTTTTTTTGCTCCAACAGGTCTTGAATCTTTGTGGAACACAACATTGGGGTGTTAAATGGAATCCTAATTTTCAAGCATTGAACTACGTCAAACACCCACACACAATGTGCTGCGTGAGAAGTACTACAAACCTATGACTTTTGAAGTTGGGAACTTCACTATTAGACTTGGGGTTGTTGCATTTTAACTTGGGAATTTTGCAGACCCAAAAACAAGAGAAAAAAGATTATGTAAATTCTACACCAGTATTGTTGGAAGATTGCGAACATGATGGGTAAAAATGGATGGAATTCACAAATCCGTAGTTAGTACAGTAGTGTTTATATGTGGTGTATATGAATTTCACTATCCTAACATGTGGGTGTTGCAGCTCCATATGTGAAATTCACAGACCAAATATCATAGGAATCAAACCGTCCAACCTATGAAATTCACAAACTGTCAACCCATCATTAAGTAGTTAAATTCAATATTCTAACTTGGGGGGGAGGGGATGCAGAACCATCCGTGAATTTGACACACCCAAATTCGCGTATAAGTGAAAACTAAGAAAATTGAAGGCATCAAACAGTCCAACCTGTGAATTTCACGACTGTCAATCCCTCATCACGATTTATCTTCTGAGATTGTGAATTTCACAACCATAAATGCATTGTTAAAAACCAGTCATATAATTCGCCCGACTATATCACACATGCCATTTGACAGTTGTGAAATTCACTAACAGAATGATGGTCCACACTTGTGAACTCCACAAATAGTATATGGTTGACAATTTCGTTACCATCATACTTCATTATTTATAAAATACAAGAACAGTGGCGTTTATGAAATTCACAGCTCTCAAAATAGAATTCCATAGTTTACATAAGTGTTGCCTAATGGTTTGTGAATTTCACAGCTCCTAATTCGATCAATAAATTCAAAATCTAAGTGTGGGTAATCGAACCAAGCTTGGGGCTTACGATTAAGCCTGCTTGATTGATTCCATCACAAATCTCATGCCAACAGCCACGAGTGAAAAAAATAATCCATCTATTTTACTTGTCCACATCTTCGGTTCATATAATTGTTTATCTAGCTTACTATAATTCAAACTGTGTAAATGACAAGACTAATGTTGATGTCGTTGATCCAAGTTTATGGTGGTGATATTTGCCAATATATATTGCATACCATATATCTAATTAAGGTATGTGATAAATATCGTAATGCAAAGAATCAATGATTGAAAGAAAACCAAATGCACTCCTTAAAACTAAAATGAAACCACGCCAAATAATTGAGAATAAATGAGTCGGACTAAGTTTTGCGAGTCTTTTTCTCTTACCAAGAAGGTTAATCATCAAGATGCATAGATTAAGGGTATAAATTGGCAGCAATTGACCTATATTAAATTCAATATACTTAAAAGGAAAATTTAGGAAATAAATTCAAGCATTAAGTGAATGAAATCGTGATTATATAATGGATAGATACATAAATATGTATATATATATCCCACAATGTATAAGGGTATTTATGGGACAAAAAAATCTTTGACCATGATTAATGTATATTAACTACGATTACAGGGATCCTGAACAATAATAGAATTTGATTTGTCCTTAATCCATGAAAGTACATAAATAAGGGATTTAGTGGCAATTCTCTAAAAAAAATATGTTTAGAAAGTTGAGATATAGGGAACACTAATACATAAATGCAAAATACATAGAGAGTAAAAAAACAAATTACAAATTTAAGCGAGGACGTGTGACCCACTATGACCCACTAGGCCCCACGTGACTCCGTCCATGATTGTATACATGTATGTATAATAACTAATAAGAATATTCCTTTCAAGTTACCGCAATCTTTAGCACATCAGACTTGACTTGTTTTAATTTCAAGGAAATTTGTTAACAATTTCGTTCGTGGTTGCTCGGTTCCATATTCCATTGACCCTCATTATCTTTCTTTAAATTGGAAGGAAAAAAAAAAAAAAAAAAAAAAAGACTATACATATACACATACAAAAAATACACACGTATAAATGCAAATTTTTTTCTATGGTTGTCCGCCCCTATTTATGACAAATGAAGTTGGTGGAAGTTGGAACCGTGGAAGTTTCAATGAAAAGTTTTGAGACCACAAAAATCTTCACCATGCATAACCGTGGAAGAAGAATATTATTAACCCAAATCTTGCATAATTAGATAACGTATAATCAATGAATCAGCGACCTGTTCAAACGTACTCTGTCGGTAATTCACAACCGCATACATAAACTCTAGTCTTCATGAATAAACCGTGTACGAAAGGAAAATGCTAAGTGTACATCTGTTTTGTTTGTGCATTTAAACTGTGCATCTGCTGATATGTCGTGATAGTTTTGAAATTAATTCAAACTTTATTTGACAACTGATAAATAATTTAAAAATTCATGTCAACAGGCGTATTATTTAGGTGGTCATTTTAAGTATACCTACTAGCATTACTACGTACACAAACCAAATTATAATTACACAAGGAAAAGAAAAAGATAAATTAGCATAGCCAACTTTCCAAAATTAAAAGTCAATGTTATTTCTTGTTTTACAAAAAGTCAACGTCATTTTTATAACACTAGCTTAATTATATAGCACTAGCTTAATCAAAGTTATCTTCAGTTATTGTATTAATTTTTATAGCACTAGCTTAATTATATTATCTACACAATATATAAAGCCCCCCAAAAAAATTGGCTGGACAGTGCTGCCTGAACCCCAAAAAACTCAACTACATCCAGGTATAACTTCGGTTAATTTTGCCCCTACTAAATCCCCCCAAACTACGTTTCTGCATCCACCCCTTACAAGGATATGCATGGTATCATTTTGAGGGAGTTGAAAAAGAAGAAGTAAAGCATACAAGATCTTTTATGACACATCCTAGTGATTTAAGATATTTTAAATTAAAATTAAAATCACTGATATTTCATATTTTTACAAATGTTAGGGTGTCAATTTGAAGAGGTCATTTTCCCCAAAAAGATTTTAAAAGCAACCTTAAAAGTTAAGGGCACATGGGTTCTTTTGAGCCGTGCAATGCAACGTGAGTTGAATTTCGTACAAAAAAATACAATTTATATATATATTTTTAATGTGGACAAGAAAGAGAAATCAGTTTTATTAATTCTTAGAATGGTGTTAGAAAAAATATAGTTTAACAACAATTATATTAATTGATGTTAACTTACAATTTTAGACTCTTTTCTTTAGCTTATAATCATAGATAATAAATATATATGTAGATGTATATATACACATACATATATACAAAGGGTAATATGAAAAAGGTAAAAGGGCAATTTGATAATTCGATTTAACAAAAGAGTAATTTAAAAAAGGCTTGAGGGTAATTTGATTATTCAATTTGTAATTGTACATACTTTAAACTTTTAGACTCTTTTCTTTAACGTATAGATAAAAATATATATGTATATACACACAAATGCGTACGCGCGCACTCGTATATGCAAAAAGGTAATTTATGAAAGATAAAATGGTAATTTGATCATTTGATTTAACAAAATGGTAATTTGTAAAAGGTATAAGGGTAATTAGATTATTTAATATATATATATATATACATATATCGTAATATAATAATATAATAAAAGGGTTTTTGGTGTTTAAATTTAACAATTGGGAATTTATAATTGTAATTTGATAATCCTGTTTAATAAAAGGGTAATTTGGTAATTCGATTTATAATTGTACACACTTTAAATACATAAATAATAATAATAAATTATTTTAATATGTCTTAAGGCTCAAACAAGCCTTAAATTTTAAAAGTAACCAAAGCCTTATTTAGAAAAGTGACTTAAGGCTTGTTGGTAATTTAAAGATTCCTTAAAAGTTGCTTTAAGCCTTGCCAAACAAGCATTAATTTACAAAAGTAATCTAAGGCTTGTTCGGTAATTCAAAGATTCCCTGAAAACATGTCTTAAGGCTCCAAGAAGCCTTGCCAAATAAGCCTCAAGTTACTATTGGATAGTAGCTTAATGTAGATTGATTGATGTGAAATTATCAAATAACCAAATTAGAAATAAAAAATGACCAATACGGCCAAATTAATTTGACATCTTTAAGGAATATTCAATTTAAGCCTCTTTCATATAATATACAGGTGGGGCAGAGCAAGGCGCGGGGCGACGAATTGTACAATATAATTAATAGGGTACATGAAAGTATAAAATTAAATTTATAGGGTATACACAAATAAATTTATGTGTAGGTGTAATTTAAAGACGTGTGTGAAATTAAATTTATAAATTACATTTGGGGGGGGGGGGGGGGGAGGGGGTGGTTGGTGTGTGTGGCGTAAATTAAATTTATTGGCGTGTGTTTGTGTAATATGAAAATATAAAAGGTATTAATGTGGGGGGGTAAAAGGGGGAAAATGAGAAAGATGAAATTAAATTTGTATGTGTGTGTAAATGAAATTTATGTATATGTGTAATAAAATTAAAATTTTAGGTATGCGTATAAATTGAAGAAATTTTTTGAAAAATGCAAACAAATGTTAGTGCTTTGATTGGGAAAACAAAAAAAAAAAAGAAAAACAATGCCAAAAAACAAAACAAACCAAACAAGGCATAGCCCAATTCAGGTTGTGTTGTGCCTTGTTTCTGTTAGTGGTTTGTTTGGAAAAACTCAAAAAAATAAAAACAAAACCTAACAAAACACCAAACAAAACAAAACAAAACAAAACCAAACAAGTTAGTGACTTGTTTGAGGAGAACAAAAAAACCCGCAAACCACAAAGCCGAAAAGCGGTTGTGCCAAACAAGGCACAACTTACAATTGTTGACTTTTGAGTTTTTTGAACCAAATTGTAAATATTTGTAATTGTTGATTGAAACATCATTTATAAATTAATTTAATTTTAAAGTGGAACCAAATTATAAATATTCATAAGCATTATTTGAAAAGTTGATTGAATTATCATTTTCAAATTAATTAAATTTTAAAAGGTGGCCTAATTGTAACCATACTTTGTTGACATCTTAATGACAAGCACTCGGAACCTTACTATATAACATATGGTACCAAGGTACGACACATTGACACTCCAATACAAAATCTGTGAATAGGTACAATATGTTGTCATCTACTTACGAATTTTGGAATGCTTTTCAATTCATTACTTTTTTTTTTCTCTCTCATAGTTTCAATTATTTACTTAGTTATGCATACACTTGGTACAAATAACCTGGGATCTTGATACAACGTATTGACATCGTAATACAACACATTGACATGTTACAGCATGTTGTACCTTTGGAACTATACATGTTGGCATATTTTCGTGTAGGACATATATCTACATAAGATCATGCTGTAAAGTTTTGGCACCACATACTACAACATTAATTTTAGCATGAAATGATTATACTACATGCTATAATATTTTGACATCATATTACAATATTTTAGCATCTCCATAAATATTATTTGTTATCACAATTATTTGGACGAATTAGTATAACAAACAAATCAAAACCCTTTTTATTTATATATTTTTTCCCCTATTTTTAGAGCAAACCTTTCTCACATAAATATAAATTAAAAAATATCTTTGCTGCTTACAACTAATGATCGATGTACGTAATATTTCCATTGTATTTAATTTTTGAGAGCATTTTTGCTCACTCAATTTTTAATGCACCAATGCTCACCCAAGTCTCCTATTGATCAATGCAGTAGAACCCAGGATTAAATAACATTAATTAAATTATGATTCTCACTGCATTGATCAATGAAAAGCTTAAATAAGCATTGATGCACCAAAAATTAGGTGAACAAAAATATTTTCAAAGCTTAAATAAGCATTGATGCACCAAAAATTGGATGAACAAAAATATTTTCTTAATTTTTACACCATAAATCTAATCTGTTATAACAAGTTGCAATATTAGTGTAACTTTACAATAAGTGGTGAAACAATGTCTATAAACTAAATCAAATGGTCCAAAAAAGTGGCAATATGGAATGTACCACATGATACATCTTAGCCAATTGGGATTGTATGATAGAAGGAAATTTCCAGGATATTAACTTGGGAAAAATGGAAAGTCAATAGAATTTCTTGCTTTCATCAGCCACTTCTGTGATGAGGTATGGGCTATGATGCAATTTCAGATCAACATCGTTCTTGGTTGCGGCTTGACCAGGCCACCAACTTGACATGTGTTCTTTTCACTATTTATGTTAACAAAGTAGGTGTAAAATAAAAATAGGAATAGAATGAGACACATGTTAAGATGGTGAATCTGGGTGAGGAATAAGAGAGCAAAAATGCTCTCAGATAAAAAGGTCTAATAGAATCTCAAATTCTTCTCCTGGCAATAATATAACACACACACACATATAATAGCATCGTGCTATAAGTTATCATTTCCATATATACGTATATATATATGTGTGTTACACAATTGGCTTATGATTT